>OZ035961.1:44194183-46594183 GCA_964034945.1 Chrysopilus asiliformis
CGGTAAATTTACCCGCAATTTAAAAGACCACTGTGAATACCCTGATTATAAAAATGCTGGACGTGATAAATTTCGACTTTTATCGACAAAGAGAAAAATTGGAGAGAAAAATTATTGGCTGATTTAATTACGTTTCGTGATTAACCAACAATACAATGGACATGGTGAAATTAACTACGAACGTGGTTAAATAAAATATACAACGTTATTAAGGCCCGTTTGCTGAAACAAGTCATAGCGTCTTATGTTCAACTTAAATTATTTAAGACCCAGAATTTCTACGGTTTAAGTAGGCTAAGCACAACTTAAATTGTTATGACTTGTTTCAGCAAACGGGCCTAAATGAACTAACGACTTATTGTTGATTAAATTTTTTTAGAGATCACGGAAATTTTTGATTTGAACACGAAAGTAATTGTTTAAATACGGATTCGCAATTCACGAACGGGAATTAAAACTCTGAATGACAGCAATTTTTGGCCTTCCAGTATAATTCTCAAATGATTTGGGACGATCGGAGTGTAAGTACTAAAATCGAGTTCCAATTCTGCGGGCACACTGCAGTTCACGAGCAGTTCGCAGAGACGTACACAACAAATTTTTATTGATTTTTATTGGCGCTCCCCTTCCTCTTCCCCCTAGAAATTCTTATAGAGATTACTGTGCTTGCTTAACAGGGCACGTGATCGTTTGTTAACGAAGTTGACGATGAACGTGATCGCTCATTGACAATGAACGTTATCGTTTAATCACGCAAAGTGGTTGGATTAAACAAGAAAAATTGCATCATTTTAATAAATGATAATGTTCCCCATAGTTGAATTAATCACGAACGAAGTTGATGCAAAATCAACTAAGGTTTGTAGTCGATTTTACCAATAAATTTCTCTCAGTGTGCAACAACACGTTTTGCAATCGGATCTCGGTCAAAACATTCAATAATCTCTAATCTATGCTTTTGAAAAGAAATTATGTTCACAAATCTACTTTTTCTTAAAAAGTTTATTGTTCTTGTGCACTTTTGAGTTACTGGGTCACGGTTTTCCAATTGGTTGGTCGCAATTTTTTTTGTAAAATAAATTTTTTTATAAAAATCTTACGGATCTACTAAAAACGAATATAGCGTAGGCATAACGTTTTTCAACGGGAAAATTTCAACTTTAATGATTTTTCAACCAAATAAAAGTTAAAAATCATCGCCTGCGGCTCATTTGTCGTTTTGCAACAATCATCAAACCTTGCGACAAAAGTTGAAGAACTGGAGGTTCCAAAATCGGTGGGTTTTGAATTGCGGGATCGATTCTGATCAAATTTTTGGTAATCGATAACTACTATGAAGCTGTAGAATGCTGGTAGTGCTACATAATAACTAAGAATAAAAAGTGTCAAATACTTTAAGTCAAAATAAAGAAATTGAAGTAATAAATGAAAAGTTGTATTCAAGCGGAAAGTTATGTAAAACGAATAAAAGTTATTGAAAGATAGTTATAAAACAAAGGGAAGTGTGATATTAGTGTTTGAATAAAAGAAAGTAAAAACGTGAAATGAATTGTATTTTGATTCAAAGACAACACGTACTCTTTATCCACTAGGCTTCACAGGTGCTTCAAGATAACTGTCCTTTGCAATACTTCGTTTCGAAAAAAAATATGTAAAAAAAATATTGATTAAAGCAAAAAAATATAGAAAATTTTATGTCCTTTCAATTTTGTTTTATTCATTTTTTTCAAAAGCGCATTGGTCTTGAAAATTTTTCAACAAACGGTACTTTTTCAAAAAAATTGTCGTATCCGTTACAGCTACCATTTCTATTCCAAAAGTTCATAGAAAACTACGATATGTGTAAAACTTGTTTACGAAAAATTTCAAGTCACTAGGTCAATGCGTTCTTAAGTTATTTAAGATACGTACAACGGACCGGACAGACCGACGGACGGAATGATGTTTTTCTAATGGTATTCAGAAAACTGTTTTTTTTAAATATATTGTATAAAAAAATATCTTAAACGATTATATTTTATCTACGAGGGACATGAGGTCACGTTTTTCAGAAATGATTTAAGAAAAAAATACGGATATCCATGCATAGAAGAATAGAAGAACTGAACAATGTCTTTTATAGTGTTTTATAGGTGCAGATAAGAATCAAATCTCACGTAGACACAGCGTTAAGGTTTTTGCTATGAACATAAAAAAATCGCACATTTTTTTTCTAAACCTCAAATGGATAAACTTTTCCTTTAAGAAAACTTTGTGGCGAAGGAGCGCTCGATTGAAGCCTCATCAAATAGGCCAACCGATAAAGAATATTAAAAAAAGCGAACCGTACGTTAATACCACAACGTGCTACAATCTAAAGACTTTACTCCGTGGTTTCGTGTGAAAAGGAAAATCTATTGATCAAAACGTCTTAGTGTTAATGGAAACGTTTTCTGCCATTTATGATAAAAATCATTTTTACGAATCGGGCGACATGGAAAGAAGTCCTTCTGGAAACTCTTTAATTTAGACATAATTCTTAATACAGCATTTAGTTACTCGCCTAACGACCACTGCCTTTTGTTATGATAAAACGCTTTTCGAAAAATAAAGGCTGATGGCTATTATGGCTTTTTTAAATACTAAATTAAAGCTTTTATGATAATTTGTGAGATATTTCGAGAACTTAGTACTTGTTATCTACTTTATTCTACGAGTTATCTTACGTGTAAAATATACTCTATATGCAAACCTTAGATCGAGTTTTAATACAAATTTTACTATTTGCCTACCGGAGTCTATTGAGTCTTATTATCTTAACTACGGGCACGTCCTGATATCTCTCATAGACCTCGTCATTGTAGAGTCTCCGGAGTCGCCCCCCTCATGTATGGGGCTAAAAATCCTCCTGAACCTCTCAAACGCGGACAAGAGGTCGCAATTATTTATGTCTGTCTGTCTGTTGGCTTAAAACTTGAGAATCACTGAACCGATTGTATGAAATTTTCGCGAGAGCTTACTGGCATCAAGGAGCGGGTTTTAGACCAGCGGTGGCCAACCCGCGGCCCGCGAGACGTTTGAAAATGCGGCCCGCCAAATGATTTGAATTTTACAAAAAAAAAAAAAATGTAACTAATAAAATAGAAAATACTTAAACTGCTCATAAAGTTTATATGCAATTTTACAATTTAATATTTATACCCGTTTGGTGAAACCAAAGGATATACTAACTTTGCCTTATCGTTTGTAACGCCAAGATCCCGTCATTACACACAAAAATGAATTACGCCAATGTGTTTAGAATGATAAAATAAATTAATTTGTGCATGTCCGTCCGTCTGTCCGTCTGTGGCGCGGAGCTACAGACTTGAAATTTTACGCAGATTCGTTTTTCGTAAAATGCGAGGCTAAGTTCGTTAATGGGCAAAAACTGACCATAACAAATGAAAACGTTTTTTTTTTGCGAATATCTCAAAAACGATGCCTCTTATCTAAAAAGTACAAGGGCAAAAGTTATGTAGGATATGCTTCTACATAAAACTCCCATACCTCAAAATCCGATTGGAAAAAATTTTAAAACATCTTCTTGGACAGTTTGACTTCAAAATGGAATTTTGATATAACTGTTCGCCGTTCACTTAAATCACCATACGGGGTTTCAATAATTGCCAGATTGGCAATTATAGCTTTTGTTATGTTTTATTTTACATAAGTACTACTCGTATATATACATTCACATTTACATAAGTCCATTTATGTATATATTTTTTTAGCAAATATTTTTTTCTTGCCCAACGGCTCCATTAGACTCTTTTCCAGATTGGATTTAAATCCAATCACGAAAAAGTCTAATGGAGACTCAAAAAATCTTGCATCATGATTTAAATCTTCTTAAGTAGGCTACACATCTACACATCTATCAGTTTTTGGGAAACTGATGGGAAACTGATTGGCGTGAACGTAAAATCAGACAACTGATGGGCAACTACGAAAAAATTCGTGGGCAAATCAGTTTTTTTTTTAAAACGGATGGCCAACTGATTGGTGTGAATGTTCGCGTCAGTCGTATCGCATTAGAATAGAACCAAATATTTTTTTTTGAACTTGATGCAATAATATTGCATACACACGCTCTCTCTTTATTATCCACCGGTATTTTTTGAACTCTACAATCAAAATGAACTAGGGGCTGCGCCCCGAACCGCTTCGCGGTTCATCCCCCTTCCGCAGGTCGGCCTTCGGCCTCCCTGCCCCCGTCGGCCTACGGCCTCCACAACTACTCGGCCTTCGGCCTCGCCCCTCGCGCTTGAACTGTTGGAATTTGATGTATGCAGATGTTATGTAAAATTATTTAAATATATTTCAGCTCTCGCCTTCCTCTTTACTCGGCCTTCGGCCTCGAGTCAAATGCATATAGTTAACCCAAAATAGGGAAATTTTTTTAGAGACATTTTTCTTTTTGACCCAACGGTGTATTACAAAATCGTACTGTTTACTCAAGGCAAATAGACTATCATAGGTATGCTACGAATATTTTGACATTTGAGCTGTGACGTCACACGGACCTGGTTCTCTGAACAATATATGAAGATATGATTGGAATAGTAGAAAAGATTTTGTGCTCAACTTGTTTCATTGTTGAGCATTGATTGATTCAATAAGGGATTAGTTCTGTTCATTACGGATTTTTTGTAGGAATGAAAAATTTATCAAATCGTAAATAAATTTAAAAAAAATAAATAAATAAATAGACGAATGAAATCGTCTTTTATCGAGAGGAGTATTGAGCAAAATCTCCTGCAATCTATAGTCGTCGTCTGTGAAGTGGCGGGAACAAACTCTTGAAAGGTGTGATTTTATTTTGGCACCTTTTCCACAAGCCACTCGCCACTTTTCTTTAATATCTTCACATTTTGGGAAATGGAAATATTTAATTGCATGTCCATCACATTTCTTCCCACATTTTCGACTACAGAACACTTCATTTTGGGTGCTCTAATAAAGCGACGCCACTAAAGTATTTTCTTTTTCAATTTCCCGTTTCCTTTTATCACTAAATTTGTCTTTCAATTTTCTTTTAAATTAAACTGCTAACCGATAATCCTATTGAAGTTTAAAATTTTCTCGGTTTGATCACAAAATATAAAAAAACAATCCAAAAACACCGAAAAAAACTCACCATTAAACAAAACCCCGAACAAATTTCGCCATTTGTCAAACTCATCGACCTGAATGACGTCACAATAAATAAGAGAGAAAACTAAACGCGGAAACGGAACATACCTAGTGTTCTATTTGCCTTGCTGTTTACTTACAATATATTCAATAACGGTAAAAGGTGGTTATCCACACGGGGAAAGACAATATTGTGGGAAATGTCATTCTTTTTAATTCATGTCATACATTGAAGCACCAAATCTCTTTAGAATTGCAGAAGATAGCAGGTGAGGGTTATACATAACGATGGTATCTATACTGTTTTTCGCAGTATTATATTGTTTTTCAGACTCCAATACTGCATTACTGCTTTTTTCCCCAAAATACTGTATTTAAATACGCAGAAAACTTTAATTCTTTAACGTTTCGGAATTCAAATTTATTAATAGCAATGCAAAACGTCAGTGGCAACACAAAACAGTGGCAACACATGGCAAGTGTAAATACATTCAAACGACGAACAGCGAAGTATTGATGGCAACATGTCATATAGATTCGCTTCTTCCTTTCCCCATCGATTACTGTCTTGTCATTATTCATCCTTCTTCAGAACGCGTTACTTTGATTTTGCTTTCCATTGTTAATTTAAAAGAATAAAAATGTCGAAATTAAGAGCAAAGACACAAATTTTCATTGAATAAAATTTATACTGCGAAAAATACTGTTTTTTCAAATCGATTTACTACTTTTTTAAATTTTTAGGTGAAATATACTGTTTTTTGTCCGAAAAAAGATACCATCGTTAGCTATACATAAAAAGGAGGGGTAGATATTAGTGAGCAAAAATTTTCCCTTCGGGCTGACCTCTCTCATGGTGAAAACCGGATCCGAAACCCTTAAGCGCATAAAGAGGTTTCAAGAGAGGGAAAGGGGTTGCTATTAAACTGGATCCGACACCCTTGAGTAAGAGATATCAGAAGAAACAGGGATTGACATCAAAAAGAATCATATCCTTTATTCTGTCAATAACTGTACCTGTGTGCAAAGTTTGATCAAAATCGGCCGCGCCGTTTTTGCGTGATGCCGGAACAAACATTCAGTCAAACAGACAGAAATACCGACCGACATACAGACGGACGGACAAACATAAATTTTAAGCATAACAAAACCTATAATTGCCAGTCTGGCAATTATTAGAAACTCGTATAGTGATATTCCTATCAAAATTCGAACAGTTGTATCAAAATTCCAGTTTGAAGTCAAACTTTCCAATAAGATTTTTTAAAATTTGTTCCAATAGGATTTTGATGTATGGGAGTTTTATGCAGAACCATATCCTAAATAACTTTTGTTCTCTCACTTTTTTGGTGAGATGCACCGTTTTTGAGATATTCGCAAAAAACGTTTTCGTTCGTATGGGGGGTACCCCTAATGGTTCATTTTTGTTCATTAACGAACTTAGCCTCGCATTTTGCGAAAAACGGATCTGCACAACATTTCAAGTCTCTAGCTCAATCCGTGCGCCCGCAATCCGCGCCACAGACGGACATGCAAAAATCAATTTTGTTTATCATTCTAAACACACTGGTGTAATACATTTTTATGTGTGATGACGGGGTCTTGGCGTTACAAACGGTAAGGCAAAGTTAATATACCCTTTGGTTTCACCATACGGGTATAAAAATGTCATTTTTGGCATCAGTATTATACGACCAAATACATCAATGTATGCCAATATTTTTGAGAAAATCCAAAATTACAACAATTGTCCCCCTTACAGTTTTTATTATATAGATGGGAAAAAAGTAAAGTGGGCACATCTACAGATAGAGAGCTTTCCTTTAAAAAAAGAATAATCAAAATCGATTCTAAGCTGGAGCTGTGTCGAAAGAAATACATACAAAATCGCTTTGCCTTTTAAATATATAGATGAGTCTTCGATCTTAACAACACGGATCGCAGCTGGGCGTTTAATGAAGGGGTAAAATACCCATGCTCGAAGCCAGGGTTGCTGGTACCAAGGTTTTGTTTTTTTAATTTAATTTTTTTTTTCATTTAGTTAAAACAAATTTTTTTCTTTGTGTTTTTTTTTGTATGTGAAAACTGTTTAAAACAAAAATAGAGACACTAATTATAAACCGAAAACGATTTTGATCAGATTTTCACCATTGTCCGTGATGATAATATTTTATGACTGAAGTTAGCTTGCCCATGAGGAGGCTGGAAAAACTAATTGGGTATTAGAGTTTTAAAATTCAAAACCGAAAGTCTTGAAGCGAACACGTTTATTTTCTAAAAGTTATTTCTGGAAGTTTTTTGTGCAAAAAAAACTTTAGCCCGACAACGATGGGTCTGTATCTAGTAAAATATTATTAAAAATTGGTGGAAAAGTAAAATGGACACATCTAAAGATAATTTTCTAAAAGTTATTTCTTGCATTAATTATCCTTACAGGACCTTCCGTTTTGAATTTTGAAAATCTAACATCGGATTCGGGATCAGCGACCCCAAAAACCTCCGAGTGATACTTTTCAGCCTCCTATTGAGCAGGATTCATGGCGAAAATCACGGTTTAAAAATACCCAAACCCCCTTTACCCCCCGTTCACCCCCTTAGCACTAAAATTTCGAAAAATCTCGATGGTTGGGACATATTCTGAAAGTTTCAAGTCTCTATCTTCAGGGGTTTGGGCTGGGCGTCAGGTTAAACGATTTTATATATAGAGAAGATGGTTTTCACTTTTTCCAATAAAGACTCAATTTCAACAAAAAAAAATAAAAATATTTTGCCACCGCTCAGAATTGAACCCGTACCTGGCGCGATGTAGTTTATACTTATTCAGTAGTAAGAATAAACTTTAAAGATAAATTAAGTAATAAAAAACAGGCAGTCATTGGGGACTGCCAACAGAAGTGAAAACAATAATATATGTAAGGTAATTTTGTCGTGTATTTATACCTATATATTTTTCAACCTGAAATTTCGAAAATATATGCTAATAAACAGTAAATTTTAAATAAAAGTCAATTATGTATATTAAGGTTTGAATTCCTGAGCAGCACATGATTTTCTTATACAAAAAATGGCTAGAGATATTTAATTTTTTCTGTATAAGAATGCCACGTGCTGTTCAGAAATTTTCTGTTTAATTTTATTGTGCTGTATATTTTCCAAAAAAAATCGATTTTTTGTTATATAAGTCAACTGGTGTTCAGAAATTTTCTGTTTCATTTTATTTTGCTGTATATTTTCCAAAAAAAAAAAATAGATTTTTTGTTGTATAAGAAACTCACGTGCTGTTCAGAAATTTTCTGTTTAATTTTATTTTGCTGTATGATATTTTCCAAAAAAAAATCGTTTTTTTTTGTTATTTTGCTGTATGATATTTTCCAAAAAAAAATCGTTTTTTTTTGTTATTTTGCTGTATGATATTTTCCAAAAAAAAAAATCGTTTTTTTATTGTGTAAGAAAGTTATGTGCTATTCAGAAATTTCCTCGCTAATTTTATTTTGCTCTGTACTGTCTTCCAAAAAAAATCGATTTTTTCTTTATAAAAAAATCAAATGAAAGCAAATCAGCATTCTTAAGCTGTTAAATTAGCATGTCGGTGACGCGAACTCATAAGATTATACCCATCCAAAAATCGCCCAACGCGCCTAAAGAAGTATAATATAAATAATTTAAGGTAAAAAAAAACATTTTGTCACCACTCGGAATCGAACCCGCACATCTGGCGCATTGTAGTCTAACACTTATTCAGGAGTAAAAATGTAAACTTAAAGATAAATTAAGTACCTAAAAAAATATTAAAAAAAAGTAAATAAACCAACAAAAAAAAATTTGAAAAGAAAAAAAAAATTTCTTGTCACCGATAAGAATGAACCCGGTCCTGGCGCATGGTAGTCCAACTTCTAACTCACTGCACTAATCGAACAGTACGAAATGTCGTTTTAACATTGAAGACTTAGTTAGCGGCATATTTATAATTTTGAAAGGCAAATTACTAATAAAGTATTATTAAGAATGGGGAAAAAAGTAAAACGGACTTATCTACAGCTATAGAGCTTTCGTTTAAAAAAAATAGCTATAGAGCTTTCATTTAAAAAAAGGATCATCAAAATCGGAGCCGCTGGAGCTCTGCGGAAAGAAATCCAAACAAAATCGCTTTGCCTTTTAAATATATAGATTCGTGATCAGAGACCTCGAAAACCCCCTAATGACATTTTTTCCCGGAAAAAATGGGAAAAACTATATTTGCATTATCCTTACAGGACCTTCCGTTTTGAATTTTGAAAATCTAACACCGGATTCGTGATTAGTGACCTCAAAAACCCCCGAGTGATACTTTTCAGCCTCCTATTGAGCAGGATTCATGGCGAAAATCACGGTTTAAAAACACCCAAACACCCTTTACCTCCCGTTCACCCCCTTAGTGCTAAAATTTCGAAAAATCTCGTCTTAGTGAGCGCCTACGCGATGGTTGGGACATATTCTGAAAGTTTCAAGTCTCTATCTTCAGGGGTTTGGTCTGGGCGTCAGGTTAAACGATTTTATATATAGAGAAGATGGTTTTCACTTTTTCCAATAAAAGACGATGCGTAACAGATATTCTTAATTTTACGTTTAAAAAACTCAATTTCAACAAAAAAAAATAAAAAAAAAATATTTTGCCACCGCTCAGAATTGAACCCGTACCTGGCGCGATGTAGTTTACACTTATTCAGTAGTAAGAATATAAATTTTAAAGATAAAGTAAGTAACAAAAAAACAGGCAGTCATTGGGGACTGCCAACAGAAGTGAAAACAATAATATATGTAAGGTAATTTTGTCGTGTACCTATATATTTTTCAACCTGAAATTTCGAAAATATATGCTAATAAACAGTAAATTTTAAATAAAAGTCAATTATGTATACTAAGGTTTGAATTCCTGAGCAGCACATGATATTCTTATACAAAAAATGGCTAGATATTTAATTTTTTGTTGTATAACAAAGTCACGCGCTGTTCAGAAATTTTCTGTCTCATTTTATTTTGCCGTATGAAATTTTCCAAAAAAAATAGATTTTTTGTTGTATAACAAAGTCACTTAATGTTAAGAGATTTTCTGTCTCATTTTATTTTGCCGTATGAAATTTTCCAAAAAAAAATCGATTTTTTGTTGTATAACAAAGTCACGTGCTGTTCAGAAATTTCCTCGCTAATTTTATTTTGCTCTGTACTGTCTACCAAAAAAAATCAATTTTTTCTGTATAAAAAAATCAAATGAAAGCGAATCACAGCATTCTTAAGCTGTTAAATAAGCATGTCGGTGACGCGAACTCATGAGATTTTACCCATCCAAAAATCACCCAACGCGCCTAAAGAAGTATAATATAAATAAAATAAGTAATTTAAGGTAAAAAAAAAATTTAAAAAAAAACATTTTGTCACCACTCGGAATCGAACCCGCACATCTGGCGCATTGTAGTCTAACACTTATTCAGGAGTAAAAATGTAAACTTAAAGATAAATTAAGTAATAATATATTAATAAAAGTAAAAAAATCAAAAAAAAAATTTGAAAGAAAAAAAAAAGAATTTGTCATCGATAAGAATTGAACCCGGGCCTGGCGCATGGTAGTCCAACTTCTAACTCACTGCACTAATCGAACAGTACGAAATGTCGTTTTAACATTGAAGACTTAGTTAGCGGCATATTTATAATTTTGAAAGGCAAATTACTAATAAAGTATTATTAAAAATGGGGAAAAAAGTAAAACGGACATATCTACAGCTATAGAGCTTTCATTTAAAAAAAAATCATCAAAATCGGTTCAATAGGAACTCCAGGAGCTCTGTCGAAAGAAATCCATACAAAATCGCTTTGCCTTTTAAATATATAGATGGAAAATTTTCACAAAAAACTGTCAGTTGCAACTGATAGATGTGAACGCATAACTAGATGTAAAAAACGTATGGAAAACTGACAAGTGCCGTAACAGTCGCGACTGATCGAAAACTGATAGATGTGTAACCTACTTTACTGTCATGATTTTTTCGGCTACTGAAAAGTAGGATTTTTTTTTACATTTGTTCAGTCAAATTAGCTGATTTATAGTTTGCTGCCCTGATTACCTCCTAGTTGACATTTCTAAGTACGCTATGGAGACACGATAAATATGAAAAATCATGACTGAAGATGCCCACGCGCTGATTTCTTTATTCGCCAAAATATAGAGTGGGGGAAAAAAATCATGATTTTTAAAAGCCCAATGGAGTCGTGGGGTTATGCTCAACTTTTTGCATTTTTTTCTAAATTTTTTTTTAAAACCAAGTGAAAAACAACATAAAATATTATTTGAAAATTTTATTAAGAAACGGCGGTTATTCTATTTTTTCATGTGCGGCCCGCCAAAAAAAATGAATCATCAGATTGGCCCGTGGAACGATTTGGGTTGGCCAGGCCTGTTTTAGACCATGGTTCAACCCGAGATCATTATTTCTTTCCAATTTCTTCGATTTATGCATATAGCTTTCTGTTTTTTGTCTGTTTCGCTAAAAATCGAGAGCCGCGAAACCGATTTGGATAAAATTTTTAGCGGAGCTTACCAGCATCAAGGTGAGAGTTTTAGATCATAGGTTTACCAGAATTTCACATTATTTCTCTATTTATTTATTAGAAAGAAGCTAAACTATCTCCTAGACTAATCTATTCTAAAATAACAAAACAAAATAATGAAAAATAAAAATGAAAAACAAAATAAAACATAAACATAAGAAAACCTAATATAAAACCTATTAAAAATCTAATATTTTTAAACACCTATCACAAAATATAAAAACATGTAGGGATGAAAGTACAAATGTACCGACCGTGAAGGTCCTGTTGGTGGCAGCGAGGACATGTTTCAGATCACGCCACTGATCCTTCATCAGCTCACTTAACGTGAAAATTTCGTGAAGAAATATTTTTTAATATTTCAAACAAAGAGATTTTGTATGAAACAAACCGTTATAAACACACTCACTAAACGTACAGACATTTTATTATAATTAACATCACCACTGCACAATTGCATATAAAATAATTAAAAGTTATCATAAACTCACTCGTTAATAGCACCACACTTTTCAAAACCTATTTAAAATAAAATAAAACAAAACGATTACCAGTTATTTGCAAACCTGTATGATCCTGAATTTAGAGATGCCAGATTGAGAAATACTCATCAACTAAAAATTAACCTTTTTTTGGTTAGAATTAGAAATTACCCCAAATATTTTTTCCCGAAAATATTAAATTGCAAAAACTGTATTATTTCTTATCTTTTTAGATGTTTGTGAGTCTTCTCACATACATTTTTGTAAAATTATTAGGGTTTTTGTATTTTTCAGTGTTGTTTTTGTTGTTATTATTTTTATTATTATTGATTAGTGGTTTTTGTTTATAATTTTTAAATTTTTGATTTATGAATGGTGGATTGATCTAGGAGGTAGCTTAGTTTAATTCTTTAAAATAAATATAACTTGAGAATTTGGATAAAGTTTTCAAGGGAGATTAACGGCATCAGGAAGAGAGTTTTAGATTAAACGTTCACCATTCGGTCCTTGGTAAGTCCTGCACCGTTAAACCATTAGCATTAACTAACAAAATATGCTGAAATTCCTAAATTAAACTTTTAGAGATTACTTGTACCAATCCTTTTAAGAAACAAACCAGAATTTGGTGATATTTCTCCATTTTTTCGTTTTCTTGAAACGTGTCTGTAACCAAATAATGGTTGTAATAAATATGTTTTTAGATTTATTCATTTAATATTTTTATTGCTCCTTTAACCTTTAATCGGTATTATTTATGTTTTGAAATATTAAACAAATTTTTATGTATGTAGTTTAGCGCCAGGCTAGCGGCCAAATAATACCCGAGGCCGAAACCCGAGAATAACGGAAGGCGGAAAGCCGACATATAAGTGTTTGGACCACGATCCGGTCAGAGACGAATTCCGTAGTAATTCGTGCATAGGAAATTTTTTAAGTGCCTACTTCATGTGTACCGTTCGAAGATATACATGGCCATTCTGGAATCCGAAGTTAAAACATTAAAACAAACTCAGTCGATTTAATTCGCCACTCAATAGATATTCTGGTATTCTGAAATATGCAACGAGTAATTCTACCATGAAAACGTTACTAGATAATACCATAGTTTAGAGATATATAGTTAGGAAACGCGGAAGACATTTTTTCCTGAAGAAGAGTACATTATCGTCTGTTTCATTTGCTTTGTAAAGACACTAATTGCTTTTGTGTGAGAAATGCAAAAGTTTCGGGATATTTCGTATTGTCGGCAGAACATTCCGCAACAAGGCATTTAAAATGTTCCTTGCCAGGCATTTTTTCTGTTTAAGCAACGTAACAAGTGGAATTAAAGGTGTTTTTTTTTTGCTAAAAAATCCTATCGCCATTGACAGTTGAAGAAATTGTGAAAGGCCGCTGGCGGCCCTTGTGTATGTGTTGGTCCAATATTTTGGTTTGTTCTGTGCGAGTATTACAAAATGATTTTTTTCAACAAGTCCATTTGAGCTAAATGATAAAAAAAGAGAAATTATGCTGTCGACTACGTAATGATGCTGTCGACTACTTCTTTCTACAGGCGGCAAACGGAAAACCACGTTTGTGTCTTATCTATAGTAAGTCTCTAATCTATGATAATACGCAATCGAACAGAAGTGAAACGCAGCGGATTCAAGAATACAAATTGAGGGTAAATCGAACAAACTTAACGTAAATTCGAATTCCAGAATAGGCATGATAATAAAATTGAGGCGATATTTTGTCAATAAAGTATTTCTTTAAAAATCACAATTTTTATTACATCTTTCTGAAAAAAATATTTCTCAAATGAAAAATAATATTTTTTCAAAATCTCAACACTGGAGAACAACTGAGATCAATTACGTTTATCCAATTGACAAAACTTTTGTCATCTGGATAAATTATTTTATCAATATAACAATATTCTGAGTTTTTTATTTTATGCATAATTCTTTTTATCGATATGACACCGAAATCTATCAAACCGACAAAAACGGGTTCATATTGAGAAAAAAATTGTCTTCTGGACAAAATTATTTTTGTCATACGGACAAAATATTTCTTTGAGTGCAGAGAATTTATAATGTGCGGCTTTTTCCGTTTGGGTTTCTATTTGGCGAGAAATTTGAACTTATGAAACTGCCTCTGTATGAAACTGTGACCTTCCCTCGTACGCTATTTTAACTTTGCATATATTTTGAAAAAAAAAATTGTAATACTTTGTTTAAATATTTATTCAAACATATTTATTCCATAGAGAATTTGGTGAAAGAAATTTAGAATTTTATAGCGTCATTTTTATTCTCCTAAAAATTTATTTGTTTTCTGATGTGAGTAGAAAACCTTATTTCATTGTTTACTTTTCTAACATTGTAGCGATAAAACGCTTCACAAAAAATCGATATCCCGACATAAAAGAAAGCACAGTTTAAAGTATTTTCTCATTTACTTGGAAGTATTAAAGTAACCGTAAGTAAGTTCCCAGCATTCTTTGCAACAGTTTTATTTGATTAAAATCAAGCTGTTTCAACTTGTATCACATCTGGGTGGTTTTAAATGTTTTAAATTGCTCAATTAAATTTAATACATTATCAAAATTACATTTGTGAGTTTTTAACAATGTAGCTACAAATTTAATGATTGTCGTTAAAAGTACAGTAAAATGTATTCAATTTAAATCTTTTGAAGGATCTGTTGCTTTGGTTTTCCGGATATCATTAATTAATGTTTGATTAACAGTTAAAGAAACTCTGAGATTTCAAAGATCATTACAATACCCTAACAGCATCGCAAATCACTGCTGTATGGCCATGACTTAAATGGCGAAAACAGATGTCAACCGCTAACGACGCGGTCGACATAAATGCTTCTTGGGTAACGGTTTAAAAGCAGATTCCGTTAACTTCATACACAGAGAAACATCTAACTATTTTATAATGGGGAATTGGGACTATAAATAAAAGAGTTAATTTCAATTACAAAAATAGTCAAAATCGACAATTTTTTAATAAAATGAACTAGTGTAAAATTTGCTATTTCGTGGTTCGTGGTAAATTTCGTGGTACCATGGTACCATTTCGTGGTAAATTGACTAATTGAAACAAACTATTTTGTAAATGAAATAAACTATAATAGCTATAGTCCCGATTCTACATCAAAAAATAGTTAGATTTACAATTTTTTTCCTGCGTGCAATGTGATATTTTTTACACAAGGGTGAAAAATATATGCTTCGAAAAAAGTTTCAAACGAAAAACTCATGGTGAGCAATTTCACGTAAAATTGGCCATGTAAAATGACGGGAACGAGTAATGGAAAAGTTGAGAACAAATTTTAGTAGGAGGATAAGGATTACAGAATTGAGACTGTGAAAGGACATTGATGAGTATTTTAAAAAGAAAAAACAAAATTCTTTTAGAGAAAACACCTGAGCCCTAAAAGATTATAAAATCAGTATTACAACAATTGGCAAAAATAGTCCATTTTGATAAAAGCCATAACTTGAAACTTAGGGTTTATTGGTCAATATTTTGAATAATAGTTGCTTTTCTTTAAACAAATTTTCTATTCATTTAGAAAATTAGTTTCGAGATATTCAAATATCAACAAAAATCTAATCTAAAAATCGCAGGTAAAAAAATGGTTCACTTCGAGAGAATTTATATAAGAAAATTTTAAACCAGTGATAATTTCTGTTATTTGGTTATCTGGTTTTTCTGAAAATGAGAAAAAACTCTAAATTCTTTTTAAGTACCTTTTTACTTTCCTCTTCTATAGAACGAAAGTATTGTAATTATGACAAAGACGGACTCGAGAACGGGGGCAGATAGAAAATTTATGATTAGTACGAAATCTATTTCAGACCAAATTATGAGAATGTCCGTCCATTTGTCTGTCGGTCTGTCCGTTTTACATATCTTATATAACTCGAGAACGCGTTGAGCTAGTGACTAGAAACCCTTTGTAAATGAGTTTTACAAAAATCGTAGTTTTCTATCAACTTTTGGAAAATTAACGGTAACTATTAAGGGTACATAACACACAATTGTTTTTTTGAAAATTTCTCGAAACATTTACACTTTTTGGGAAAATCTGTGTATAACAAAATTTTAAGGATATATAATTTTCTACATTTTCTGCTTTAACGTTTTTTTTGTATTTAACGGTTCTCAAAACAATTGAAAAAAAATCAGTTAGTATATAACAACGAAGTATATACAATGGAAGTATAATCTCCCATAATACGCTAAGAAATCGAATAGCGCGAAACACAGCTAGATTCTCTTTCGCACATTTTGACTCTCACTTGCAAAATGGATCCCCTTGATACCATTACCAACCTTGACGAGTACATAGGGATGTGTTAGCAACCTTGTTTGAAGAAATAGGGTTGCCAACTAATCAAATCATCTGTTGATGTTTGAGGTTATGTTGAATGGTTCCTGAAATATTCTTCATTAAAATGCCAAATGGAGTGTATAAAACCAACGTGTCTATTTCAAAGGACATGTTTAATTGATTCTAATTAAAAAATTAAAATTGCACTTCTAACTTATTATTATACTTTTCACATCGCGACACATTCAAATAAATTTGCGCCAAAATACTACCAGATGTCATTCACATAAAACACGAGTTGGCAATTTTTCATTCTCGTGTGAGAAACAAGGCGATCGGTAAGAGAAAGAAAGATCAAGATATGTGTTTGGCATAAATGACAGCTGGCTGCTGCAGAAATGACAGCAGGGGACTCTCAACTTTAACTTTCAAGTGAAAAAGTTTAACATTTGCGTTTTGCACTGATTTTTTTCGCATTTTTGAAGAACCAAATGTGCATATTAGATTTAGCAAGTAAAGACTAACTATCTGTGTAATTTTCATGTAATTTGAACATGACTGCAGGTGAATTGACATGAAATTTGTATAACGCAAAATGTTTACGAGTACAATTAGGTTGGCGACTACAGAATCCCAAAGCCAAATCTGCTGCAGTGCCATTTTTCGGCTCGGATGCTATGTCCATTGTATATAAGTCAGTGGTATATAACCAAAATCACAGGAAATAAATTTTTTTTACATTTTTTGCTTCAGTGGTTTATACATACGTATCTCTGACGGTTCTCAAAATATTTAAAAAGATTAAGTTTTTTGAAAATTTTTCGATTTTTGCTTATACTTAGGTTCAAAGGAAATAAAATTTCCTGCATTTTTCCTTTTAACGGTTTTTACGTATCTCTAACGGTACTCAAATTATTTGATTATTTTTTATACCCGTATGGTGAAACCAAAGGGTATATTAAATTTGCCTTACCGTTTGTAACGCCAAGATCCCGTAATCACAAACAAAAATGAATTACACCTGTGTGTTTACGATGATAAAAAAAATTGAATTTTGCATGTCCGTCCGTCCGTCCGTCTGTCTGTCCGTCCGTCCGTCTGTCTGTCCGTCCGTCCGTCTGTCTGTCCGTCCGTCCGTTCGACTGTCTGTCCGTCCGTTCGTCTGTGGCGCGGATTGCGGGCGCACGGATTGAGCTAGAGACTTGAAATTTTACGCAGATTCGTTTTTCGTAAAATGCAAGGCTAAGTTCATTAATGGTACCCCCCATACGAAAACGTTTTTTGCAAATATCTCAAAAACGGTGCATCTTATCAAAAAAGTGCAAGAACGATGTTTTTCAGGATCTCAGGATTTGGCCTGTTCGTGATACTTATTGCCGATATATTAGAAGTAATATTCTTATTTCCTGTATGTTTAGTCTCGATCCAACCTACATATTTAGGGTGGAGATATGACGTTGTTAAGTTCAATAGCATTTTGAACGCCTGGTGTCTGAAGTTTTTAACAAAGTTCAAACTTTGTTTTTGGGAAAATTTGTCGTGTTTAAAAATACTTGATATTCCGTTTTATTAACTTTTTGATGAAACAACACTTTGTTATTGATATGTCAAACCTTATCTTCAAAAGCCATTATTATTTCCATAGTCTGTAATTTTCAAGTCTGAGCTTGAACATTTTTATCATACTTTGGACAAGTTTCTTTTGAAGGATATATATATATATATATATATATATATATATATATATATATATATATATATATATATGTACACATGAAGTTTTATACTTTACTTATGGATGTTCTTTTGGGAATCCCTTACACATTTTCGTTTGGTTGACCATTAAATGAAACTTTTGTTTTTCCATACCTTCAGATGTAATATAAATTATATTATATTATAATTTTATAATATGATTTCACTAGAAGAAAAGCAAAAACACAAAGCGTAGTTGTTTGGGCTATTACTATATTTTATATCACATTTCGGAATAGAGAAAAACTTTTACACGCTGTGAATAATATTTCTTCACCGCATGAGCAGACCTCTGGACCGGAACATATCAGTTTTCTAGTTCCTTTTAGATATTCTTGAGGCAATTTGATCTATTCAAAAACATGGACATATAGTTTTATTGCACGAAGTTACAAAAGTTTGTGGCAGAACAAAATAGAAGTTTTATATTTTTTGTCACAATGATATTCCGCTCTGATTTCACAAACAATGAATTTTCCGGGGCTAGACTATTATTGATATGGAAGTTATCATAGATAAAGTTGGTTGTAAAAAACATAAATAAAATCATTAGGTGAGCTATCTGTAGGGTAGGGTGGAGAGAAAGTGCCATTTTTTAAAATTATGCAAAAAATCTCAAAAATTAATGCTACCAAATTTTGCAGCTTGTATACTCGCTCAGTAGTGGCGGATATAGGTAGAGCATATGCCCGCAATGCAGTGAAGGGGGAGAAAGGGGAAGAAAGGGGAAGAAAGGGGGAGAAAGGGGAAGAAAGGGGAGAAAGGGGAGAAAGGGGAGAAAGGGGAGAAAGGGGAGAAAGGGGAGAAAGGGGAGAAAGGGGAGAAAGGGGAGAAAGGGGAGAAAGGGGTGAAAGGGGAGAAAGGGGAGAAAGGGGGAGAAAGTGGGAGAAAGTGGGAGAAAGTGGGAGAAAGTGGGAGAAAGTGGGATAAAGTGGGAGAAAGGGGGGGGAAGGGGGGGGGGAAGGAAGGGGGGGGGGTCGACGGGATGGAGCCTCCGGAGATAGCGTTTTTTGGAAAACAGTAAAAGCGTAAGGTACAGATTTGGCCGCAAGTGCCACTTTATCCTGTTGAGCATATTTAGATTAACTCCAAGCCATTAAAAGCTTTCCTTTTCCCGCTCCCCAACGATTATCTGCTCCGGATTGTTTATTTGTGCTGGATTTCAATCTCAGTGCTAAATGTATTGACAAAATCTGTAACTGCGTTCGAGTCTTCAAAAGGACACGGAAAAAAATCCGCATAGGAAACGTTCCTACAAAATATAGGACTCGTTACACCATTTTGTAGCAAAGCCTACCATAAATATTGAAACTACTCCTAGTTTTCATGGAATCATTACTATGTAAATAGGGCTGAGAGAACAATGGACATATTCCAATAAAAGTAGCACCCGTTCCTAGTGTTTACTGGAGATGTTCCTATACTGAGGGGGAAATAATGCTATATTATGGAATGGAATTGTTCCCATTGTTTTTAGAAGTGACTTCAATATTATGTAGGACTCGGTCCTACAAAAAATGGAATGAATCCTAAATGTTCGCGGACTCATTCCTATGCAGATAGGATTCAGCGAATATGGTAATTCAAGCCTATTTTTTTTTGTTTGCGTAATCGTGGTTTATATAGTTTGGACCTGCCTACTGCGACACTCTAATACTTGCGTCGGAGATTTTCTTTAAATTACAGGGCATTTATTACTCTTGTTATTTGATATCTCCTATATTTTCAAGCCCCTCGATATTCGATAACTCGAATTTCTGGAAGTAAGAAAAAAAATTTCGCGATTTCTAGTTACGCCACTGATGCTCAAGTACTAATACAAGAAAAAAAGTAATTTTATTACTTTAGTACTTTCAGAATTTTTTATACACGCGGAGCAAAACATTATGTTTGAAAAAAAAAGATTTTGTTCTCTGATAATTTTTTTTTCAATTTTGAGCAATTAAATAAGAAAATTCAAGCAAATAAGAAGATTTTTTGTAAGAAAATCTGATATTTTACATGATGGCACTTTTAACAAGGGCTGTTGAGCAGGTAGCTTAACCTTCGACTCCGACTTTTGAAATTTTATAATATCCGACTGCGACTCCTGAAAGTCTAGAAGGCCTAACTCCAACTCCGACTGCTTCGGCTAAAAAAAACCTTAACTCAAATCCAACATTGTTTTTGGTTGCAAAATATTATTTTCTAGTGGCCAATTAAGTTAAAATAAGCGGTTCAGAGTTAGAATCGTCAAGAGTCTCCGACTCTTAAGCTCTCTTCTGAAGTTCGACCGAACCCAACTCCTAAAGCAATATTTTTGTCCCGACTCCGCCTCCACAGCCCTGTTTTTAATCTAATTTTTGGCTTGCACTAAAAACCTGATTTTTCGAAAACAGCAATAAAAACCTTGGAACTTTAAATTCTGCAACTATAAATCTTAATTTAAAAATCATTTAACTTATTTATTAACTTGAGTACAACTTAAATAACGACACTATAAAAACAAATCGCATTTATTATCTTTTAACACAACATATGTTTTGAAATAATATCTATACGTTTGTCGCATGCTTCTCTAAGCATTTGGCGAGCATTGATATTTTGAACGTTTAAGTTATGTTTGTCAAATTACTAATTAGACATAATATTGTTAAAATAGCAGGGACAAAGCACACAAAAATGCGATTTATCATTTTTTTTTTTAGAAAGGATGAGAGCGCCACATAAAGGTTTGTCCCGGGAGCCGCTTTGCTTTGGAACGGCCTTGCATTCTCCACTACTTTCTTCAGGTTTTAGGTATTTACATTTGTAATTTATTGTTATTATTTACCGGCAACAAATAATTAAGTACAGTTTTGTTTTTAAAATCTAAAAAATAACTAAGGGTAGTTGGATACCTATTTAAGGTTTTTAATATTGATAAGAAATTAGTGCTGTTACTTTAAGGTGTAAGTATTAAAAAATTAACTAAACTATCTTTGGAAAAAAAATTTTCAAACTGTGAATACTAATTGGCAGACGATACAAATTATGTATACTCACCTTAATATAAAAAAAAATAAAAAAAAAAATTTTTAAAAAAAGCTTTTATTAAAAAAAATGCACTAAAAAGAAAAAAATAATTTTCTGGACGCTGTGTATCATAAATATAAAAGCTTTTAAAAAGCGAGATAAATGTTTATTTTATTGTTTTATGCTGACTCAGTTTAGTCAACAAAACACCGCTCTTAAACCAAACACTCACAACTTTTTCACAAATGCACAGAAAAAAATAATGTCGTATTATTTACAAAATGGGTTTTGTTAAGCCTAACAAAAAAAAATTCGTAAATATTACTGAAGTTTTGTATATACTACGAAAAAATTAACCAATATTTTTTCGTATAGTTACTAAAATTTGTTAATATTACGAAGTACATTTTGTCAAATCTGATTTTCATCATGGCGTCATTACGATACACAAGCTTTTCTATTAGTGGTCTCATTAGCCGCTGTAAGCATCCAATTCCCAATTTCCATGTTTGGATGCCTGCAGCAGGTAATAAGACTACTAGTAGAACTGCGCCACACTCGTGCATGACGAAAAAATGGCGACGATTTTGTTAGTCGATTCGCCAGTTCTAAAAACTCGATTTTAAAGCGATTCCAATAATTTTTCATAAAACTGATGCAAAAAAACATAACAAAAGCTATAATTGCCAATCTGGCAATCATTGGAGACCCGTATGGTGATATTCGTATCAAAATTCGAACAGTTATACCAAAATTCCACTTTGAAGTCAAACTTTCCAAAAAGATTTTTTAAAATTTATTCCAATCGGATTTTGATGTATGGAAGTTTTATGTAGAATCATATCCTAAATAACTTTTGTTCTTGCACTTTTTTGATAAGATGCACCGTTTTTGAGATATTCACAAAAAACGATTTCGTTCGTATGGGGGGTACCCCCCCTAATGGTCCATTTTTGCCCATTAACGAACTTAGCCTCGCATTTTACGAAAAACGGATCTGTGCAAACTTTCAAGTCTCTAGCTCAATCCGTGCGCCCGCAATCCGCGCCACAGACAGACAGACAGACGGACGGACGGACAGACAGACAGACAGACAGACAGACAGACAGACGGACGGACATGCAGAAATTAAATATTTTTATCATTCTAAACACACTGGTGTAATTCATTTTTTTGTGCGATGACGGGATCTTGGCGTTACAAACGGTAAGGCAAAGTTAATATACCCTTTGGTTTCACCATACGGGTATAATCAGTTTTTGGAAAGCATTTCTTAGTTTAGACATTAGTTGGAATGCTTTTTTGAAATATTTTTTATGCCCATTTTTTCAGATTTCGATAATTTTTTCCCATTTTCGAAAAATACTAAACGGGAATAAGATTTTTTCGAGGAAACACAACAACATTCGCCGAAAGAATTCATTCGTTTGAAGTTTTTGTAAGAAAAATCATTCAAAATAAATTATTTTCATTTCGCATCATATTGGCCGTCATAAAACATTTCCTCCATACGAATATTCAATATAGAAACTATCAGAAACAAACACGCATCTCTTAATTTTTGAAGTCATCACACTAAAACAATTTCCGCTCGTTAGTTGCATATATTAAATTCTATGAACACACACTAAGCAAGAAACAGAAAGAGATTCCATATCAACAAGAGTGATTTGTTTTTGTAATATTTACAAAATATTTGTAATATTTACAAAATATTTGCGAAAACGAAATACAAAAATACAAAAACTTAACAAAATTGACATCGTACCATTAACAAAATATGTTGTCGGCCCATGGGGGACAAATGGTTTCGTTATATTAACAAACGTTTTCGTAATATTTACATACATTTTATTTTCTGTGTGAGGACACAGTACTCTCATTAATTAAGCTCTCCAATAATAAGAAGTCATCAGGACCAGATAATATTTCTAACTTCATACTAAAAAAAAGCGCCTCTAATATACACACCATCCTGACAATAATTATAAATAACTGCATCAACAATGGCTACTTCCCCAGGCCCTGGAAATTAGCCAAATTGGTACCGATCCCAAAGAAGAGTCAACAACTTGAATGTCAAAATTTAAGACCTATTTCGATGCTGTCCAATGTTGGCAAGATCTTTGAACGGGTAATCAGGATAACCCTGGATGATTGGGCTTCATCCTTGATACCGAAAACTCAATTCGGTTTCGTAAACGGGCACTCGGCGGAGCAAGCTATCCTTCTCCTACAAGACAAAATCGTTAAAGGCTTGAGAGAAAAGTCATGTACGGTAGCTTGCCTTGTGGACATTGAGAAAGCTTTCGATTCCGTTTGGTCAGATGGCTTGAGATACAAACTTATCAAACTCGGAATTTCGCCACACTTATTCAAGTTGATAGACAGCTTTCTCTCCGAAAGGGTGTTAGCAGTCTGTATCGGAAATCAAAGTTCGGAAGCAGTCAGAGTCTGTTCAGGCGTACCACAAGGCTCAATATTGGGTCCTGGCCTATTTAATTTATTCATGTCGGATTTCCCGTCCATGTCCCCGGAAAATGCTTCGGGTATCCCAGCATCCGAATCCATACAGTATGCCGATGACACGGTACTAATGGCAAAGCATAAAAGGCCATCACAAGCCCTGAAATCAGTTGAAGCACACATGGAAAAAGTACTTGAGTTTTGTAATAACTGGGGGATTCGAATAAACCTCAACAAATGCGAACTGATCTGTTTCCGAAATGCGAGTGGGAGGGGACACTACATGGCGGTGAAAGAAAGCAAAAACCTGAAACTCAAAATCAATAACACCCTGATTCCTCTCAAAAAAGAAGTGAAATACCTTGGTGTCAAGTTCCACAACAGATTAAAATTCAACCCACATGCAAAAATGGTCCTAAGGAAAGCTCAAAGAGCAGTCTCATGTATAAACCAACTACTGACATCAGCTTACGTTCACAATAAGGTAAAACTTTTGATTTACAAAACTCTGATTCGACCGATTATCGGATACAGTTTCTGCACCTGGTTTACCATATCTCCAAGTCTAGCCAAAGAACTCCTTATTTTTGAGAGAAAAATTTTAAGGCATTGCATCAAGAAGCACAGACGACCAGGGGGAAAGTGGTACCCTAATGTCGAGATCTACTCCAAATCGGAAATTTCACCGTTGCTAACTTACCTGATCGAATTGGCAAAAAACACCCTCCGCAAGTTAGAAAACCACGACAACCCAAACCTAAAGCAAATTTACGTATCTAACAAAAGCTTTGGCATTCAAGACAGATATTACGCATCCCCAGTTAATATTTTAGCTTCCTCCTCAGATAGCTGTTTTAGCCCTTCCAATGAAGACGCGACTTTGCTCAATTTTTATCATAAAGCCACTCCTGAGGTGTATAGAGGTTAACTACAGTTTTTTTTTCTCTTTTTTTCCCCTTCTATTTATTTATTTTTGTAATATATTTTTTTTTTAACGTACTCACTTTCCTCACATGATTGTCAACCTGAAGTCGATTCATAGTTTTAGTGAATTTATCTTTGCAAGTAAGATTTACAACAGAAATATACGTGTGAATTACACTTTGTTGAAATAGATTATCATTATTATTAACTTTTTTTTATTTTTACTCATGTTATTTAAGTTTTAATTGTAAGATTGAATGGTAGGGACAGAAGCTAACCTAGTACCTAAGAAATGAAAATATTTTTATATATATATATAGATTAAGAAATACAATTTTTTTTCTTTGTATATAACTTGCCTGAGGCAGCCAGTTAACACATTTTAAGTTAACATAGTAGTAAGAATGTAACTTTTGTACAATGTACGGCAAAGCTTCCTAATAAATTATCAATAAATTATCAATTAAGGAAATTATAAATTAACGCGAAGTAATTATATGTTTGGACACATTTTGTATAACAAAGCTTCACTTGAAATTTGTGACAAAACATATGTTACAGGTGTTAGTAGAAGTCGATCTTACGAAAACACACAGATACAGACGTGTTGCGGACTCATAGAACTGCGTCAATGGGTATATGCCCTGGGGACGTACAGGGCTGCTTTTTGATTTCGATTTTTGAAGTGATTTTAATACTTTTCCTGTAGTAAGGAAGGTAAGAATTTGATAATTTTGTTAAATCTGTTATATTTTATCCTTTGGGAAAATATCTCTGATATTTAAACTAGTTTTTGCTGTTTCACAAAAATTTTATCTAACCCAGATACAATATTAATCAGAAATTCTCCTGTGAAACTTCTACTTCCCAAGGTACTAAGACCTTTTTTTATCAAAGTAATTTTCTAAAGCTTGAAATATGATTTTAGTTTTCATGTCCCATAAAGGAAATTTTTTCTTGTTTTTCGATTAAACCTGGTCAGAATATAAAACGTTTTAAATCTCCCTTGTGAATTATTCAAAATTATTATTTAATAAAGGAACTTATTAGCGCAACTTTTGTTTCTTTGTGAAATTTTTTTTGCTTCCTTAAGTCTCCGCAGAATGGCATTGAAATCAATAGTAAAAGTTTATCATCACCTCTCATGAAACAATAGAAATTTAATATAAAAGTCTGAATAAACGACTTTGTAAAGTTTGACATAAATTGTGCAGAGAATTATACAGTTTGGTACTAGTTGAGTTTGAACGTTTTTGTTTCACAAATTCAATAATTTCATCATTTTGGAATGGATACACTGAAAATTTCTTTAATGTTAATTAAGAGCGAAAATTTAAAATTCCTAATAAATTGTTTCACCAGTGTTGTCAGCATAAAAAATCCGTATAAAATGCTTAAAAAATCAATTCATGTTGTCTCCACACTGTTTGTAAAAATTTGCCTTTAAACGTAAAATTTCTGTGACATCTTTTTTATATAACAGATAATTTGCATTTTTCTTACACCAACAAAGTAAAATTCAAAATATTCTAATTTACCTTTCATAATTCAAATTATTCCGTTTCAACACTTTTTTTCTTTATAATCCGGCTTCGAATTGAGCAAGAAATTACAAAAGATCTTCGAACATCCATTGCACTTGCAAATTACATCTTACATTCACATCATTTACATAATTTTATCTTTCATCTTCTTCTGGTTCCGGCCTTCGGTGAGTCGTGATCACTTGAAGTTAATTAAAACATATCTTTCCCGCAACTTTCCAAATTAAAATTTGATTAAAATCAATATCAAAACGAACAGTCAATAATTAAATCTATATATATGTATAAATGGATGTTTGTTGGTCTGTTTGAGATTACAAAACTCAAAAACGACTGGACCGATTTTTACGCGGTTCTTTGCATTATGGGGTTTTTGGGGTCGCTGATCACGAATCCGGTATTAGATTTTCAAAATTCGAAACGGAAGGTCCTGTAAGGATAACGCAAATGTTCTTTTTCCAATTTTTCTCGCTGTTGCTTATCACGGCTCTGGTGTTGGAATTTCAAAATTCGAAACAGAAGGTCCTGTAGATAAGGATAACGTTTTTTCCCAAAAGTTATTTATGGTTTTTCGGCATTCTAAAATTTATACAAAAAACTTTAAGCTAGCAATGAAGGGTCTGCTAGTAAAATCTAAAATTAAAAAAAAGGAAAACAAAAAACGTCGAACTAGAAGAAGTAAACATAACCCGGCCCTTACACGCGACTATAAAGCCTGTCAGTAGCACAGACTTCAAATGTCAAATTACTGACAACGAATTAAATTTCATTTAGCGAACTGGCAGTCAGTGCATTTACACGAGACTGTGTCAGCGACTGTGTCAGCTCTACAGACGCGTGTAAGGGCCGGGTTAGAGTCAACATTTAAAATCAGCGTGTGGCTCTATTATTTGCCGGACTCTATCACATCGCTCACTAAATGCAATAACGGGATAACTCAAAAATCAAATTTGAGCTGCCATTATGATTAAAATTCAACGCTCTACATTTCTGTTATAATTAAAGTAGGTATTATTTTGTACATCAAAATGATCAATCCGTTTCAGGATTTCATAATTTATAAGATCAAAAATCCAAATAAAAAAAGGCATGATTTTTAATCGCTTATATCTCGAAACTAAAAAAAAATGAGTTGTGCCTTTACTGCATTCAGTGAGCGATATGACATTATTTGACGTACAAAATGGCCACTATACATTTCGAATCAGTTTCATTTCTTTTTCATCCTACCCCGTTTTTATATAGCCTTGTATATAACTGGCTGCGTACATGAGTAAGTGTTTCATTATCCTGTTAATTATTTGATACAAAATTTAATTTTAATTCTACAATTAATTTTAATGGTCATCCCTTTTTAAAGCTATATGAGTGGAAAAACCTCATGCACACATACATTCGTAAGTAACATTGGCCAGATAACGTCATTGACTGACCCATAATTACAAAGTTTTGGGTGCTTTGAACGTAAGTGTAATTAATAGAGAGCAGTTATGTAATAAAGTGCTCCCTAGATATGAGTATAACCAAATTTAGATCGAAATTGAATTTCCAAGAAAATCGATAAATTGATGTGATACCCGTATTTAAATGATTGTTCTTTAGGGAGCAAATGGGTTTAGGATGTGACCTTTGATCGCTTAAAACCTTTTGTGGGATATCAGAAATTAATAAAAAAAATTATATCCTTAATTAAAAGCAATTGATTTTCCAGATTTTAAATGGTTAGGGAGTTTGAAGTGTTTATTTTTAAATCGTTTTAAAGATTGAATTTCCTCATTTTGTTTTATTCAACTTAATTTCTTTCAATTGATGGGAAATAAGGAATTCTAGAAATCTTATATAAGAGACGATTATACAAACTGTTTATACTCGAACTCCCATCTCATACAAAAATGCATAAAGAGCCATAACATACTTTGGGAATTTCTTTATCCTGCAAACAACTCAAATTTGGAATAACTTACCACCATAGAATCAATTCATTTACATCTGAAAAATATTTTGCCTCCATGATAGAATTAGTTTTGTTTGACTTGGTACAAAACTATTTGTCCAACAGACAAATTTTTTTTTATCAATATGATCAAGTTTTTATCGATTTGATAAATGTCTTTGTCATATCGATTGATATGATAAAAAACTCAGAAAACAAGTAGTTTGTTCACTTTTATCATGTTGACAAAACAATTTATCCATATCACAAATCGAAAAATCTCCCATTTGTGCCATTTTAACCCTAATCAGGTCAGGCTAATTTTAAAAGCAAAATACTATTGTTGTAGTAAAAAAATTTAAATTTTTTTTTTTTCGTTTTTAAATAGTATTGGCATTATAAAACAAAGTCAAGGAGCATGAATGCAATAACTTTTTTAACATTCGTAACAATGACTCTCAAAACTGAAACAGTGACTCAAAGTCACCGGGTGTGTGGATTATACTAAGTTCACACCGACACAAAATCACGTAATTTTGCGAAATGATTTAGAACTTAAACCAAACTGTTCACACAGAGATTAAAGTAATTTTGTTTCACATTTCAACTACAGGATTGCTATGAATTTTAGTGTAGGTTTGCTATGAATTTTAGTAATATGATGAATAATACAATTCAAAACATCGATCAAATATGTGCAAACAGAATTAGACACTTTAGACGACAATGGAAATTATCTGTAATGAAAATAAACAATTATTTTCCATTTCATATCTAATCGCATCAAAAACAAGTCAATTTTTTTTGCCCCGCGTAGGTTGTTTACTAACGGCTTCTTTTTCTTATATCTCCGTCGTTCCAATCCAGCACAAATGTCAAAACTGATGTACTGAAGAGAGCTGAATAAGTGATGCAGGGTTGTATTCATTGTTTTTGCTTGATTTCGTTCGTAATTTTGTGGAAATTGCATACTTTTAGTGATTTTTGAAAACAGGTAAATGTACTGGAAATCTCGTGGTTTCGAGGAAGGTTTCGTTCAAAATTACGAAAATATTCAAAATTACGTGATTTTGTGTCGGTCTGAACATAGTATTAGGGTTAAACAAGCGAAATTATTTTCGTATCTGTTTGTCTGTCGGGGTCAAATCTTGCAATATAGTTTTGGCCAACTTTCACTCATCTGTTCGACTTGAAATTTTGAACACATATTTAAGTCCGATGACAATACAATATTTTGACTACTTCGTCCTTGTAAGGAGAAGGGAAGGTCCTGTAAGGATAACGTGATTATTCTTTTCCTAAAATTTCCCGGGAAAAAAGTGTCATCCGAGCGTTTTTGGGCCCTGGAATCTGATTCTGACAGTAAAAATTCTGTAAGGATAACGGAAGGGTCTGTTAGGATAACGTGATTATTCTTTTGGTTATGGATTTTTAGTTATACTAATCAAATATGAAATGACTAAAAACAATAAAATAAAAAAAAAAATATTTTAACAAGCTTTTTTTTAAAATGCACTAAGAAAGAAGAAATAATTTTTGGAGTGTACCAGAAATACCAGCGAGGTAAAAAAAGCATAAAAAATAAAATAAATATTTATCTCGTTTATTTCTGGTCAAAAAAATATTAAAAATTATTTTTTCCTTTTTAGTAAATTTTTTTAAATAAAGGCTTTTAAAAAAACTTTTTTTATTCATATTGATTGAACTATTTCATCCCAGCCTTCTGAAAACGCCATACTAAAAACTATGATTTTGTTGTAGCCACATTATTCTCCATAGAACAATCATCGGCTTGCAAATAGTATCTATGCATGCTTATATGTCAATTAATTGTTTTTGTGATTCGGTATTCGATGACAAGAGATTAGTGCAAGTAAGAAGTGAAAAAAATGATTTTTTTTTCGGAAAAAACTAAATTTTCGAATATTGTTCGTAAGTATTTATTCCACATTTTTTTTAAAGTTGGAAATACAGAAATATTTAATCTTAAAAATCTAATAATCGTGGCGAAACGCAAAAATATTTTTTTGGGAATTAAATGCCCAATACTTACATTAAATATAACAGAAATTCTTTATTGATTATTGAATTCATGCACTTAGAGGAGCATAAAGTTACGGTCAGACGATATGAACACTGCTCAGTTTTATGAACATACAAATATGATGCTTTTTAGCTTCAGTTGCTCATATGCTCATACGGCATATGAAGGGTGTTCAGACGATATGAAGGCTGTGCTCAGTTGACAAATATGAGCATCCACATCGTCATATAAAAACAAAATCATTGACAGTTTGACTTCGTGCTGTTCGCACTGTTTACGTATTTGTTACAATTTGACAACTGAGCACTTCTGTAATTTTCCCCATGCTCAGTTGTCATAGAGTGCTCAATTCGTTTTTAAAATGTCCAAAACTGCTCATATACTTTTTGGAGAGTGTTCAGACTAGACAATATGACAATGCCGTGCTCAAACGTCTGAGTACGACTTGCTCAGTTTAAATTAAATGCCTGATGCTCAGTCGACTGAGCACAACAATATGATGTTCATACGATATGATACCGTTTGGCACATATTTTTGCTCATAGAACTGAGCAATGATCATATCGTTTGACCGCATGAATCAAATACAACAGATTGCGCATTGCGCAGGTCCGCCATGTTGGATTTTTGCTCTCAAGAGATTGTGACGTCAGCTGCGCGTAGATCTTTAATAAGTCTATGGAAAATTTAGAATTTGTGGTTTTATCTCAGTTTTAAGTGTTTGAAAAGTAATTAAAAGTGCTGTAATATCAAAACTAACCTCAAGAACTAAGTGTTTAATATTTAAGACATTGAAATGGGTGTTTGTGCCGTGTGCAACAACGAAAAGAAAGGCAGTGAAAAGACGAGTTTCCATACATTTCCCAAGGACAAACTTGTATTGAGGAAATAAACAAACTTCTGTTAAAGAAAGGATACATTTAATATAAAAACTGCGAGAATTTGTAGCCTACATTTTGTACCTGATTGCTTCGAAAATAATATGCAGTATGAAATAAGTAAGATATGAGTAAATAGCAAAACTCTAAGTAATGTTTATATTTTACAGGGTTTGTACATCATCGAAAATTGAAGGTAAATGCTATTCCAACTTTATTTAGTATTTCCGAAACTGTTGCAACTTCAAGTCAGACAACCAGGATGGCTGAAAAGCAGTCAAAACTATTAGTTGCTGATTTATTACAACAAAACGAGGAGCCTTTGCATGACAAAGCAATCAATGCTTATTCATGGGTTTATCATGACTGAAACACTGTCTGAATCTTTAGATAATTGTGATATTAAAGTAAAAAAACTTTTTTTCACATCGAGGATGTATTTTCGTATACGTAAATTGAATAAAGAACTCTGTGAACATTTAACTACAAGAAAAAGGAAAAATAAAAAAATTCTAACCTAGAAATTTTAGCTATGTTTCATTTATTTTCACAAAGTGTAGTAAAAATTCACAGGCATTGTTGTTGTTTGACTATTTTTTTACTATTTATAAAAATAAATAATATTTATATTGCAGCAAACAGAATAAATTCCAGTTTTCAGGCGAAAACAGAACAAATCTCATATCAATGACATTTCAGTACGCTCTTGTGACGACATGCGCAGAAGTTTACCAAAATGAAACTCGTCTTTGCGCAATCTGTTGTATTTGATTCATGGTTTGACCGTACCTTTAGCCATTTATACACATTTCTTAAAAATTGTGAAAAAAATTTGGGATGAAATAGGTTAAAGAACTTATCCATGTGACAAAATATTAATTTAATTAGAAAAATTCTTCTAATTTTGTCATATTGATGAAACAATTTATTATAATACCAGTAAAGTTGATATCAGAAAGTTATACATATATCTTAATAGATTCTGCTCAGTGTCTTAGAAAGCTTAATTTTGTTTTAATTAAAAATTCAATCGATCTTAAATTAAAAACATAAGAAAAGCTACAATTGCCCAGGACCAATCGTCAAATACTCTATATAATGACAGACAAAATGTCAATTAAAAAAATCCATTTGTGTAGGAGAGGAAAAAAGGAGTGGTCCGATTGGCTTTTGATGTATGGAATGGTTATATAAAATTATATTCTAAACACATTTCATCTTCATAAATTTCTCGATACGATGCACAGTTTTCGAGAAAACAGGAAAAAGGTATTCCATTTGTATGGGAGAGGTGGGAAGCAGTTCCATTTTAATGCATGGATGAGTAATGTAAAATTCTATTATAAACACATTTTATTTTTTAAATTTTTCAATATGATTTACTGTTTTCGAAAAAATTGCAAAAAAACTATTTCGTTTGTATCGGGGAAGGAGTGGTCCAATTTTGCCCGTTCAAAAACTTGGCCTAGCCATTTACGAGAAACGTAACTGTACAAAATTTCAAGTCTCTATCTCTATCCTTTCGAAAGATATAGTGCTCACTGACAGATATACAGACGGACAGACAGACGGACGGACATTGGGAAATCAAAATCTTTTGTCATCCCTAACACCCTGGAGTAGTTCATTTTTGTCTCCGATGATTGGTTCGATGCGCTACAAACGGTATACTAAATCCTATATGATATATTAGGGCTATTCACTCGTAGAATCGTAAGAATCGTAAAGAAAATCGTAGTTTTTTGACAGTTCTCCACACAAATTTTTTTACGACGAAAACTACAATCTACCACACCCGAAGGTATGGTAAAATCGTAGTTTTTGTCGTACTTCTAATAAAGTGAGGTTAAGGCATCTTTTGTGACGTGTCAACTTGGTGCCAACTCTAAAATGGACATTGGAAAAACAAGTAAATTAAAGTATTTATATGATTTAGTATAAATTAAAAGTTAAAAAACGTTTTAAACAATTTAGGTAAAGAAAATAAATAAAAGAGTCAAAAATTTACGACAAAACCCACAACCTCTATACACGGTAAAAACTGGAGTCTAATTTTAAGACTTTTTCCTTCTATTTTTTAAACTTTTGAAAGTTTAGTGGAATTTTAAACTATTTTCTCTATTTTTAAAACTTTTTGAAAGTTTAGAGTATATTTTAGTCGAAAAGTTTAATATTTAGTGAGTTTCGGTTTATTTTTAAGACTATAGTTTAAAAAGTAAACTTTTTCTTTCTTAAAAATTTGTTTTAAACCTCTCCGCCTTATTTCTAGACTTTTAATCGAAATATTAGACCTATAAGTTTGAGAACTAAACCTTGTAAGTTTTACTTCAATTCGGATAAAATTGAATTAAACTTTTTGTCTAATATTTAGTCTTTTTAGTTTATTTTTCTTTTTCAAATTCATCAGTCGTTCGGTCAATTTTTAGAAAAGTCGCGATACTCGAATTCGACTTTTCGGTCTAAAAACAAAACTTCAAAGTCTACAATTTATTCAGTTTTAGAAAATTGTGACTACTTTTTAATCATTTCAGCCTATAATTAAAACTCATTATTCTAAAATTTAGAAAGTAAAGTCTGGAATTGGTTTATTTTAGAAGTCTGAGTATATTTTCTATACATATTAATCTAAAATTAAGAATTTAATTTGCGGGCGTGGATGGCTCAGTCAGCTAAGTGCTTGCCTTGTGATCCAAATAGCAGTGGTTCAAATCCCACTCAGGGCAAAAATAATTCGGCTTGAATTTGAATTTGGAACTTTTCTGCTTCTGCTCATGGACTTAAACACGGACCAATTTGCCTAAGCTCCTGGCATAAACATAAAAAAAAGGTTTGAAATTTAAACTTCGAAGTCTAAATTTGAGTCAATTTTAGAAAATTTTAACTACTTTTTAGTAATTTCAGTTTGAAATTAAAACTTTTAAGTCTTAAATTTAGATCGGATAGTCTTATTTACCCGGATAATTCACGAATTTTAGAAGTTTATGACTATTTTTTAACCATTCCAGTCTTAATTTAAGACTCAGACATCTTAAACTTAAACCATAAGGTTTTAATTTGAGAATTTTTAGAAATTTGGAACTAATTTTTAGATTTTTTAGACTAAAATTTAAATTTTAATACCTTAAATTTAGACCGGATAATACTATTTAAAAGGAAAATAATTTCAAACTTTTAAAGTTTGATTTTTAGGCTCAAAAAGGTGTTGACCTATATGTAGGAAAAAAAGTCTTAAAATTAGACTCCAGTTTTTACCGTGTAGTAAAGCGCTGCTCACGCTTCGTTGTACTTTTCCATCGTAGATGTACAGTACAATCTACGATTTTACTATCTACGATCAAGAGTGAATTGCCCTATTATATAGAGTATAATAAACCGTTTTCGAGGAAATTACAAAAGCCTTTCCATTTGATGCAGCTACACGGTAAAAACTGGAGTCTAATTTTAAGACTTTTTTTCCTACATATAGGTCAACACCTTGTTGAGCCTAAAAATCAAACTTTAAAAGTTTGAAATTATTTTCCTTTTAAATAGTATTATCCGGTCTAAATTTAAGGTATTAAAATTTAAATTTTAGTCTAAAAAATCTAAAAATTAGTTCCAAATTTCTAAAAATTCTCAAATTAAAACCTTATGGTTTAAGTTTAAGATGTCTGAGTCTTAAATTAAGACTGGAATGGTTAAAAAATAGTCATAAACTTCTAAAATTCGTGAATTATCCGGGTAAATAAGACTATCCGGTCTAAATTTAAGACTTAAAAGTTTTAATTTCAAACTGAAATTACTAAAAAGTAGTTACAATTTTCTAAAACTGACTCAAATTTAGACTTCGAAGTTTAAATTTCAAACCTTTTTTTTATGTTTATGCCAGGAGCTTAGGCAAATTGGTCCGTGAAGTCCATGAGCAGAAGCAGAAAAGTTCCAAATTCAAATTCAAGCCGAATTATTTTTGCCCTGAGTGGGATTTGAACCACTGCTCTTTGGATCACAAGGCAAGCACTTAGCTGACTGAGCCATCCACGCCCGCAAATTAAGTTCTTAATTTTAGATTAATATGTATAGAAAATATACTCAGACTTCTAAAATAAACCAATTCCAGACTTTACTTTCTAAATTTTAGAATAATGAGTTTTAATTATAGGCTGAAATGATTAAAAAGTAGTCACAATTTTCTAAAACTGAATAAATTGTAGACTTTGAAGTATTGTTTTTAGACCGAAAAGTCGAATTCGAGTATCGCGACTTTTCTAAAAAATTGACCGACCGACTGATGAATTTGAAAAAGAAAAATAAACTGAAAAGACTAAATATTAGACAAAAAGTTTAATTCAATTTTATCCGAATTGAAGTAAAACTTACAAGGTTTAGTTCTCAAACTTATAGGTCTAATATTTCGATTAAAAGTCTAGAAATAAGGCGGAGAGGTTTAAAACAAATTTTTAAGAAAGAAAAAGTTTACTTTTTAAACTATAGTCTTAAAAATAAACCGACACTCACTAAATATTAAACTTTTCGACTAAAATATACTCTAAACTTTCAAAAAGTTTTAAAAATAGAGAAAATAGTTTAAAATTCCACTAAACTTTCAAAAGTTTAAAAAATAGAAGGAAAAAGTCTTAAAATTAGACTCCAGTTTTTACCGTGTACCTGAAAAAGAAAAAAAGGAAATATTATAAGCAAATCACCGAAATTTAGATGAGAAGATTTTACTTCCCTTCGAAGGGGCTCACCGAACCTTTCGTCTGTCTGTGAACTTGTTGGAGTCCCTTTCACTTACAAAATCCCAAAACGATTTTTCATCTCGGTCCGATTAATCTAAATCTTCGATGCGGCAGCCACGACGCTTGTTTTGATTTTTCCACAAGTTATCCTAAAATTAAGACAAAAACCTTAAATTAACAAATGATTTCATTCGCAGTTTTAAAAACAAAATTTTTCATGCATTACAATACACAAAAAACAACAACAACCACAAGATCTGACATTTGAACTTATAACCAAAATACCCCAAAGAATAAACTTAAAATCTTAAGCATTTGAATTATAGCAACATATTGAATAAATAATGAAAACCAATAGACAGGACTAATTTCACAAACATTTAACATTTTTCCCGATACAAATTCTGCACTTTAACTTCAAAAATTCACATTTTTTTAAAACGTCACAACAATTACCATCCATTTCGACTTTTCGTTTTCTTTTTGATGTCATCAACTGGCACTGATAAAGTCGATGCGATGGACCAAAACACAACAACAACAATAAGGCAAAATAAGTAACCGTAAGCCATAAACGCAGATAGCAAAGAGAAAAAAATCTTCAAATTATCAATATCTCTTACCTTATACTCGACCATCTTGATAGTTTTTTTTTCATGTCAGTAAAAATCATGAGAGTTTTGAGGATAGTTTTTTGATAGTTTATTCCATAGCAATTAACAGAAATTTCTTACATGCAAATATTATTAAAAGGACAAACCAAATTAAAACAAAAATAAACTCACCTGAGTATAACAATGATTCGCTTGCCTGATTTAATTTGGTTTGAGATTGCATCTTGAAATTTGTTTTCCATTCTGAAATGAAATTGGAGATTTGATTTTTTGGAATAAATGCGATAGACAATATTAACTACGATTTCTACTCAGCTGATAGTTCTTTAAATTGTAATTAACTTTCATTAATTTTTGTTAATAATTTTTTCATGTTATTACCGTAAAAAGTACTCTAACTTTCCTTGAAATTAATTCATGGGATAGTTGATTTTTTTGTAATAGATTAATATGTGGGTGTTTAATCTCCTCTTTGCGACGTGGAACTTTCTTCCACTTCCTGTCCATTTTCATTTAGCAGCAAGTAGAAGGACTACACATTTTCTTTTTGGCTACTTTAGCAGCAATTTGCTGCATTTAAAGTTTTAAGTTTAGTGGATTTATTTAACGATGTTTTCCACCATCGCATATTAAAAACAAATAGTGCGTAGGAGTTAAAACTAGTGCTTAGACATTTTTTGGGAAAGGGTAAGATTCTTCAAATTTTGGTTAGGAAAAATTTCATAGTTTAAAATTCTGTAGGACCACATGCTCTTAGCTTGGAGTAAATTCGAAAAAATAACTACCACTAATTCGTAAGGGCGGAATGATCACCATTTGGCGGATGAAGCAGGCGATTTTCCTCTTCAGATACCCAGAATTTTCTTTGGGGTCGAAATCGTATGGGCGGATCTCCAGCACGTTCTTCAAAAAACGTCGATAGATTGGACCAAGTTTTGTAGCCAGTTAACAAAAAGTCTTTAAACTTCTCCTCAAGTAAGATTAGATTTAATCAAATATTTTAGTGATTAGTGGAACTTTCTTTTAAGCAGAAAGTGTGAAAACCTCGTGGCATTGAGGTTAAAACAGAAGACACGTGTGCCCCTTTCCCGGCTTTAATTAACTTAAAAAATTAACTTAAGAAAATTATCACTTTAAAATTACAATCTTCGTTTCAACCACGTTTAATTTTCTTCACACTAAATTTTACTTCGACATTTTTACCCGGACGTTGATTACTTCGTTTATCTGGAAGAATTTCATCTAACAGCTGATATATTTAACTTAAATTACTAGTACTTAAATTATTTCAAAGCTTAGGTGTAAAATCAGGTGTTAACCAGACCCACATCTTTTTTTGTAAGATTTTCGAAGATAGGTGGTTTCTGCGAGCAAAGGGCCCTATTGTGCACATAAATCCCCCCTTAAAGGTTAGATTTCAATTATCAATACAATTTTCCGTATTTAAATGTGGCGAAGGTCATTGTACTAAACTTAATATTACGCTAATGTTCAGCGATTTCTTATATGATAACATTATAGGTAGGATAAAATATTTCTTAATTAGATTTAATGCTAATTACTTAAAATATAACTATTTATACCTAGGTTATTAATTTATTATAACTAGATTAAAACTATTTCCACAATTAAATCAACTTGCGCTATCCATTTTTAGATTCCGTTGCGTCTTTGTTTTTGATATTACCAAATTAAAAGATTAATAATGTATTTTTGAGCTTTTTATTTATGGGTGGCTGGAGACGAGGAGAGATGAGAAAGATATATTCGGAAAACCTGGTTTTTCCAGGATTACTTGCGACTGAAATAAAGATGAGAATCAAGTAAACGTTGCTGATTTGATTCTGTTTCAAAATTTCATCCTTTTCTTATCCTTCAATCCTTTCACCATCCCGTTGTGTTGTTTGGAGGCAAAATTTTGTCATGGCCGCAAATATCCTTAGTGCTTGGAAAGAACCCCCCCCCCACATCCGGCGAGCTAAGCCCCCCTTGATGCGTACATCCTTGCACTAAGGACCCTCCTTATTTGTGTAATCCCCCTGTGGTCATAACACATTTGTATTGGGGAGGGAGGAGGGAGTTTTTCAATTTTTGTCATTTTCGGACACGACTTAACTTTTGTTAAAAGCTTTTTCGGTGCCAAATTTTAACTTTCTATTTCAACTAGTTGTCGAGATTTCAAATTGTTTTTTGTATAAAAAAGTTTAACATAAATACCCAAGCTTACGTTTAATGATGGAAGAAAAGAAAGTATAAAGCTATATTTTCATTTGTAATTGTAATTGGTTTTTTTTATAGATCCAGCCAGAGCTTAGGGGAAGACCCTTTAATGCCGAAGCACAGCTCAGGATGGTCGGAAGGACAAAAGGAGATGGCAATTTATGTTCTCCTTGAACTTTTGCGGGTTATAGTCCGGGGGGAACACATCGGATGCTAAATTGTTCCAAAGTCTTGTTGTTCGCGGAATTAAGGAACCCCTAAACTTTACTGTACGAAAGCGGGGAGGCTCAAGGATGAAGTCGTGCGCACGTGCAGCTGCACGAGAGGGTCTAGGGAAAATATATCGTGGAGGAATAAGTTGGGAAATTTCGGTGGAACATTTCCCATGGAAATATCTATAGAGGTTAAAATGTGAAAACAACAAAAAATAGCTTTCCTTAAAAAAACTTCCGGTAGCCTTTAATAAAGCCTTGTATAATTAAATTAATTTTCTTAAAAAAAAAATCCAGATCTCTAAGGAATGTGTGCAAAATTCATAAAACCTATTCATATTTAATAACTTTGGTTAAGCACGTTCAAATGTGATTTGATTACATAAGGTGTTACATAGCAACAATCTCTTGTGGTATTAAAACTAAGCCAGAAACTGTCGCTTTTAAAAATAAATGGAAACCAGGAAAAAGGTAAATTTGCAGTAAACGTGAAAGGTAATAAATTCTAGCACAAAATGCTTGCCCGACAGCCTGAAGATTTATTTGCCTCAAGGTGGATTTACTTAACTCCCCACAATTGACCTTCGATATTAAATAGCGATTTATGGCCGATCCAATGGAAGAGGTGTAAAAAGGGTATAGGGAAAACGATTCCAATGTTTCGGGTCTGTTCAATTTGATTTAATTGCCATTTAATACAGTTACACTGAGTGCATGACTGAGTGAGTGATTGTTATCATAGTTAAGCTTTATAATTTAATTTAATTTAATTTGCCCGTATTTTATGGTTATTTCAATCGAATAAGCGTGAATTGTTCGATTATGGATCGCCGAGATAAAAGAATTTTCAGCTTAAATATAGGAAAAAAATCAATTTCGTTTTATGATTGATCAATTCATAAAAAATCTGATTCCGAATTTTACCAACTGTTCGCTATTGATTTTTCGCAAACGTTTTTTTTCAGTTTTTTTTTATTGCCTGAAAGAATTTAACTTTTTTGCCGAGATATTTTTTATATCTATGTTGAAGCTAAAGTTAATAAATATGCCAGATTCATTTCCCATTGGGACATAAGTTGTGTGAATGTTAACTTTTACAAAAAACAATAAAGCCGAGAAAAACTTGTTATGCATATATTTTTCTGCTCCAATTTAAAGGTTTTTTTTGGGTATTAAATGTTTAAACCCGAAAAAGGAGATATTACGTATGCAACAGGAGAATGCCCAGCAGTACATGTAAAAATATAAGCATAGTACCTAGGTACATACATCTTCGAATTGAAATATGAGTTTAACAAAATATGAAAAGTTGTGCCAAAATCAGATAATAATTTGCCATGTGATTTGTGGGTTCTCATGTAGCACATATAAGAGTTCATTCGAGTGTACTTAAAGACCATTAATGTCAAATCTTATGATATATGCAACACAAAAAGCAAGGCATATGTGTAGTCTACTTAGAAAAGTGTCCTTTTATTAATGGAAGTTCCTAATAGCTTTATAATTTACATGTTTTGGCTGGAAGATTTTAAAAACTGTGGCATAAAAAGTTTTGCAGGTAATTTAGGGTTTTTTCCTGTTTAGAAATAGCTTCTAAAATAAAATGAAGCTCTAAATTTGCTTCTGATGTGATTTCTGGATTTTTTTTTCTGATCTTTTAAAACGATTACAAAATATGACGGGTTCACATTCTAGCAATAGTGGAATTTATCAAATCTTTTCCCTACTAAATACATAGGTAGCTTTTTATGTCTTTGGCTCAGAAATACAAGACAAATATGGTTGGGATTTGGTTCCACGCAGAACTGAATTTTTGGAACCAAAATATCAAAATTTGGTTTTGGTTCAATTTTTCTAAGATACATTCGTGAAAAAATGATGTTAATCTTGCAGGACTTTCCGTACGTAAAGGGTCTTTCAACAAGGACATAACAATATTGTATTTTAATAAAAACGCACCCTAAAACTTTTTTTATGATCTGGCAATGCTAAAACGTCAGTCAAGGTTTACATTTTTTATTTTTAAGGTTTTTTTTAGGTTTACATGCCACACAGCTGGTCAAACAATTGATCTATTGAAGGAGAAGTTCGGTAATCGTGTAATCTCGAGAAATGGTCCGGTCGAATGGCCACCTCGCTCATACGATTTAACGCCGTTGGATTTCTTTTTATGGGGTTATGTTAAGTGTTGGTTTATACCAACAAGCCAACAACGTTAGAGGAGCTCAGGAACAATATCGAATGCGAAATTGCCAACGTTCCGGCCGATATGTGTGGAAGAGTGGTGGAAAATTGGCTCCAAAGAATCAATCTGCAAACGTGCTCGCGGTGGCCATATGAACGACATCGAATTTCATACTTAAATGTAACATGTCCACTACACCTGGAATAAATTTCAGCCCGATATCTCAATTATTCTGTGTTTTATTTAAATACAAAATTGTTATGTCCTTGTTGAAAGACCCGATACATGTCACATTTTTCTAACGGCCAGGATTTGTGCTAAAATCAATGTTTTAAAAAATAAAATAAAAAATCTAAGGTTTTTGGTTCGGTTTAAAATTTTTCGTTTACCTAAATGTCTGGTTTGGCTATTTTAGCAAACATGACAATCGAATTCTTTTCCTCAAATTTTCCGGAAAAAATTTCATCTGGGGATTTTCGTGGCTCGCTGAATTCGATTCTGGAGTCAAAAAGTCCGTAAGGATATCTCAAAGGTGAGGATATAATATATTCGAAGACTGAAAAGTATTGATATATAAGCGTGGCAAAAGACAGACGTCATTTTAGATTTTTAGTCAATCAAATGCTGACTAAAAAGGATGAAATAAAAAAAAATTAAAAAAAAAGTTTAAAAAGAGCTTTTATTTTAAAAATGTACTAAAAAGGTAAAAAAAAATTTTGGCCGCTGTGTATCAGAAAAAAAGCCAGATAAAAGCATAAAACATAAACTAAATATTTATCTCGCTTTTATTTTTGATACACATAACCAAAAAAAAAAACATTTTTGACTAAAAAAAAGTTTTTTTTAATTTTTCAAATTTTTTTTTAAATTTCTCATGAGCTGTGAGTCGTTTGAAAACTCATGAATCGTATAAGTACTCATGAGTGAGCATTTGCTCTGCTCAGATTTTATCTTGGTGAAACAATTGATTTGTTGATACTAAACAATCGATTAACATTTTTCTTTATAATGTATTTATTTTCAACTAAAAATTTTGATATATATTTTTTTTAAATTATAAAAAAGGCGAAAAAAATAAAAAAATAGAACTAATTTAAAAAAAGTGTTGAAGATAAAGTGCCAAACTACAACCAAGGCTCTAGTTCTATTCAATAATTCTTTTGTTTCTCTAACTTGACAAATAAACACCGCCTCAAAACATAGCTAAAAGAAGCACCTCCCAGTGTTATTCAGCAAAAATTTAATACCGGAGCGCGAAGTTATTTTGGCATTTTTGTTTTAAGGAGCTAAATATTCATTTTAACACCATTTTGACTTTAGTTTTGAAAAAACTCCGAAAAGGAGTCAAAAATTTACTTGAATAGGAGTTATTTCCATTTTAAAGGATGTTTACGTTTAGAAGAGGCTTGAACAGCCTATTGGAAAGGCGTATCCTATAATACGAGGAATGTCTGTCTGTCTGTCTGTCTGTCTGTCTGTCTGTCTGCACAAAGGATCTCGAAAACCCGCCTAACGATTTTAACGAAACTTTGTGGTTAGGGATTTTCGGGGACAAGGAATCGATCTATTAGATAGGTCTCACCTCTGAGAAAATTCCCCTCGATACCCCTCGCCTGGTATCTTCGAATTAGGTGGTCCGATCTTCATGAAACTTTACAGTATTACTAAGGGGGCTAAGGGCTTTCCATTTTTGCACTCTAAACCTGAATTTTCCCTCCCCTCGATACCCCGCGCCTGATATCTTAGAAATGGGTGGTCCGATCTTAATGAGAGCTTACAGTATTACTGGGGGAGCTAAGGTTAGACTATACCTTTCTTACGTAATTAAACTTCATATGATGAATATACCCAATTATATTCATCATATGAAGTTTAATTACGTAAGAAAGGTATAGTCTAACCGTTAGGTGGATTGGGCTGTGTGTTTTCCTAATATATTGCGTGTGTTTTTCTAACAGAGGTGAGATCTATCTAGATTCTTAGATCTCACCTCTCCAAAATTTCAGCAAAAGGATGACTTTGAGGTGGCCGAGCATGGGTCGGGTTTTTTGGTACTTGTTTATAAATCAAGAGGTCCCATATTCGAGTCCCGGTAGAGACATGCAAGAAAAGTTTTTAACAGTCAACATTAACTTTGAAAATACGAGAAAATAACAGTAATGATTAACACAAAACTTTCTTTTGCAATATTTAGTTTCGGAAAAAAATGAAAAAAAACAATATTTTTTCAAATATCTCGAGAACCGTTAAAGATACATAAAAACCGTTAAAGGAAAATATACAGGATTTTTTTCCCTTTAAATCTGGTGAAATACAAAAGGCAGAGATACAAAAAAACCGTTTAAACAAAAAATGTAGAAAATTTTATTTCCTGAATATTTATATGCATTTTTCATAAAAGTGCATAGTTTTCGAGAGATTTTCAAAAACTTAATATTTTTCAAGTATCTTGAGAACCGAATGTATCTTAGAAAAATTAATGGTTAAAAAAACCATTAAAACTGAAAATGAAGAAAATTTTGTATCATTTAACTTTTGTTACATTCATTTTTCTCAAAAACGCATAGATTTTGAGAAATTGTTAAAAAACACAATTGTGTGGGAGGTACCCGTTATAGGTACCGTCACTTTTCTAAAAGTTGATATAAAACTACAATTTTTGTAAAAATTATTTACAAAAAATTTTAAGTCGCTAGATCAACGCGTTCTCGAATTATTTTAGATACGTACAACGGACAGACCGACAGACAGATGCATGGACGGACATCCTTATAATTTTCTCTGAAACGGATTTTGTATTGATTAGAAATTTTCTATCTGCCCTCGTTCTCGAGTCGGTCTACGTCATGAATACAATAATTTCCCTCTATAGAAGAGAAAAGTAAACATAACAAAAGCTATAATTGCCAATCTGGCAATTATTGAAAACCCGTATGGTGATTTAATTGAACGGCGTATCAAAATTCCACTTTGAAGTCAAACTTTCCAATAAGATTATTTTAAAACTTGTTCCAATTGGATTTTCATGTATGGAACTTTAATGTAGAATCATGTCCTAAACAACTTTTGTTCTTGCACTTTTTTGATAAGATGCACCGTTTTTGAGATATTCGCAAAAAACGTTTTCGTTCGTATGGGGGGTACCCCCCTAATGGTCCATTTTTGCCCATTAACGAACTTAGCCTCGCATTTTACGAAAAACGGACCTGTGCCAAATTTCAAGTCTGTAGCTCAATCCGTGCGCCGGCAATCCGCGCCACAGACGGACGGACAGACGGACAGACAGACGGACAGACGGACGGACATGCTAAATTCAACTTTTTTCATCATTCTAAACACACTGGTGTAATTCATTTTTTTGTGCGATGACGGGATCTTGGCGTTACAAACGGTAAGGCAAAGTTAATATACCCTTTGGTTTCACCATACGGGTATAAAAATCAAGACGTCTCAAATACGTCGCAAAAAAAAAAAGAATTTGTGAGGTGAAATTTATTTGATTTTTTGACTCTAATAAGTTTTGACTCTAATAATTTGACTCTAATAAGTAACACCGAAAAATTGTTAAAAATTAACACCCATAGGAAACCGTTGTGAATTCCCTAGCCGGGAGTTCGATTTTCTTGAAAAGGTGATAGACTCCCTCAAACTCCCTTTCGGTGCGTAATCGACTCGGTTTTTTCAACAGTGTACTATCAAATTTGAGTACTAGAAATCTAACGTATTGAGTATTCTATTATTTGTAAATATGAAGTCGAAGCAATATCCGTAGTGAAATACATCTTAAACCAAATAATTGTCAAAATGGCTCACTGTAACGTTTTGCATCATATAAACTATTATTGCGCCGACTTTGTAAGAATACTCATTACGCTAGATTTTAATAAAAATTTAATTTTTTCTGGTACTCAAATCTGATAGTTTGGTATCCCAAAATATAAATTTTCGGTTTCTATTTTATTGGCTTTTTTAACCCTTAATTGATGAGGTGGGTCTAGTGGACCCACATTGACTTTTCTCTCTTTGCTATTTCTCAGTTTTCAGCACAGTTATTCTGAAATCTTCAGTACCTTCATATAGTATGGTGTTGTATGCTGAGTTAAAAGCACGGATTTGGTATGTGATTAGAACAAGTCCATTGGAAACCACCTCATCATTTACGCATATGATTTTCACCTCATAAATTAAGGGTTAAAACCGGTTCAATTTGTTTTACTATACGACATTGTTAAAATTTATATTTATTTAAAATTAGTTTACATTTGCCGCTTCGTGGTTGAGTTGGAAATGGAATTGCTTGAAAAAAAAAAAAGACTTGGTAACACATTTTTTTATCTGACAGCAAAGTTTTGCTACCACAAGGCAAAGAGTTGTTCAAGTATTTTCTTTTCTGAAGGTCTCTTATATCATTTACAAATCCCGAAGAAATTTATGATGGTGTCGACATCCCCATACGAACATTAATTTCCTTTGGTGTACTTGGATTCCGGCCGTTTATTTAAAAAATGATGCTCATGTACGCATTTAGGTGGTGTAAACGCCCTGCGGGAAGCGCTCATCGCAATCATACGATCAGAGCCTTGTAACGCCCATGAACAACTATATCCTGATATTCTTTTGCCATGCAAAAAATGCCGCGACGAAAAATGAATTTATTGATAATGTTATATACGACTAGTTATATAGAGAAATGTAACAACAAATCCGAATACATGTTTCTGCGTCACGAAAAGTTTTTCCGGGAAAGCAACAAAAAAAAGTCAAAATCGTTTCGGAAAGTTATCTGTGTCGAGCACAAAGCAGGCAAAGTACGTGCCTTTCTTGTAAAATGTTTGTATCTAAATTATCTGTCGATTTAATAAGAAATTTTTCCATGAAATTGACTACTTGTTGACCATATTTCAGTATGAAAGTCTTCAACCCGAACTTGGTCCGGGGGACGGTCGCCCCACCCTTTCTTATAGGATTGAAATGACAAATTATTTGTTTTGTTGTTCTTTCCTAATTACACTTTTACCAGCATGGAAAAATGTAAAAGAATGATTTTCTTAATGTCGGTCGCCTTGCTGAAAAGTCGGACGGTATCTCTTATCTGTTGATATCACAAATGGTGGAAATTGCAGAGGCTATACGATACACTAGCACTAGAGGAACTTGGCTACCGCTCTAGAAGGAACCTTTTTCAATTATATTCTTGTTAGGAATTTTATTAGGCACATTAAGGATCTTCGAACGGCTTCAGTGCACTTTCATTAACGTGTAGAAAATGCCGGAAGGACAAATGCTGTCGGTTAAGAGCAAATCAAGTGTCCTCCCCGCTCTAAAAGACAATAAAAAACTTGGATTTATTTCATTTTAGCTGGCGGTTGGTCTGGGAAATTGTTAGCACGTGTAACAAATTACAAATGCTATTTCATTATTTTTCCAGTACTCTGTGTTCATTTTGCTATAATTTGGTTAGGTTTTTTAAAAAATTGCCGTTTGTATGAAATACAATTGACCTTAAGTATTACAAGCAAAATTGATTGTTTATGAAAATCTTGGTAATAATTTATCTGATAAAGAGGAATTTTCTACTGGGAAATTATACAAAATCGATAATTCATCGCTCGCAATATTGGGAAAAAATCTTGTCACCGTCTGGTGTGGAGTTGGGTGTTATGATAACAGATTGTTAAACCTATACTTTCCATTTGAGGAGTGAGAGTTTTGAAGGTTATAATTTAAACGATTCAGCATACCTTAAGGTTGTTTTTTATCGTGAATTATGTTATTTACTGGCGCTAAATTTAAAAAAAATTAAAAATTAATTAAAACAGCTTTTATTTGAAAATATTAGTTGTGATCAACATAAAACAAATTTATTTTCGGAAAAAATATGTAAAAAAATATTTTTAAATATCTTGAGAAGCGTTAAACGAAAAAAAAGCAGTTATATGCATTTTTTATACCCGTATGGTGAAACCAAAGGGTATATTAACTTTGCCTTACCGTTTGTACGCCAAGATCCCGTCATCACACACAAAAATGAATTACACCAGTGTGTTTAGAATGATAAAAAAAATTGAATTTTGCATGTCCGTCCGTCTGTCTGTCCGTCTGTGGCGCGGATTGCGGGCGCACGGATTGAGCTAGAGACTTGAAATTTTGCACAGATCCGTTTTTCGTAAAATGCGAGGCTAAGTTCGTTAATGGGCAAAAATAGAGCATTAGTGGGGGTACCTCCCATACGAACGAAAATGTATTTTGTGAATATCTCAAAAACGGTGCATCTTATCAAAAAAGTGCAAGAACAAAAGTTATTTAGGATATGATTCTACATAAAACTTCCATACATGAAAATCCGATTGGAATAAATTTTAAAAAATCTTATTGGAAAATTTGAACTCAAATGAAATTTTGATACGCCGTTCAATTAAATCACCATACGGGTTTTCAATAATTGGAATCAGCTGACCTCAAACGTCAAAATATCGGACTCGAAGGAAGAACTTCTCCTTATTTCTCTGCTAAAAAAACTGAATCTGTGCAATCGTACAAGCATCTACCTTTTCCTACAGCTTGTACGATTGATGTGTTTAATTTTTCCTAATCGATGGACATCGTATTTATTTTTGCTAATTCAAAAGTTTATTAGTTAAACAGACTTGTCAAAATTGTATGATGTCGCCAACTAGTAATTATTTTAAAGTCAACATCATATGAAGTAGAGAGCCTATAACCTAGAGAGTGGCAAATAGATTGTGCTACTGAAAACAATTATTACCTCCAGACGAAAAAAAAATATTGAAAATTATCATTTTATTTTATTTAATCTAACAAAAATGACATTAGAAACTACCCGACATGTTCCTGATATCAGTTACATCTAGGTAAGTTCAAAAAAGTCAGCTTGGTGTCCCAGACATGCAGTTGCACATTTTTTGCTGTGTGCCATGCGCCATTGGATTACATGTGCAACTGATGTCGGGATGAGTCAGCTGATCCCCAGTGTGACATCTCGCTTAGAGATATAAAAAATCATTAAAGCTAAAAATGTAGAACATTTTATGCCCTTTAAATTTTGTTACATTCATTTTTTGCAAAAACGCATCGGTTTCGCGAAATTTTCATAGATCGGTATTTTTTCAAGAAAATTGTATAAGTGGTATCCGTTATAGCTACCGTAACTTTTCCAAAAGTTGATAGAAAACTGCGATTTTTGTGAAACTTATTCACAAAAAAATTCAATTCGCTAGGTTAATGCGTTCTTGAGTTATTTAAAATTTGTACAACGGACAGACCGTTAAACACATGCACGGACATCCTCATAATTTTGCCCGTCATGAATACAATACTTTCCTTCTATAGAATAGGAGAGTAAAAATGTACTAAACAGGAAAACATTTTTTTTTGGTCACTGTGTATCAGAAATAAAAGTGGCATAAATATTTATTTTATTTTTTATGCTTAGATCTCGCTTTGTGCTTTTCAGTAAATTTTTTTAAATAAAATTTTTTTCAATTTTTTTTTTATTTTATTTTTTTAGTTATTTTGTATTTGATTAGTCTAACTAAAAATCCAGCCACTCTTATGTACACTTTTTAGTCTTCGAATATATAGCCTTGCCATTGAAATATCCTTACGGACTTTTTGCACCCCAGATTTTTTCGGATAATTTGAGGAAGAGGATAATTTGAAAGACTTTTTAACGTCAGAATCGGATTCCTTACAGGACTTTCCGTTACCCTTATACGGACGAAGTCCTCGGAGTTACGTATGTGTGCAAAATTTAAAGTCAACCGGATGAGTTTGCAAGGTTTGACAAGGTTTGACCCTCACAAGATTTGACCCTGACAGATCGACAAACAAAAAGATTCGAAGACAAGCTGAATAAAAGGTTTTAAAAAATTTAGCTTTTTTCATAGTTATCGAAAAAACTATTTTTGTGTTATTGTTTACGAATTGAGGAAAATATTTAATTTTCCTATGCGTTTGCTCGCCCAAAAATTGATATCAAGGTTTGGTCTTAAAACTTAAGAGCACGAATTTAGAAATGCAAACGTAAATTTTGAGCGAATGAAAAATTTCGACCTCTTAATTTTGTTTAAAAAAAACATTTCCCGAGCACTCTTGAGTTGATTGGAGCATTATTAGAATTATTATTGTTTTGTCTGTTAGTTTATCAGTCTGTGTGCAAGATTTCTCAGAAATTAATAGTTTTACAGGCATGTTTGGTACTGGAATGGGACAATCCATACAACTTTTGGTGGAAATCCTTTAAACCGGAAGTAAACAAAATGGCGGCTTTGTAAAAATCGCAATATCGTTTTTTTATTTATTCCGAAACTACGCGTTTTTCAGTAGTCTTATGTATAAAAAAGGTTGGAGACAATAAAATTTTGTAAATCTTTGTCTTTTATGAGAACTGCATATCTCAAGCCGTTATCGAGATATATCGTTATTTAAAAAAAATCAGTTTTTTGCGATTATCTCGAAAAGTAACGGGTTTTTGTTGATTTAATGTACGAGAATAATGTATGCCATAATTTTGTATTTTACCGTTATCGAGATATTATCGTTAAAAATTAAAAGAATATATTTTTTATTAAAAATTGAAAAAGTATAATAAATTTTTCAAAAAAATAGTTAATGGCAGAATTAAAGGTATTTAAATTCTCTACACTTTTGCCTTTTACTGTAAGTCGATATCTTTTACCGTTATCGAGATATTTCACATTTTGTAAAATAAAAATTTGTATTTTTATGTAAACTAATATTTTCTGCGTCAGGTAAATTGTGTAGAAATTTAAATTTTGTTTAAGAATGTCATGTTATGTTCACATCAGATATTTTTTTAATATCAACAAGCGTGAAAACATTTCATTACTTTTTATGAACTTCACGTAATCATTTAATACATTTGTTTACGCTCATTTTCCGTAGCAACTAAACGGAAATTTAAAATAGAAGAACTGAAATCTAATGAGAGCTTATGTAAATATGCGCTAATAATATTTTTAGGTTTTCATTAATATGGAAAAGTAATTGGCATTTTCATATGAATATGAAAAAGTATGTTTTTTTAAAGAAAACTTTTTTCTTTATTTATTGTTTGTTATATAAAGTCAAGCTATTAATAAAACCGTTCTAGGCTATGTTGAATGAATTTATTTTCGTATATTTAAATTCTCAAGAAGATCAACTCTATATCATAGTCAAAGGGAATGTTTACAATTTGAGTCTTTTTAAAGACATTTTACTTCTGTTGTTTAGTTCTGCGAAATATCCTCAATAGGGCTTAGCAACAGCGATTACAGGAGCGTAACTACAATTTATGGGCCCGCCCGCCTTTACCACGAAACATTTTTGTTGGCCCCAGGATTTGGGTCATGTGAATAAAACGTAGCAAATGCTTTTACTAGCATTTTAGTCAGTTTTAGTACCAAAAATGTGAATAAAATTTGAAGCATTTGCTATTCAACAAGTGTACTAAAAAGCTTGTAGCATTTACTAAAAAGCTTGTAGCATTAGGAATGGTATTTTCTAGCATGGCATTTTTTTTTTAAATTTAAGTCTAGCATTTACTTCGTACTTGTAAATATATTCTATAAAATTCTCAAGCTAATTTGGAGCGGCTTGAAAATAAATTAAATTCCAAATTCTAAAGGAAGAGCCGAATTTTTCATAAATTGTGTTCCATAACTCTTTTTTTTTGGAAAGATACACCAAAATAATAAGATTTCTAAAATTTTCAGAAACATGAAATAAACAGAATTATTTGAAAAACTTCAGAGGCACACCTCACTTTCAAACACTATATTTTTATAGATATATTGCTGCTTTGCTATTGACAAATATTTTTATTCTATAATTTTGCATTTGTATGAAGAACTAAAAAAAAATTTGCATTTTTCGTCCTTTTTCATATTTAGGGACCTCTTCCACATTTTTTATTGCGTAAAAGCACGTCTGCCTCTTATGTACATTTTAAAAACGGCTCGACCGATTTTTTGATCATTAGGTTTTCGGGGACGCGAAGGCGATTGAGCTAGATTTCAAGTGTGTCAAAATTCATTAAAGTCCTGTAAGGATAATGCGAATATCCTTTTTCCCAATTTTTCTGGAAACATTACATTAAGGAGTGTTTGGGGCCGCTGATTACGAATCTGATGTTCAAAATTCCATATTTTGGTCCCAAGGACCTGTAAGGGTAACGCAAATATCCTCTTTCAATATTTATTTCTCATCACTCCTTACTTAACACGTTGGCTACCATGTGAGTCACCGGTGTACACACACTATTGTCTTATCGTCAGTTTCTCAAGTTCCATGGTTGAGTGCAGTCGCTCGTGCGGTACAAAGTGGGTTTTTTTTGTCCGTTATATTTTATTCGATTCGTTCGTTTTTGTCTGTATTGATCTTGTGTTCACTGGTGACTCACAAAGTACAGAAATGATTTTTGCGTTTTTTCCCAGTGTATACTAGAGTAAACGTTTTTTTTGGCTAGTAGCCAACGTGTTAAAAAAGTCGCAAAGTCAATTTTTGCCACAAAAAAAATTTAGACAGGATGTTCGTGATATCCTTAGGACCAAAATATCAAATTTTGAACATCGGATTCATGATCAGCGACCCCTAAAACCCCCTAATGTAATTTTTCAGGACCTAAATGAATTTTGACTGCAAAGTGTTACGCAGGACTGCCATATGATCATATAACAAAACTTATGCATGACGTACATAAATATGGCGCAATTTTTGTTTTATGACTAGTCAAATGGAAAGATGCTTACACTCAGAAAAATGGAGGCTAACTCGACGACCTACATACGGCGTAATTGGCCTCGGGCAGGCGCGCGTTCGCCTGCATGTGGGCAAGTGAAAGTGAGTTGACCTGTGGTCGGAGAAATTCTGAAATTAAGCCACCAGCAGGTGAAGTAGGGCATTGGGAGCTGCACGAGTTGACCTTAGATAGGTTAACTCTGACCGCTAGCTGGCTTACAGACACCTCTGTAAGGTCAGAGTTAACCTGACAAAAAGTTGACCTGAACATTTTTCTGAGTGTATGTACATATAGTTTTTGCATTATCTGCATAAGGCCTTTTTAGTATGCCTTTTAAAGATTTTTCAAACATTTTAAACGGATCTTGCTCAAATGTGTCCTAGAAAGTCTCCGAAAACCTAAAGATTATAAATTTCATCCAAATTGACCGAGCCCTTTTCAAAATAAAAGCAGAGTGCATGAGAAGCACACATCATGCTTTTACGTGGTAAAAAAGCTCGTGGTTTTTAGGGTTAAACATAATAAATTTTGAGTCTTATTTTCACAAACACTATTTTTCATAAAAAACCGTTAGCTAACAAGCTTTTTTATACACTTTCTTAGGTTGTTCTGTCGCTACCTATATTTTCAAATCGTTGGAAGTAGGAGCGGGTCCAGACTCTTATTCAGGTGGAAAGAAATTTCTAAGCCAAAATGAAACTTCTTTTTTATTTCAGCAATTTTTTTTCAGAAAAAAACCGTTAAGTATTTTACATTAGTGATGTTGAAAATTCACAAAAAAATTGGAACTTTCCAACACTGAATTGTAACTTTTCATCAGTATTTTAAAACACTAATAGTGTATAGTAAAACAACACAACTGTGTGAGTTTTTCTTTAACTAAAACTGTGGTTTTACAACATTTAATTTTGCAGTCATACTAATATATAAAAATGAGTTGGTGTCTGCCTGTCTATCTGTTCCTCTTTTATGCAAAAACGGCTGAACCGATTGGCCTGAAATTTGGCATAGATCTTCGTCGGGAGTTCAGCTCCAACATAGACCCATTAAAAAGTAGCCCGAGATTTGGGGAGAGTAAGGTGAGGGGGTAAAGTCATCTCGAAACTTAGTTTTCCTTCTATGTTACTCTTTCGCGGGGAAACTACTGAACCGATTGGCCTGAAATTTGGCATAGATGTTCGTCGGGGGTCCAGGTCCAGGTCCAGGTCCAGATATTTCTGAGTATAGATATAGATAGATAAATTAAACGCGCGGGCGGAGGCCGCGTATCATGTGGGGGGCGAAACGGTTCGGGCGCAGCTCCTAGTTATACATAAAAATGTGTAGTTTCGTTTTACACTTCGTATTGTAATTTTATACATGCGTGAAGTATTTTTACAGCATTCAAACTTGGTACCATTTGTGCCAACATTGGGCGCGTTTAGACCAGCGCTAAGTTACAGTTTTTGTTGTAATTTTTTTTAAACTGTGTTAATCAGTATCGCCGTATACATTTTTTTTTAAAAAATTCAAAAAAAAAAGTTGTAGTTAAATTTTAAAGATATCCTACAAATAATCAATTTCGATCTCCACCATGAACTCCATTAAATTTTTGTTGCTTTTAATGCAAAATGCAAAGCAATGTCTTGTTCAGAAGGAAGAAAAAATAAATATATTAAACTGATTCCATCTTTGATTTGAATATGTTGAAACATATGTTATGGGATAGGACTTTATCCGTTCATTTGACATATTTACGTTACACCCATATACACTGAGAGAAATTGAGGAAAGGTTTTAAGGCTTCTGCAGGACTATTTCAGATAGTGCCGGCTAAGTTCCTATATATGAGATATCTGTTTAACTACAGATGGTATTGGTGAAGTGAACTTGGAGCAAGTTAAGTTCGCCTGGAATATCAGAACACGTTTGCCTGAGGCAGGGATTTTACAACGATGTAAGAGATTATTAATATTAGCAGGCCTACAAAAGGTGAACAAATTTCTCAGGACAGGTAAATATTAATAAAAAATTTGGTGAAAAAACCACCTGCCACAGGTGAACAAAAATAAAGTTCACTTGTAGCTCAGGCACAGAGCTTCTATAGAACAGAGGTTAAAATCACACTGAGCGACAAAAAATATGGCCTGAAATATGGGATTTTATCATTAGCTCGAAAGCTTTACGAAAGCTTTTTTCTGCTTGTGCTAATGATAAAGTCCCATATTTCACGCCATATTTTTGTCGCTCAGTGTCAATTTTAACCTCTGTTCTATAGAAGCTCTGTGGCTCAGGTATGTGTAAAATATTGTCAGATGAATTAGAAAGATAAGAAGTAGAAATTTGAAATCACGTAGAGCTCAGATGAGCTCAGTTGAGCTCATGAGCTCACGTTGAGCTCAGTTGAGTTCAGTTGAGCTCATGAGCTCACATTGAGCTCAGTATTCACCGATCGGGTCCATTGTGTGGACGTGTGGCACCCCACTGTGCCATACATTCCACCATTTTCATGTCAAAACTTTGTACTTGATATGCAAAACCTGAGGAAATCGATTGGTTCCCTTTTGTTCAACTATGCACCGTATCTGTTCAACTGGGGAAAGTAAAGTGACAGGGAATACTTCATTTCTAGCTGCTGTACACACGGTGTGAATGTTGCCCTACTGTCACTGAAACTTCACCTGGACTAGCTGTAAAACCTTGTAAAGCATTGTAAATTACGATCTCCGAATGGAGGTAAACTTTGTTTGCGAGAATACGATAAAAGTTCACTTGGCCAAAAAATCGTCTGCAGTTGAGGAAATTTTTTCTCCGAGTGTACTATCTAAGTAAGCATAACACACAAATATTTCTCAAACGATACTATATTTTGTTGTTTAAATGTTGTGTGCTAATGTGAAAACGAAAATATGCTGAGCAGAATATTTCCATTTTTATACACGTACCTTTTCGCTAAAAAGCAAGCATATAGAATGGCTATGTTTGCCTTGTGTTTTGTTTATATAAGCACAGCGGCTGGGATTTACTTTGAAAAACTTTGTTTTTTTGCGATGTCTGCTATACATAAGCGACATTAAACGCAAAAAATCGGCTCCAAGCTATCCATCAATGTTTGCCTTTGGGATCCTTTCGTTTTAGTCTAATCGAAACGAGTTATTTCTTTCATTTGAATTGCGGTAAAGAGGGACTGATTTCTCATGCTAAATCATACTTAAGAGAATCACCAATAAATAAAGTAGATTGCTTAGATTGTATCCCCTTTTTTTATCAGGTCGAACTCTTTTTAAGTTTAAACGGATTTTCTTTAAAGTTTTGCACATATTTATATAACAGAAGCTTTAATAAGGAAATTGTTGAAGGAAATGGGATGACAGCTCAGCATTTTTAACCAACTTCTCAAAAAATGGGTTTATCTATGTGATCGCATCCGATAGATAATGCGTTGTTAACTATTTTTTTCATCCGAAATTACTGAAGCGATTTATCTGAAACTTTAGCTGAAGGAGTATGTTTTGAAATTTTTCAAAGTAGATTTTACGTACTGTTTATTCTCTCGAGGATTTCTTTCGACGCTTTTCCCTTATGGGACTATCATATGTATTCGATTTCGTTGAAATTTACTGCAAAAAATCACGTTCTTCGTGGCAAGTTTGAATATACATTTTAAATATCTTTTGGCCAGGTGTCAAGTGGGCGCAGAAATGCCTACAGCACGTGTATTAGAAGGAATATGAATTTTCTTCCAAGTACTAAAGACACTATATTTTAACCCAGGGGTAGGCCAAGAAGTCGTTACACCCTGTTACTTGGAATTGTGTAGGTTTCGGCTTAAATTTTAAATTCCGTCTCATTCCTTTCTCCAATTTTTACGTCCTCCAAGTGCACAAATCTCCGGAAATTCATAAGGAAAAAGCGATGTTTCATAACAGAGATTCCTTTATGAAACTGGTCAAATTTTGCTGTCACAATTTTCACAAAAAATTCAATCACATGATATGATATGAATTATTTCATATAAAATCAGTGTCGTTATAGATAAACATAACAAAAGCTATAATTGCCAATCTGGCAATTATTGAAAACCCGTATGGTGATATTCGTATCAAAATTCGAACCGTTGTACCAAAATTCCACTTTGAAGTCAAACATGTACTACCAAAATTCCACTTTGAAGATGTATGGGAGATTTATGTGGAATCATATCCTAAATAACTTTTGTTCTTGTATTTTTTTGATAAAATGCACCGTTTTTGAGATATTCGCAAAAATCGTTTTCGTTCGTATGGGGGTACCCCCCTAATGGCCCATTTTTGCCCATTAACGAACTTAGCCTTGCATTTTACGAAAAACGGATCTGCGCAAAATTTCAAGCCTGTAGCTCAATCCGTGCGCCCGCAATCCGCGCCACAGACGGACAGACGGACGGACGGACATGCAAAAATTAATTATTTTTATCATTCTAAACACACTGGTGTAATTAATTTTTTTGTGTGATTACGGGATCTTGGCGTTACAAACGGTAAGGCAAATCTAATATACCCTTTGGTTTCACCATACGGGTATAAAAATGACTTTCCCAATATGGTAAGGGAAAGTCGGTTTTTTGTGATTATATTTCGCAAAAACTACTGGACCAATATTAATGCAACTTAATAGTTATGTCGAGAATGTCATTGAGATGGTTAAAAGGTATGCTGTTTTTCAAAGTTCGCCTTCCTTCTTACCTCTCTCCGCATATCTCTTGAACCGTTGAACGAATTTGAATCCAGTTTCCATCATTAAGGTGCCGCTCCACATGAGAGTAAATGCCGGCGAGAACTTCTCGATAGCAGCTACTCGCAAATGGACACGTCTTTGAGAGTCGCTCGCAGAAACTCGCAAAAACTCGCGAGCTAGTTTCTGCGTGTTGTCAAAAGTGATTCTACTCTCTAGTCGACACGCACCCACTGAACTCTCGGGGAGTTGCTCGCCAGATACGAACGGCGTTTGAATTTCGCTAGTAGCTCTCGAGAACTCGCCAAAGGAAGATGTCAAAAAAATCAAGATATTGGTCTTGAAAATAGAAAAAAAAACGCCGAAATTAACTCTCAAATGGACAACCCCTGCGAGTAACTCTCAAGAGTTTTTGAGAGTTACTCGCATATTTACTCTCATGTGGAGCGGCACCTTTAGAAAGGTCAGCTCTTAAAGAAAATTCTCGCCTCCTAATATTTAGAATTATATCAGTGTGTTTAGAATGATAACAAAAATGGATTTTCGCATGTCCCGTCCGTCTGTCCGTCTGTCCGTCCGTCCGTCCGTCCGTCTGTCTGTGGCGCGGATTGCGGTCGCACGGATTGAGCTAGAGACTTAAAATTTTGCGCAGATTCGTTTTTCGTAAGATTTATTTATTTATTTATTTACTAATTCATCAATACACTGACTACTACAAGTTAAATTAAATGCTAATAAATGTATATACAAATTATAGAAAAAAAAATTATTATAATAATAATAAAAAACAAAATAAATTAAATATATATGTTTACAATACTAAATAATAATTTAAAAATAAATACAAAACAAAAAAAAATTTAATGAAGCAAATTTTTCAGTTGCGCTAACTGATATTAAAATCAATACATTCAAATGAATTATTAAAAGTTCGAGCCATTGATGAAAGAGGCTCATTATAACCATAATTTGTCGAGTGTGATGGAACTTTTAAAAATCTGTAAGTTCTTCTGGTTCTATTATTTGCGTTTATATTTAGTTGACTTAATAGTGGAATCGAGTCAATTATTCCGTTCAACATTTTAAAAGTGAATTTAATTTTGGCATTCGTACGGCGAACTTTTAGAGAATGCAAATTTAAAAGTTTTAAACGATCCTCATAAGGGGGGAGAATAAGAGAATTTTCCCACGGTAAATGCTTCAGAGCAAATCGGACAAATTTTCGTTGGACACTTTCAATACGCACAGACAAACAGACAAAAAGATGCGAGGCTAAGTTCGTTAATGGGAAAAAATGGACCATTAGGGGGGTACCCCCCATACGACCGAAAACGATTTTTGCGAATATCTCAAAAACGGTGCATCTTATCAAAAAAGTGCAGGAACAAAAATTATTTAGGATATGATTCTACATAAATCTCCCATACATCAAAATCTGATTGGAATAAATTTTAAAAAATCTTTTTGGAAAGTTTGACTTCAAAGTGAAATTTTGGTACAACTGCTCGAATTTTGATACGAATATCACCATACGGGTTTTTAATGATTCCCAGATTGGCAATTATAGCTTTTGTTATGTTTTTAAATACATCTACGTACATGTATATTTTTTCGTTTTTAGAAGTTTTTAAAACAAACTAAAAAATTAAAGAAAAATTGAAGGGAGCGCAAAAAAATGTTAAAAAAATTCGAGTTAGAGGAAAATTCGAATTACAGGGATTTCGAGTTAGAGGACTGTAGTTGTTTTTTATATTGTCTATAAAATTAAATTGACAAAATTTTAATACAATTTCGGTTTAGAATTTAATACATGCGAATTATTGAAAATATTTTAATATGTTTTTGATTTCATATTTTACTTTTTACTTTCCTCTTCTATAAAGGGAAATCATTGTATTTATGATGGAGACCAACTGGAGAGCAGGGGCAGATAGAAAATTTCTGATCAGCACGAAATTCGTTCCAGGCAAAATTTGAGGACGTTCTTGCATTTGTCTATCGGTCTGTCCGTATTACGTATCTTAAATAACTCGAGAACGCTTAATCACAACTAATATTTTTTTATTATATATCAAATATAAATATTTTTAATATTAATGTTTACAGTTTATTGTAGACTTTAATACTAAATTAAACCAAAAATAAATTTAAAAAAAAAATTCTAGTCCACATTATTAAATTAAAATTTTGCATTGGGTTAGATACAAGTTCCAGTGTAATCATATTTTGATTATGTGCTGAAAAAAATTGATGAAATTTTAAAGTAATTTTGATAAATTACTTTACATAATTATATTGCAGTAAAATGAAACCAATAGGAGTTAGTACCCTAGAAATCAAGATTTTTCTAATCGATTGAACGCTTTTTGCCAATCTCAAGTGTTTAATATTTTTTTCTAAAAACATTATACATGTGATATCAGAATACAAAACAAATTTCCCGTGCTTAGTGTAATGTAAAATTTATTGATTAAAAATACACATTAACCAAATTGATATGCATATAAAGGATAATCTTTACATCACGTACATTTTTGATATTTAATACTTGTCGACACCACATGGTAGAGGCTTTTATAAACGACTCTAGGCTCATTTGTGACGACGAATTTATGTTATTTCATTATGTTAAAATGATGGCTATGCTGTTGTTACTTTGCACATAAATAATAAAATTCATACTTGATTCAAGAGTAATATTCATTCAACTAGCAGATGGCGTTTCTCGTTAACTAATGTGACGACCAACTGATTTCTAAAAAAAAAATTAGAAAATCTTTAAATTTAATTAAATTTCCATGTAATTTAGTGGAATTTTCTAATACAATGTAGCTTTAAAATGAAAAGTTTAATCAAAATACTTGAGAAAGTAAATTAATTACAGAATTAAAAAACCAATTTTTAAATTCCTAATAGCAATTTAAAAATAATTTGGTCTTTATAATCTTTGGGGAAAATCATAGTGCAGGTAGGACATTGAATGACATTTGAAAAAAGAGCAATCAAATTAAACCTCAATAAAGTGAAATTTACGTAATTGACTTTAACAAAGGTAAGAAAGCCAACCCAATTTTCAAGATGAAACAACGTCTTTACTATGCGGCAAGTCCAATTAACTGGTAGTCGCAAGGTAGCATCAACAACAAATACCGTCACCCATCACCTCAAATGATTGTATGCGCGGTATAATAGAAATGTGTAGTCATACCTGATGGTTCCATAGTTGTTTATTCTACTATACACAGCTTATATCTGTACATTTTCCTGTATGCGGTGAAAATATCCTTATCTTTTATTGAGGTGAGTACGGCGATGATGCGGGAACTTAGGGCTATTGCTGAATATTTATTTTAAGCTGTCTGGGAATATCTTCATTAGTTTCACTGGGGATACTACGGCCTCTGACTAGAGAATGGAGAATGGTTCACCTATAAATTGTATTAAATTTGTGTAGTGCTACATATTTCTATGTCTAGAAATATAATTTAAGGAATTTGCAAACCTGGAATATCACCACTTCTATCACGCAAATGATTCTGGCGATTTTATTCTCGTAAAAAATAACTCAATTTTGCGTTCTTTTTTCCATCTCAAAACACAGTTTATTTAAATGAATAAATTTACTTGAAATGTCAAGTGGGTAGAGTTTCATCATGATGTCATTTAGACCTAATACAAATCTGAAATGGGCATAAATATGCAACTATACGGGAAGTATAATAGCAAAAATATGACTGAGAAAATTCAGTTTTTCTTCAAATTGGAGTGTTTTTGTGATAAATGTTTTTTTTAAAGAATAACTATGTAAGTCGGTTCTTTTCATGAAAAAGCGTATATCTTGAAAGAATAATTTTATTAACCTCTATCTAAAGAAGCTCATTATAGCTTCACTAGCTTTATTTATTTATTATTCAAATTATTTAACACAAATAATTAAAATTTAATTAAAATTTTATTAAAATTAAAAACACTTTTATAGCTTTTAAAATATTGACAAAGAATGAATAAAAAAGTAATTTTTGTCTGAAGTAATTTTTAAGGCAAACTTAATTTAAAAAAAAATATAAACAAAGTATATTTTTTAAAACTTAAAAATTAAAGGAAAAACGCGTTATAATTGTAACAGCCGCAACACTCATTAAATTAAAATTGTTGTTGACATTAGTTGCGTTTTTTTAATGTTCTAGAACACAGAACATTAAAAAAACGATCCAGAGTAAGTGGGAAATTTCATCGAGTTCGAATGGCAACTAACTTCACGTTGGTTACATCAGTAGGCCGTTACTGCTATATTTTCTTGATATAATCTCGATTCGCTATCTCCCATGATTAAAACTATTTCGCTGTCGAACAGAACCAACAAACCACCAACACAAAATCCTTAATTGAGAATAAAATGTCAGATTTATTATGTTGAAGTTAGCAGCATTTCATTACCGTACATGACCGTATAAAATTTCCCTTTGTTCCAAGCGCTGTCCGAGATGAAAAGGTGGTGCAGGATTTTGTATGGACGGCTTGTTCTGAACTGCTCCAGAACATTAAAAAAACGCAACTATTATTATTGCAAGTACTTTTTTGTTGAATAAAACATTTGAAAAGCTACAATTTACAGGTGCCAAATACTCTATATGAGGGTAGACAAAATATAAAAAAATACATTTGTATGAGGGAGGGGGAAGGGATAATCCGATTTTGCACATTAAAGAAATTAACCTCACTTTTAACAAGAAACTTATATGAGTAAAATCTGAGGTCTAAAGATTATTTCCTTCGAGAGTTGTAGTGTTTAAAAATGGACGGACAAACATGCAAAAATCAAAATCTATATCATCATCCCCACCATCTTGATGTATTTCATTTTTGTGTTTCACGATTGTTTCGATGAGTTCTAGGGTCGGCCCTAGTATTTTTTTTATAGTTTCAGCCAGAGCTTAGGGAAAGACCCTTTAATGCCGAAGCACAGCTCAGGATAGTCGGAAGAACGAAAGGAGATGTCGGTTTATGTTCTTCTTGAACTTCTGCAGGTTATAGTCCGGGGAGAACCCATCGGATAATAAATCGTTCCAAAGTTTTGTTAATGTCAAAATGCAGAAATCCATAGTGCGCATTTATAAATTGCGCCAAAATAAACGGAAAAAACTGTTTTTTTTTGACAATATCACTCACAATAAATATGATTGTAACTTAAGTTTTATCATTATCATGATCTATTTGGCTTTCTGAGTCAATGGGAAATAAAAAATGATCTTCCCCCTTGCCAGTAAACCCCTCTCCTCCTATTTCCTGAACCGTTGGAGCAATTTTGGCACAGTTTGCGTCATTGGGTAGGTTTTAAATTATCCCCAAGGATAGTTTTCGTGCACTAAAATCTACCCTTCCTCTTGCCTGTAAATCCTTTGCCTTCCATATTTTTAAACGTTGGAGCTCGGCTTCGGCTTCGGCTTCGGCTTAGGCCATCGGCTTCTGCCGAAAATCACACATTTGGCCAAATTTCAGCCTCGGCCAAAATTCAGTCGAAGGTGCAAGTGAACTGTCAAAAATCAATGCAATGAAAACAATAATTTCATAGGAAATTATTTATTTGCCAATAAAATTTCCTCGTCAATTCAAAACATTTGGCCAGATAATTTTTAACGGTCAGATTTCGTCTTGATTAAAATGACACTACAGACAGTGTCTTGGAAAATGTTGTATTGCATCTGAATTTTTTAATTTTCTAAAACAACTGATTTCAGAAATTTCTAAAAGCGCATTAATACACGGTAAAAAATCTTGGAATAAATTCTAATCAAAATTGCATTATCCAATGCAAAACTCTAATCCAATAGTATGGAATAGCAATTTTTTGAAATTTATTTTTGGTTTAATTTATTATTAATTTATTTCCATTCTTTTATGCCAGATTGTCATTCGTACAAACACAATATTAGTTATGACAAAAGTTGAATACTAAAGTTGTCATAACTAATATTGCGTTTGCACGAATGACAATCTGGCATAAAAGAATGGACAAGTTCATTCTTTTATGAGAGATTGACATTTTCTGACAGAAAAAATTACAAAAATTATGCCATTTACACGGGAATTAAGATAATGACAAGAAAAAAATGACAAATTTGTCATTCGTGTAAATGTAGCATAATCGTCGGACAAAAAACCAGCGTGTTTAGAATTACGAATCAACTTGATTTTTATATGTCCGTCTGCCTGTCTATCTGTCTGTCTGCCCGTCCGTGGACAGATAACTTCAGAACGAATTAGACTAGAGACTTGAAATTTGAGTCCATTAATGGACAAAGTCGGACCACTCCTTCTTCCTTTCTCCATAGAAACGGAACCGTTTTTTTTTGCGATTTTCTCATTAATGGACAAAGTTGGAGGTCGTATCGAAAAACTTATAGAGACAACATCGTTCATAATGCAATTATTTTTTCATATAATAATATTTCATAATTTTCTGGCAATGGTAGTTTCCATTGTTTTTAAAAGCTTTTATTTAGCTGCTTTCGTATCTGTCTGTCAGGGCCAAATCTTGCAATCTAATTTTTACAAATTAATACTCATCCAATTAACTCACGTAACGCACATACGTAACTTCGATGACAGTACAATATATTCACAATTTTGTCCCTGTTAAGATGAGGGAAGGTCCTGTAACGATGACATGATTATCCTTTTCCTCAAATTTTCTGGAAAAGATCTCATCTTGGGGTTTTTGGGGTCGCTGAATACGATTTTGGAGTACAAAAGGCCGTTAGGATATCACATAGGCATATATATTCAAAGACTAAAAGGTAAGGGTGGCGAAAAACAGACGTCATTTTGAATTTTGTGTCATACTAATCAAATAAAAGATGATTAAAAAGGACAAAACAAAAAAAAAATTGTTATCTGCAAAATAAATAGTTTCAAAATTGATCAAAATCTTAGAATATGGCAGTGACAGTCAATTTAATAGACTTTGTAATCCAAAGATGACTGACGTCAACATATTATATAATATTTTGGAAAAGAAATAATACGAGAGTAGGACGAAAAGTCCCGAACCTGGCAAGAAAAACGTAAAGATTTTGGAAAAAAAGCCAGCCTTTTCTTGTCTCACTTCAAACATATTAACTTGACCATATTTTATAATTATATATGCATTCGACTAAAGTGAATAAAAAGAGAAGAAGTTGGAATAACAAATTGGACCTATACGTCAAAAAAATGGTTCTCAAATTATTAAAAATCTTGACTTTTCTTAAACAAAACAAAAAATCAGTTAGTCTATTTTCTTGTTAGAATTTGGCATAAAAATAATTTTGTTGATTTTTAAAAAGTAAAAAAACTACTTTTAAGAAAGTACAAAAGATTTTGTAATTGAAGCATTTTTTATGTTGCGTCGTCTTTTTTTGGGTTTAATTTTTAAAATTCATTCAACTATTTTTTTTTCAACTATTTTTAAAACGAATTTTTAAACGAATTATTGTACAGTAATCCCTCCAACTGCGCGGTAGATACGTTCCACAAAAAGAGCGCGCAAACCGAAACCACGCACTGTGAACCATACTTTGTATGAAGTTTTGGGGTTAGGTCCCAGATATTAAAAAAATAAAAAAAAAATAGAAAAAAGTTTTTATTTAACGACATATTTAAATTAATACAAACATATGATATGTACTACGAATCTTTTTGAAAAAACCTTGTTATTAGTGATTGATTACCCGATTTTTGTTTTTTATACCCGTATGGTGAAACCAAAGGGTATATTAACTTTGCCTTACCGTTTGTAACGCCAAGATCCCGTCATCGCACGAAAAAATGAATTACACCAGTGTGTTTAGAATGATAAAAATAATTAAATTTTGCATGTCCGTCCATCTGTCTGTCTGTCCGTCTGTCTGTCTGTCTGTCAGTCTATGGCGCGGATTGCGGGCGCACGGATTGAGCTAGAGACTTGAAAGTTTGCACAGATCCGTTTTTCGTAAAATGCGAGGCTAAGTTCGTTAATGGACAAAAACGGACCATTAGGGGGGGTACCCCCCATACGAACGAAAACGTTTTTTGCGAATATCTCAAAAACGGTACATGCTATCAAAAAAATTCAAGAACAAAAGTTATTTAGAATATTATTCTACATAAAACTCAAATACATCAAAATCCGATTGGAATAAATTTTAAAAAATCTTATTGGAAAGTTTGACTTCAAAGTGGAATTTTGGTACAACTGTTCGAATTTTGATACGAATATCACCATACGGGTTTTCAATGATTGCCAGATTGGCAATTATAGCTTTTGTTATGTTTCATTATGAATTTCTGCGTATGAGGCAAAAGCGGTTGTAAAATTTTTCCGAAATTTTAAGACACGCTTCATATCAGGGTCCATATTAAGAGCTTCTTATTCAAGTTGACTACCAAGCACAAAAAAATTTGCTAATTTTTCGCACCAAATATAAGCACGAAATTACCAAATTTGTACGAAGATACCAAATGACCAGCTGATTCCTTCTTGTCGGGGATTTACCAAAATCTATATTCAGAACATGTTTTTTAAAATGAAAATTATAAAAAAAACCGCGCAGCTGAGAAATTTTTACCGCTCAGTTCGAAATTTTGGTATTAAATACTTAACCGCGCAGTTGTGAAACCGCGCAGTTGGAAACCGCGCAGTTGGAGGGATTACTGTAGGTACTTGAAACATTTTTAACCGACATGATTTAAAAACGAATTTTTGAAGTTTCTAGACTTTTAGGTTGAGTTTTTCATTTTTATACCCGTATGGTGAAACCAAAGGGTATATTAACTTTGCCTTACCGTTTGTAACGCCAAGATCCCGTCATCGCACAAAAAAATGAATTACACCATTGTGTTTAGAATGATGAAAAAAGTTGAATTTAGCATGTCCGTCCGTCTGTCCGTCTGTCTGTCCGTCTGTCCGTCTGTCCGTCTGTCCGTCTGTCTGTCCGTCTGTCTGTGGCGCGGATTGCGGGCGCACGGATTGAGATACAGACTTAAAATTCGGCACAGGTCCGTGTTTCGTAAAATGCGAGGCTAAGTTCGTTAATGGGCAAAAATGGACCATTAGGGGGGGTACCCCCCATACGAACGAAAATGTTTTTTGCAAATATCTCAAAAACGGTGAATTTTATCAAAAAAGTGCAAGAACAAAAGTTGTTTAGGACATGATTCTACATAAAAGTTCCATACATCAAAATCCAATTGGAACAAGTTTTAAAAAAATCTTATTGGAAAGTTTGACTTCAAAGTGGAATTTTGATACGCCGTTCAATTAAATCACCATACGGGTTTTCAATAATTGCCAGATTGGCAATTATAGCTTTTGTTATGTTTTAGAGTTGAAATGTGACTTTTAAAACCAATTTAGTTATAAAATTGGAACCTAAAAAGTTGAAATTTTATATTCGAAAAAAAGGACATTTCCATTATCCTTTTAGTCCTTTTTGGGGGAAATATTTATGGTAGTATTTTTAAATAATAGTAGAGCTCATTCGCTTTAAAATAAGCTAACATTCTACGATGATAATAGAATTTTTTGTTGAAAAACAGTCGTTTGCAAGCGATTTGCAAAATTCTTTTTTTTGTTTATTTTTTAGTGGCATTATTTCAATAACGGTAAAAGATAACGCATAATATTAAAAGACAAAATTGTGACAAATATCATTCGCTTCAATTTATCTCATGTAGTTAACCACATAAAACCCTTTAGTTTTCGAGAGAATAGGAAAAAAAATTATTTTTTTTAAATTATGGTATATCTCTATAACGGCTCGATATACGCAATTCTAGTGAAAGACAAAAATCCAGGAAACTTTATTGTCCCCAGCTTTTGAAAAGCACGTCACTTCGAAGTAAATAGCAAAAAACCAAATTGCGATTTTTAAAAAGCCGTCATTTCGGCGACTTCCATTAAAAGTTGATAGATTCGTCCCACCCCAGTACCAAACATCTCTGTAAAATATCGATTTCTCAAACACTACTAGAGCCAGACCCATGAAATACTAACAGATAGAAAGACATTTTTGCAATAATGCTCCAATCGACTCGGGGGTGCTCGATATATTTTTTTCAGGCAAAATTAAGATTTCGAAATTTGTCACGCATACAATACTTTATTGTACTACGTATAAGAAAGTCAAAAGTTAGTTGATTATATCATATAATAAAAATATTTTTAATAGGAATTGGCAATTAGGTTAGAAATTTTCCACAAGTTTAATTTTCATTTTACCTATTCTGCCTTTGGTGCCTTTATTTTTGAGAATAAACTTTGCCTCCTTATCGAAAAAAATTATCTCACAATGTAAATATCCGGCCTAAATAGATAACGTTATACTCGCTAAAAATATACAAGTAAACATCTTCAATATTATTGAGATAAAGGGCGTTAGATAAAGGAAAATGAAGGAACCAGAAAAAAGTTCCCTTTTTTCAGTTTATTGTTGTAAAGTATTCCATATTCCAAGGTCGAAAGAGATCGTTATCTAAATATCTATACCTATTTCTTTGGGGGTCCATATTTGAATACGTTGGGACTATCTCTACATACTCATAAATGTAGTCTATGTGAGTTTTTATGTACAGTACATATATAGGAGATATGTAGGTATTATCTACCTGCCTACTTTAAAATTTACTTACGTACATAGATAGCTCCACAATTTTACTTTGTGTATGACTTGATCATTTTTATAGAGCATCCCCTCAAGGCAAAGGAGTCTTAAGCCTATTGTTTTGCTTTCGTCGTCTTGCCTTCAAAATAGAATCAGTGCTTGAATGTTGGAATCCCTTATTTCATTTCGACGTTCAGCAGCTACCATAAGGGGATACCTACCTTAAATTTGTTGGTCGTGATTGTAAAAAAAGCTCATTTATTCACAAAGTGTGGCATATGAGGTGTGGAAAAGGAACGAAAGGTTGAATTGATTTATATTTTCCGGTTGAGGAAATTGTATTCATTCAACCAAAGCGAACAAACCGAAACTGGGTTAAAGGTCTGCGTTTTCGCATGTACACAAGAAATATGCGAATTCTTATTCATGTTTGTAAAAAGATGTGATTTATTCGTATAAAATACATACGTATACCGCTTGAGTAGGTTTCGGAATGGCATTGACTTTTGCCGGCTATATTTGAAAAGATATTGTAAATATTTGCCATCTATACTGAAAGAACCTTCCCTCGCTGTTGAAGTCTTCTATAAATTTTATTTGACTTGGATGCCAAGAAAATGCCAAATCCATCAGCCCTCGTGTAAATGAAATTTCAATTCCACCTGTGAATTGATTTATTAAATCGGGGGATTCATTTAATTCAAACAGGCATCTTATACGGAGTTAACATTTTATGATCCTTTGTGACTTGTATGAGAAAAATAAAATATATTTTTTTTAAATATGATATCAAAGGAAAACATTTTTGGATATACATTGAATTCAACAGAGTAACATATTTTTTTTTTGCAACACAAAATTTTGATTAGAATGACTTTTTCATTATGTAAAATAATTTTTTCCGTTAATTAAAGTTTAATTACTGCGCCAAGCGACTAAAAATGATTTTCTCGAAATTTAGTAGGTTTTTGTGCAATCTTTTTTTTTTAAATGTGTTAAATTAGCATAGTAAGGGCCTTTTCTAAATTCACTGATACTCAGAACCGCAACCTGATGCTTCCTATTAAAAAAAACTATCCATTTAAAGTATTAAACATTTACAGCCTTATTAATAAACGTGTTATATACGAGATCTGGGATCCTTTAAGAATCACCAACAGAAACTAGTCCAGGCGGCGTTCGTTGTCCTCGCCACCTGCGATCCCTCCGTTTCCCCTGACCGACTAGGCACTCGAACTTTTGCCGGCTCCGCTCGTCGGATTGGGGGGGATTCTTGTCGCGGGAAAACGGTTCATAACATACAAAAAAAATTAGTGCCTACAACCTTCAAATATGGGTTCGGTCATATGAGTAACATAAAAAGGATAGAGAAGACGAAATTGTAATAATCCGAATAAATAAATAATTCACACCAATAGGCAAACGAATATTTAAATAAATAAATAATTAAACGAATAAATATAGAAAAATTAATGAACAACAGGAAATCCTCATATGACTTGAACCTTTAAATCTAATTGTAGAAAACAGCGTCCTCCAGCTTTTCACTCGTCTCGTCCAACCCTCCTAATTCGCCTCAGACCACATCACCCCCTTTCGGCGCACTTTAACCGAACATAATCAAATCGAACATCCCGAGAAATTGAAAATTACCCGCCGAGGTTACTAACGACATCTATGATTTTGGATCAGACATCTGCCTTCAGACTAAGCAAGACAAATGTTCCAACCAATCGGCGAGAATAGAGAAATAAAATGAAACTACTAAATGGTACTCTATACAAATTCCTAATTTATAATAATTGACGAACGAATCGAAAATACATAATTTGAATACATTGGCAGAATTTTACTAACTAATATTTAATAAACTTAATGTACTAAATATAAGCTTATGTATTAAAACATTAAAAAAGACGAGGGGAAGTGAATTTACTCTAATAATTATGCATTTTAATATAAAAAAAAATCGAATACTGAAATGCAACGATACTCACTGTGATCGATTTAATAAGGCACCTGATCTTTACTCTATTGCTGTCCAGGTGTTGTGCGCGCATAACTCCTGTCTCCAAATTTTATCTTTTTGCTTTTTTTTGTTGAAACGCTAAAATGTTTATATTAAAAAATGCATAACTGTACATTAAAACATAAAAAACTTTAAGAAACTTCCCTCTTTTTTTTTTTAAAGAAAATATAGTAAATATTTTCGATCGTTAATTCTTTTGTAGAAATGTTGATTTTCGAAATCCCTATTAGCTCTCCGGCGAATCCTCGTTGGAACGGCTCTGCTCGTTAATTTGCCGTACCTCTGGTTTCCCTCTTCAACTCGTGCGATGATGTAGCTCAACGTAGCAAACAAGAAAAAAAACAATTCGGCGATCGCTTTCCGTGGAGATGATGAAAATGAAGGAAAAACTGCTCGAATTCAAAAAAAAAACTGTTCGAATAGAAGAAATCAGCTCGACTTCGAAATATCTTTTACAGCTCTCTGATTGACTTGCAGTTCCCTTTTTTCTTTTTTCCTTTTTTAATTAATATAAGAAAAACGTGGGTTCTCTAAAACTTGATTCAATGTCCGGTTGACCTTCAGCCTCCTTTTTATTTTTTCTTTCAAATAGCTGCTCAAATTGGTCCAACCGGTCAAAACTGGAACCGTTGCGGATCGAACAAACCGGATTAACAAAGAAACCGGATTAAAAAAAAAACTGGATCTGAAACAAGGAAAACCGCGGTATTCGGGTTGTGCGGTCAGAAATTTTGGCAAAATCGCGCTTTTTGAGGCCAATTCTTATGTAACACGCACTCTAGAATTTCTATGTCACCCGAATACCGCCTACGAGTTTTCTTTCCTCGTTCAAGCAACCTGCCGAAACATAAAGCGTGAAAGATCCGCACTGAATTTAACCGATTTTCTCTGAACATACCTTTTTTTTTTGTGAGTTTTCTATTAAATCCTTTCTTTCCTTTTCCTGGTGCGCTCGTTTTTCCTTCAATCCAACGTTTCTTCACTCGAATATCTCTTTTAGTGCACGTTTCCTTTTTTTCTTGTTTGAACGTTTTCTTTATTCCACTCTTTTTCTACGTGGCTTTCCACGAGCCGACGGGAACCGCACTGAGCCGTCCCTTCCAACGAAAATTCCCGAGGCGCCATGTTCTGTAAAATTCGCGTGTACTCCTTGATAATGAAACTCACGTTTCTAGACACGTGTCTTTCCAGTCTAATACTATCTTCCATTCGTGTTTCATTTTAATCGAATTTCAACTTTTTCTCCCCCTAATTTTACTTTGCCTTTTCAACATGATGCGCTATAAACATTGATAATACGCTCACCTCTCACGTTCCCTTTAATTTCGATCAAATTCGTTAACGATTAACATAGGGAGGATTCTAATCCGGGTTCTAAGGTGACTTCCAATTTTGGTTCAAACCTTTACCCATACGAACCCGTGGCTCAAACCTTCACGATCGTCGAACAGTTTCTATAAGGTTTGGAACTAGGCTAATCGCTCCCCAAGATTCTTACCTTATGATTACCGCAAAAAAAGTTACAGTCTAGGTCAAAAATACATAACACCTTACTTTACCCATATAACAGGGCAAAAAAATTCGTTGCTCTAGGTCAGAGAATTTTTTTGAGAAAATGGGTAAATAAGACAACTAAAAAAATAAAATAAAATGAAAAGACAAACAACGTGGGGCTGTCCCACCCTGAGATAAGTCTCATGATCTATTAATTGAATTAGCCGGGCACAAAGATTGAATTCTCATACATGCAGGTCTTTAGCGTGATACACCCCTAGAGGTTTACCCTTCATGTCCGTGATCTGATATAAATTTTTCGACACCTTGCTAAGGATCCTACCTTTCACGAACTTCTTGCACAATTTGGCACTCCGATTTTGAGTTGCATCACTCAGCACAAATTGACGCCTGTATATTTCCTGACCAGGCATATAAGAAACTTCTCGGGAACGCAAGTTGTATTTGTTTACCACTTTATCTTGTGCTTCTAGAAGTCTTTTGGAGATATCGGCTCTCATCAAGCCCATTTTGTCGGTTTGTTGCAGTTGCACATTTCCGTCTTGTAAAGTTCCGAGTTTGTGCAGCAATTCGTATTCCGAACCATGATTTACCATCATGCTTCCAAACAAAGCTTGATAAGGTGAAATCCCAATAGAAGTATGTTTTGAGCTTCTCAAAGACATCATAATGTGGTTTAACTTACTATCCCAAAGTCTCTGATCTTCTTTCAGGTAGGCTCGAATAGAATCCAGAATGGATCTATTGACCCTCTCGGACGCGTTTGCCTGAGGAGAATAAACCGCAGTCTTTACATGTTTTATTCCATAGGATCTAAGGAACTCTTGGAACTGATTAGACGTAAATTGTTTGCCATTATCGGTAAAGATCTCCTCCGGCACCCCAAATATACCAAACATTTCGTCTAAATACTTTATGATTAACCTTGCATTGGCATGAGGTAAAGGCTTGGCCAACGGAAATTTTGTGAACTGTTCCAACACCAGAAAAATCGTGGTGTTTCCGTTTCGTGACCTGGGATATGGACCTAAAAAATCCATATACAGGCGCTGCCAAGGTCGCTCTGGTAAAGATCTCCTCCCCATCGCAGGCTTCATGATGAAGTTCGGCGATTTCACCTGTTTACAGATCTCGCATTTATTAATCACTTCCCGTACTTGACTCGCCATGTTAGGCCAATAGTATTTTTGCTGAAGACGGAACAAGGTCTTATTTATCCCGCCATGCGCAGCTTGGGGTGGCTGATGAGCCCGCAAGATCAAAGTTTGGGTTAGACTAGATGGTACCCACAACCTCCAGCAAAGATCTTCTTGCATTGGATCGCCCCGATAATGATCCGTTCTCTTATACACGTAGCCGTCCGACACCACTAAGTCCGGTAATTTGTCCTTATTTTCCCCGATCGTTCGCGAAAGTTCTGCATACTCATCTGAAACGAAAGCTTGTGACTGAAGATCTATCTCAATCATTCGTTCCTCTGAGTTCTCCTCCAAACTTTCGACATGGACTCTAGATAAGGTGTCTGCGACTACGTTTAAAGATCCTTTACGGTGTTTTATCTGGAAGTCGAAGCCTTGGAGCTTCAGACTCCATCTAGCCAACCGTCCGCTTAGGTCTTTTTGACTCATCAGCCATTTTAAGCTGGCATGGTCAGTGATAATAGTGAAGGGGTGTCCTTCTACGTACGGTCTGAATTTCTTAACGCTTACCACGGCCGCGAGACATTCCAATTCCGTGACGGAATAGTTTCTCTGGGTGGTGGTTAATTTTTGCGAGATAAAAGTGATCGGTCTTTCTTGGTTATCCTCGTCCAACTGAAACAAAACTCCTCCAATGCCTAAACTCGATGCGTCGCATTGTATGAAGAAAGGTTTGTTAAAATCGGCGTGGACTAGAACAGGCGCGGAAGTTAGTGCTTTTTTTAGTTTACCAAACGCTTCAATGGCTTCTGACGAAAATACGAATTTTTTCGACTGCTTTAAACAGTCAGAAATAGGAGCTGTCAGTGTGGAGAAATCCCTAATAAAGCGGCGGTACCAACCAGCCATCCCCAGAAATCGACGAGTCTGCTTCAAGGAGGTCGGTACAGGGAAATCTGCGATTGCTGAAACCTTCTCAGCATCCGTCTTCAAGCAACCGCCACCTACTACGTAACCCAGGTACCTAAGTTCCTTGAAACAGAATCGCGACTTCTGGAGATTTATGGTTAGCCCTGCGTCTTTAAGAAGCTTTGCGACTTCTTCCAATAGCTTCACCATTTCGTCAAACGAAGCGGCTACCAGCAATAAATCGTCGAGATAAACAAAAACCCTATTCCTCAACCGGTGCGGTATAACTTTATCCATGAGACGCGCTAATCTTTGGCTCGCGTTGCAGAGGCCAAAAGCCATAACTTTATAATGGTAAAGAGGCCTGCCCGGAATCGTAAACGCCGTCATTTCCCGTGAACGTTGATCGAGAGGGATTTGCCAATAGGCATCCTTTAAATCGATGCTGCTAATGAAGTGCGTGTCAGCTAATCGACTTAATAACCCCTCTATATGTTGAAGCGGATACGCGTCCTTTTTTGTCACGCTATTTAATCGTCGAGAGTCGAGGCATAAACGGTTCTTTCCGGGTTTTCTAACTAGGACCACCGGAGAGCTCCAAGTACTCGTGCTCTCTTCGATAACTCCCAACTTCAACATGCGATCAATCTCTTCGTCCATAAGTTTTTGGATAGCGGGCGACACCGGAAAATGACGCTGCTTAATCGGTTCCGAACTACCAACATCTATCGTGTGCATTTCTAACTGTGTGCAACCTAAACCCTCGCGTTCGTAACATGGAAATTTCGCTGTAACTATATTGAGCTGCTTTTGTTGCTCCGCGGATAAAACGTGCGAATTCGAATCTACCGATGCGACTTTTATCTCGGATATGATTTGCGGTGCTATCTGAAAAATCCGCCAAAAATTCACTCCAAGATATACGGCTTGAGCCAAGGAAGGAACGAGGTAAAAATCAACTTGTTCCGTCTTATTCTTGTACTTTACCGGAAGTCGAATTTTTCCTAACACTGCTTGAGGATGTCCATCAGCTGTTTGAACTGAAGTGTTAAACTTCGTAAATGGCAAGGACGTCATGTTTAGGATTTCCATGCGTTTACTACCTAAACAGCTGACCGACGCCCCACTATCAAGCAATCCTATAATTTCCTTTCCGTGGATTTCTACCACTGCATATGGTCTATCGTCAGTGGTCGAACTCAAAACTGCTTCGGATATTTCGCGATGCATAATTTTTCGATTTGTAAATTTTTCGCGCAGCTTCAAAATGGATTTTTTCGACCTTGGAACAACTATTTCTTCAACAAAAATTCTATTTCGCGCTAATTCGTACTTTCTTAATCTTTCGTGAAGTGTGGTGTCAGGAAAAGTTTGAGTGGAGACATCTGTCTTTTCTTTTTTTAAAATCTGGATTTTCAGTGAGCTAGAAGATGGAATTTGCTCGGGTCGGGTGATTAGTTTTGGGGTCGAGGGTTCCCCGACATCCTCTCGCCCCTCCTCTCGTTTTCCGGAAAACACTTGGGACAAGAACGACCAGTGACATTTTTATACCCACAACGGAAGCAGAACAGTTTCCGTTCCATAGAAGGACAATCGTAGAAAGAGTGGCCTACAGCATCACAATTCCAACATATGTAGCTGGAGTGATCTCTGTTATTGGGAAAAGAAGTGTTTCGCCTAAGACCAATGGCTTCTATCTGCCTCTCTTCTACCTCCTGAAATTGAACACGATTCTCGACTTCGCTAATCTGCCGTCTGCTTACTGGGTTTGTAAGACGAGAGCCATATTGGGTACTACGCTGATTTAAATATAACTCCGCTTTCCTACATGCGTCCCTCAACTGGTCAAGACTTAGCATGGGTTGCGAGAATATTAGCTGCCCTATTTTATCCTTTACGTTCAATCTAATTATGCTGACCAATTCAGACTCAGGTATTGGATACTGTAAACGGCTGTATTCAATCATGATCTTATCGAAATATTCATCGAATTTTTCGGTTGACTCTTGCTTTCGATCAATGATGAATTTCAGTATGTCTGAGTCTGTACTGGGCTTTTTGAACTGTCTAATTAACGCAAACTTTAGATTTTCCCAATTAAGATTCGGATATTTTCTCGCAAATCGCCAATACCATGCTTCGGCCGTACCCGTTAAGAGCACATGAAAATTGCTGACTATTTGGTGTTGCGAATAACCCTGAGCTATTGCCAATTTCTCCACCCGAAATATAAAATCTTCGACCAAGAACGTGGGTGAAACTCCGTCGAACTTGAAACCCCACTTATACAATCTGACCTCATGGTGTAATGGACGTCGATATCCCCTATAAGGTTCAGGTGGTATGGGTGTATGTTCCCTAAATCCCTGTGTTTCGTTGTATTGTGGCGCTGTGACATGTTCTGGTCTCCAACTTGCATTCGGTTGATAATTTGCTCTATTTTGGTAACTTTGTTCTGTATTTCGACGACCTAGCTTTAATTCCGGATTAGTATCCCAATAATATTCTCCGTCTGTCCTCGGTTGTCTGTGAGGTTTGTTAGTTGTTTCAGTTTGCCTGTCTTTAATGCGCAGCTGAGCTATTTCTTCTAGGACTTGCTCCAGAATTTCCCTAACAGAACCATTCGCCTCCTTGTTTTTGGGTTCGTTCAGATTTTTATGACCCCTATCGTCCGTTTCCTTTCGCGAACTTAAAGGCTCTTTGAACCGAGATTTGAAAATTTGATCTCTCGAGTCCATTCCCCTTTCCCGGGTCATAGCTGAATTAGTGCCGAATTCTGAGTAACCCCAAGTTCCTGAACGGCTAGATCGGTTTACACCTGGTAAATCTAATGGATTACTAGGTCTACTAGGACTAGTATCTCTAACTCTGTCGTAAGTGAGAGTTAAACCTCGCGCTGCCTTTAAGACTTCGTCAATAGACTCAGTTCCAAACTCTTTTTGACGACTTTTCCTAATTGCTCCCGTTTCTCTCAAAATGTCTTGCCCATCTCTATCTTTGCGGTTTTCCTTCGAACCTTGCTCATCAAAACCTTTATTTGTTTTACTTGTTTTAGATTGTGTTTGAGAAAAACTTCCTAACTCTATTCTTTCTAATCCCGTGCCTCCTGCCGCACCTAACTGTGCGTCCTCAAAATTTTCCATACGGCTAAATCTGGGTAATCGTGCCTGAGAATTTTCGTCCCCGACAATATCGAGGTTGGACACTACTCTTGACGACCTTGGTGTCTGAATCAAATTGCTCGGCATTGTCGCTTCGGGACTACTATCTTCATCCGAGTCAGAGAGATTTCGTTCTTCCGCATTTGGGTACGGAGAAAACGATACCCTTCTGCCTCTACCCCGACCTCTAACGACCTTTGTTAAACCTTGCCTTCTTGTGCGGACCATGATTAAAAGTTTGACCAAATTAATTTTCTAATTTACAGCGACGAAATAGGAATGAAAATATATAATATCCAACACACTTAAATAAATATACCCTTATTCTATATAACTCTTGGCCTAAATGAGCCTAAATATTTCTCATCCGAAATACTATAACAATATGATAATAAATAAATAGATAATATCGACAATTATAATAAATAATATCAACCAAACCCAAAAAAAAAATTAATAAATAACAAATATTTTATAAATAGGATCTTAAACAAACTACCAAAAAAAAATAAATAAGTAGAATATATTCGAATCTCCCTAGAAAATTTTTCGAACTCTAAAAAAAAACCAATCAAAGCTTCTCCGAAACTTCAATTCAAATTTAACGAACTTTTTCCTCTCAATCATATAAACGGGAAGTGACATAATCAAAAGACAATCTGTTTAGGCGGACGAGAACGAGTGACCTTGCTATCAACTATCATCTTTAACCAAAAAAAATAAATAAATACAAAAAAAATACTACTTTAACTACTTTAATCTTGACTTTGAGTCTCATGCAATACAAAAGAAAAACTCTCTTTATGCAGCCATGACACTCTTTAATCTTTTCGTTCAACCACCAACATCGGTCTTTGTTTCAACTCTACAAACACGACTGCTGATGATTAAAACGAAAATTTAACTAGCTGACGATAACGATTTGATGCGAATACTATGCTTCACATTACCCAGTAGGCTGAAGCAACTATATTCGAGAATCCTCAAATATAGGATATTCACATCAAAAACAGTTACCTGTGTACCAACAGGATTGAGACCTTCTGTCTTTCTCCAGACTCTACTTCATTCATCAATGAAGAGGACAAGAGCACAGCTTCCGGTTCCATCCTGTCAGCATGTGACTTGCACAACAAAAAAAAAGAAGAAGAAATTTTATTTAACTACAATCTGCTGTTTCCTACAATTTCCCTCCAGGTGTTCTTTCAATTTAAAACTCACACGTTTTGGCGCCATGCGACATGGCCGCCAACTGAAATTCAAATATTATTGGGTCATTTGTAATGACCGCCTACCATTGGGCGCCATCTGTTATGCACGAGATCTGGGATCCTTTAAGAATCACCAACAGAAACTAGTCCAGGCGGCGTTCGTTGTCCTCGCCACCTGCGATCCCTCCGTTTCCCCTGACCGACTAGGCACTCGAACTTTTGCCGGCTCCGCTCGTCGGATTGGGGGGGATTCTTGTCGCGGGAAAACGGTTCATAACATACAAAAAAAATTAGTGCCTACAACCTTCAAATATGGGTTCGGTCATATGAGTAACATAAAAAGGATAGAGAAGACGAAATTGTAATAATCCGAATAAATAAATAATTCACACCAATAGGTAAACGAATATTTAAATTATTAAATAAATAAACGAATAAATATAGAAAAATTAATGAACAACAGGAAATCATGTCCTCATATGACTTGAACCTTTAAATCTAATTGTAGAAAACAGCGTCCTCCAGCTTTTCACTCGTCTCGTCCAACCCTCCTAATTCGCCTCAGACCACATCACCCCCTTTCGGCGCACTTTAACCGAACATAATCAAATCGAACATCCCGAGAAATTGAAAATTAACCGCCGAGGTTACTAACGACATCTATGATTTTGGATCAGACATCTGCCTTCAGACTAAGCAAGACAAATGTTCCAACCAATCGGCGAGAATAGAGAAATAAAATGAAACTACTAAATGGTACTCTATACAAATTCCTAATTTATAATAATTGACGAACGAATCGAAAATACATAATTTGAATACATTGGCAGAATTTTACTAACTAATATTTAATAAACTTAATGTACTAAATATAAGCTTATGTATTAAAACATTAAAAAAGACGAGGGGAAGTGAATTTACTCTAATAATTATGCATTTTAATATAAAAAAAAATCGAATACTGAAATGCAACGATACTCACTGTGATCGATTTAATAAGGCACCTGATCTTTACTCTATTGCTGTCCAGGTGTTGTGCGCGCATAACTCCTGTCTCCAAATTTTATCTTTTTGCTTTTTTTTGTTGAAACGCTAAAATGTTTATATTAAAAAATGCATAACTGTACATTAAAACATAAAAAACTTTAAGAAACTTCCCTCTTTTTTTTTTTAAAGAAAATATAGTAAATATTTTCGATCGTTAATTCTTTTGTAGAAATGTTGATTTTCGAAATCCCTATTAGCTCTCCGGCGAATCCTCGTTGGAACGGCTCTGCTCGTTAATTTGCCGTACCTCTGGTTTCCCTCTTCAACTCGTGCGATGATGTAGCTCAACGTAGCAAACAAGAAAAAAAACAATTCGGCGATCGCTTTCCGTGGAGATGATGAAAATGAAGGAAAAACTGCTCGAATTCAAAAAAAAAACTGTTCGAATAGAAGAAATCAGCTCGACTTCGAAATATCTTTTACAGCTCTCTGATTGACTTGCAGTTCCCTTTTTTCTTTTTTCCTTTTTTAATTAATATAAGAAAAACGTGGGTTCTCTAAAACTTGATTCAATGTCCGGTTGACCTTCAGCCTCCTTTTTATTTTTTCTTTCAAATAGCTGCTCAAATTGGTCCAACCGGTCAAAACTGGAACCGTTGCGGATCGAACAAACCGGATTAACAAAGAAACCGGATTAAAAAAAAACTGGATCTGAAACAAGGAAAACCGCGGTATTCGGGTTGTGCGGTCAGAAATTTTGGCAAAATCGCGCTTTTTGAGGCCAATTCTTATGTAACACGCACTCTAGAATTTCTATGTCACCCGAATACCGCCTACGAGTTTTCTTTCCTCGTTCAAGCAACCTGCCGAAACATAAAGCGTGAAAGATCCGCACTGAATTTAACCGATTTTCTCTGAACATACCTTTTTTTTTTGTGAGTTTTCTATTAAATCCTTTCTTTCCTTTTCCTGGTGCGCTCGTTTTTCCTTCAATCCAACGTTTCTTCACTCGAATATCTCTTTTAGTGCACGTTTCCTTTTTTTCTTGTTTGAACGTTTTCTTTATTCCACTCTTTTTCTACGTGGCTTTCCACGAGCCGACGGGAACCGCACTGAGCCGTCCCTTCCAACGAAAATTCCCGAGGCGCCATGTTCTGTAAAATTCGCGTGTACTCCTTGATAATGAAACTCACGTTTCTAGACACGTGTCTTTCCAGTCTAATACTATCTTCCATTCGTGTTTCATTTTAATCGAATTTCAACTTTTTCTCCCCCTAATTTTACTTTGCCTTTTCAACATGATGCGCTATAAACATTGATAATACGCTCACCTCTCACGTTCCCTTTAATTTCGATCAAATTCGTTAACGATTAACATAGGGAGGATTCTAATCCGGGTTCTAAGGTGACTTCCAATTTTGGTTCAAACCTTTACCCATACGAACCCGTGGCTCAAACCTTCACGATCGTCGCACAGTTTCTATAAGGTTTGGAACTAGGCTAATCGCTCCCCAAGATTCTTACCTTATGATTACCGCAAAAAAAGTTACAGTCTAGGTCAAAAATACATAACACCTTACTTTACCCATATAACAAACGTTAGTTAATTTTTATCAATGGTTTACGCAGTGGATAACTCGAAATTCTTATTAATAAAAAATTTTAAGAGTTAACTGACGTTAGTTAACTTTGTGTTAGCTAACATACCGATTTCCTCGAGTTAAGGAGTTGATAACTCTTGACGGCGCATAACTCTTGCAAAAAAGACTGGAAGAAGCAATGATCCATTAAAAAAATGCAATTTATGTTGTTTTATTATATTACCTTATCACTTGAACACCAATTTTCTGATCGCTTTCCTTCAATTTTTAAATTTTCCACTTTTAATTACTTTGCAGTGAATCACAATTAAAATAAAAACATTAATTTCACTCCTATTTTAATATTGTCTCCAAGGAAACGGATTTAAAAAACCAAAATATGACTTATTTTAATATCGTCTCCAAGGAAACGGATTTAAAAAACCAAAATTTGACTTAAATGTAAAAGATTTTCGTATTTTTTGGTACAATTCGGCACAAGGGTTGCCGTATTCCAGCGAAATTTTTAAATAAAATACGAGTTAGCTATTATATGGAGGAAATTTTTTTATTAATAAGAATAGTTATCTAATGGATAAGTTTGCTATCTCGGAGTTAGTTAGCACATGAGTTATCTCCGTGTTAGGGATTTTTTATTAATAAGGCTGTTAAAGTATATTTCACTGTATTATTCAATTGCGGCCATGAGCAAACGTCGTATATGTCCTGTTTTCGCAAGATCGTTCTGCTTTTTCGATCCAAATCCGGCGAAATTTTCAATCCTGCGTTTTCGCTCAAAATCCTGTAAAACTCGAGCTTTGATCCGGTTTTCCCGGCAATTTCTTGTACCGAAAATTCAAATTTTGTCAAAGAGCAGAAAAACTCCGTATTTAATCCTGCGTTTTCGCCCGAAATCCTGTAAAACTTCAGCTTTTATCTTGTTTTCCCCGTGATTTCTTGTGCTGACAATTCAAATTTTGTCAAAGAGAAGAAAAACTCCGTATTTAATCCTGCGTTTTCGCCCGAAATCCTTTAAAACTCCAGCTTTTATCTTGTTTTCCCGACAATTTTTTGTACCGAAAATTCAAATTTTATCAGTAGAAGAAAAACTTCGTAGTTAACGCTGTCAACGCGGTACAGCCGCCGCGCGTCAATAAGCGTTTTCCATTGGCCTTGGAGTAGCACTCCAGAGGCTCTATCACCGAACACGATACGATTGGTTCGAATCGTAAATTAAATATTCTTGTTGGTATAAAACAATAACAACAACATTGAATTTACGATTGGAGTCAATCGTATCGTGTTCGGTTAATAGGGCCTCAGGGCCTCAGGGCCTCAGGGCCTCAGGGCCTCAGGTTAATAGGGCCTCAGCACTCCTGCCCGATCCTAGGAGTAGATCATATGTATTTAAATTCAAAAATTTCCGCGAGATAGGACTTCCCTTATACAGAACCTCTAAGGACTAAATTCCTACATCAATCCTCTTGAATTTCAGCTTGGGTGCAAATCAGTGTTGTGCCGCGTAGTCTACGTGATGTAGACTACACCATTGTCTACGCGTAGACTATTACTGTAGACAATGGTCTATTCTCTACGCGTAGACAATGTAGACAATCAATAAAATAAAGGATAGCTGATTTAGTTTTAAAATCTCATTTTCTTCAATTAATTTTAACATAATAAAGCACACTTTCCAGGAAACAATCGCCAAATGCTGTAATGGAGAACTTCGGAGCAAACTTTAGTGGTAATTCTAATTCTTTTCATGCAATCTAAGCGGCTTTTTTTTAATTTTTGCAATTGAAATCACATTAAATTCTACAATCTTTTTCTTTACACATTTTTCAATATAACGAACCGTTTGTTTAAAAAACTGATTCATTTGTATGGGATGGCTTTGCTCATTTAAGAATATCTGTTTAATTTGTTCAAAAAACACGTTTGTTTCTAGTCTTTACCTTAATTCCGTTGAGAGTTGTATTTACAGATAGACGGAAATCTATACGGAAGTAATTCAAATCAAATAATATATAGACCTATCAAAGGTCAGTCGATTTCGGCTTTGACAATATATGACTCATTAATAACTTTGTAAGATATGAGAAAGTCTACATTGTCTACGCAAAGTCGACATTGTCTACTCCAAATCGATTGTCTACGCTATTGTCTACACTAAAGTGTAGACAATTAAAGTCTACGCGTAGAGGAACAACACTGGTGCAAATTCGTTAACCGGAAGTAATCAAAATGGCGGCTTTTTAAAAAATCACAGTTTGGTTATTTGCTGTTTATTGTGAAACGACGCGTTTTTTAGTAGTCTTAAGTTTAAGAAAAGTTGAAGACAGTAAAATTTCCGACACTTTTGTCTTTAACGGGAACTCGATATCTCAAAAATCATATCGAGATATACCGTTATTTGGGAAAAAAAACTATTTGTTTTGCTATTCTCTAGAAAACTAACGGGTTTTCGGTGATTCATTGTATGAGATGATTTGAAAATAATAATATTTGCTACAATTCGGTTTACCATGTTACACGCAATCTTTTACCGTTATTGAGATAATTTCATTAAAAATTGAAAAATAGATTTTTGTAAATTGCTTACAAACTAATGGTTTTTCGAAATATAGAAAAAATTAAAGATTTTAAAATTCTCTATAATACGGTTTGTCACCGTAAATCGATATTCACCGTAAATCGATCACCGATATATTTCAGGTTTTGCAAAAAAAATTATGTTTGTATACACGCTAAAAAATAAAGTCTAATTTTTAGACTTTTTTCCTACATATAGGTCAACACCTTTTTGAGCCTAAAAACCAAACTTAAAAGGTTTGAAATTATTTTCAAATTTTAAATAGTATTATCCGGTCTAAATTTAAGGTATTAAAATTTAAATTTTAGTCTAAAATAGTTTAAAAATTAGTTCCAAATTTCTAAAACTTCTCAAATTAAAACCTTACGGTTTAAGTTTAAGATGAAAAATATTCATAAACTTCTAAAGTTTTAAATATAGAGAAAATAGTTTAAAATTCCACTTTCAAATTTTAAATTTTAACTTTCAAAAGATTAAAAAATAGAGGAGAAAAGTTAAAAAAAATTAGACTCCAGTTTTTACCGTGTATGTAAATATAAGCTTATATTTTAATTTTTCTGCTATGGTGTAGAATGCGCAGGAACGTAAATTTTGTATAAGAAAATCATGTGCTGGTCACATCAGATATTTTATCAATGTTTCTCAACGAAATAGTTTTGAAAGAAATAAAAAATAAAAATAAAATAGAATATTTTAATAAAATAAAGTAGAGCCCTGTACCCCGAAATTTTTCAAGGGAAAATATTGAAAATCCTAAAAGTTGAATAAAATATTTTGAATCAAAGCCTGTTGTTAGCTGGTAAGCCATCTGTTTGATTTTATTTAATTTTGGTATCATCTGAAAATGTTGATAAGAGTGGATATGGTGATTACTATAGGCAATTTCCGTTCGTGTTAAATTTAGAATGAAATTTTCGATAGGAATGTGGCTTATAGCAGATAATCAAGTACATATCGAAATAAAGCTTATGTCGTTTACAGCCACCACATGTGGATTCTTCGAATCTATAAAATCTCATTTTCAAGTATGTCTTCCTGACTATAAAAGTGTGCGCTCCTTTATTCTATCGTTTTTTCTTGTAGGTTAAGCATATCCACTAGACAGGACGTACGTGACATAAATGAAAAGCTTCCGCTTATTTCTATGTTTTGTCGCATGTGGGCTTCTATTATCGGTGTACAAAGGTGGTAATATCGCAAGAAAAAATGAATGATGATGGGATTATTGGCTAATTTGTGGCTCTTAAAGATCTCGTTAGCATTCCAGAGAGCAACCCAATTTTTCAGAATTCAGAAAGTTTTATGTTGCCAAATTAAATATGACTATGAATAAAAGTTTTACATAAAGCAAAAATGGTTTCACATTAAATAGGGATTAAAGTAGTCTGAAAGACATCGAACAATTTTTTTTCTTATCCTCTAATTAGAATATTTTATGAATGAAATGGAGGAGATATTTGTAACGCAAAAAAGCGAGTTCCTACACACGCAGAAAAAAATCTTAAATCTTATCATTTTATAATGGGGAATACAACTAAAATAGTTAATTTCAATTACAAAAATTGTAAAATTCGACTATAATAAATTTAACTACTTTGTAGTAAAATGTACAATTTTGTGGTTAAATTTAGTATTTTTGTGATTGAAATTAACTATTTTCTAATTGAAATTAACTGTTTTAGTTGTCTTCCCGATTTCCCCTTATAAAATAGTCAGATTTACTTTTTTTTTCTTTGCGGCTACATTTTTGATGGTGCCATACATACTAAATAACATACTACTAAATAACATACACTAAATAACATACACTTATAATGGCAGATACGTGCCATTTTTTTGGATTTTTTAAGAAGTTTGAATAAAAAGAATTTAATTTAAAAGCAAAAGAACACAAATGTCCTTGGAATGTGGAAAATCTAGATCATACATGTTTGACTTAAAGCTCTGTTGCATTAGCGAAAATTGGCAACTTTTGTTTAACTTAAATTAAGTCTCATAATTATTGTTTATTTACTCCATTATGACTTTACAGTTTATTACACTTGTTAAATATAAATTAGAATGAGTTCAAAAACAAAAGATATGTAGTAATAGTGGCAGTAACAAAAATTACTTAGAAAGTATTGTGATGGTATTACCCTCACAATTTAGAGCGGTAAAACAGGTTAAGGATAACTAAATTTTTTAAGAAAGGTACGCACGGAGAAAAATGCTGTTTCTGAATTTTGAGAAACTTGTTACTAAGCCTATAAAAGTGGCAAAAATTTTTCCTTAAATTTAGTAATGAATTTTATGAATCAAAACACTTATTATTTTAACCCTTTCGTGCGATCTTTTGAACTATTGCAAGTAAAAATATTTTTAGGTTTTTTTTCGGTTTATATACATACAAGGTTACTTTAATAAACTGGTTGAATTTTCAAAATCGTTTTTCAGTTGCACCGGAATTACTAATGGGGTAAGTGACTTTTAGTTTTTCGATATCAAGTTTTTTGTATAAAGAATGCATAACAACACATAAAAGTACAAAAAAACTGACAAAAAAAATTTTGTTACAGAAATTCAACGAAAGGGGTAATGAAGGAATCGTATTTTTCCGTGTCAACATTTCCGGGAAACATTTTCTTGAATTTTGTAACATTTTCCATAAAATCGTCACAATTTTCGGTTACTAAAATTAAAAAAATGTTTCTTAAACTTAGTTTTTTTTGCACAGTGGAATTTTCGGTTACTAAAATTAAGAAAATATATTCTAAATCTTTTTCTTATTTCATAATTCGGATATAAACAGCATAATAAACATATAAAAGGAAGAATAATGGAACTGCGATTAATTTATATTTAGTTGATATCAGTGTTGGGCAAAATTCAATCTGACTAATGATTGAAAACTAATGATTGAAAAAATCAATCATATCTTTTTTGATTTGTGATCGAATTTGTTAGTCATCAATCATTCGTAACTTTGATTATGATTGATTATTTTTAATCATAATCATGATTGAAAAACTAACTCTTATGATTGATTTTAATTTCAGTAGTATTGCATTCATGACGGAGACCGACTAATGAAGTCATAAGATGCTTCAATCTGATATTTTGTAGTCACAATGTAATTATATTACAAATGATAGTGAAAGTTCCCATAAGCGGACACTCACGGGACAATATTTATGTCCGGTTATGAGAGAAGTCCGTTTATCAGAACAAGTTAGATTTGCGCATTTGGTCATAAGAAATGTCATTTCATGTTTTTTGTTGTTTAGCATTTGAAATTATTTGAGTTTTAATTGTTTTTCCTAAAGCCTACTATCATTTCTATATAAAAATTTTAGCGCGAAATTCTATTTAATCATTCTTATCCTTGATTGAAATTAATGATTGAAAAATTAATGATTACTGTGCCAATTATGATTATGACTAATGTATTAATCATGATTGAAATAATCATGACTGAATTGGCCATGACTAAATTTTTAGTTGATTGATCAATCAACTAAAAAAATTAGTTGATTACGCCCAACACTGGTTGATATCACTTAAATTTTTTAGTCATAAGCCCAATAATCGGCTTTGAGGATTTCGGGAGAAATCCCCGAATCAATACTTCGGGTTTCAATAAAAAATTTTAATATAAAAATCTATATTGTATATAAGAGCCAAATCCCATTCACTCATCACAGTATCTACCGAACCACCAAACCGATTGCCATGAAATATGGCACACAGATTCGTTTTACCTCAAAGATGCTCTCTAAGAAACGGTTTTTCAAAATTCCAACCCTAAGAGGATAAATGAGGGGTAGGTAAGGGGTTAGTGTTATAAAACATCGGTTTTTGCCGCGAAGCCTGCCTGTTAGGAGACTGAGAAATGTCACTTGGGGGTTTACATCGTCGCTGATCACAAGTCTGGTGTTAGAACTTCAAAAATCGAAACAGAAGGTCCTTTCAGAATAACGCAAATATACTTGTTCCCATTTTTCCCCAGACTTTGAGAAAATAACGTTATTCTTAGGCGCCGATTACATCTGACACTTCATTCCGCGAATTTTATTCTAAATTCACGTTTCACAACCGTTTACATTACAACACAAAATTCTGAATTTTTTTCTAGAAAGACGCAGGAACCGGAATTTTTTCATACAAAATCGTCAAAATAAATTCAAATTTTGACAACTTTTGCTGGGTGAATTTATTCTGCGAAAGATGAACAAAATTCGGGGAGTTAATTCTGAATAAAATTCGTGGAGAAATTCAAGAAAAAAATTGCATGTTTAAACGATGGCTTACAGCAGTGCTCCGCAACCAGTGTGCCGCGGTAAACATTTCAAAAAACTATTTAATAATTCTTTCAGGATTTTTTTGTAAATTTTTTCCTTATAAATATTTTATACACAAATTTTTTTATATTTTTTTTGTGGTGTGCCCCGGATTTCCGGAAAAAAAATTGGTGTGCCGTATGCAAATAAAGGTTGCGGAGCACTGGCTTACAGAACCATAACGAATTTTCCTGAAGTTGGGATCTAGCGAAAATTATTTTGTTAAAATGTTTTCATACCTGAGATTTATGAAATTTCCGCTTTAGTTTTTAAATGAGCTCTGGTACCTATATATATGATATTTATTGTTGTTCGTATCTACCACGCTTGGATTCGAAAAATGGAAAGAAATATTAAACGAAATTGAAAATTGCGACTTTAAAGATTTTTGCGCAAACCTACATAGTGGTAGCATTGGATTAAATAGTATATTACGCAACAAGGGGCGAAAGTCAACGATTTCAAGAGTGTGAAGTTAGCTGCATGAGCGAAGCGAGGGCAGATATCACACGAGTGAAATCGTTGACTCGCTCCAAGTTGCGTATACAATTTTTCATAACAAATTCATTGAAAATATCACTTGGGATGCCATTTAAATGCGATTTTCGTATTGGAGAGTAACGCAAAAGGGGGTTTGGGGTACAAAGCCCCCATACTGGGTTAAGGGACTTCAGCAGAAGTAAATATTTGATAGAAACAAAACAACTATATTCTATAACTTTAACAGAAGTAAATATTTAAAAGAAACAAAACAACTATATTCTATAAATTCGTTTTGTGACTAAGAAATGTTGGTCAAAACAGATTTTAATTTTGAAATTTCTTTCCTCTGAAATGAAAAATCAACATAACAAAAAAATACAAATCGGCAATGCTGTTCTTCTAAATCACACTTCGCTCGTGCAGCTAACTTCACTCGTTCAGTTTCATTCACAAATTTTTGGTTAGAAGCATATATGGCTGTACTGCTTACTCTAGTGTTTTATGCCTATGCAGTTTGTCTTTTGTATTCTGTGGTACGAGAAACACGTCGCGAAAACACACTTTCGCCCCTAGGGCTGAAAACGCAACTTTCGACCCGCTACGGAGGCATCGAAAGGCATATTTTCAATGCATGTGTTATAGAAAAAAAATTTATTTAAATCGGCCCGCCAGAACTACATCACTAAGGGTGTATACTCACAGAGCTTCTATAGAACAGAGGTTAAAATTGACACTGAGCGACAAAAATATGGCGTGAAATATGGGACTTTATCATTAGCACAAGCAGAAAAAAGCTTTCGTAAAGCTTTCGAGCTAATGATAAAATCCCATATTTCACGCCATATTTTTGTCGCTCAGTGTGATTTTAACCTCTGTTCTATAGAAGCTCTGTGGTATACTCATATAAACCCTTATTGAAAAATCCTTTATAAAGAGATTTTCTTATATCCCATCAAAGAACTAGCGAAATATTAACAAAAGTTTTTGAAAATATTGATGAAACCGGAATTTATTACATATTTTTAGCCAATAATAATTTTTATTGAATTATGGGAACTTCTTTTTTTTGTTTTAATTTACATGATTTTTTGTCTCCACATGTCTCAAATTCAAATAAATTTTGAACTCAATACAAAAAGTTTTTCCCGGGACATTATTTTTTTTATTGTTAATGGTGGGCGGACGCTTAATCATGGCAAGTCACAAATTTCTTTTGCTTTTGGCATTTTCAATCAGGCTATTGAGAAACTTTGTAACTTTATGAACCAAAGCAAAATTTTTCTCAAAATACCGAATATAAAATAATATACTAAATCATACTTTTGGAATATATTTTCAGCAGAAGACATCCCTCAGGAGCAATTCTATTTTCTACACGTACTGTTTTAAAGATAAGACAAAAAGCACTTCTTGATTTTCGTAGAATTTTTTAGACTTTAGAAGTTTACACTAGAATGATTTGCTGTTTCCTTATTTTCCTCTGGGAACACAATATTCTTCAGAAATTTCAACAAGAGTATTCAAACGCATACACAGTATTATCCATTACAATGATTCAATGGAACATTTGAGGTAAAATTTTCTAGATGAGCTCCGAATTGGAAAATTGAAATAAACAAAATCAACTAATAAATATGTGATTTATTTAGATCACAATTTTTAGCTTAGTCAATACTCGTAAATCTTGATACGGAAATGATTTATAAGTTCTAAGTTCGTAAAAATCTCATTTTTTTTAAAAAAACATTAATTTATGTCGAGTATTTTTTTTAGATCGGTCGTGAGTTACTGGAATACAATATATATATCGATAGAAGATATTAGATTTATGGTGGGTTTTACGAAACTTTTAACGGCCACTAGATCGAGTTTTAGCTTGACATTTTCCCCCTAACTTGATTTAGCGGTCGCTAAAAAAACCCGCCATTAGTGTACCATTTATAACGCATCGAACAAATCGTGGCACATAAAAATGAACTACACTAAGATGTTTAGGATGACAAAATATTTTGATTACGACTGTCTGTGACCACCATAACTATCGAAGAAATTAAGCTAGAGACTTGAAAATTTGATTAGGACCATTTTTTCCCCTCCCCCATACAAATGAAATAGTGTTTTGCCATTTTCTCGAAAACAAGGAGTCGCCATGAAAAATTTATAAAGCGAAAAAGTGCTTAGAATATGATTTTGCATAACTCCTCTCTACAGTAAAATCCAATCGGACAACTCCTTTCCCTCGTATCCATACAAATGAAATTATATTTAAACAAAAAAAAAATGTGGTGTTTGACGATTTCTTTATGTTTACAAATAGGGGTTTCTTTAATTAACTGATTTATTTAATTATTTTCTTAAGTCCCAACTAATTGTTTTCTAGCAGACATAGTTTGGATTTAACGCGAATATTGCAGCAGCTTTAACGGACGTGTTCCTTAAGAGCTCACAGATTCGTCATTGGACATGAAGCCGTTGGGAATAAATTCCAAATAAACAATAAAACAAAATCATAATAGACGAAATCATGGAAACTCATCACAATTAAATGTATAACCATCGTCTAATGTATATATTCTCATATAAAAAATATTTGCGTGGCGTGTCCTTGGGAGAAATTTTGTGAAAAAAAAAAAATATTGAAAAAGACCAATTCGCTGTGAAGGGCTTCTGTTTGTTTACCACACTGACTATCCATTTATTTATGCCATTCAATGCTGCATGAGGGAAATATTTTTGGTTCATTGAGATTTTTTACAAAATATTTGCCATATGAAATGTGTTCAGATTTTTTTTTGCTTCTTATAATATAATATTTTTACCACGATATTTTAATTAAGAATTTAGATTTTACTATAATGAAAGAGAATATAGCGTTTTGAAAAGCTTTTATTTAGTTTGCTTTTGTATCTGTTTGGGTCAAATCTTGTAATCTAATTTTGACCCACTTCCACTCATCCGATTGACTTGAAATTTCCCAAACATACGTAAGTCCGATGACAATACAATATTTTCACTAATTCGTCCTTATAAAGATAACGGAAGATCCTGTAAGGATTACGGTATATCCTTTTCCCCAAATTTCCCGGGAAAAAATCTCATCTGAGGTTTTTGGAGTCGCGGAAACCAATTCTGCAATTAAGAAATCTGTAAGGATAAGGGTAGGTCCTGTAAGGATAACGTGATTATCCTTTTCCTCAAATTTTCCGGAAAAAATCTTATCTGGGATTTTTGGGGTTGCTGACTTTGATTCTGACATTAAAAAATTAGTTAGGATAACGGAAGGTCCTGTAAGGATAACGTGATTATCTTTTTCTGCAAAGTTTCCGGAGAAAAAGAAACGCTCTTCTTAATATTTATCAATGATCTACTAATCAGCTATACTGTTTCGCAGATGACAGCTCTTTTGACGCCTCCTACCATTTCAGTTCACCTGCAGAATCGAACGCCATTGCAGTTCGGTCGAAACGCAGTGAGCAAATTAGATCTTTGAATTCTGTTTTAAATACAATTTTGGCTTGGGGCAGAATCAACCGTGTAGAATTCAACGCTTCTAAAACCCAATCAATGCTGTTGTCCATGAAATGCGAAAAATCCCCCGAAACGGTGGAATTTATGAATGGGTCTATTAATGAGTCTAAAAACATCAGAATGCTGGGCATCGAAATAAATGAGAAGCTCCAATGAAGCGACCATATTTTTAAAATAGCAAAGGAAGCGTCGCAGTGCTTAGGCTTTCTGGGACGCTGCAAAAAATATTTCGTGCCAATCGACGTGCTCAGCATCTACAAGACCTACATACATTCGACCGAGACTTGAGTACAATTAGCACATTTGCGCGGGAGCCCCAAAAACTGTCCTGCAACTGCTGGACCGAATTCAAAAACGTGCGATCCGACTGATTGGAGACAAGTCTTTGACAGATTCATTACCGTCTCTCGAGCATCGTCGCTCTGTTGGGGTACTCAGCATATTCTATAGATATTTCCATGGGAAATATTCCACCGAAATTTCCCAACTTTTTCCTCCACGGAATTTTTTCCTAGACCCTTTCGTGCAGCCGCACGCGCGCACGACTTCTTCCTTGAGCCTCCCTGTTTTCGTGCAGTAAAGTTTAGGAGTTCCTTCATTCCGCGAACAACAAGACTTTGGAACGATTGTTCCCCCCAGACTATAACCCGCAAAAGTTCAAGGAGAACATAAATTGCCATCTCCTTTTGTCCTTCCGACCATCCTGAGCTGTGCTTCGGCATTAAAGGGTCTTCCCCTAAGCTTTGGCTGGAACTATAAAAAAAAATCTCACCCGGATTCGAAGACTAAGAAGTACAAACAAGCTGTCATTTTGGCGAAAGACAGATGTCATTTTGTATTTTTAGTCATACTAATCAAATACGAAATGACTAAAAAGAATAAAATAAAAAATAAATAAAAAAGCAATCTCCCCGGATGGTATCCAAACTCGGTTTTTGGAGACTTTTGGTAGTTATACAATATTGGGAATTTTATCTAACACATGTAATAATGTATTAAAATTTAGGAAAATATTTATTAAAAAAGAAAATGTAACAAATTATAAAATTAGCACATACATAAGCGGCTTCATGTCACCCACAAAAATTCGTATTTCCACTGCAGTGAAAATTAAATTTTTTGATTATGGTAATTCGGATTTTTAATTAGGATGTTTAACCTGGCATCGGCAATTTCTTAACGAAACCAGGGAACAACCATTATATAGAATGGAAAGTAAGGCCTTTCCTCATTAACTTCCACTAGAGTAAGCACTACACTATAGAAATCAGGTTTTTTATCTCACTTCCCTTTCTGCTGTCATACACTCGACAAAAAAAATCAAATAGAACAACCTGTTACAATCCATACACAAAAGTGCTGGCACTTTTGTTTACATTTTGCATGACATTTCATTGCAACATTGATTCATTTCATTGCAACGATTGATTTTGATAGATAATTACATTTTAGCGTGTTAACATTTCATAATTTCACATCAAAATGAATAAAGCACAAATTCACCACTGTTTAGTGAAGGAATGTTCCGCCAATTCAATTAAAAACCCAAATAGAAAGTTTTTCCGAGTCCCATCAACAACAGAAAGGTAAAGTATAACGAAAGATTGACAGAATTGCACATGAACGGGCCTTAAAACAATTGAAAACTAAAACTAAATTAAATTTAACACCTTTCAACACATTAGAACATCGCTAATATTTAATGGAAATATTAAATTATCCATAAAACATTTCCATTACCCGGTTTTGTTTTGATTTGTTTTCATTTCAAGTGACAGATGGGAATCCATATTGCCACACACCACCAAATCGCTCAGTGTTCATGTACACTGTCATGTAACAGCTATAGAAATCCTCGGATGTACGCTCCCAACACAAAAAATTTTGTTATAGCTTTCCATTCTATATAATGGTTGTTCCCTGACGAAACAAAAGCACCTAAGGTGAAACCTATTAAAAGTCTACGCTTGGGCAGAATCCACTATAGATTCAATTTCATCCGAAAAGTATGCAATTTTTCGATTTTTGGCCTTTTGACATTTTGATTGGAATTTTTTTAAAGCTGCTCCGATTGAAGTTTCATGTATGAAGCACTTATGTAAAATTTCATTATGAATGATGTTGTCTTCATAATATTTTCAATACGACGCGAAAATAACAAAAAATGGTTCCATTTGTTAACCGACTCGATCTTCCATCTTACGAAAAAAAGGCTGTGCCAAATTCTCAAGTTTTTAGGCTAGAGACTTGAAATTGCTCGATGTGTGGTGGAATTAGGGATGCAACATCGTTCATAAAACCTCGATATAACGAAAATCGATGTTTTTTTTAAGGCGACATCGATGTCAAAAAACATCGTCGTGAAAACATCGAGACCTCGATGTTTTTCCGATATTTTGAAAAGGTTAAATTTAATAAATAATTTAGCCACTTGGCGGATGCAAAAACCCGTTAGTTTTCGGGATATTCGCAAAAAACTAATTTTTTTGAAATACCGGCATATCTTCATAACGGCTCGAGTTACGGAGCTTTAGTAAAAAACATAAATGTAGCAAATTTTATTGTCTCCAAGTTTTGTAATACTTAAGACTACTGGAAAATGGTTAGTTTCGGAATAAATCGCAAAAAACCGCATAGTTTTTAAAAAGCCGCCGTTTTGGTTACTTCCGGTTAACGGATTTCCACATCAGGACCAAACTTCTATGTAAAATTTCATGGCTAGCTCTGGTATTTCTTGCGAAATCTTGTAGAAAGATGAAACCGAAAATTGATACCAATGGAAATTTAAAGAAATCTTTAAGTAGAGTGGCTATATTAAATCTATCTAAAAACTAATCCCTCTAGTCCTAAAATTAGTTTCTCTACTAATTTTATGAAGAGTAATGTTCTAACATCATGGATAACAACATCGATACCTCGATATATCGGCCTGTTCAACATCGAGGTTAAAACTCGATATTTTTCAACGATACCTCGATGTTTTGCAAACTATTCCCTAGGTGGAATATGTCTTTCACTTTGTCGCCCAATGCCCAATTTTGTCTATCAAGGAGCATTCGCGAAGTGGCTCGCTCAAATTTTGATGAAACTTACATATGTGAAAGAAGGTCAAAAAATAATGGACACGTATTTTTTTATTGACAACCATCCATGTATAGGGTTATTTTAGGCGTACCGAAAAGTATGCAATTTTTTGATTTTTGGCCTTTTCCTTTAGAAGGACTCGTCCAATTTTAATAAAACCAAAGTAAACATTTTTCTTTCTTTGAATACAAAAAAGTTCGATAATTTTTTTTTTGAAAAACTGTTCATAAGGCAGTGTACCCAATTTTCGGACACTATTTTTTAGGCCCGACTCCAGTGGATTTTTTTAGAAAAAGGATTTCACGATTTGAAACACTATTCAAAATATAAGATTACTGGTTTTTGCTTTTGAGTAGGGAAAATGGTTTATTATGGTAAAGCGCTCTGTTTCGATTTTGAGTTACTTGGCCCTGTCAAAAATTATGAATTTATTAATCTATGTTGAAATTTAATTTACAAGTTTAATTCTAGAAGACCTACAAGTGGAGCAAGAACCCCCAGAAACTCTCCCTTCCACCGCTTATTTTCTCGAAACGTCAAAAAACAAAATGCATTTTATCCAAGTTGGAAATTTCTTCGGAACGTTGAGGTTATGCCCACTATGTGAACTGCTCACCTGTACCTCAGATTGCTCATTATACATTTTATTTACATGTGATAGTTTTTTTTATGTGATAAATATTGTTTTTTTTTCCGAATGCAGGCAGCTTGTCGCTGGTATAAGTTTGTCGCTGGTATTGGCAGGGTGCGTGATGGCAACGCCATCTAGTGGTTGCAACTAGGGCGGAATTTTTGACATTTGAATGACCGAACGAGAATCAAACAAATAAATAATTTCGAAACAAGATGTGAGAAGAAATCGGTATGTAAACCGCAAGTGAATAAAATTCAACAAATTCTAAAAGCTTTTACAAGTCTGGTGTTGATAATTATTAAACGTTTTTTTTAGATTTTTAGGAAATATGAGTTTATTAGTTATCAGAACCGGCTTTCAAGCTGTCACACACGACATCGCCTTTCAACCTCAGACTCCAATAAAGGGAAAAAATTTGGTTCTGGCTGAACATGTACGAGAAGTGGAAGAAGTGCGACAAAATGATCCTAACATCACCACAATTAAAGCTCGAATTATTCGCCGTGTTACTTCCCAGAATGTGAAAATTTCATTTCATAGGTTGGCTTACTTTTTCCTCTTTACAGCAGCTATACATTTGTTTCGTTGATCTAATTTCCAACTCGCTCTTGGAAATCTGTAGAATTTGTAGTTCTTGTTCAGTCCATTGTTCTTACAATTCACTACACAACACGTTCCGTAACCCATTTTAATTTTCCTTTTAAAAATATGCGAATAACCAGATTTTACCAAGTTTCACTGACAGCGACAATTTCTCGCCTGAAGTTGTCAATTTTAGCCCTTCGTGCGCTTCGATCGATTTTGATTCCCCCACCAGGTAGTTCGCACCCAGCCAATACAGGATTCTAAATAACTCTTTAAGCCTAGTACGCAGTTCGAGTAAAATGAAATTTTAACGCGGTCTCCAAATTGGCACATTAAAACCGAAGTAAAAACTGTTTGTGGAGAAATCAAATTGACAGCTAAGATTTGTGGAGAAAAAATATTGACAGCCGAGCAAGAAGTTTCTGATTTTTGTGTATTCTGAATTTTAAAAGTTAACAATATGGATGACAATCTGCTAGAGGACATAATTGTTTCTGCATCATCACTCGTAGTCCAAATGCTTGAACTGGACAGCAGAAGACCGCCGTCGATTTGGGTTAATCCCTATTTAAAGGAACGAAAAACAAAGGGGGTTTTTTGTCGACCATTGAAAATTGTTTTTTCTGTTCCTTATTTTGTTTTCTTTTTGCTTTGGGACGGCTGGCCGGTATTGGCTTTTCGGTTTCAAATCTGGTTTGCGCCGAAGGCTCGAAATCATAAGCAACGTCCAATTCCTCAATTTCTTCAAAATCCAAATATTCTTCCATTTCTTTAAATTAAAAAACCACACTCGTTAAAAAAACTGGAAACAGAACCTCTATTATTTTCATCTGTCAAATTTTTACCTCGAATTTAATGTACCGAACAGTTGAAATGCTGGTAAAATCAACTGGAGACTAATACAACGCCATCTAGTGTAGGCAACATTGCAACATGAGTTTTTCACATCATTTTACCAGCGAACTGCGTACCGCTTGGTAAAATTTCTAAGCAAAATTTTCAGCTTGGTGTTAAATTTGTATAGGAAATTTCATTTTACTCGAACTGCGTACTAGGCTTTACTGTCAATTCTGTCGTTAATTAACTAACTACACAAGTGTTTATTTTATTTATTTATCTCTTTTGTTTATTTTAGGGTTGAGATTAATTAAATTAAAGGTTTTCATACATTTTTTCCTTAAATTTATATAATAATTTTTCAACATTCAATTGCTATGTTACTGAAATGAAATAAAGTTTTAAAGATCTGAATTAAATTTTGCTACTGTCAACCATTAATGTATAATATCTGAATAAAACTTAAACTTAAACTTAAATAACTCTTTATACATAGCAATTTGATTGGATTACGATGCAAAAGAAAATTTGTCATAAGGTAGTCAACCCTACTTATAACGACAGTTTTTTATAATATTCTCTCCGCAATAAACGCCCCTTTACTGACTGTATATTTACAATTCTATGCGTTACAAATGGTAGAGCAAACCTATTATACCCTATTTAAGGGTATTACCATATAGGGTATGAAAAATAAGTTCAAGTAAACCGATATAATTTGCGTAGTTGTTTATCGGTGGCTAAAACAATTTCTGAAAATCCAAATGTTGTTGGATATGTCGGTATTATTTTCGCTTTGAAGGATGTTATCTGAAGAAATATGAAGCTATATACAGAATATTAATATCCTTTGATGTTGGTTGTGCCTCCCTTATGACAAATACAGATTTTCTTTGTTAAAAATGTTTGAGCTCATAACGTGAAATACTTGTAGGTTTTATTGGTATCGACAAAAGCATATTTTCACATATTTGTTTTATTGGGAAAAATGGTTAATAAGATATTAAAAAAATTGGGATTATTGTTAAATTTTTGACTTAATAAATATTGGCATGCATCTCGAAATGTAAATAAAAAAAAAATAAAGACATATACGTATAAACAGACAATGAAATTTCGTAGTATAAATAGTGTTCATAATAAATGATTCTTCTCTATTTGACTTCTATGTATTTTTTTTATGTAATACTCAGGCATATTTTTTTTACTGGGTTGACCGATTTTGGTTATTCCAAAGAGGAAGTTGTAGAGAAAGTTGTAGAGAAAGTTCTTCTCCCCCCGTGGCGCTACGCCCTTATACGCCCTCACCACTAGATTCTACATCGCTTGAGATATGGAGTCGAAACTTATTGTGTTCTACAGGAAGGTTCTTTTATGTATTTCCCCCCTGTTGAGCTATTCTCTCAAACTCCCTCTCCTGCTAGCTTCTATATCATTTGAGATATCGAGTTGAATTTTTTTTGTGGTGTTCAGTACAATAGCAAAAACGACATTTTATTTATTTACCCCCTGTGGTTCTATCGCCTTAAACCCCCTCCCTGGCTAGATGCTGCATCGTTAGAGATATTGAGTTGATTTTTTTTGGTTAAGATCAGCTTAACTACAGGTAGAGTTTAAAAATGCTCACTCATGAGTATGGCTCATGCAGTGACGTTTCTTCTAAGGTGCGAGGGTGTTCACTGCACACCCTACTGAAATCCAATATGTATCGGAAATCTATTGTTAATTAATTTATTTTTTTTGTGCCAATTCTTTCGACAATTTACCAATGGCAATGGTTGCCTAAAGTACCCGCACCCTACATTACCAACCTGTTTCTTTATCTTTCGATCTTTCGACCAACCAAGTGTTCTCCACTTTACAGCGAACCAAAGTAAAAATTGTTTGTGGCCTTTTTTCCTACTCGCCCCTTAGCGAAACACACTCGAAACGCAATACTGACTCTTTCGGTCGTTCGACCGACTCGAGTGTTCTCCAATTTACAGCGCACCAAAGCAAAGTAAAAACACATATGACTAAGTAAAAGTCTATAATAAAAAACGTTTCACCACACACAAAGTTCACAAGAAGCAACCGGACACAACGATGAATTTGGGTGCTCCAGAAAAAGCCGCACGGCGAACCGATGCGATGTTGCTTGCTGCTGGCCGCGATGCTGCGAAACCCGACAATAGAAAACCGACCATCGTATGGCCGTTCGGCTGACGTGCTGATGCGTGTGGGTGTGTGTGCCAAGCAAAACAGCAATATTGCTTACTCATCAGCTCAGTCGGTTTCTGATTTTACAGGTGTTCAGTTGGCTTTTGTGTATGAGAAATAATTAATTTAATATTGTGGCTTGTGAATGCGGATGCGCAATCGAAAAATTGTTTGAGAAACCATTTTCTCAATTAAATATCGAGGAAAAATTGGATCTTCGTCTATCACGTCCCGGACGTGATCCTGGATAAAACTAAGAGTAGACGTCTATCATTTAACAGAAACTTAATATTGAACACCCTACTGAAAGCAGCACGCCACGTCACTGGGCTCATGAGTATGGCTCATGAGTAATTTATTCACTTGGTGAGCAGTGAGCCAAATGTTTAGTCAAAAACTCTTACTTAAGAGTATGAGCATTGGCAAATCCCATGAGTACTCATGAGCATGTGTGTTTGAATATTTTTCATTGTTCTGGACACATCGGTTATATTGTTAACTCCTTCCACCATTCAAAAGAAAGGGTGGAAAGGGGATGGGATGTGTGAAAGGTGAGGGGAGTGTGGGAATGGGAGGGGTGTGAAGAAGGGAAGAGGGAGCTAAAAGCAATATCACTTTAATACATCTTAAACCAAAAAAATCTGAAAATGACTTACTACCGTTTTATTGCCCGACTTTTTATTTACAAATATAAGAATACCCATTACGCTAGAATTTAATAACAATTAAAATTTTTCTGGTACTCAAATTTGACAGTACTTGATATACCAAATTATAAATTTTAAAAATTATTTTTTACCTTTTAGCGCTTTAGTTTTTCAAATTTTCTTTATTTTTGAGACATTTTTTTAAAGTTGGTTCTATTTTTTTAAACATTTTTTTAAATAAATCTTATTAAACATTCATTTAGAAAATTTTTCTATTTTCACAAAACAAATTTTCGAAGGTAATAATTTCTGACTGTAGTACATACTTACCTTAAGTATTGGTTGTATCTAAATTGTTGTTTAACAAGGAAATTTTCTTGTAGCGGGTAATATGTCTTCCCCATAATTATCCGCCGAAAGTAACATTGTACTTAACTGAGCAGAAATACCGCGTACATACATACATATTATAATTTATAAGGTTTTACTATATAAATACAAGGTTTTACTATATAGATATAAAGGCTCTGAGTACCTACATATTACAAGATTGTCGCGCGATTTCTTGTATCTCAATGTTTGCGAAATAAGTCTAAGTACGAGTATACTTTGTATTTTACTAATAATGAAACTTTAAGAAGCTCAAACATTTTTTTTTTACTAAAAGCATAAACCCTTAACGACTATAGAGACCTTGACAAGAATTTGATTAATGGTTTTATGTGAATTTGATTTAGCACCGCAAATTTTTGGCTTAAGCTCGTACATGTTGTGAAAAAGGTTCTTACATTTGCAAGTAGACCAAACGTTTTTCTGTAAGTATACCGCGTGTTCAAATTAAAATTTATTGACGGTTTAGGTTTTAAGTAACGAACTTGCTAAAGGTATCATCTCACATAAGTTAAAATGGGCCGAAAATCGTGAAAATAAAGAAAAAATACTCCGTAGAAGAAAGTAAAAAGATGCATACATTAGTGAGACATAGAAAGTGGTATTTACATAAAAACTGCGCGTAGTAGAGAAAATTGTATCTTATTTCCTTTGCTTACAATATTGAATTGATAAATTATACCGAAAATATTTTCGGGCACTGGAGTGGCGCTAAATTAAAAAAAAATAAAACTTTGTCGGTAATTATCGCAAAAACTATATTTCTTTTATTGTTGACAGGAAACTAGACGAGTTAAGAAAAACATTAAATTTTCGTAAGCGATTGTTTGTTCAAAAATTAGACAAACGTCGCCTACTTGATCTTAGGCGCCGTTTACAACTGACATTTTATTCCGTGAATTTTATTCGGCGACACTAAATTCAAGTTTTACAACCGTTTACATCACGATACAAAATTTTGAATTTTTTTCCAAAAAGACGAAGGAACCGGAATTTTTTATAAAAAAAATAAAATTTTTTTTTTTAAAAAAAAGCTTTTATTAAAAAAGAATGCACTAAAAAGAAAAAAATAATTCTCTGGACGCTGTGTATCACAAATATAAAAGCTTTTAAAAAGCGAGATAAATGTTTATTTTATTGTTTTATGCTTTATCTCGCTTTTTAAAAGCTTTTATATTTGTGATACACAGCGTCCAGAAAATTATTTTTTTCTTTTTAGTGCATTCTTTTTTAATAAAAGCTTTTTTTTAAAATTTTATTTTTTTATTTTTTTTATTTTGTTCTTTTTACAGGTCGATTATCTTAGACGCGTCACTTTTCGTGACTCGGATTTTGCCTATTGTATTTGTTGTTTTGTACCAACAACAACAGGCAATTTCGATTCACGAAAAGTGACGCGTCTAAGATAATCGACCTGTTAGTCTTCGAATATATATCCTTACATTTGAGATGTCTTACAGGCTTTTTAACTTGAGAATCGTATTCAGCGACCCCAAAAACCCCCAGAATAGATTTTTTTCCGGAAAATTTGGAGAAAGGGATAATCACGTTATCCTTACAGGACTTTCCGTTATCCTTACAGACTTTTTAATGACAGATTCGGATTCAGCGACCCCAAAAACCCCCAGAATAGATTTTTTTCCGGAAAATTTGGAGAAAAGGATAATCACGTTATACTTACAGGACCTTCCGTTATCCTTACAAGGACGAAGTAGTGAAAATATTAAATTGTCATAGGACTTATATGCAAAATTTCAAGTCAATCGGACAAGTGGAAGTGGGTCAAAATTTGATTGCAAGATTTGACCCCGACAAACAAACAAACAAGATAGCGAGCTAAATAAAAGCTTTTAATAAAAATCGCCTAAATTAATCAAACTTTTGACAGCTTTTGCTAAGGGCCTGTTTCACCACTGCTGGATAAGTTTTATCTAGTAAATAAATATAAGTCACATGTTTTATGTTTACAGCATACTAGGGAGTTTTGCCATTTTCAGGGGCGTATGTGTATGGAAGCGGGGTAGGGGTGGTAAGGGGTGGCGATTAACTCTGCTCGGCATCGAAAGAACTTTTCTACACACGTAGAAAAAAAATACGTTTACGGATGTAAAATCGGCTGAAACATAACCTTTTTATAGCGGTTTTAAATTTGTAAAAAAAAGACATTTGGGACGCTACTGCGCGGCCTCCATGACAGAGCGACTTTATCTCAAAATTGTTTTGGAAAGCAAAAATCATTACGCCCGTTTCATTTCACGAGTAAAATTTAAGTGAAAAATAAAAAAAATTCACCTCGACCTATAGGATTAAGAATTTTTACTACATAGAGCCAAAATGCGTTTGGAATCATTCCTACATTTTTTATTAGCAACCCCCTCCCCCACATTTTTTTAGTAGAAACGCCCCATCCACTCTTATCTACGTCTTTGACTGTCTTCAAATAGACATTCTCACAAACATAACCAACTAAATAGCGTTTAGGCAGAAAAATGATTTTTCATATAAAAAATCTTAATCAAGATATTTTAAAGCATAAAAATGTTAGTGTACAATTCCACAACAGAATTATCACTGTTCCACCTGTTTTTGTGAGAATTGCTAGCTAAAGAAATCCAATGCTGAAGAAACTAAAATATTCAAGGCTGGAAAGCCTTTCATAAGGAAAAATAAACCTTTATATTGATGTTTGCTTCCGGGGAGAGGATTCTTTATGAAAGCATGTGCGCAAATAATGAAATAAAAGTAATCCTACGATAGATTTAACGGTAATTTCTTGAAGGGCTAATCACTCTAAATTAATATTGATTGAATTCATTCACACGAGTGTACTTCGATGAATTCAATTAATATAAGTTAGGCGTTATGATACTCGTCAAATGAGCTGTATTTGGTACTTAATTGAAAACACCCTATCAACCAGTCGCTAACATCCCAATTTTGTCCTCTTAAATTATATTTAGAAGTTCATTAATCATTTCTAGTGTCTCGTCGGCGAAAGCAAATACTACCACTCAATTTTATGCCCAGACGAAATCGAAAGTGGCAACTAAAGTTATGAGAAGACACACGAAATTAATCATTTCGAGTCAGTAAGTCTCGTTTACTGACGTCATATTATAGCAATTGCCTCGTGGTCTGACGTCTTTAACCCGTGTTTCTTTCGTGATATACATATGATTTTTCTGAGATATGTCTGTTTGCAAAGATTTGTTATAGTCTGCAAAAATTGGTAAGATTTTGTTTATCAAGAGTTCTTGTGTCAATTTTTCGAAATAGAAAAAATACAAAATGGCCTATCCCGTAGGCAAATATTTCCGTAGCACGGCGAATAAAACTTCCATGAGAACGAATATGTATGTAGTCAGATAGTCCGATGTCAGGGGTCAGCTCAGAATACATTCAAAAGTTAATGATTCAATCGGAAATTTTCGTGGTTGATCGACGTGGACTAAGAAAACCACAAATCCACAATTTGTATTATCAATTTGTAAAAGAAAAGTTCTCGATTTATTTCGCACCGCTTGGTGAAAAATTGGACGAATTCATTCATTGCAAGAATGTAACGAAATCCGTTCGCAAATCATTTGGTAATGGCGACCATACTTGGTGCTCCTAGTACAGTGTTTACGGTTGGCGACATCAGGAGTGGTATTCCGTAACTTGTTTCAAGCGTTTGTTTCAAGTTAGAAGAAAAAGTAGTATTTGCTGTCTCTGTTTCGACCAAAATAAATGACAGGGCAAAACAGACCTAGCGAATACTACTTTTTCTTCTAACTCGATTCAAACGCTTGAAACAAGTTTCGGAATACCACTCCTGGTGCAAGAAATTCCTAGAAAACACAGATGCAAACAGAAAGTTTTTTGAGTGTGGTTCGGTTTCGGTTTTAGGGTGGATTGGATTTCAGCATTTTGGTTTTGGTTCCTAAAATTTCAAAATTTGGTTCTGTGGTTTTGGTTTCTTAAATTTCAAAAATGTGACTCTGGTTATGGTTTTGGTTTTTAAAATTTCAATTTTTTTTTTATATTGGTTTAGTGGTTTTGGTTCTTACAAGAGACTGGTAGAGGGTATGTGGAATGTATTGCAGTAGAAGATAAACATTAAAAACAAATTTAAAAACAAATATTTTTCCCGGAAAATTTGAGGAAAAGGATAATCACATTGTCCTTACAGGACCTTCCGTTATCTTTACCGACTTCTTTATGCCAGAATCGAATTCAGCGACCCCAAAAACCCCTAGATGAGATTTTTTCCGGAAAATTTAAGGTTATGGATAATTACGTTATGCTTGCAGGGCATTTTTTATGGTTAAAAAGACGAAGTAATGAAAATATTGTGTTGTCGTCGGACTTTCGTATGTGTGGAACATTTCAAGTAAATCGGTTGAGTGGAAGTAGGTTAAAAACATAACAAAAGCTATAATTGCCAATCTGGCAATCATTGGAGACCCGTATGGTGATATTCGTATCAAAATTCGAACAGCTGTACCAAAATTTCAATTGGAAGTCAAACTTTCCAATAAGATTTTTTAAAATTTATTGCAATCGGATTTTGATGTATGGGAGTTTTATGTAGAATCATATCCTAAATAACTTTTGTTCTTAGACTTTTTTGATAAGATGTACCGTTTTCGAGATATTCACAAAAACCGTTTTCGTTCGTATGGGGGGTACCCCTCCTAATGGTCAATTTTTGCCCATTAACGAACTTAGCCTCGCATTTTACGAAAAACGGATCTGCGCAAAATTTCAAGTCTCTACACTCTCGAAAAAATCCGGGGACGAATTAACTCCGCCTGAAAACATAGCTAAAAGTTTAACACCGTAGCGCGGAGTTATTTTTACATTTGTATTTTACGGAGCTAAATATTCAATTTAACACCGTTTTGACCTAAATTTTAAATCAACTCCGAAAAGGAGTCAAAAATTCACTACAACTCCTTTTAGGAGTTATTTAATTGTAAAGGGTGTCCACGTTTAGAAGAGGCTTGCCAATTGGCTTCGACAGCCTATTGGGAAGGCAAATGGTTTACAATTCGAGAGGTCCCGTGTTCGAGTCCCAGCAGAGACATTAGTGGTGTGGAGTTTCGTTACTTTTAAGTAACGATAACGAATCATTACTTTTGATGACGGTAATCATTACTTTTATTTCGTTACTCGTTACTTCGTTACTTTTCCTGCGATTTCAGTAAAATCGATATACTTACTCCTAAGTATTTTTTCCCCAATTTTCCCAATCTAGGGTAAGCTTGCGCCCGTGTTTTCCACCACTCAAGAGCATTTTGGTTCTTTGCAATGGCGTGTTCTTCACCGAATTGCCGTAATTCAATGATAACCTCGGATGTTGGTGTCGCCCGAATTTGTAAAAATAATATTCCTTACGACAAAATTTTTACGATAAATTGTTTTACGAGAAATTGACCGGCACCCAATTTTTCATGATATGCTAAAGTAATGAAAACGAAAAGGTTTCATAAAGTAACGAAATGAAATCAAATCGTTCCTTCAGCACTATCGTTACTTCGTTCATATCATTACTAACGAAACGAACTCAAATCGTTCTTTCAGCACTATCGTTACTTGTTGGGCTGATGGGACGAATATCGCACAAAGCAGAGAAGAAAAATTCAATGGGGCCGAAGCACTGCACGAACAAGCACGACCAGAGCGGCCGACGCATGTTCATTTTGAGTAAGAAATTTTGTGGTGGGAGAAAGAACGATGTAACGAAAGTGAAAAGTAATGATTTGGCTTCTTGGTAACGATTTCATATCGTTACTTGTGAGTAACACTTACTTTTAAATCGTTCATTACTTTTTGAACATCTCTAAGAGACATGCAAGAAAAGTATTTAACAAGTCAATATTAACTTTGGAAACACGAAAAAAAACTCAAAACATATCAAATGCTTGCAAAAAAAGAGAATTTGCGAGGTTTTTTTTGCCATCTAATAAGTTGGTTTAACACCGAAAAATTGTTAAAAATTAACACCCATAAGGAATTGTTGTGAACTCCCTAGCCCGGTGCTCGATTTTCTCCAATAGGTGATGGACTCCCTCAAACTCCCTTTCGGTGCGTAATCGACTCCATTTTTTCGAGAGTGTAGCTCAATCCGTGCGCCCGCAATCCGCGCCACAGACAGACAGACGGACAGACAGACAGACAGACGGACAGACAGACAGACAGACGGACAGACAGACAGACAGACGGACAGACATGCAGAAATTAATTATTTTTATCATTCTAAACACACTGGTGTAATTCATTTTTATGTGTGATGACGGGATCTTGGCGTTACAAACGGTAAGGTAAAGTTAATATACCCTTTGGTTTCACCATACGGGTATAATTAGATTGCAAGATTTGACCCTGACAGACAGACAGAAACGAAGACAAGCTAAATAAAAGCTTTTAAAAAGAGCTAAATCTGGTCGAAAAAAGAAAATAATAAAAAAATTTCCGTTAAAATCGTTTTGTCTTCAGGACCTCCCGTTCCGAATTTTAAAATTCTAACACCAGATTCGTGATTAGTGGCTCCGAAACCTCCCTTATTGCCAGTTTTTTCGAGGAAAAATGGTAAAAAGGATATTTGGGTTATCCTTACAGGAGCTTCCGTTGGCAATTTCATCACCAGATTCGTGATTAGCGTCTGCAAAAACCGAAAAAAAACTTAAAAAAAGGATATTTGCGTTATCCTTACAGGACTATTCAAATTATGAAATTTCAACACCAGATTCGTGTTCAGCGACCCCAAAATCCCCTCCCCTCGAAACGGTCAGGAGCGAAGCACGTTCTGGAATGTTCATTAGATATTTTTTCAAGAAAATTTTTTTCCGAGTTTCAACCGAACTTTAGTAGTTCTAAAAATGGTCCATGCTAGACTTTGGGTACGAAACTTGGCTGACGGGTCCTTGTTGTTTCAATTGAATTAATTTAAAATATGCAATCATTCGCCATGAGAAATTCGGTGCAATCGTTTGTTCATATAAAAATCTCATTTCAAGAAAAGCAAATATATGAAATTATTAAACAATAGCTTGCATACCCGTCGTTGCCGGGTTAAGTTTTTTGTGTAAGTTTTTGAATACGAAGAAAACCGGGAAGAACTTTAAAACGTTTGAGAAAAATCTTGTCCTTTACGAATTAGTCTAACACCAGATTCGTGATCAGTGACCCCGAAAACTCCATAATGCCATTTTTCCCGGAAAAATGGAAAAAAGGATATTTACGTTATCCTTACAGGACCTTCCGTTCCGAATTTTGAAAATCTAACACCGAATTCGTGTTCAGCGACCTCGAAAACCCTCATGTGAAACTTTTCAGCCTCCTATTGAGCAGGATTAATGGCGAAAATCACGGTTTAAAAACACCCAAATCCCCTTTACCCCCTTTCCGGTGAAATTTCGGAAAACCCCGCCTTAGTGAGCGTCTACGTGATGGTTGGGACATACTGTGAAAGTTTCAAGTCTCTAGCTTCAGGGGTTTGGGCTGGGCGTTGATGAGTCAGTCAATCAGGTTAAACGATTTTATATATATAGATTTGATAATTGGCTCCTCGTAATTACCGCTTTTATTATGTTTAAACATAAATTTTGTCTAGCCTCATATAGAGTATTTCACGATTGGCTCCTAGCAATTGTTGCTTTTCTTATGTTATATTAAATGTTGTTTCACCCTATATTAAAATCTCTTATCGTTTAAATTAAGGTATAAAAGCTCATTGTATATTATGTTATAGATTGACACATGATATTAAATACTGTTTTAAAAGGTATGAAATTAAACGCTTGAACACGCCAAAGAAAAGCTTTCCCACAGGGAAACAAATTGATTTTTGTCATAGAAAAAAATGGAACATGGTTTAACAAGTGATGTAATAAAACTTTAATAAAGGGACCGTAATTTTTAATTTTGAAGCGTAATTGAAATTAAAAAAATATTCACACGGATTTGTTTCCTAATCTTTAAGCTTAAGCTTAATTTATCGTTAAGTTTACTATGGAATATTACTTGATGTAATGCTTGTAAATATTAAATAAAAATACTGTGATTATTCTTGAGGGTGGTGAACCCACAGGGAATATAAATAGGAAAAAATTAAATCTTATGTACGTACATAGAATACTAACATTTGGGCATTTTTTATGCTGCTAAGTGATTTACTGCCTATCCGCTAAAATTCTTGTACTAAGAAAAACCTTTTATGTCAATTAATAATAAATTCAAGAGCATAAATATCTTCGCCTTAGACAGGAAATATCTTCGTCTTAGCAAGCTAAGAAATATTTTACTTGTGGAATTCGATGCGGAAGTAAACAAAACCTCAGTTAGTGTAGGCGTAATACTTAACATCATTAAAACTTTTTTTTGATCTAGGAGAATCTTTATTTACAGTTTTACACCTCACAGAGCCTACAAAAGTTTTACATGGAAAATTATATTTGGCTTTTGATGAGCATAAATTTTCAGATAAAAGCATAATCGTGATATAAATATTTTATGTGTTTTTCTTCTTTTGCCGGGAATTTTAATGAATGTAAAAATTGTGAATCTTATATTGTTTAAAAAGATTTTCCATATATAGATCAATATTTTTCAAATAAGAAAATATAAAACTATATATTTTCTAGCCGGAACAAAACATTTTCTAGCAGGAAAGGCAAATTTTTCATATTTTGACTTTAATTTATACTTTCATTTCAGGCATTTGGACTTCCGCTTAGATGAATTTAGATAATTGAACTCATAAGGAACATTAGCGAAGTGGACCCATCGGATTTCGATGAAACTTTTTTTTAATATCGCAACTTATCAATTGGCCTCTGCAAATATACAGTCAGTTTTGCAAAAATATATTTATAGCGGAGAGAATATTAAAAAAAAAAAAACGGTGGTCATAAGTAGGGTTCACTACCCTATGACTTATTTTCTATTTCCTTTTGCATCGCGTAGTGTATAAAGAGTTATTTAAAATCCTTTTTAAAATACATTTCGTTTAAAAAAAATTGATACAAAGTGACGTTTTCGAGAAAATTGGAAAAACATTAAAAGAGGAACATTTTGAGGGTACTTGCTCCACTTGTAGGCCTTCTAGAAACAAACTTGTACTTGTAGAGTGTTGACATTTACTATAGAAGATTATATTCCTGAATTATGGCCCTATTAGTAGGCAAGATCGAAATAGAGCGTTTTACCCTAATAAACGATTTTCACTACCCAAAAGCAAAATCGGTAAACTTATATTTTGAATAGTGTTTCAAATCGCAAAATCAATTTTCTAAAAAAAAAAATTCACTGGAGTCGGGCGTAAAAAGTATTGGACGATACTCTCGTTTTTTTTTTTAAAATAGGATTTTTTTTGTTTCTAATTTTAGGTTATGCTCCGTCGGTTCGGGGTTTGATTGAAAGGTTTAAAAACAAATGGACTAATTGCTTGCTAATTTGGTTCGAATTTTAGTTTTTATTGAAAAGTTGCCAGTTCGCTGTGGTAAATGAATGACAACGTACTAGAAATAGCATGCAATTAGAACGTTTCACACACGCCTTAAGTTGTTACTAAGTTAGTAACAGCTCATTGGTAATGACCTTGGTAAGGGCCTCTGTGTAAAGCCTTAATTTGAACGTAAATATCAGTTGTGGTCAACACAAAACTTTCTTCTACAAAATCTACGACCCTGCGCAATTTACGCTAGAGCCCTGTCGCGTTGTCAACCTAAGACGACCTCCCAATAAATTCTTGGTTTATTCAAAAATATCAAAAACGTACAAAATTTGAGATAACTTGAGAACGGTAAAAGATATCAATTTACGGTAAATGGCAAAAATGTAGAAAATGTTAACATCTTTAATTACTATTTTAACTGATTTGTCGAAAAACCATTAGTTTGCAAATTATTCGCAAACATATGATTTTTTACATATTAATGAAAATATCTCAATAACGGTAAAAGATAACGGATAACGGTAAAAGACAAAATTGTGCAGAATGCCATTCTCATTAATTCACTTCATACATTCAGTCAGCAAAAACCCGTTAGTTTTCGAGTTAATCGCAAAAAACTGTTTTTTTTGGAAATAACGGTTTATCTCGATAACAGGTGGAGATATCGAGTTATAGCTAAAGACAAAAGTGTGGGAAATTTTATTTTCTCCAAGTTTTGTCATACTTAAGGCCACTAAAAAACGCGTAGTTTGGGAGTAAATCGAGAAAAACGAAATTGCGATTTTTGAAAAACCGCCATTTTGGATACTTCCGGTTAACGGATTTCCACCAAAAGTTGATAGGATCGTCCCATTTCAGGACCCAACATGCCTATAAAATTTCATGGCGCCAGCTCTATTAGTTTTTGAGAAATCTTGTACACAGACTGACAGACTGACAGACTGACAGACTGACAGACTGACAGACTGACAGACTGACAGACTGACAGACTGACAGACGACAGACTGACAGACTGACAGACTGACAGACTGACAGACTGACAGACTGACAGACTGACAGACTGACAGACTGACAGACTGACAGACTGACAGACTGACAGACTGACAGACTGACAGACTGACAGACTGACAGACTGACAGACTGACAGACTGACAGACTGACAGACTGACAGACTGACAGACTGACAGACTGACAGACTGACAGACTGACAGACTGACAGACTGACAGACTGACAGACTGACAGACTGACAGACTGACAGACTGACAGACTGACAGACTGACAGACTGACAGACTGACAGACTGACAGACTGACAGACTGACAGACTGACAGACTGACAGACTGACAGACTGACAGACTGACAGACTGACAGACTGACAGACTGACAGACTGACAGACTGACAGACTGACAGACTGACAGACTGACAGACTGACAGACTGACAGACTGACAGACTGACAGACTGACAGACTGACAGACTGACAGACTGACAGACTGACAGACTGACAGACTGACAGACTGACAGACTGACAGACTGACAGACTGACAGACTGACAGACTGACAGACTGACAGACTGACAGACTGACAGACTGACAGACTGACAGACTGACAGACTGACAGACTGACAGACTGACAGACTGACAGACTGACAGACTGACAGACTGACAGACTGACAGACTGACAGACTGACAGACTGACAGACTGACAGACTGACAGACTGACAGACTGACAGACTGACAGACTGACAGACTGACAGACTGACAGACTGACAGACTGACAGACTGACAGACTGACAGACTGACAGACTGACAGACTGACAGACTGACAGACTGACAGACTGACAGACTGACAGACTGACAGACTGACAGACTGACAGACTGACAGACAGACTGACTGACAGACTGACAGACAGACTGACAGACTGACAGACTGACAGACAGAAAGACATTTTTTAAATATGACTCCAATCGACTCAGGAGTGATCGGGAAATGTTTTTTAGGCAAAATTAAGAGGTCGAAATTTTTCATGAATACAATACTTTATTATACTCCGTAGAAGAAAGTAAAAAATATGAATGAATATCCACTGTTGGCTAACTGGATTTTAGCGAACTATTTAAAATTTTTAAAAGCTTTTATTTAGCTTACTTTTATGGGTTTCTGTCTATATATCTGTCTGTCTGGGTGACATCTTGTAATCTAATTCCGATTGACTTGCGTAACTCCGGTGACAATACAATATTTTCACTGCTTCGTCCTTGTAAGAATAACAGAAGGCCCTACCAGGATATTACGCAAATTTTCCGGAAAAAATCTCACCTTTGGGTTTTTGGGGTCGCTGAATCCGATTCTAACGTGAAGGAGTCCGTAAGGATGTCTGAAAAGTAAGGGTATTCAAAGGCTAACAAAAAATAAAAAATTTAAAAAGTAATTAAATTTTTTTTTTAAATTCACTAAAAAAATATTGTTTTGTGCATTGTATTTCAGAAATAAAAGCGAGATAATAGCATAAAAAATAAAATAAACCTTTTTTTTAATATTGATGCTATTTGGTATTGGTATTCTAAAATTTTTTGACCTGAGCTCAGCAAATTTTAAAATTTCGTCTACAATCATAAACGGATCTCAATAAGACTAGTCGGTTGCAAATTTTATTACAAAGAGTCTATTAGAAATATTTATTTCATGTTCTGAGAAAAACATCAAATCGTTATTTTGGAAGCAATAGTCTTGATGTGTTTGTTGGAAGCTTCTGAACATGAAAGACATTATGGGCTCTTCAAAATTTTGTCATCACTATTAAGCCGATTAAAGATCCAGAAATACATATTTCAATTCCAAATACGCAATTCTGTTATGAAGTTTGATGAAACATATTGATGTCAAAATCGCGCAAATTGTTTTTGTTTATAAAAATGTCCATAATAAACATTAAAAAATACCTAATACGCCATAAATGATCAGTATTGTGAGTTTGCATAAAAAAACTTTATTTTATACATTATGCGACTTCTATAAAATATGACATTATGCAATTTTATTATAACGGGGACGGGGGAGTTCGCATCAAAATAATAGAAAAATCTGTCAAAATTTTGGTGTGGATTCCCTATTTTTAGAACACGTTAGTGTGACTTGTGACTAAACTCCATACAAAAAATGCTTAAAAGGGGGGCAGTTCTACAGGCCGAAAATTAGCTGTTGTTTTCTTTATTATTTGCTCTCTTTTGTTATATTTTTTTATATTTTTATAATTTTTCTATGTAAAAATCTTTTATGGGTAATTCCCCTAGCGTCGGGCATTTGCGGTTTTTGTATTTATAGAAATATATGTTGATTTTTTCCTCACTGCTTTTCTGTGAATTTTTAAAACTGCACAATTTTTTTGTTGTATTTCTATAAACAGTATCCGGCGATAGGAGACTTCCGGCGCTAGGGCGCTAGAGGAAAGCTTTTATTTAGTTGGCCTTGGTTTGTGTATCTGTATTTCTGTTTGTCTGTCAGGGTCAAATGTTGCAATCTAATTTTGACTCACTTATCCGATTGACTTGAAATTTTGCACACATACGTAACTTCATTACTCTGTGAAAATTAAGTAATCACACTATCTACTTCTGCGTTTTTTTGTTTTTTTTTGCTGTTAAAGAAAGTGGTCTATTTTATTAAAAAAAAATGCACTAAAAAGAAAAAAAAAATTTCTGGACGCTGTGTATCACAAATATAAAAGCTTTTAAAAATCGAGATAAAGCATAAAACAATAAAATAAACATTTATCTCGCTTTTTAAAAGCTTTTACATATGTGATACACAGCGTCCAGAAAATTATTTTTTTCTTTTTAGTGCATTTTTTTAATAAGTTTTTTTTTAAATTTTTTTTTTTTTATTTTTTTTTATTTAGATAAACAAACAAAAATTGAGGCAAACCATTTTCTCTGTGATCGGTCTTTTTATAAATAAATTATTATAACAGTTTTACTATTTTATAATTTTTACTTTGATAGGATGAGGGTTTGAAACCTCATATATATATATTAAATAATATCAATCATTCAAACTAACTTTATTTTCTACACCCTTTAGTTTCACCAAGAAAATATAAATGCTTTCAGTTGCAATCGTCGATCAAAGTCAACAGGTGTACACGTACACCTGTATCACGTATTATGTAACAAAATGTCAATTACTGGAATTCTTGCACTTTACGACATTAGTGTATATCCGAAGAAGGAAGGCACCAACAATTTCTTCCAGCACATACACAAACCAATATTCAGTTTTATGCCTTATACAAGATATGGTAGTGTTGATATCTAATGACGAAAGAGCCATACTTTCAACTTGTTTCTGTTTTCCCAAGATATCCTTACGCTCACGGCTAACCTTCTGAATTTTCACTCAAAATCTCCACTCAAAGGTACCAAAACCAGAGCAATATTTCAGACGATGGAAGTTTTCCAGTGTTGAGCGCAAGGCCGACACAGTTCCTGATGGCATGCAATGGAAATTATTGTTTTTTTCATACGACATTGGTCGATTTTGGCTGGCATTTGCAGAATCCAGTCCTTCTTCAGCCCTAAGAAGCTAACGGTTCATTCAGTTCTTTTCAACCATCGGAAGATGCTGGACGCCATTTGAAAATAATCGTGCCAAGTTTTTCAACAAAATCCATTAATTTATGGGTAACCATAAATCTTGTACATAAAAAAAAAACAGTGTATAAATTTGATTACAATTACATCAGTGTTAATAAAAATGTTTGTGATAACTAGAAATTCTTTTAACTTCTTGAGATGAATGTAAAGTAAAATTAAAAAAAGAAATCTATTGTGAATGTGTGATAAAAGTATATTTTTATTATTTTAAGAGATATAAATTAAAAAGTGATCACAATGATTGAGAATAATAGTATCTTTGTGATTTTTAACTTAACCAATGAGACAAGCTTTCTTACAATAAATGCAACACCGAATGCTACACCGATTAGTTCTACGGATGAAATCTATCCAATACGTGATTCCTTAAGGATTGTAATACCGATCACGATACTCTATTCATTGATATTCATTAGTGGAATGCTGGGAAATATCATTACGTGTATTGTGATTGCTAGGAATAGAGCTATGCATACTGCAACCAATTATTATTTATTCAGTTTAGCCATATCGGATTTATTACTTTTAATATCGGGTAAGTTCATCTTAGCATAACTGTAGGAAATATCCTTACATAAAATTGTTTGGTATTCAACACGAATTAAATTTATGGAAGTTAACATGAAAATTATACAAATATACCCAACAAATTATGTAATATAAAATTTCCCACACAATAACCAGTTAAACCACGAAAAAGTGGTAATTTTCTTATGCTAAAAATGTTATCTCAACACTAAAGGATATTTTTGGGGCGTCCATAGTGAACATGAATATCGCTAATTCGTGGGCTCCAAGTATTTTTTTTGTACTTCAGATATGCATGTTTCAGACCTAAAATACCGAAAAACGTTTCCCGCAAGCGGGGAAGAGAAGGTACAAAATGGTTAATTTTTGTGTTGGCTGACATTTAGGGCGTTTTATTTACATGTCTTCGTCTTAAAAGCATTTGATGTCTGGAAATCATAACATCACCTAAAAGTGGCACGAAATTTACGCAATAAAATTATATTTGGTGGGGAAGTAGAAGACTATACTACCTTTTGACACTTAAGCCCTAAGTGCTTTCTGTCAACATAAAAAAAAATGATAAGGACCTTGGCGATATCTTAAAATGTTATTTTAAATGCTTTTCGAGTTTTTCGTTGACATATCAAGATAATCGGCAACAGCAGCCAGGATTCGTTTGTACATTTTCCTGTTTGTCGTCATGCCATTTGAAATTGTACATGGCTAAAAGCGAAAAAAAGCCTCTTGAAAAGTTGTACATTTCAGTTGTGAAAAATGATGAAGATTGTTGTGAGAAATGTGAAAATCGAAATCATTGCTGGCGATCATATTTTTAAAGGCAATTTTTGACAGCTTTATTTATTGACATTCAGTGGCCAAATAAAAATAATAAGCATCATTAATCTTAAATAATATCATACTGTGCACGAAGTCTATACTATTTATTAACATGAGCTAGTTGAGGAAGTTTTTTTTTCTTTTTCTTTTTTTCAATAAGAGTTTTTGCGAAATAAGTAGTCATTAGTTTGATAAACCGTCAACTCACGAAGGAAATTGCAAAAATGCTTTGTCTACATCACTTTTGATTATACGGAATGGGAATAATTAAATTTTGACTGATGTTATTTGATTAATTCAATTAAAAATTATTTCGAATTAAAAGGATTTCATCAAAAATATTACTGATGACAATGGAAAATTCGGAATGTCCCAAAGGACACGGAATATTAACTTAACATTAACATTTTGCTTGTTTCTTGTGCGTTATTTGGGTTCCGTAGAATCGGGCAAGTAATTCTGTGTTAATACATATTCCTTGTGTACCCTCAGTACTGCATACCCGTCGATACACTGAGGGAAAAATTGTCTTTAGATTAAACGAAAAAATAAATGAAACAAATTTTAAAAAATCGCTAAATTTGCTTGTTTTTTAAAGTGTTTTTTTTATTTTATACTTTTTAGTCTTGAATTAGCCTACCAAAAACCTCCAGAAAAGATCTTTCGCCGGAAATTTGAGCAAAAGGAAACTCACGTTATCTTTGCAGGACATTCCGTTATCCTTACAGAATTTTAAATGTCAGAATCGGATTCAGCGACCCCAAAAACCCCCTAATGCAATTTTTCCCCGGAAAAAATGGGAAAAGGATATGTGCGTCATCCTTACAGGACCTTCCGTTTTGAATTTTGAAAATCTAACACCGAATTCGTGATCAGCGACCCCGAAAACCCCCTGGTGCCAGTTTTTCCCGGGAAAAATGGGAAAAAGGATATTTGCGTTATCCTTACAGGACCTTCCGTTTTGAATTTTGAAAATCTAACACCGAATTCGTGATCAGCGACCCCGAAAACCCCCTGGTGCTAGTTTTTCCCGGGAAAAATGGGAAAAAGGATATTTGCGTTATCCTTACAGGACCTTCCATTATCCTTACAAGGATGGAGTAGTAAAAATATTGAACTGTCACCGGAACTACGCAAGGTGACAAAATTTCATCTTCCTAGGTTGCATAGTTTCGGAGATATAAGGTTCCAAAGATTCCAGAGAAAGACACATAGCCACATAGTTAGGTCGCGACACTTCAACTTAATAGAAAGTGTATAAAAAAATGATTTGGTGTCTGTCTGTCTGGCTGTCTGTTTGTCTTTCACACAAAAACTGAACCGATTGACTTGAAATTTGGCAAGAATGTCTGTAGAAGTTCTGGTTCCAACATAGGCATACGGAAAAGTAGCGCAAGGGGTGGGGGGAGTAAGGGGAGGGGGTAAAGTGATTTCGAAACTTAGTTTTTGCGCTATGTTACTCTTTCGCGGGGAAACTACTGAACCGATTGGCCTGAAGTTTAGCTCCAACATAGACCATCAAAAAAAAAAAAAATTGAAAAAATTTGACCCGGCAACGACGGGTGTGCAAGCTAGTATGGAATATAACGTCGTTCAAATGTCCGCCGCGGCTTTGCTTGGTGGCACGTATTCGGGAGGTCCAATTTTCGATGACTTTGTCGGATAAATCTGGCTGAATTTGCTGGATGTCGTTCGTTATGTTGGCTTTGAGGGCATCAATTGTTTGCGGTTTATTTGCACAGACGTGCGATTTTAGATAGGCCCAAAGGAAGAAGTCTAAAGGCGTTAAATCGCACGATCTCGGTGGACACTCCACGTCGCCGTCGCGCGAAATAACCAAGCCCTCAAGTCGCTCGTGCAGAATGTCCATCGGGGAATGCCTTGTGTGGCATGTAGCGCCATCCTGTTGGAACCACATGTTGTCGATATCAGTTTAGGCCACAAGTTACTTATCATCGATCTGTAGCGTTCGCTGTTGACGGTTATGGCAATGCCAATTTCGTTTTGGAAGATTCCCCCAGACCAAAATCCGCACCAAATAGTGACTTTCTCGGGATGCATTTAGTGATGGTGTATCTCGTGTGGATTGATTTCACCCCAAATCCGACAAATTTGCCTGTTCACATATCCATTTATCCAAAAATGAGCCTCGTCGCTAAAGAAGATTTTTTTATAGCATAATTTGGGTCAACTTCCAACTGCAACAAATTTGATAATTTCCATACGTTGTTCAACGCTATAACCTACCATGGTGATTTGCCATACAATAGTGAACAATTCACAACAAATTCGACATATGTTGCTACAACCTAACAAACTTCGAGCGTCCTTATTGAAATCCCTTTTACTTGTAGTCAAAGGATGGCATTTTTCTTCCCTGTTACAAAAGCATGACGGTTTAATTACCTTAATTGTTTTGTCGTATCGCTGCAACTATGTTTCCGGGTTAAATATTTCTCAAGCGCTTCATAATTTTCACCTTCCGTTTAGTTGACAAGGGTCCTGTCTTGAGTTTTAACATTTTTATTATAAAAAAATATTTGTCTTGGCCTACATATATTAATTTTTTTGTGATAACGAAAACACGATATGCAGACATTAATATTTAAGGAACTTTAGATTTAAAACGAAATAAAAATGTTTATTTTTTAAGAAATATAAAGTAAGATTTCTATTTACGATTTTCTAATTCTTTTTAATCGACTCCCAAATATGAAAAGGTTCCAAATTCGACTCGTGTGCATTTTTTATATATGTACAGATGTACTTAGAGAAAAAATAGTCAATTTGATTATTTAGTAGCGGAAATCGCACGGCAATAATTTTTGGAGTATTTTTCAATTCAAAAATCATATTGAAAAAATCTTAATAGAATTTTGGATTGGAATTTAATACATGTGAATTATAAAAATATTTTTGTTCTTTTTTGCCTTCATATTTTAATCATTTTTTAATATATATTAAAACTTAAATACTTTTCATATTAATATCAAAATTGTAGACTTAATTAAACCAAAAAAAAATACTAAATTAAACCAAAAAAAAATTTGAAAAAATTTCTAATCCATGCTATTGGATTATAATTTTGCATTGGATTACATATCCCAAGCAACCAGATAAGGCATAATGCCTTAGATTAGGGCGTGGTGTCTTAAAATTGGTCGTTTTTTAAGACACCACGCCCTAATCTAAGGCATTTTGCCTTATCTGGTTGCTTGGGATAGGTCCAGCGTAATCCAATTTTGATTGGAATTTGTTCCAAGATTATTTAACGTGCGAGAATACAATTGAAACAATTAATTGCAACTATGAAAAAATTTAAAAAAATAATCAATTGTACGACAAGACGTTTAAAGCGACTATTTTTATAGTCACTAGTAGTGAGCGAGGCCGAAGGTCGACCTGTGTTTAAGGGAGATGAACCGTGAAGCGGTTTGGGGCGCAGCCCTTAGTAGACAAAACAAAATAATTAACATATAGGATTTTAGTATGAACAACAACATTATATGCTAATTCATAATTTTAACACAAAAATGCATTTTCTTATAGAATTACCTAAAAATGGGCTGTCGAATTATCAGTACCAGGAAGACTGAGCCATGCTCAGTGACCTCAAAATCCTCCTTTGCTGATTTTTTGGGTAAAAAAGTAGATTTACATTATCTTTACAGTTCCCTTCCTGAGATTTGAAAAATAACTGCTACATTTCCTCGATGAAAAAGGAAAGAAAGGATATTTTTGTTATCACCACTGGACCTTTCGTTTCGAATTTTAAAATTGCGTCGCCAGATTCAGGATTAGCGACCTAGAATATTAATTGCCCTTTGATATTAATTTGCCCAAAAACATGGAAAACAGGATATTCGCGTCATCCTTACAAGATTTTTCCTCAGATTCGAGATTCGCAATACCAAAGACCCATCACAGAAAAAAGTGATTAGTAAATACACCTACAATTTTCGTTGATTTTCAGCCAGCTACAAAAAAATAGATGAAAACTACTGACAAAAGTAGACAGTCAGATAATTTATCTAATCAGACCAAGTTATTGTCTACTTTTGTCGGTAGTTCATCTATTTTTTGTAGCTGGCTAAATTGTAGGTGAATTTACTAATCACTTTTTCTGCGATCAATGGTATTTTTCTTAAATGAACATTTGTTTTGTTTTAGCTGTGCCATTATCAGTCGTGAAAATTTTTTTTATAGATTTTTCGTGAAATGTTTTTTTTAAATGTATCTTGAGCAAAAATGATGAAAAGGATGTTCGCGTTGTCTTTACATGACCTTCTATCTAGAATTTTGAAATTCCAACACCAGATTCGTGATCAGCGACCCCAAAAACCCCGTAGTACCAATTTCTTGAGAAAAAATGGAAAAAAATTCGGAAGATGGCAGTGTTGGGCAAAATTCAATCTGACTAATGATTGAAAACTAATGATTGAAAAAATCAATCATATCTTTTTTGATTTGTGATTGAATTTCTTAGTCATTAATCATTCGTAACTTTGATTGTGATTGATTAGTTTTAATCATAATCATGATTGAAAAACTAACTCTTATGATTGATTTTAATTTCAGTAGGGGTAAGTATTGCATTCATGACGGAGACTTACTCATGAAGTCATAAGATGCTTCAATCTGATATTTTGTAATCACAATGTAAATCGGACATTCGGACATTCACGGGACAATATTTATGTCGGGTTGTGAGAGAAGTCCGTTTATCAAAACAAGTTGGATTTGTCATAAGAAATGTCATTTCCTGTTTTTTTCTTGTTTGGCATTTGAAATTATTTGAATTTAATTGTTTTTCCAAAAGCCTACTATCATTTCTATACAAAAGAATCATTTCTATACTATCCTTGATTGAAATTGATGATTGAAAAACTAATGATTACTGTGTTCAATTATGATTATGACTAATGTATTAATCATGACTGAAGTAATCATGACTGAATTGGCCATGACTAAATTTTTAGTTGATTGATCAATCAACTAAAAAAAATAGTTGATTACGCCCAACACTGGAAGATGGCACCGGAGATGGGACCTTAGGCTACTTCAAGGGCTCAAGTTCAAGGAAAACTATAGCGTATATCTGTACCCCAGAGGTAAACTCTCGTAACTGCCAAGACCGCGATTTTGGGGTTATTGTTGTAACTACATTGTGGGGACGTATATATTATATCAACTAATATTTTGTTTAAAGAATGTCCTAAAATAAAATAAACTACAAAAATTTCAAATAATTACCGAAAATCATACACAATAAAAAGTTTGCAATTCCGAACTAAAAATGGCTCTCCTGTAAAATTTGCAAAATGTCAGTTACGACAGTTTACCTCTGGGGTAGGGTAGGAGCGGACTGTTGAATTACTTTTTAGAATTTAGGTTGTAGCGCGCACATAAAGTCACATATCGCTCCAATGGTTAAGCCATTCGATAGAGGGATTCCTTGACTACATTTCATAGAAGAAATTTTTTTTAAATGTTTTATTAACTGCCCTCCAGTTCAATTTAAAGGGTGATTCAACATGCCCGCCGATTTGCAAGTGATGCGGGTAAGTTGAATAATTGTAAGTTTTCATACTTAAGAATGAAAAAACGGTTTTTCTTAAGAAAAAAAAAGAATTAAATAAAGTATTTTATTAAGCAAAAAAAATTTAATATACATTATATAATGTAAATATGAAAAAAAAATTAAATTTACAATTTAGTTAATCGCTTATTTGGTTTTTTTAGTTGACCAATTTTTGATTGTTTTCCTGCTGCGTTTTTATAAAAAATGTAAAAAATCATCAAGAAACAAACAAAAATTGATAAAAGAACAAAGAAAATGTGAAACCAACGTCAAAAAACCAAAAAATACGTAAGAAAAAAATGATTCAACTTGCCCGCCAAGCCGTTATTCAACTTACCCGCAATCCACTTTTTTGATATTTTCTCTTAGAAAAATCACAAAAACCATAAATTGGAATGTCCCACGAGGTTTTTTTTATTCTAGAGGTGTTGCACAACACTTTTAATACAAAAAATTTCCAGATTGACAAAAATTTGTATGAGAAATGGGTAAATCACTGTATAGTCTAATATTTACTTTTAGAGCCAAAAACACACATATTCCTGTCACTTACGATATAAATAAGGTATCGCTGTTAAAGTTTTATGGCAAGTAGAGGACATCAGTACTAACAACATACTAAAATTTCAAAAAAAATTGACTGAGTAGTTTTTTTAAATTTTGCATATTGACGATTCTCTTGGATCTGGCAACACTGACTGCACCACTGTATTATCATATAGACACAAAATTCACATGTCCTAATTCACTTTACCTTAATTATTCGGTGAGCCGCTGCCAAGTACATTTTAATTTTGAAAGGTGAATATGGTTTCATTAAAATTTCTAAAAGAGTCCAACAGGGAAATTTAAAGAAATGCAATTAAAATCCGTTAATTGATTTTTTTTTAAATAGATATTCAAAGTTATTGAATCGAACCACAAAATATTTCACATTGCCTCTTAGTTTTTTTTTCTTTTTTCATAGTAAACATTAAACAACGAAAACCTTTTATAATTGATATAATTTGCGTCACGGCAAAAAATTTTTATTTAACATACTTTATGTAAAGTTTGTGATAATTTAACCAATTAACCTCGCTTTAGTACTCATCTCGATGAACATCTTAGAAGCAATAAATTAGGGAGAAAATTAAACTTTTTACGAAGATAGACTAAAGGCATAAAGTGGAAGTCATTAATATAACAAGAACAAAATTATCTTAAAAACACTTTTGGAAGAAAGTGGGACCCATATTGCGAGCAATTTCAGAAAGAAGAGTTTTGTGTCGTGGTATCGAAAGTGTAATTTGTTTCGAACTTTAACGCTCTTAATGATGAAATTTCTTCATAAATGTGATTTCTATAAGTCTAACTTTATTCAAATTACGAATCCGGATTAAATAGAATTCTGAGAAACTTTGATGATTTTAACCAGGGCCATCTGTGAAATTATGTTTTCTCTCCCCAACAATATCTTTTTATCACTGTGAAAAATTAGAACGAGCTCATGGATATGGATATAATATAAATTGAACTTTTTGTGGGATTTAAGAGTGAGTGTTGATTTATTTCTTTCATTCTTTCAAATGTGTGTTCTCCAAATAGTCATGTGATTTTGTTTTTGAAGATTGCATACTAATGGAGACACTCAAAATAACCCAAGTAGCATCGACGTGTAATGGTGCCCTGTCTAAGGACTACGTGTTCTATTATTAGACGAGATTTGCAATTTACGTCCTATTTAAATCCGTTCAGGACTTCTTTTCTAATAAAATATATCTGCTTGACGAAGCGAAGGCCGAACGGCTTCAGAAGAATCGCCCAATAAGGTTTGAATAGGGCGTCAATTCTTCAGGTAGAAATACACGACGAGAGACTTTGGTCTCTTAAAGCCCCTACAGACTGGATACATGTCTATCGACATGTCTTAAAGCTAAAACCAACAGACTGTCTACATGTCGATAGACATGTAGTATGGACATCATTTTAGAAAAATCACCAGTGCGACAAAGTCCTCTGTTGATGAACAACAGAGGACTTTGTCACTCTGTTGATGTGTTTCTATGCTGCAATTGGGTTCCACTTGATTAAACTTTGTTAATAAATCATCCCAAGCCTTATTTTTTAAACTTTTGTTTTTAAAATTTTCAGATTTTATTTGCCACAACACCGGTAGACTTCGATAGAGTTCGAAAAAATCTCGCCAAAATTCATTATTTGCTATAGAAGCCATCATAAAACAATTGTTTTCTTTCAAAGACTCTCAATTTATTTAGATGTGAACACTGCGGCTCCGTTTTCACACTGATGTTAGCAATCAAGTTGGCAAACCGACGTACAGACGCTAAAGCCTAAACCCCAATTACGCGTGCGTGCGTGCGGTAAAGTGACATTTATTGGGTCAATGCGGTGCGGTGACAGTTGTCACCGTTGCCGCGTTGTAGTTAACCCACAATACCGCGTTGCGGTAGATTGACGTTTAGTTTTGTTTGTTAGTAATTATTATCTGTAAAAAGTGAAAATGGACTTTAGAAAGGTTGCATTTATTTCATTATTAGCGGGAGTGGCTTATAAGGCATATAAACAATTAAATGAAAATAGTGAAAGACGCTGGTGGGTGCGCAAACTTAACGTAAAAAGAGATGAAGATGGATTTTTTGTGAAAAACTTTTGTGCCATGAAAGAAAATGATCCCGAGCACTTTTTTAAAATGACGAGAATGAAATCTGAAACATTCGATTTATTAATGGCATTAGTAGAAATCAAACTGGAGAAGTCGTCAAGAAGAAAACCAATTGAACCGAGATTTCGACTTTTAGTTACTCTTATGTAAGTGAAAAACATAAAAATTACAATTTCCTGCGCAAATAACCAAATAATGTTTTTTAACCAAATAATGTTTTTTTTACACAGCGAATTCACATTAAAGTACCGAAATTATTAGTATCTGGCATCTCGCAGTTGTCACCGCGTCTGAAAGTAGAGACTAGGGCTACTCTACGCGGCAGAGACGCGGCAACGCGTCTGAGCAACGCGCAATTATACATTTACTCATATAAATGCGTAGTTTTTACCTTCACCGCGTGGAGATGTCACTTTGCCGCACGCACGAACGCGTAATTGGGGTTTAGGCTTAAGACATGTAGCCAAACTTGAAGCCACGCCCCCAGAAATTCAAAATATTTTGATTTTGTCGACATGTAGCTCAACCGTCTGTCTACCAGCCTACAGACGCTTAAAATTCAGTTTTCACGGACATGTAGCTCTGTCTGTAGCATGCTTTAGACCAAAAATTTCGCCTCTGCATACAAAGAGACCTGTGTATACACTTCGGAGACCGGAGATTTGTCTCCAAATATCAAGTCTCTAGGGTCTCTGGGAGACTTAAGTTTCTTGCCGTGTAGCTACTAATGAGAGAGTCTCTTTAATGCGTCTCCGGTCTTCAAAACGTTTTGATATCTCTCTCTTGGTCTCCGGAGACGACTTTTGACATTTCAGGAAATTGTTTTGTGGGAACGAGAATTTGTTTCGTTGTTTTGAGATTAAAGTTCAGTTTTTATAAAGAAAAAAAGTGTTTTTACTTATTTTATATTTTAGATTAGTGATATTGTTGTTATGCTTGGAGACGAGATACCTGCGTCGTGTATGCACTCCAGAGACTTTGCTTTTAGAGACTTTTTAGTAAATATCTCCGGAGATCTATTTTTTGATCTCCAGACTTAAATGTCTGTGATCGTGTATACACTTTGGAGATTTTTGCCTTTTGTACCCTGGAGACCAGAGACCAAAGTCTCTCGTCGTGTATTTCTACCTTTAGGACCGCACAACTGAAAGCACAAGCTGACAGATTGACGTCGTAATTTCCATTTAAAAATCCCTATTGCGCGTTATTGCGTCTTGATTTAAATCAAGATACTATTGAATTTGCGTAAGCGATTACTGTGGAACCTCGGTAAGTCGAAGTTGACGGCGATAGATGAGTCGAAGTTGACGGCGATAGCAAGATAAAATTTTACACGATCATTGTACCATATTTATCACTTAGGTTAAATGTATTGGACCTTTAATTACATTCGAATTGTCAATTTATTCAAGTTTTTGCCACTTTCATTCGTCATTTCTTTGAATTACTGGTCTTTCTGGATAGCAACTTGCACTTATAGAGGTCCGATAGGTTGTGCAGAAACTTATAAAACTTCGACTTATCGGGGATTACTTTAGAGTTGTCAAGGTAAAATAATATGGAGTAAGATAAAGAAGGGATTGAAAAATCTACCAGTTATCGAGAAATTCCAGTTATCGAGATTCGACTTATTGAGCTTCCACTACAATTTATTTTACAAAATAGTGCTAATCTAATAAATTCAATCAACGTAATTGAATATGGCGTGAATGCATAACTTATAAAACTATGAAATACGAAATTGATTGAACAATATGCAAAATTGAAGCCTGATATTACGATTTAAATGCAATTACCCTTTGATTTTGCATTCGATTTTGGAATTATTTATATGTTTTCATTGCTATATAAAAACACAGCTTAATACATCCATCGGTGAGATGATAACTTTGTTACATAATTAAACTACATATGATGAATATAATTGGGTATAGAGTTGATTTTTTTATCGAGAAACGTAGAAAAAATGTAGAAAGTTGAAATTTCTCATGCAACAGGCTTTTCTCAAAAGATAAACCTCTTCCAAAACTGGGAAAAATTGAACCACTCCTTCCCTCCCTCTTCCATACAAATGGAAAAATTTTTGAAATTTTCCCAAAAACGGTTCGCTTTTTTTCAAAATTCTATGGGTCGATAACAGCTTTTGAATCCAAAAAACCGCGTCAAAATCGGTTAAAGTTGAGAAGTGGATTTTTCGATTTTCGGTACATAGAACCGATCCGAACCAAAGCAGAATTTTTTAGTGGTTTGTTTCGGTTCAAATTTGAATTTTCAATACCATAAAAGTTGCTTAAACGATTTGCTTTTACGTATCTCCAAAAATAAAGTGAATCTGGCCAAAACAAAGTCCGGTTTAGAATCAAAATATGATTAAAAACATAACAAAAGCTATAATTTCCAATCTGGCAATTATTGAAAACCCGAGTGGTGATATGGCATTGTTCGAAGTTTAAGTGAATGGCGAACAGTTGTATCAAAAATCCACTTTGAAGTCAAACTTTTCAATAAATTTTTTTTAAATTTATTCCAATCGGATTTTGATGTATGGGAGTTTTATGTAGAATCATGTCCTAAATAACTTTTGTTCTTGCAACTTTTTAATAACATTGAGATATTTGCAAAAAACGTTTTCGTTCGTATTGGGGGTACCCCCCCCCCCTCAAATGGTTCATTTTTGCCCATTAACAGACTTTGCATTTTACGAAAAACGAATCCGCGTAAAATTTCAAGTTTCTAGCTCAATCCGTGCGCCTGCAAGGACAGACGGACGGACATGCAAAATTCAATTTTTTTTTATCATTCTAAACAGACTGGTGTAATTCATTTTTTTGTGTGATGACGGGATCTTGGTGTTACAAACGGTAAGGCAAATCTAATATAGTCGGCTAAAAGTGAAATTGTGCTAAGTCCATTATACCAAATTTGACAGAAGAGCAATAAAAAACCTTGTTAAATCATTTTTATTTTCATTTAAAGAAAACAGAGTCTCATTTAAAGAAAACTGAGCCCAATTTTTCTCATTTAAAGAAAACTCAGTGTTATTGAAAGAGAATTTAAACGATTTAACAAGGTTTTCATTGCTTTTCTGGAAAATCATACCAAATGGACTTTCACTTTTAGCCGACGATATACTCTTTGGTTTCACCCTACGGGTATAAACACTATCCCAAATTATATTTTGCGCAGGTCTGTGGGGTTTTTGAACTTTCACAAAAAAATAATAATTAAAAAAATAAAGCAAAAAAAAAAAAACTAAATAACCAAAAAAACGAAATATTTTTTTCCGGTCTTCGTTACGTTTTTCGTTATTGTAACGGAATTAAATTTCTATAACGTTATGACGTAATTTCAAGGAAAAAACCGGAAAATCGTTATTTCGTTTCGTTATTTCGTTACGTTACGGCAACGTTTTCCATCCCTGACTAATATTATTCTTCGGGTTATAATGTAAATTGTGAACACATAGATTATGTATAAGAAAATTATGTGGTGAATAGTATATATTTTTTTTAGTTCGTTATAATTCCAATTTTGTTACTACCTTAAATAAAATTTGTTGTACCCACATGAAAATCCAAATGCGATCACATCAGAATTTAGTGCACCACATACATATGTATTACATAGATTTAGGAAGCATTTGCCCATGTGTCTATTTTAAGTTCAAATGTTTGAACAGGTATAGCTGCACCTCTTTATCAATCAAAAGCACTTAATCGAATTGGTTCGCAATAAAAATACAATCCAAACATTAATAAAGACGAATAAAGCCAAAATTATGTTATTTTTTTATTCTGTTTTATTTTAGGTCTGCCAATCGAAATGTACGAAGTCTGGTTCCGATATCCTTTTCCATTTGGAGAGGCTGTTTGCATACTTCGGGGCTTCGCTGCGGAAACATCAGCGAACGCGACCGTGTTTACAATCACGGCGTTTACAGCCGAAAGGTAAATTTACATGTTTGCTGATTATCTTAGCCTTCGCCCCCTTGGTAAATATCAAAATATGTATTCATAACTTGCCTATATAAGAGTCATAAACAAGAAACATACCAAAATATGCTTTTCACTCCCTACCACCTTACTTGATGATTTTTATTGCAATTTCGTATTTGAATTTTTGCTTACTTGTTTATTATCTTTAAGGTATATAGCGATTTGCCACCCCTTCCTATCGCATACGATGTCAAAGCTATCACGTGCTATCAAATTTATTCTTGGGATATGGCTCCTGGCGATGGGACTGGCTATTCCACAAGTAAGTGATCGATCCATAATTACGACTATAGGATTAAATTACGGCGAAGGGCAGAGGAGCAAAAATGGACTTATGTAGCTGGTGGAAAAGCGAAATAATGTTTGACTTTTTATTTTTGTTTCTTTTTTTTTTCTAGGCCACTTGTTATTTTGCTTTGACTGAAAGTTGCCGTTTCCGCTTCAACTTTCCCACCCACTCGTAATTTTGTTCGTTGCCCTAAAAAGATAAAAAAGAAGGAACACCAAAAATTTCAACTTAATGATATTTGTTTCCATTTCTATAGATTTTAGATTTAGGACTCACGAAACCATTCGACACTTGCGGAATGAAACAGAATGCGAGAAAACATGTTTTTACATTCTCATCAGTTCTATGTTTTGCCCTTCCGATGACCGTCATCACCGTCCTTTACATCCTTATTGGGCTGCAATTAAGAAGATCGAAGATTGTTGGACGGGCAACTGCGGCGAACGGGAACAGTATTCGACTCAAGGTAAATTCTTATTGAAATCCCCTTAATTCCATTTTCGAAAATCTATTATCTTTCAGAAAAGTTTTCGTTTTGTTTGATTTAAAGTAATATCCAATTTCTGAACCAAATAAGCTTGATCTAAATTTTTGATTAATACAACCCCATAGAAAGGGTTTTTTTTGGGCTAAAATGAGAGGAATACCTATAGAATTCTCTATTATAAATTATAGCTCAATACATTATGATGTTTGAATTTATAAATAAGGTTGTAGTTGTAAAATTGTGTAGGTAAAGTATGTTTAATCTTGGTGAATTAAATAATTATGTTGCCTAGTATGGTATATATTACCAAGTTATTTAGGTTTTTAAAACCGATTTCTTGTCACTACCCGAAAGCGGCGTAGTTTTTTGATATCTAATTTAGGATGAAATATTGAGACCGCCATTTCTTTGGCCAGTGATACTAATATGTAAACATAACAAAAGCTATAACACATGGATCAATAAGTCCCGAGACTAACAATGAAAACAACATTTTTTTTGCCAAATTTTTTTTTATTCATCAATATAATCACCTTTTAGGGTGATACAATCGTTCCAACGCTTTTCCAATTTTTCAATACCATGTTTATAAAAAAAATTATCTTTCGCTTCAAAATAAGCTTCAGTTTTAGCGATGACCTCCTCATTTGAGCCAAATCTTTTTCCCTGGAGCATTTTTTTAAGATCAGCAAAGAGCCAGTAGTCACTGGGGGCTAAATCTGGCGAGTATGGGGGGTGGGGAAGCAGATGAAAGCCCAATTCGTTCAATTTTGCCATTGTTTTCATCGACTTGTGGCAGGGTGCATTGTCTTGGTGAAAAAGGATTTTTTTTCTCTGCATGTGCGGTCGTTTTTTTGCGATTTCCTCCTTCAAACGCACCAGCAAGTCAATATAATAATCACTGTTGATCGATTTACCTTTTTCGAGGTAGTCAATGAAAATCACGCCATGCGTATCCCAAAAAACTGACGCCATGACTTTGCCAGCTGACTGCTGCGTTTTCGGACGCTTCGGACGGCTTTCGCCAGCTGTGCGCCACTCAGATGACTGCCGCTTCGACTCTGGAGTGTAGTGATGTATCCATGTTTCGTCCATGGACACGTAACGACGCAAGAAATCTTTTTTATTGCGAGTAAATAGCGATAAACAGCTTTCTGAATCATCGACTCGTTGCTGTTTTTGTTCCATCGAAAGCAATCGCGGCACCCACTTGGAAAAAACCTTTTTCATGCTCAATTTTTCATGAAGGATAGTAAATGCACTTCCATATGATATCTGTGTTATCTCAGCAATCTCACGGAGCTTCACTTTACGATCTTTCATTATAATTTTTGTCACTTCACTCACATTTTCCGGTGTAACGGCTTCCACAGGTCTACCCGAGCGTTCCGCGTCATTTGTGTCGGTACGACCACGTTTAAACTCGGCAAACCACCGACAAATCGTTGCTTTTGATGGACAAGAGTCCGGGTAACATTTTTCAATCCATTGTTTCGCTTGCACGGTGTTTTTACCCATTAAAAAACAATGTTTTATCAGAACACGAAACTCGGTTTTTTCCATTTTTTAAACAAACTACAAAACGACTTTACTCCAACCTCGATAACTCAGCTGTTTCTGGTCCGATCGACTTAAAATTTTGACACGTTTCAAGCAAAGGTTAGTACTCTAGAAAGACGTGGTTACTGGTTTACTACGAGCGTCATCTCTGGGTTAGTCTCGGGACTTATTGATCCATGTGTTAATTGCCAATCTGCACTCAGAAAAATGTCCAGGTCAACTTTTTGTCAGGTTAACTCTGATCTTATAGAGGTGTCTTTAAGCCAGCTAGCGGTCAGAGTTAACCTATCTAAGATCAACTCGTGCAGCTCCCAATGCCCTACTTCACCTGCTGGTGGCTTAATTTCAGAATTTCTCCGACCACAAGTCAACTCAGTTTAACTTGCCCACATGCAAGCGAATGCGCGCCTGCCCGAGGCCAATTACGCTGTATGTAGGTCGTCAAGTTAGCCTCCATTTTTCTGAGTGTGGCAATTATTGTAAACCCGTATGGTGATTTAAGTGAACGGCGAACAGTGGTATCAAAATTCCACTTTGAAGTTAGATTTTTAAAATTTATTCCAATCGGATTTTGATGTATGGGAGTTTTATGTCGTCATATCCTAAATAACTTTTGTTCTTGCACTTTTTTTTATAAAATGCATCGTTTTTGAGATATACACAAAAAACGTTTTCATGGGGGGTATGGGGGGTACCCCTCCTAATGGTCCTTTTTTGCCCATTAACAAACTTAGCCTTGCATTTGTGTAAAATTTCAAGTCTCTAGCTCAATCCGTGCGCCCGCAATCCGCGCCACAGACGGACAGACGGACAGACGGACGGACAGACGGACGGACGGACGGACGGACGGACAGACGGACAGACGGACAGACGGACAGACGGACAGACGGACAGACGGACAGACGGACAGACGGACAGACGGACGGACAGACGGACAGACAGACAGACAGATGGACGGACAGACGGACGGACAGACGGACGGACAGACGGACGGACAGACGGACGGACGGACGGACATGCAAAATTCAATTTTTTTTATCATTCTAAACACACTGGTGTAATTCATTTTTGAGTCTGATGACGGGATCTTGGCGTTACAAACGGTAAAGCAAAGTTAATATACCCTTTGGTTTCACCATACGGGTATAAAAATGAGTTATTGTCTGTCTGTCTGTTCCTCTTTCACGTGAATACGGCTGAACCGATTGGCTTGAAATTTGGCATGAATCTTCGCAGTAATCCTGTTTCCAATATAGGCAGATTGAAGAAGTGGTGGAGGGAGTAAGGAGAGGGTGTAAAGTGAATCCGAAGCTTGGTTTTTCCTCTATCCGGGAAAACTACCAAGCCGATTGACCTGAAATTTGGCACAGATGTTGTTTAGGGTCGAGCTCTAACATATCCGCATTTACAAGTAGCCCGAGTGGTTGGGAGAGTAAAGGGAGTAAAGAATGTTAGAATTTATTGTATTTTTGTTAATTTTGGAAAACCATTTTTCGAAGGAAACAAAACTTGAAAGAAAAGCACAGACCGCCCTACTCTAGGCTATCTAATTTATCACCAAGTGATTTTTTTCCCAGGTTTACTCTTATTCACGCTTTTAGCCGGGCCAAGCCGGGTCTAAATTATAGTTTTCGATAAAGTTTCAATAACGAAAAGAAAAAAATAAATACTCATGAAGGGTGTATATATGGGAGGAGGGTTTCAGATTTCAGGAATTTATCAACTTATTTAATGTACTTATATTCAATTTAGTGTAATCTTAGTAATTTACGCTTGGTGAAACTTTTCAGACAACGACAAAATATCGTGTGCCATCACAACGCAATATCCTTTTAACGCTTGATAGAAGTGGAAAAGCGAATTCTCTTTTAACACCTGTACCATCGCCTAATGTCATGGAGGCAGTGTATAATGAAACCAAACAGGAAGTCTCACAAAAAATCTCAAATCCAATTTACGATGAAGGTAGAAAAAATTATTCCCAGAAAGGCTGCATGGGAACACGGCATGTCGTCAACATGTTAGGTAAGTTAATCCAATTGCTATTTTGAGTTGTAATTGCCTTTTTGAAATAAGTAATTAAAAAGTTAATTAAAATCTTCAATAAACTTTTACCAATTAACTCATTTTTGAATAGAAAATCAATACAATTACCCACAACTGTTTTGTTTTTACAAAATTAATCCGCATGCAGAAATTCTTTAAGAAATGCATCACAGTAGGACATTTTTCTTGAAGTTATTTTTAGTCGAATTCAAAAAATTAAGCTATCACGACTTTCTCGAAAACTCAAAGACCGAGCGAAATTTTTTACTCTTCAGTCAATGAAATCTTCAGTCATCGAATTTTGGCTCACAGTTCAGATTTCTTGTAAAACATAGAATTTGGTCACACATGGGATACTTTTATCTAAATTTTTGAGTTGGTCCTGTTTTGAATTAGGTGTGCGATATAGCAAAAATACTCCGATATGGGTATCAAGTGAAAGATTTTGATTTGAAAATAACAAATATATTCATATAACATACACCACCCTCTCAAATTTTACCCCCTATTTTGCTATCTTCTGCTATTTGGGTGATGTAATCGGCCGGCTGCTCCGATTTCAAGGCGGCTTTCGCCAATAGTTAGGCAAGTAAATATATTTTATAAATAACGACAAGATCCTTCAAAATTGGTACCTATCAGAAAATTTTTAATCGCAATGTCGGTGGCTCAATAGGACATTGCAATTTTGTGTGGCATGTGTCAAACAAGGCACATTTTTGAAAAAGCGTCAAAAATGTGCCTTGTTTGACACATTTTTGACGCTTTTTTGGGCAGTCGGGTGTTTTTGATATAGTATTGTATTCATGATAAATTTCGACCTCTTAATTTTGCCAAAGAAACGTTTCTCGAGTACTCCTAAGTTGATTGGAGCATTATTACAAAAATATCTTTCTGTTTGTCTTTCTGTTCGCTTAAAACTCGAGAACCATTGCACTGACTGGGATGATATCCTCAGGAGAGCTTACTGACATCAAGGAGCAGGTTTATCTAAAAATACATCCTTCAGTGAAAAAAGTGGTTTATATACTGATTTAAGAATTCTATGGAATTTCCTTGGGAAAAATGGATTTCCTGTTTTGAATTTGCTTTGGGAAAACATACTTTTTTGTCCAGTCTGAATTCCAGTCGTCTGATTTTGCCTTGCGGTTGATTCTTACGTTTAAATCGAAATCCAAATGTTTAATTAGCTCGGTATGTTTTCATAGAGCTGCAATTGCATTTGATTCTTTAAGTGAGCGGACATATTAAGAGAGCTGTCATTATAAATATAAACAGATGTAATTAGGATTTCTTCTTTATAAAGAAAAACGATTCTATGGGGAAATAAGATTAGTATATTTCAAGATATTTTTTTTATTATCGCAGTTATTTAAGAGTTCGAAAACCAATTCAACATTTTATTTATACTTAAGAATAAATTTAGTGTTATTTGAAATTTAAGTTTTCTTTGAAAACATCTTCTATTTGGCCAAGAAACTCAGCAATATTTTTGAGAAGATTATTCTTAGAATATCGTCACAGAAAGTTTTAGGAATTGATTCCCTCATGTTGTTAATGTTGTTATTTTGTGGTTATATGGCTGCTTTCAAATGTCATGGAATATGCGTAAAGTATTGTACTGGAATTTGGTTTAACATATACTGAGAATCATAAGAGTTGTTTTCCATCCGTCATACGCAGGATGGGTTGGAGCGATTGAAAAAAAAACACAAATGTGGTGGAAAAAACAAAATCAAAAAATACCCCAACAAAAGCGCCGCAGGCCACTGTTTTTTAGATAATATGATTTAACTTAAAATGATTAAACAAAAAGTGCATCGTAGGCGAAACTTTATGCAGAATAGAGTCAACTATCTCTTTAAATCAGAGATATCATTCTTTGGCTTACTAAGCTCCTCACATGCTTAAAATTTTCATAATTTTTTTCTATAGCGACAGAGCATTTTACGCAAATATGACCAATAATCTCACATTTTAAATTCTATCTCGTAAAAAATAGTGCAAGTCAGTGATGTCTCCAATTTGCCTTTGGAGGGAAGTAGATTGGGCCAAAAATATTACTAGATTGATACTAATAGTAGCAGATTTTGAAAAAAAACAATCAGGGTATTCACAGTCGTCTTTTAAATTGCGGGTAAATTTACCGCTCGGTAATTCAGTCAAATTTAACAGATTTTTACCGAGACGGTAACTTGGTTCATGTAAAAATGAATTACCGAATTCGGTAATTGTATAAATGCCTTGAGTCGTGTTTTCCGGCCCGGTTATTCGGTATCAAGAATCAACCGCGAGTGGCGCTAGTAATGTTTTTAGTTGTCAAATTTTCTCACTGGTTATCTCATCGGACTGCAATTTTTTTCAATTTTGATAGCCGTTGCCACAATAGAAATTCAAAAGAATACATCAAACATGGATTTAAAGGTATGTGACATATTTTACAATCAAATTCGCAGTTCATGATTTGGTCACGTATCAAATAAAAGCGCTGTTCTCAAATCTGTGCTGTGGGATGTTCACAGCAGAATATTTTCAGTCTTTTAATATTACCGAAAATACCGAATACCGAAAATTAAAAGAGGATTGTGAATACCCTGAATCTTTTCTACTTATGCCGATATACCAATTTGTATAACTAAAGCTAAATAGCTTTACCATTCATAGTACCAACATTCTACTAACAAAAAACGTTTAAGGCGTTTCTATAGTCCAGAAAATGACAATCGTACAAAATCGTTATGAGTACGCGCTTAATATTTAAAAAAATCTTTTGTATTGGCTGGCTCATATTTAATTTCGTTAGAAGCTTTTTAAATATAACATGTAAATATAATACAATTTTTTGGTTGATTCATGTATTTTACCAAAAATAGTAGCAGATTTTGTTTAGTTCGTAATGAATTTTTCAGGACCAAAATAGTAGTTTTTAGCAGGGGGACATAGCTGGTGCAAGTATCAATCAGCGGACGAAAAATGAGCGAATTTTATGAGTCACCCTTGGAGCACAATGAACGCAACCAAGCCGCAACTAAGGACGCTTCGAACTGTCACGCAACGCAGTTCAGGAGCGGTTGAGCACAATAGAAGCGTCGTCTGTTGCGTTGTGAGACAAACACAGAAAAATTAAAAGTGAACTAAAGTAGAAAAATATATAAAAAATGGGAGATATCGAAGCAATAATTTGCTTTGTTGGTCTTTATCTTTGTTATTTGTACACTCTAATTGATTTCTGTTGGATTTCACTACATTTAATGTAGGAATCTGGGTTTCCTACATTAAATGTAGTGATTTCACACTTAAGTGTGATTGGAAAATAGAGCGTGAATTCACACAAAAATCAGCGTGAATTCCAACAAAATATGAAGTGATTTCACACAAAAAATCAACAAAAGAATAGTGAATTCACACAAAATGTGTGAGATTTCACACAAAATGTGTGCGATTTCACACAAAATGTGTGCGATTTCACTAAAAAGCTTTTATTAAAATCTATAAAAAGCTTTTATTAAAAAATGTACTGAAAAGAGAAAAAAATATTTTGAAACAATTTTTTGACAAGCACGCAAACAAAATATTCTTTTCATTTTTATGAATATATAAATGTTTATTATAATTAATCAAGAATTTAAAATTCTTGGTACAAAATTCACAATTAAACATTTTTAAAAACACTTCTTACTGTTTTTTTAAATTCTAACAGGTCTTACCCTTCAAAACTGTCAATTAAGAATGATCAAGAGCTGGTTTTTTACTATTAAAGACGACGGTTTTCACTCAGAATTTGTAGTGAAATCACACTGCTGTTGGATTTTACTATCTGCTGTGACGTATTTCACTTCCATTGTGTGAAATCACACAAATTCCATATTCTCTTGTTGGAAATCACACAAATTTTGTAGTGAAATCACTCAAAAATAGAGATTTCACGCGAATGTTGGAAATCACACATCAGAAGTGTGAAAATACTACAAAAAATGAGTTGTTTGCAACAAAATTTAGTGTGAATTCACACAAACCATTTAGAGTGTATGTTATTGCAATAAAGCTATCAATTTTTCCTTGAACGACATTTCCCCAACCTCACTTTATGAACTATCAACGCAGAGTTGATGCGTTAAAGTTCAAAGTTTGGCAGCTTTTGCGTCGATGGTTGCGGTCAATGCGTTCACTGTGCTTACTCAAAAGCATTTCTGTGAAATAAACTCGTAAGTGACATTTAGATCCGTGTTGGTTGCGGCTTGGTTGCGTTCATTGTGCCCCAAGGGTCAGACCCTTCGTTCATTCAGTAGCAGGGTTGGGACTTGATGATGTGTAAACGGTACTATTTTTGCCCAAAAAGGGTACTAGATTGAGATAATGTGGTACTAGATTTTTTTTTTAACTATCGTAATTTTAGAAAAAAATCCTTAACCCATATGGATTGACTTTTGCGCTGTAAATATAACCGTTCTCGGTCAAAAAATACTCTAGAAAAACTCCAAAAAACCAATAAAAATTGTCTAGATGTATTTGTTTTAAATTTTCGCTTTTATTTAAATTTTTGTATAAACTCCATCTAAAAACTTAAATTTCGAGAAGTATTTTGCGCTATTGCTAATATAAATCTTATTTCCATGGCCTAGGATTAGTCTTTAACCCTTTCGGTACATGTTTTTTTCTGTGGGTTTTAAAAATACTCTGTATACAAATTAATGATTTTTAAGCTATTAGTATTCATTTAAAACAAAAAAAAAAAATTTAAAAAAAAAAATTAAAAATTTTAATTTTTTTTCAAATACGTCCACTGTGGTCCTGCTTTTTACTCAAAAAATCAAAATTGGGTCAAAAATGCACTTAATGGTGCACTGAATGAGAATAGAGTGTTGAAAATAAATAAATAATAAGACAATTAAAATTTTTTTAGCATGATGCCATATGGCATCAAAATATCGAAAGGGTTAATTAAAGAGTTGTGGCGGGATCATTTAAAAAGTACTTTTTTTTCTAATACATAGAAAAGTGATGGCTTTTTAAAGGGAACTATAAATTCAGATAAAATCATTTTTTATATAAACCATGAAAAGGTACAAGATTCATGGGCTGTAGCATTTACTAAGGTACTAAATGAGTCAAAAAGGTACTAGATCTAGTACATATGTACTAAAGTCCCAACCCTGTTCAGTAGCCTTTCTCCTGTCGATGCGGGAGGTTGTGTGTCGCTTTTTCTTCTGGTAGACTGATGTACAGTGACGTACAAAAATTCAGATCATGAGCTAAATATCTTTCATTTTTTATTATAAATAATGAAGCGCTCATACCCTGATTCATATTGGGAAAAACAATTTCTAGGTATTGTAGACAATAATGGAGATTTGCAGAATTTGAAATGTAATTATACTTGCAAAAAAATGTTTTGCCATTCTATTCCAGAGCTCTGGCAACGTGCCCTCTTTTCTATCGATATTTGTGAGTGAGAACTATTAATAAAATAAGACGAAAAAGTAAAAAAAATATCGATCATTTGAAATCAAAATTTGATGGTCCACTGTGTTTATATGACATCAGCTTGCCACTTAGAACGTGAGAGCGCCACCATCTCAATTTTGTTGTTGCGTGCAATAAGACGTCTGCTTTGAATTAATGGCTAAATAGTTCCCAAAATAGAGCAAAACTTAGTTTTGTCTTTTTTATGTTGTAGAAAGAATACCACCACCTTGGGCGTTGTGTAAATGGAAAATTAAAAAAAAATATCAACATTATAGAGCATCAAAACCATTTTATTTATGACGACATTAATTCAACTTTTGTATAATTGGATGTTGCGTCAATAATAGCCTCCCCAGAAAGCCACCAACAACATTTTGATGTAAAATGAAGAAAATGTAAGTTCTTGAAACTAAAACGGAGTTTCTACGGAGATATGGTCACATTACTGTTGGAAAAAAATCGTACGAAGCCTTCGTGTTTAAAGTATTTCTCAGCAAATGAAACTTTTCCAGAAAAAAAATGTCAAAAAAACTGTCTTTTGCATGTGAAATCCGAATTCTTATTCGTAGTAAAAAATCCCAAGATGAAGTGAAAAGCTTTTTTTTCCCACTTTCGTCGAAAAATCTCTCAAAAAAGGAAGAAATATTTCGATATTACAAGCAAAAATACATTCATCGAATATTTTATTCGGCTTTGATAGGGGGTTTTTCAGGGTCGGTGAGTCTGTTCGTATGTCAGGGTCAAATCTTGCAATCTAATTTTTTCCACTCACCCGATTGACTTGAAATTTTGCACACATACGGAACTCCAATGATACTATAATACTTTCACTACTTCGTCCTTTTAAGGATGGGGGAAGGTCTTGTAAGGATAATGAATCTTTTTCCACAAATTTTCCGGAAAAAATCTCATCTGGGGTTTTTGGGGTCGATGAATCCGGATCTGACGGCAAGAAGTCTATAAGGATATCTCAAAGGCAAGGATATATATTCGAAGATGAGCAAGCGCCGCGAAGGACAGACGTCATTTTGGATTTTTAGCCATACTAATCAAATACGAAATGACTAAAAAGGATTAAATAAAAAAAAAGGTTTTTTTTAGATAAGCTTTTTTTTTTAAAAAAAAGTTAATAAAAAGAAAAAAATAATTTTTTTTATCAGAAATAAAAACGAGAAAAAGCATAAAAATTTTAAAATGTTAATCTCGCTTTTATTTCTGATACAAAGCATCCAAAAAATAATTTTTTCCTTTTTTTTTCAAATAAGAGCTTTGTTCAAAAATTTTTAAATTATATTTTTGCGCAAACCTATTTTGATATGGCTTTCGATTAAAGAAGAAATCATTAAAATCGGTCCGGCTGAACTTCGTAAATTAGCAAAGGAACAAAACAGTATTTTTTATGTATGTATGTAGATATAAAACTCATGAAGGTTTTATTGTTTTTAGTGTAGAATTTTTAAAATTTCAAATGTCAGATCTAGCCATGATGACAAAAAAAGTTATATTTGCTCCAAGGTAATAAAGATGCTTTTAAGTTAATAAAGATGCTTATAAGTATGTAAAAATGCTTTTAAGTATGTTAAGTATTTTTTTCTTTTTATATTACTTCAGTGTGGAGATTTTAAATCAAATCATGGAGGGCGGTGCACCGTCGTGTTTTGAAGTATTTTTTAAATTAAAGCTCAATGATTTTATTGCCTCGCTTTTTTGCAATAAATTTTCATTGCCTTTTTCGAAACTTTTCAAGTCTTCTTTATTACGTAGTAGGCGTCAAATATTTTCCGGCTCATGAATTTAGAAAATCCCATTTTTTAACCGAGTAAAAGAAGTACAGAACATTCAAAATTAATTTTAAAAATAACTTCTCCCTTATTGTCATGAATTTAGAAAATGTGAAAATTCCCAAAAAATCCAAATAAAATCAAAGGTAAGATAACCCTTGGAGAAATGTTAAAAGTCACTTAAAGAATAATGAAAATTTGAATTATGTGATGATTATGAATGAAAAAAAACGTAACAAAATCTTCTTTCTACATACACAAATGATTTTTAAAAGCTTGCCTTCATGGCTGTTTATTTATTTGTCTCTCTGTCTGTCAGGGTCAAATCTTGCAATATAATTTTGACTCCCACTCATCCAATTGACTTGAAATTTTGCACACATACGTAACTCCGAAGACAAATCAAACACAAAATGACTCAATGAAGAATAAAATAAAAAATAAATAAAAAAAGCTTTTGTTAAAAAAATGTAATACTAAGATATTTACGCAGTTGACAAACCGAAACATTTTTTCCCATAAAATTCCTTTCTCGGAATATTTGTTATTTAAATCCATACGCTATGGTTAAATTTATATATAAAAACAGTGAAAATATATAAAATTGTAGACAAGTTAAATAACTCAAATACGTAAGAAAAATGTAGACGAAAATTTTAAGTGATTTTGTCTGCCAAATAAAAACAAGTTTAAGAGCGGTTTGCACCAACAAACATAGCAACTTATGTCGAACTTAAATTTGTTAAGTGCCAGAATTTCTATGGTTTAAGAAGGCTAGCACGCCATCCAGACCTGCCGGAAACGTTGACAGGACTGTTAACCCTTTCGGTATTTTGATTATAAATAAATAATAAGACAATTCCTCTTTTTTAGCATGATGCCGAAAGGGTTAACAGGACTGTTAACCCTTTCGGCATCATGCTAAAAAATTTGATTTGTCTTATTATTTATTTATTTTCAACACTCGATTCTCATTCAGTGCACCATTAAGTGCATTTTTGACCCAATTTTAATTTTTTGACTAAAAAGCTGCACCACAGTGGACGTATTTGAAAAAAATTAAAATTTTTAATTTTTTTTTAAATTTTTTTTTTGTTTTAAATGAATACTAATAGCTTAAACATCATTAATTTGTATACAGAGTATTTGTAATACCCATAGAAAAAAACATGTACCGAAAGAGTTAACAGAAATGTCATTAGAAAATTCTGTTGTGACGTAGGTGGGCTGCTGATTCTGGCATGACGTTTGTTAAAAAAGAGCATTGTTCCTATGATCTGAATCATAGACTTAATCTTTTTGGAGAGGGACTGAATGCGGCACACAAAACCAGCCAGCTCGCGGATGGGGCGGGGATCTTGCATACAGTCCGCACCTCTGCTCCCCACAAAAAGTGTGTGCCTTGCTGTACATGATTACCGAGTTTTCTTTTTAGGTTGACCGTGTTTCAGATGATTTTCCCAATACGAATAAGCATAGTGATGTTATTATGCTTAACCCTTCCCAACCTTTAGCTTACGGTATACCGAATCTTTGCATCTTAAATCTTTCCGAAAGCTCCCTAATGAACTAATGTAGCATAAGGATGTGTTGGAGTTGGTGACCTTTCTGATTACTAATCACTCATGGTGGAATTATGAAAACGACTGAATTTATCATAAACAAATTCAACTAGGTTTTATTTAAAAAAAGAATGTAGAATGAACAATGAAAAATTTCACCAAATGTGTAACTCAAAAATGTTGAAAATATCGAAAAAAAGATTTCGTAACATAATATAGCATAATTCAAATAAGTTAGATTAGCGTATAATAATAATTCTTAGCATTAATTCGATTTACGTAGTATTAGTTTATAATATAATTTAATATAGAAATTAAGAAAATCCACGTTTTTATGAAAATTTAGAAAATTAGGTTAAGTAATTTTTAACTCATTAGAATAAGGTAAAGTTAAGACAAATTTTAGGGTTAAATTTTAATCTAAGTAAATTTTAATATAGTTTAACTTAGAAAATAAGGGTAGAATTAAGTGCACCAAAATTTTAGCGTAATTTTAAATAAATACCTTAGATTTTCCTTTATAATCGTCGATGCAGCCGGCAGATCTGTCGCTTGCTCGATGAATATTTTCCTGTGTGACTTGACAAAAAAGTTGATAATTTTAATGCACTTGTACATTAATAAGACGTAATTAAAATTATTTGTTAGTTGATGATCCTGCTTGATGGAAGATCACAGGTTAGCATCTTAATTTGGGATGACTTGAACCACTGGAATGTTCCAGGCGGTCGACCATGTGGGTGGACTTCTGCATGTGGGCGGCCATGCGGCCTCTTCGACCACGCCGGCAGAAAAATCCGAAAAAAATCCTTAAAAATGATGCGATTTCTCTGTAGATTCGTTGATTTATTCGAAAAGACGTGTTCGATGAATCTTTGGCGATCTTTATTTTAGTGGAAACGTGTCCGATTCGTTGGGAAAACTACGTCTAGAATCACGTGTTTAAAATTTTCTTCACCGTGGGTGAAAATTCAAAATGTGCACAAAAATATTATGCAAAATAACCCCTAAAATAGTAGGGAGCATGTTTAGGATCACTTCCACAAGACAAATTCAGCGTTTTCTTTACGCGATTGAAAGGAAAAAGAATTTACCTCTATGGGGGTTATCCAAAACGTGCAAGAATAAATCTTTTTTCAGGAAAAATCCTTTATCCAATTCTGCAACCAGGCTGAGTTTTTCTCGTTCGGCACTGAACTTTTTAAAATTTTGGAAAATCCCAAACTTAACTCGAATCAAATAAAAATTTTCCTCTTTTCCGCGTTAGTGAAAAAGGGAATAAAAAAACCAGTGCCCAGAGGACACTGGTGGAGTTTTTCTTCTTGAACTCCGTTTGATTTTTAGCACAGCCGAACGAAAACTGAACAAACAGAAAAAAAAGGAACATTTGACTCCTGATAAGAAATCAAAACGATTAACGGACGAACTGGTTTTACTCTTATGGGTGGAAGGCAAAGTGTGGGAGATCGAATGCAAAGCAATTGTCTTCGATTTACAATTAGGGTGATGCGAAAGTCTGTGACATTTTTTTATTTTTTTATTTGCAAAAAATATAGAAATTTTGTGGCCGTAACACGTTTCAGTTCCAGAAATGCGTTGAGCAGTAAACAACTGAGAGTAGTAAATATGACGATCTGTGATTTCAATTTTTTCTTTAAAATCTCCGCACTAAAATGAAATTCGGGCTCCAGCTGCCCCCACAATACCTTTTTCAAATCATTTCTTTGTAGAAATTACTTTTAAACAGCATTCGTTTATAGAACGGAGCGTCACTGCACGTGAAAAATTAGAATCCGCCAAATGTAATGCTAATGATGAATTTTTGTTGATGGCCTCTGAACATCTCGTGTAGTTGCCCGACAAAAAGACCTCATGTCTATGAAACGAGAGCAAAATATCTTTTCAAAGTAAGTGAAACGAATGTGAAACCTCAACTGGTTCAAAAGTTAGCCGGGGACATAAAAGAACGTCGAATTCTGCACGCACTGAATAAAAATTGTCATTAGATTCAACGAAAAAGCAGTTGAATCAAATAAAAGAAATCGCTAAATTTCCGCCAATGGGTTTTGTATTTGATTTAAATGTAAAGTATTTAAACCAAGTGATTGTTGTTTTTTGTCAGGGAAAGCAGCGACACCACAACAAAGAAATATCTCTTCTTAATTATTAGTGTATGTTAATGGGATGTATTTATATTTTTATTCATTTCAATCTAGAAATAGTTTATTTTATGTTCTATTGAAAATATACAAGTAACATGGAATTACTAAAATTTCATAATTTTTAGATCAAAAACTTCAAACGAATGAATTCTCTTGATGAATATGGATATGATATTTCTAGATATTTTATCCATAAAACTGTTTTTTATACCCGTATGGTGAAACCAAAATGTATATTAACTTTGCCTTACCGTTTGTAACGCCAAGATCCCGTCATCACACACAAAAATGAATTACACCAGTGTGTTTAGAATGATAAAAATAATTAATTTTTGCATGTCCGTCTGTCTGTCCGTCCGTCTGTCTGTCCGTCCGTCTGTCTGTTGCGCAGATCCGTTTTTCGTAAAATGCGAGGCTAAGTTCGTTCATGGGCAAAAATGGACCATTAGGGGGGGTACCCCCCATACGAACGAAAACATTTTTTTGCGAATATCTCAAAAACGGCATATCTTATCAAAAAAGTGCAACAGCAAAAGTTATTTAGGATATGATTCTACATAAAACTCCCATACATCAAAATCTGGTTGGAATAAATTTAAAAAAATCTTATTGGAAAGTTTGACTCAAAGTGGAATTTTGGCACAACTGTTCGAATTTTGATACGAATATCACCATACGGGTTTTCAATAATTGCCAGATTGGCAATTATAGCTTTTGTTATGTTTTTTAATTGCGGTGGATGAAAAAGTAACGAAAAGGCTTTTGATATTATGCTCAAAAGTGGCATAATTATTAGGGAAACCATATCGCCATCTTTGATATTCTGCGTGCATAAAAACATAGTGAATTTGTGTATGTCACCGACGAAAATGATGATTCTTTCTCGTTCTCTTTTCAATCCGACGTTGTTAATAGCTCCGATATAATTGCATATGCATTTAAAACAAATTCTCGGTTATTTGTTTTGACAGCATGACGAAAGAAAAGCGCACTCTGTCAGACAGTCAAATTTACTGATAGGATTTTTGTTTTAAATACTTTTCATTTAAATAATATTAGATGTATTTAAATCAAATACCTGCATTTAAAATGAATGGTTTGGTATTTGTTTTTATTAAGTTGTCTTTTAATTCAAATAAAAAGCATTTGATTTTGGAGTATAAATGAGAATCAGTTAAATCAAATGACGGTTCGTGTGGTTCTTTGAACTTCTTATATAAAATCCATGCTCGTCGATTTGTGTGAGTTCTTTACTCTTTATCAGTGGTAGACATTTATTTTGTGTTTTGAAACAAGAACCAATCAAAACAATTAGCCAGAATTCCGTAACTACTGAAGTGTAAAAACCCGTATTTTTTCAGGGTTTGTATTAGGGTCTGTATCATGGATAGATTTGACATTTGCTAAAAAAATTATTCATTTTCACGCGAATATCCTTTGAAGAGTTTTCGAATTCATTCAAAATTCTTTTTCATTCTTTTTCATTCGGGAATTAAATGGTTTTAATTCTCTCACGAAAAGAATGTATGCATGAACATTCCCAGGATCGAATCTTATCAAAAGAATGTTTGACCTAAAAATGCATTCGCGAATCAAAAAGAATGCATATTTTTAATTCGCGAATGTATTTTTCCGCACCCTAATATTTTTTAAAAAGATTGAAATTCCATAAAAAAAAGTTTCTATTGAAACTGTAACTATGATTTAAACTTTGTAAGTCATTTAAACTTTAAACTTTGTAAAATATATTTTTTACGTGCAATTAATAACACAAATATTATTTAATTAGAATATTATTTAACCCTCTAACCGGAATGTTTCCGAAAAAAATTCACCAAAATATGACTTTCAACTTGCGACAGACCGTAAACAAGACAACGTACAGGGCTAAATTTTTTCCAGCATGTAAAGCGATAACTTACAAAAGTCAGTGTAACACGTTCCGGCGATTTCCGGCGATTAAAATTGTTATCCGTTATAAACAAGCGAATTCCCTGAAGCCCGCCTTAAGGCGGGCATTCCGGCTAGAGGGTTAATCAACTGAACGGTTTTGCAAATTATTTTAGAATGACAAATATTTAAAATACAATTAACTGAGTAATTTTAAAATATTACTATGATTTGAAAATATCAATATCATAAAGTAAATAATAACAAATATACAATTCCTACAAAAGAGCATTAAAATATGTTTTTTTTAACAAATTATCTTTTTTAAATATTTCTATATTACTGTTTTGGCATTATTAAAAACTAATATCATTAATTTTAACTTTTAGTTGCAGTGGTTGTGGCTTTCTTTTTGTGTTGGGCACCCCATCATGCTCAAAGGTTATTTGCAATGCATGCTGAAGAGAAATACAGTGAAATTTACGATATACTGACGAATATTTCTGGTATCCTGTACTACATTTCAACATGCATCAATCCATTTCTGTACAATATAATGAGTCATAAATTCCGGGAAGCCTTTAAGGTAAATTTCGATATATTGGCATTAGATGAGCACCTAACAGTTATTAGATTTGTGATATAGAACCATGTGGTTTGTTATTTTGTATGATAGGATACGTGCGCCAGGTACATTTATCACCGTGGTCGTGGAACTTTTAAGCAAGGCACCCTTTCCCGCAACATATCCCAGCGTTCAAATTCACAATCAATTCATACATGTTCATCTATATGCTCCGGTCAATTGATGCAGAATACGGGTAATCGTATCCTTGACCAGGATCTATCCCTGATTAAATGTTCAAAACGTCCGCTGACTGTGAAATTTCGACGGGCCCCATTAGCAGCCCGCCTACAACCGCAAAATTTTGCAACGCAAGGCGGTGATTTATACGATTGTAACGATTATCGTATATCGGTTTGCACTGCTGCTCGTGATAGCACCAACAATCAATTCGTAATCGACGTGTACAATAAGTCACCAATCTATCATAGCTACAATGAAACATCCAACGCCATTAGGTTAAGCAAATATCGGTTAGGTTGCAACAGCGATTTAGGAAATTATAGCGAAAAGAGCAAAGGTCTTAACGAACGGTTAATCCCGGATACGGAATTTGTCAATAAGAGTAGAAGTTATGGCACCTGCACAAAGGAACCCACATCGAATGAATTTTCCAGAGAAAATGGAATTGCTGAGGTAAGCAACAACGATCAACAGAAAATTGATTTTAGCCTGACTGATGGGGAAGAAACATCGGCAATGCGAACCCGATCTAGAACGCTGGGTTATGATGGTTCGGAGCGGAATCATTACATCACCTCACCATATCAGAGTCCGGAATTGACCATCACATCACGTAGATTAGAGGAGAACATTCAAAATATGCTGAAGGAGTTGGTCCTGTACGACAATTCGGATACGTCGACATTGAAAAGTAAACGAAAAAATAGTAAAAATAAAACGATGTTGAAGAGTAAGAGTACTTCACATCTAGCTACATCAACTGCTATTGATTTAAATGGTATAGGGAAAATCTCGTAATATTGTTAAAATAAACTCATTTTATGGTTTGTCACATTTTTTTGCAATTTTTTTTTATTAAATTAGTTACGGAAAAGCTTTCTATATATACGGTCAAAGTGAAGAGATTTTCTAATTTAAAGAAAAAAAGCAATTAGCTTAAATTTTGTTTTAATAACATAGAGGAAAACAAGATTTTCCATTTTAAAAGTATCAATAAAAAATTCCATTGTTGCTAAACAGGCAATCCTATAATCTATATACAGTCTAACCTTGATAAGCGTTAATTTCGGGAACATTGAGACATCGAGGTTCATAGAAATACAGTAGACGATTAACCCGTTCGGTACATGTTTTTTTCTATGGGGGTTAAAAATTCTCTCTATACAAATTAATAATGTTTAACTATTAGTATTCATTTAAAACAAAAAAAAAAAAAAATTGAAAATTTGCATTTTTTACAAATACGTCCACTGTAGTCCAACTTTTTTCTCAAAAAATCAAAATTGGGTCACAAATGCACTTAAAGGTGCACTGAATGAGAATAGAGTGTTGAAAATAAATAAATAAGAAGTCAATTCAAATTTTTAACTGCGTTGCCATATGGCATCAAAATACCGAATGGGTTAAAAAAACATAACTAGAGTTATTTAAGGTATTCGAGTTTTCGAGATTCTACTTGTCGAGGTCCCACTGTATTTATATAATATTCATATTTTTTGTTTCGTTAATATTTTGCCCTCAGAGAGCGGAAGTAGTAGCTAGTAGAAGGCCTGGTAGACTGACCTATCTTAAGGTGAAAGCCAGATCGAAATCCATTCAGTGGTTCAAGATATCTCAGGAGATATGATAGAAGGAAAGCTGAATTTGAAAAACAACATAGCCTATGTCAGTCTCCATAATATCCTTAGAGCCTGTTTAGACGCGACGTGTTTTCGTTCGTTTCGTTAAAGTTGAAGAGCGCAGGGTACTGTGGGAATGACGATAGGAAAAGACGAACGAATAGCCTTATTATGGAAGTCGTGCGGACTCGTCAGTCCGCAGCGATAGTTGAGTTCGTTCCGCAGTGATATGGTATTATGTAAGTCCGCATGCCGTTTGCGGACTAGACTCGCTGCGATCATATGCGTTGAACTGTCAAACGTGAGAAAGATTCGTTTCAGTCGTCACTGATACTTAAAGATTTTATTTATTTTTCAAAAATATAGCAATGTTTCCAAGTGTAGCACTTTTTTCTTTAATGATAATAACAACACTGATATGAAAATTATAAGAAAATCAATTAGAGATGCTCCCAGAAATCGTTCACCTTCTGTTTTGTTTTCCCTGTCGGGAACGCATTGGCGATTTCAGGGACCTTCTCCATTTCCTCGATTAGAGTTTTGAACTGTCTTTGAGTTATTTGCTTCATTGCCTTATCTACATATATACAAAAAAAAAACATGTTTGTTATAAATTTATAAAAAAAAAATCATTTTCTTACACTGTCTTTTTTTCTCCTAACCTCGAAATGTCAGTGGAAAAGGTGAGTCCGCAGCCAAATAGATGCGGACTTGAAATTGCTTGAAAAAAAACAGGTCTTGTGGACTACCATAATACCAAAACAGTCCGCAGTGGCAGATCTGCCGCAGTACGACGAGTCGCGCGACTTACTTAATAGGGCTAGAAATCTAAAATTCCCACCTTGAAAAAAAAGCGGAACGGTGCCCGATTGGTTGTTAATGTGTTTCGTTGCTATGCATTTCGTTGCTATGGTTTTAATTATTTTGTCAACTGTAATTGTTGTTTGGTTTTCCGATTATAATTGTTTTAGCAGTGGAGATAATGTGATCGTGGAATTCCATTTTCGCACATTCCAAAAGGAACCAAAATACGTTCGTTAAAAAATCTGCGTGTAAACACGAACGAAAAAAGGAGAGTAAATAGGTGGTCGTGTAAACAGGCTATTAACCTAACCTTAAAGGTAGAACCTGAATCGTACGTCGATGCGTCCGTCATGCGTCCGGCACGTTGACAGTTCGAGTAGAATCAACGGGCTGCTATGAGTACTCCCTTAATAATACGTTTTCCGATGCGGCAACCGCATAAAGTAGGTCGAATTTCTACTTTTACATGCGGCAACGCACGGAAATGTCATTTCGCAAAAAAGTTTGTTTACGATTTAAGCAATTTAAGTATGGAACAAATTGAAAGTAATTGTTTCGACGATAAACTAAAAGAAGAAGTGCAAAACAATGATTCGTTGCCGCACTCAACTGTCACCGCATCGAACTGTCAACCGGACGCACGCATGACGGACGCATCGACGTACGATTCAGGTTCTAGCTTAATGTTTCGGCAAAATTGGTCCAGTGGTTTTGAGAAATTTTGTCACAAAAAAACCGACTTTTCTTTATAATATTAATATACATCAATTATACTGGAAGTTTTATCGGCTTTGTGTATTATGTATGCGTTGTTTTCTAAATACCAGAAAATAATACGGATTACCTTTTTTAACAACTTTTAAGATAATAGCATCATCTTTATAAGACTCTCGCATACACATTTGAAAATTTGGTCAATAAATTTGTCAGCAATTACCTCAGAAATCCGTTTCAATGTACTTCTCCAAGAAAAAGTGGAAAAAGGATATTTGTGTTACATCTGCAGGACCTCCTGACACCCTTTCGTTCTCGCTGTCCTGCGATCTTCTCAGAGTCGTTTTGAAAAATTAATTAAATCTTCTGAACACTCTTAAATACCTTTTTTCCGATTATTATTTTAAGGAGATGTCCTTTCAACAAATTGCCAATTTTTAGAATTGCGTAATTTTAATTGTACCTTTAACAATCTGTTCGTCCTCACTTGATGTCAATGAAATTCTTTTGCCAAAGATTAGATTAAAAAGAATTGAAAATTTGTCGACTTGGGTTTGGTATTTTACAATTTTGTCTCATAATACTACAATCCTAAAATACCCAGATATCTCCGAAAAAATTATTTTCACGAGGCTTTTTTTGTGCTGGATTTATATTTCAGCAAAAAATATTAAAAGAAAGATTACGCTTCTCAGAAATCAAAACAGAATTATACCTAATTTTGTTTTTACGGGAAAGATAGGTTTTCTAAAAACTCGAATAGAAAAATCGCATAAAAATAGCGGGGTTGACAAACGAAAAAAAATCGTACCGTTATACATTTCGTTATGTACCGAAATTCATTCTTTTCGTTACGTTATGTCGTTTTGTAACGATAAAAAATTTCATTTCGTTACGTTATGACGTTATTATTTCGCTGCACATTAAATTGAAATTGAAAACTTAAAAAAATGCACTTTACCATAATAATAGATTATTTATTTTATTCAGTTCAGTTTCCATAAAAATAAATTCTATAAAAAAATTAATAAAACTTACCAAAAAGAAAATAGAATTTAGCCACTGGAATACCATCTTAAGCCAAAAAAAGCTCATCTTAATATTAAATATAGGTTTGTCCGTGAATGCTTTTAACACAACTTTAATAAAATATTTTGTTCTTATATAAAGCTTTTAAAAAGTCTCGAATTTGAAAACTTTGCTAGGGCAAAGGTTCGTGTCGAATTTCTTATTGAGGCTCTTGAGAAAAATTTTCGTGCTTTAAATAGAAAGCTTTTTCGGGAATTTTTAATTATAAGATAAATATATAAAGCTATTATTTTATATTAAAAAGCTGTAAGTAATTATAAAATTTAACGAAGGTAATAAAATTTTTGTGATATTTGTATGTACCTGTTATTACTGTAATTGAAAAGTTTGTTTACAATTACTGTAATTGGAAAATTTATGATTTTGTTATACTGTTATTACATAAAATTTTTTATACGATTAGGTGAAGAGAGAAATGTAAAATGTATGTATATACTTGCTTTCATAAATATTATATCTTATAATAAATATAGAATTTTAATGTTATTAAGACTGTTGTTTGCATATTTTTTTTTCATTATTTATAAAAATTCTATAATATTTGTAGGGTTGATATTGGTTGGCGAAAGCTCTGCTTGGGGGATGAGTTATCCAGTGACGAAAAGCGCGTTAAGATTGCTCCTGATAACAAGAAATGGGTTCACAGTAAAGGGGATGGCTTGATATTAGCTGGCGAAAACTTTTCTTGGGAGACGATTTCGGCAAGGAAGATAGCGGGGGTGAGAATTGGAGCCAATTGGAGTTAATAGACTGTCCTACTGATTACTATCCTATTCATAACATTTGCTCCTGAGTTGGACAATAGGAAATCGAACTTAATACGATTCAGTCAGTGTTTCTCAACCAGGATGCTTCCAGAGTTACCTGAAATCTGAAAAACAAAATTACGGGAACAAAATTATGAAAAAATTGAAAGTTGTTGTAAACAAAAAAATATCTTGAATTTCTATTAATAAATTAAAAGCTACCTGCAATTACATTCTGAAAGTATTTTGGAATTTGATTTGGTATTTATATTATTTTAGGTTCTTTGTAGAATCATAAAAACTTTATGTTCTTCATATCCCAAGAAACAATTTGTAACCGTGGTTACAAAAAAACCTTCAATTTAGGTTACATTTTGGTTACATTTTAGAAATCTGAAAAACAAAATTACGGGAACAAAATTATGAAAAAATTGAAAGTTGTTGTAAACAAAAAAATATTTTGAATTTCTATTAATAAATTAAAAGCTACCTGCAATTAGATTCTGAAAGTATTTTGGAATTTGATTTGGTATTTATATTAGTTTAGGTTCTTTGTAGAATCATAAAAACTTTATGTTCTTCATATCCCAAGAAACAATTTGTAACCGTGGTTACGAAAAAACCTTCAATTTAGGTTACAATTTGGTTACATTTTAGATGGTTTTCGAAAAAAACCCGCCAAAAACGGTTATTTTGAAACCAGCTTCTAAATAGGGTTTCTGAAACGTTTCTGAAAGGTTACCGAAACCAAATGTGAAACCTTTGAGTTTTGTTACCATGGTTTCAAATACGTTTCTTAACCGGAATGTAATCTCAAATTGTTACTTGGGATAATTATAATAGCAATTCAAATATCTCACTCTATAAATTAAATAGTCCGTTGATAATTATTTGTTTCAATGCTTTACTGAAACCTTAAGTGACATTTTTCCGGGAACACTTATGTGTTGAACAGGTTTCCTGCCGTTTCATCCACCGGTGATTCAAATGTTTTTTACCTTTTTATACCCGTATGGTGAAACCAAAGAATATGATTCTACATAAAACTCCCATACATGAAAATCCGATTGGAATAAATTTTAAAAAATCTTATTGGAAAATTTGACTTCAAAGTGGAATTTTGATACAACTGTTCGCTGTTCACTTAAATCATCATACGGGTTTTCAATAATTGCCAGATTGGCAATTATAGCTTTTGTTATGTTTTAGAATTGGATTTGACAGAACGGGTAAAATCACTTCAAAACCTGAAATCATAACGTCCCCGGGACTGCAGTTCGATGAATTCGCAACATGTCTGTATGTGTGTGTGTGTGTGTATCGTGTGTGTAGTGTTCGTATGTTCGTTAGTATGTATGTTTGTATGTAACAAAATTTGTAAGATCGACTTCTTCCAATAAACCTTAACCGATTTTGACGCGGTTTTTCGCATTCGAAAGCTGTTATTGTCTCATAAAACCCTATCGATTTTGGAAAAAGTGAACCGTTTCCGAGATAATCGCAAAAACATTTTCCATTTGTAAGGAAGAGCGGGTAAGTAGTTATGAGATTGAATTTTGACGTACATGTGACAAAGTTATGTAGAATAAAATTCTTAATTACTTTTTGTTTAAACAAATTTTTCGAAAAAATGAGCCGTTTTCGAGAAAATCGCAAAAAAATTTTACATTTGTATTGGAGAGGAGAGAAGGGGTTGTTCGGTTTTTCTCATTTTTGAAAGAGGTGTATATTTTCATAAAAGCCTGTTGTGTGCCAAATTTCAACTTTCTACTTAAATTGGTTTTTGAGTTTTCAAATATTTTCGTGTAAAAATTTTCAATACGATATTGACTTATAATATTCATCATATGAGGTTTGAATATCTCACCGTTAGGTGGAGTAAGCTGTGTTTTTAATATGAAGCCTAGTGTTCCACCGATGGGTAGGGTGACCAGACTTTAAAAGCGAAATAACGAGTTTTCGAGTAAAAAAAGTGACTGTATTGATATATTAATAAAAAAAACTGTAAAAAGTATCAATCTTACCATTTTGTTATCCCATGACCTAGTACCACTGAAAGTTTGATCTATTAATCGTGCTAGATTTAAAGTGAGTAAAACAATAAAAAATCAAAAAGAACAGGTCGGAAAAGTGACTTTTAAATGCCTACTTGATTCTGTCAGCACATTTTATACACATCTCAGTCAGAAAAACAATTATGTATATAATGACATAATTTGTTAGAGTTTTGTGACTTTTTGTACAACATATAAATGCGTTTATTAATAATTGTAGTTACCTCCCCCCTCCTTCATTTCCGGTATATATATATATATATATATATATATATATATATATATATATATATATATATATATATATATATATATATATATATATATATATATATATATATATATATATATATATATATATATATATATGTTATACCTATATTGCCAAAAGCAGTCATTTTGACTGCTTGACTTCCTTGGGCAATCTAGTGTTAATAAGTATATTTTTGTAATACATTTTCCGAGAAAAAATTAGCTCGCTAGGGGGTACGGCAGCGAAAAAGGTTGGGAAACACTGCTCTAGATTATAGGCTCTCTACTGTCGCATATCGCCTTACGGAATTCAAGTTACATCACATCGGAATCTTTATAAAGTTTACAATACGATTTTCCAAAACTTTTCCATACATAATATTCCTTTTAATTTTACTGTTCCTGTTTACTGTTATAATTTTTTTTTAATATTTAGGTAATGGTTTAATTTCGCTTTAAAACAATTGGATCTAAATCTTGAAACCACGTATATTTAATTGAATTACCGTAAAATTGATTATATCTTTTTTACAATAATTTAATGCATAAGTACAGAGCAAAAAAGTCGCTTTTCTAAAGGTTTCGGTTCGTCGGAAAATTTGTATGTGAGATTCGTAAATTATGGGTAGTACGTAATCTAAACTTTCCAATGAAACTGCGTGAGTAGAGTTTAGATTTCAGATATAACCCAAGTACAATAAATTGGTTAATGTGTTAAAGGAAATCGGTGCGAAAAAAGTCTGATTCATATTCGGATGTTGGATTTGAATTTCATGTATTCCGTACACGTGAGTTTTGTCCTCCGAGATTGTTTAATCAAAACGAAGGTGGAGGTGTTATTACTTTTGGTGAAATGATCCTTTATTGCGGTATCATGTGTCCTTTTCATTTGTTACAATATGAATAACATTTTCTACGTAGGTATACAGAAGGAATTTCGCAAAAAAAAAAAAGTTTCTACCCAAGACCAACATAGGTTAGGTTGAACGATTTATTTCATCTTAGCATCAAAATAAGTGAAAGTGTCTCTTGATTTTCTTGAGAATGAAAATTACTCCTCAAGTCGACCGTGTAAGGTATTAAGGAGCCAACCATGTGTCTGAAGGGTAACAGGCAATTTACTTTTACGTGATGTAAAAAGTCTTTGGCATTATATTATTTCATAAATAGTAGTCAATAAGTACAGGATTATATACGATTGGGTTGGGAAAATCTAATCTGCGTATATGTGCAATTTATAAGACCGAATCGATTAATTTGATAAGAAAATCATTTTCTCCGAATAAATTGTAAAAGGGCGAGGAATGAGATATCTGATCAGAGTCAAAATCATTTATCGACTTCAATGTATGCCGGCGTCTTCAAATGAAATCTGTTCTTCTTTTTGTTAATCTAATTGCTGGTACTGCTTGACTTTGAATTTACATTAATGTATGGGATTCGTGAACATTTTAAAGGCTTTCGTCGTGGGTTATAATATTCTAGCATGGTTTTTCATCAGAGCACACATCTATTGTGTAAAGATTGGAATGTGTGTTTATGTGTGAAATCTTACTTCTTGGAAACTTTGGCTTTTGGAATTTCAATTTAAAATATCAGTTGTTTTTAACACAAAACTTTCCTCTGCAATTTTTTGAATTTAAGTAAAAACTATAGCCCAGTAAAAACTATATGGCCATGTCCGTATTCCAACCACCTGGTGTTAATTAGTGTAAATTCACTTCTTTAAAATAAAAACCATGTGCGCCATGAAAATGCAGTCGGGATCACTACCGACTCCCAGCCCCCCTGGAACACACGAGTATGCACTCCCAAGACACTCAAAATGACGATTCCTCCGACCGGAACCAATCTCGACCCCTTCGATCAGCAACTCGAGAGAGAATGATGTGTAAAATAATAGCTTTTCAAATATTTTGAGAACCGTTAAAGATATATAAAAACCGTTAAAGGAAAAATGCAGGAAATTTTATTTCCTTTGAATCTGGTTATGTACATTTTTTCGTGATAGCGTATAATTTTCGAGAGATTTTCAGAAAACCGAAATATTTCCAAAAAACTTAATTTTTTAGAAATATGGTGAGAATCGTTAGAAATTTCCCAACTTATTCCTCCACAGTATGTTTTCCCTGGTCCCTCTCGTGTAGCTGCACGCGCGCACGACTTCTTCCTTGAGCCTCCCCGTTTCCATACAGTAAAGTTTAGGAATTCCTTGATTCCGTGAACAACAAGACTGGAACGATTTACCATCTGATGTGTTCCCCCGTACTATTCAAGAAGAACATAAACCGACATCTCCTTTCGTTCTTCCGACCATCCTGAGCTGTGCTTCGGCATTGAAGGGTCTTCTCCTAAGCTCTGGCTGAAACTATAAAAAAAAATACGTATAAACCGTAAAAACAAAAAAAAAAATTAAAATTTTATTCCTTATATTGTAAATTTGGTTAAAAGCAGTTTTTCATATAAGTGCATAGTTTTCGACAGATTTTCAAAAAAATGTAAAGAATTTTACATCCGTTAAATTTTGTTACATTCATTTTTCCCAAAAACGCATCGGTTTCGCGAAATTTTCATAGATCGGGTTTTTCAAAAAAAATGTGTTACATGTTAGAGCTACCGTTACTTTTCCGAAAGTTGATCGCAAACTACGATTTTTGTGAAATTTATTTACAAAAAATTTCAAGTCGCTAGGTCAACGCGGTCTCGAGTTATTTCAGATACGTACAACGGACAGACCGACAGACAGATGCACGGACATCCTCATAATTTTGCCTGAAACGCATTTCGTCCTGATCAGAAATTTTCTATACTCTCCTTGTATAGAAGAGGAAAGTAAAAATAAAGTGAATCCTGCTGTTTCTCCATTGTCGATTTTTACCTATCAAAAACTTTTTGCTTTAACATTGCAGATTTTTTTCAGGATTTTAAATTTAGAAAGAGAAGGTATGAATTTTTACAAGTCTGAAAAAATGTAATCGAAAGCAGTATTGAGGCGGAGGTTTGCCATACAAATAGAAGATAAAAATTGTCACTCAACGGTAACATTCTAAGAAATTACTTTCTTAACAACTTTTGAGAAAATAGCGTTGTCCTTGCAGATCCTTTGGTAAAATTTTTAAAATTTTGAATTGAATTGTGATCAGCGATCCCAAAAGTGCTAATTTAGAGCTAATTTTTCCGGTACAAAGTAAAAAAAACTTTACATTATCCTCCCGTACGGCCCCATCAACCTGCCTATGGATGAATGGTACAGTGAATTTTAAGTTTGACGTATTTTTAGCGCCACACGCTCATCCTCCTTGGCCTATGGTCTCACACTAAAACTATTCATCCGCTGCTAAAAACCTGATGAAAATCGTTTCAGGAGTTTAGGAGAAATCAGAGAAGGGGTTACAAGTGACATGGAAGGTATATTTAAGTTTTTGGGACGTGGCATTTGTAATAGTGAAAACACGATTAAAATCCCTTCAGCAATATAGGAGATAGATGGGAAGGCGGTTGACGGACAGAAGAAGAGATACTTTCTTTGATGGCAGATGTAGATTGCTAGTCGTAATTTCATCTGTTAGGCTGTTTCACATCACGCCGGCTAAAAAACGCTGACAGACAAATAAAAGTATTAATTTTTTTTTTGCTTCAGCACGATAAAATAGTTATTATTATACTACGACCATGGAGATGCAGGTATCAGAGTAGACAAGGCGAGGAGTGACTCTCAGATTTTGATGAAACTTAAGCCATAACTATCCATGTTTGGGGTCCTTTTTGGCCTCCCGAGAAGTGTGCAAACTTTTATGTATGGTTGGTTGCTGATAAAAATAATTACGTGTCTCTTTTTGTAACCTTCTTTCACATATGTAAGTTTCATTAATAGTTATACCTCGCGAGGTTTACTTTTTAGTCAAAAAAGGACATGAAGGAACAGAAAATATTAAAAATGAGATACCAGTAATATTTATTGTTACAACGCAGTATATTTTTACTTTTTACGGTGTAAATAGTATTTTTTGTCCAGGGCATCTAGAGATAAAATAGTGAATATAATTATTTTATAATGGGGCATCGGCTATATAAAACATAACAAAAGCTATAATTGCCAATCTGGCAATCATTGGAGACCCGTATGGTGATATTCGTATCAAAATTCGAACAGTTATACCAAAATTCCACTTTGAAGTCAAACTTTCCAATAAGATTTTTTTAAATTTATTCCAATCGGATTTTGATGTATGGGAGTTTTATGTAGAATCATATCCTAAATAACTTTTGTTCTTAGACTTTTTTGATAAGATGAACCGTTTTTGAGATATTCACAAAAAACGATTTCGTTCGTATGGGGGGTACCCCCCTAATGGTGCATTTTTGCCCATTAACGAACTTAGCCTCGCATTTTACAAAAAACGGATCTGTGCAAAATTTCAAGTCTCTACGCCAAGATCCCGTCATCACACACAAAAATGAATTACACCAGTGTGTTTAGAATGATAAAAAAAATTGAATTTTGCATGTCCGTCCGTCTGTCTGTCCGTCTGTCCGTCCGTCTGTGGCGCGGATTGCGGGCGCACGGATTGAGCTAGAGACTTGAAATTTTGCACAGATCCGTTTTTCGTAAAATGCGAAGCTAAGTTCGTTAATGGGCAAAAATGGACCATTAGGGGGGTACCCCCCATAGAAACGAAAATGTTTTTCGCGAATATCTCAAAAACTGTGCATCCTATCAAAAAAGTGCAAGAACAAAAGTTATTTAGAATAAAACTCCCATACATCAAAATCCGATTGGAACAAGTTTTAAAAAAATCTTATTGGAAAATTTGAATTCAAATGAAATTTTGATACGCCGTTCAATTAAATCGATTCGCGGACAATTTATCGTGAACAATTTATCGTAAAACAATTTATCGTGAACAATTTATCGTAAAACAATTTATCGTAAGAACAATTGATCGTAAGACAATTTATCGTAAGACAATTTATCGTAAACATTTTGTCGTAAGGAATATTATTTGTACAAATTCGGGCGCCCGAATTTGTAAAAATAATATTCCTTACGACAAAAAGTTTATGTTATATATATTTACACACACACACACACACACACACACACACACACACACACACACACACACACACACACACACACACACACACACACACACACACACACACACACACACACACACACACACACACATTATAGCTTTTGTTATGTTTTTTCCAATAAATTTTACTACTTAATAGTAAGATTTACTATTTTGTGGTTAAATTGACTATAAATTGACTATATTTGTAATTGGAATTAACTATCTTGTACATAATTGAAATAAACTTTTTTAGTTTTAGTCCAAATTCCCCATTATAAAATAGTTAGATTCACATTTTTTTTTTCTGTAGTAGTCTAACAGGCAGTCTAATATGACGCATCGCTACTGCATACACGATGGTTACTGACCACATTAGTGTTTATCGTAAAATATAACGAAGTTTAATCACGATATATGCAGATATGGCCGTAGCATTGTGAGACAACAAATTTACTCTCTGCAATTTTTTGTCCATTTCGGACAAACATATTAATTAAACACCTTTAACTGAACGCCTTTGTTCAAAAATTACATTTTTCCAAAGATATTTAATAATTTATTTTAAGGTTACCGTAATTTTTGCTGAAATACCATGATTGACATGATATAATAAATGTTTCTAATGTTTTTTGCAGTAATTTCAAGGCATTCGCCCCCTTACTTAACAATACGAAACATTGAATTTATGAAGTGAATCCCATTTGATTAATATTAAAAAAAATCAAATGGGGATGGTATTTGTGCATCTATTTGGCGATTACTCATACTAAATATAATCATTCATGTGCGTATTCTAGTCATGCAATATAATCATTAAACAATCCTTCAAAGTGTACGGCTTTTAAAAATTAAGTGGAAATTATTGTAAATATAATTACCGGGAAAAATGAATTAAGAAAATGGTAACCTATTTTATTCGGTAGAATTTTCATAAAATTGATTTTAACGCTTTATTTACAGCAGATGTTTCTTTCAGTAATTCTTTTTAAACCTAAACGAACCCTCGCATTTCTTGAGTCACCTTCGCGCATCGCCATCCCAAATTCTCGAATATAGCATAAGGAGATCTGATTCTTTAACAGTGGCTCCAATTGAAATTGTCGTTAGGAGGTTGAGAAATGGCACTCGCAAGTTTTCGGGGTCGCCGATCACGAACTTGGCGTTAGAATTTCAAAATTCGAAACGGAAAGTCCTGAAACGATATCGGTTTTTCCCAAAAGTTTTAAAAACTATAACCCCGCAACGACGGGTATGCATCTAGTGTTAATAAATCACAAAATTTTTCTTTAATTGCATTTATTATACACTTATACGTGTATAATAGTCTGGGTCCGGTCCAGAGAGGGGGGGGGGGGGTCACGGGGTCAATGCACATGTTTCTTAAATCTAGTAACATTTTTCTTATTTCTATGGAAAAAATGTTACTTATTTTTAAACCGATTATAGAAATCGGCTACTGAAATCAAGAAAAATGTTCCTTAAAATCCACGAATATATCCAATGAGGGCTCTATAAATCCATTGCTGATGTTATGGTTTTTTTCCATTCATTTTTTTCCCACAGTAATTTTGGAATTCCACTTTCTTTAAATGAATTTTCATTATTAAAAAAAAATAACTGTATTTACTAAATATTTTTTTCCTTGTAGGGGAGAGCGGGACCGATAGTTCCGATTTTGAAAAACTTGCAAAATACATCGATATAACATAATGCGATCAAATTGACTTCTAGAAATGATAAGACTATAAGGTCTATAGTTTATGGATTTAAAGTCATTTTGGCTTCTTTTTTATTATTTTTTAGTACACAACAATTTTTGTGAAGCAAGTCGGAAAGGCACAATTTGCCCCAATTTGGGGTCAATTGTTCTACTGCTGGGGCAAATTGTTTATACTAATCATGTAGCTATATTAAAAGGAAATGTACAGTTTTTTTAAATTGAAAAAACTCCATTTATTTTATTCATTTTGTACATTTATTTAAAAAATCAACTAAAACAAACATTCTTCAAAAAATGTTAAAAAAACAAGCATATACAGCCTTGGCCAAAAGTATGGAGCACCCTGTAAATTTTACTAATATACAAAATCTGATGCTCCAAATCAATCGTATTGTTTATTAAAGTTTTGTCGGCATCTAAAAAATAAAATTTAAACAATAGTCAAGTGGCTGGTTAGTAACAAAACATCTAGAACAGGCCTCGGCACCATGTATGTAGTGATTTACTACTACTCGAAAAAAATTTATGTTTCTTCATATACTATAACACAAAATGAGAAAACGCATCATTTTCATTTTTTACGCTCTTTCGCTTTTGATAGTATTTGAATTTGAATATGAGCGCTTCATAATGGAAAAGGAAAACTAAAAAAATCAAATTTCTGAAAAAAATTCGTACATCAGTGTTCTTTGGGAAGCAATTATAATTTTGGAGAGCAAATGTATACACCCGTACGCATCAACAGCAGAAATCATACTGAATGACTGTCGTAGGCTCGCTCCATCGATTGTTAGTCAATCGTTTGATTTCGGCTGCCGAAGTGGCCGTCGTCGTCGTCAACCAACACGTATCATTGCGTTGGAGAGTCGAGTAAAAACGTTCATACATTGATTGTAATCTCGTAAAATTTGAATAAAAATGTTATCGTATTGAGGAGCCAGACGAGCCAAGCAGTGCCGAGGCTTGATCTAGAACCTTAAAAATTTGCTTTTGTGGTGTTTTTTGATATCCGATTAGTTCGCTTTCTCAGCTCGCTGTGAAGACATACAGTTCTGTAGTGCCTTGAAGTGATTTTTTTTCAATAAATTAAATATTTTAATGTAAATATGGCGAAAAAAAGAGAACTGACATTGCAACAGCGGGTAGAAATTCAACTTTTGAAGCAGCAAGGCAAGTCCCAAGTGGAAATTTCTAAAACCGTTAAATGTTCGCGTCGAGCTGTGCAATATGTTATCGAACGGTTCGAGAAGACTGGATCGCATAAAAATAGACACAGATCTGGACGAAAACGACTTACTATAGATCGTGAAGACAGAATATTAGTAAGGGATTCACTGAAAAATAGGAGAAAAAGTCTTTCGAGCTCGCTGCTGATTTTTCAGTAACAATTAAAAAGCCAATATCTGCCAGGACGACACGAAGAAGACTGCAGAAAGCTGGTCTAAAAGGCTGCAAAGCCAGGAAGAAGCCGTGGCTTTCCGAAAAAAACAAAAAGGCTCACTTCCAATGGGCTCTAAAACACAAAAGTTTAACCGAGCAAGATTGGTCAAATATTCTATGGTCGGACGAATCAAACTTTCAGATGAGTAAAATAATTCCTTTTTCTGTAGAAAAACATTATTTTCGACCCGATAAATATGTGAAGTGTAGTAAAATCCAACGGTTTACAAATCATATTTTTTCATTATTTTTTAGGTTTTCAGGACACCCGGTGCATCGTATGTCCGCCGCCGAATAGGCGAAGAGTATAATGTCGAATGTGTTGTACCAACCGTAAAATACGGGGGTGGCAGTATAATGGTTTGGGGCTGCATGGGTGGATCTGGAGTTGGTGAAATGTTCGTATGTGAAGGCAAAATGAACTCCAAAAAGTACATAGATGTGCTCAAAACTACACTTATGGCGTCGTTTTCATGCATTTTTGGAGATACAAACATGGATGGCGTAAAGTTTCAGCAAAACAACGCACCATGCCATAAATCCACCGAAACAAAGAATTGGTTTGAAGAAAATTGCGTCGATGTTTTAGAGTGGCCTTCGCAGTCTCCGGATTTAAACCCCATAGAACATTTATGGGCTATACTAAAGCGTAAGGTGCGGGCACATCAAATTTCGTCAAAAGAAGATTTAAAAAGGCACCTCCAAGAAGAGTGGAGCGCGATAAGCAGCGATGAATGTAAGAAACTCGTCGCATCCATGCCTAAGAAAATCGCTGCCGTTATAAAGGCGAAGGGTGGCCCCACAAAATATTAAATTTCTATCATACAATAAACGATTAACATCTACTAAAACTATTTTTATTTGACTCCATCTAAATATAACGGTTATTTTGCCATATATCATGGGTGCTCAATACTTTTGGCCAAGGCTGTATTAAAAAAACTTAATTTTTTTTTTCACAAGATATTCTACTAGTATTGCTTTTTGGTCATTGTTGAAAACGGTTACTGGCTTTTCTCCGGCTCTCAATTTTTTTGATATCGAACATCATGTGTAAATAGTAAAAAGAAATACTATGGGCTCTGTTTTTCCTACTCACAACTAGCCAAAGAAACGGACCAACTAGCCCCATTTTTTCCAAATTATGTCAATGTCATGTTTTGTCTTTGCATGATAACAAAAACCACTACCACATTACGCAACGTTTTATGACTTTAATTATTTATTATAAAATACTTCACAATAGTGGTAGCTTCCATAATTATCAAAAAAGACCAAAAAATGCGAAGACGAAAATATTTACTTCCGTGACGTATAAGCACCTCACTCACCACAGCCACCCCCTCAATGTTGTGGTGGGTACTAAACTGGCTGCCAAAGAGGCACAGTTACTTGACATCACGTAACGTTTTTAAAACGCATACCTATCTCTTTTCATATTGGCGTAATTTCGATCGGAACAACTTACCACGGGAACTTTCGGCCCCGCTCTCCCCTATATGTCTATTTTGCTGATTATATGCGAATTATAAAAGAAGAAAAATATTTAGAAAATATTTTCTTGATTCTAGAAACTGAAACTTTTACTGATGTTCGTTACTAAATTTAAGACAATATTTTCTTGATTCACATGTTTCTTAATTCTAGTAACCGAAAATTTCATGGTGCAAAAATGTGTCTTAATTCAAGAAAAATATTACTAAATAGTTTTTTTTATAGTAAATGTTACTGAATTCAAGATAAAAGTGTGTTGATTTGAGTTACGGAACGAGATGATGTTGACACAGAGAAATATGATTTTTTGTAAAAATCGCAAGTTTCTTGATTTAAGTAACAGGTGGTTTGATCTATGGGGATGGTATTTGTGCATCTATTAGGATTGGCGATTACTCATACTAAAATCCGACACTGTTTTCAAGAAAAAAGTTACTGAATACAAGTAACCGATAATTTGCAGAGCCACCTTTAAAGGTTTAGTAACATGTTTCTTAAATTAAGAAAGAATTTTTTTCTCCGTGTGCATACTATCTGACGATGTGAGTTACAATAATCACACCTAAACTGGTTTCATTGTGAATTCTTTTTCTGTCCGAATTTAATTATGTCCAAATTCGTTGGTGTATAGACATTGGCCTCATTTTTTCAACGTTTCCTTTCGCATATGAAACCTTTTGGCGATGCTCAAAAATCGACAAAAGAGAGTTAAATTGATGTAAGAACTTTAGAACGCGATAAATTCAAAAGTTACTCGGTATATAAAGACTATTAACCTTTTGATGCCATCAGAACCAAGCAAGGTTAAAATGACATATTGTTTGGTAAACACTGAATTGAATCAGTTAAGGAGTTTTTATATGTATATAAATGTACATATTTAATCATTGATCAAATTCGAAGAGAAACTTATAATTAACATAGAGTCAAAGCTTATTCCAAGAGATTATCATAAAACTTCGAACAGCTAAGAAAATACTTGATATGCGAATTCGCGAAATAAATTTATCGAACATTACGTCGACCGCAAAAAACAAATTACATGGCAGAGATTTGAAGAGACGGTAGAATGTCATTAACATTAAGCGAATCCGATTTGAGCTTAGGAAACTTTACGAGTTCACGTTGAAGTTATTCGGTAGCCACACAATTGTGGAAAAAAAAAACAATATTTAGTCGCATAAATTACATTTGATTGTTTTATGTTATAAAGTTAGACGTTTGTGGAGATAATATTGTAAATATCGCGATTAACCGGCTCGATTGTGACTTTCTATTCTCTATTCTTGAATAAATCCACTTTTTTTTGTTGTTTAATATTTATAAAAACTGTAACAATTAAAATACCAACACTTATTATACCTACCATGATTTGTATGGAATTTTTCTCAAAAGGAAAATAGAAAAAAAAATTAAATAAAGTGTTCGGTGCAAGTGGACCAATGAGTTTATTGCTAATAGTGTGTACACTCATTTAAAGCCTTAATTAACCTATCGCAAATGTAAACAAATTAATTCGTTTTTAAGTGTATTTTCTAGTATCGTATTGAACTATAAAACTATAGATGAAACCTTGAACTCTAAGTGATTTTTTTTGCTATTCCATGCCGGTCAATGCTATGCTTCACAGTGATGTGAATTTCTCGTTACAAATCTATTTCTTCTTTACATTTTAATAAAATATTTAACAGTTTCAGTTAAATCGAGAACAACGTGTTGACGAAAACAGCAAATTTGAATTGAATTTAAAAAGCAAATTGCGTATTTTTTCTTTGGTAGGTAATTTTATCTCATCCATTTAAACAACAGAATAAATAAAACGATAATTTTATTCTCTTTGCAAAACTATCCAAAACATATTTTTATTGCTTTATTTTGTTCCATAAAAATCAACATAAATAAGCGATGATATTTTTTATGTAGATTCCTTGCTGTCGCAGGAATCCACCAGAGAGCATTGTTTAGTTTTCTGCCTGGAATTCTTCTATATGTTTTTTTAAAATATTTTTTAAAAAGTTATAGTCAACTGCATGTAATTTTTGTTCTAGTTATAAGCAATCATTTTTTTGTTCCATATATTGCTAAAAGGCAAAACATCTTAAATCGGTTTTCATGCAAAGCGAAAGTGATCTGTCTATAAATGTAAATACAGATCACTTTGGCTTCGCCTGAAAATCGACTAAAGATGTTTTGCCTTGTTGTCACAGATATGTATTCCGTAGAGTCCGACCAAAGGTCAGATTTTGACCGAAGCTGAAGTCGAAGCCGAACTTCTGCCTTTTTCTCAACTTTTGGCCGAAGCCGAAGGTTTGCATAAAAGCTAAGATAAATGTTTATTGTAAGGACAAAGCAATTGCGGTCCTATTAAAATTAATTTCTTTTTGTCGTTAAAAAGAATTGAAGCATTTGAAAATTTACAAAACCCAAAACAAAACCATTTTTTTTTTCAATATCTTTAAAATTGTCATTATCAGTCAACTCTTTCTCTCGGCGCTACAACCGGTTTCCGGTCTTGGCCTGCTGCAATGTCTTTCGCCAGAGGTTCCGGTCGCGTGTTGATGTCCTCCAGTTTTGCTGTCACGAGCGTCACAAAAACAGCTGTATAAATGTTGCAGTAACTTTGTTGTGACGTCGCTGCAACCATTTTGTAACGCCATTTCGCAACCCAAGTTGTTGCGTAACCATTATGTATCCATTTTTGGTTACTTGGGTATACTCTAAAACGGAAAGCTACATTTAAAATATAACAAACGTCCTGTTAAGCCAATAACTGAAGTTGTCAAAAAGTTTTTATGCATTGCCTTGTGTTGTATTTCTCGGTCATTTCTGGTCCCCCTATCTTATGGTTCTATTTGGAAAGCAAAATTTTTTTTTCTAAAACTTTGTAATTTTGTAAAATAAAAATGAATATTTAACAGTATTTTAGAATTTATCTACATACCCTTATGACTTGTTGCAACAGCTGTCATAGGAGGTGTCCATAAAATACGTCACGTTAATTTGAGCCTTTTTCGAATCTTTCCCTCGTCACAATTTTTCGCGATTTCTCATCTTTGGTTGAGTGCCGCTGTCACACCACCGAACTTTTATTTCAAATTTCCTAAGCTCAGACAAAATTTAGGTCTATTTCGAATATCAGTTATCATCAGTCTAAATTGCTATCGACGATAGCGCGTGTTGTAATGAAAACCTTACAAATGTTGCAATTTATCAATGGTTTGCAATCTAGGTTTGCAATCTAGAGACAAGTAATTGTTACGAGACATCAATTGAGGAGGAACAGTCCCTTCTTGGGATTTAGTGCCACCAAATGATACCAGAAGAAACAGGATATCATAGCGATAAACCAAAAAAATACATGATTCGCGATTTTTGGTATTTAGATTTGGTAGTTTGCTTTCAAACTTCTTTCGTTCTTGGGACCCGGGATATTAAACCTATAATTTCTAGTCATATATGAAAAGTAAAACTGTATATATGAAAAAAATTAGTTGATGTGGCAATTACAGCTTCTGGAATTGCGCTATGGACCCTAGCGGTCTATGCGAGGCCCTGCAATCTAGCAGGCCGCCACCGAACCTACAGCTTCTGTCAAAAAAGTTTGCTTTTGATGTGAACAGCACATGACTTTCGTAAACAAAATCTACGTTTCTTCACAATTTACCTGAAGAATAAAGTATTAGTTTACATAAGATTATGAATCGTAAAAGATATCGATTTACGGTAAAAGGCGAAAATGTAGAGAATTTTAATAACTTTAATTCTGGCATTAACTTTTTTTTTCAAAAAACCGTTTGCAAAATTTTCGCAAAAACAAATTTTTTGTAAAAGACAAAATTATGGCAAATATTATTCTCTTCAATTCACCTCATACATTAAACTACTAACAATCCTTTGTTTTTGGAGATAATCGCAAAAAAATGTTTTTTTTTAAAATAACGGTATATCTCGATAACGGCTTGAGATACGGAGTTCTAGTAAAAGACAAAGATGTAGAAAATTTTATCGTCTCCAACTTTTGCTATACATAGCAAAAGAGACTTTGGTCTCTGGTCTCCAGGGTACAAAAGGCAAAAGTCTCCAAAGTGTATACACGATCACAGACATTTAAGTCTGGAGATCAAAAAATAGATCTCCGGAGACGTTTACTAAAAAGTCTCTGGAGTGTATACACGACGCAGGGATCTCGTCTCCAAGCTTAACATTGGGAGATCTTTTTGACATTTGGTAGTTTTTGATTGGTGTTGTGTTGTGAAATTTTTCGAGTTGTGAATATTTTTATTAAAATGAACGGGGGAAATGAAAAAATTACAGCAGCAATAGCAGCACTCATAATTTTGCGTAGGAGGCAAAAGAGGCAACGCAAAATATGGGTGAAAAATTGGATCGACCAGCATAACACAAACATTGTTGCACGAAAAACACTTTTTTTCTATATAAAAATTTACTTTTAAACTCAAAACAACGAGACAAATTCTCGTTCCCACAAAACAATTCCCTGAAATGTCAAAATTCGTCTCCGGAGACCAAGAGATAGATATCAAAACGTTTTGAAGACCGGAGACGCATTAAAGAGACGGCAAGAAACTTAAGTCTCCCAAGAGACCCTAGAAACTTGATACTTGGAGATGGAGACAAATCTCCGGTCTCCGAAGTGTATAGACAGGTCTCTTTGTATGCAGAGGCGAAATTTTTGGTCTAAGAGACCGAAATCTCCTTTCGTGTATCCTTAAGACTACTAAAAAACGCGCAATTTCGGAGTAAATAATAAAAAACTAAATTGCGATCTTTAAAAAGTCGCCATTTTGGTAACTTCCGGTTTACGGATTTCCACCAAAAGTCGAGGGGATCGTCCTATTCCAGGAAAATTTAATGGCTCTAGGTCAATTAGTTTTGGAGAAATCTTGTACACAGTCTGATAGACTGACAAACTAACAGACTGATAGACAGAATAACATTTTTGTAATAACGCTCTGATCCACTCAGGAGTCCTCGGCAAATGTTTTTTGGTCAAAATGAAGAGGTCGAAATTTTTCATGAATACAATACTTGATTATACTACGTATCAGAAAGTAAAAATCGGATAAATTGTAAATTCGGATTTTCCAAAATGGTATTTAAAACTAATGCACACCTTGCAAATTTTGTTTTTGTGAAAGAAAGGCATTGACTGAATATTCTCGTTTTGCTTTTACATCGAAATAAATTGTTGAGGTTATGTCAACTAGTATTCCTCTCAATAATCTTCAAGACAGGCCAACTAATGTCAGCCTGGATACACTGGTGTAATTCATTTCTTGATTTCACATCGCTTAGTTCTGTATGTTGCAAATATTATAGCAAATACAATACAGTTATATGCTTTTTATACTATCGCGGTATATAAGGTGTAATTAAATTGGGAAATTCAAAATAACGGACAAAACGTTAGTAATTAGTCTAAAACATACATAAATGTGGTATCATTTCCGCAAAGTGATTTCTAACAATCAAGGACGACAAGTGATAACCACGGATTGCTTAAAATTTCGCTTTTGTGTGGAAACGGTGAAAAACATAAATTTAATGTGCCGGTTCTAATTGTGACTTTTTAGTGCTTTTAGGATGATGACTACCGGAATTTTTTTGAAATCTCATTCAATTTCGGGAAAGTTGTGAATTTTCCAGGAAATTTATTTCGTAAAATCAAATTTGCGCTCTTACTTTCCCATAACAAAAGAGAATTGTTCTCTTGCCTTGCAAAATATGTAGAGCTTAACGAAAAATTCGAAGCTTTTCGATAAAATTTCATGCAAAGCTCGCAGGCATGTAATTTGATTTGGTTATTTCTGCATGAATGTTAAGCAGTTGTTGATACTTTCTGAAGATTTTCACTATTTCACACTTGGGTCTTCACTGAATCGAAGTGATGTTTGTCACGTCAGTTCGGTATTTGGAGTGATAACAGTTGGTTCTTAAGTGTTGACTCGCGGTCTTAACGTTGGATTGCATTCAAAAAATTCTTTAAGAAGCGCGAGATTTGAGTGTGTGATTTGAGGTTGCGAAACAACGAAAAAATGAATTTAAATTTAATGAAATTCCAAAAATTTCATTTTCTTGTTGAAGAATTTGATTAAGAATTTAATAAAAATTAGATATATAAATATTGTTGGAACCATTAAAAAGCTAAATTCAGTGATTGTTATAAAAAATTTGTTGCAAAGATATTAATGTTTAATTAATGTTTTTATATGTAAGTGTTTAAACAAAATTCTCTCGTACGCATACAGTTTGAATAATCCAGACAAGGATTTCAATAAAAATTTTATGGATTAGCATCTGTATCACATTTCTGCAAAATTTTTTTTTGGGTAAGTGAAGTGATAAGTTCCCATTAATCAACATTTATCAGAAGCGACCTTTTATAAAATTTATTTGCCTAGTAACTGAAATTAATTACAATTGCTTCATATCTAGATATTCATGAATATTACAATAAAGTAATAACCATAAAATTTTATTAACAAAAATTAGTAACTGAAAAGCAGTTAATCACCACAATGTGAAAGCAATTTGGATCGTAAAGATGAAATCTTTCGCATATTTTCCCTCGGAGTTTTAACATTTAATGTCCTTTTAAATTAATCAAAAGGAATCTTCCTCCTGATTTTTATCCTCGTGGTTTTTACATGTCAACAGGACAATATACATCTATATAAAGAATTTCCAAGATATTAAGAAATTGAAAGTTCGGGATTAAATCATGATAAAGGGCTATGAGATATACGTGATACCATTTCTCTTTTGAACGAGATTTTCTTAACAGTCAAACCTAATTGAATAAAGGCCTTGAAATCTTAAAGAGCTCATCAAATTTTTCATTTTTTGTCATTTTCATGAAATTCGTCCCTTATGATAGCAGACTCATTTATCTTTACCAATTCCAAAAATATCTGAATTCACAAAGTCGTGAATTCAAAGCGCAGCTAAATTTTTGTTTTGGCCTTCTAATCTTGTTTGTCTTTCTTTAAGATTTTTTTTTGGAGAAAAAATCTTGTTATAAAAATCGAATTTTGTGTAAGAATAACTGCTATGTTCGACATTGTAAGAAAATTTTCTTTGTTTTTGTCTACCTTTATCAACTCAGATAGTAATCCGATTTTGACGAGACTTTCAATGATAAATATTGCTGTATGATTATTACTTTCCTCTTTTATATAGAAAAGTATTGTAAAGGGTGGTTAAATTTTAAGGGCCGATGTTGAATGTGAACCACACCTAAACGTCAAGTTTTTTTCTGCATTTCATTTGACATTTCTCAATTTCAGACTAACTCAATTTGAACCATGGAAAGATACACAATCGAGCAACGCGTTAAAGTTATTCAGGCTTATTATGAAAATGGGCGTTCAAATCAAAATGCATATCGTGCACTTCGTGATTTTTTCGGTCAATTTAATCGTCCAAATGTGCGTACAATCGGAAAAATCGTGCAAAAATTTGAGCAAACCGGGTCTGTAGGAGATGTGAAAACACCAGTGCATGCTCGTACAGCTCGTACTGCAGAAAATTTTGCTGCTGTTCGCGATAGTGTGGCTGAAGAGCCGTCCACCTCAACTCGTCGTCGTGCCCAACAATTGCACCTCCCACGCTCGTCGTTGATGAACATTATGCATAAAGACTTGCATTTACACGCTTACAAGGTGCAATTGACTCAAGAACTAAAGCCTCTTGACCATTTCAAGCGTCGTCAATGGTCAGAATGGTGGCAAGAAATGGCAACAGTGGATGATCAATTTTCGAAGAAAATCATCTTCAGTGATGAGGCACATTTTCATAATAAGCCTGAATAACTTTAACGCGTTGCTCGATTGTGTATCTTTCCATGGTTCAAATTGAGTTAGTCTGAAATTGAGAAATGTCAAATGAAATGCAGAAAAAAACTTGACGTTTAGGTGTGGTTCACATTCAACATCGGCCCTTAAAATTTAATCACCCTTTATTTATGACGGAGATCGACTCGAGAACGCTTCAGCCAAAATTATGAGAATGTCTGTGCATCTGTCTGTCGGTCTGTCTGTGCATCTGTCTGTCGGTTTATTTAGTTAAATAACTCGAGAACGCGTTGACCTAGCGACTTGAAATTTTTTGTGATTAAGTTTTGCAAAAATCATAGTTTTCTCATAGTAATGGTAGCTCTAACGGGTACCTTCCATACAATTTTTTAACCGATATATGAAAATTTCTCAAAACCTATGCGCTTTTGGAAAAATTGAATGTAACAAAATTTAAAGGATATAAAATTCTTTACATTTTTTACTTTGGTGATTTTTTTTGTATCGCTAAGCGAGGTGTCCCACTGGCCATCAGCTGCTGCAGCTGACTGATCCCGATATCAGTTGCACATGTAATCCAATGGCGCATGGCACACTGCAAAAAATGTGCAGCTTCATGTCTGCGACACAAAGCTGACTTTTTTGAACTGATCTAAATGTAGCTGATATCTGGAACATGTCGGGTAGTTTCTAATGTCATTTTTGTTAGATTAAATAAAATAAAATGATAATTTTCAATATTTTTTTTTCGTCTGGCGGTAATAATTGTCATCAATGGCACAGTCTATAAAGGTAGCATGGCCACTCTCTAGGTTATAGGCTCTCTACTTCATATAATGTTGACTTTACAATAATTACTAGTTGGGGACATCATAAAATTTTGACAAGTCTGTTTAACTAATAAACTTTTGAACAAGTGGATCAAGAGGCTTTAGTTCTTAAATAAGTAGAAGTTCTTCCTCCGAGTCCGACATTTTGACGTTTGAGGTCAGCTGATCCCAGTTCAGTGTGTCATGTCAACTGTTCGAATCAGTTCATGCAGCTGCGCGACCTGATGTCGGGATCAGTCAGCTGCAGGAGCTGATGCGCCAGTGGGACATCTCTCTAACGCTTCTCAAGATATTTGGAAAAAAAAAATCAGTTTTTTTAAAATCTCTGGAAAATTATGCACTTATATGAAAAACTGCTTATAACCAAATTTACAATATCGTCGGCTAAAAGTGAAATGGTGCTAAGTCCATTTGGTATAATTTTTCTGAAGAGCAATGAAACCCTTGTTAAATCTTCTTTAACCCTCATCATCCTGGGTTAATTTACAAAGAAAAACAACTGGGATGAGTCCCGCGGACTCATATGAAAGTTATATATAAAACACTAAATTTAACAGTATTAGAATATATTTTTTTTCACATAATGTTATGTGAGGCCATTCGTCCAGATGTAAACGGACTTGATTTCCATTTGGTGCCATCCCTTCCGGCAAAATCAGATTCTGGTTCCGCGCTCTCTTCACTTTCGAACGCTGATATCTCTTGTTCGTCGGTTACGTCCGAATCAGTTTCAAAATTATCTTCCTCATTATCAGATAAATCACTTTGATTATCTTCCAAAACGTAAACCCTGATGGCGTGTTTTTAACGCACTGAAAGCACTGAACGGGTGAATTTTTGTAAATGTGTATGATTTGCACGGAAAATTTCATACTGAGTCTTTGGGACTCATCAGAGGAGGTTAAGTTCGTTTTTTGTAAATGATCCTGTGAAAACTATGGTTGTTGAGTAAAAAAATATTTTGTTTTTTTTTTGCAAAACAAATATACAGTAGAATCCCGATAATTCGTACCCCGATAATTCCTATATCCCGCTAATTCGTATGAATTTGCTGGTCCCTTGAAATACGAATTATCGGGATTCTACTGTATTATATTAGAATACATATAGCTCTGCGTATTTAAAAAATTTTTTTTTGCCATTTTTGTTATAAATGGCAAAGTTGAAATGAGTCCCAAAGACTCATCCTAGGAGCATTAGGGTTAAATGATTTAACAGCTTTCTTTAAATGAGACTCTGTTTTCTTTAAATGAAAATTAAAATGATTTGACAAAGTTTTTTATTGCTCTTCTGTCAAATTTGGTATAATGGACTTAGCACAATTTCACTTTTAGCCGACGAAATATTTTTTTTTCTTTAACTGTTTTAGCTTATCTTTAATGATTCTCAAGATATTTGAAAAAAAAACTAATTTTTACATATTTTTTTCCGAAACTAAATATTACAGAGGAAAGTTTTGTGTTGATCACAACTGATATTTTTTGCTCTGGAAATGAATGCATACTTATTGAAAAGAGAACCAAAAATGACGCTGCTCGATATAGTGAACCAAACAAAAACAAGGCTCGTTACTATATCGAATATTTATTATCAGGGTGTTCACCATATCGAACGTGTATCGTGTATCCTTTGTATATGCTTTCATGCAACATTATTTTCCCAATGAAAATAGGAGATGCAACATTTTGATCGAAAATGGTAGGTTATTCCAGGAATAAGGAAATGCCCTTATCGATTTGAACGAAACTCGTTTTCTTGACAATGTCTTTTTCTGTAGAAGCTTTTACAAATTTCAACATCTTTAATCGAAATGTTATAACACACTTTGAATTAATTAATCAAATCTCGGAAGGGCATTTTTGAAGTTTTTATAAACGAAAAATAGATCCAATTTGAGTACCAAAAAAGTTCATTTATATCTAGAATTTGTTTGAGAAAAATTATCAAAAATATTAAGGAAATTGATGTTATCTTTTTCTCTCATTATGACAACAGTCGATCAGATCAGAAAGTAAACTCCTTAGTATAAATATCTTTGTTTTTTGTGGCTGTTTTAATATAAGACTTATTTTAGCCAAACCCTCAGCATTGTAAACTAAATTTCATTGATGGCAACACCAAACTCTTGTTGATAAAATGCTCGGCTAGACTACGCAGGAATTCATTCGTAGGGGAGACCGGAACCAAAAGTAACACGTCATGAAAGTAACAAGGACTTTCCTGACAAGCACAAACATGTTAACGTTTTTTGTGTGATGCAGTTAGATGCGCAATTCGATTCTCTCATTTTCAGTTAATTTGGGTTGAGCTGCCATTGAAACCACGTGTGGGGGAGTCAAATTTCTCAATTTTGTGAGTTCGCGAAAATTTATTGTGTGTTGGTTTTTTTTGCATATCGGTTGTGTGTTAGTTTTTTTTTGCATATCGGTTGATTAAGGTGAGTTTTTGCTACAGCATTCCTGAAACATCTGTTGATATGTTCTAATGTTTAATTTTGACAGGTTTTTAGTAGTGTTAACGTTATGAAATATTTTTTGTATAAAACCGAAATAAGGACAAAAGTAACACTTGTTATTACTATCATTCCCCCCACACTGTATGCACAAACGGTGTACGGACCTTTTAAAAAACCACAAACACTGCCAGCGACGATTGGATGCGAAGCAAACCTCGGGGAGACTATGACTATCCATCATTTTCTAGCATTGTGAGGGTGGCTTTTCCTATTTCCGTCACTCCCAAAAATGTCTTAGCGGAATTTCAATGTACCGGAATAAGCCCATTGAACAGCCATATATTCACACTTGTCGACTTTGATCCATCTGCTGTTACGGATCAACCACCACCCACACCTAGTCAAAGCGATTCTACTGTTGACAAGAAGTCATTCCTCAAAATATAAAGAAATCTACTTTAGCTTCGAAGAAAATAAAAAATAAAATTAAGAAAAATTAAAAATATCAAAAATATATTTTATTTTTATTATAAAAGTTGAATAGAAAGAACGTTAAAAATGTGTTTTTACTTAATCCACTTAAGGAATTTCGGTGTTATGCTACATTTACACGAATGACAAATTTGTCATTTTTTTCTTGTCATTATGTTAATTCCCGTGTAAATGGCATAATTTTTGTAATTTTTTATGTCAGAAAATGTCAATCTCTCATAAAAGAATGAACTTGTCCATTCTTTTATGCCAGATTGTCATTCGTGCAAACGCAATATTAGTTATGACAACTTTAGTATTCAACTTTTGTCATAACTAATATTGCGTTTGTACGAATGACAATCTGGCATAAAAGAATGGACAAGTTCATTCTTTTATGAGAGATTGACATTTTCTGACAGAAAAAATTACAAAAATTTTGCCATTTACACGGGAATCAACATAATGACAAGAAAAAAATGACAAATTTGTCATTCGTGTAAATGTAGCATTACTTTCAACCTTATGGTGTGTTACTTTCGCAACGACCTCGAGGATGAAAGTAACAACGGATGACCATCCGAAAAATTACTGTACCTCTTTAAATGATGTATAATATAAATCTTAAAAATCGTGAAATGCGAGATAAATATATGAACTTTAAGAAGGCCTGTTCGGTTTCGTCGGATTTTTAAAAGTTAACTACCGGTCGAGGGAAATGTAAAAAATGTTACTTTTGGCCCCGGTCTCCCCTACTACAATATTTTGGTCGAATATTGTATTTTATTTAATAATAATAATTAATAATAATTACTTTCCTCTTTCTATATAGGAAAGTATTTTATTTAGTTATTTTTGTTTTAGTTACATATTTTTCCCAATAAAAATAAAAGTGGTCTTCTAATTCGAAGTTTTCTTAGCTCAAGAAATACAAGCAATTTTTTGGAGCGGAAATCGTAACTTTGTTATGATCAGAAAGTTTGAAAAAGTATAAATTAGGTCGACAAACTTAAATTTTGAATAAAAAATTATCATAATTTTGAAAAAAAAAAAATTTTATAAATTCCATAACAAACATTTCTTAAAATTAGGAAAGTGACGGTAAGGGGGTTCAATCCTCTAACCCAAATATTTTTGTTATTGAACCATTATTGAGTGTTAGTTTTCGATTATAAATGTTTGAATGTGCGTTCAATGTGTATTCTAGAATTTTACACGAAAACTCACACTTTAAAATTATAAATAACAAAAAAAAAATTGCAATATTATTTCCTCGCTTTAAGACAATATTTAGCTGGTTATTTGCGAGCCCGTCGATGTAATAGAAATTTTGAAACATTTACATAGTGTTTCCAAAACAGTTTTATAAAAAATGCTTTTGAAAAAAAGCCACATAGTACATGAATGATATTTTCTCACAAAATTTTCGGTTTCGTCCAAATTTCGGCCGATTAAGATACCGAAAAGTGAAATTTTTACTGGACGTTGGTTTTTCAAAATTGCTTCAACGGTTTTAGGAAATAGCCTGACAGGCAAGCTGGGTGGGGTAAATTTTAATGGGCGAAAGCTTCCCTTAAGGGACAATTTACTGAATGTCGCAAACCCCGTCTAAATGGGCTTAAAGTTCATAAGATAGCAGGACGGGGGTTTAAACTAAATGTTTATTTAAAAAAATCCATTTGTATAGGAGAGGAAGGAAGGAATGATCCGAAGGGATTTTTATGTATGGAACGGTTATGTAAAATCCTTTTCTAAACACATTTTACCTTTATAAATTTTTCAATATGACTCATCGTTTTCGAGAAAATGTCAAAAAACTGTTTCGTTTGTATGGCGGAGGGGGATGGAATGGTCCAATTTTGCCCGTTTAAGAACTTAGCCGAGCCATTTACAAAAAACGTAACTATACAAAATTTCAAAAAAAAAAGTTATGGTATTCACGGACAGATAGACAGACGGACGGACAGGCAGACTGACGGACATGCGAAAATCATCCCTAACACCCTGGTGTAGTTCATTTTTGTGTCCGATAATTGGTTTGATGCGTTACAAACGGTATACTAAATCTATAGAGTATAAAAACCATGGCTAAACACAAATAGTATAATTGTAAAATACAGAATTCTTTTTTTTTAACAATACCGCTACAGTTTAAGACTGTATTTAACCTATAACATTTTTAAGAGGAAAAGCGAAAAAATATTAACCCGCTAGGGAGTAAAAAGTTGGGAAACACTCTAAAGTATACTTAAAGTTATAAAAATGTGTTTAAGCTTTATACGGATCGTCATAAAATGATAAACTTTTTAATGAAATGAAATGAATTGAAATGATAAAATGTAAAATTTATTTCACCATAGTTTACATTTCTAGGAAACAAAAAGGACGGCCTTAAAAAACGGAAATTATCCCGTCAACCGCTCCATAATTGAAAATGATTTCTCTTTTGCTTCAATAAAGAGAATGTAAATAAATCAATAAATTGAAAAAAAAACTCGTGAAACGTTTTATAGCAATTTATTGTTAACTTTAATAGGTTCATTTAAAAACCACAAATTGTTTATAGATTTAAAGTTTATAAACAGAACGACCGTATCAAAAATTATCGGAAGGAAAATTTAAAATGAGACTTCGATGCCTTTCCGTTCCATCGTTCATGCGGCAATATTTGTTCAACAATGTGGGAGATTGACATGGAATGGTCCACATATAAATGTGTCAAGAAAATGTCATTAACACTAGATTGCCCAAGCAAGTCATTTTGACTGCTTTTTAATTTCAATCAGAAAAACAATTATGTATATAATGACACAATTTGTTAGAATTTTGTGACTTTTTGTACAACATATCAATGCGGTTATTAATAATTGTAGTTACCTCGCCCCTCGTTCATTTCCGGTATATATATATGTGTTATACCTATATTGCCAAAAGCAGTCATTTTGACTTGTGTTAATGTCCTGTGGAAATCATCAAAATGAACGTCTGTTGCATACCTTAATTTTTTTCAGATTCAAAAGCTGCCTTATTATATAAACAAATTGGCGTTTAAGACTGTACACATTGGTTGAAATAGTCCGCCCAAATAGGACAGAAATTGGTAACATTAGGGCAAGGTGAGGAAGTGGGACTACTGATAGGAAAAACTTCCTCAAAACTATAATCTCCGTTTTCAGAGTTCTGCCTGTCGTGCTGTGATTGGTTGGCTGTCACACTGAATGTGTTCCATTGTCATTATTGTTTCGGTCGTCTTCGATGCAACACGTCGCAATGCAAAAGGCAGCCACATATTACTTGCGATTCTTTAGAAATGTTCCATTTCCCAAATGTTTCACGCCAGTCTGATTGCTCACAGCTACTGGTTTAACCCCACGGTTAGACGTGCGACTAGAAGTCGCATGCCGTATCTCATCTCAGGGAAATCGCTCGTGTAAACGCCAGTTGCATGCAAGCGGGGAAAATCGCAACTCAAGTCGTATGTAAAAACCTCATACAATCTGAGCTGCGACTGGAACTGCAAATGATTTGACATTTAAGGTTATGTCTGATTTCACAAGGGCAGAAAATAAGTTGAGTAGAAGTGAAATTTTGAAATTAATGAATTTGTGCCGGGAAAGAGAGTGCCTCTGGAAGACTGCCTCGAAATTGTATCGTAGAAACGATCTCAAGAGGCAGGCGTATGAACAAATCGGCGCGGAATTGAAACTCACAAGCGAGGAAGTGAAGAAAAAGTTGAGAAATTTACGAACGACGTATGTTCACGAAAAAAAAGAAAATATATCCGAGTCGGAAGTCTGGAGCATCGACAGAAGATATTTATGAGCCTTCATAGTTTTTGGCAGACTTTTCTGCGATTTCTATCATTTTTATAGCTTACTGCGGCTAATAACTTTGTTTGTTTTCTTGCGTTTGACATTTTTCAACTGAAGTCACATGCAATGTCGCAAGACAGCAGAGCAAATCGCAACACCTGTCAAATTGAAAAACGTAGTAGGAGGGATAATCGCATGCGACTTCTAGTCGCGCGTCTAACCGTGGGGTAAATAGTCTCAATCTGAACGCGAGCAATATTTCATCCGTCCTATTTAGGCGGACTATTTCAACCAATCTGAACATGGTCTAAGAGTCGTAGTCGGCGAAATTTAGTCGACTACAACCCCAAAGCGGTTTTTGTACTCCCATTAGCCACTCTCTAGTTTATTGTCCTTCTAGTTTAAGTCAAACTTCAGTTTTTACAACCAAAAACAATGTTTGATTTGGGGCTTGAGGTGATTTAATTATTTTTTTTTTAGCCGAAGGAGTCGAAATTAGAGTTAGACCTTCTAGGCTTTCAAGATTCGGAATTGAAGTTGGACATACTAAAATTTCAGGAGTTGGAGTTCGATGTTGGAATACCTACCCCACAGCCCTCAAAAAACTATAAATTAAAAAAAAAGCTTCAGCGCTCAAAAAACTATAAATTTAAAAAAAATTCAAGACTAGATGAACTAACGCGAATAAAGGCCCAACCAAAGTCCTTCCGATCCGTTCCGTTTCGTTTCCGTAAAAACGTATCGAACGGAGACCTGCCTATAGTACGACCGCTCCGTTTCGGAATCTGACATTTCGACCACTGTTTTGATTGTGTCTTTTGATCGAAGTTGAAAATTGTTAAATAAGCAATATTGAAGTAAAAAGTCAGTCCTGGTTTATTTTGTAATTAAAAATATAATAATTTTCGCAGACTATGGGTAGCAACGTTGTTGGTCGTATGTTCAACTTTGACAGCTTACCGAAACGGAACGGATCGGAAGGATTTTAGTTGGGCCTTAACTATGCAAAATTTCAAGGAAATCAGTTGAGTTGTTATTGAGTAATTGCTGTCACCAATTTCGGAAAAATAGTTTTGAGAAAATCGCGATTAAAGTTTCAAGTTATTTGAAACTCCAAATCCGGCTGCACACTTCGGCAATTTTCATCCAATCAATTATTTTGAGAGATAAAATGTTGTACTTAAAGAAAATCCCAAAAAATCCATCTCTTCGGAGTTTGTATAATCCCTTAATCATCTTCCAAAAATAAATATTGTGTGCTTAATTCTGTGTCTTTCCAAATGAGACCAAATGAAAGAAAGGAGAATTTTTCTTTGAAAATATGATTGGACAATTATCAAACAATAATATCAAAATTTTTTGTTATACATAAATAACTTATGAATTCTCTCATTATTGGAAATCTTACATTTTTGCTTTTTTACTCCAATCGGATCAGATAATGTATATAGGATTAGTCCCTTGACCTTGACTTTTTCGACAAGGCTGCCAAAATTGACTCGATCAAAACCTTTGTGTTCATTCTTCGTTTTTGTGTATACTTTATTATAAAAATATTCGTTCTTCCATTAAAATGAACTATTTTGCGTATCCCGGATTTGATTCCTGCCATTGAATCTTTCAAAACCGTCTTTCTGCTTGCAAAATAATATTTAAAATGTTAATTAAATCCATTTGCATGAAATGCGGGTGGATAATTTCATTACTTACATTGCATCATTAAAAAAAACTTTCTCTGTAACACAATAGTATTTATTTTCGTTCTTTATCAAGCATATGTGCTTATATAGATTATAAATTTTTATGACATACTTTGATGTTGAATAAAACTTTTACCATTTCGGAGGAAAAGTTTGGCTTTGAATAATAACTAAAAAAAGTTAAGTGGATCATCAGTATATAAAAATATGATAAAATAGTTTTGTTTTTCATGAGTTTCATGTAATTTAACTCATGAAAAAGCAAGTGCCTAAACGAATTCTGGGATTTTATGAACTTTTGTCAATAACATTTTACTCAAGGTAATTTCACTCAAGATTTTCAATTTATTACCGCAGAAAATATCCAAATATATAAAGACTACATAAAGAGAAGTGGTAAGTAGAAAAAATTAGGTGAAAATTCCCAAAATCATTGTAAAATAGCTTCCTAAATAGCAATTTCAGTTGCAGATCTTGGCGTACTGAAATTGCCACCAAAATATGGTCAAAGGCCCATGTACAATGCTACTAAATGGTAATATGATCACTTCTTTGAAATATGGATGAAGGCCTACGAATAAGAATACCAGGAATACAGATAAAGCCAAAAAATTCAAGCATTTTTCTTGTTGGTGTGAGTAACAACGAACACCATTAAGTTTAATGTAGTGACGTAGGGAAAAATGTTCAAATTTAGAAAACCTTAGATAAAGCAATTCATTTGCTTTGATACGTCACTGGTGTTTTTTGACAGATCGCTCTTCTTCTTGTTTTTGTTGTTTAATGGTGCACCATTAAGCCTAGTACGCAGTTCGAGTAAAATGAAATTTTAACGCGGTCTCCAAATTGGCACATTAAAACCGAAGTAAAAACTGTTTGTGGAGAAAAAACATTGACAGCCGAGCACACACAATTAAAAAACCACACTCGTTAAGAAAACTGGAAACAGAACCTCTATTATTTTCATCTGTCAAATTTTTACCTCGAATTTAATGTACCGAACAGTTAAAATGCTGGTAAAATCAAGTGGAGACTTTCTACACCATCTAGTGAGGCAACATTGCAACATGAGTTTTTCACATCATTTTACCAGCGAACTGCGTACCGCTTGGTAAAATTTCTGAGGTTAAATTTAAGCGCAGTGTTAAATTTGTATGGAAAATTCCATTTTACTCGAACTGCGTACTACGCTTTAAGTGTTACGATTAAAAATTAATTTCGCATATGCTGACGAAAAAACAACATTTTACATAACTTTGATGATAAAATTTGTTTTGGGCGTGTAGCAAAACTTTATTAAAAGCAAAACGAAGTTTCGCGAGTGCGTGAATTTGTAGGAATTATCATAAATATTTTTTTTTTGTTTTCGGTTTTCATCGAATTTTGTTTAACTTACTGACTTAATTCGCGCAAACTAAATTAATTTCGATGCAAAACTCACCGCTTATTAATGATAAAAACATAAAATAACGTGACATGCTGTGGAAATGTGAAAAAATTTGACTTTTCGGACAGTAAAATCTCTTTGGGGGATAAATCAGAAATCTCTTTGGGGGCTATTCAGAAAAAAATGCTTCACTAACGACACTGTATATGTGCAGATTCTGTTTTCCTGTCATTCTTATTCGTAAATGAAGGCACTCCATGCGTCCCAACTCTATGGTTCTGACCATGGCTCCAAAGTAGAAACATAGTCGCATTAAAAACACCCTAAAGTAGTGGTTACTTTATACTCCCCTAGTACCAGTTTTCGCAAGGCTCTAAGCACTTCATTTGGATACTACAATGGAACCAAACTGTGGTTTTGCTAAAGGTGCCAAAAGTGTTCCGAAAAGAAGGTTTTGGGTATCGTATAACAGCAAAATCTAACCTATGTCAAATCGAAAAGATTGCAAGGGAATCCAAAAATAAAAAATGGCGGCCAAAAAATTAACAAAAGTGGTTGAAGAAATAATAATTGGTTGGTTGCTTTCTAGGTAAACTTTTTGAAACCATGCTAAAGTTAAGACTAAAACCAAAATTCAAAGAAAAATACAATATATGAATCTTTTCAGCCAATATCAGTTGCGATTATTTCCTAGTTTGAAAGAAAAAAAAATTTTCTAATAGAACTAAAATTTTCTATGGCACGAAAACATTTATATAAACGGAATTTTATATGAACGGGACTCTGTATTTATTATTCCAATGATATCTTATTAGAAGTTTTTTTTTGAATGTATTAAAATTTCTACACAAAACCTTGATTTCAATACCAAAATATGTGAATCATGTTTCATTCTCTAAATCCAAGTTCAGGCGAAAACCTAAAATGAAATTTTGAAGATATTCAGGTAAGATATTGACGAATCTCAAAAAAGAAAATCAAAAAAAGTAGTTTTTGAGATATTTAAGGCTATTTAAAGAAAATCCTTTCTTCGTCCTACAAAAGTCCTTAAAACTTTCTGTCTCATTTTTTTTGATAGCCCAATGAATTTCTAAAGCGGGGCGATTCAGCCGAAAAAAATTGATTTTACCCTTATTTAGGTTTTTTTAAAAGCCAAACTAAACTAAAATAATACGGGAATTCTTATTTTCTACAAGAACTCAGAAACTTTCTGCCAACTTTAATCGAAATCAGAGAGGGACACTCAAAGGCCACAGAGGGATAAGGGAACAAATAGTGCCCCCAGAGACATAAGCCTGAAATTTTCTTCGTGAGTTTCCACCGTCACAACATATAATTTTCTCGAAATTTCAGTCCAAAAAAGGGAGTGGTTTTGGAGAGAAAAAAAAAATAAAATCTTTTTCTTTTTTAAAAATAGCTCCATAATGGGTTGACGAGTTTTGATGAAACGAGTCGCGATTTTTTCGTAGCGAGTCCTAGTTTTTAAAGATTTTAAAGATAAAAGTCGTACATTTATTAAATCGTCAATATGAAAATGATGATAGAGAAATTCGGTTAGTTTTATTTTTATTTGTATTAAATAATAAGCTTTTGACCTATATGTACGTAATAATAGAATAATAAAAGAACATTGCTGCATATTTTCAGCTTTACATTTTCTATTACTGGAATTTGGTTCAGGCTACTCTTAATTGGAATGCAACAAATATGTAGTTTGACATGAAATCCAAATTAGAAGTAAATTTGTCTAACAAAATACCAGAAATTCCGTATTTAAATAAAAATGACTGGAATTCTTGTTCAAATTAGAAGTGTAATTGCACTTCAATCAAAAATGTCGTAATTTAATTTGGAAAAATTTAATTTATTCTGATTGAAAGTACTTTGCTGAAGCATTCGAAGCGATCAAAGTAAGCAAAGCATAGACACAATGTACGCTTTGCTATGAGCGCTTTGATATCTGGCAATTCTGTTGATTTATATCATCTGAGTGAAAAAAAAATTTTGTGCAAACATTTTAACAATAAAAATTAATTTATAAAGCAATTACAATGCATTTTGTATGCTATTTGTGTTTTATTCCATCGATTAGGTGAAAAACTGAATTGTTAGAACTGTCAAAGCGCATAACTAGCAATCCACACCTGCCATGAATCCCGTCACTGTCGCCGTTACATCTGATGTTACGTCTAGTGAAGAGTGAAATGACAGATGTTACGACAGAAAAGTCAGACATTTTTTGCTGACATCTTTGCTAACAGAAATGGTGACGGAAATTTGACATCCGTGAATTTAAGATGGCGGATTCTAATTTTTCACGTGCAGAGACGCTCCGTTCTATAAACGAATACTATTTAAAAATAATTTTTACAAAGAAATGAGTTGAAAAAGGCATCGTGGGAGCAGCTGGAGGCCGAATTTCATTTTAGTGCGGAGATTTTAAAGAAAAAAGTGAATTCACAGATCGTCATATTTACTACTCTCAGTTGTTTACTGCTCAACGCATTTCTGGAACTGAAACGTCATGCCAGACGCCCACCTACGTCACAACAAAATTTTCTAATGACATTTATGTTAACCGTGCTGTCAATGTTTCCGGCAGGTCTGGATTGCGTGTAAAGCAAAGCGTCTAATTGAGAAGTGCTCAAATCGAAGCTTTGCTTGCTTCGCTTTGCTTTAAGCGCTTTTATATTGGGCCACCTCCCATAAGCCTATGTTACACACGGCAACTTTAAGCGGCGACTTTTCTTAAGTATAGGCGAGAGAAGTGAGGGAAGCGGTGGCCCCTCACTTCTCTCGCCTATACTTAAGAAAAGTCGCCGCTTAAAGTTGCCGTGTGTAACATAGGCCAAAAGGAAACACGGAGTTCAATTCAGTTGTCAAAGCGAGTAAAGCAAGCAAAGCTTCTATTGGGCCATCACTTTAATGTTTTCGCGAGCTCTTTAAACGCCTGTACAATCACCGCAAGACAAAACAGACATTTTAAGGAAAATCTCATATAAAAGGCATAATTAGAATTAAAATATATCAAAATATAAATACGCACGAAAATAGAATTCTTTAGTCATTTATCGTTGATTATAAAAAATAATATTACCAAAAATATCACTACTTTGGCAATCGTAATTGCAATCGTTAGTCTGAATTGAGCTTTAGGCATGTTGTCCCGGCGTCTCGGAAACTAAAGCTAGAACCTGAATCGTACGTCGATGCGTCCGTCATGCATCCGTCCGGTAGACAGTTTTATGCGGTGACAGTTGGGTACGGCAACGAATCACTTCTTCTTCACTTTTTTTGCACTTCTTCTATTAGTTTATCGTCGAAACAATTACTTTCAATTTGTTCCATACTTAAATTGCTTAAATCCTAACCAAACTTTTTTGCGAAATGACATTTCCGTGCGTTGCCGCATGTAAAAGTAGAAAGTCGACCTACTCTATGCGGACAAACGCATTATTATGGGAGTACTCATAGCAGCCCGTTGATTTTACTTTGACCGCATCGAACTGTCAACGTGACGGACGCATGACGGACGCACGGACGTATGTTTCTGGTTCTACCTAAACTTTTTGTCCCGGATTGCTCAATTTTTTGTTAATTGTCGAAAAAACACAGCCGATCACGCACCGAAACGGAGTTTGAGGGAGTCCATCACCTTTCGGAGAAAATTGAACTTTGCACGGTTAAAATTATTGGACTAACTTTTAATCCTATTTCTGGAATTTGACATTTTTAATACTTTTGCTATTAAATTTCAATCCTCTCAAATGATTAGCTACATTTTTAATCAAACTTGTATTATTTTTCAATACTTTTTTAGAGTTTGATAGATTGTAATAAAAAAGTATTACATTTAATGCCAACAGCATTAAATCGGCTTTTTGTATGAATCAGTTCTGGAATTCGATATTTTTTAATTAAATGGGCCCTTTTTAGACCTATTCTAAAAATGTATGTTTTCAAAGTTAAATCAACCGTATTTTCGTTCCTCTTAAAGAGTGTGTTTACATTAGAACTTTTTTTGTTTTACGCTTCAGCCTAGTTTTCAGATGATAAGATCAGTGTTGTTCCTCTACGCGTAGACTTTAATTGTCTACACTTTAGTGTAGACAATAGCGTAGACAATCGATTTGAGGTAGACAATGTAGACATTGGCGTAGACAATGTCGACTTTTCGTAGACAATGTAGACTTTCTCATATCTGTCAAAACAAAGTCATTAGTGAGTCATATATTGTCAAAGCCGAAATCGACTGACCTTTGATAGGTCTATATATTATTTGATTTGAACATATATTATTTGATTTGAATTACTTCCGTATAGATTTCCCTCTATCTGTAAATACGACAACTCTCAACGGAATTAAGCTAAAGACTAGAAACAAACGTGCTTTTGGAACAAATTAAACAGATATTCTTAAATGAGCAAAGCCATCCCATTTAAATGAATCAGTTTTTAAAAAAAACGGTTCGTTATATTGAAAAATGTGTGAAGCAAAAAGATTTTAGAATTCAATGTGATTTCAATTGCAAAAATTAAAAAAAACCCCTTTAATTACATGCATATAATTAGAATTGCCATTAAAGTTTGCTCCGAAGTTCTCAATTACAGCATTTGGCGATTGCTTCCTGGAAATTGTGCTGTATTATGTTAAAATTAATTGAAGGAAATGAGATTTTAAAACTAAATCAGCTATCCTTTATTTTATTGATTGTCTACATTGTCTACGCGTAGAGAATAGACCATTGTCCACAGTAATAGTCTACGCGTAGACAATGGTGTAGTCTACATCACGTAGACTACGCGGCACAACACTGGATAAGATACGCAGTGGAGAGGGAAACCCAAAAAGACTAACTTAACAGTCGCAATCTGTTTTGTTTCTGGTTGATGAAAGCTGTTTCGTTTAGCGAATGAAGAAGAAGCGAAGCATAAGTGAGAATACTGCAGCAAAGCGCGATATTACACACGGCAACTTTCGGGCTTACTTAAGCCGATTTTTGGGAGAAACGACTGAGGAGGAAAAAGTTGCCACTCGAAATCATGGCTTATCGACAATCTGCATACATGGAAAGTGTGTGAACCGGTTTGGGAAAAGTAGTAGGCAGAAATCATTTTCGTTCTGACCGTCAGCAGGTAAAGATCTTGGGAAGTAAATGAGCAGCAGCAATTTCAATGGTTTGAATCCACACACACCCATGTAAACTTGTGTAGCATATGCAAACAGGATTGGCTTATTTAAGCCACAAATGTAAGCACATTGGCTTATTAAGCCCAAAAGTTGCCGGCTTAAATAAGCCCGAAAGTTGCCGTGTGTAATATCGCGCAAAAGGGCGAAAACCGCAGCGAATGAAAAAAGTCCTAATGTAAGCGCAAACAAACGAAACGAAAATACTGTTTACAAATAACTTACTCGAAGAAAATTGTCGGATTTTCGGGAATTTCAAGCTATTATGGGAAATTTAATGAAAAATCTTTCGTCCAACCTTTTTCTATTTCTCAGAAAATTTCCTTGCATATCAACTTAAAAAAAAAATCAACTAACGACAACCTCCTCCAATGCCACAAATTCATAAAAAAAATATTGGCACTCAACAATGAAACATGTTTTTGCAATTTTCCTACAATAGAAAAATCCTAAACTAATTTTTTATTCCCGATTCTCGGGATTGAAAAAAAGTACGGCAACAGCGCCCACTAATGGACACCGATTTAGTAACACATTAGTACACATGAGGCTATCAGAGTAAAAGTGGCCTAACCCACATAATCGAGTTTTTGAAGCTTTTCCACTTTTGTACTATTATTGACTGTAAATTTTTGGAAAATAAAATTTCTGTGAACTTTATTACTCAATGTTGAAATGTTCTTTTGTGCATCCAAAAATTTTTATCTAAAAAACACAAAAAAATTCACGATTTCGATATGTGCACTCTAGAAAATTTTATTGTAATTTTACCCCTATGATCGTAGGAAACCATTTTCCTACGATAATAGGGGTAAAATTACACCGAGTCGTAATGGCTTAAAAGCTATGCATTTTTACTCATTTTGTGGCGTACAAAAGCCTCTTTTACGGGGGAACTTTAAGCTAAATAAGAAGTAAAAGTACAATACGGGTGTAATTTTACGACATGGATGTTTAAAATTACCACATTTTTGTTGTAATTTTCCTCCTATTTGGTAGCAAAACCGCGTCTTAAAGGTGTAATTTTACGACATTTTTTGTTTAAAATTACACCGAAAATGGTATTAGAATTTCTCGGCTTATACGGTCTGCAAAACCAAAAATATTATATTATTTTTGCGGATGTTTTCACATCCAAATTTCCCGGGCATGTCTGCCATGTGGCAGGCGCCACACAGGATTTTGGTAGAGTAAAACTCGATTCGAGTATTTATACTCCGATGCCACAAACCTTCTGCGAATTATAAGGTTAAGGTTAAATTGTCCGTACAATAATGCAAAAATACCCTGCGAGCGTGTTTTTACACCAAAATGAGAGTAAAAATACGAAAATTGGTCGAAATTTTACGCAAGGTTTAAAATTACCCTATTTCTAGTGTAATATTAATGTTTTTTGGGTGATTTTACAACTTAAATGGTGTGCGAGCTAAATTCTGATTTTTTTTCGAAATTTTATGACGCTTTTGCAAATTTACCCCGTTTTTACCCCATTTTTCGGTTTAAATTCAAATCCATTTTCTACAGTGTGGGTTGGGCCACTTTTGCTGTCAACGCCTCACATATGGGTAACCAAACGAACTCCGCTCTTTTATTTTAGATTTACTGATGACTTGTTTGCCACCTATGTGAGCAATAACAAACCTTTCCTTTTTACCAAAAATGGTTTACGGGAATTTTTTAGAACACAACTCCATTTTTCGAGTTGCCGAGTAAAATTTGCAAGTGAAATTATGTAAAAAAAATTTTTTCAATTGCGTAAAATATTTTGGTTAGAAATTCAGAATTCTAATAACCCTCATTCTCAAGCAGTTGCTTCTATCGCTCATTTCACTCTGTTATTTATGTTTCGCAAGAAAACAGTAAAAAAAGTTCAATTTTGCAAAATTATTTCGGTTCAATGATTGTTTTCATACACTTTGTGGATTTTAAGGGCAAAGTTATACATAGCAACCTTATTGATGCCAGCTGACATAAGTTTTTTTTCACATATGTTAGGACTGTAATTGTCGGTTTATTGTGTTGTTGGTACTGGTACACATATGGCATTTAGTACTTTCGGGGGTTGATTTTGGCTTCAGTTTTCTGTATTTGGCAAGAAAGTAAAGGATATTTGTTTGCCAAAAGTTCGTATAACACGCATCTCATAAAATCATAAACACGTCCTTTTCAACAAACAATGATTTGCCCTGCTACTCCTCAGTAAATCAGAAAACAAATCCTTGAATGACATGCTGTACGATTGTAAAATCACAGGCACGTTATACACTGGTAACAGCAGAATTCATCTTCAACACAATTCACGTAATGTTAATTCATTTTTATTACGATAATGATCTCATCCTATGAGTGTTTACTCACAACCAAACCTAGGGAAGTGTCACTCTCCGATTTTAATGAAACTTTGTACATTTGCAGAAGTATGGGAAATTTTCGACACGTGTTTTTTATTTGGGCAGTAATTCGGCTTTAAGTGGTTCCCCTCATAAAGAGGTTTCATGTAAAAAAAGGTTTTTTTTTTGGCAAATACTAGAAAGCTAACGGTCTGATTAGGGTGAAACGTAAATTTATAAATAAATAAAATATTTAAAAAAATGTATTCTTCGTTATTTATTGGCTATGTGAATAAGTTCTCAGTGTTTATTTGTGAAAAATCTTCTTTATTTTTGCTTCAAATTACAAATGGTTTTATTCTAAGTATGTTCCATGGGAAGCTATAACCTTAGCCCATTTTTTAGGCAAAAGACGGATTCTTTGAGTGAAGAAGGCCAATGGACCTGCATTCCAGTAACACTTGATTGCATCGATATAAACAAATCGTAATCAGAAGGGGCAATATCTGGGGAATATGACGGGTGGGGTAGGACTTCTCAGTTGATCCCTTCTAGATATGTTATGACCGGTTTAGCAATGTGTGACCTTGCATTGTCGTGGAGTGGAATCAACTTGTTATGCCTATCGGCCTATTCCGAACGTTTTTCGCCAGTAGCACGCTTCAAACGTATTAGTTGACGTTGATATACTTCGCCACTGATGGTTTCAAGAGCTCATAGAACACAACGCCCTTCAAACCCCTTTTTTGTGTCTGACATAGAAATCACCACTTTTAAAGCGATACCTCCAAAATCTGCATGCATGCCCCGGCAAAATACATTTCGGCAAGTGGTTTTTTTTGGAAAATTGTGAGAAAAAATACCGCTTGTAGTCTAATACCATTCCACAAAGACATTTTTTTGCAGGAATCTAACTACAATTGTTAGAAATATTTAGCAGAGTTCAAACGCCCCTAAAAGTGATCACAAGTGTATAAAAAATGGATATGAACAGTAGTAATAGTAGCGAAAATGAAGCTAATATGCAATTAGCAACTCGTCGCAGAAGAATTTATCGTCCAAGAATGAGGTGGGGGGAGGGGGAGGGGGAAGGGGAAGGAGGGAAGGGGAGGGAGAGGGGTCCATTTCAACACCCCCTCCTGTGCCAGTACGTAGAGCGTTATCTTTTTTTAACGGGAAATTAATATAAATGAAAATTTTTACACAAGAACTGATTTTTTTTAAATTTTACCATAGTTGCTCTTTTAATGTTTTGCCACCAAGTATCGCGAAAATACATCCATGTTTTATTTGTCGAATAAGCACCATGTCTCTTTTTGATAATTTATCAGAAAATTTTCCCAAAAAAATGTGTTTTTTTTCTTTGATTTTAAATAAAATACATTTTTTAATTTCTTCTTTTTTAACCATAATTTTAATTCTTTACTAAGTGAAATCAAACAACTGTGGCTAAGACCGTCGTAATGCCGCGGTCACATGACGCTGTTTTGCCAGCCGCTGGCTGCTGTTGGTTAGTGGCGCTTGCTAGTAGCAAAACAGTGGTTTGACATTTGAATCTGGGAGATTTTCATAAAGGATTCTGTCCAGTGCCGCATTTTTTACATCTCTTTTTAAGTAACACGCTGAAGAAGCATCCCATAAACATTCGTATTTTTGATACACTTCGAAAAATTTTAATATTTGGTCTGCGTTCCACTTTGCTTTCATGATACCGTGATATTATTTACTTTTCTATAATAAAATACACAAATTTAAATAAATAAACGTAAAATAACAACTTACAATAAACAAACTTTACCACTTATCAGACTTTTGACAGCTCAGAAACCATGTGACAGGGTCACGTGATCCCTAGTAGCGCTGGCAAAGTAGAACGGTCTCTACTTCACTAGCGCTACTAAAGTCATCACGCTGCTGCTGGTAGTAGCAACGCACTAGGGTTCACACGGTGCTGCTGAAACGGCTGCCAACAGCCACTAGCGCTGGTAAAACAGCGTCGGGTGACCGCCGCATAACAATTGTAGAAAAATAAATCAAGTCACAAGTGGCCTTAAAAATGTTTGGGGAACAAACAATTGATACAATTGTATAAATCGAAATTGTGAAAATGTAAAGAAAAAATATTTACAAATGTGTGAGTTCCTGGAACGTTTTTTTTTTTTGGATTTGTAATTGTGAATACAATTTGTGAATTGTAGAATAGTACTTTTGTGATAGGCCCCTGGAAACTTTCCAATAAAAGCGAGAATTCGAACCAAAATTAGCAAGCAATTAGCCTGTTTCGCACACGCTAAAAGTTGTTACTAAGTTAGTTACATCTCATTGGTAAGGGCTAAATACATTTTTGTAACAATGTTCCAATCGACTCAAGAGTTCTCGGGAAATGTTTTTCAGGCAAAATAAGGAGGTGGAAATATTTCATGAATACAATACTTTATTATAATTCGTATAAGGAAATAAAAATATGTGTCGAACATTTTTCATAGTTCTACAAATGTGAAAAGTTTCATTGAAATCGGAGAGTGACATTTCCTTAGTTTTGCTTGTCAGTTAAAGGTTTACGCTCGTCATACACTTGAGCTAAGCTATGTGAGCGAGGCTAGCTATAGTTACATAGCTTAGCTGGGTTAGCTCACATCGTTGCACACTTGAGCTAAACTACGCGGCGATATTTTCGGTAAATGTATGCATTTTCCCACTTTATCTGCAGCCATTTTTAGATATAAATTATTTAACGCGATTGAAAATATTCCGCAAAAGAATTCAATTTTGACGTTTTCCAGTCCAAATGCAATTGGCACTTACACATTTATGTCCACAAAAAATACTACACTTTTGCAAATACCGATTCTACACTGTATAACGCCGGAAGTATGTATATGTGAGTGTCAGCGATGCCAGCGAATTCGTTCGCGTAGTTGAGGTCTGAACTACGCGAGCGAGCTTAGTCCCTGTCGCCAATGACTAGGCGACGTAGTTTCATAGTTTCGCTGAAGTGTGCGGTCACCAATGTAAATGCTAAGGATTTTACTTTATGCGGGAAACTTAGCTCACGTAGTTGAGCTCGCTTAGCTGAAGTGTGCGACGGGGGTTATGCGGGGAAAAGTTAGAACAAACAAAAAATAGCTTTAAGCTGGAAACACAATTGACGCAGTAATGTCGATGCATGCATCAAACGTGTATATTCTTATCGCTGCAGACACAATTGATACTGCAGCAGCAATGCATGCGTGTGCATCGACGCAACGTTTTGAAAAATCAAAACGTTGCTGCATGCTGCAATAATGGTTATCCACATAAGCGCATTTTCTTTGAAGATGAAGTGTGCGCAATCCTAAATTTGTTTCCGTTTTTCTCCTCAAGTAATAAATTAACGTATTTTATATATGTAATGTACAACAAAACAAGGATTATTATTTGTTGAATAAAAACACCGTCGATTCATCGTCCCTATCTACTAAATTTGTTCTCAAATGACATTTGACACTGCACTGCAGCGCTGCATCAATTGTGTCATCAACCAATGCTGCTGCATGCATTGCGATGCGTGAACGCACAACGCTGCAGCATGCTGCATCAATTGTGTTTCCAGCCTTAGGGCACTTGTGAGAGCACATGCTGTTTTCAAATTCTTATAGGAATTTCATCCTATGATATAAGAAATTTATTAAGTGAAGTGAACCTGTTCAACGATTGGTCTTGTTATGTTGTATCCTTGGCTGGGTGGTCGTAGCGAGTAGAAATACATGAAAAATGTGTCTTAGTTTTGTTGTTTTATTTATTTATTTAACTTTTTTAGCTTGTTGTTTATCTGTCTGTCAGAGTCAAATCTTACAATTTAATTTTGAACCACTTCCACTCAATTGTTTGACTTGAAATTTTGCAGACTGACGTAACTCCGATGACAATACAAAATTTTCATTACTTCGTATTTGTAGGGATAGCGGAAGGTCTTGTTGTAGGAATTGGATATTTGTTATTAGTTACTTAATGTTATTGAAATTCTGTAAACATAGTAATATTTTAAAAATTACTCAGTTAATTGTTGATTTACTAATTTTAAATATTTGTCATTCCAGATAATTTGCAAAACCGTCCAATTTATTAAATAATGTTCTAAAGTGAATAATATTTGTTTTATTGAAAGCCATCCTACATTGTAATGATAATGCTACATTTACACGAATGACAAATTTGTCATTTTTTTCTTGTCATTATGTTAATTCCCGTGTAAATGGCATAATTTTTGTAATTTTTTCTGTCAGAAAATGTCAATCTCTCATAAAAGAATGAACTTGTCCATTCTTTTATGCCAGATTGTCATTCGTGCAAACGCAATATTAGTTATGACAAAAGTTGAATACTAAAGTTGTCATAACTAATATTGCGTTTGCACGAATGACAATCTGGCATAAAAGAATGGACAAGTTCATTCTTTTATGAGAGATTGACATTTTCTGACAGAAAAAATTAAAAAAATTATGCCATTTACACGGGAATTAACATAATGACAAGAAAAAAATGACAAATTTGTCATTCGTGTAAATGTAGCATAACGTTAATACTCCTTTTCTGCAAATTTTTCGGAAAAATATCTCATCCGATTGTTTTTCTGATAACTGGGTCAACTGCTTAAACAAGGACACTTTGCGTGCAGGTCCAGAGGGTTGATAAATTTCTTTTAATTTCTCCCACGCTTGATTTGAAGTTTCGCAGTACTTTATGTGAATCAGTTCTGATGCCTTTACACAGAGTGAAAGGGTCGCCAATGCCTTCTCATCCCCGAGCTTCCAAACAGCAGCAACTTGCGCTGTCGATTCTTCATCTAATTTTTCTGTGCCATTTGTATATTTCCATAAATCCGAATGAATAAGCACGCATTTCATTTGCACGAACCACGAACCGTAGTTTTCTCCATCGAGTTTTTCGATGTTATACAGAGAACTCATAATGCGATTGAAAAATGTCCTTAACAACAAATGTTAACGAAAAACTGGCCCTTAACAACGAATGTTAAATAAGAGACAATGTTCTAATAATCACTTCAAAAAAAAAAACGATACACTATTTTTTTTTTATATTTCTTTAGCTTCTTTTCACGCAAACTAATCGCGACGTACATATCTGGGCCCATAACCTATTGAATAATATTAAGAATAATATTGACCAGAATAAAAGAAAACTTAGAACTTTACGAAACGCTTAGGCCGAACTAGTTTGGCCTAGGCTAAACTTAGTCTAGCCTGAAATCGGGGTTGGCCGGTAACATACATAAAAATTCGTTTTCAAAAAATTCTTTTTTTTTTTAAATATGCAAAAAAAAAAAAAAATTTTTTTTGGGTGTTGTGTATCAGAAATAAAAGCGAAATAAAAGCATAAAAAATAAAAAAAATATTTATCTCGCTTTTAGTTCTGACACGCAGCGCCCAAAAAATTAATTTCTCCTTTTCAGTATATTTTTTAAAATAAAAGCTTTTTTAAACTTTTCAAATTTTTTTTAAGTACCACTTTTGCAGTTAGTGTACTTTTTATACCTGTATGGTGAAACCAAAGGGTATATTAAATTTGCCCTACCATTGGTAACGCCAAGATCCCGTTATCACACACAAAAATGAATTACACCAGTGTGTTTAGAATGATAAAAAAAATTGAATTTTGCATGTCCGTCCGTCTGTCCGTCCGTCTGCCCGTCCGTCCGTCTGTCCGTCTGAGGCGCGGATTGCGGGCGCACGTATTGAGCTAGAGACTTGAAATTTTACGCAGATTCGTTTTTCGTAAAATGCAAGGTTAAGGGCAAAAATTGACCATTAGGAGGGGGTACCCCCCATACGAACGAAAATGTTTTTTGCAAATATCTCAAAAACGGTGCATCTTATAAAAAAAATTTAAGAACAAATCTTATTTAAGATATGATTCTACATAAAACTCCCATGCATCAAAGTCCGATGGGAAAAAATTTAAAAAAATCTTATTGAAAATCTGACTTCAAAGTGGAATTTTCATACAACTGTTCGCCGTTCACTTAAACTTCGAACAATTCCATATTACCATCAGTGTTGGGCAAAACAGCGTAAAAAACAGTTTTTTACATTTTTCACGTAAAAAACGTAAAAAACGTAAAAAACTGGTAAAAAACGTAAAAAACCGTAAAAAACGTAAAAAATAGTAAAAAACCTAAAAAATGGGACATCGCAGTTCCTACAAAGTATGACAGTCTGTTTTAAAGTTTTTCTCAGCATTTTATTAGAGATCCTATAATATAGAGAGTGGACATCAGCACTTAATAGATTGTACTACTAAGTAGGACAGTATATTAACTCAAATTAGAACAGTTGTTTGAACGGAATTTTTCCAGTTTTTAGAATTTCTTTTCCCTTTTTCCAGTTTTGTTTCAATTTCCGCTTCCGGAATGAGTCTCCTTGTGTTTAAAAACGATTTTTTGATGCAAACTTTAAAATTACGCTTGTTGCTGCAAGAACTAGTCCAAATATGTTTCTTTAACCCTTTCTAAAATATGTTTCTTTAATACATTTTTCTATGGAATTAATATTCAACGTTTTTGATATCCAAGGGTTTTTGGGGTCGCCGATTATGAGTCTGAAGTCAAAACTTCAAAAATCAAAATGGCGGATCCAATATGGCGGTCAAAAAAGATAAAATTCATTAGATTACGCTGAAAACTAGTATGTAATTTTATCTTTTTTGACCGCCATATTGGATCCGTCATTTTGAATTTTGAAGTTTCGACTTCAGATTCGTAATTAGTGACCCCAAAAACCTTTATAAAGTTAATTACCGATTTTTTAACTGTAATAGATTTGCCACAGTTACATTTAATCTGCAAAAATAGCTACTTTTTTGCTCTTTATTTATTTATAAAATGCAGTAATTATAAAAAAAAGCGCACATTACTTTTTTTCATAACAATTGATGTCCTAGGATACTTACGAAATGAATTTAGTCAATGTAAGTGCATGAAATATATGTTATAATTCTTATTTATTACTTCGACGCAGCTTTTGACTCTTAACTTCGTCATATCAGCAGCTTCAAATTTCCTGGAATGACAGTTCAGAATCACGCTTCGATTCATAGTAACGATTCCGCGAAATTTCAAGTTGCAGATATGGCGAAGTCAAGAGCCAAAAGTTGCGTCGAAGCCGAAAGACAGAGACGCGTCGAGATACATGATTCCAGCCCTGAATTAGAAAAGGTGTTGTTGTACAACAACACTGCAACAAAGGGTTAAAATAGCCCATATGTCGCAAATCTCTCCACATTATTCACATTAATTAACGTTAAAATGAGTAGGCGGACGTAATGTGATGAAAGGATATAAACAGTTTTTGAACTCCGAGTTTAAAATCTTTTTCACATTCAAGAGGAAATGCTTTTGAATACTTTTCTGTGTTTGCTGAAGACTATTAACCTTTTTATACCCGTATGGTGAAACCAAAGGGTATATTAACTTTGCTTTACCGTTTGTAACGCCAAGATCCCGTCATCGCACAAAAAAATAAATTACACCAGTGTGTTTAGAATGATAAAAATATTTAATTTTTGCATGTCCGTCCGTCTGTCTGTCTGTCTGTCTGTCTGTCCGTCTGTCTGTCTGTCTGTCCGTCTGTCTGTCTGTGGCGCGGATTGCGGGCGCACGGATTGAGCTAGAGACTTGAAATTTTGCGTGGATCCGTTTTTCGTAAAATGCAAGGCTAAGTTCGTTAATGGGCAAAAACGGACCATTAGGGGGGGTACCCCCCATACGAACGAAATCGTTTTTTGTGAATATCTCATAAACGGTGCATCTTATCAAAAAAGTCCAAGAACAAAAGTTATTTAGGATATGATTCTACATAAAACTCCCATACATCAAAATCCGATTGGAATAAATTTTAAAAAATCTTATTGGAAAGTTTGACTTCAAATTGGAATTTTGGTATAACTGTTCGAATTTTGATACGAATATCACCATACGGGTCTCCAATGATTGCCAGATTGGCAATTATAGCTTTTGTTATGTTTATTGTTCTAAGATGATCTATTTACGAATAATTACTATATTTAGTGAATGGCTACTTGTTAAATTTTTTATCATCAATGTTTTAGGTTTTTTACAGTTTTTTACGTTTTCTACGTTTTTTACGTTAAAATTGAGGTTTTTTACGCGTAATTTTTTACGCGTAAAAAACTAGGTAAATTACCTTACGTAAAAAACCGGCACAACACTGATCACCATGTGGGTTTTCAATAATTGCCTGGTTGGCAATTATAGATTTTGTTATGTTTGAATTAAGATCTTACATTGAATTATGGAAATAGAGTAAGAGTTCAAGTTTGTGATTTTTTAAAACACTAAAATCTGTACCCCAGAGGTAAACTGTCGTAACTGACATTTTGCAAATTACAGGAGAGCAATTTTTAGTTCGGAATTGCAAAGTTTTTATTGTGTATGATTTTCGGTAATTATTTGAAACTTTTGTAGTTTATTTTATTTTAGGACATTGTTTAAACAAAATATTAGTTGATATAATATATACGTCCCCACAATGTAGTACAACAATAACCCCAAAATCGCGGTTTTGGCAGTTACGACAGTTTACCTCTGGGGTACAGAAATATAGACATTTATTTGACGAGAAAATGAACAAATAAATGTCTTTATTTCAGTTATATTCTGCAAATATTCAAACGAGTCAATCTGAGCCCGCTATAATATATAAAAAACACAAAATATGTAAAAATATATTTTTTCAACAAAATAGCTATGTAAATATAGGGTAAAGTATCCAGATCTGAGCCCCGGCACCAGTTCTGAGCACCCCTGTTAATTTTCCGGCTAAAACTTCACAACGTGATGAAACCAATTATTCTTCGAATTCAATTCTTATTTCTATATGTTACTAGGCGTACTTAATTCAATACGGGGGGCTCAGAACTGGATTTTGGGATAATTTCCACATTTACACATAATTCTTTTTTTATCCAAATTGTTTAGGAATATGTATATGTTAATTTAATTTAAACATTCCATACTTTCGACCAGTAAGTATAGTTAAGTTTCTCAGAAAGTATACGGAAGACAAAGAAAATATGGTATGAAGTGAAAAAAGGCTTAAGGGGGCTCAGATCTGGGTATTTTACCCTATTTGATTAAATATCAATCTCGATAAAAAGAAAAATTTATACGCCCTTTATTTTCATTCTAAAGGCCGAACGCTTAGAAAAATGTTTTCCTTTTAATTGAATTTTTACATTTGAATTTCTTGTGATTTTTGTAATGTGGAAAATTGCCGTTTTCGTTTGCCCTCGTAGTTGTTATTAAAGCATTTAATCGAAGACAAGAAAAATCTTTCACGTTTTATACAAAAAAAGCGAAAACTTTTGCTCCCACGCAAAAATTTTTTTCGCATTCACGCAGGAAGAAAAAAAACATTTGTTTTATATGAAGACATTTAAATCATCGACTGTGATATTCCTACACTCAAAATAATTTATGATAATATCGACAAAATACAAAATCGTTTTAAATACCAGCTAACAAAACTCTCGTTGTTGGATCCACAAAAAAGGAAATTTCACACTTGTGATCTTTTTTTTAATAAAATATTTTTATCCTGAAAACTAATTATTCATTTGATAAATTTATATAATTATAACCAAATTTTATAAAAAATACAAACCAAATTTTATAGAACCAACAAAATGAAATTGTCTTATTGATAATATCAAACCAAGTGATAAATTTTTATTTTATCAATAAAATTTGGTTGTGTCTACAAAAAATTATGAAATTAATAACACAAAATTATTAATATTTAACATGTTGTTTTTTCTAGCATTTAATTTTCAACAGTAACAGCATTTCTTGTGCTTTTTCTAATAAATAACAATTACAAACGGTTTTAGTGAGTGATAGACTGATTGAAGTATTTATTCAACTTCAACAAAACTTGATTAAATTTTAGATGTTCTACACGTATAAAATGTTTCTTACCACGGGTTCTGTTAGTAATGGGTTTTGGTGTATTTGAAACAGTTTCAGATATCTTTTACCTGGGCATCCTTTGTAACAAAGGTATACTCCAATCAGATTCTTGTGGTGTTTACCATTACTTTACAAACCTGCGAATATGCAAATAAGGTCTCATAATGTCCATCCAACAAAAAAGTTTCAGCACGAAAAAAATTTTATTTCCATTAGATAATTAGATTTGTCAACATAAATATCCCGGTAATTTCATAAAATTTTTGTCATTTGAATATTTTCAAGGCATGCGACCAAGAATTAATCCCGATATTTTTGCGACAGATAAAATTTGTAACAAGCAAAAAAAAAAAAAAAATACAGGAACAATTCATTTTCCAACAGAATATTGAATTATAAGGCAAAGTCAATTTGTGTTGATAAATTTTCTAACGAATTATTTACAATTCCAATTTCCATTCGATAAAATTGATTAATGCAGGTTTTTAATAATTTTTTTTGAGGAACTTCTCAAGGAGGAACTTCTTAAAGAGGAACAACTTGTAATTCTTGCAATATAAATTTAGGTGTTGAAGTCGGCGAAAAAAGACTAATGAAGATACCGCAGCTAAGAAAAAAAAAGAATTTAAAATGTATCTGGCCAAATCCACATAGCTTATAGCCTAATTTACTCATACTTATCAAGCTAAGGTTTAAAGTATTTTTCTTAGATTTTTATTTGTAGGCTACCATTGTGTTCCACTCTGGGAATAATCAATAACTTAAAAGCAAATTATCAAAGCAAACTATGGTTTTCAATTCGTTATCACATCTTATAAAATAGAGGGATGCCTAGCCTACCCAGCAAGATTCGGAACTAGTTACGTAATTAGTGGAGTAACGTGATAATTCACTGTTACCCTATGCGTGAATCTTCTTAGAGCGTTGGGAAAAAACTCACGTGCAATTGACAATCTGTGTGAATGTCTATCGCACTTACTCCAACACCAAACGTATATAAGTATGTCTTGCTGTAGCAATGTAGAAACGAGACAGCCTTATGCTTATTAGGTGTGAGATGAAATGAGACGAAATATGTGAAATATGTGAGTAACAAAATACTCCGATAATTTTATTTTTATTAAAATGTTTTCCGAATACTCATTTCTTGTGTTTTCCGAATCGCCATTTGGCGAAGCAGGAGCGTTTGCTATTCCAATGAAATTTTTGCAGAAGCAACATCGAGTGGAAATTCCACAATTTGAAGATCCCAGTTCAAATTAAGGAATTCCCGAATCATTCGATGTTGCTTTCGCAGATATGTCACTGGGAATAACAAAAGTTGATGCAAGAACAGAATGGTTGGATGGAATGACATTAGTTTGTCTCTCTTCGTCCAATGGCGATGCGAAAGTAAATAAGAATACTTCACCACTACACGCACATTTACATCCATCTAAAGATGCGAAGTGTTGCATCTGTAGTTGAACACGTTACTAAAATCTTGCTGGGTAACTTCAATTTAATTTCCACGAGTGTAATTCTACCTACGTTTTCGACTGGCATTGCTCTTTTGAGATAAGGGCTAATAAAATCGTATTGAATCCAATAATTTACGAAACTTTGCCTTACCGTTTGTAACGCCAAGATCCCGTTATCACACACAAAAATGAATTACACCACTGTGTTTACAATAATAAAAATAATTAATTTTTGCATGTCCGTCCGTCCGTCTGTTCGTCTGTCTGTCTGTCTGTCTGTCTGTCCGTCCGTCTGTCTGTCCGTCTGTCCGTTTGTGGCGCGGATTGCGGATTGAGCTAGAGACTTGAAATTTTGCGCAGATCCGTTTTTCGTAAAATGCGAGGCTAAGTTCGTTCATGGGCAAAAATGGACCATTAAGGGGGTGCCCCCATACGAACGAAATCGTTTTTTGCGAATATCTCAAAAATTGTGCATCTTATCAAAAAAGTCCAAGAATAAAAGTTATTTAAGATATGATTCTACATAAAACTCCTATACATCAAAATCCTATTGGAATAAATTTAAAAAAATCTTATTGGAAAGTTTGACTCAAAGTGGAATTTTGGTACAACTGTTGATATTTTGATACGAATATCACCATACGGATTTTCAATAATTGCCAGATTGGCAATTATAGCTTTTGTTATGTTTAAATTATCGCAAAACTTTAATGAGCCTCATTTTTTAAAAGGAATATCCCAGTTAAAGAATTAACGACTAATGAAGAGCACGCACGTCTACTAATAGACTATCAGCACAGAATACAGAAGACAAATTCGAAAATAACCCAATTAAACATAAGAGCAAAGTTCACATAGCATATTCATAGGCAGCAAATACTACAGCCATATATATGCTTGTAACCGAACCATATGTAAACAATAGCTGCACGGCTGATCGACATTTTTTCTCAAACAGCATTGCCAAGTCCGATTTTGTTGGTGTTGGTTTTATATTTAAGAGGCATAAAATATAAATCTCTTTTGACCACCATTTCTTATAAACATTATAAACGTACAAACATTCATCATTTTAAGTTGAAATTTGGTACTGAATTTAAATTGTCAGGAAATAATTGAAAAAATCATTTTATAAACGCCGCAATGCTAATTTCAAAACAACAACGACGTTGTTCCTAAGAAAAAAAACATATTTCTCATTTAGCTCATCTGGTAACGCCGTTGCGTCTGTTATGTTTGACACTTATATTTCTTTCTCTGTTTCACATTTATTAGATTCCTTTGTGGTTATATTACTTGTTCACTGTTTGAACACCAAAAATTTCAGATTTTTCTAGCCAATTAGAATATCAAGCTCTGGGTATTTCTGGGTTATTCATTTTCGGTTACACGGGTTGCCTTCTCATTTAATGTATGAAGGCTTGTCTTCTGTATTCTGTGCTATCGGATAGTTATTTTTCAACTCATACCTTCTTTAAAAAAATTAAGCTCGTCATTGTAAATCCGCTTCAGATTTTGTCAAATCTATTATGTCAAATCTAGCACTGCGAAACTCTTCTGCGTATGAAATAGACGTGATGTTCAGTCGAAAGATAACTCACTGATGGGGAAAACCTCACTGATGGCGAAAAGCGGATACAAATCCTTTGATAATGTAACAAAAGAGTTATTATGGGAGTTTTGCACTAGCAGGTATACTTAAATAAGTTTTAGATAATTGGCCTTAACAACAACGTTCTAAAATTGCGTATTACAATAATTTTTGCGAATTTTGAAGACTGTTGTATTTACGAGATATTATTGACAAGCGTTAAAGCCTACATTGACATTTCTCTTCATTGAAATTTACTTCTGGCGAATAATTTGAAAAGGACATTTTGAAGAATCTTTTCTACTAAATCAAAGGAATTCTATTTTACTTCAGAAAATCTTTATTTCTTTATTCAATGGAGAAAAGGAGATTAAAATATATTTAGTGTTTCGGGAAATGAACGATTGACGAAGGTGGTTATACAGAATTTGATATTTTACGCTTTTATTCCATTATTATGAACATTTTTGTGAGCTCTATCATGTCGATCAAAATCATATTTTTAGGTAATGAACTGGAAAGTGACACCAATTTTTATACTGGTGGTAGAAGTCGTTTTTATAATAAATGTAGGAGTATATTAGATTTAGTATACTAGTGATGGGTTACTTTTATGATACGAAACTCATTGTTTACTTTTAGGGGAAGTAATCGCTACTTTTTATTCGGTACTTTTATTCATCCATTGAACTAATTCTGTAGAAATTTCCCAAACCTTTATAACTACATTTTTCAAATTTTCAACTCTTCTTCGTTTCTTTGTTTAAAATTACAAGAATTAGACATGAAATTTCCTCTTCAATTCAAAATATTTGGCTACAGACAAAATTTTTTCGTACATTTTGTCCAAGAAATTAGAAATGCCTTGGAAAATGCTGTCTCCACGAGACATTTTGTGGCTGGACATGAAATAGGGGAAATTTATAAGACCTAAATTAAAGAAAAGAACATGACAATTTTTAAGATATTTAAAAAACTTTTCTGCAGATAAAATTTGATGAAAATCTTCAGTAATGAGTCAGTAATTGTTGTGATAGACGGGAACAGTGCTGAAGACTAGTTCGCGATTTAACTACACTCAAAATAACTTCTGATCATTTCGACAAAATACACGTTAATATGACAAAAGGGTTTTTAAATACCAGCTAACAAAACTCTCGTTGTTGGAGTAACAAAAAAGGAAATTTCACACTTGTGATCTTTTTTTTAATAAAATATTTTTATCATGAAAAGTCATTATTCATTTGATAAATTTGTATAATTATAACCAAATTTTATAAATATTACAAACCAAATTTTATAGAACCAACAAAATGAAATTGTCTTATTGATAAAATCAAACCAAGTGGTAAATTTTTATTTTATCAACAAAATTTGGAATTTGTCTACAAAAAATTATGAAATTAATAACACAAAATTATTAATATTTAGCAAGTGGTTTTTTGTTATTTTGGTAATATTTTCAGTTCAGTGTAGATATTTATTTATATAGTTATTTACTTATTAATAGTATTACATTTTTATTAATTTTTTTTATTATTCTAAGATCGTTAAAGATATTGAAACATTCTATATACATTTTTTTTCAACAACTGACAAACTGACAAACAGACAAATAGACAAATAGACGAATAGACAAACAGACAAACAGACAAACAGACAAACAGACAAACAGACAAACAGACAAACAGACAAACAGACAAACAGACAAACAGACAAACAGACAAACAGACCAACAGACAAACAGACAAACAGACAAACAGATAAACTGACAGACTGATAAACTGACAAACAGACAAACAGACAAACAGACAAACAGACAAACAGACAAACAGACAAACAGACAAACAGACAAACAGACAAACAGACAAACAGACAAACAGACAAAGAGACAAACAGACAAACTGACAGACTGATAAACAGACAAACAGACAAACAGACAAACAGACAAACAGACAAACAGACAAACAGACAAACAAACAAACAGACAAACAGACAAACAGACAAACAGACAAACAGACAAACAGACAAACAGACAAACAGACAAACAGACAAACAGACAAAGAGACAAACAGACAAACTGACAGACTGATAAACAGACAAACAGACAAACAGACAAACAGACAAACAGACAAACAGACAAACAGACAAACAGACAAACAGACAAACAGACAAACAAACAAACAGACAAACAGACAAACAGACAAACAGACAAACAGACAAACAGACAAACAGACAAATAGACAAACAGATAAACTGACATACTGACCTACAGAAAGACATGTCTCAGGAGTGCTCGGAAAAGGCTTTTTACGCAAAATTAAGAGGTCAAAATTTTTCATGAATATAATACTTTATTGTACTACGTTTAAGAAAATAAAAATAAAAGAGAAATAAGAAAAATAATGAAAATCATTGCCTTTGTAGAATGGGAATAAATCCGATTTTTCCCATTGTATGATGGGAAAAAATTCATTTTTTTTTGTTGGCATTCCCGCATGGAATAATTTGGAGAAAAGAAATAAATTGTGATAATTCCCTTATTTTGTTTTTTATTTTTTGTGAAGCACAAAATGTAGTAAATAGAACAAGTGTAAAATTAGAACTGGTGCCTCAATAATTTTTTTTACCAGCTGGAACGGATAATATTTTTATTGCTGGAATACAATTTAAGATTTTAAGGTTCATAAGCGTTTAGAGAAATGTGGATAAGAAAACTTAAGAAACGACGGGTATTATACTTAATCTCAGATTTATGAGAATTTTATTTACTTGAAAACCATAAGCCTATAATCGCTTCTCAATTATCCGTGCATGGATAGGGATGGATGGGGGTCGTAAATCTGGCATAATTACTTGGTTTCGTAATGAACCCGATGGAGTGTAGTAAATTATAATACCGGATGTTTTAAATGAACAATTTTTTATTAACGGGTCTGCAAATTTGTATTTTATAACCCATCTTGTAGAACAGTGGTTCCCAAACTTTTTTGGCCCACGGACCCCTTTCATAATCAAAACTTGCCCACGGACCCCTTTTCATAGTCAAATCTTGCCCACGGACCCTGGGTGAAAAACCATTACATAAATGCATAATAGAAACATTACAAATTTAACTTTAATGTCTTGAATGGTAAATGATGATGTAAAAATAAAATATAAATAAAACTTTTTGTTGAAGAAGTATTTATTAAATCTCCGCCGAAGACGCGGCCTTTTATATTCGCGACTCGTTTGCCAACGTTCCTGTATTTTCGGCCGAGGTCTCGAACGTTCTCGTCTGCAGATCTCAAACATTCTCGAAGCGTTCACGCCAGATCTCGAATAGGGATGCAACATCGTTCATAAAACCTCGATATATCGAAAATCGATGTTTTTTTTAAGGCGACATCGATGTCAAAAAACATCGTCCTGAAAACATCGTTTTTCCGATGTTTTGAAAAAGTTAAATTTAATAAATAATTTAGCCACCTGGCGGATGCTCTACTGTGGGTGGAGTGCACCCAGGTAGAATTAACACGGTTTTAATTCTTCTTATACGTTAAACCACCAAAAACCCACTAGTTTTCGAGATATTCGCAAAAAAAAAAATTTTTTTTGAAATACCGGCATATCTTTATAACGGAGTTCTAGTAAAAGACATAAATGTAGCAAATTTTATTGTCTGCAAGTTTTGTAATACATAAGACTACTAGAAAATGGTTAGTTTCGAAATAAATCGCAAAAAACCGCATAGTTTTTAAAAAGCCGCCGTTTTGGTTACTTCCGGTTAACGGATTTCCACATCAGGACCAAACTTCTCTGTAAAATTTCATGGCTAGCTCTGGTATTTTTTGCGAAATCTTGTAGAAAGATGAAACCGAAAATTGATACCAAAGAAAATTTAAACAAATCTTTGAGTGGCTATATTAAATCTATCTAAAAACTAGTCCCTCTAGTCCTAAAATTAGTTTCTCTACTAATTTTATAAAGAGTAAAGTTCTAACATCGTGGATAACAACATCGATACCTCGATATATCGGTCTGTTCAACATCGAGGTTAAAACTCGATATTTTTCAACGATACCTCGAAGTTTTGCAAACATCGAGGTATCGTTGGCATCCCTAATCTCGAATGTCCTTGCACCTTCTTACCCGTGGACCGTTACAATATCAAAAATTTTATTTGCAACAAACCACTGTTAATTATAATAAAAATTGAATGCTACAATGTAACGCTCTCTTGAATTAATTATTTGAGATGTGAGGATAAAATTTCATGTAAATGTCGCATATTGTGTAGGTACTCATTTTGTACCAATTAATTCACAACAGAATATAATAATACAGTAATATACAGTAATTCCAAACTTTCGCGGATTTGGTTATTCGCAGAAGTAAACAAATTAAACAAAAATATAAAATAGTAAGCTATAACTTTTAGGGTGCATTATATTAAATAATAAAACCCAATATGTCTAACTATAAATATTTTAATTAGGACGTAAAAATCGCTAATAATTTATTCATTATTATTTATTTTAACTTCCATATTAATAAAAATGTGTCACCATTTTTTTATTTCATATTAAACCTTGCGCGGACCCCCTGACGTTGTTCAGGGACCCCCAAATCAATTTTAATTTTCCACGGACCCCCTGAATGATCCCGGGGACCCCTGGGGGTCCGTAGGGACCACTTTGGGAACCACTGTTGTAGAACAATAGGTACCTATTAAAAATATTTTTATATGCTGGTACGGGGGTCAAAAAAGTATTCGGACACTTAGCATTTATCTTTTCAACGAAGATCAAAAGCTTTAAAATAGCATCTAAGGAAAAAAAAATATATTTACTCTTTGGAACCTTTATTAGTATCTTATAATATACAAAAATACAACAAAATTACAGTTCATTTTCACAAGAAAAAAAATAAAGGCATAAAAATTGACAGAAATTCATCTCAAAAAAGTTTTCGGACAAATATATTTTCAAGTTAAAATTAAGTTTTAAGTGATAACATCAACATATTTTATAATAAAAGCCAACTATTTTTAATATTTTGTTGGTAGGCCCATGTTTGGTTCTGGAATGCCACATCCTGACAACTTTTGGTGAAAATATGAGAAAAATAATCAAAATTACGCCTTTTTAAAAATCCAAACTTCGTTTTTCGCGTTTACTCCAAGACTATGCACAAAAGTTGGAAATAATAAAATTTCCTACATTTTTCTCTTTTACTGGAACTGCGTATCTCAAGCCGTTAAAGATTTTACCTTTATATCAAAAAAATATGTTTTTTTTGCAATTATGTCGTAAATTAACCGTTTTTTGCTGGTTGTGTGTATGCTATAAATATAGTGTCAATTGCGCATGATTTTGTATAAGAATGTCGTGTGCTGTTTACATTAGACATTTTTAAAACAATTCGTAGTTTTAACTAAATTTTTAGTAAACGGTGCATCAATTAATCATAAGTTGAAAGCCTATATCAATTTGAAATTACCGAAAAAATGTTGTGCGTGTAGAGATTTTCTATAGATAGCTAGTGCTCGCATGTTTAAGATATTTTCATAAATGAATTCAATTGGCCCATCTAACGCAACACAAAATTCAAGGTCTAGCAAAGTTTTCGCTTAGATTCTTTTAAATTAAATAGTTTTTTTTATTACCCAAATAAATGAAAATATTAAGAGCCTTTTTATAATAGTTTAATTAAAACTCGTCAGTTGGTTTGGCATTTTCAACAGCGAATCTAATACGAAATATCTGAATTGGGAAGATATATGTGCCTATTAGATAAATCAGACCGAAATAATGGATAGAATCTGATGTGTAGAAGAGTGCAGCTCGAAAGGTTTAAAAGTACCCCCAAAGAACCCATGGTTAAATACTAAAATTGATGAGGTCATGATATTTTACAAATTAATTCTTACCTGTGCTTCATTATTCAGAAGTTTTAGAGGAAGTGCGGTTCACATTTATTGCTTTATGTTTTTAGTATGTAGTAGTCCAACAATTAAACATAACAAAAGCTATAATTGCCAATCTGGCAATTATTGAAAACCCGTATGGTGATTTAAGTGAACAGCGAACAGTTGTATCAAAATTCCACTTTGAGGTCAAACTATTCAATAAGATTTTTTAAAATTTATTCCAATCGGATTTTTATGTATGGGAGTTTTATGTAGAATCATATCCTAAATAACTTTTGTTCTTGCACTTTTTTGTTCTTGCAGATGCACCGTTCTTGAGATATTCACAAAAAAAAATTTCGTTCGTATGGGGGGTACCCCTCCTACTGGTCCATTTTTGTCTATGAACGAGCTTAGCCTCGCATTTTACGAAAAACGGATCTACGCAAAATTTCAAGTCTCTAGCTCAATCCGTGCGCCCGCAATCCGCGCCACAGACAGACGGTCGGACGGACAGACAGACGGACAGACGGACGGACGGACAGACGGACGGACATGCTACATTCAACTAACTTAATGTTTAAATTCAACTTTTTTTAACTTTTTTTACTTTTTTTATTTTTTTTTAGATGTTCGCAAACACCTTCCAAACATTTGTTTTAGAATACCTTTTGTAACGCATCGAACCAATCATTGGACACAAGAATGAACTACACCAGGGTGTTAGGGATGATAAAAGATTTTGATTTCCGCATGTCCTTCCGTCCGTGAACACGAAAACTTTCGAAAGGATTGAGCTAGAGACTTGAAATTTTTTATAGTTACGTTTCTCGTAAAAGAAACGTAAAATTCGACCATTTATTGAGGGATCCCCCAAACAAACGAAATAGTTTTTTTTTGCAATTTTCTCGAAAACGGTGAGTCATATTGAAAAATTTTATACAGGTAAAATGTATTTAGAATAGGATTCTTCATAACTCATCCATACCACAAAGTGCAATCGGACCACTGCTTCCCTCAAATGAAATCCTTTTTTCCTGTTTTCTCGAAAATTGTGCATCGCATCGAAAAAATTTTAAAGAAAAAATGTGTTTAGAATATGATTTTACATAACCATTTGATACATTAAAATCCAATCGAACCACAATTGTAGCTTTTCTGATGTAGGTAAGGCGTTAAGGAATTTTTGAAAATAATTGTATTAGTACGGAACCGTTAAGATAGGGTAGACCAGGGTTAGTTGGCGAACAACGTAAGTTGGCGTACTGTCATTATCTTATGAAATAATGGTCTTACAGACTTGTGGTTTTGATATGTTGGTAATACTGACATTCCAAAACTGTTATAAAGTTTTCGCACTAAAATAACATTTGTTTAATGATTTAATGGCGGAAGCACCTTTTTTTTGTTAAAAGAAAATTTTTCAGGGCAAATATTTCTAATTTTTTTTATGGTAGAAAATAAATGTTTCTATAATTTTTTTATGCAAAATCAATGATTGACTATTAAATTTGAATATAAATATAAAAGTTTTTTTTTGAATTGATAATTTTCCACAATATTTTGCACATTTTTGCAAAAAGTACACAAAGCGTAAGTTGGCGAACTAAGGTTTTTCATTTTTTCTCTTTTTTCATGAATTTTTTATTGTTTTTTATTAATTTTTAGCAAAATAATGGGTAAACACAAAAGAATAAGTAACAAGGGTGGACATAATATTGAACAAATTTGTCTCGAAAATGCATTTCGAGTCGAGAAGTAAAAGATTTTATATGTATTCATTGCCATTCAGATATGGAATCAGAGGAGGACGAAAATGAAGACTTTCGATGCTTAATTTTGAATTTTTTTAATTTTTTATATTTCCCACTCCTTTATTTATCCTTTTTATTTAAAATAAATAAGTTTTTTTCACTAAAAAACCATTGGTTTAAATCATTTAAAAATTTTAGAAAGCTCGCCAACTTACGCTGGCAATTTGAAAACTGGGGCGTAAGTTGGCAAACTGAAAAATCAATTTAGTTCCTTCCCATGAAGCTATACCAAAAAAATTTCTTTCACACAAATTGCAATTTCCATAAGCTTTCCATCTGCTTAATTAGACCTAAAAAATTTGCTTGTATGCCTGAGCTATAGCGAGTTGAAAAAAAAAATCGCCAACTTAGCCGGGTCTACCCTACCGTTATAATTTTTAGCGATTTTTTCATCAAACTCCGTTAACCCGTTAGGGAGCTTTAATTTAAAAAAAAAATATTGATTTTATTTTTTTTTGTCCAAAACCACTCATTTTTTTGGGAAATTATTTGTTGTAATGGTGGCCACTTACAAAAAACACTTCAAGCTTTTATCTCTGTGTACACTTTTTGTTTCTTTATCCTTCTATGGCCTTTTAAAGATAAATGTTAACAGATCTATTAGAATTGGGGAGTAAGTTTTGCTCAATGAAAATTTGATGAAGTACAAGCGAATAATTATAGTGATACCATATGTAAAAGCTGTCACTTTCGCAAGTATATCCTCACATAGACCTCATTCATAATTGTGAAATTTCCTTTTAAATTTATCATTCACTAAAAACCATAACAAAACTGTTTTCGGTTATATAATTGCATAATGGTCTTCATTATTCTTTGGGTTAAATTTTTCAATAAGAAAAGAATAAATTTTTGTTATTGTACGAAAATAAAAGGTTATATTCATTAACTTTCTAAGTAAAATCTTCGTATTTAATATTGTCGTAGGTAGACGGCCTTTTTTCTTCTCATTAATGAAACAAAAGCTTGTAAAAAAGGGTTGCTTTTAAAGCTCCTGAGGCACCATAAAAATGATTTACAAACAAATGAAACAGAAAAACTTCTTAAGAAAAGACATTTCTTCTAATAAATAAGACTTTAGAAGAGCGTTGGTAAATTTAAAAAGTTTAAAAATAATTTTACTTTAAAGACAATTCAGAAGTCATTTTCTTAACAACTTTTGAAAACAATTTCAAGTTTTGACTTCATACTCATGATCTAAAATCTCAACCGCAAATTTTTTTTTTGTGTTTTCCTACGGTATCGCCAATCTTGTCGGCTTATGGCCTAGCGCTGAAGTTATACTTATGTTTTGTTAAAAATTGGCTCAAAATTGCGTCCACAATTCAGGAGATAGCAGGGGAGGCGTTACTTGTTTAAAGCACGACCTACTAATTGATGAAAACTCTTTCAAATCCCTTCAATGACCTAGGGTTGAGTAGGACAGGGGGGTGACACTTAGAAATAGAATTAATTTTTTATGGCAGATGATATTCTGCGAGATTCTTTATCCAACACAAAATACCGCATCACAATCGGCCGAATGGTTTAAAACTTGTCACAGAAGAGGGTTCGAAGAAGAATAGGAAGGGTTATTCTGGGGACCACACCATTTTCCAAGAGAACTTCACAACAATTTAGTTGTCTTAAAATCTTAGAAGTGATAGCAGTTCTCTATTTTTTTTTAAATTTATCGTAAAGTTAAGTGGCCTGGCGGCAAAAGAAAGTGGTGAGTTAATAGATGTTCTATACCTTCTTGTATTTTTTGCTTCAAGGAATCGTGGATCGCGACACATAACTTTTTTTTATTGAAAATTTTCAGTGAAAAATAATTTCGCCCTTTCAGCTTCCAACATACTCGACCAGCAAGGCTTTACAAGCGCTAAAGGCAGCTTGAAAAAGTGCTTGCCACCAGTTACGTGCAACGTTAAAAATACATGAATAAGATATGGAAGAAGAAGTACTTCAAAACTTCTGAGAACCGTTGAATAAGTGGTTCTGAAGCGCCTAATTTCCTACTGGGATCTTGTCCCTTATTCTGCGAGTAACTCTACCTGTGTATAAAATTTCAATAGAATCGGTTAAGCTATATTTCGACGTAGCTCAAAACTTTTGAAGGTATCCAAAAGTTTAAATTTTTTTTACTCTTCCCTCTCGATTTTATTACATATAAATATATGTAAATTGATCTCGATAGTCAATGTTAACGGGGACATACAAAATTGCGGGTTATCGAGGATCTCGATATATCGGGTCTTTCAACAAAGACATAACAATTTTGTATTTCAATAAAACACAGAATAATTGAGATATCGGGCTGAAATTTATTCCAGGTGTAGTGGACATGTTACATTTAAGTATGAAATTCGATGTCGTTCATATGGCCACCGCGAGCATGTTTGCACTGATTGATTCTTTGGAGCCAATTTTCCACCACTCTTCCACACATATCGGCCGGAACGTGGGCAATTTCGAGTTCAATATTGTTCCTGAGCTCCTCTAACGTTGTTGGCTTGTTGGCATAAACCAACCACTTAATGTAACCCCATAAAAAGAAATCCAACGGCGTTAAATCGCATGAGCGAGGTGGCCATTCGACCGGACCATTTCTCGAGATTACACGATTCCCGAACTTCTCCTTCAATAGATCAATTGTTTGACCAGCTGTGTGGCATGTAAACCTAAAAAAAACCTTAAAAATAAAAAATGTAAACCTTGGCTGACGTTTTAGCATTGCCAGATCATAAAAAAAGTTTTAGGGTGCGTTTTTATTAAAATACAAAATTGTTTTGTCCTTATTGAAAGACCTCTTATATAGAGGTTCTTTTTATCGAAATTAATATCACGAAACTTCCAGTTATCGAGGTTGATGAAGAGTCATTCAACCATATTTATCACTAAATGTAAATGGACTAGACTTCTAATATCTTCCGCATTGCGAATTTATTCAAATTAAGACTATTTTGTGAGTCCTGGGTAAAAACTTGAACTTGTTTCAGGCCCGACAGCTTGTCCAGAAACTTGCAAAACTTCGCCTTATCGAGGGTTACTTTCGAGTTGTCGAGGTAAAATAACACGGAGTAAGATTGGGAAGTTCAATGGCGATTGAAAAGTCTTCGAGTTATCGGGAAATTCGAGCTATCAAGGTAGGTTCGACTTATCGAAGTTTCACTGTACATATATAGGTATTTTACCCATTATTAAGTCAGGCTAGAAAGTATGTGCGATATCGACTGGAAATATTGATTCTTAAATATTTGTTTAAAAAGGGAACAGGCAAATATGATTTTATTATATTTGATGAAATTTCTTACATATGTATATAAAAAATTTCTGTGGCAAGGAAATTTTTTTTCACATATCGCACATGGTCCCGTAGACTGTAGTATCTCAAAAAAATGTGTTTTTGAGTAATTATTCCATTATGTAAAGGAAAATTGACTGAATCAAATGAAAAACAAATTTAAATGTAAACGTAGTCCTAAAATTTATTTATTGTTGGTTTTTTAAATTCCCATTTTTTAAAATTTAAATTGATTTTGTGGAAAACAAACCTAACTCTATCTTTTATTATTGCAAAAAAAAAATGAAGCAAATGATCTGTAAATTATTATTAAAAGAGTAATAAATTGAAATATTACTGTACAGACAACAGAAAAAAACAATTATTTATAAACAATTATTTTGAAATGAAAACTTTGAATGCGTTTTTCTTGAAATGGCCGATTTTGAGATACTACAGTCTACGGGACCATGTGCGATATATGTATGTACATGAATTTGTTTCTAAAATTTTTTTTTGAATACAAAATTGTGGAAAAATGCGTGTAGGAGAAAACAAAACCTGTCGATATGTAACTGTCGAAATTGATGAGAGTAAAATCTTTTTGGACGACCCAAAAAAAAAACATTGTAAGGTATAGATAGCACAGATACCTGAGTTTGTTTCAGAGACGCAAAAATTTCCAACTCGGATATGTTTCACGTGATATGAAATTCCACTGGGAATGCTTTTAAAGGAATGAAAGGATTCTCAGGATGTTAGAATTGTGGGTAGAAGAAATTCAATTCCGAATCAATTTACCTTTTCTCAAATATTACTGGCAATCAATAATACATCTACGGCAATGTAAAAGTAGCGATTGGATCAATCGAGAACCCTTTTATTGCTTGCACCAGCCAGATTATATATGGGGAGTTAATATATATTAATCGAAAATAATATTTTCGACATATTTATAGGAAATAAGAAAACTCTCGGCCGAATATTTATTACGACCCATCATAGCAACTTTCATCGGCTTATCGATATACATACTTAAGAAAAGTGTAGTCTTTATATTATAGTTTTATCACAGTATATACAGTACTTTCATAGTAAATCTAAGGTTAACCGATGTTTACCGAAAACACCTGATTCTTTCTTCTCTCTCTCTCTCTCTCTCTCTCTCTCTCTCTCTCTCTCTCTCTCTCTCTCTCTCTCTCTCTCTCTCTCTCTCAAGTTATTTGTCACTTGAACAATCCACTGATATGAATTTTAATTATTTTAAAGAAATAAATCTTCAGGATTAATACTAAAAATATGGTGTAAGTATCACTTATGAACTCATACCAATATTTATCATAAATAAAATAGAATGTACACTGAAGGAAAAACTTCGGTGAAATTTGCCTAAATCATGGTTTACTTCACCCAAGATCTTGTTGTATTTACGGCCTACCAATTTACCCAGAATGATTTAGTAATTTAACTAAGATTTTTTGTAAAACCAAATTTTGGAAGAAGATTGATTTAGTTAACTTTTCTTCATTTTTACCGAATTCAAAGATGTTTCTTACATGAAATCCATAAAAATCCAGTTATTCATTATTTTTAATAAAAAAAAATTAATAAAAATACAGAAAAAAGAAAATATTTTGTGTGCTCGCGGTGGGCTCCGAACCGCCAACCACATGTTTGGTCTCTGCTACCTCTTGTTTGTGTTTTGTGCGGGCTTTGCCATAGAATAAGGAATATATAGAAAAAACTCTGCCGAACAAATTTTTGACAAATTTCCCCTTCGAAGGGGGGAAAAATGTCCCTATCATTCACTAGCTACGGCCTAAAAGTTAGTTACTTTCACTCGCAGAAACTCGCAAAAACTCGCGAGCTAGTTTCTGCGAGCTTGCAAAAGTGATTCTACTCTCCAGTCGACACGCACCCACTCGGGGAGTTGCTCGCCAGATACGAACGGCGTTTGAATTTCGCTAGTAGCTCTCGAGAACTCGCCAAAGCAATATATCAAAACAATCAAGATATTGGTCTTGAAAAGAGAAAAATCGCCGAAATTAACTCTCAAATGGACAACCTCCTGCGAGTAACTCTCGAGAGCACCTTTAGTCATGGATAATTAACTTAGGGCTTGGGTAAATTTTAGGTTAATATTTTACACAAAATCTTGGATGATTCTACCAATGTTTTTTAGCTATTTTACCAAATTTTTCACGCAGCTATTCCAACAAATTTTTTCGATAATCTATCAAAGAAAAATTCGATAATCAAATTTTTCATACAAAACTCATTTACACAAGACGTCTTGGGTAATATTCCCAAATTTTTTCCCGTGTATCGTGTAGGAAAATAGACGGCGAATAAGAAATTCATGTTTTACGCCAACATGTAATTGGGCGAATATCGATGGGAACACGAAATTTTTAAAATTTCTAACGGGTAAATCGCGATAAATACAAACTTGTTTCTTACAAGAACACCCTCGAAATCAAAAACACTTTGATTAAAAATCAATACCCGACTATTTTCGGTCAATTCAATGTAGATTCTAGAAACAAACGAGTTCCTCATAATTTTTGATTTATATAGAGAAATTTGAACTCTCCTCCCTGTCCGTATCCCTCGCGGTCAAGTCATCAGCATAGTTTCAATGTGATGATCTGACGATGATGGTTCGACAATTTTTCCAAGAAATACCTATTTTCTAATTTTATTTTTATTCAATAGTCAATCCGGTACTCAAATAGAAATGGTTTCGAGAGAAACAAATATTTCTAAACTTTTCATATTACAGGGGAATCTCGAAAAGATGAACACTAAAAAAACACGGCCGTGTCATCTTTTCGAGATCGTTCATCTTTTTGGAAGGAGTTTTGACTGAAAGAGGACACATGTATGTTACATAAACGTCATTCTAAAAGAAATCAAAGGCAGCAAAAAATTAAAAACAACAAAAGCGTTATGTAAGAACCAGCGTGCATTTCAAAATTCAGTTGTAATGTACATAATATATTTCTTTAGAAATTATATTTTCTGAAAAAAACTACTGATTTTGGTTTGTCGTCGAGCAGAAAGCTGTTTCAATACTGCTTTTTCTCTTAATTTTCGGAGATTTATAATAGTGTCAAAATTGGAGTCGCATTGTTCTGCAAATTTTAACAGCCGCAATTGCATCTGCTGGCAACTGTTTTGTATGAAGAACCCTTTTTTATCTCTTTGACAACATCACATTTTTGTTTTAAGTTTAAAAATCTAACGCGGCCCTTAACTGGTGGGATCTTTATTGTAGCGAAATTCACTTTTTACTGGAAAAACAAACTCAAGCACTACCACAAGAATATACAGTTACTCCAGAAATATAGTTACTCCAGAAATACCCAAACCAATTGTGTGAAAAAAGAAAAGAAAAGGATTGTACCACGAGGCGTTCATCTTTTAGAACGTTAAGATTCTTCTCGTTCATGTTTTAGAACACTCCAATATTAAAAGTATGCCGTTCATCTTTTTGGGATTTCTATCATTTCGATCGTGCATCTTTTCGAGATTCCCCTGTATATTGTTTTAGCTAATGCTTCATTCAATCTATTAACATTCAATCAATTACCCAATATTGAATAAACTTTTCTTTGATTTTGAAGAAATTATTATTATTACCTTGTTCAACTAAAGTACCTACCAATCTATAGAATTTAAGTAATTGCCGTCTAAAATTGAAAGTAATTGAGCTCTGTGGACAAAACCTTTTCGACGACAACAAAACCAAAGTGAAACAATTATCAGGTTGTGAGTTTGGGTTCACAATGTCTAATTACCCAAATGACATTTCTAATTAAGGATTTGTGCAGATATTTTTAACCTACAATAGAATATAAATAAATTGTGTTCTTGATATTTATAATAGCCATTTATCTGTGTACCCACTAATCATTTTTTGATTAATTTTTTCAATGAAAAATATTTATGTACTTTTGTGATTGCCCATAACCCCCATTTCCCTTCAATTTCTTGGGAAAGAGTGGACTTTTCCTAATATCACCGTGGGGGAAAAAGTTTTTAATGAATCGAAAAAAAACGATTTTTTTTCGACCGGAACGATCTTAGGGGTTATTACACAAGTAATGTATGTAGAACATAAAACAACATCAGCTCAGAAAAATGATTAAAATGGTCATTAAATTTATGTTGGGAAAGTCTTCAGGGCGGAAAATTTTAATATTCATCCCTAGCTCCTAAAGTCTTACTGGACCACTTGTTTCCAGAAAGCCGAAATTACAACTTCTTGAGAAAAAAATCTCTTTTTGGGTTTTTTGAGGTCGCTGAATCTGTTTCTGACCTTAAGAAGTCTGTAAGGATATCTCAAAGTCAAGAATATATATTCGAAAACTAAAAAGTAAAAAAAAGCGTTGCGAAAGACAGCCGTAATTATGAATTTTTAGTGATACTAATCAAACACATAATTAGTTCTGGTTCTGGCAACGCTAGAAACTTCAAATAATAGACTTTTTAGTCATACTAATCAAACACAAGATTACTAAAATCAAATAAACTTTTTAAAAAAGCTTTTATTTAAAAAATATATACTAAAAACGAAAAAAAAAATTTTTGTGCGCTGTGTATCAGAAAAAAGCAAGATAAAGAGATAAAAAAATAAAATAAATCACTTTTATTTCTGATAATAGTTCCCAAAAGTATTATTATTTTTCCCCTTTTAGTAAGTTTTTTTAAAAAAAAAGATATTTCAAAAAAAAACTTTTATTTCATTTTTTTAATTTTTGTTGTTTGACAGGTTGCTGGGTAACAAGTGGCAAATTTTTAGAAGTTTTAAAATTTGTTTAATTTATTTTTTTCACAATTTTTTATTTTTCTTTTCGAGAACTTTGAAAGTTTCTATGGATGTTCAACTTAGCGAGGTCAATACCACTTAAACTTCAAAATTTCGAGGTTGGTGATAAAGAACCATTATATGATCTTTAAAAATATTGTAATTTTTTATATGACCGCTAAAAATAATTATATGATCTTTAAAAATATTGTTACACGATAGTTTTGCTATTTTTGTTAGTAGAAGGGCTCGTTCCTTGGACAGATTGTACCTGGGTCCGAGTGCCATTAAGAATAAACCGTAAAATTTCTGCAAAAACATCCCTCTATGAATTTTAGAGTGTTTCTATGAAAGTTTTCTCATCCTGTTCCGTATCGTCGGCAAGTGCATTTGTGTTCCCACTCTAACAGTAGCTTTTTTCGCTACCCAAAACCAATTTTTTCGATCCAGAAAAACTCTTTGATTAAAAATCAAAACCAGACTATTTTCGGTCAAATCGCCGCGAAAATTATCTTCTAAGAATAAACAGATTTTTATACCCGTATGGAGATTATACTTAAAGTTTCTTCATGAGAAAATAGCATTGCCAAATGTGCATCCAAAATCAGATTTTCGTCTTCATAAAATTCAAGTGGAACATAAAAATCGTTGATAATAAGAAATCTGAATAGCTCAGTCATGTGATGAACTCTGGTTTTAAAGTTAAATCACACAATATACGAGGGCAGTCCGATAAGTACTTAGCCTCACCGCCCGATGGCGCCACTATCGCAGGAGAAATTTACTATCGTGTAGTACATTCTGATAGACGGCTACAGTCAAAATTTCAGCCGAATCGAACTCGTAGTTTTGTTTTGACCGCGTATGGAAGCGGGCGTGTCTGCGGATTTCAGAAAAATGGAAAAAGAGCAATATCGGTTGGTGATTCGATTCTTGTTTCTGGAAGGGAAATCGAGCAGCGAAATCAAAGAGCGACCGTCAAAAATTGGTGTAACGAGTTTCAACGTGATCGCACGTCGGTTTTTGATCAGCCACGCCCAGGTGCTACGAAAACGGCTACCACGGAGGATAACATAACAAAAATCCACGATCTCGTATTGGCAGACCGCCGATTGAAGGTGTGCGAGATAGACCGCGTGCACTCAGAAAAATGTCCAGGTCAACTTTTTGTCAGGTTAACTCTGACCTTACAGAGGTGTCTGTAAGCCAGCTAGCGGTCAGAGTTAACCTATCTAAGGTCAACTCGTGCAGCTCCCAATGCCCTACTTCACCTGCTGGTGGCTTAATTTCAGAATTTCTCCGACCACAGGTCAACTCAGTTTTACTTGCCCACATGCAGGCCAACGCGCGCCTGCCCGAGGCCAATTACGCCGTATGTAGTCGTCGAGTTAGCCTCCATTTTTCTGAGTGTGCGTGAAATTTTGGTCATGAGAAAGCTGTCGGCGCGATGGGTGCCGCGTAACCACCTCACAGCAGTGTTTGACGCTGTTTAAGCACAATCCGAAGGAGTTTCTGCATCGTTTCGTGACCGTCGACGAAACATGGATCCACTGATACACACCAGAGACTAAGGAACAGTCGAAACAGTCGAAACAGTGGACTTTACCCGGCGAACGTGCTCCGAAGAAGGCGAAGACTGTCCTATCTGCCGGAAAGGTGATGGCCACCGTTTTCTGGGATTCACAAGGTGTGATCTACATCGACTACCTGGAGAAGGGCAAAACGATCACAGGGCTCTACTATACCGAATTATTGGGCCGATTCGACGCCGAATTGCAGAAAAAACGGCCCCATTTGGTGAAGAAAAAAGTGCTCTTCCACCATGACAACGCACCGGCTCACACCTCCGCCGTCGCCACGGCCAAATTGGTCGAATTGGGCTACGAACTGCTGCCCCATCCACCGTATTCTCCAGATTTGGCCCCGTGCGACTTTTTTTTGTTTCCAAACTTGAAAAAGTCACTCGCCGGGCAGAAATTTGAGTCGAATGAGGAGGTCATCGCCGCTACGGAGGCCTACTTTGCAGACCTCGAGAAAACGTATTTTTCAGACGGGTTAAAGAAGTTGGAGCATCGCTGGGTCAAGTGTATCGAGCTAAAAGGAGACTATGTTGAGAAATAAATGGTCACTTTTCCAAAATTTTCGTTTTTTTTTTGTAGGCTAAGTACTTATTGGACTGCCCTCGTATATCGATATATATTCAGCCTTATTCCCCTAGCCGGCGGGACGTGTACGCCGCGTTTCCCGCAGAAAATTCGCATTCTGCTAAACGCAATTGTCCCGCCGTGTGCCGTGGTGCTGAAAACGTTTTACTTTCGGTATTACACTAAACGCACCCGCGAATGTTTTGACTTTTCCATACATTTATTTCCCGCGAGTAAATCGTTGCGGGACCAATCAATTAAATAGAAAGTTTGAATAAAAATGTGAATGTTATTTATACATTCAATGAATTTTAACTAAATATAAGTTTTGAAGGCCAGGAAAAACTAACTAGACGCAGTACAATCATTTAATTGAACAAATAAAACTTCATGCGTATCAAATCAACTAATTGTCAAAAAATTCAGCGCGGGGCTGAATAAAACTGCGTTTCTACGTCTACTAGAATAAGAAAATTTCATTCGATAGAGAAAAAATTTGCGTGGCGTTACACGTCCCGCCGGCTAGGGGAATAAGGCTGATTGTGTTTTCATTGATTTATTTTACGGCACGAGAATTGATTATGATTCCGATCATTTGATTCTGGCAACGCTGTAAACTTGAAATTAGAGATTTTGTCCTCCATACTATATAAAATATGCCCAAAACTTACTACAGTACTAGCGAGGCAAATTTAGAGTCACCTTCAACCTTCCTTTGGTAGCAGGGGTGATTCGTCACCCAATCCGAAGGTGTCTAAAAACTGCTTCAAGAATTGATAAATTTCTAATTTTCCTTTAAACCAGTTCAAAATAAATAAAAATGTAAATAAATAAATAAAATAAATATTAGCATATTTATTTTAAACGTATATTCATTCAAAGATAATCTGGGGTGACCCGTCCACTCATGTTACCTATCAAATTGATGTTTGATGTGTGTTACCAGCAGAAGGTTAAATCGAGTGAATGTGATGATCATCACATTCCGGCGATCCCATATCTACAAATAGAATTCGTTTTCCGGCAAAAAAAACTCACCAGTTCTAGGGCACCACCTCAGAGGAACATTTAAATGAAGTGTAAAAAATATTGTTACATTTTAGTGTTGGTCCAATGTAAAGGTCGGAATTATACCTTAAGCTGCGGAAAATACATAAGTCATTTCCTTAAAAACGGTGAGATCAATCAGCACAAAGGTTTGTTTTTTTACACAAGTTGATAACTTTATTATAGAAATTATAGAAAACATTTTTTTGAATTATGCATCGATTTTTTTATATCGTTCGGAAAATAACTACACAGTACCTGTAATTAGACTCCGTGTTGTTAGCAGAAAATAATTATAAAGTATCATTTAATAAAAAAAAACCCTGACCCATGGGGTTGAATCTGAAAGAGATTAAATGGTTTGTATTATGGTTGGTTTGTTCTTTTCATTCAAAAATTAAAAAGAAAATCGTTCACGGAATGAGACTTGAAATTTTTTAAAAATTAACCGAAATCGGCTGTAAACTATTCAAAAATTCATACAGAAATGATCCTTTTTCTGAAAATACAATAATATAAAGTATATGTTTCACTAATTGGGTTAAGGTTAAGAGTTGGAGACTCAACAAATCTATAATTGCTTTTATCCTAATCGGTTTACTAAAATTGAATGACGTGACCTGCGTGACGGCAAAATATATTTAGAAATAATTCAGCATAAACAATGTATACCCACATGATGTTCTTAGGAATTTATTAGAATTTCTTTCGTTGATATATTCTCGCAAAATAAAGTCTTTCTTGTTATCGAATTTTTCCTTAATAATGGAATTATTTATGAAAATTAGGAAAGAACATAAATAAATAAAAAGGAAAAACTTTGCTATATAATATATTATCATAATACAGTATTTTGTAATGGTGAATACCTTTATAAAAACATTTCAACACGAATGAACCGCCACTTGTCAGCACAAAAGTCTTGAGCTCAAGAAGTGTGCTAGATCTCTTGTCAAAAAAATAACATTCTTCTGCGGAATTAAAAAATACATTCGCATAATAAATTTTGACAGATTCAATTTTGAATGTAAGTTCTTTTGATAACATTTTCATTATTTGATGTTAATCAATTTAGTCATGTTCTTGTTTATATTCATTCAAGGTCGTGTATTAATGCCACTAAACCTCTTATATTCAATTGAGTATAATGAAAGACATCAATTGAATTGAAAGACTGGTATATCTGGGGGAATTCTGTAGTCCTTGACTACCTACATCAATACGATGATAAAATAGAAAACATTTACACAAGCACAATAAAATATACACTAATCAAAATATTGTAATTTTAATGAAGTAATCTTTGATTTTTATTATCGTCAAACAATTAAAGAAAAATTATTTTTTAAGGCCCGTTTCCACGACTATCTACTGGCCGGTAAGTAGTTTGTCGGTATACGTAATTTGTATCATAGTATTGTATTTGCCGCCAAATTGGAAGTCGCATTAATTGCTCAGACAGTGAGAACAAATGCACTCAACAGCACTTGTAAACATTCAAATCGGCAACTGTATGTGAGTTTGGCTGGCATGTGCCGTATAAGTGTAGATGACTTACCTACTGGATTGTCTTCTAATTACCGGACAGTAGTCAGTAATGTAAATGAGACTTTATATTAAATTTCCACTAATACTTTTAGCTATATTTTCTTTTACGTTCGGGATTACCAATTTTTACACGGAGAAAAATAATAGGACAGATTCCTACAAAAAATAGGAATATACGAGACAGTGAATTTTTTGGTATTGTCTCCCAAAAAAAGGGGGAATTCATACCAAAAAATAGGAAATTTTCCCAAAATTATAGTTTCGTGGGAATCATTGCAGAACAAATAAATAAAAAAAAAAAAAAAAAAATAAAAAAAAAAAAAAATTGACACATTTCGATGAGTAGTTCACTAAAATTCAATAATATTCCTTCATTTTGATTAAACACAATTGTTAAGATCTTTATAGGGACTACAAATATGCGCCTCATTGTGCCACCACACTCTCCCCGAACGTAGACGAATCACAAGATCGACTTCTACTAGCAAACCTTAACAGATTTTGACGCAGTTTTTTGCAAGCTGTTATCGTCCAATAGAACCCTATGGAACGCAATTTTGGAAAAAATGAACCTTTTTCGAGATAATCGGAAATATCTTTTCCATTTGTATGGGAGAGGGGGGAGGAAGGAGTGTTCCGATTGAATTTTAATGTATTTAAAATTTTGAGAATCATATTCTAGTAAAAGAGAAAAACGTAGGAAATTTTACAGTTTTCAACTATCGTGGGCCATAAGACTACTGCAAACACGTAGTTTCGGAGTAAATCGCAAAAAACGAAATTGCGATTTTTAACAGCCGACATTTTGGTTACTTTCGGTTAACGGATTTTCCCCCAAAAGTTGATATGATCGTCCCACTCTTTTTTGTTCATAGAGAAATTTTGTATACAGACGAATAGACTGAAATATTCTTTTTGTAATAAAGTTCTAATCGACTCAGGAGTGCTCAGGAAATATTTTTTAAGGCAAATTATAAAAATGTCAAATGTCGTAAAATGGCAATACAGTTTCTGATTAGTCAAAAATTGTTTTTAAAATCTCTTTGAAATTGTTGAGAAAAACAAAAAACATTTTCAAACAGCAGAAAACAACTATAAAAAACACAAAGCTAAAATTCATTTTTATTTATAATTTCACTATTTTTTCTTCATAATTTCACAGGAAAAGACCACAAATAATCCTTAAAAATGGTCATAAGAAAAATTAGCCAACGGTATCGGTGAGCAAATGTTTTGGAAGGGGAAAACTTTTGGGCTTCTGAAATATTTTTTTTAATGTAGAGAAAAAAAAGTTTTTCGATTAAAAACGTCGGTTTGAAATTGGTTTGTGTGGGAGCTGTGTTAAAAAATGTGTTTCAAACTTAAAAACAGTTTTGACTCCACATCTCACAGGATACTTTTTGATGGACTTATGTTGGAGCTGAACACCCGACACACACCTGTGCCAAATTTCAGGGTGATCGGTTCGGTATTTTTCCCGCAAAAAAGTAACATGGAGGAAAAACCAAGCTTCGGATACACTTTACCCCTTCCCCTTACTATCCACACTACTGGGGCTACTTTTCAATAGGTCTGTGCTAGAGATAGGTTTCCGACAAGCATTCATGCCAAATTTCAAATAAATCGGTTCAGCCGTTTTCACGTGATGAAGGAACAGACAGGCATATACCAACTCATTTTTATATATCATACTATGTTCACACCGACGCAAAATTACGTAATTTTGAAGATTTTCGTAATTTTGAACGAAATCTTCCTCGAAATCATGAGATTTCCAGTACTTTAGCGTGTTTTCAAAATCACTAAAAGTATGCAATTTCCACAAAATTACGAACGAAATCAAGCAAAAACAATGGATACAACCCTGCATCACTTATTCAGCTCTCTTCAGCACATCAGTTTTGACATTTGTGCTGGATTGGAACGACGGAGATATAAGAAAAAGAAGCCGTGTTCCGCACGCGAAAAGGATATATTAGTAAACAACCTAAGCGGGGCAAAAAAAATTGACTTGTTTTTGATGCGATTAGATATGAAATGGAAAATAATTGTTTATTTTCATTACAGATAATTTCCATTGTCGTCTAAAGTGTCTAATTCTGTTTGCACATATTTCATCTATGTTTTGAATTGTATTATTCATCATATTACTAAAATTCATAGTAATCCTACACGAACTTCCTCGATCCATTTTTGAACTAACGTAGGGGAAATGTCAAACAAAATTAACTTAACCTCTGTGTGAACACTTTGGTTTAAGATCTAAATCATTTCGCAAAATTACGTGATTTTGCGTCGGTGTGAACATAGTATTAGTGTAATTAAGACTCTAACTGCCACGACAGTTTTAAGCCTTTTTCGAATATTTAGTTGTCAGTCAAAAGGCACTAACGGCCAATTTATTCACTAGGAGTTAAATCGCCTTAACTCACTTAACTCACCTTTAATATGGAAAATAAGGTTAGCTAACTCCCTTAACTCACTAACTCGGCTTAACTCCTAGTGAATAAATTAGGGGTAAGAGAAAAAAAAATTGAAACAAAATTATACCTAAATGTTATTTTATTACCATAAAATGTGTGCAACTACAAAAGATCGTTGCGGTTGCAGCGAACACTTTAATAATTTTCATTGTGCCCGTTGCATACAATTAGGTGTCAGGTCTTTTTGACTGACGTGGCAGTTCGAGTGTTAAATACTGATTGTTGAATTTCAAACATTTTTTATTGAAAATTACTTAATTTATTGTTGAAAATTACACTTCGGGTTGTAATTTTAGTTCATTTAGTGAAGTACACCTGTTACACTGATTTTATGTAGTGAAAATCGACAGAAAGTTCTTAAAGTGAACATATAAATAGGTGCTAATCATTTATTTACTTCTTTATTCTTTTAAATTTAATATTTTCGTGAAAATATTTAGATATTAAAATACAAGCAAACTTTTCAATACTACATGTCAGAGTATGTATCCATAGATCTGTACGATTGCAATTTATATGTGAATTATGTTATCAATCATGCTTTACGAAATGTATCATGCTGTCAGTTAACTTCATTTATTAGGCGCCAACTATATTCTGCCTATAAACGACTTAATTTAGTCACGAATGAATACAACCTAAAATGATAATACCAGTTGGAGTTATTGGCCATTGAACTTTTCTTGGTCAATGTTTTTGTTTTTGTCATTAGAAATGAAATTGTTTTCTCAGAAAGCAGAAAATGGAAAACTCATCCTCTCCAAGTTGTTTGAGTTCATTAGCGAGAGATAAAAATAAACGGCATTTGCAATTTCAAGCCATGATTGGTAAAACAATACTTTATTTTTATTATTCCTACCACATGGCTGTAGGGTTTTTTTTCGTACTCTACGGAAAACAAAAAAAAAAAAATCTTAATATACGTAAAAGTGTTGTTGAACAATTTCTAAGCTATTTGGAAATCACATGAAAATATTTATGGATGCAAAACACCAGGAATATGAATTCTTGATTTTGATTCTGGTATATTTGAGGATCCGTGAACGGAGATTTTTAATGCAGAATGAAGAACATTTTAAAGTCCGTTAAAAAAAATGTTTTGGTGAATTCGCTCATTCCAGGGCGGATGTCTGTTCATAAATTCAGTAATTTATTAATGAGAGAAAAATGAATGTAACTTTTTTGAAGGCAAAAAGGTTTTTAATTTCATTTTTGATGGATTTGAGAATGAAGCGCTCTAATTTTGTACAATTTGAGACCAAAAAAAATAAATATTTCTTTAGTGCATAGATGTCACCCTACTACAATTGTAGTAGAATCTACTTTTGATTTGGTCCTGGAAAATTCATTACGCACTAAATGAAATCTGCCACAATTTTTTGTGAAATACATGAATCAACCAAAAAATTGTATTATTCATGTTAAATGTAAAGCTTCTAACGAAGCTTCTAAAAAGCTTCTAACGAAGCTTCTAAAAAGCTTCTAATGATGTTGGTATTATGAATGATAAAGCTATTTAGCTTTTTACTATTAGTATAAATCTACTACTATATTTGGCCCAATCTACTTCTCTCCAAAGGCAAATTGGTGACATCACTGCTTTAGTATAGATTTCGACAATTATCACTAATTGAGCGTTGTAAAAATCCAGATTTTCCTGTACTATTGTCTTGACCTTGGCTTGAAGAAAGTAATATCAAAATTGTTGAAATATTCAAAAAAATTATTCTTTTAGCAAAAAAAAGTCGATTTAAATATTTAAGTGCTTCTCTTTTGTCGCGTAATGTTTTTTTTAATTTATCAAAAACATAAGAACATTTTTCTACATAGCTCGTATATCTTGAAAGATTCAAAACCAATGGAATTTTAGTCTTTCTTCTAAAAATTTCCGGTACGTTTTTCCACTTTTTTTAAGTACATTGTATTTTTCCTAATGTATATCCGATGGTGAGATTTTAATTAACTACAACACAACCCCTAAAGGAAGGAATCGCTGTGTATCAATGAATATCTTACCACTAACAACAAGTCTATTTTTTACTTTCTTCTACGGAGTATAATAAAGTATTGTATTCATGAAAAATTTCGACCTCTTAATTTTGCCTAAAAAACATTTCCCGATCACTCCTGAGTCGATTGGAGTCATATTAAAAAAATGTCTTTCTGTCTGTCAGTCTGTCTGTCAGTCTGTCTGTCAGTCTGTCAGTCTGTCTGTCAGTCTGTCTGTCAGTCTGTCTGTCAGTCTGTCTGTCAGTCTGTGTACAAGATTTCTCAAAAACTAATAGAGCTAGCGCCATGAAATTTTATAGGCATGTTGGGTCCTGAAATGGGACGATCCTATCAACTTTTGGTGGAAATCCGTTAACCGGAAGTATCCAAAATGGCGGTTTTTCAAAAATCGCAATTTCGTTTTTCTCGATTTACTCCCAAACTACGGGTTTTTTAGTAGCCTTAAGTATGACAAAACTTGGAGAAAATAAAATTTCCCACACTTTTGTCTTTAGCTATAACTCGATATCTCCACCTGTTATCGAGATAAACCGTTATTTCCAAAAAAACAGTTTTTTGTGATTATCTCGAAAACTAACGGGTTTTTGCTGACTGAATGTATGAAGTGAAATAATGAGAATGGCATTCTGCACAATTTTGTCTTTTACCGTTATCCGTTATCTTTTACCGTTATTGAGATATTTTCATTAATATGTAAAAAATCATACTTTTGCGAATAATTTGCAAACTAACGGTTTTTCGACAAATCAGTTAAAAGAATAATTAAAGATGTTAACATTTTCTACATTTTTGCCATTTACCGTAAATTGATATCTTATACCGTTCTCAAGTTATCTCAAATTTTGTACGTTTTTGATATTTTTGGATGAACCAACAATTTATTGGGAGGTTGTATTGGGTTGACAATACGACAGGGCTATAACGTAAATTGCACAGGGTCGTAGATTTTGTAGAAGAAAGTTTTGTGTTGACCACAACTGATTTTTTTAATGTAAAATTTTAATTTTAAGAAAAGATTAACGCAAACTTTTGAGTTTCTTGTGATTGTCACCTAGAGGCATTTTCTCTTTTAAGCTGATACAGTTATTTTAGAAAATCAATTCAATCATTTTTTTTTTAATATTTTTTAAATGGGCTGTAGTGTAATTCGATATGCGTGTCTCATAAACACAATGTCTTATTAGCGCACCTTCTAGTACAAGGATATTTTGAACAAGAAGTTTTGTTATTCTTAATTAAACTGTCAGAACGAAAAATGGAAAAATTGATTTTCAGCTTCACGATTTTGTAACTCTAGGGTATGTAGGCGAAAAATACGAAAAAATAATATGTAGTCTGATACGCATTAAAATCCATCTTAAAAATTTTGCTATCGTAATTTTTATTGTTTATCAAAAATGAAAAAAAAAATAATGATATTATCTTTATAAAATGTTGCGATTATTTTATCTATTAAAGAAATTTACATTGAGAAGGAAAACACATGTGATAAAGGTATTGATTTTTTGCAATTAAAATAAAATCATTCATGCTGATCCGATATGTAATCTTAACACATGGGAAATAGGGTAAAATTGCCTATTTTGAAAATTATATTTTAAATAAGTATTCTATATACTTTCTATAGAATTTGTGATGCATTTGCTAACTTAGCAAACTATGTTTAATTCAGATTCATCTGCATATTTATATTTGTCTACGCACTTGTCTGTCTTCCCCCTTCCCCCACGGATGATAACAACTTGAGTTTGAAACTTAAGCTCAACAATTGGTTTTTCTTAAAAATCGAATCGTTTATAAAGAGACATTGCAGCCTTATGCCTGGAGCCCAATGAACGCAACGCGAACGCAGAAACTGTCATTTACAAGTTTGTTCCATAGAAATCATTTGAAGTGAGCACAGTGAACGCAGTGAACGCAACTACAACGCAAAAGTTTGCAAACTTCTAACTTTGCCGCAGCAACTCTGCGTTGACACTTCATAAAGTGAGGTTGGGGATATGTCGTTCGAGGAAAAATTGATAGCCTTAGTGCAATAACATACAAATAACAAAGATAAAGACCAACAAAGCAAATTATCGCTTCAAAATTTTCCATTTTTGTAATTTTGCCAACTTTAACGACTTTATATTATGCCACTTGTATTACTTCACGAGACGCCATTGGGCTTTGCCGCTGAAATGTTGCGCTGCGTTACAGTTCACAGCGTTGGAGTTGCGTTCGCGTTGCGTTCATTGGGCTCCAGAGGTTATGCATTTACATTTTCATATGAATACTCTGTTTGGATATTTTTTTAGTTCTCAGAAAAGATATCGTGAGTACTTTATCTAAGAATATTAAAATATATTCTTAGATAAAGTGAATCAAGTTAACAAAATTGAATTTTGCGGAAGCAGGCGTAAAGTAAAAGATAAACAATCATAGCTAAGTAACCACTTGCTTTTAATTATTTTAAGCCTTATTATGTTTAAAGGAATTGAAAATTTCATTAAAGATACATCCGTTATAATATTGTGTTTAATTATGAAAATCCGCCGAATTTTACTTTCTTTGGCAAGCTGGCTATTGTCTAAAAATACAAATTGTTTTTTTTTAATCGCAGCTAGAAACGAATTTATTTCGCAACCGAATATTTTAGCATAAAAAGGTATCCATTTCCAAATAGAAACAAATTCTATTTCTATGTGGGATGGGAAAGGAGTGGTAGGATTAAAAAAAAAAGTTGAAGGCATCACTTCTTTTCTTTTGATTGTAAAGCGGGGGCTTTGAGGTAACTGTAGAGGCAATGGTGCCCTGTTCCCATTACATGTTTCTTCAAAGGGAAATTGACATTCTTCTTGAAAGTGAATTGACTCGACAAGCGTCAAATGCCACTCTATCGGTGCAGGATTTTCATGAGGCGAATGTTGACCCAAACACGACCCGTCGATCACCAATTTCCTCATTAAAGCAATTGTGGCTTTGCAGGCACATTATTAATCACTGCTCCGTTCTCATTACTTTTTACGCTTCTTGTACGCGGATGTAAATTACAGGTCTTTAATCTTTAGGCCCGATTCGGTAAATTGTTGCATTTTTAAGTCGAAAAACACAAACCTCATGTGCCTATGTTTTTCGATCCTATTTGGGCTATTTTTATTTTTATAAAAAATCACAAGTTTTAAAAGTAATTAGTTATGTTAAAATTTCGTCTACGGTACTTCCGACACAATTAGTTTTATTATTAGACCAAATACGATTTACCTATTGTTTTTATTTTTATAACCCCGTGGAAATTCCATCATATACTCGTTTGCCGTAGAGTCGGGATAGGTTGCATTGGTTCAAAAATTTCATTGAGATATTACCTATCTAACAGCAAAAATCGTATCAAAATTCATACAGGAGCGGGGGTTCGCATATTCCGGGAGTTGTTTGTGTGGTCGGAAATTTTCCTTGATGAATGATACTCAAAACCGTATCAGAATCCATTTAATAGTTTAGGGGATAGAAGGTGAGAGGGTTCACATCACGCGGGAAGAAGTGGTTTCAATAGCCGAAAAACCTTCAGGCCGGCCTCTCCAAAAATTCGAACAGTTGTACCAAAATTCCACTTTGAGTCAAACTTTCCAATAAGATTCTTTAAAATTTATTCCAATCGGGTTTTGATATATGAGAGTTTTATGTAGAATCATATCCTAAATAACTTTTCCTCGTGCACTTTTTTGATAAGATGCACCGTTTTCGAGATATTTGCAAAAAAATGTTTTCGTTCTAATGGTCCATTTTTGCCCATTAACGAACTTAGCCTCACATTTTACGAAAAACGAATCTGCGCAAAATTTCAAGTCTGTAGCTCAATCCGTGCGCCCGCAATCCGCGCCACAGACAGACGGACAGACAGACGGACAGACAGACGGACAGACGGACAGACGGACAGACGGACAGACGGACAGACAGACGGACAGACAGACAGACAGACAGACAGACATACAGACAGACAGACAGACAGACAGACAGACAGACAAACAGACAGACGGACGGACATGCAAAATTCAATTTTTTTTATCATTCTAAACACACTGGTGTAATTCATTTTTGTGTGTGATGACGGGATCTTGGCGTTAAAAACGGTAAGGCAAAGTTAATATACACTTTGGTTTCACCATACGGGTATAAAAATATACGACGTTCCGATGACGTTCGTCTAAAAACTTTCGCAGTTTTGCTTAGCAAATATAACCACGCGTAGGTTAATAGGAAGTCGTTTTCTCAGATTGTCATGCGTATTAACCAACCATTTCAAGACTTTTAAAAAATAAAAGTTTTATAGGCTCGTAATCATGAAATTTGTTACTCGTTGTTACGGCCCTACTTCTATCAGTTATATAAGCCACTTTGAAACGCCTTATATGCCCTTAATAAAACTTGTGACTTAAGAGTTTTATTTCGTGGTTATAAGTCTTGTTGAACAACTTCTTAAACGACCAAATAGTCGTCCATCCCACTGGAGTGTTCGTGTAAAATCGGTAGCTAATCGTTCTTTCGATAGAGAGAAGCTATTTATATTATACATGTTGCCGTTTCTGAAATACAGTAGAATCCCGATAATTCGTACCCCGATCATTTGTATATCCCGCTAATTCGTATGAACTTGCTGGTCCCTTGAAATACGAATTATCGGGATTCTACTGCATTTGTAAACAGATCTAACTTATTTTAGAAAACATTAAACACAAGCATATTTCGCATTAATCGCTTTTATGTTTTGTTTACATATGATGAAAGGCAACGTTCCTCAATAAACCAAGTCAGGTTATTGTACGGTTAGTTACGCGCTTTTAAACCTGGGTTATACCCAGTTGTTACAAATTGATTAATATTTCGTTATAATACCGCTGTTCTGACAAATACAAATTTTAGGGGAAAACGAATTTCGGTGAAAATAAATTCCGCGTCGCGTGACCTGGAAATTGTGCTATATCGAATTTTTGACAAAAAAAACCCCAAACGGAAGCTATTCAACCTTATCCCCCATAATATGTACTTCCGATTGTTGCCATAGAACAATTTCCAAGTTTCGCGAGATCCGAGTTTTTCAAAATTAGTTTCCCGCCAAAATTTCCAGGACCAAATTTAAATGTAGCACGACTTCACAACTTAAAATTATACTTCACAATTTTAACCGCTCTAACGCGAACAAGATTACATTTTATTTATATAATTCCAAGATATTAATTTGATATCTTGTAAGCAATAATAATTATCACAAAAGTTTTTCGAATTCAACATGATATTGCAAACGACAACTCCGGAAATTATATAAAATATAAATTTCAAAATGGTAGTGTTGTGGTCGCATCAAAGAGTCGTATATTGGTTGTGACGACTCTCGTAGACTTCACAATTTTTTGAGCCTTAGTAAAATCATAAAGACGTATTTGTAGCTCCAAAATTGCAACTCCAGCGGGATGAAAATAAAATAGAGGACAATTGGAAATTTAAAATCATTTTTCCACCAAAAAACTTTCAACAGACATTTTTAGCTACTGGTTTTTATAAAATAAATGATAAATGCATAATAAATTGACAAATTTAGGCGAAAAAATTCCGATTGTTGCCAAATAAAATAAAGAATCTCACTGGTGAACTCTACCTCAACTCATACTCACGTTTACAGTCATGTTCAATTTCTAAATTCTGTGTAAAAAACAATTTTCGTGGGGCGCATAAATTTTTAAACACCATCATCATAACATTTGTCGAGAATTTGCAATCATTTTTCGAGCTACAAAATATCTAGAAGTTTATTATTAAAAGTGCGCATTCTCCATTTCATCTTAAAAATTTATCGTCTCCGCGTGTCATTAAATTTTCAAGTGGTTGTTTTCTCCCCATGTTTATGTTTTCGCTTAACCAATATTAGCGCGAATCATTTTGTATCAGCATGTTATTGTGAGAACTTTTTGTCGTTGTGTTTCATATCCGCGCATTTTTTATACCCAAAGGGTATATTAAATTTGCCGTATCGTTTGTATCCCGTTATCACACACAAAAATGAATTACACCAGTGTGTGTTTAGCATGATAAAAAAAAATTGAATTTCGCATGTCCGTCCGTCCGTCTGTGACGCGGTTGCGGGCGCACGGATTGAGCTAGAGACTCGAAAGTTTGCGCAGATTCGTTTTTCGTAAAATGCAAGGCTAAGTTCGTAAATGGGCAAAAATGGACCATTAGGGGGGTACCCCCCATACGAACGAAAATGTTTTTTGCGAATATCTCAAAAACGGTGCATCTTATCAAAAAAGTGCAAGAACAAAAGTTATTTAGGATATGATTCTACATAAAACCCCCATACATAAAAATCCGATTGGAATACATTTTAAAAACTTTTATTGAAAAGTTTGACTTCAAAGTGGAATTTTGATACAACTGTTCGCCGTTCACTTAAACTTCGAGCTATATCACCATACGGGTTTTCAATAATTCCCAGATTGGCAATTATAGCTTTTGTTATGTTTAGTCTTACCGGTCGCTTTACGACGTTTGTCCGACTAATTCCAGTAGTCGTACAGCGGATTATACGACGATTCCCCACAAAGTTGTACAAGGAACTACACGACGTCGCCATTACCACAAATTGGGTTGTAATGACGGTTGCAAGCTAGTTATGCGCTATATATAACTCATAAGCGACCTATAATTGTTACTTGGGCAATCTGGAATTTTGACTGGTTTCATGAATACCCATATTAATTAGCTATAGATAAATATGTCACAAACTTTTTAATAAAAAAACAGCTCAGTCTCAATTTTTTGAGGTGTACCCTATTCGACGTAAACAAATGAGCATAAATTACTCAATTGATGAGATAATCTTATCCTAATTCTTGTTTTAATGTAGTTTAATAGGCCATCGATTACCACATAGGAAAAGTTGTTGATAAAATACTTTTCCCCCACATGAAAATGTGATCTTGACGTATTTTTATTTTCACAAAATATAATTAAAATATATGTGAGGAATCAATAACGGATTGTTTATATTGATTTTGTTTATCTGGGATTTTTTCAGATTCGTTTTTAAATTCCTGTCGGAAATAGATATCGATTGTTATTAACATACTGTAACACTTCTATTACAATCATAAATCTTTTTATCAATTGGGGGTCAATTTATTTTAGTTTAATTATTTTTTTGATTCAGAAACTGTTTTTAGCATTCTTATCAATTATTTGGCATTAGCAGAGATTAGCGATGCTAGAAATTTTTGGTTTATTATTGGAATCATTTCATCGTTGATTCGCAAGCAATATCCAAAAACAAAAAGTCGGGATTTTCGGGAGGTTGATAAATAATTACCGTTTTATTCTGAAATTTAGCACAGATAGGTTTCTCTTAAAATGCAAAGCTGAATTTGGACCACTCCCACCCCTTTCTAACATACACCCCATACGAATGAAAATGTTTTTTGTGATTATCTCAAAAACGGTGTATCTTATCAAAAAAAAAGTGCAAGAACAAAAGTTGTTTAGGATATGATTCTACATAAAACTCCCATACATCAAAATCCGATTGGAATAAATTTAAAAAAAAAACTTCGAATGCCATATCACCATACGGGTTTTCAATAATTGCCAGATTGGCAATTATAGCTTTTGTTATATTTGTATTTGAAACTGATTTTGATGCGGTTTTTTGTATTTGATCCTAAGAAATGCAAATTAGAGTTATGCAATCCAATTGGATTTATAAAAATTGGCTCCAATTGGATTTAGATGTGTGGGAAAGTTATGTAAAATGCCTTTTATGTTAACAAATTTTTGGAAAAAATTAGCCATTTTCGAGAAAATCGCAAAAACATTTTCTATTCGTATAGGAGAGGGAGGAATGTGTTGTTCAATTTTTCCTGTTTATAAATGAAATTTAATTTTCCTTAAATGACTGATTTGTGGCAAACTTCAAGTTTCTGTGGTAAATTTTAATTTCCGTGCATTTTTGCAATATGAAATATCATTACGTGGAGTTTAAAGATGTAAGAGAGGTATCATCTTACCGCTATATGGATTAAGCTTTATTTTCCCGATGCTGATTTACAAGTGTCATTAGTCTGCCTACACGTTGGCACAAATACTCTTAAAGAAATTGAGTTAATATTTCTCGTATAAAGTGAGGATAATTTTTGAAATGATTAAACTCGACATTTTTGACAAATCGACGAGTCAGAAAAATAACAGAGAGATCCAATATTATTATACGAGCCGAAATTGAAGATCATAATGTAATAAATATTGTCAAAAGTCGAGAGGAAAATTAAATTATACATGAAGCACCTTTGAAATAACATTCCTCCCTAAAAAAAAGAAAAACTAAAAGAAAATATTGTCGTCAGACACACACGACGCAGAAATATCCAAGTTACTTACAAAATAATCAATTGATGCTTTATGAAATATTTCAGAAAATCTTAGCATTACATCTGGAAAATTTAATATCAATACTGTCTGAGATTAGGGAAAACTGCCAGACATTTATGAGAAATTGCTAAGAAATATTATCTCACAGATATTGAAATTGAAAACATCACAATGCACCATGTATATGATTCCTGTATTAGAAGCGAGTATCTGAATATAATATATCTAAGATGTTAGTGATAAAATATAAATAACAATTATCACCCATCTTCGAACCCATTTATCAATTTCTGGCATTAGACTAGGAAAATATTTATAGTTTCTAAGGACATAATCTGAAGCATATTATAGGTTTGGAAAATAGAGAGATGCAAAGACAGATGACAGACACTTTTGAAGACATTTATTATCAACTGACATGTGTCAGAACTCTTTTTTGAGAAGTTTTAAAAAATGTATCAACCTTTATAACTTAATTACACCACACTGATTTTTTTTTTTAAACTTTTGTTTAAAGAAAGTGTTTATCAAAACTTTTTTAGGTTTGATAAATTTTCTAACAACTCCGAATCTAACCAGAAGCTCGCAAATAGATAAAAATATTCTTGTATCAGTAATAAATACTTCATAAAGGAGGATAAGATCAAAGAATTTTTAGAATTCTTTAAAATATAAGGTGAATATCTGTTAATTAAAGTGTAGGATGGACTTTGAGCAACGTTTTCGATATCTAAATAAAATTTAAGATTTTCTTATGAAATATAATGAAAGATATCAGTATAATCTATAAGTAACTTTGTTTCAGAATATCTACTATTCAATTTTGGTTTTCCAGCCCGATTGAGATAAAATCTGACTTTTTTAAAAGCTTTTATTTAGCTCACTATCTTGTTTGTCTGTTTGTCTGTCTGTCGGGGTCAAATCTTGCAATCAAATTTTGACCCAATTCCACTCATCCGATTCACTTGAAATTTTGCACGCAGACGTAAGTCCGATGACAATACAATATTTTCTCTACTTCGTCCTTGTAAGGATAACGGAAGGTCCTGTAAGGATAACGTGATTATCCTTTTCCTCAAATTTTCCGGAAAAAAATCTTATCTGGGGGTTTTTGGGATCGCTGAATCCGATTCTGATGTTAACAAGTCTGTAAAGATAACGGAAGGTCCTGTAAGGATAACGTGATTATCCTTTTCCTCAAATTTTCCGGAAAAAAATCTTACCTGGGGGTTTTTGGGATCGCTGAATCCGATTCTGATGTTAACAAGTCTGTAAGGATAACGGAAAGTCCTGTAAGGATAACGTGATCATGCTTTTCCTCAAATTTTCTGGCAAGAATCTCATCTGGGGGTTTTTGGGATCGTTGAATCAGATTCTGGCATTAAAAAGTCTGTCAGGATAACGGAAGGTCCTTTAAGACAGAAAACTTAATCCCAGTGCACGCTAATTAAATTTATTGCCCTACTTTAATTTCACATTCGGATTTACCTGAACAAGTACGCTTGACAAATAAATAATTAAGGTAATTAAAGGAAATAATAAAAAAATGACTAAAAATGATAAAATAAAAAAAATCAAAAAAAAATATTTTTTTAAAAAAAGTTTTTTTTTAAAAAAAAAATGTACTAAAAAATGCACTAAAAAGGAAAAAATAATTTCTTGGGTGCTGTGTATCACAATTGGAGGACATCGGCACGCGACCGGAACCTCTGGCGAGAGACATTGCGGCAGGCCAAGACCGGAAACCGGTTGTAGCGCCGAAAGAGAGAGAGAGAGAATCAAAAATAAAAGCGAGATAAATCATAAAAATAAAATAAAACAAATATTTATCTCGCTTTTATTTGTGATTCTCTCTCTCTCTCTTTCGGCGCTACAACCGGTTTCCGGTCTTGGCCTGCCGCAATGTCTCTCGCCAGAGGTTCCGGTCGCGTGCCGATGTCCTCCAATTGTGATACACAGCACCCAAAAAATTATTTTTTCTTTTTAGTGCATTTTTTAGTACATTTTTTTAAAAATAAAAGCTTTTTTAAAAAAAATATTTTTTATTAATATCTACATACATCTATACATTGAAGATATATTTAAACAGAGAGTAATGCAAAATGATACAACAAATGTGTTTAATATCCAAAGTCCCTAAGATTCAAAGTGAATACATTTCTATCTTCTAAAATAGACTACTTGTATAAGTACACGTACCCGTCTTGAAAGGTTAAAATAATAATTTTAATGTCTTTGATTGAATTTTTAAAAATTTTACCTTTTTGTATTATTTGCATCAGCTTTCAGAAATATATTAAAATCTCAAAACTTAGGGTTTATTGGTCAATATTTTTGAATAATATTTGCTTCTCTTGAAACGAATTTTCTATTCATTTGTACCGGATTTCTTCTGGTGAATGATTCATTATTTTGAAATTTTAATTCAATTGAAACAAATAAAGGGGAAATTTTGTTCATAAATAATTGGAATGTGAATGCAAGCAACAGTGCATACGAACTAAATTTCCTAATACTTTCTTTAAGTGACGAAATTTAAATTTTATGACGTCCCCATAAGATTTCATCTTGAATCAACCATGAAATTGTGTCGGTGAGTTAGCCGACAAAAGTAAAATTCGATTCAACTTTTTACGACGACAGAGTTTGTTGGATTGATTGTATACAGAAGCATAAGGTGCTATGAGTTTAAAATCTGAAATGTCGCCGTAAATGTTGTGTCGGGCCAATTGTGTTTTGCGCTTTATGCACGGAAAAAACATATAGGAACCTTTCCACCAAAATCGTATGCTCCAGTCCCCCATATATGGGAAAAAACGGCATAGTGGCCAAATATAGGAGTCATTCCTATAAAAAAAGTTGTAACCGCTCCCAAATTTTTTAGGACACATTCCAACAAAACAGTGGTCGTATTCTTTTTTTTTGTGTAACCATTCCTAAAATTATGGCAAAGACTCCAACGTGTTACATGGGAGAGATTAATATATATATTAGACTGGTTACGACAAAAATATGGCGACATTCCCTTTACAAAAGGGTAAAAATCCTAACATGAAAGGAATGAATCCTATAAAACGTTGTAAAGTCTCCATTGATTATTGGATTCTCTCCTATAGTAGTAGTAGTAGTAGTAGTATAGTATTTATTATTTTATCAATACAATTATCATTTTACATAATTTAGCAAAAAATACATTCAGCATGGCCACTGGCCGTCTGCTGGTAGACCACATAGCTTTACAAGAAAAATAAAAAAGAAAATTAGGTATAGCTTTGAAATTACAATTCAAATAGAATAACTATATAACAAATATCATTTTAATTACAATTCATAGGTGGTGAACTATTCGTGATATTTAAGATATAATGGGAATAAGATTGCGAGTGTTATCTAATTAATTGTTAATTGTCGCTTCGACCCAATGTATGTACAGTACATCAAAAATTTCGAACTTGTGCCTATAAAACTCGATATATTCTTCCTTTATAAAAGTTTCTCTAATATTAAATGAAGTTATTTTTAGAAAAAATCAGATTTATTTATGATGTTTGTTGCTTCGCCAGACTGTCAACCCCTTTTAACCTATAACAGCTGCTGGTCAGAAATCCTCCCTTTTTCCGCCTCTCGTACAGGGATCTGGGTAGGTGGGGGATCCAGTAGTTTCGCCAGGTTAACCTTAAGTAGTTCACTCAGCTTCTGCAGACCTGGTTCTCCATCTGTCAAGAAATCGCCGTCTGATGAAACCGTGACCTTTGCTCCATCTACATACAATGCATCTACAGCCAAAGGAATACTTCTCTCTCCGCCTGCGGATATGATTTTCCTTTTAAGATCCAGCAACTTGGATCGTTTTGCTGACACTTCCTTGGACAAGTCTCTGTTGATGTAGATTTTTGTGCCTTTCAAACATTTTGCTTTTCCTAGAATTTGTTTGATGTCTGAGTCAAGTGGAAAATGGGCTATAATCTTTTCTATAATATATATTCGCGATATTCTAATTTGAAATAGGATTCGTTCCTATAATTATAGCACCAAGTCCTATCTGAATAGGACTGGAGACTTTTTTTGATTGGATCCTGTCCAATCTAAAGAGGACAGACAAAAATTCGAGTTATCGAATATTCGGGATAGGGAAGTCCGGGACTTTGAAAATAATCGAGATATCAAATAGCTCGAGTAATAAAATGCCCTGTAATTAAAAAAAATTTCCGACAAGTGTTAGAGTGTGCCCCTAGGCAGGTCCAAGCTAAATATATGAACCCCAAGTTCGCAAACCACGTGCGAATTATAATCGAAGAAAGAAAATGAAATATATTCGCTGAATCCTTTTTGCATAGGAATGAGTCCGCGAACATTTAGAATTCATTCCATTTTTTTTGTAGGACTGAGTCCCACATAATATTAAAGTCACTTCTAAAAACAGTGCGAACGATTCTATACCATAATATAGAATTGTTTCCATCTCAGTTTAGGAGTGGCTCCAGTGAAAACTAGGAACGGGTGCTACTTTTGTTGGAGTGTGTCCATTCTTCTCTCAGCCCTATTTATATAGTAATGATTCCACGAAAACTGGGACTAATTTAAATACAATCTTGACAGTAGCGGCAAAATTAAAATTTGTTTTAAATTTAACATATTTTGAAAAGTAAACAAATGACAATTTTCTTTCAAAAAAGTGTAATATTTAGCTGTGAAAAGTATTTATCTAAGTCGGGCGGCCAGCCGGCCGTTTTTCATGCAATTCTAGATGGATTTCCGTACACTTTTCCTTTGAAAAACAAAATAGAAAAGTCTCCGAAAATCGTTTTACAATTTCCCCGGATTAGCCAAATGAAAAGGTTTTACGTTTTTGAGAAAAATTTTTAACAATCATAACAAAAAAATGTCACAGAAATAAACACAAATGATTGAGGTTAAATACAAAAGATTGTTTTTTGCTGTCAGCAATTTCGATTCAATTCAATTTTATTGCGCTTTTTTGCTGCCAACATGTGTTTCCCTTCCTCTTTCGGCACTACAACCGGTTTCCGCTGTTGGCCTCCACAAGCAAGAGTAATTTTCATTTCGCTGTGCGTGAAAAATTTCAACTTGATCACAAAGTAAAGGCGAATTTAATTTCGTTTTTTTAAGGAAAAGGCAAATGCGAGTGTTGATAACTACAACGTTATAAGTGCCAAGAATCCTACTGCAGATTCGCCGATCCCAAAAACCCCAGATGAGATCTTCCCGAAAAATTTGAGGAAAAGGATAATCACGTTATTCTTACAGGACCTTCCGTTATCCTTACGGACTTTTTGACCACAGAATCAGACTCAGCGACCCCAAAAACTCCCAAATGAAATTTTTTCCTGAAAGTTTGAGGAAAAGAATAACCACGTTATCCTTGCAGGACCTTCCCTTATCCTTACAGACTTCTTAATCCCAGAATTGGAATCAGCGACCTCAAAAACCCCCAATTTTTTTAATTTTTTGATTTTATATGTGTTTAGAAAACCCCAACCCTGGGCACGAATCAAAGTCACCGACGCGTCTGCGACACACCCGAATCGACGCGACACATTTTGCAATCGTGAGTACCGACGCGTGTTGTTTTTAGTTCGGTGCAGTGCTTCGACTGTCACATCTGTCAAAATGTTTACATTTTTGGAAAACTTGTTTAATTTTGAAGAAAATAATAACTCTGAAGAAAATTTAAGACGCGTTTATGCAGATTCGTCGGTGACTATGATCTGGCCCCAGTATTCGAAATTTTAGATAAATCTGAAATCCATTGGTCCAATTGGTCATCGGTGATAAAAAAAATCTACCTTTAAAACACATTTTGGAATACATCAAAACCAATTCTTATCAAAAAAAAATACAATTCTATTTTTATCTAAAAGAATTCGTTCGATATAATTAAAGCAGCAATATTTTCACACATCGAAAGTTTTAGTAAGGGCTTAAATTTCATTGCAAAAAAACTTTGTCAAGAATTTCCATGTCAAACAATACTATAAGAACACATTTCTCGATCATTTGTCAATGAATGAATAATGTATTTCTTGTTACAATTTTTGTTGCCAAGAAAGCCCAGAAGCTAAAAAGTTATCTCGAAGCAGCTTCAGTCAGGAAGCTATTATCGATTTTTTTCCAATTTATATTGCTTCACTTTATATACCGTTAAATGTCTCTAGGGAGTAATATATAATGAATGGAAAGAATTTTACGTCTGAAATTTCGCTCCATGAGTTTTCAATTTTAAAATATGTTACTTTGCACCCGAACCCATTTTACGATACTCGAAACGTTACATGCTTTTTATGCCTATTAATTTATTCTGCGAAACAACGAAAGAAAGCATGAATAGGTTGAATGCCCTTTACAAATCGCGTGTGAAAAAAAAAATTAAGTGTGCACCTATAAAGGGTGCAAGTGTGCACCTTACCTATAAACCGGCGAAATAATTATAATTTTTAATATATGTAAATAATTATTTATTTGAAGAATCAAAAATGACAACTCTAATAACAGTTCCAGTTAGCATAACGGTTTCAAAAAATTTTATGTTCAAAAAGTGTTTTTTTTTTTTATTTATAGCTCGATAACAGTGTGCCATGTGTTCGTCATTTTGCCTTTTCTTGAGTTTCCACATTGAATATGTACAAATATAGAAGAATAATCTATTAGTTTTCACCTTGGGCCGATGGTGGCGATAGTGATCATTTTTATGTAATATTGTAGCTTTTAGTTTAGATTCAAATTGAGAATTTCCCCACCAATATCCCAGACCAAAAAGCACGCACACATTTAAGAAGCAAAGCGGTGTTGCGTTGATTCTTATGGTGTCATACGAGGAATGAACTGAACACGTACAGCACACAATGATAAACCGCGATCATTGCGATTACAAATTTCCCATTGTGCTTAAAGTTTTAGGGTATTTTAGTTAATACACATACCTAAGCTTTAAGTTTGGGGGATTTTTATTTAATACTTGAACCGCAGACACTTTCGCCACCATCGGCCCAAGGTGAAAACTAATAGATTATTCTTCTATATTTGTACATATTCAATGGTTTCCAATACACGCGGGATCTAAAATGTTATCGTAACGTAACGAAATACCGAAACGAAATAACGATTTTCCGTTTTTTTTTTCTCGAAATTGCATTGAATTCCGTTACAATAACGAAAAACGTAACAAAAACCGAAAAAAATAATTTCGTTTTTTCGTTATTTATTTATTTTTTCTATATTTTAGTGAAAAATTTATTAAGTATAAATCCCACAGACATACCAACAAAATATAATTAAAAATATTGGGGGAGTATTTTTAATCATATTTTGATTTTAAATCGGACTTTGTTGTGGCCAGATTCACTCTATTTCTGGAGATACGGAAAAGAAAATCTTTGAAACAACTTTTTTGGTGACGAAAATATTTTCTTTTTGGTATCTCCAAAAATAGAAATGAACAAAACTTTTGTACGGTTTTTTTATTTCAAGTTTTTTATTTATTTTTAACTTAACCTTTAAAGTGGACCCACATTGACTTTTCTCTCGTTGCTATCTCTCATGTTTTCAGCATAGTGACTCTGAAATCTTTAGTACCTTCATACAGTATGGTGTTGCATGCCGAGTTAAAAGCACGGATTTGGTATGTGATTAGAACGTAGTGAACGTGGACCCCACCTCATCATTTACGCAAATTTTCACCTCATAAATTAAGGGTTAAGAATCACTTGTTTTTTTTTTGCTTTTATTTACATTTTATGTTATTTTTTTTATAGAATTTATTTTTATGAAAACTGAACTGAATTAATTTGTGATAAATACACTATTATCAAAGTGCAATTTAAAAAAAAAACTGTTATTTAGCTTGCCTTCGTATCTGTTGTCTGTCTGTCTGTCTGTCTGTCTGTCGGGGTCAAATCTTGCAATCCAATTATGATCCACTTCCACTCATCCGATTGACCTGAAATTTTGCACACCTACGTAACTTCAGTGACAATACAATATTTTCTCTACTTCGTCGTTGTAAGGACAAGGGAAGATCCTGTAAAAATAACGCAATTATCCTTTTGATTTTGGATTTTTCATGCTAATCAAATACAAAATAACTAAAAAGGATAAAATAATAAGAGATCAAAAAAATTTTTTTGAAAAAGAAGTTTTTTTTGTAAAATAATCTTTTTTGCATTGTGTATCAGATATAAAAGCGAGATAAAAATCATAAAAAATAAAATAAACATTTATCTCGCTTTTATTTCTGTGCTCAAAAAATTATTCGTTTCTTTTTATTCGACATCCCTCAACATGTCCGATACTCTAAGCTAACATTTGAATTTTTTTTGAATACATTTGTAAATTTTTCGAGGTTTTTGGACCTTCAAAGAAATTTTTGACACTCATCTTTAGTTTATCGCTTGATTCAATTATTTTTGTGGTTTCAATGGGCCATACGCGGGAAGATGATACCTTTCTTATATAATTAAACCTCAAATAATGGATAATTGGATTTTTATGTTGAATTTTTTTATACAAAAAAGTCTTTAAATTTGGCGACTAATAAGACAGAAAGTTGAATTTGGCACAGAACAAGATTTTACAAAAAGTTGAACCCCACCCGTAAAGGACAGAAATTAAACTACTACTTCCCCCTCCACAAAAGAAATGGGAAATTTTTTTACGGTTTCCTCGAAAACAATTAATTTTTCCAAAAAATTGATTTTGGGCTATTTCTCAATAATCAATAATGCGATTTAAACGAAACCAAAACCAAAAGTTTTCATTTTGACATAAAATTAAACTGCAAAAATAAATAAAATTACTATTATAGGGTAAAGAATACATATATCACCATGCTTTGATCCCGCTCTCCCCTATAATTGTCTCGCCCCAACACTGATTGCATATTTTGAAAGGCCTATCGAAACAAAAATTTACCTGTTTTTGCATTTGACCGAAAAAAGTCAAATAATTGTGTAACCGGGCGTTTTTCATACCTGATCACCGCGAGCCCAAACCACCCCTCTTGTCGCCGCACACACAATTGATTGATTTTTGTTTTTGGCCTAAAGTATTTCAAATAGATTTTTAACGAAGTTTTTATATTTTTGGGAGTCCGATTCCTGACATTTTTTTAAATTATTCAACATATGCTGCATTTAATCTGTTCTTTTTAATCTATTTTCCATTATTTGCTCGAAAGTGTCCTCACACTTCCAGATGTAGTTTGAGACGGGATTGAGATATTGCAGTAATTCTATCCATTATATAATGAGAACGAATTGGAGCAGTTTTATTACAAGATTTCATGTAATAAGAAGAAAAAAAAAATACTGCTATTTACCCGAAATTTATATTTTCCCACAATGTTGCGAACGACTGAACTTAGTTGTGAACTACGTATGACAATATTTTCTGATTCGGTAATATTGTTTTAACAGCACCCCTGAGGAAATATCGGGAACGATAAAAAACATAAATAAAAAAATTGTGTGCTAACGGGAACATAACAAGTTATCTTAGTGTTATGTCAACAAAATCATGAAAATATATTTTATATAAACATTTTCTTATTACACCCTGCAGAATTCAATAATTTTTTATAGGGGGTGTACTATATAAAAATTTAAGAACAACAAAAGCAACATTCAATTCTGTTACTTATGTTGACTGAAAGCTTTCAATATGATTGAACCTAGGGATTTAGCACATAATGTAATGCAAACGAATTCTCATTTTGCAACCAGTCCAATATCTCGTATGAATGGGGTGAACATATTTTATTTGGGCGAATTTTTTTTTCAAGTCAGTAATTTTTTTTCAAGTCAGAAACTGCGAGGTTCCGAGGTCAAATTTCTTACAGAATAAGAAATTACAACACTATATTGCATAATTGCGGTACAAAAGTTTAGTTACTTGGACATCACACTTGATTTTGGGACGTTCCCGGTCATTGCGGTACGTACCACGTATGAGGAAATTCTTAACCCAAACATAATCAATCAACATATTGACATTTAGGTTCTGAATCTGATCATCCATGAAACAAGAAAAACTGAATCATGATTGACCGGATATCTTGTTTTTTTTTTAACTTTCTTTTGGTTAAGTAGTACAAGAATATTTGAAAAGATTTTCTGTTTTGATGTTCCAATTTTCGATTTCTAAATCCCGTTTTCGGGTACGATTAAAGCCTTATTTGCACTACAGAAACTTTCCCAGTTTATATAGAAATTCAAGAACTTCTGATATCTTAATCGGACGACTCCTTCCTCACATGCAGAAACATTTTTAATGGTTTTCTCGAAAACTGTCATTCAAATTGGAAACGTTATAAGGTGTTTAGAATATCGTTTTCCGCTACTCTTTCATATGTAAGATTTCAATTGGAAAAATATTGTTAAAAAATCATTTTATTTGGAAGTTCTGTCATCGATCTTTTAGCCTTAAACCTTTAGCCTTAAGCCTGAGTTACATTGCGACGACAAAGCGACACGAGACGTCGACGAGAGTCGACGAGAGTCGTCGGAGTTGTCAAAGTAATTTTCAACGTATGCTTTTGTATTGAATTGATTACATTGCGGGGACAGCGACACGACAACGCCACCAAAGTTTGAAAAATATAACTTTTGTCGCGACGACGTCGATTGACAGTTGAATTGTTTGGTTAGGTTAATTGTGTTTGAGTTGCTCTAAATTATCCATAGTAGCATATAATAATATTTTCTTTACTTTCTGCACTCTCATCTTTTACTTTCAAAAACATTTGTTAGGTTATGGGATTGTTTGTCGCGTGCTCGCAGCTCTGGTAATGTAACTTGGATGACGATAACGACAATGTCGCGCGACTCTCGTCGACGTCTCGTGTCGCCTTGTCGTCGCAATGTAACTCAGGCTTTACACATAAATTTTTAAAATAAATTTTAGTGCTAATCAGAGCTAAAAATCAGAGCTAAAAGGGAACAAAATTCAATTTTCAGTAAAACGCTTTATAAGACGAGAATAAAATTATGGTTTTTAATCTCTTTCACTTAGACCAGCCTTATAACCATATCACACTAACGATTACTTTTGCGATTGAGGCTGCGATTGGCCTTTTCGACCAATTAGACTCAAGTCTAAACTGGCAATCGTAGCCGCAATCGTAGCCAGCTGTGTTCTCATTGGTCGAAAAGGCCAATCGTAGCCTCAATCGCAAAAGTAATCGTTAGTATGATACGGCTATTACACGGTATTTTTTTTTTTTAATATATTGAAGAGTCTTCAAATCGCTTTAATCTTTTTGCAAAATTCTTCGAAATCATGAAATTTTTTGTATGACAAATATTAAAAATATGAATCGAGGCACGTAATTATTAATTAATAGAATTCCTCTTGTCCGAAAATGTAAATATTTAAAAAAAAATGCAAACAAAAAAATTTCACGCAAAATTCTTGAACTGAATTTCAGGTATATCACTCGAGATGGATAGACAATTAAGGGAATGTTATTTGATATCCCTTTCGACAAAAGGTCACTTAGACCAACTGTGACGCTCCATAATAAATAGTCCATTGGAAATAAACTGATCTCAAAACAATCAAAAGAAGTGGCGGGGGTTCAATATTCAAGAGAAGATGCTATATTGAAACACCTTTCATTTCAAAATTTGTAGAATTCCGACCAGATATCTATTTTTGGTAAATCCGGTAAAACATTAAAGGGGATCCACAATGAACCGATTGATTATCATAAACACACATGGAATCACAATACAAGTAAATAGGAAAAATGCAAATTCAATTTTATCGTTTTGTTTTTTTTTCATGCTTTTATCTCGCTTTTATTTCTGATACACAGTACCGAAAAAATATTTATTCATTTATCGTCCATTTTTTTAAAATAAAAGCTTTTTAATTTTTTTTAAATTTTATCCTTTTTAGTCATTTTGTATTTGATTAGTATGACTAAAAATTCAAAATTACGTTTGTTTTTCGCCAGCTTGTTTATACTTTTTAGTCTATAATATCATTGATGCCTATGAGATATTTTTACATACTTTTTAACTCCAGAACCGCATTTAACAATCCCAAAAACTCCCAGATGATATTTGAGGAAAATGATTATGATGTTGTCCGTTAGATAACTTTCCGCTATCCTCACGGACTTTTTAATGCCAGAATCAATGTCAATGGCTGCAAAAACCCCCAGAAAAGATTTTTTCCTGGAAAATATGAGAAAAAAATTAAAAAATTTTTTTAAAAAAAAAAGCTTTTATTAAAAAAAATGCACTAAAAAGAAAAAAATAATTTTCTGGACGCTGTGTATCACAAATATAAAAGCTTTTAAAAAGCGAGATAAATGTTTATTTTATTGTTTTATGCTTTATCTCGCTTTTTAAAAGCTTTTATATTTATGATACACAGCGTCCAGAAAATTATTTTTTTTCTTTTTAGTGCATTTTTTTTAATACAAGCTTTTTTTTCAAAAAAATTTTTTTTTTTTATTTTGTTCTTTTTAGTCTTCGAATGTATATCCTTACATTTGAGATGTCCTTACAGGCTTTTTAACTTGAGAATCGTATTCAGCGAACCCCAAAACCCGCAGAATAGATTTTTTTCCGGAAAATTTGGAGAAAAGGATAATCACGTTATCCTTACAGGACCTTCCGTTATCCTTACAAGGACGAAGTAGAGAAAATATTGTATTGTCAGCGGACTTATATAAGTGCACAAAATTTCAAGTGAATCGGATGAGTGGAAGTGGGTCAAAATTTGATTGCAAGATTTGATCTGACAGACAGACAAACAGACAGACACGAAGGCAAGCTAAATAAAAGCCTTTAAAAAATGATAATACGCTATTCTTACAGGACCTTGCCTTGTCCTTACAAGGACGAAGGAGATAAAATATTATTTATCGAACTTACATATTTGTGCAAAAGTTCAAGTCAATCGGATGAGTGGAAGTGGGTGAAAATTAGATTGCAAAATTTGACCCCGACAGACAAACAATTAAACAGGCAAACAAGGAGATACGAAGGCAAGCTAAATTAAAGCTTTAAAAAATTGAAAGTTTCACCACTAAATGATATAAAACGGAAGAAAAATACTTCGTTTTATTGGAATTATGCACGCAAATTACACTTATAAAACATCAAAATAATAAAAATTTAATGTAAATTAATTTCATTCATCAATATTTTAAAACTAGAATTATAGCACGTTATATGACGGATGACTACAATCTTAGTAGGAATTCGACGACTTTTCAAGTTATGGTTCAACCACAATTGGGGCGGCAAGCGGCAACGGCGACGGCGGGCGGCATGGCACCGCCACACATAGCGCCGAGCCAGCTACAATGATAGCGGCACCGTCGGCATATGCTTATGTAAAAATTGAAACATCAAAACTTATTTAATTCGTCCGCTACTTCACTCCATTTATTTTCCTTGATGTCTATCCTTTTATATTGAGGATGGGCCAAATCGTAGAGCATTGGATTTCCTTTCACGAACTCGATTAATTTTTTCTCCGTTGTCGGCATCTTGCGAAATCAAAATGTCAAAAAAACTGCATAGAATGTGGCGCCGAATGTGGTGGTTGTCACAAAACAACGAAGAAAAATCGGCATAGAATGTGGCGCCGAATGTGGTGGTTTTCATAAAACATTTTGGGCGGCGGCGGCAAGTTTGACTTGGATTCAAACTCGGCGGCGACGGAAAAAGTGCGCTGCCGTTGCCGCTGTATTGTAGCAGCTCTAGTTGCGCTACGTAAGTGCAAAAAAAATGCCGCCCGCCGCTGCCGCTTGCCGCCCCAATTGTGGTTGAACCATTACTTGCAAACCTTCCCAAGAAGCATAATAGAGCGTACGGCGGAAGTCTCGTCGAAAATTTCTGACCTATTGGGCAAAAAGTTGGGCGCGACGTCCACCTTTCGTCCATTTATGTCGACGTATCGTCGATCGTGGGGAATGAGTTTACCCCCAATAGGGCGCGGCAAAAGTTTTAAGCATAATGCGTGATCCGACGACATTTCATCACACAAATTTTAGAGCGAAGTTTTCTTCTTTTTTTTTGTCAAAAAAAAACCGAATTTTAATTCTGAAAAAAATTCCGGGCAAAAGTTCCAAAATAAAATAAACATATGCCCGGAAGTTTTCAGTTGACTTTAAGACTTTCCTCCGCTGACTTTCATCCGGAAAAACTAGATATTTGTCCGGAAACCGACTACGGTTGGAACGTAAATATTTTTGATGAAAATTTCGAAAACCCTTTGTCTGATTTTTCGAAATTTTGTGACTAGATGCTGCTTTTAATTTTGAAATCGGCCTGTTTTTGGATTTTTCCTTAGTTTGCAATTTGCTACACCGTTACCAAATTCATGTTAAAATATTGATGTTTTATATACTACTGATTGAAAAGTAAACTTGGCATAGAATTTCTTCAAAATTCGTCTCATTCCAAAAGTTAAGACGGGTCCAATTACTCTAAAATTTTGATAGGAAACAAATTATGGAGAAATTAGGCACTGAAAATTTTGGCGGGAAATTGTTTCCAAATTATATTTTCGTTCCCAAGACAGAGAGGGAATCAGAGGAAAAAAAATATCTCCAATAAGAAAAACCGTTTAAGAGTGTTAAGAATCGAATAATATGCTAAAAATTTAAACACTGATCAAAATGCGTTAAAATGAAAGTTATGCAAAATTAGATCCGGCGTCTGTAAAATGGTCATTAATTTTAGCCTTTGGGACCCCCTCTCACTTAAAGGTATGACCAATTTTCTGGACAACCTCTTACAACTTGTATTTAATACTTCCAAAAAAAAAAAGTTTTGAACGCTGCTGCTAATATTAAGGAACTGCTACTTTATTTTTTTGTGATGCGGCCCGCGCTTGATATAGAAAATTCAATTGAATTTAGTTTAGAGACTCTTTTGTTCTCCAAACAATAAACTTTTGGAACAACTTATCACCCACTCTAATCACTCAGTATAACAACTTGCGAATGTTTCAAGAAAACATAAATCGACACTTCCCGTCAACATGCGGACCTGTGCTTCTCCATTGTGGGTCTTTGCCTAAGTTACGATTATATCTAAGTATATAAAAAAACCATACCAACGAAGAAACGCGTTGCAGAAAAATTGTCACGTATTAAGGGTTAAATACAAATTTATCGGCCGCCAGAATTGACCCCAAGTTTTCAAATCGCAGTACACAGAAGCCTTCCGAAATGAACAAATCCACCACTTTCCTTAAATTCTCATGTGCTTACAACATGAAGAATGATTTAAGTGTTCATTAAAAATATGACACCTTGGCGGGGAGCTCAAATCGAAGGACGAGTGAGGTTACATTAAAATCTGCACGTGTATATTAAAAACTAAAAAAAGCTCGACAAAATATTAACAAAAAGCTGACATGTATTTTTCCACTTCAACTGAACGCGTTTTGCATATTAATTATATTTTTCATTAAATTTCACGAAAGCGTTTGCAAATAATCACACCCTGGAAAAACCCTCATCTAAAAAAAGCAATAAAAATCAAGCGCGCACAGCAAAGACCAGAAACCTTTCTTAAAGTTCTGGAGATAATCACTCTAAACCCCGCGGGAAAATCTCGTTCTGAAGAATTTTTTACTCACTTTTTGTTATATTTATGGTTTTGAAGTTATGTTTTAAATATAATCTTTCCAGTGTAGCAATTTAAAATCGTAGTCGAGGTTGTTGCGTTTAAATGGCGTCCAAGGTACGGGATTCTGCAAAAGCGTGCGTTTGAAATTCGCATGAAAATTCCAATGTCAATTAAATGAGAGTTGGTTTCAAATTTCAAAATGCACACTTACGGAATCCCGTCTCAGAAGAAGATAATCGGTCTGGTAGCTATTATAATCATTCCCTACTCAAAAAGGGTTTTAACGAAATCATAATGATCGTCTAAAAAGATTGAATATAAAAACGTTTTGTATCCAAAAGATTGACTTGTGTGTGTTAATTTCCTTATTATTAATGTTTAACGCAATCCTGTGAATTTTCGAACTTGTTGGTAAATCAGGCTCTCTTCAGAGCTGTAGAAATAGCATCTAATTAGACGGAAGTTGCTCAAATTCATCTCGTTAACTATCAACTTTTTTGCTTTGATGTCACACAGACTGGAATAAATTTTTATGACATTTTCATAGAATAAACATTTTGGTTATGAAAATCAAGTCTTTTAATAAGTAGATTTTTTCATGCATATCTTTCCATCAGATTCTAGGAATACATCACGGTTTGACACATGGAAAACTTTCTAGGCTAATAAGAGAGGAAGAACATCAAAGCCCCAAAGTCGTTCCACGTTAAAACTTCGACACATAGCGTAGAAATATCATAACTTTACAAATCAACATCGAAAAAGTCCGATTTAAGTTCCGCTATATTAAAACTCAATTGGGATTGCGTGGGAAAATTCCTCCCGCTGTGACCTTTATTAGAAAAATAAATTTGGATCCAATTTCGAGAATTCAGGAAATTATTTGTTTCTATATAATATTATTTATAATATTTTAAAAGACATTCAACTTCTTAATTCCCAAAGCGATAGCCGTGGGATAAAATTTTTCTTATGGCCGCTATAACCTAACAAACTTTTGAGTGTCCTTATTGAAAGACCCTTCATTGTATTGAACTGTATTGAATTGAATTGTACTGAATAAAAAAAATACATTTTTAAAAATTTCGTTTGTCTGTCTGTCGGAATAACTTTTGAAGGGTTTAACCGATTGGGATGCGGTTTTCATAATTGCAGAAGCTATTCGTTAGGAAAGATTTTCGCTTATTAATATATACCCTCTTCTTTCTCGGTAAATCCCCTCATCTGATATAGTGTGTAATTCTGAAGGGATTTGGATCCAGTTTTCACCATTCAGCTTTCAGGAAAAAAAATCGTCTACTAATATTTACCCCCTCCCTTTTGTAAACCCCTCTCCTACTATTTTGTACAATTCAGAAGGTATTTGGTTTAAGTTTTTTCCGTTGGAGAGGCCATCTATTAAGGAAATTTTTTGCGCACTCTTAAAATTGAGTACATATCGCTACTCCGGAGGAAGACTGTCACAACTCAAAAAATGTCGAATTCGTACTAAAGGTGCGGAAGAGTGGTAAATATGGTATACTTTGTTGTAGAAGTTGTAGAAGAGTGTCACAATTGTAACTTAAGCAAAAGCTTGTTACTGTAGATATTTTCTATACTAACACAAAATATCAGAATAACTTTAAAACGTCATTTCCCAAAATTTACAATTTTTGAGTTTGACTATAATAAAACGATATAATAAAACAGTAAGGGGGATGATTTTTCAATTTTGGATTTTCTTGTAAATTTTAATACACATCCATGTATTCGATCGTACTGATACCAAAATTAACATTTTAAAAAATTTTGTTTGTCTGCCTGTCTGTCCGTGGAAAGGATTGAGCTAGATGCTTGAAATTTTGTATAGTCACGTTTTTCATAAATGGCTCGGCTAAGTTCTTGATCGGGCAAAATTGGACCATTCCTTCCCCCATAAAAACGAAACAGTTTTTTGCAATTTTCTCGAAAACGGTGAGTCATATTCAATTACCTATCAAGGCAATATGTATTTAGAATATGATTTTACATAACCTTTCCATACATCAAAATTCAATCGGACCACTGCTTCTCCTCTACTATACAAATGGATTATTTTCTTCCTGTTTTCTCGAAAGCTGTGCATCGTATCGAAAAATTTATGAAGATGAAATATGCTTAGAAAAAGATTTTACATAACTCATCCATACATCAAAATCCAATCGGATCACTCATTTCCCCCTCTCCAATACAAATGGATTTTTTTTTAAATAAACATTTTGTCTGTTACGCCATATTGTGTTCCTTGGGTATACCCTTCTTTTTTCAGTAATCGCACAAAAAACGAAATATTCGGTTTTTGTTACATTTTTCGTTATTGTAATGGAATAAAATTTATAAGGCTATAACAACATTTTAAAGAAAAAAACATCATTTTGTTATTGCGTTACGTTACGAGAACGTTTTGCATTCATGTTTTCAACAAAATTGATTATCCAAAATATATGTACATGTGTATAAAATCTTAAAGTACAGTAATCCCACCAACTGCACGGTTTCTAACTGCGCGGTTTCGCAACTGCGCGGTTAAGTATTTAATACCAAAATTTCGAACTGCGCGGTAAAAATTTTGCAGCTACGCGGTTTTTTTTAATAATTTTCGTTTTAAGAAACATGTTCTGAATATATATTTTGGTGAATCCCCGACAAGAAGGAATCAGCTGGTCATTTGGTATCTTCGTACATATTTGGTAATTTCGTGCTTATATTTAGTGCGAAAAACTAGCAAATTCTTTTGTGCTTGGTAGTCAACTTGAATAAAAAGCTCTTAATATGGACCCTGATATGGAGCGTGTCTTAAAATTTCGGAGAAATTTGACAGCCGCTTTAGCACCATACGCAGAAATTCATAATGAAAAACAAAAATCGGGTAATCAATCATTAATAACAAAGGTTTTTTTCAAAAAGATTAGTAGGACATATCATATGTTTGTAGTAATTTAAATATGTCGTTAAATAAAAACTTTTCTATTTTTTTTTTTTGAATTTTTCTAATATCTGGGACCTAACCCCAAAATTTCATACAAGGTATGGTTCACTGTGCGCGGTTTCGGTTTGCGCGCTCTTTTTGTGGAACGTATCTACCGCGCAGTTGGAGGGATTACTGTACCCTTGAATAAACAAAAAAATTATTATTATCATTATTTTAAGGCACGAATTTAACTTAACCAACTTAACCACAATTTTCCAAAATTTGGTTTGTTTAATTCGATTTCTTGTCAAATAATTATCGCGCAATAAATAATTATTAAATAATTATCGCGCAATAACTAACATAATAACATATACACAAGTTTTAATATATAATGCCTGAGCATTAGAAAAACAGAATAATTTCCACTTTGTTGACAGACCATGTGTAATTCGGTGGAAATATTTCAAACAACACCTCAAATAAGTACATACCTATTTGATTTCATTAACTGTTGTACGGTGTCCTTGTTATATAGCTATAACTAATTAGTTTTAATTCCATATTCATTGATTAAATTTATTGGCCCATTTTATTCCAGCTACACCATTTAGTGTTCCGGGAATCAAAAATACCAGTCAAAACGGTTTTGAAGCATAAGCAAATTTAATGGTTTTTAACAAATACAAGTACAAGAGATACTTTGTGTTTGGCATCTTACAACCGAAACTCAGTCCTTTCAACTTAATGAATTTCAAAGATAATTTTGATGTCTTTTTGGTATTTACCAGGTTTTAGTAAAGTTTTTCGTGGGGTTCGAATCTAATTTTCTTGTTCTTATGTCAACGGAAAGGCTGTTGTAATAAGAATTCTTGTGCAAATACTATGAAATCTAATTTTAAATGCTTTTGAGGCACTGACTTTAAGTGTGGTTATTTTTTGTTTGGTTTGTAGAGATTTTTTTACAATGTTTATGACATTAAAAAACCGCCTGAAAAGTTTCGCAAGTCAACTAGAAATATTTCGATGAAATTGTTGTTTGTTTTTAACAGGCAGTAGCGATGTGAAACAAAATTAATTTTCGGCTGCGAAGAATGTCTTTTAATTTTAATTAAAATTTGCATAATGATCTCACAATTATAAGTGAAGGAATATGTCAAGAACAAAAATGTTGGCAGAAATTGTTTAACTACTTATCTAATATTTACATTCGAGTTTCCGATTTGCAGTTGTGTAAAATTTTTACTTTCTAATAACTCAAAGAAATAGTAATTTTAAAATCAATGAATTGATAACCTTTAATTAGTTAAAGATTTCGTCAATGTCACTTAATTTTAAGTCCACTGAATTTTCTGCAAGTTATTGCAATTAGGGAATCGAGGTCTTCGACCAAAAAAATAATATCATAAAATATTTGCTAATACAAGGTCCATAAATGATTTTTGAAAATTTATTTCGAGTTACAGAAAAACCATATAAATGTTGTAATTCATCTATGATTCGCAGTTCACTAAGGAATGTTATTTCAGGAGGCCGAATTTCCCAAAATCACACAATGGGCTCTAATCCATCAAATATGGAAACTATCTTGTTTGATTGATGGGTCAAATATTGGATCACATTTTCTGCGCTAGACTTGAAAACGAGGGGTACTGAAGGAGAGAAGAAGAAGGAGAGAAGAAGACTTATATAAAAAATCGTGTATCTTATTGTGGCCGTTTACTAAATTCTATTCACGGACAGAAAAATCATATGTTTCGTGTTTGCCAGACAATACAATGCACATAATGAATTTAACTACGAACGTGATTAAATCAACTATGCAGCGTTATTGAATCAACCAACGACTAATCGTTGATTAAGGAGTTTTTAGAGATCACGGAAATGGTTGATTTTAACATAAACGTTGTTGATTTAAATACGGATTCATGATACATTGATCACGAGCATGTTATATAGTGAAGCTGTGTTTCAAACTGCGCCCAAATGCCTTGAGCCCCAACCTTCACTGTTTCGAGTGAAACCATAAATCATGAATTACTCAATGGTTGAACACAAACATAAATTGCTGTGGCTGACCGAGCAGTTTTTGCCTTCCTTTATAATTCTTGTAAGGTGTGGGACAATTGTGGAATAAGTACTCAAGTTGAATTCTTATGCCGCGTACACACGGGAGTCCGCACGGTACAAGACCACTCGGCACAGAACTGGTTGATAACCCCCCCCCCCCCCCTCCTGGTGTTAAAATTACAATTTTTGTTTTTAAAACCCGTACAAATCAATATGTGTGCTGACAACGAAGTGTTTTTCGACCTACTTATTTACTATTTGCTTATTTCTACTTAAATCTCCTTCAATGCTCGCTAAAAATACTACACAAAGAGAAATCCAAATAGGACTGTACGAGACAGTGGATACTTCTGCAATGATTCCATAAAAATAGTAAATTATTCCAATATTTTTGGGAAAATTTCCTTTTTTTTGGCACGAGTTGTCGTGCAACTTTCCATTTCGACACTAATTCGCGCCTGCAGTTTTACAATAACCAGCGTGTGACGAAAAACTACAGTTGCTAACAAAAGTGTTTCTAGTACGTTCATGGAACAGATTTTGCTTGGTGAAAAGTTTTCTCTCAAATATTTCAGTTTTGATTGTTTTTTTCTCTGGAAATTTTAATGGAAATGTTGGAAATGTTAGGAACCGTTAAAAACACAAAAAATCATTAAAGCAAAAAATGTAGAAAATTTTATATCCTTTAAATTTTGTTATATTCATTTTTTCCCAAAAGCACCTAGATTTCGAAAAATTTTCAAAACACTGGATTTTAAAAAAAATGTATGGAAGGTGCTCGTTATAGCTATCGTTAGCTTTCCAAAAGTTGGTAGAAAACTGCGATATTTGTAAAACTTATTTACAAAAAATTTCAAGTCGCTCGATCAACGCGTTCTCGAGTTATTAAAGATACGTAAAACGGACAGACCGACCGACAGATGCACAGACTTCCTCATAATTTTGCCTGAAACGGATTTTGTACTGATCAGAAAGTTTCTATCTGCTCCCGTTCTCGAGTAGATCTCCTTCATGCATACACTCTCCTCTATAGAAGAGGATAAAGTAATAATATCAGTTTAATTTACAGTCCACTGAATAAATATTCCTAATCGAATACTAATTTTTGATGAATTTTCATTAGCAAACATTTGTGACATAAAATTCTGGCGTTACTTCTTCATATACATAATAAAATTGATTTGTATTTAGCTAAAAAAAAAGTCAGGATAAATTACAGGACAACGATTTAAAACCACAGGGAAAATAATGGGTGTATAGTTACTTGCATGTTCATAAACTTACATACGCAAAGATTTAAAGGTTTTATAGTCTCGTTATTGCAGCAATTAATGTCACTTAATCCCTATTCTGAGTGTAATAATTGCTTAGCATAAGATAATATGAAACACATTTCCGATGTAATCAACTCTTTATGTGATACTTAATAGACCCTTAAAAATTTAATGTTTGTTAAACAAGTGGTAAGTTTTTATCGTGAAATTACGAAAAGAAACATAAGTTCGAAAGGTTTTAAAAATAGATAAAATTATTACTATTAGCAGAATCAATTAACTTAGCTTTACACAGAGAGAAATAATTAGGTGAAAACACCCAGAGTCATCGTATAGTTTAACCAATTTCTTGGTAAGAAAAGCACCGACTAAGAAATTTGATTATTTACCCAAGATTGTTGGAAAAGCCAAATTTCGGAAGAAAATCAATTTGGTTAACTTTCTTCATTTTTACCAAATTCAAAGATGTTTCTTACATGATATGTAAATAATTATTTATTATTTTCAATAAAAAAAATTAATGAAAACATAAGAAAAGCTACAATTTCCAGGGGCCAATTGTCAAATACTCTTTAAGATGACAGACACAATGCTTATTAAAAAATCGATTTGTATAGGAGAGGGGGAAAAGAGTGGTCCGATTGGTTTTTGATGTATGGAACGGTCATGTAAACTCCTATTCTAATCACATTTTATCTTTACAAATTTTTCAATAGGACTCACCGTGTTCGAGAAAATTGCAAAAAAACTGTTTCGTTTGTATCGGGGAGGAGGGAAGGAATGGTTCGATTTTGCCCGTTCAAGAACTTAGCCTAGCCATTTACGAAAAACGTAACTATAAAAAAATCCTTTCGAAAGTTATGGTGTTCACAGACGGACAAACAGACGGACGGACATGCAGAAATCAAAATCTTTTGTCATCTTTGACACCCTGGTCTGGTGTAGTTCATTCTTGTGTCCGATGATTGGATTGATGCGTTACAAACGATTTACGAAATATAATATACTCCTATATGAAAGAAAATTTTTTTGTGCTTCCGTTGGGGTTCGAACCGCCAAATCACATGTTTGGTATCTTGATTGTGTGTTTTGCGCCCCTTGCCACTAGGCTGGCTTCCTCCTTTGGTGAATCATAGTTAAAATGCGGATACATGGTTAAGTTGAAAAGATGTAAGTCAAACTAGTTTTTTTTAAACTTTTACATAATTTTGACAAAAAACAATTATTAATTTGTAAAGTTTTTTTTATAAAAATATTAAGAAAAATCTAAATACAAGAAAATAAAAATTCCATCAACGGGAAAATAAAAATTCCATCGCGAACTTCAGTCTTCTTGGTCTTACGTGTTTATACGTCTTTTGACGGTTGCGTCATACCAAAACACGCGACATTCCAATTTTTGCTAGGTAAAATTTTCTTTAAAAAACATACCTATTTCGTCAATGTTTTTAATAAATACTATAGTGTAATAGACTTTAAAATGCCATTAGATGTCCTAAAGAAAAATTTATCAAATAATATAAATTATAAATTGTAACTTTTCGTGTAAATATTTTTCTGTAATAGTCTATCAGGAATCTCTGTATGATTGAATGAATAATAGTTAATTCACACAATTTATTTTTTGTATTTTTCCAAATTTTAGTTAACCAATTTCTTAGTATGATTACCCAATAAATTTGAAAATTTCCGTAAAATCATACAAAAATTGGTTAACGAAGACGTTTCCGTTAAAGTTACCATGTTTTTACTCCATGTGTATGATATATCATATAGAGCAGGGGTGGGCATTAAGTTGATCGCGATCGACCGGTGGACATCCAAGATATTTTGGGGTGACCGCCACCGACGCCAGCTGGACTGGAGAATAGACTGGAAACAATCGATGCGACTGCGTTTACTTAAGCAAATGCATCATTTGATATTATTATATTTGTGGCTATTATTATTATTTTCGTAGGGTAAAATACCCAGATCTAAGCCCCCTTAAGCCTTTTTTCACTTCATACTATATTTTCTTTGTCTTCCGTATACTTTCTGAGAAACCTCTAATTACTGGTCGAAAGTATGGAATGTTTAAATTAAGTTAACATATACATATTCCTCAACAATTTGGATAAAAAAAAAGAGTTATGTGTAAATGTGGAAATTATCCCAAAATCCAGTTCTGAGCCCCCCGTATTAAATTAAGTACGCCTAGTAACTTATAGAAATAAGAATTGAATTCGAAGAATAATTGGTTTCATCGGGTTGTGAAATGTGGTTTAATCGGCTCAATCGCGCACAATTCTTGTTTTAGCCGGAAAATTAACAGGGGTGCTCAGAACTGGTGCCGGGGCTCAGATCTGGATACTTTACCCTATCTTGCGTTTTATTTCAAACGCGGTTTTAAAAGAGTAAGTTTTTTCTATTGTAATTATGTAAGTAAGTAGATATTCCGTATTTATTATTAAGTTATAATAAATATTGTAGACCTTTTTTTGCTCACCAAACCTACGCCACTGGGTGGACCGCAACACCATGAAAAATTAGAAAAGTCTGCCCACCCCTGATATAGAGTAAAAGAAGGTTGAAAAACCCCCAATACAAATCCAGCAACAAATAGACTTTCCCGACGCACACCAATTTAAAATTTTATCCTTTTAAAGATTTGTTATGAGTTTTTAAATTTTTTTAAATTTTTTTTTGTTGGGTTTTTTTAAATTTTGTTTTTTTTTTTGATATTCCTAAAACTTTTACAAAAAATTCGACGCAGCAACAATGGGTATGCCAGCTAGTATTATTTTTTTTTGTAAAATCTGATGATATTTTTCAACAATTATTTTTTCTTACTTACTTTCCAGATTAACCGGCATACATGTGATCTTCCAGTGATCGAATCGAGAAAATAAACCATTCGAAAACTTATAAAGAATTACGAATCATGGATGAAAGAAATAATTTGCTTCCGGACGAAGATTTTGTACAAATTGCATATAACCAATCAATAGTTCATGAAGTGAATGTTACTAAAATTCCAATGATCAACGATGAAATATCACCGCCATTTAATATCACAGACGTGCTAGGTCCTCAAAGAGACTCCTTAATGATAGTTATACCGATTACAATTATTTATACATTGATTTTTATAACCGGTGTTATAGGAAATATAAGTACATGCATTGTGATACGAAAAAATCGATCAATGCATACGGCAACCAATTTTTATCTATTCAGTTTAGCGATTTCCGATTTTTTACTGTTATTATCCGGTGTGCCACAAGAAATGTATTTTATATGGTCGAAATATCCATACGTCTTTGGTGAAATATTCTGTATAGGACGAGGTTTTGCGGCTGAAACATCCGCAAATGCGACTGTATTAACGATAACTGCTTTTACAGCGGAGAGATATGTTGCCATCTGCCATCCGTTTATGTCGCACGCTATGTCAAAATTGAATCGGGTAACACGAATTATCCTAATTATTTGGTTCGCATCATTTGTCACAGCCATTCCACAGGCGGCACAATTCGGCGTCGTTAACATAAATGGTATCACACATTGTGCAGTAGTCCGGAGAGTTGTCGATCATTCATTCGAATTATCGACATTCATATTCTTCTTCACGCCAATGTCAATAATACTCGTCCTGTATCTCTTAATCGGATTAAAGCTTCGTAAATCAAATCTTCTCCGTCCTACAAATAACGACAATATACTTCATCGTAACGCCTGTTCATTACGATCCCAGAGTCACCAGGGAACGAAACGAGTCATCAAGATGCTGGGTAAGTTCATTCCTAAATTAGACTTTAATAATACATATTTGAATTTATTATGTAGATTTCCTTAAAATTTCTTCCATTCATTTCGTTTAGAGCATCTGAATTTATTCCGTTTGAAAGCGACGAATTTCAACTAATTAACACTCGAATAGCTTAACTAATAATGCATATTCATAAACCAAATGTTTCCCAATGTCATCAAAAAAATAGAAATTTTTGGATTTATTAACTACTCTCGTTAAAGTATGAAATCGATCTTCCATTATATGTAGAACAACAATAAAGGGTTATGATATTACTTTAACAACATTCTATATCGTAATATAGAAAATTTACGTTAGAATATAGTAAGTGACAATGATTGATTGTATTTTATCAGCTAGAAATTATGCTGATATACAAGTACCAATCGTATTGTTAGCATTCACTTTAATAAGGACTTCACTGTGAAACTTTTGAGAGGAGTGTTTGGCTTTGAAGGCAAGATAAGATGCTGCCACAACGGAAATTTGAAAGACTTTCCCATCTTTAGAAATTGTGTATGTTTTGTTTTGTTATGTCATACGGAAATGTGGAAATGATAAATTATCTAACCCGATAACATAAACATAAATTCTGTTATTGTAAGATATTCTCTGCGGTACTAGAATATCTATAAAACCGTGTGTTAAAGATGTTTTTGGTTTTAGTTAATTTCATGAGATTTCCTATAAAATTTACCTGTAAAATTCTTGAATCCGGGTACATTTAATTGTTATGAGCACCTTTTATAAGCGAAAATGGAGAAACCCACAAGGATTAAGGTTGTTTCTGGGTGGTAATACATGATTTATATGGACTTAAACTTACATAATGTGAAATTGTTGCATTTATCTTATACGTAGTATAGTAAAGTATTGTATTAATGAAAAAATATCGACCTCTTAATTTCGCCTAAAAAACATTCCCCGAGCACTCGTGAGTCGATTAAAGCATAATTACAAAAAAAAAGTCTGTCTTTCTGTCAGTCTGTTAGTCTGTTTGACTGTTTGACTGTTTGACTGTTTGTCTGTTTGTCTGTTAGTCTGTTAGTCTGTTAGTCTGTTAGTCTGTTAGTCTGTTAGTCTGCTAGTCTGTTAGTCTGTTTGACTGTTTGACTGTTTGTCTGTTAGTCTGTTAGTCTGTTAGTGTGTTAGTCTGTTTGTCTGTTTGTGTGTTTGTCTGTTTGTCTGTTTGACTGTTTGACTGTTTGTCTGTTAGTCTGTTAGTCTGTCAGTCTGTGTACAAGATTTCTCAAAAACTAATAAAGCAAGAGCCATTCAATTTTGCAGACATATTTGGCCCTGGAATGGGACGATCCTATCAACTGTTGGTGGAAGTTCCGTTTACCGGAAGTAACTAAAATTTGGGGTGTGTAAAAATCACAATTTCGTTATCGATTTTTAAAAAAACCGCCATTTCGGTTACTTCCGGTTAATGGATTTCTCCAAAACTTGAAAGAATCGTGCTACTCAAGAACTGAACATCCCTCTAAAATTACATATGTATCTCTAATAGTTTTTAGAAATCTTAAATATAGACTGACAGACAGAAAGACATTTTTGTAATAATGATCCAATCGAATCAGAAGTGCTCGGGATTTGTTTTTTTTTATGCAAAATTAAGAGTCGAAATTTTTCATGGATTCAATGCTTTATTCAGAAAGTAAAAATCTCATTGTTTTAGTGGAGGGGGTAGAAATGGTCCGATTTTGCCATTCAAGCACTTAGCCTTGATATTTACGAGAAACGCAGCTATATAAAATTTCAAATCTCTACCTCAGTTCTTTCAAAGGTTATGGGGTTAATGGACCTGCAGACGTACAGATAGACAGGCGGATGTACAGACGTACAGATAGAGATCAAAGTCTTTTGTCATGCCAAACAAAAAAGTGGTGCCGAATGGGCAATTTGATCCTTTTAACCCCGACGAAACTAGTATTTATTTCAGCCTGCACTGGGTATATTCAATTAGAACTAAATAAGTAGCTATAGAAATATACTTTGACGCTTTAAAGGCTCAACTATAATAGACATAAGAACGCATATGTAGCTGCATATGTCTTTTCCAGAATAAGAAAGTCAATGTTATTACCCATAATAGACATGTACCACTTTCAAACCTTCGTTAAACTTTCGTTAAGCATGAATAATTCGACACAAATGGAACTGGCATATGTAAATAGTGAACATAACCTAAAATTTTAGTGTGAATTTAATAATATTGTGGCCATATTAATTTCCACTTGAGGTAAAATGAAGATTAGCTTTTATGTTGAGAGCTATGTATGTCAACATTCGTTGGGAATTTGACATTTACATATGTGTTCTTATGTCTATCATAGTTGAGCCTTTAGTCCCGCCGTACACTTGAGCTAATTTAGCTCAGCTACACAGAAAATAAAATGTATGTAAATATTACGAAAACGTTTGTTAATATAACGAAACCATTTGTCCCCCATGGGCCGACAAAATATTTTGTTAATGGTACGATGTCAATTTTGTTAAGTTTTTGTATTTTTGTATTTCGTTTTCACAAAAATTTTGTTAATATTACAAATATTTTGTAAATATTACAAAAATAAATCTCTCTTGTTGATATGGAATCTCTTTCTGTTTCTTGCTTAGTGTGTGTTCATAGAATTTAATATATGCAACTAATGAGCGGAAATTGTTTTAGTGTGATGACTTCAAAAATTAAGAGATGCTTGTTTGTTTCTGATAGTTTCTATATTGAATATTCGTATGGAGGAAATGTTTTATGACGGCCAATATGATGCGAAATGAAAATAATTTATTTTGAATTATTTTTCTTACAAAAACTTCAAACGAATGAATTCTCTCGACGAATGTTGTTGTGTTTCCTCGAAAAAATACTATTCGCGTTTAGTATTTTTCGAAAATGGGAAAAAATTATCGAAATCTGAAAAAAATGGGCATAAAAAATATTTCAAAAAAGCATTCCAACTAATGTCTAAACTAAGAAATGCTTTCCAAAAACTGATTTTTTGCATCAGTTTTATGAAAAATTATTGGAATCGCTTTAAAATCGAGTTTTTAGAACTGGCGAATCGACTAACAAAATCGTCGCCATTTTTTCGTCATGCACAAGTGTGGCGCAGTTCTACTAGTAGTTTAATTACCTGCTGCAGGCATCCAAACATTAACAGCAGAGAATTGGATGCTTACAGTGGCTAATGAGACCACTAATAGAAAAGCTTGTGTATTGTAATGACGCCATGATGCAAATCAGATTTGACAAAATGTACTTCGTAATATTAACAAATTTTAGTAACTATACGAAAAAATATTCGTTAATTTTTTCGTAGTATATACAAAACTTCAGTAATATTTACGAATTTTTTTTTGTTAGGCTTAACAAAACCCATTTTGTAAATAATACGACATTATTTTCTTCTGTGTATGTGCCTGTTTAGAGCTTAACGTGGCGTGTTTCGTCACGTATCAAAGTGAGGATAATATGAACCGCTAAACGTCCACGTCTAAACAGGCACATAGCTGAGCTAACTTAGCTCAAGTGTACGGCGAGCGTAAGTATTTCAAAATCACAAATTGTCACTTTTATGCGACTCGAATGCTTGCGAACGGGGTGCGAACTTCAAATTATATAATTAAACTTCATATGATGAAAAAATGAAATTTCTTTACGTTGTTAACGCTGTTCACACGTAAATCTATTCATGATGAAATGGCACTGAATACTAAACACAAACGTCACATAAGAAACATAAGAATTGTCACATAAGAACTGTCAAAACAACCCTATTGGAAAAACAACATTTAAAACTCGAGGACTAATTAAAATAGGAAGTTGAAATTTAGCACAGAACGGAGTCTTATCAAAAGTTGAACTACTTCTCCTCTTTCCCATTCAAATGGAAAACAATTTGTAACTTTCTCGAAAATGGTTCATTTTTTTCGAAAAAAAAAAAAAAAAAAAAATTTAGCAAAAGTGTTTAGAATATGACAAAATTTTCCCATACATCAAAATCCATCTGAATTATTTGTGAATCCAATTGGACTGCATAACTGTAATTAACATTTTTCAAAATTGCAGACAATAGGATTCTTTGAGATGAAGGTAGCTTCTAAGGACAAAAAACCGTGTCCAAATCGGTTGAGGCTTTCTAATCTAACAAATTTCTGTTACATACATACACACATACACCCTGACACGTTGTGGACTCATCGAGCTGAGTCGATATATGTCCCGGAAGCGTGCGGGGCTCCGTTATGATTTCGATAGATCAAGTGATTTTAATACATTTCTTATATGTAAGAAATGTAAATGAGAAAATAGAAGTATTTGAAAGTCGCCTCATCTACTATATAAAACTCCTTAAGCTGCCAATAAAAATATGTGTCAATATGACCAAAATCCATAAAAAATAATTATTAAACGGACTTTTTCGCGGCCAATTATGAACACTAATGCCATATGGCACACTTTTTCTGTTGCATGCCTGAATTTGGGTAAACCTTTAGGTTAATTAAAGTATTATTGTATTTCGAGATATTAAACACACCATATGGTGCCCAAAAAACTTGAGGGAAAGCCTGAAATATTTTATTGGATTTAAGGAAAGCTGGTATACAAGGAAAGTATTTGAACACAAAATCACGTAATGGCTACACAAACATTTTAAAATGTGTATTACATCTGATGAGATACACATAATAATGGCTCCTTTTGAGCCATGACAAAGGATTTGTTAACCAAAATATGTTGTACTCATTTATTCTACCCCTTTTTGTGCGAAAAAAATTAAATCATTTCGTTTTCGTCTCGTTTGCCGATTTAAACGTTTACATATTTTTCTCAGATATGGGATCCTGAAATCTAACAAAAACTCAATTTCTTTTTCAAGTGGTTTTTTCTCCACCATCAATGGAAAAGGGTTGAAACGATACATTGAACATACGCTACCGGAACTGACGAGCAACAAAGTTCTCCCACACAAAATTTTCGGCCATGTATTTGTAACGGAGTTTTTCTTGTGTCAATTTTATTATTCAGAAAACGTTGATGTTTCATCCACGAATAACATATGTTAATAATCAAAGTTAGAATGGTTTCCGCAACGAAGCACGTTTTTTAAAGTAGATCTAACAAGATCTTTTTTTTTGCTGTACGTTTTTTAATACGATTTTACATAAATTCGAATCCTCAAAGCCATTTTCGGCATCAATGTTGAAAGGTAATATTCCAAAACCAAACCACTCTGAAAAAAAGATTACCGAACCGAACCAAAACCAAACCATTTTCAACAAAGATTAAGGAAATAGGATATGTTTGTATGACGGTAAACGGTAGTAAGTCATTTTGACACTTATTTACTTTAATCCATGTAATACAGGATTTTGCTTCGACTTCAAATTTACAAATATAAGAACACCCATTAGGGTCAAAGTGGGTAAATGTAAACAGGGGTAATTGTAAACACTATTGGTTGTCCCCAAACTGCTATTCCTTCTTAGCTTATCGAGACAATATATTGGAAATTGATCTTTTGTTTCACTGCGGACACGTGGCACAATAGATCTAAGAGAGGGTTCGTTGTGTATGAGCTGTCAAAAAAAGTGCTTCTTTTTAGTGTGATTTCAGTTTTTCTAAGAGTGAAAAGAATTATTTTTTAAAGGGATTTTTAAAAGAAGGTATGTATGTTTTAGCTTAATATACGAACATTATAGTTGCTTGAGATAGGTTATATATGTTAATTTTTGTCTATAAACAAACTGTAAAAAGTTATTGTCTGCTTACATTTACCTAATCATTTTTAACCTCATGTCCAGATGTAAACACTATAATGGGGTTAATGTGAACAATTTGGGGCAAAAGTAAACACCCTTTTTATACCCTTATGGTGAAACCAAAGGGTATATTGACTTTGCCTTACCGTTTGTAACTCCAAATCCTGTCATCACACACAAAAATGAATTACTCCAGTGTGTTTAGAATGATAAACATAACAAAAGCTATAATTGCCAATCTTTTTTGATAGGATGCACAGTTTTTGAGATAATCGCGAAAAACATTTTCGTTCCTATGGGGGGTACCCCCCTAATGGTCCATTTTTGCCCATTAACGAACTTAACTTCGCATTTTACGAAAAACGGATCTGCGCAAAATTTCAAGTCTCTAGCTCAATCCGTGCGCCCGCAATCCGCGCCACAGACAGACAGACAGACAGACGGACGGACAGACGGACGGACATGGAAAATTCAATTTTTTTATCATTCTAAACACACTGTTGTAATTCATTTTTGTGTGTGATGACGGGATCTTGGCGTTACAAACGGTAAGGCAAAGTTAATATACCCTTTGGTTTCACCATACGGGTATAAAAATAATCAATTTTTTCATGTCCGTCCGTCCGTCTGTCTGTGACACGGATTGCAGGCGCACGGATTGAGCTAGAGATTTAAAATTTTGCGCAGATTCGTTTTTCGTAGGATGCGAGGCTAAGTTCGTTAATGGGCAAAAATGTACCATTAGGGGGGGTACCCCCCATACGAACGGAAACGTTTTTTGTGAATATCTCAAAAACGGTGCATCTTATCAAAAAAGTCCAAGAACAAAAGTTATTTAGGATATGATTCTACATAAAACTCCCATACATCAAAATCCGATTGGAATAAATTTTAAAAAATCTTACTGGAAAGTTTGACTTCAAAATGGAATTTTGGTACAACTGTTCGAATTTTGATACGAATATCACCATACGGGTTTTCAATAATTGCCAGATTGGCAATTATAGCTTTTGTTATGTTTTATATTATAGAATTGATCTCAGAATAAAATAAAAAGAGTATTTTTGAGATTTTTCTTTCAATATGGCATAGAACCAAAAAAAGGTGTTTACCTTTACCCAATTTCCCAAAAATTTGAAAAAATATACAGGGGTAAAAGTAAACATCCAACTTTGTAAAAAATTAAGGACCTATAATTTTGAAATCACATGGAATGGGCAATAAATAGACAACAAATTTTAACATAATATATCAAAACTCCGCTGTTAGTGATTTAATTTAAAAAAAAACCATCACAAAGTTGAAAAAATATCCAAAAAGTGAAAATCGTTTACAAAGACCCCCCCTGACCCTACGCTAGATTTTAATAACATGAGATACACATAATAATGGCCCCTTTTGAGAGAAGATCGACTTCTACGGAGCGTTTTGGAAAAATTCGCAAAATTCTTTTTCATTTGAGGGAGATTTTTCCCAATTTCAGAAGAGCTTTATCTTATATCAATTAGTTCACGAGTTTTACAATGTTTTCTTTTATCAAAAAATTCAACATTATACCGAGTTTTTCAATGTTTTTTTTATCGAAAATTCAACACCTATTCTTCATATGAAGTTTTTTTTTGTAAGAAAAAAAAGAGTTATACTATGTTCACATCGACGCAAAATCACGTAATTTTGCGAAATGATTTAGATCTTAAACCAAAGTGTTCACACAGCGGTTAAGGTAATTTTGTTTGACATTTTAACTACGTTAGTTCAAAAATGGATCGAGGAAGTTCGTGTAGGATTACTATGAATTTTAGTAATATGATGAATAATACAATTCAAAACATCGATGAAATATGTGCAAACAGAATTAGACACTTTAGAAGAAAATGGAAATTATCTGTAATGAAAATAAACAATTATTTTCCATCGCATCAAAAACAGGTCCATTTTTTTTTGCCCCGCGTAGGTTGTTTACTAATATATCCTCTTCGCGTGCGGAACACGGCTTCTTTTTCTTATATTTCCGTTTTTCCAATGCAGCACAAATGTCAAAACTAATGTGCTGAAGAGAGCTGAATAAGTGATGCAGGGTTGTATTCATTGGTTTTGCTTGATTTCGTTCCTAATTTTGTGGAAATTGCATACTTTTAGTGATTTTGAAAACAGGCTAATGTACTGGAAATCTCGTGATTTCGAGCGTAATTTCGTTCAAAATTACGAAAATCTTCAAAATTACGTAATTTTGCGTCAGTGTGAACATAGTATTAGGTTCATAAAGCTGTGATTTTTTTTAACACAAGCTTCCCAAAAATTTATATTCAGTGAATGGTGGCTTTTCATAGGAAATGATAGGCCTGTGAAATATCCGCGTCAATTCAAAATATTTGCCCAGAAAACAAATAGATTTTATCGAATATTTGTGTACAAGAAATTAGAAATATCTTGGAAAATAATGAAATACCACGAGACATTTTTTGGTAGGACATAAAAATATGAGAAATTTATGTATAATCGAGACCTAAAATAAAGAAAAGATAATTTGAGGAAATCTAATTTCTTTGTGTTTAGAATACAAGTTTACATAACATGTTCATGCATCAAAATTCAATTAGCTTACTACTTTCCCCATCCTCTATACAATTGCAAAATTAATTTGCTTTTTATTCAAAAACGGTCGAAAAACTAGCAAAAAAAATGTGATTGGAAAACAATTTTGCACGACTTTTCCGTACATCATATTTCAATCAGAATGAATGTTGACGGAATACAGCTTTTCAAACGATTTTCTAGAAAACCCAAGCGGGAAGGAAAAGCAAGAACCATGGTGGCGCTTGTTTAACCTTCTTCAAAATTATCTTCTTCAAAATTTAATTTCATAAAAGTTTTGCTGTACTCGTATATAAAAATTTAATGAAAACATATTTCAAGTTTAATTGAAATTTAATATGAATCAAATCAAAATGAAAGAAATTTTGGACTTTTCATTTGGTTCAAATGCGTCACATATGAGGGAAGATTAATAAGTATCTGATTGAATCATATTAGACGAGATCTATTCGGTTGCTATTCTTATAATTCAGAGAAAAAACTGCTCGTAAAAAAACTTTCTTGCACCTGACCCTTTGGAAATTACCGATAAGGATTAATGGTTTTTTTCGTATTAAATATAAAGCTATGCGAGTATGAAAAGGTGTTTAATTCAATCGTTTTAAGACATAGAACCGATCGTCGGACGAAAAACATTAACACGCCATCCAGATCTGCCGGAAACGTTAACAGGACTGTTAACAGAAATGTCATTACAAAATTCTGTTGTGACGTAGGTGGGCTGCTAATTCTGGCATGACATTTCAGTTCCAGAAATGCGTTGAGCAGTAAACAACTCAGAGTAGTAAAAGGATCTGTGATTTCAATTTTTTCTTTAAAAGCTCCGCACTAAAATGAAATTCGGGTTCCAGCTGCTCCCACAATGCCTTTTTCAAATCATTTCTTTGTAGAAATTACTTTTAAACAGCATTCGTTTATAGAACGGAGCGTCTCTGCACGTGAAAAATTAGAATCCGCCATCTTAAATTCCATTTCTGTTACCATTTCTGTTAACAAAGATGTCAACAAAAACTGTCAGACTTTTCTGTCGTAACAGCTGACATTTCAATCTTCACTAGACATAACATCAGACGTAACAGCGACAGTGACGGGATTCATGGCAGGTGTGGATTACTAGTAAACCAGGGTACTTGGTCCGTTCGTCCGTTCTTCTATTTCTCTGTCCGTCTGTCCGTCTGTGTTTGTGTATCTGATAACGGATTGAGTTAGAGACCTGCAATTTTGCCACGTTCTTGAAAGCACAAAATATTATTTTCGATAAAAATTCGGTTTGTTCTCATATAGAGTATTTAACGATTGAAGCTGAAAATTGTTGATGATGAAACCAACCTCTCCTGAAAGTCAAAACTTTCCAAAATAAATTTCTGTGGTTCCTTTTACTCAATTTTTTTTGCAGACCCAATAAATGTAGTAATCCCAAGTTGACGAATTTTCGGAAATTCGTAAGGAAAAAATTTTGTTTCATAACAAGGATTTCATTATGAAACTAACTAGTCAAAAAATTCACATGCTACGAATTTCATCCTGAAAACAGCTGTGAAGTTTTTCATACAAAATCAGTGACGTCATAAATAAAGAACCGAATTATTGATTTGGTGTAAACTTTTGAACCTTTGCTTAATTTTCAGTTTGGTTTTAGCCTTTCCTTATCTACGCAAGGGTTCAAATCTTGGCTAACTCGTATTCGCTAAAAAGCATTCTCTTTCCTTCATTTCGCGGGAATTGCGTACTTCTTCTCCCGTTTGCTTGTTGTGTTTCCTATTCACCCAGCACGTTCCGCTGTCATATGTAAATACACCTGATCAATTGACATTAATGTTCAAGCATCGTGTGTAGTTATATAAAAATACCGGAACCGGATTTTTTTGTACAAAAAGGCGGGAATATATTCAAATTTTTTATTCTGTGATAAATTAAAGAATTTGCAGAATAAATTCTGAATAAAATTCGGGGAGAAATTCAAGAAAAAAATCGCAAATGTGAATGGGGCTTAATACTATAAAAATCAAGTTCGAAACATGAACACACAGAAGAATATTATTTGTCTAAAAATCTTTGCTGTACAGAACTTCTGTTTGAAATTTCCCACAGGTTTCACAGCGGAAATTCAGCGGAAATTTCGGTATGAAATCTCAATATAAAACAATATTAATCTCTTGCTGTAAAAAAACGTCCACTAGGAATTTCCGCGTGAAATTCTTGGGGACTTTTCATAAGATAAGGGCTTTAAAATATTATGACGTCATTCCTAGTCGTTATGAAATTTGCAATGAACTATTTCATAAAAGATGAGAATACTTTATAACATGAATCGTTTCGCTGCTGGCCATGGAAAACTTTTCCGATTCATACAGCTCCGAAAAAATTTCATTGGAAAAGTCCACTTGCGATTGCACTATTCTTGTGTCTTTCTCGGTTCGCATACTTACCAATCGCCTTTCATTAGTTGAAAAACTTTCAAAGGCGTTTGCTTAACCAAAAATTTCGGTTCGAAAATTCTTCTGATGTCATCAATGGTGATGGCTTTATTATTATTCTTGAAATAAAAAATTGATCAAAGCATTTTTTATTGTTTGAGAATTAATAAATCGATCAGAGTCACAAAGCTCTTTGAACTTGTTTTTAGAAATACGAATATATATATAAAAATAGATACGCATCTTCTGTATATTAATAACTCTTGATTAAAGCTATTTATGTGTTTTCTGAAATAAATTGAACTTTATTTGATATTTTACTGCACTAAAATTTTCTCTCAAGATATTTTTCTTTCTCAACATAAAGTCAATTTCTTTGTAACGTAAATAAATTTCGAAGAGCATAGTCGAAAAACAAACACATTTTCCTTAACGCCAACACAGCATAGTGTATCACTGGTGATACATAAATGTTTTTTGCTACCATAATTGCCCCTTTCAAGTATTAACTAAAAAACTTTAGCTTCACTAAGACTATTAACACAAGAATGTTCCAATTGGCTATCTTTTATGTGTCGACAATTATAAAAATATGTCAAAATCGCCAAATTTGCAGTGAATATAAAAACACTAGTTTTGATTTTTTTTTTCTTTTTCACCAATAAAAACAGGTAAATAAGAGATTCAGAAAACAAATTTTCAGTCAAACATAAAAATTCAGGCAATAAAACGTTAGCTTCCTTACAAAAGTTTCTTATGGCGCGTAAATGTTGGATAACGTTCGTGGATAACCTTTAAATAATCTGATGACTTGCAAAACTTATAACACGACGAATAAAATATTTTAAAAAAAGTTTTAAATGATTTTGTTTGCAAAATCCAAAAATTTTCGATAACGGTAAAAGATATTGATTTACGGATGTAGAGAATTTAAATATCTTCAATTCTTCCGTTAGCTGTTTTCTCGAAAAAAAAAAACAGTTAGTTTGCAAGTAATTCGCAAAAATCAATTTTTTTACTTTTTCATAAAAATATCTCAATAACGGTATAGCGGGCAAAATTGTGGGGGACGCAAATACTCTTAAATTAATTTCATAAATGGAGATACTGAAAACCATCAGTTCTGAAGATAATCGCCCAATACTGATTTTTCCTTGAAATAACGGTATATTTCGATGACGGCTTGAGATACGCAGTTCCAGTAAAAGACAAAAGTCTAGGAAAATTTATTGTATCAAATTTTTGGCATACCTAAGACTACTGAAAAACGGTTCCGAGCAAATCGCGAAAAACGAAATGAATGAAGTTTTTCATAGACCAAAGGATTTTTCTTGTATTTTATGTAGTTTTTTCTAGTTATAATGAAAAACAGCACGTCTTAAAAGTAATGAAGTATTTTCATAGATCTGATGAACGAAATTCTTCTGAGTGTAGTTTATAATCAGGGTATTCACAGTCGTCTTTTAAATTGCGGGTAAATTTACCGCTCGGTAATTCAGTCAAATTTAACAGATTTTTACCGAGACGGTAATTTGGTTCATGTAAAAATGAATTACCGGATTCGGTAATTGTAGACATGCCTTGAGTCGTGTTTTCCGGCCCGGTTATTCGGTATCAAGAATCAACCGCGAGTGGCGCTAGTAATGTTTTTAGTTGTCAAATTTTCTCGCTGGTTATCTCATCGGACTGCAAATTTTTTCAATTTTGATAGCCGTTGCCACAATAGAAATTCAAAAGAATACATCAAACATGGATTGAAAGGTATGTAACATATTTTACAATCAAATTCGCAGTTCATGATTTGGTCACGTATCAAATAAAAGCGCTGTTCTCAAATCTGTGCTATGGGATGTTCACAGCAGAATATTTTCAGTCTTTTAATATTACCGAAAATACCGAATACCGAAAATTAAAAGAGGATTGTGAATACCCTCAATAAAAAAGTTAATGCTAATATTGTGCTAAATATAACTTACTTTTAACGCGGCAAACAATTAATGCACCATGCAGTACTTCAAAAAGAATGTAATACCTCTTACATTTTTTCCCATTCTGTGATTGAATCTTCTAGTAGATCAAGAAAATATATTTTCCCTTAATTTTAATGATTGAGGACTTTCCTTTGATTAACCTGAAAACCTTCATTCAATAGCTGTGGAAGCAACAGTGCTTGCTGTTGAGATTGTTTAACTTTGGACGAAATTTCAAAGGAACAAAAAAAGTTTTCTGTAACAGGGCCCTCATGAATTATTCTTTTAATTGATCTTCAACGTTTAAATCTCATCTAAGTGCTCCTTATACAATTTAATTGGGTTGAACTCTGTAACACGTGTACTCTTTAAACAACTTTTTTTTAATTTTCTCAGATTTTATTTTCTGAAGAAAATCTAAAACCTGTTATGGTAATTAAGGAAGCAAGTATTCAATCCTAACCTAAGATATTATCAGTGCGTGTGTGGCTCACATCGGAAAATGATGAGCTTCAAACGGCAAGGTGGAGTCATGGGCGTCCGCAGGTACCGGCAGGAGAGGGGGATCACTTTTTTATAACTTTTGAATAAAGGTAAAATTACAGTGAAAGCGAAGTGTGCTTTGTTGCGTCAAAAGTTGAAGATAGTGCTTTCTTAAAGGGCCCATAGACGGCCAACTTTGTTGCCAACCTGGTCGCCAACATGCAATGTTGGAGTCAATGTTGTACGTCTGTGGCCAAATTGGCGGTTGGTTTTTCATGATGTCGACGAGGTTGGTGTAAAATCAAAAAATTTTGAAAACTTAGCATGTTGGCGTTCATGTTGGGGTGTCTGTAGGCAAGTTTACAACCTGGTTGCCAATCTCAGTTGCATTGAGTTGTTCATCTTCGCACAACTCGTTTAAAACCAATACCAATAACAAATCCTTACTCATTTTCACTAGTCAAAATATACCCTTTAGTTGTCCTATAACCATATAGTAAACTATAAACAATAAAAAAATTAGAGAAATCACCTAAAGTCGACGGGATCTTGTTAAAAATGATGTTGACAACTTGGTTGCCAACATTCCGTCTCATCTGTGGTAAAAACTACCAACCAGGCTGGCGACTAGGTTGGCAACAAAGTTGGCCGTCTATGGGCCTTTTTATGCAACCGCTCACGATACTGCGTTTAAAGACGCGATGCGAGAGTAAACCAAGTTTCTAATTTTGGAGGTGTCAGCTGTATGAATTTTTCCGGAGTGAATTTCTGTTACCCATTAATTTTTACGGAATGAAATTCTGCTACCCGTTAATTTTTTTTGTTTTGAATTTAATTGTTATTTTTTTTAAATAAATATGTTTAAACTAGGGGAGGCTGGGGTATTCTGGACCGCTTTTTCATTTTGGCTAAAAAATCGTAAAAAAATAACTTTTTCTGAAAATTTCAAAGCTTGAATTTGTAGTACGATAAATAACCTCTCTTTGGGTCACAGCAGTTCGGTGAAATTGTATTAAATTATACAAGTTTTATCAGTTGGCGCAAAAATGGCGTTTTTGCGATTTTGAAAAATCTCGGGGTATTGTGGAACACTTTGTAAATCGATTAAAAATGGAAAAATGTGATAGACAAACTTTTTTTTGATTCATATATTTATTATATAACAGACAAAGTGAAATGAAGTGAAAAATTGCAATGAAAATCAGTCCGAAACGCAATGTTCGCAAGTCCAGTAACTTGCAGTCATTCCGGAGCATCCCAAGTGAACACCTCGATCGCACACGTTGCAATGGATGGTATTTCGGCGGTTCATTTTTTTGGCATATTTTTCTTACAAATTATGCAAAAACCGATGTCTTCTTCCACCTCACAATCGGTTGAAGATGGTTGTTTCTTCTGTGTTGTCTTAGATTTGCCACGATCTTTTTGCTTTTTCTATAATGGTTTACCGCCTTTCTTCTCCAATCTCTTTCGCTTCTTATCAGCCTTCTCACGCAGCTCATTTACAACCTCTGGCGATGTCAAAACGGCCGATTTCATCATTACATTCAATAAATTCTTCATTACATCCACATCAGCAGTAGCAACGTCGATCTTCGCCTTATCAAAACTCGCGATATAGCGCATCAAATTGGTTTTTGGAATTTTGAACGCCGTTGAAACTTGCCGGAGTGAGCTCTTGTGAATTTTCACCTGCTTCATCGCCTCCAAAATATTGTCGAAATCAATTGATTTCTCCTTTTTAGCATAATAACGCGGTATTGTGGCTGAAAAAGGTATGTAAATGTAACCGAAATTCTCTACAGAAGAGAACCTAACCTCAATATTGTATACTTGCATTTGAAAAATTATTATCGTTAAGCTTTTGTCTAAGTTTTAGAATACGAAGAAAACCGGAAAGAATTTAAATTTTTTTTAATGGGTCTATGTTGGGGCTGGACCCCCGACGACTATTTATGCCAAATTTCAGGCCAATCGGTTCAGTAGTTTCCCCGCGAAAGAGTAACATAGAGGAATAGCTAAGTTTCGAGATCACTTTACCCCCTCCCCTTACTCCCCCCACCCCTCGCGCTACTTTTCCGTATGCCTATGTTGGAACTAGAACTACCACAGACACTCATGCCAAATTTCAAGTCAATCGGTTTAGCCGTTTTTGCGTGAAAGAGGAACAGACAGACACCAACTCATTTTTATATGATTGCCGAAAATCTAATGCTGTGTTTTTGCATGAAAAAACACTTATATGCATCAAATACACGAAGTTTGCTTGTCAAATGTCAAGAACTGAGTGGTCCATAATTCCCCGACAAAAGTGGTCCACAATTCCCCGAACGCTCTTTTTTACAATATGGCAGCTATTAGTAACACAATGCAAACTTCATGCAAAATTTCTTGTCTGTGTCGAATGCTTAAGGCTCCGCGAATATTATGAACATATTTACCTGAGTTGGTTCTTGAAAAATCTGGTCAAATTAAACGAAACACAAAGTGAATTTTTTTTTCGAAGTATCACTTTTCTATTTGCTATCGAAGCGAGGTGATAGTGCGTATACACAAGTCGAGTACTGTTAAGAAAATTAGCTTAACATGAGGCAAACTGGTTAGAGTTATTTGCAGCTACCAACCACTACTATGGAAAAAAATATGACGCTGGTCCACAATTCCCCGTGGTCCAGAATACCCCAGTGTCCCCTACTTAAACCTGCCACTTTCCAGTATACTATACGTAGTGCATGACAAAAAGTGTGGCGTGAACCATTATTGGCGCAAAAATTTGCCACAATTGCATTTGATCTTTTGCTAAATACAGCACACTTTTAATGGTATTTGAATTTTAAGGAATCAAACCTGTGATTTTCACCTGCGGCGCACTTCATTGATTTTTTCCCTTGGTTTTAATCTAAATCAAGTTTTATTTTCTATATAAAATTTATTCGGATTGATTTAAGAATCATCTTGTCCTGGGCTGGCCCAAAAAAAGTATGGCACTCTACCCATAAATTTTTTTTTTGCAATCAACGAAAATTGTAGTTGAATTTACTAATCACTTTTTTCTGTGTAGTATGCCAGCCTGTCAGTCTCTGTACAAGATTCCTCAAAGACCTATAGAGCTAGAGTAATGAAATTTTGCAAGCATGTTGACTCCTGAAATGGGGTGATCCTGTAAACACGTTTGATGGAAATTCGTTAACCGGAATTAACTAAAATGGCGGCTTTTTAAAAATCGCAACTTCGTTTTTTGATATTTACTCCGAAACTAAAAGTTTTTCAGTAGTCCTTTGTATAACAAAAGTTGGAGATAATAAAATTTCCTACATTTTAGGCCTTTACTACAACTCTGTATCTCAAGTCGTTATCGAGGTATACCGTTATTTCAGAAAAATCAGTTTTTTTAGATTATCTGGAAAAACCCGACTTTTTGACATATCGTTATGTGAGATAAATTGAAGAGAATAGCATTCCCGATAATTTTGTCTTTCACCGTTATCTGATATCTTTTACCGTTATCGATATACATATTATCATTAAAATGTTAAAAAATGGATTTTTGTGAATTGCCTGCAAACTAACGGTTTTCCGAAGAAAAAAAACAGTTCGAGCCAGGGGTTAAAGGTATTAAAATTCTATACATTTTTGCCTTTTGCCGTAAATCGATATCTTTTACCGTTATTGAGATATTTCAGATTTTGTAACATAAACATTCATATTTTTATGTAGAAAGAATCATGTGCTGTTCACATCAGATATTTCTTACTTACTTTCTACTATTTGAATCTAATAATACCCATTTCGGTTTTCATGCGTTACAAAAAACCAATCACCATTCCCCATGTTTGTCATCGCAGTGAATATAAGATTGTAAACAGTATTCAAAGAAAATTAAAGACAATTGAAGACAGATAAAATTACACAATATTTTGATATTTATTTATGAAATAGATAAACCTTACATTTTATTTCGTCATATTTTCTTTTGTGACAATCACATGATGTTCGTTCGATATTATCGACGACCGATTCATATTAAATGAAGCATATTTTTAGGGCCAATTTGTTTTTTTAGTAAACAATTTAAAAGATTTGTGTAAAAATATGTCTCTTTCAACATATTCCAACGTACATGGTTACACCACGTGAAGCGTAATATGATTATTTCCAATATTTTCATTGTGTTCAATATATTGATCGTGTAAGGAAACATATTGAATGAAGCAAACATATTGAAGCGAATCACACGATTTTGAATAACCTTCAATATATTGAAGCAAAAATATTGAACGTGTAAGGCAGGTCTAACAATCGTATAAAATGAACTGTATAGCAATTTATTATGACCGCCGTCATTTGAGGCTTTTATATGTATAGTATTCATCCAATATTGAGTTATCGAGGATAAACTTTGTTATCAAAATCAATCGTCCTTTTAGAGCAAATGATGAAATATCAGATAAATAACAATCTCGAATGGATAGCCCGTTTTATACGTGTTGAATAAAATATTGTTTTCAATACTGTCAATAAAAAAAAATACGATTTTAATTCTTTCTCTATTTTAAATGGCAGATTTATTATTATAGCATTCGGATGTGTTTGTCGTATCATATTATAAAAATAAAAAATAATTGCCTACTGACATGTGAAATTAAAAGCAATCATGTTATTGGGCACTTTGAGAAACCTTTAACGGTCAACAATAAATTCAAAATAATATAAAATATATCAGAATAATAAATACAGCTGGAAATACATCTCGTGGCTTTATCCCATAAGTTATAGGTGGGCTTAACGGCAAAGTAAATATTTAATGCTTTATCAACATTACCACTTATGAATGTTTACCTATTGATACCTATTGATTACCTATTGATTTCTCCAGGCCATATTCAAAGATTTCTATTTAAAAAAAATATTAAAGGAAACATATTAACATATCATTTTTGATACACATCCTTTATTTTGAAAATGAGTTTTCGGATATGTATATGGGAAACATTAAAAAAATCGCTGGTGCGTTGCGACAATTGTTTGTTTTGTCTTCTCTAAGGATCACACGGAGAAATCCGTATTCTTAAACCAATCCCAAGTATGCTTGTTTATACCCGTATGGTGAAACCAAAGGGTATATTAACTTTGCCTTACCGTTTGTAACGCCAAGATCCCGTCATCGCACAAAAAAATGAATTACACCAGTGTGTTTAGAATGATAAAAATATTTAATTTCTGCATGTCCGTCCGTCTGTCTGTCTGTCCGTCTGTCTGTCCGTCTGTCTGTCTGTCTGTCTGTCTGTCCGTCTGTCTGTCCGTCTGTCTGTGGCGCGGATTGCGGGCGCACGGATTGAGCTGTGAAGCTAAGTTCGTTAATGGGCAAAAATGGACCATTAGGGGGGGTACCCCCCATACGAACGAAATCGTTTTTTGTGAATATCTCAAAAACGGTGTATCTTATCAAAAAAGTCCAAGAACTAAAGTTATTTAGGATATGATTCTACATAAAACTCCCATACATCAAAATCCGATTGGAATAAATTTTAAAAAATCTTATTGGAAAGTTTGACTTCAAAGTGGAATTTTGGTATAACTGTTCGAATTTTGATACGAATATCACCATACGGGTCTCCAATGATTGCCAGATTGGCAATTATAGCTTTTGTTATGTTTTTAGTATAAAGCCCCGCACACACGACGCTATTTAAAAGAAACGCAAATCACTAACCTGTTAGCGCTTAAGGCTTAACTATAATCGACATAAGAACGCATATGTAGCTGCATATGTCATTTCCAGAATAAGAAAGTCAGTGTTAATACCCACAATAGGCATATGTCAAGAGTGTTGCCACTTTCAAACCTTCGTTAAACATTCGTTAAGCATGAATAATTCGATACAAATGGAACTGGCATATGTAAATAGTGAACATAACCTAAAATTTTTCCAAAAAGGGACTCAAGCAGGACAACAGATAGTCAAAGACATTTGTGGTCATTCTCGTGTGAATAAAAAATTGATCCGGATCAAGCCTTTTTACTTTTAAGAAGGTGACTACGTAGTATCCGTGCGTTTTCCTGTCGCGATTGATTTCTCGTACATAACATGAACGCTTCTTTCTGCCGTATTCATCCAGTTCATCTTTCAGGTCACTTAATTCTTTTAAGCACTTCACAATTTCAAATATTTCTTTAATTTTTTTCAATTCACTCATTTTTTCCTTCAACTTTGTCAATTACTATCGAGAAAAATTTAACTTTACTTATGTCAGTCTATGCCTATTATGGTTAGCTTTTATGTTGACAGCTATGCATGTCAACATTCGTTGGGAATTTGACATTTACATATGCGTTCTTATGTCGATTATAGTTAAGCCTTTAATGCGAACCTGTCCCAAATAGCATTTTAAGCAGCCGTGTCGTCTTTCTTCACATATTTCGTCATAATTAGAGAAGCAACATCGTTCATAAGACCTCGATATATCGAAAATCGATGTTTTTTTTAAGGCGACATCGATGTCAAAAAACATCGTCCTGAAAACATCGATACATCGTTGTTTTTCCGATGTTTTGAAACAGTTAAATTTAATAAATAATTTAGCCACCTGGCGGATGCTCTACTGTGGGTGGAGCGCACCCAGGTAGAATTAACACGGTTTTAATTCTTCTTATACGTTGAACCACCAAAAACCCGTTAGTTTTCGAGATATTCGCAAAAAACTAATTTTTTTGAAATACCGGCATATATTCATAACGGCTTGAGATACGGAGTTCTAGTAAAAGACATAACTAAATGTAGCAAATTTTATTGTCTCCAAGTTTTGTAATACATAAGACTACTAGAAAATGGTTAGTTTCGGAATAAATCGCGAAAAACCGCATAGTTTTTAAAAAGTCGCCGTTTTGGTTACTTCCGGTTAACGGATTTTCACATCAGGACCAAACTTCTCGGTAAAATTTCATGGCTAGCTCTGGTATTTTTTGCGAAATCTTGTAGAAAGATGAAACCGAAAATTGAGACCAAAGAAAATTTAAACAACTCTTTAAGTAGAGTGGCTATATTAAATCTATCTAAAAACTAGTTCCTCTAGTCCTAAAATCTCTACTAATTTTATGAAGAGTAATGTTCTAACATCGTGGATAGCAACATCGATACCTCGATACATTGAGGTTAAAACTCGATATTTTTCAACGATACCTCGATGTTTGCGTTGGCATCCCTAGTCATAATGCAAATCGCGGTGATAAGCGATTTTTGTTGCGAGCACATCGCTGTTGTGCGAATGGTATGCGCTATGACACCCATAATAATGGGGAACACTTTTCAGTGATTTGCCACGCCGCAATTATGACACAGGAACGTAATTCTGACGCTGCCATTTCGCAAAAAAAGGCGCCCCCATCGTAGATATCGTACTACTAGATCGCGGCACTCGAACAATTCCATAGCAAAAATATTGGACAGCGTGACTATGGTTGTCTCATTTTGTCTTCGAATTTTAGTGATGTCAGACGTTCGAATCAACAATCTCAATAACACTTGAATTATATGTTTTACGTCGAACTCATAAGAATTATACACAGGTTTAGGGAATTGCATATTAATTTATGTGGCAGCTCTGAATATTGACATGAATAATCGGTATAGGGATTGAATAATATTCCGTCGGGGACCTGCATAAGCATTTTTTTCCAGAATTTTGATTTCCCAGAATTACTAGCTTTGTCCCTTTTTTTCGTCATAGCTTTTTGACGTTTCAGTGGTCTATTTGAGATAGCAAATGGCTTGATCTAGTAGTAGGATATCTGTGGCCCCTATTAACAAAATTAGCTGCTTCAAGCTTAATGTGAGCGTCATCTGACGGCATTACATCACACAAATCTTCGAGCGGAGTTTTTTTTCTCCCTCCAATGCTTACTTAGCTTGACGACCGAACAGAGATGAGCAAATAAAAACGTAAACAGAAAGCGAATAAGAAAAATCTATTGGTGATGAATTATTGAAAACGTTTTGTGGAGCATTATTTTATAATGTACTTTTCCCCCGATTGCATGCCGTGATTTACAATATTGAATCTAAAATTCAAAGAGATTTTAATGGGCCATCAAATTACTTTGTTTTCAACGAAAAAATTCTTTGATTTTATTTTGCCGGTCAATTTTTATTTTTTCTTTTACAATGAAATTTTGATGCCAATTAAGTTGTGCTGTCTCAAAAATGTCTGCTATACATTTCTTATGCAATTTCCTTCAGTTATCAGCTTGCAATTAGAAATTTTATTTTCGAAGCGAAATCTTTTGAACCAAATGTCAATGGAGAATATGGCGGCTGAAGGCATCAACTTTTTTTCTTTTGTTTGTAAAGCGGGGGCTTTGAGGTAACTCTAGATAGCCGTGTCGACCCTGTTTCCATTACACGCTTCTTCAAAGTCAAACTGATATTCAGGTTGCTACGAGGCTGAATTTGTCCTTGGCGGGCAAACGCAGCCCACAGAGAAGGCCCTGGCTGGCACGTCGTTGTCTGACTAGCTCAATCAGCATGAGACAAAAAGGGGGAGGGTTTTGCCAGGATCCTCTGTGAACAGTAAGTGACGTGCCGGAAGGAGACATAATTCTTAACAGGAGGAAACGGACATCTCGAATATCATTGGCTCCGCCCCAAGGAGAAGCAAAACGTTCTTAGCACGTCATTGTATTTATGTAAAAGTGCAAAAAACTAGGAGTTTCCACTTTTTATGGACATTTAATTAAAGGAGGGATCCAAACAACAAAACTGATCTGATTGCAATACAAAAATGTTTCTCTTTTTATTATAAGTGAAAATTAATTTGCAAAATGATGTTCATAGTAGAATTAGAATTTTTAATGAACCGACATCAACTCGGAAAATAACTCATATAATTTAGTTAACACCAAAAATATCTTCACCTTAATATTTTCATAAAAAAAAACATTAAAAAAAACTCACCGCTTTCTCCGATGATCCTCGACTGTGCACATTCCAGGATTCGAAGCGCTGTTTTGAAATAAATCGGCACACAATATCTAAAATATTACTTTAGCGGGGAAATTAACGTGAAAATTTACACTTTGCAATGACTACAATACTTGTCTACTTAAAATAGAAAAAAAATAATTTCTTTGTTCCTCGTTTGGAATTTTAAAACCTCCAGTACTTCAATTTTTCTCCTCAAATTGCCGCTTCGAATTTCAAGAAAAAAGAAAATTCTGTTCAATCATAAAACTCCAGGTTTGTGGATGATATGACACAAATTCGCCTCATGTAAATTTTTCAGCAAAAGAATAATTCCACGTAAAGGGAAACCGGATAGTCGTCACCCAGCGGTACTGTGCAGAAACCAGTTTCCTCAAAAAAATGCCTTTTCATGAACGCCGCGTGGTCCGATAAAAATGGAAGAAACCCTTTTCATGGGCAGGGAAACCCGGAAAAAATCTTATTTTAGACGTAAAATAAGTGGTCCCACAGGAAAATACACTTCTGCTGGGACCTAAAATACATTTAAAAGGAAACGAAATAAGATGTTGAACAAAATGTGGTCAAGGGCATCAAATCTTACCACTTCCATGTAACGCAGTTTTTTCCTTTATTACATTAACATGGTCTCTCACTTGAAAAATTCCATTACATCGTAATTCAAAAGTGAAATCTATAACTTTGTAATAAGGACCAATTTTCGAATTTCTCGTTACACTCGTGACGTCACATGAACCAAGATTTGAGAAGCAAACTTGGTCGGTAAGGTTACAGCTTTTCCTTTCCTTCTTCGTCTGCTGTCTCAATTCTCCCCACCCACGCAATCTGAGCAGAACAAGCAGTCGTGGTAAAAGCTGTTCTTTATCTCTTCTACATTAAGTTGTTAAACGAGTTTACTAATACCCTGACACAAAGTCCGGCTAAGAGGATCTCTTTTCATTTTTTTGGCTGATCTTCTCTTGACCATAATGACGTCAGCGAAGAATTTATTAGCTGGACAATTAATTTCATTACAGCTAAGGACGTTTGATTTTTGAAATTGAATTTTTCAGGGTACTCGCTTTGCTAAAAAAATTTGATCGTAACAAGGTTTCACAGCTAATCACTGTATCGAGGCTTAAGCGAACTGTAATGGTTCAACCACAATGAAGGCGGCAAGCGGCAGCGGCAACGGCGGGCGGCATGGCGCCGCCACACATACCGCAGAGCCAGCTACAATGATAGCGGCAGCGCCACCATGATAGCGGCATGCCTCTGTCAAAATTGAAACATCAAAACTTATTTAATTCGTCCGCTACTTCGCTCCATTTATTTTCTTTGATTTTGTATCCTTATATTGAGGATGGGCCAAATCGTAGAGCACTGGATTTCCTTTTACGAACTCGATTAATGTCTCCTCCGTTGTCGGCATCTTGTGAAATCAAAACGTCAAAAATCTGCATAGAATGTGGCGCCGAATGTGGTGGTTTTCATTAAACATTTTGGGCGGCGGCGGCAAGTTTGACTTGGATTCAAACTCGGCGGCGACGGAAAAAGTTCGCTGCCGTTGCCGCTGTATTGTAGCAGCTCTCGTTGCGCTACGTTAGTGCAAAAAAAATGTCGCCCGCCGCTGCCGCTTGCCGCCTTCACTGTGGTTGAACCATAAGTGAATATTGACCCAAAGACGAACCATCGATCATCAATTTCCTCATTAAAGCAATTGTGGCTTTGCAGACACATTATTGATCAGTGTGTCGTTCTCGTCACTTGTTACGCTTCTTACATCGTGTCTTCACTTGGGACTCGAGCTCTGATTGGTCAATCATAAAATCTCTGCGATGATCTGCGATCCCAAGTGAAGACACGGTGTTATACGCGGATATGAATTATAGGTCTAAGGCTGCAAACAAAGTGAATACGATGAGCTATGCAGTGCGATGTCCGATGCGGCTGTAAACGACGGGTGCACATAGTGTGGAATCCGATGTAAACGATCTTTGACAGCTGTAAACTTAATTAGATTTCATTTAATATGACTTAAGAGGGCCATTTCAATCATTTCTAACCAAAAGAATCCCCAAGATGAATAAAAAACCCACATTTATTAACACTTCAGAAACAAATTTCATAACAATTTTGCGATTTGACAACATTTCTCAAAATCACAAAAACTTCAATTATTTTAAACAATACTTCTTTTTATTCACTCAGCCACCTTATTATTACTAATTTAACTAAAAACGGAATGTAAAGTGCGATAAAACCGCATTTTAATTTTAATTAATTTCTGAACTGTCAAGAACGTAAACAATGTATACGACGAAATGGTTTCGATTCAATCGCATCGTTTACATCGTTCAGCATCGTACATCGCATCGTGTCCGCTATGGGCGCTTTCACTTAGTTCGGTGGTTTCCGTTGCATCCGTAACATCGCACTGCATAGTTCATCGCATTCACTTTGTTTGCAGCCTAAATCTTTAGCCCCGATTGCGCAAATTGCTGCATTTCGCAAAGAACATATCTCACGTGCCCGTGCTTTTCGATGCTATTTGGGGTGTAACTTAATGGGACATTGCACGCGGCGCTACTGATCAGGAGCAAAAAATTTTTTAGTCTCGAATTTCTTTCAAATTTGGCCCACTCAATGTACCCTCAAAACTTGTTAAAAGTGCGAAATTTCTGATTTTTTTTGCAGTAGTTTCAGAATTACTGCAATCACAAAAAACATCATTACTCAAGCTAAAAATAAGATAGAGGTCTGATATTAAGCGCGTTTTGAAAGGAATTTTACACGCTTTCATTTGAAAAATTGATTCCTAACATCACAGTTTTTAATTTCAAGGTCACGCCATATAACATTTGACCTTGAATATCTCAAAAACCCATAAAAAAATCGCTAACGAACTTTTATTTTCCAAACCATTCCCGTAAAGTTTCATGATGGTACCGCAATGGAAATTGATTTTTTTAAAGTATACAAGCGAAATTCCCGTACATGACTTGTAAAAAGGCGCCATTTTGGTTACTTCAGGTTAACTGATTTCCACCAAATAGGATCGTTCCAGTCCAGAGCCAAACATTCCTGTAAAATTTCATAGCTCTATCTCATGCGATTTTTGAGAAATTTTATACACAGGCTGAGACACATTTTTCTAATATTATGACTCCAAACTACTCAGGAGTGCTCGGGAAATGTTTATTAGACGAAATTCGGAGGCACACATTTTTCATGATCACAATACTATATTACTCGAATTAAAACCTAACTAGTTGATTTTTTAGGTTATTACAGCAGATTTTTTTTTTGGCAACTTGAGTTTTTTTTTTATTAAATTAAGGTGTTTTCCATCTCCTAGAGTATTACGTAATAAAGTCATACAAAGCAAATATTTAAAGATCATTTTCGTTTTTACAAAGTAAATAATTAAGAAATTCCATCAGTAATTTGTAAAATCAGTTTTTTACGTGGGAATAACTCAATTAGAATATTCAATCAGTATCTGAAGAAAGCTGTGCAACTGACCTTAAAGAAGATAAAGCTTTCAGAATATGTTAATATTCATGACTTGTATAAATAATCATACTGGTCTATTTTTAAATGTTCTTCTTCTGGCTCTAGATTTAGTATGAAAAATAACACACAATATTCGATTGTACGTACAATAAAACATGTTTTTGGGGCTCTTTTATTAATTAGACATTTTGTTCATTTCACTTCCGATATCGTTTTTATTTACTGTAGTATCAGGTATATACGGAATATAAAGAATGTTGAAGAAACGGAATGTAAACTCAATTACCATCTTAATCTATTCATTCTAATCCCCAGTGTTATCAAAATGGACATACCATGAATCTTCGTCTATTTAATACATCAATTTCCAGAAAAGATTAGAAGATTTACTCGCCAATTTGGTTCTTTTTCGAATTTTCTCCAAATGATCTTATTGTTTTCTTTCATTCATTTTAGTTGCTGTTGTGTTGGCATTTTTCATATGTTGGGCACCGTTCCACGCTCAACGGCTGATAGCGATTTACGGTGCAGAGCCAAATCTTTATAATCAAAAGGATCCAACAATGGTCACGTTATACACCGTGATGACTTATATATCTGGAGTGCTGTACTATTTATCAACATGCATTAATCCCTTTCTCTACAATATAATGAGCAACAAATTCCGGGAAGCATTCAAGGTAGGTTCCATATTCAATTTGGCACAAAATATTATTTAATGGTAGTCAGAGTTTGAAATCGTTATTCACGTTCAGGTAATACTCTCCAGGATATTTGTAGATTTATAGATTTTGACTTGTGCAAATACTCGAAGTGCATACGGAAAATGTAAATTTCCAGTTTTTAGTTAAATAAGGTACAATTTAGAAATGTTTCAAAAATGGATAATTCTTTTTTATGTAAATTAGGACAAAGCGACGCCCGAAGCAAAACATGTATTTAGCGCCCCCTTCTTTTCTGAAAAGAAAAAAAATAATAGTTCATGAAGGTTTGTCTTTATTTTTATTACACGAGAATATCCACTTGGGGTTACTGGGAAAATGAAGAGAAATAATTTAAAAAATATAGTTGCTACGTTCGTTCACTTTTGATGTAGAGCAATCGTAGGTGTAAATAAAACTTGGGGTGGAATCACGTACGGTGACAAGCGATAGTGACTGTCACCCGTCAAGTTTTCGGGACTCGGCGAAAGTTTTGCAAATTTTAATCAAAACAGAATCACAAAGCGGTAGTACTAGTGAATAAATTTGAATTTGTCGCTTTTTATTAGAAAATTGTGGCCAAAATGTTGATAGTTGCAATCTTATTGCAATCTCTTTGAAATTGACAATAGTTGATGGTGAAACTGTTACTTTACGCGATTTCACCCCTGGTTCTGCCAAACGGGATTCTAAATAAAATTCGAAAACCGTGCATTTGAGGTAGTTGGCTTAAGAATTCCTTCAATTTTCACACAGCAACAGCAGAATTTGACAGTTGCCAATTTAAATTAAATAAAAATATCAGTTGTGACCAACACAAAACTTTCCTCTGCAATCTTTAGTTTCGGAAAAAATATGTAAAGAATAATATTTTTGCAAATATCTTGAGAACCGTTAAAGATACGTAAAACCTGTTAAATGAAAAAATACAGGAAATTTTATTTCCTTTGAATCTGATTATATGCACTTTTTCACAAAAGTGCGTGGTTTTTGAGAGATTTTCAAAAAACCTAATTTTCTTAAAATATCTTGAGAACCGTTCGAGATACAAAAAACTCGTTCAAGTAAAAAATCTAAAAAATTTTATATCCTTTATATTTTATTATATTAATTTTTCCCCAAAAACGTATAGGTTTTGATTTTTTTTAAATTGTATGGGAGGTACCCGGTAGCTATTACTTTTCCAAAAGTTGATATAAAACTACGATCTTTGTAAAACTTATTTACAAAAAATTTTAAGTCGCTAAGTCAACGCGTTCTCAAACAGATGCATGGAAATCATCATAATTTTACCTGAAACGGATTTCGTACTGTTCAGAAATTTTCTATCGGTCTTCATTCTGGAGTCGGTCTTTGTCATGAATACAATACTTTCCTTCAATAGAAGAGTAAAGTAAAAAAAATAAAAAAAAAATTTTAAAAAAAGCTTTTATTAAAAAAATGCACTAAAAAGAAAAAAATAATTTTCTGGACGCTGTGTATCACAAATATAAAAGCTTTTAAAAAGCGAGATAAATGTTTATTTTATTGTTTTATGCTTTATCTCGCTTTTTAAAAGCTTTTATATTTGTGATACACAGCGTCCAGAAAATTATTTTTTTCTTTTTAGTGCATTTTTTTAATAAAAGCTTTTTTTAAAATTTTTTTTTTTATTTTTTTTTTATTTTGTTCTTTTTAGTCTTCGAATATATAGCTTTACATTTGAGATGTCCTTACAGGCTTTTTAACTTGAGAATCGTATTCAGCGAACCCCAAAACCCGCAGAATATATTTTTTCCCGGAACAATTGAGAAAAAGGATAATCACGTTATCCTTACAGGACATTCCGTTATCCTTACAGACTTTTTAATGACAGATTCGGATTCAGCGACCCCAAAAACCCCCAGAATAGATTTTTTTTTCCGGAAAATTTGGAGAAAAGGATAATCACGTTATCCTTACAGGACCTTCCGTTATCCTTACAGACTTTTTGATGACAGATTCGGATTCAGCGACCCCAAAAATCCCAGAATAGATTTTTTTCCGGAAAATTTGGAGAAAAGGATAATCACGTTATCCTTACAGGACCTTCCGTTATCCTTACAGACTTTTTAATGACAGATTCGGATTCAGCGACCCCAAAAACCCCCAGAATAGATTTTTTCCGGAAAATTTGGAGAAAAGGATAATCACGTTATCCTTACAGGACCTTCCGTTATCCTTACAGACTTTTTAATGACAGATTCGGATTCAGCGACCCCAAAAAACCCCAGAATAGATTTTTTTCTGGAAAATTTGGAGGAAAGGATAATCACGTTATCCTTACAGGACCTTCTCTTATCCTTACAAGGACGAAGTAGAAAAAATATTGTATTGTCATCGGACTTATATAAGTGTACAAAATTTCAAGTGAATCGGATGAGTGGAAGTGGGTCAAAATTTGATTGCAAGATTTGACCCCGACAAACAAACAGACAGACAGACAAGATAGCGAGCTAAATAAAAGCTTTTAAAAATCGAATAAATTTGAATTTGGTATTGCGCGTGATTTTAAGTTTTGTTTTCCTTAAAAGTTGCAATTGAGTTATAAAGTTAATTAATTAAAATGGTTGGTTCCCAAGGAATCATTTTCCAAAAGTTTTTAAGTTTGTTCCTAGTTTTTTTGGGTAAAAAAAAATTATGTTAAAAACTTTAACCCAGCGGGCATGCAAGCTAGTATCCTATATGCTATGTGATTCTGAAATTTTCAGGAGAATAAATTTGACCAATTGAATTTTTTTAAAACCGGTACCTCTAAATTTTAATGTATGAAATTCTTATGTGAAATTGCATTATAAACAATTTTGTTTTTATAATTTTCTCGATACGACGTACCGCTTTCGAGAAAATTGCAAAAAAACTTCTTTATCTTTATTGTGAAGGGGGAGAAGTAGTCTGATTTAATTTTGATATGTGGGGTCCATAAAACGCGTCACACTTTTATGAGGATGGGGAGTCTACGGTAGTTTGATGGTGGAACTAAAGTCCATACAAAATTACGGGAAAAAGAGTGAGAAAGTGGGGAGTCGAAAGTTGGAAATTAGCGTGACGTATTTCATAGATAGCTCCTATGAGAAAGTTTTGTAAAACTTCATTGTAAATACTTTTGTCTCGGCAACTTTTGGATACGACGCGCACCGTTTTCGAGAAAATCGGAAAAGGGATTCCGTTTCTATAGGGGGAGGGGAAAAGGATTGGTCCGATTTTGAAGTTATTACGGCTTAAGTTTAATAGGGAAATGTATCCTAATTCATTGTATTTCAGTGAACTGTGTTCCAGAACGTGAATAACCAATTCGACCTTGAAATAGTGATGACACTATTGCATTTTTTTTCTTTTTCTTTTTGGTGGAAGCTAAAAATTTAATAAATAAAATTCATGTTAGTTCAATGTTTTTTTTACAATTACTTATTTAAAATCGCGGCAAACAAAATTAAATTTTCAATGGAGTACTGACAGATCAGAATCTATTGCAAGGTCGATTATTTTTGATGTTGTGTGTGTGTTCAATTGTGCATAATTTATTATATTGTATGACTTGAAAAAAAAAAAAACAATTTGTGAATGTTTTTTATAATAACGTTATAGATTTTGTACTAAAATTTGAGCGTTTGCCTTGATAACAAATTTCTATACTATTTGGAAAACCTTGCCCGCACTGAGAGAAAGAATCACCGGTCTGGTACTAAAAAAATTGCGTACTATGATTCTAGGGCAGGGCCAGGAAAGCTTTGAAAGTTCTCGGGCATCCACTACACTACCACTGACAAGCGATTTACTTGTTTATATGGCTTACTCTCCGAGCCACTTTGTTGAAAGCTCTTTTTCGTTATGCTTGGTTTTGACACTGTTAATTGTTTTACTTTACGTTAAAAAAAAGTTTTGATAATGAAAAACTTTTATATGAAATTTCCGAATTACAAACGGAAAAAAAAAATAATTTCATAAAACCAGAAACATTAATTTGATCAATTGATATTTTATGAAACGACTGAAAATGCCTATATAAATTGTATTTTTTTATTATTTTAATTTCCTGAAATCATAGTAAACATTGCATTGTGTTATCACACCGAATAAGAAAACAATCATGTCCAAAATTCGTGTCGTCTTTTGAGACAGAACGCTTCATGATTTCCAGCAGTGTTAAATTTTTCATGATTTTCAGCAGTATGAAATACACCACTGCTTCAGTCAATGTCAGGGTTGGGACTTGAGGATGTGTAAAAGGTACAATTTTTGCCCAAAAAGGGTACTAGATTGAGATAATGTGGTACTAGATTTTTTTTTTAACTATCGTACAACCAAAATCGTTTTTTATGCTTATTACATAAGAATCAAGAAAAATCTAAATCTCGTAGTTTTAGAAAAAAAAAATCCTTAACCCATATGGATTGCCTTTTGCGCTGTAAATATAACCGTTCTCGGTCAAAAAATACTCTAGAAAAACTCCAAAAAACCAATAAAAATTATCTAGATGTATTTGTTTTAAATTTTTGCTTTTATTTCAACTTTAAATTTTTGTATAAACTCCATCTAAAAACTTAAATTTCGAGAAGTATTTTGAGATATTGCTATATAAATCATATTTCCATGGTCTACGATTGATTTTCATATCTCCCTTAATCATACGAATTAATTAAAGAGTTGTGGCGGGATCATTTAAAAAGGTACTTCTTTTTCTAATACATAGAAAAGTGATGGCTTTTTAAAGGGAGCTATAAATTCAGTTAAAATCATATTTTATATAAACCATGAAAAGGTACCAGATTCATGGGCTGTGGTACTAGGGTACTAAATGAGCCAAAAAGGTACTAGATCTAGTACATAGGTACTAAAGTCCCAACCCTGGTCAATGTCCTAATGACAACTGAGCTAATAAAAATCTCTCGCATAAATGGCCTCACTTAGAACTCAGAAACAGATTATTTCTTTCATATGCGTATGTATGCAGTTTGCGTACAAGCCAGAATGAAACGGGTAGCATGAAGAATCGATGGATAGAAGGGCAATTTGAGCCTCGAAGTTGCCCTTGGTGCACATGGCTTCAGAGCGCTGTTCTAGGGCTCCTCACTATATTTCTTGTCAGAAGAAAAGCTTTTTTAAAAGCTTTTAAAAAAATAAAATCTTCATTTTTCATGGTTTTACGATAGTAATATTAGGTTTTTACCAATTTCCCAGTAGCGTTTTTTACTTTTTATACAGTATTTAGAAATTATAAATATTTTCGGTAAATTTATTTCACCATCTTCAGGAGCTATATAGTTAATTGATAGTTTAAAATATTTAACATTTAGTACACAGAAATAAACAGTTTAGCGAAACATTTTCTTGTCAGTTAAATGGTCACGGTCTGAACACTAAAACGAGATGAAAGTTAACTGACAAGAAATGTTTTAAGAAATTTTTTCATAAGCATTTGACACTGCATCAGTAGCGACTGGCACTAACATTGTAGTGATTGACACGCAAAACATAGATTTCTGTTCTCTCAGTGTAGTATCAGTTAATGGCGAAAATCGCTTTAAAATTGCTCCAACAGTTAAGAATATAGCAGGCGAAAGGTTTAGAGGCAAGAGGAAGAGTAGATTTCAGTGCATGAAAACCCTCAAAGGGGAGGGTATATTTTGTTGGTCAAAAACTTTCTGGCCCTGGCTTAAAAAGGTTTCAATGGGCGCATTCACGGTACTCAACGGTTGAGTAAATCTCGATGAGTACTCGTGAATGCCTCGATACATTAAACGTCAAAATTCGACACTCAGAAAAATGTCCAGGTCAACTTTTTGTCAGGTTAACTCTGACCTTACAGAGGTGTCTATAAGCCAGCTGCTAGCGGTCAGAGTTAACCTATCTAAGGTCAACTCGTGCAGCTCCCAATGCCCTACTTCACCTGCTGGTGGCTTAATTTCAAAATTTCTCTAACCACAGGTCAACTCAGTTTTACTTGCCCACATGCAGGCGAACGCGCGCCTGCCCGAGGCCAATTACGCCGTATGTAGGTCGTCGAGTTAGCCTCCATTTTTCTGAGTGTACACTCATCGGTTGAGCAGAAAAGTATCGCAGTAATTTTTCGATACAAAAAATGGCGTCCGATCAGTGGTTATGATGAGTAATCTCTCAACTGTTGAGTACCGTGAATGTGCCCAATGTTCTTTTATATCATTCGCATGTAGAGTGTAGTTCATATCCAACAAGCAACTATCGATTAGGTTTCGGTTGATAGCTCAAAAACCATTAGAGATATGACTTTTATTTCTTCGGATGAGTGATAATTGATAAACAATTGAATTTGCCACGTATAAAAAAAAGTTCCAAGGAAATATCAAATTGGGGAAATAGTTTTTCCTCGCATTTTTCGGAAGTTTCCTTAACCCTTCGGTATGGTGGGGTATGACATACACTCTAAGAATTATTTGTTGAATTTTACTTCAATAAATGGTTGAAATAGGTTACACTCAATAATTGAAGTAAAATTCAACACGCGTATTATTTTTAAACAATAGGATATTAATTTTCAACAAATAAATGTTTAAAATTCAACACCGATAAATTAATTTTAAACAATAAATAGAGTAATTTTCAACAAAAATTTTTTTTTTGATGTTTAAAATTCAACAACGGTAGATTAATTTTAAACAATATATATAGTAATTTTCAACAAATTTTTTTTCTTCTGATGTTTAAAATTCAACAACGGTAGATTAATTTTAAATATTTTTAGTTGAATTTTCAACATGATAGATTAATTTTAAGAATTCTCAGTTGAATATTAAACATTTATTTTGTTTAATATCAAACTTTACTTTTGATTAGGAGAAATTTGGAGAAAACGAATTCGTTTTCAAATATTTTCAAATTAGTTGGAAAATGAAAAGGAAAACAAAAAAGGAAATAGCTGTGTAAAAGGATGAAAAAAAACATGTATATTAGGTTAAACAAAAAATATGTATTTCATATACAAAAATTAAAGGAACTTAACTTTTTTTTAAAAACTTATTCAGAAAATACTTGTGTTGTGTAAGTGCGACACTTGGAGATATTACTTTTTATTTTCATCCAATTTTTTTATTAAATTTATTATCTTAGCCATATTATATGTTGTCTTTTTTGGGCCGCGAAGTTTTGTTGGATAAAGTTTTAAAAAATATCTAACAATAAAATCTAATGTTTGCGATAACATTTTTGGATACTCGATATTAAAAATAAAGTAATAGCAGACACATTCAATAATCAGATCCATGATGTTAGCCATATCAGTTGTTCGTACTTGTTGGTTTTCAACAAAAATATATGAAGTTTTGGAATCAAATGATGTATCTAAAAATGTAGATTGAGTAAACAGTAACTTCAAATCTGACATATTCTCGTTCAATTTAAAGTTTTAAAATTTTAACTCACCGACTATTGCAATCCATGGACATGCTGTAGGAATAGACGACTCTATGGTAGATAGTGTAGTTCCCGTCTAAATAAAAGTAAAATTTAATAACATTAGTTGTATACATTTTTTTTCGACATGTGTAAATTACCTTGAAATTTTGAAAAATCAATTTCGAATCTTCATTAAAGTATGTCGCTATGGCTTCAATCACCGTATCATCGTTTACTTCTTTTAAAATTTCTTTTATTTTAACCATCTTCGAGCCCAACATGAAATTCGCAATACTGTTTATTTGCTGATCAAAATTACCTTCTAAAATGTTTGCATTAATTTCGGTCAATTCTATGAAATGTTGATTGCGGCACTGTTTTTCAAATATAAATGGCCAATTTTCTTGAACGGATGATACTGAAGGATATGTGCCGAAGTTATTAAAAAATTTTCTTTGCGCTGGATAACAATCTTTCATGTACTCTCTTAAGAGTACATAATCTCTTAAGAATTTTTGTTTTTGATCATCCGAAAAATCAATTTCAGTTTCCGGCTGCCAATTTTTTGTTCTTTCTTTCAAATTGTTTACACTTCTTCTTTTTTTAATCGGAATTTTATCCCCAGCATTTTTATTTTTTCTCGTTTCAAACGAATTAAGGTAATTGTTTCTGTTTCTTATCATCACTAGTAAAACTTCTGAAAATGGAGAAATCAAATTTCCTTCAGTATCTTTTTGCTCAAAACTATCGGGATATCTGGTCACAATTTGGTCGGCTACAGATCGATATATTTTCAATGGAATATAAAACGAATAACCTCTTAATTCGTCTACAACATAATTAACAAATGTTGTTAATCTATTATTTAATTTTTCGTTTTTATTAAGGTTTTCCAGAATATCATTGGGGATTTTTTCCAAAGGTATTTTAAAATTTGAAAAAACTTTATTTGCTTCAGTGCTATTTGATGATAATGAAGATAAGGCCCCGCTGGTCATACTTAATGTGGTAGCTAATGATTGAGTGTCGTTTGAGCTTTGACTAAAATCGATGTTTTCGGTAGACAAAGCTTCATTTCCGTTGGTTGGAGTTGATGGTAAAAATATTATGGCATCGTCACACGAATTTTGGAGTTTCTGAGATGTATTAGGAAGTTCGTTCTCTAGATATTGCTGTGAGGTACTAGGAAATTCACTGCGAGCACCTTCTTGATAAATTGGTGAAGATTCGGTCCAAATTTCTTCATTTTCAAGCAACATAAAAATATAGTTTTTTTGGGCTGCATAATACTCCAGAATTTCATCATCAACAATGACACATCCAGACTGTTCCAGCACTAGAGTTGTTCCCGGAATCCCCAAATCATTTGCTATAACGAAGTTATTATTAATAGTTTCATAAACATTTTAAATTATATGTATGTTTTTACCTTTCTGTATAACTTCATTTAAAGTGGGAATAGATAGATATGTTCTTTTATTAATTCTGCTTGCAGATACCACTTGAAATGGTAATTTAGACATTGTAGACCAGTTTTATTTAATAAATTTTATGATTAATAAATCGATATGAATAAACACTTTATTGTCTAAAACGATTAAATTTGCAGAAAATCTAATCCATCGTTGGAAATATTGTATTTGTGACAGAAAAACCTTTTGCTTTGCTATTCACGTGGTTTTTTATTTCGTAAAAATCGTTTAATTTAATTTTACACAAGTCACATTCACACACATTTTCCAATCCGATGCAAAAATTCACTTTTCTTGAATGGTGCTTGTGCCAATGAATTTTGTAAGCATTATATTGAAAAAAACTTTAAGGCAATTTGGCCACAAGCAATGAATTTTAACATTTTGTCTGTCCCGATGCAAATACAAGTGTTTATCGACACTTTTTTGAAACTAACCTCACATTTTTCACACAGAAACGCCATTGAATTTGATGTTGACTTGATCGACCGACGCACACTTCTCGAATGATGACTCAGAACTAACGCCATAAATACTTAGAATTCAACATTGTGTTTGATTTTCAACAAAAAGAAATGTAATATTCACCAAAAATTATGAATTTTCAACCAAAAAATGTTGAAATCTCAACAAATTTTGAATATTCAACAAAATTTGTTGAATTTTCAAAAAAAGTTTGAATTTTCAACAAAATTTGTTGAATTTTCAAAAAAAGTTTGAATTTTCAACAAAAGTATGTTAAATATTCAACTAAATTTCGCATTCATTCAATTATTGAAGTAATTTTACTAGTATTATTGAAGTAAAATATTGTTGAATTTTACTATCATTTTACTATCAGTTCTTAGAGTGTAGAAACGAAGGATTAAAAAGTCACGATTTGGGTCACTTCTGCACAGGAAAAACATATAGGAACCGTTCCACCAAAATCGCATGCTCCAGTCCCATATTTATGAGAAAAAACGGCATAGTGGCCAAATATGGGAGTCATTCCTATAAAAAAGTTGTAACAGCTTCCAAATTTTTTAGGACACATTCCAACAAAAAAGTGGTCGTATTCTTTTTTTTTTTGGTGTAACCATTCCCAAAATTATGGCAAAGACTCCAACGTGTTACATGGGGGAGATTACTGTATATGTTAGACTGGTTACGACAAAAATATGGCGACATTCCTTTTTATAAAGGACTCAATCCTAACATGAAAGGAATGAATCCTATAAAATTTTGTAATGTCTCCATTGATTATTGGATTCTCTTCTATATGTATAGATATTCGCGACATTCTAATTTGAAATAGGATTCGTTCCTATAATTATAGCACAAAGTCCTATTCGAATAAGACTGGAGACTTTTTTTTATTGGAACCTGTCCAATCTAAAAGGGACAGACAAAAAATCGAGTTATCGAATATTCGAGATAGGGAAGTCTGGGGACTTAAAAATATCCGAGATATCAAATAGCTCGAGTAAAAAAATGCCCTGTAATTAAAAAATTTTTCCAACGGAAGTGTTACCCCTGGAGCCCAATTAACGCAACGCGAACGCACAAACTGTCACTTACAAGTTTGTTCCATCAAAAATCACAGTGAACGCAGAGAACGCAACTGCAACGCAAAAGTTTGCAAACTTCTAACTTTGCCGCAGAATTCTGCGTTGACAGTTCATAAAGTGAGGTTGGGGAAATGTCGTTCGAGGAAAAATTGATAGCCTTAGTGCAATAACATAAAAATAACAAAGATAAAGACCAACAAAGCAAATTATCGCTTCAAAATTATCCATTTTTGTAATTTTCCCAACTTTAAACCACTATATATTATGTCACTTGTACTACTTCACGAGATGCCATTGGGCTCTGCCGCTGAAATGTAGCGCTGCGTGACAGTTCACGGCTTTGCAGTTGCGTTCGCGTTGCATTCATTGGGCTACAGGGGTTAGAGTGTGGCACTAGGCAGGTCCAAGCTATATAAACCCCAAGTTCGCAAACCACGTGCGAATTATAATCGAAGAAAGAAAATGAAATATATTCGCTGAATCCTATTTGCATATTAATGAGTTCGCGAACATTTACGATTCATTCCATTTTTTGTAGGACCGAGTCCTACATAATATTAAAGTCATTTCTAAAAAGAGTGGGAACAATTCTATATTGTGGTCCAACAAAAGTAGCACCATTCTTCTCTCAGCCCTATTTACATAGTAATGATTCCACGAAAACTAGGACTAGTTCCAATATTTAACCTTTCGTTACTGTGATCGATATGCCATATCCCACCACACCAACGAACGGTTAATGGTGGAAAGCTTTCCTTGAAATTCGTATTGCTGAGTAAGTTTATTTAACTAATTTAATTTAGGGGGCTACAAATTTAAAACAATAAGGGTATTTTTTATACAGCAAGAATGGTTAGCGATACCATTGTTGTGTCTTCAGGTGAGTTATAGGTAATTGAATTTGACACCTTAAGATAAGGGTTTTTGAGGATTTTTCTTGTGCATTCAGCTGTGGAAAATTTTGTGGGTATTTTTTTTCCGCCAAGTGCAAACAATTTCATTGTATTTCGGTATAAAAACAATGGCAGGCATTAAACACGAGTTTATACTGACAGTTTGCTAATGTTTGCCAATGTATCTGCGACAAACCATTCGCGAGACACAATTTTTTCCAAACTGGTGAGTTTGCGGCTGTCCATAAAATTAATTATCAGCCCTTCAACCCCCCCCCCCCTCCCGACGCCATGCTTTTTCGCGATTTTTTGCATGGGGTTTAGGACCGCCGCCGTCACACAGTCACAAACCTTCCCCCCCATTGTTAAATTCGTATATATTTTTATTCTTATAAAGTCAATTAGCGAAAAAGTTTTCTTCATCTCAAGTTATAAGAAATAATTTAACTTTTTATAAAAGTAAATGCTTTCAGATCCAATGACGAACAATGTCAAATTAAGGTTTTACAAGTGAATATTTCGTAAATCGAGATTACCCTGGGGTTATGTTATCATGTCCCATGTATTTGATTTACAGGATTCCCGCATTAGTAGAACTTCTCGTTTCATTCTCCATTGGGATATCGAATTGAATTTTTAATACGAATTCCGACGGAATATGACATTACTTGAAATATATTTCAGTTTCCATTAAATGTGTTTCTCTATTTATTCGCTTATTCGGACATGGAACGTGCAAAGATTAAATTAAAAGTCTTCTCATTTTACTTCTGGGAAATCCTAAGTAAATTTAAAGTGTCACATGAAACAATCTAAAGGCTTCTTATTTGTCTTTGTCAAAAATGCGCAAAAAATGTTAAATTCCCAACAAGAATATTACTTAAAAAGAAGGTCGTCGTCCTTTTTTACCGAAAAAAAATCTAATCCCTATTACTAAGTGGGTTTGGGGAAAAAATTTTCCGTCGGTTGCTTTTGAAGTGGCAACGTCCTTTTGTTCTTGGACCATGGAAATCTAATAAATGTCAACGACTTTAAATCACTTAACGTTAAAGCCTTTTAATTATTTATATGTGTTTTTTTATTAGATTAAAGATGATAAATTAATGGTCCATTAAAAACAAAAGTAGACAACATTCGCTATTCTTGATTGAAAACATTAAAATTCGAGAAGAGAAACATTGCTTTTTATTATAACGAACAGGCTATATTTCATCTAACTCTTTTTGGACTGTCAGTCGTTCCCTAAAAAATATAATGATCAATTAAAATTTAGAGGGTATCAGCTAATCTTTCTATCCCTTCACATAAATAGGGATTATGATCCATCCTCAGTAATGGAGTTCTGTTGAACCAATTTAAATAGATTTTTTTTAATCGAAAACTACCAATCTGTAGGTTTACATAAAAATCATAAAAGTCGCGAATTTCGTTTCCGTATTCTAAATATTTACATTTAAAGACTTGAACTCGGTACTAGCAATAATAAAAGTAACTTCTTTTCCACAGCTATAAGTGGGTATAAAACATATATTCAATAAATAGAGGACCTGTATACCAAAAACATCAATCGGTAATTTAAAATGAGCGCGAAAATCTCCTGAAGTTATACCAAATATTTTCAAAATGTTTTTAGGAACAAACATAACAAAAGCTATAATTGCCATTCTGGCAATTATTGAAAACCCGTATGGTGATATTCGTATCAAAATTCGAACAGTTGTACCAAAATTCCACTTTGAGTCAAACTTTCCAATAAGATTTTTAAAAATTTGTTCCAATCGGATTTTGATGTATGGGAGTTTTATGTAGAATCATATCCTAAATAACTTTTGTTCTTGGACTTTTTTGATAACATGCACCGTTTTTGAGATATTCATAAAAACCGTTTTCGTTCGTATGGGGGGTACCCCCCCCCCCCCCCCCCCCCCCCCCCCCTCCCCCTTTGGTTCCACCATACGGGTATAAAAATAACAACTGTGATCTTTTAATATGGAAATATTGCTTATTATTTGAGAGTTAATAAAAATTTAAATCACGTAAAAATTTAAATGCTTAAAAAAAGATTTGGTGTTTCTCTCTATTATGGTCCTATGCATGAAATAAGTTAAAGGAAATAATAGTTTCTACAACTTGTTTTTGACGTGTGAGAAATTAGATTTGGCCAAATTTCTTGTAAACTAAAGCTTTTTTAAAAAAAAAAACCCTATTACGGAAAAAATAAAGATAATACCCTGATTATGAGGACAGACAGTCCTCTTTTAATTTTGGGTATTCGGTGTTTTCGGTAATATTAAAAGACTGAAAATATTCTGCTGTGAACATCCCACAGCACAGATTTGAGAACAGCGTTTTTATTGGATACGTGACCATATCATGAACTGCGAATTTGATTGTAAAATATGTCACATACCTTTAAATCCATGTTTGATGTATTCTTTTGAATTTCTATTGTGGCAACGGCTATCAAAATTGAAAAAAACTTGCAGTCCGATGAGATAACCAGCGAGAAAATTTGACAACTAAAAACATTACTAGCGCCACTCGCGGTTGATTCTTGATACCAAATAACCGGGCCGGAAAACACGACTCAAGGCATGTCTACAATTACCGAATCCGGTAATTCATATTTACATGAACCAAATTACCGTCTCGGTAAAAATCTGTTAAATTTGACTGAATTACCGAGCGGTAAAATTACTCGCAATTTAAAAGAGGACTGTGAATACCCTGAATACATTTTTCTACATTTTTGCAGTTAACGGTAAAGCAATATCTTCCCCCATTTCCGAAATATTTCACCTTAAGCCAATTTTGTACATATATTTTTGTTGAAATTGAGGAGGCCCTATAAGAAAGTCATTTGCAGTTCACATCAAATATTTTCTATCTAATTATGTTCAAGACAGTTTAATGATAATTTCCATTCCTTAATATTTAAGAAAAACATTCAACTTGACGTCGTGTGCTTTGTTCGAACTCAATTTCTTAATGAAATAAATAAAACAATTGTCTATTTCTTCAAACAATAATTTTATGCACTTGAAGAGTTCTCAACTCTTGATGTATTAAGAGATAAAATTGTTCTAAAGTTCATCATATATAAATAGGGTGACTGTAATTCCCTATATAAATAGGGTGACTGTAATTCCCGGGACAGTCCGGATTTAGGCATATTATCCCCGAGTCCCAGAAACTAAACTTTCGTCCCAGAATAATGCAATCTGGTATTTTGACTTTTTAACCAATAAAAAAATTACTTCGAAACCCAAATATTTTTGCCTGTAGCGTAATCTCCTCCAGCGCTTTTTTCTTAAAAGAAAATTTCCCTGCGGCGCTTATCATTGAAAAATTTTCATTAGTGGAATGTTCGTCTAAAAGTGCGGCCGGATTTTTGTTTTACTTTGAAATATAAAACGCCCATAACACTTTTTATATGATCACAAACATAAAGCAAAAATTGAAACAAACTATCTTACCTCTGGCCGGGTTTCAAAATAATTTCGAAGCATTAAATATTTTTTCACACTTCGCCCCTAATCGCTGTCCACCGCTCTGCTACACTAATCTCTCGTGGATTCATACAAAAAAAATATGATCACCCTATCCACAAAAACCATAGTTGAAAATTATGATAACAATAAATATTCAAATATATGTATATGCTTTTATAAGCGGATTTCAATACACGTTAAAATAAATCTGTCTAAAGTTTAACGAAAAAGTTTACGAATGCTTTATACCTAATTGTGTTATTTAGAAAAAGCACACAAGTTTTGAAAGATCTAACTTAGTATAAAAGGCCCTGACGACGACAACAACAACAACAATTGGCAGATAAAAAAGTTAGTTTCGTAAGAATTTTTTCATAAGAATACCGATGTGTTATAATTTAATACATATTTTTATTCACATACATTAATTTGAAATGGATTATTTTGCACTAAACCATAAAAATGAAATTTGCAGAAAAATTTTAAGTCATGTCAATAGACAACTTTACTACCTTGTTGTCTACAGCAATATTGCCTAGTTGGTTCTACAGTCGTAGAGCATCTCGAGAAGAAAATAGAAGATATCAAAAAGATTTTGCTATTCAGTATCAACATTCCAGTTTTCGGTAGATAAAAAACAGACATGATTCCGGTAACAGTCAATTTTGCCAGTTCATATGTATAGAATTGAAGTAGATACAAAATTCCAAAGAAATCGACTTTAGGCTACCAGAATTTAAATGTAAAACATTTTATATCAAAATATCTACTCTGCTGTATTTAAATAAATACCAATTCAATTCTGAAAATAGTAGAATAAGATCTTTCCTGCAACTTTGACATTTATTGGAAATTTCGGTGTAATACGAAAGAAAATTTACCTACTTCTTTTCTATTCCGGTATTTTTGTTATTTTTGAAATTTCCCTGGAAAAGGGATGCTTGTGCCAAAAATACAGTTAAAATTTATTTGTTTACGACTACACAATGAGATTTTATACATCAAGACCTGTCACAACATTTCAACTTGTGGGTCTTTACAACAAGATCAAAAAAAAAATACATATAAAAATTCTGTCACAAAAAATTCTTATATAAAACAAAATTTCTTAAACATATTTTTCTTGCAACTAGTGCTTACCCAAAAAGTCGAAACAATATTATTTTAACTACAGATTTTATGGTGATACATGCGGTATTCTTAAATGTTTTCTAAACGATTAAAAAAAAAATGAAAAAAAAGCTTTAAAAAAATGTACGAAATAAAGGCGATATGAATATTTATCATATTTTATTTTTTGTGCTTTTATCTCGCTATTATTTCAGTTTCTTCTCGTTTTTATTTCTGATACACAGCACTCAAAAAATATTTTTTATTCATTTTTAGTACATTTTTTTAAATAAAAGCTTTTTTTCATTTTTTTTATATTTTATCCTTTTTAGTCATTTTTGTATTGGATTAATATGACTGAAAATCCAAAATGACGCCTGACTTTTGCAACGATTATATGAGGCGTTAAAAGCTAGAGGGGACCAAGCCACATAATCAAGTGTTTGAAGCTTTTCCACTTTTTTACTATTATTAACTGTAAATTTTTGGAAAAAAAAAATTTCTGTGGACTTTATTACTCAATGTTGAAATGTTCTTTTGTGCATCCAAACATTTTTATCTAAAAACTCACTCGCAATAGTGATTCAAACACAAAAAAAAATCACGATTTCGACATGTGGGTTGGTCCACTCTAGCTATTAACGCCTCATATATACTTTGTAGTCTTCGAATATATATTTTTTCCGAAAAATTTCAGAAAGAGGATAATCAGGTTATCCTTAGAGGACCTTTCTTTATCCTTATAAGGACGAAATAGTAAAGATATGGTATTGTCATCGGACTTACGTATGTATGCGCGGGTCAAAATTATATTGTAAGACTTGACCCTAAGGAACTTGGCACACCATTGGGAAAAAGTTCAAGTTTACCACGCGATCTTATATCATATGTCATCTACATGAGCTCTAATTTTGTATTACATAACAATGCGGTCTCCCCAAAATTGCAGTCTCTGCAAAATTAGAACTCATGTAGATTACATACAATATAAGATCGCTTGGTAAGTTTGAACTGTTTCGCTATGCGGTGTGAATTCGCTTTCGGTGTGCCAAATGCCTAATAAACAAACAAATACGCAGACGGATACGATAGCAAGCTTAATAAAAGCTTTTAAAAAGTATAAAAGTTAGATGCTCTTAAAGGTAGATTCGCGTTCTACGAAAACTGCAATAATAAAGTTTTCTCGTCAAAACTGTGCATTTCCGATTATGTGATAATTGGATTGCAACAAGCAATTTTTTAAAAGCTTTTATTTAGCATGCTTTCTTATCTGTTTGTTTGTCAGGGTCACATTTTGCAACCCAATTATGATCCACTTCCACTCATCCGATTGACTTCAAATTATGCAGACATACATAAGTCCGATGACAATACAATATCTTCACTACTTCGTCCTTGTAAGGATAAGGGAAGGTTTTGTAAGAATAACGTCATTATCCTTTTCATCAAATTCTCCGGAAAAAATAACATATTGGGGTTTTTGGAATCGTTGAATCCGATTCTGGAGTCTAAAATCCGTAAAAATATCTCAAAGGCATCAATGATATAGACTAAAAAGTATAAACAAGTGTAACACAATTTATTTTATTCTTTTTAATTTATGAAAAATACCAATCTGTAGAACTGCCTATTACTTTGGTGAAACCCGCCGCTGGGCCCCTTGTTGGACGATTCCTGAAGCCTAGGGTCAGATCCACTTCCGTTTGTGAGCAATGTCACAGACTTACTGACGCTTCAGCTACCTCTCAACCACATCGACGGGCTACCATAACCTCACAACCTCTAGTGTTGTCAGGGTGGCAGTTTTTCAATTCAGTCGGGGATTTTGACTTAATTTGCTTACACAAGTGTTGCGATTCGCCGGGTTTATTTGAAATGCGTCTTTTTGTTTTTCCTGTACCCTTCAACCCCCCGAGTGAGAAAATTTCCCTTTACAAGCAACATAATACAATTAACTGCATGTCGATCCGATGCATAGTTCCCGAGAAAAATAGAAACAAGGGATTTTGTGGTCATGTCGAAAAAATATCTTTAGTTTTATAAACCGTATACAGTGAAACCTGCGCGACGCCAGGAAATTTTTGCGGCTTAGATAGATTTCCGGCTTATCTAGGATTCGGGTTATACAGGTTTCACTGTAATAAAACCGTATAAAAGCCGTATAAAAAAATAAGCTTTGCATTTACCCACAAATGTTCACTTTTGAATTTTTGGTACTACGAGAAAAAACCCATAAAAAATAATGCCCGTTTCGAGATATTTCAATTTTTGGTCACAACATGATAACAAAGGGCAGGAAAATAAACTATTCTAGACATCCGCTGTAATAAATCCTATTATGTTGACCAACATTTTTGTTGTACTTATTAAATACAGATTTTTTCCCCTTATAAAAACCAGCTTTAAATTATATGGATTTTCTTTGTGATTTTCTTTTATTGGTGTGTATGGATGCTATTATAATATAGAAAATTGTAATTTGGAATATTTTTAAATTTACTAAATGTGCATGAATATTTAAGTACCGTATGATTTGTAAATTTTTATTTTCATTTTTTGGTGTACGTCTATGTACGGGCTTCAGCCCTTTTATTTATGTTTTAGTCTATTTTGTTTAGGACACGCTGGACCAGTTCAATGTATGTTCATCGGAGACAAGCCAGCCGAAGCGGAAATACAGAGTATTGTCGGGCACAAATCGATTGCGAGTTGCGTTCCAGGAATCGATTGATTATACGAGTAAGTTGACAATTATTAATTATAAAACAATTACGTCGAGACTTTTTTCCCGTTTCTAGTGACTTTGTAAAAAAAAACTCCCATGTGAATAGTAAGGTGGAGTGAAAATGCATGGAGTTTTTTTTATTTTTTCTAGGTTACCAAATTTGACGGTGAATAGAATATGCCATTTGGTCTAGTTTTAAGATATGCAAACTGCCATTGTTTTATTTTGATATTCTGAGGTGCCACAAGCTGGTGGGAAAAATTAGGTAAAAGTGACAAAATTGTATTTACGGCAGGGAGCCATAAATGATAGAGAAAGATTTATGTTCTGAAAGCTTGGAAACAATCCAAATATATTTCTTGAATTGTTATTTAGAGCACCTACCTTAGCTAATTATTTACGGTGCTCGATTTCTTTATAATATTGGCGCTTTTTAAGTAATCTAAAATTAGTTAAAGAGCTCGAAGTAGCAATTCTAGACACTGGAAGTTTTTTTTGGAATATTTGCAAGCTTTCAGAAAATATATCGTCCTCTATTATAGCCTAAATGCCGTAAAATGTTCCCATTTTCACTTTTGCCTAATCTTTCCAAATTTCAACCAGCTTGTGGCATCTCAGGATATTATTTTTAGTGGAAGTTTTTTATATCTATTCGCAAATTAGGTATCACGCGGGGATCTGATGACTTTTGGATGTTCAGTCCACCCCACAAATTTTGTGACATTCGCCAAAAAATCAACTGTGGAAATTTAATATTTCAACAACTGTATTTCATTAAGAAATAATTGCCCCATTTAAAACCGCTTTAATTTTATTTTTATCATTTTTTTGTGGATTCGCCATGGTGTTAAAGTTGAGGTTTTTTCTCTACATAAGCAAAAAAAAATTGTGATTTTTATAGAAGTTTGAAGTTGCTGCTATAAAAATCTGTTCACAGAATTCGGTATTTAAATTTTGGAGAAATAAACATTTTAGGAAGAAGCTAATTTTTGGCTAAATTCCAACTTTATGTAGAGCTACAAAAAAAGGATTAAAAAAAATCTAATTCTATTGGAATTTCTTGGCTTGTCGGTCAAAAAAAAATATAATAAAATTTTTTGTGGATATTTTAACATCTAAAATTCTTCCCAATAGGTCAATCATGTTTGCTCTGAACCCTATTAGGAGCCTGTTTCTGGCACGGAAACTTAAAAAATCTAAATTTCACATTATGCAGGAACTCTTCCTCGATTACAGTCCAAAAAGTTTCATCCAATTCTGTCCAATTTCGGAAAATATGTAAATTTTTCCAAATTTAGTCAACTTTATTATTTTCAATTTTATATCATCCCCGTTTCCATAGATTAAAGTGATACAGGAACACTTGTCAGCGTTAACTATATAATAACAACTATCTATATATGTTAAGAAATCTGCTCCCTTTTTACCACCTCTACTGCTCTCTCCGGAACCGCTAAAGGGATCTGCACAGGAGTTGCGGTATTCTATAAGTCTTGCCTAAAACAAAATTTTCCTCACTAAAATTACCCCCCTCCCTCTTCCACCCTATTTAATAAACCCTTTTCCTGCTATGTCCTTTAACCGCACTTTCATCGTTAGATATCTCGATTCTAATACAAATTTCTTCTCAATAAAATCTACCAGACCTTTTGCCCCTGTTATCTTTTGGTGATACTGGTAACCAAAAGTGTCCAATATGGGGAGATTTTAAAATTCTATTTAGTTTTTTGTGATTTATTTAATTGTGGCACATTTTTCTCTATTATAAGAACTTCATACGTAAACTCGAGATATAACCCGTTTCACTATTCATTTTATTTGCCTTTTTTATGAATATATCAAATTGTATTCTTTATTACGTGGCATTCACACTCCTATATTGAACATATTCTATATGTTAGCAACAAAATTATTTTATTCTTTTGAGAGCATTTAGAAACTGTATGTAAATAACATTTGTTTGCCCTAATTTTTATCAATTTTTATAATTTTTATATTTTATTATTTTTAGTCATTAAATAATTAAAAATTGAATCTTTACGATAATTATGCGATGTAAGGCATTTGGTTCTAGAATTTTTTTCGAAAAACGATTACGTCGTTATCCTTACAGGACCTGACGGATTGAATTTCAAAATTTTGACATCAGAAACAAATTCTCCTTACTTTTCCCAATAACTTTATCATTTACCATAATATCATATTTCGCCGGCTAAAAGTGAAATTGTGCTAAGTCCATTATACCAAATTTGACAGAAGAGCAATAAAAAACCTTGTTAAATCATTTTAATTTTCATTTAAAGAAAACTGAGCCCAATTTTTCTCATTTAAAGAAAACTCAGTGTTATTGAAAAAGAATTAAAACAATTTAACAAGGTTTTCATTGCTCTTCTGGAAAATTATACCAAATGGACTTAACACAATTTCACTTTTAGCCGACGATATTTGCTATTTTCGGTCTTGGACCGATGTCACAAAAAATCGTGTTTCAAAACACTGTGCACTGCACTCTAGTAATCCGAACAGGAACATTTTCCCCTTAGCTGCTTCAGATAAAAAATGTCTGAACCTACTACGAGGGTTTTTTCGGATTTGAAAACATCCACACATAATAAATTAAAAAAAATTATTATAACAGAAATAAGGATAATCATATAATTTCCATTTTTCCAATTGTACAGTGGGAACAATTCCCATTTTTGCCAGAGACATTCCTTAGCTGGGAAAAATATGTAAAACATAATATTTTTTCTACTGGAATTTCTTGGTTTATAGGTATTTAAAGAATATAACAAAATGTTATATAACATTTTCTAATATTATTTTTGTGGATGTTTTCGCATCCAAATTCACCCCAACAGGTCAGGCATGTGTGCCCTGAAACCCTATTAAGAACCTGTTGCGGGGAATTTGGATGTGAAAACATCCACAAAAATAATATTAGAAAATGTTATATAAGATTTTGTTATATTATTTTTTTTAAAGACCTATAAGCCAAGAAATTCCAATAGAAAAAATATTATGTTTTACATATCAGAAATGATTCAATGGTTAAACACATAATATTTCTTCAAATATCTCGAGAACAGTTCAAATAACGTAGAAACCGCTCAAAAAAAAAATGCAGGAAATTTGATTTCCCTTGAATTTGGTTATATCCATTTTTTCCCAAAAGCGCATAGTTTTCGAAAAATTTTCAAAAAACATTGCTTTTTTTAAACATGTTGAGAATCGTTAAAGATACAAAAAATCCGTTAAAGAAAAAATGTAGTAAATTTTATTTCCTTTGAATTCGAATACATGCATTTTTTCATAAAGGCGCAAATTTTCTGAATTTTTAGAAAAAAAAAATTTAACAAATATCTTGAGATCCGTTAGACACACAAAAAACCGTTAAAGTATAAAATTCTATACCCTTTAAATTTTGTTATAGGGTAAAGTCGGGTGAAATGGAACAGAGGGTGAAATGGAACAGAGGGTGAAATGGAACAGAGGGTGAAATGGAACACCCCCAGTATTTCGCACTTGTCAAACCTAATTGCTATTGCCGTCGGCAACAGTTTGTTTAGTATTTCAGAAAACCTCGACGCGTTAAGGTACCGGCACGCTGCATACGTTTGTTTATTTTTTATAAGCAAAAAACCAAAAAAAAAATATCGTTTTTGTCGTAAAACTTTTTTTGTGGATTTTTTAGATTTAATTTTTTTGGTAAGTATTTGGCGAAGTGATTGTGTGGGTACATCAAAATGCACAGTTAGATTCACACTACGTAAATTTATTGATAAAAGTAGCAAGTCGAGACATGTTAGTTTCTGATTTACAGTAATGTCAAATGCAACCAAAAGGGTGAAATGGAACAGCCAAACGGAGGTGTATTGGAACATATAAATATTGAAGCCTATAAAACAAGAAAAAAAAATCGAAAAAATCTAAACCGCGGAAGACAGCTTCCCAAAAATATGAAGACTGGGAAGAAGAAAGGGATGAAATAATTTATATGAGCGAGTCTGATGGACCTGAAGATTTCGGAAAAACAATTATGTAGGATGTGGGGAGGAATACATGAAAACGCAGAAAAAAGACGACTGGCTTCAATGTGTCATCTGTAATTTGTGGTCGCACGAGTCCTGCGCGTCATTTGCAATGACTTGCAATAAATGCGGCAATAAAAATTTGAATAAAAACTAGTGTTCCATTTCACCTTATGGTAAGTTCCATTTCACCCGACCATGGAGGACAAATGGAACTTTTGATCTTTTTTTTTTTGAATTAAAAAAAAATATTGAATTAACCTTTTTTATTGCCAGAGTTCTGATTTTATTTTTACGTTTGTAATAAAGAATGATTTTATTTTTGTTTCGTTTAAAAAGCTCTTTTATTTCCCGAGATTTTTTAAAAATAAAAAAGGTGTTCCATTCACCCGACTTTACCCTATCTATTTTTTCCCAAAAGCGCAGTTTTGGAGAAATTTTTAAAAAACTTTTTTTTTCAAAATTAAATGGGAGGTAGCCGTTATAACTACCGTTACTTTTCCAAAAGTACGATTTTTGTAAAACTTATTCAAGAAAGAAAAATTTCAAGTCGTTAGTTCAACGCGCTCTCGAGTTATTTATGATGCGTACAACATCCGACTCACAAATTTCGTACTGATCAGAAAGTTTCTTTCTTGGGCAGAACGGTGGCAGATGTTCTCGAGTCGGTCTCCGTCATGAGTACAATACTTTCCCTCTATAGAAGAGGAAAGCAATTGGCAAATTTTCTCCAAAAAAGGGAACCTGCCCTTAAAATATTTTTAAAATTTGTTATGGCTTCACCTAATTGTAGAAGGTTTCCCATCAGAGATTTTTCATAATTTATTATAAGAATCAATACAAAAACTCGCACTGTTTCATTAGAGCTTTTCCAGAAAATTCGGTAGTATTTGCAGTTTTATCGCTCCGTATATCTGGAGTAGAAGCTTTAAAAACTGCACTAAGCAAAAAAAATCATTAATCGCTCCTTATTCAAAATGCAAGTGTTGCCAGATTAATATGAATTAACCTTTACCTACTCTGCATCGTTCTCAACTTTGCGACGATCGAGTAAAACAAAATTTCTAAAGAAATCAGTAACTTAATGACTAAAACATAACAAAAGCTATAATTGCCAATCTGGCAATCATTGGAGACCCGTACGGTGATATTCGTATCAAAATTCGAACAGTTATACCAAAATTCCACTTTGAAGTCAAACTTTCCAATAAGATTTTTTAAAATTTATTCCAATCGGATTTTGATGTATGGGAGTTTTATGTAGAATCATATCCTAAATAACTTTTGTTCTTGGACTTTTTTGATAAGATGCACCGTTTTTGAGATATTCACAAAAAACGATTTCGTTCGTATGGGGGGTACCCCCCCTAATGGCCCATTTTTGCCCATTAACGAACTTAGCCTCGCATTTTACGAAAAACGGATCTGTGCAAACTTTCAAGTCTCTAGCTCAATCCGTGCGCCCGCAATCCGCGCCACAGACAGACAGACGGACAGACGGACAGACGGACGGACAGACAGACAGACGGACAGACGGACGGACATGCAGAAATTAAATATTTTTATCATTCTAAACACACTGGTGTAATTCATTTTTTTGTGCGATGACGGGATCTTGGCGTTACAAACGGTAAGGCAAAGTTAATATACCCTTTGGTTTCACCATACGGGTATAAAAATCGGCTTAAATTTATAGACCAGAAAACTTGAGGCACTGTTAACAGAATTTAGTTCCGCCAATTTTTTATAACCGAATGTGTTTAGCTAAGTTGGGTCCCGGCCATCTTCGCACCTATTATTTGTATGGCTGGGGTGGATCTTAACAAAATGGACTAGCGAATTAAATTTTTCTATGGAAAATGAAAATTTTAATAAATGTTGTTTATTTTTCAGGCAGTTCTCACCGAGAAGACAGTATCCAGTCAACTTCTTCCTGGAAATACACCGATTCCATGACAGGTGGTCGCCAGCGTGGTAATGCATTCCATCGAGACAATACCCTTAGAGATCATGGCAACATAGGGAGTAACTGCGATATAAATTACTATGATGCGCTTCCATTACGTGCGAAGGCAATACCGAAGTTAGATAGTTGCACATCATTAGAAGCTGGCCATCTCCATCATAACCACAATCAGCATTATCAGAACCATCAGCAAGCAGTACAGCATCAGCAGCAGAATCAGCACCATTCGCATGATTCAATTATTGAAATTGATGAGATCGAATTACCATCCACTGATGCTAGCCTCAATGTTGTCTACACGAAGCATGGCGATATTCACATAAGACTGCAAAAGAAACGAGTCAAGTCGAATAATGGTAATTCCCTGACAAGACTCTTCGTCTATGTCTCGAGGGCGTTCAAATCCAGACCGAAAGCTAAGCACATGGGATTCTATACACCGCCGATTGATGAGAACTCTTCGCTGTATAGCATGAATATTAATCAGGATGTCCTACACAAAAAGCTAAAGGACTCATCGAAGTACTGCGATGATATCAGTAATAGTAGCTTACAGAACATTGATAAAGAGGCGATGGCGGACGAACTTGCTGAATATTTGAACAACTTTCAAACTTCTGGGTATAGAGGATGAGGCACTTTCTGGAGTCAGAAATAAGAAAAAAAATAATGTGCCTCTTTCAAAGAGGCATAGAGCCATTTCAACTAATTACAACAATTACTTTTGAGGTAAAATACTGCTATCGGTAATCTAATCTAAATTGGAAAGGCTTTTAAATAAGGTGACCATCCGTTCGGGGATGGCCGAGACGATCCCGGATTTGGGATTGATGTGCCCAAAATAAATATGTTCACCCTACTTTTAAATATCTTTCCGTTGTTCCAAATATTTGTGGCCTTACCCATTATACTCTTATCCGCGTTTAGTCGAAATTTAAATTTATACACATAAAACTACAGAAAGTTATGATATTACCAAGATAGAATTTAGCTGATACAAGTTAAACTAAACTATTAAATTTTTACCACTACACTCAGGAAAATTTTACGGCAAAATTACCAGGAAAAAATTTCTCTTCTATAATAGCAGTCACGACATAATGGTTCGAAGGCTTTTATTTTTGCTATACGATTTTGTGGTATACTTACGTATATGTAAGACGTCTACGACTAAGTTTATTGAATATTTAACTGCTTTTTTGATAATTTTCCATTTTGAGAGCAAAAGCGCTATTAGGTGAGTATATTTTAGAAATCAAAACTTGTTCCTTCCTTAAATGAAATAGAATTACTGTTCGTGGGAGACATAGTGATCGCAGGAGTTTTTTTTATGTATAATAGCATTTCAAAAAAAAAAATAAAACATAAGAAAAGCTACATTGGCGAAATAGTTTATATGAGAACAGTCAAAATTTTTATTTGAAAAAAACTTCATTTGTGTGGGAGAGGGGAAGGAGCGATCTGATTAGATTTTGATATATGTGGAACGGCTATGTAATATCTTATTCTAAGCACATTTTGTTTTTATGAATTTATTGTATCAAAAAATTTCGTTTCCGAGAAAAGGGAAACCATTCCACTTTTTTGTGGGAGGGGGGAAAGAGTGGTTGAACTGGATTTTGGTGTATGGATCAGTTATGTAAAATAATATTCTAAATACATTTTGCCCTAACAAATTTTTCAATACGACTCATCGTTTTCCAGCGAATTGCAAAAAAACTATTTCGTTTGTATGGAAGAGGGAGGAAGGAATGGTTCGATTTTGCCTGTTCAGTTTTGCTATTTCGACAAACGCAACCGTACAAAATTTCAAGTCTCTAGCTCAATCTTTTCGAAAGTCATGATGTTCACGGGCGGAGAGATAGACAAACAGACACACAGGACGGGTATTCCAGAAATCAAAATATTTTGTCTATTTCATTTTTGTGTCCGACGATTGGATTGATGCGTCACAAAATGTATACTAAATCTAATATACAGTACAATCGCGATTATATGATCTAATTAATGTTGGGGTGGGTCATATAATCAAGGTTTTCATATAACCGAGGGTCAAATTTTGTATTTTTTTTCAGGTTTCCTTACGTTTAATACAAACAAAGGTTAAAGTGTTAAGTATTTTTTAATCTTCTCACAAACATTTATATTTTGTTAAAGTACTTTAATAAATTTTGTTGTCTAATGCTGCTTATATTTGTTAAAACAGCCTTTTTTTAAGTCTTTGCAGCGTTCCGATCTCTGTTGAGTCAACGTTGCTCTCAACAGCCCAATCCATTGCAATATTGAGAGCTTTGATCGCCTTTGTTTGGGTGATAATTTTTTTCAAAGTAAAAATTTCGTCATCCTCACTTTGCTGACAATCGTCTTCATCTACACTAAAATCTTCAACGAGATCTGGAATATCATTTGTCCAAGCATTAAGCTCAAAGTTCACTGCATCCTCCTTTAAAAAAAATCCAGTTATTTACTCGAAATAATATCGATGATCACATAATCGAGGTTTTTTCGATTCGCAATGATCATATAATCTTCATACAAAGATCATAGAGGCTTCATACAAATTTTTGGGCAGTCATATAACCGCGAGGTTCATATAATCGCGAGTACATATAATCGCGATTGTACTGTACTTATATTTGATTTTCATATCAAGTATAAAATCGATTTCAAATAACACAAAATATGAAATAGCATATCTTTCATGTCCTAACCGTTTATGTGATACTGATTTTAAATGCGCAGCACCCAAACAAGGTCACGGAGTTTGATATCTGGAAGGTCTGCCGGGTCGAAATGAGAAATTTGGCAGATATTGCATTAGGTAATAAAATAATTATCGAGAAGCCTTGTGACAGAGTTTAATAGATGCTACGGCTTGACTGGTTAAACGCTTTTTTTATTTAAAAAAAAAATGAAAAAAGTCCATATGTATGGGAGGGCGGTGAAGAATTGGTCCGATTGAATTTTGATGTATGGAACTGTTATATACAAACATATTTCCCACACATTTCGTTTTTATAAATTTTGCGATACGATGCACAGTTTTCGAGAAAACAGGAAAAAAGTATTCGATTTGCATTTGGGAAAGGGAAGGAGTGGTCCGATTTTGCCCGTTCAAGAATTTAATCTTGCCATTTACGAGAAACGTGTCTATACCAAACTTTAAGCCTCGAACTCAATCCTTCCGAAAATTATGGTGGTCATGGACAGACGCACTCAGTTTTTAAGCATTTGCTAAATACAGTTTTTAAAAAAATCAAATTTTGTTGTTTTAATGTTATTTGAGTCTTTAATGAACCAACCCTGTTAGTTTCATTAATCTACCACACAAAAAAGGTTACCTGTAGGCAGGAGTTAAAGTTAATACCTTTGTTTTATCATATGAGCTAAATTAATTTAAGTTAACGACCTTGCGTCCCGGAATGGCCGGGACAGTCCCAGATTGATGGATGTTGTCCCAGCGACGTACTGCCTCATTTTTGGAAAGAAACGATCACTAATTATATAAATAATACCCTACATTCAAAGCCATTTTTTAAACAGGACAAATGCTATTTATCAAACGGTGTCGTTAGAGTATCATTTTTAATAAAATGGCTTTCACCATAAAATACTTCATTTGTAATATGTATTATCCAAATTCTCTAATCATTAATTACGGGGAAAATCTGTTGGAGAAAATATTGAAAAGTTACAAATGATGGATTATTACATTAGGGGAAGTAGATACCTATGAAGAAAAATTCAATTAATAGAAACATTTATTCAGAAATATTGATTACTGGAATTGTCTAGTATTTATATTGCACTCTTGTATCTTATTAATAATACTCGATTATTAATTTGCTATAATTAATTTAAAAAAAAAACCGTTTGGAATATAAGTGTAGTTACTGGAGTGATGAAAATATATCTCGAGGCGTTCATTAATTTTATATTATACAAATTTCCACTTTAAACGATCCCAATTAAAATTCTTGATGTCTGAAATACAGGCTAAATTGTTTACTAAATTATTGACGATTATGTCGAATTATAACTTTGCGATTAACTTCAACAGGCGATAGAAATCGATATTTCCATAGTACCAAAGCTTATTTACGAAATATGCCATTATTTTGAATCTCACAGGGAAAATTATTATAATATCTAAGAATTTCTAAAGCAAAGTTTCTTATTAAACTTACAATTAATTTTAGAAGAGGTATTTTTATACCGTGCCAACGCAAAGCGGATACGTGCTTTGTCTCAAATTTTGTTCGTGATTATCTAGACAAAATTTTAACTAACCAGAGATAATATTAAAGATATTATTTTAATCATTGAATTTATCTTACAGTGGTCAGAGGAGCGTATCTTCAAGTTTTGTCCTGTGTCAAGTCAGAATTTGACGCAGTGAACTTCCAAACGTCGCCTTAGAAAAATAACCCCATTGGTGGGCACCCTTTGCCATAACCCAGCGTTCTGGTCTAGTTGAAAAGAATTTAGCAAATCATGGAAAAAAATGTATATCATATTGCGAAGTCACCGACTTGAATTAGTTATACTCGTCGAAAATTTACATCCGGCTAGTGACCATTTTAGCGGCCCCTTCCCTTTGCGCGGCGCTGAAGTCATACTGCGGCGCATAGAATTTGATTTCCGAATATCCGCCTCTCTGTCTGTCTGTTAGTTAGCAAAACAACTCTCGAAAGAGTTAACCTAAACTTTGCCAAATTGAGAGAATTATAGCAGCCAAATGTTTCCGATATTTACAATTTTAAAGAAATAGAAACATAATGAAAACTTTGATTACGAGGCAATCGTCAAATACACGATATGGCGTGATTCTAAAATTTCAAATAGATCAATCATATCGCTACTTCGGAGGAAGACTGTCACAACTCAAAAATTGTAAATTTTATGGGAAATGACGTTTTAAAGTTATTCTGATATTTTGTGTTAGTATTTTTGATATTTAGAAAATATCTACAGTAACAAGCTTTTGCATGGTTAATAGTATGTACTAACTTTTAAGCATGCTTTAACTTTTAAGCATGCAGCATGCTTTCACCTCAAATAACGATTCACAACTAAACATGTGACACTGTTGAAAAAACTTTCGCAACTTTTTCGCACAATGCAAGACCGAGAACATCTGCTCTCTGGTGGCCAGAATTATAAGTTACAATTGTAACACTCTTCTACAGGGTGGGCCAGAATAGACGCAGGGGTTTGAAGTCTTTATAACTTTTTTTTTATTTTTATTTTTTTAATTTTGTTTCAGCATTTTGTTAAGAAGACTTGGGCAATTTAAAATGGACCTGTACACAATAGAACAACGAACCGGTGGGCGGTGGGCTCAATGGCTCTTTTACGGGACATGTTTGGCGGACGCATTATTTCGAAAAGAAGCGATTTCAATTGGCCTCCGCGTTCACCTGATCTAACGGCTCCAGATTGTTTCCTTTGGGGATATTTGAAAGAAAAGGTGTACGTCAACAAGCCAACAACCATCAGCCAATTGAAAACCAACATTCGCAGTGAAATCGAGGCCATAACACGAAAGGTTATGGAAAATGTCTTGGAAAGAGCACGGATTTGCGAAGCAGAAAATGGCCACCACTTGCGGGATATAATTTTCCATGTTTAGACCAAAAATATTCCCCATCAATCAACTACATGTATTTGAAAAAAAAATTATAGGTTTCGCTAAAATAAAAAATTTATAAAGAATTCAAACCCCCGCGTCTATTCTGGCCCACCCTGTACAACAAAGTATACCATAATTACCACTCTTCCGCACCTTTAGTACAAATTCGACATTTTTTGAGTTGTGACAGTCTTCCTCCGAAGTAGCGATATTATCATATTTGAATAGAAAGGACCGATTTCGTCAATTAACTAATCTTTTTAGCTGCCCGAGTATTTTTAATAAAATACTGATGTCTCAAAACTTACTAAAGCGAGTTTAATGAAATTTTACAATCAGGTTCCGAGTGTTATTGCGATAGTTATAGGTTATGCCCCCTCAATTCAGAATTTATAACAATTTCTTCCCTTTATCGCACCTTCAGTTTTTTTACATGGACTCCGAACCATGCATGAATTACAACATTTGTAGGGTTTTTATGTTGCAACTCATCAACAGTAGAGGCCGTGATAGCAATCTAGACCGATGATGTCGTTAACACCAAGAGGCAACTATCACTACTCATTTCGTAAAGCATGATGAGTGGACTTGAATTACAGCGTGCGACAGTCGGGAATTGAACCACCGACCTCTGGAATACGGGCCATGTATTTTACCACTTGGACTACGCTGGACACCAATTTCCCCTTCCTTCTCCATTATCCTTCTTGTCGCCACACCTGATATGTCTTGAACCGCTTAAAGAAATCGAAATTGATTTTCACTATTAGCATAGATTAGAGAGTTACTATAGATGAGAAGAAAACGCATTTTCCCATATACTTACGTAGAGTAAATAGCTGCGCTAGTGGAATATTTTCTGATGACATCGGTATTCCTTTTCACTCCTTCACGTTCAATTGGAATGCACAATTGACTGATACGACACAAACACAAACATATCCGGGGCCAGCGCTTTGTTTACATTCGCCGATGGGAATCATTCGTAGGCGCACAGGTTTTCCATTTTACTATTACTAACGTTTTTATAGCACGCAAAATGTCCGCGAAAAACTATGTGCAATGTATTGTTAGGGAATGCTCGGCGGACAGCAAAAAAAATCCCAAAATAAAGTTTTTTACACCATTTCTCACACAAAAGCAATTCATGTCTTTACGAAGCAAATGAAACAGATGCAAAGTACTCTTCTTCAAGAAAAAATTTCTTCCTCGTTTCTTATCTATAGTAACTCTCTAATCTATGCTATTAGAGAGGTAAACCCTCAGAGAAAAAAACTTGAAATAGGCTTCAATAAATCTAGCCTCGATAACTCGAAATTTCTTTTAACTTGAATTTCGTTTCGTTTCCGTAAACTACGATAACTCAAAGTTTTGTTTATCCTTAAAGAGGTTCCACTGTAGCACTTATTTTTCCAATTCAACTCTTTTAGTTTGTGTATATTCTGTTTAGTGTTTTATAGTCGTTTATTTGTGAGAAGAGTTTATATTCACAATCTGTGCAGGGCGTTGATTTTCCCTCTGGCGGCGAAAATTTAAATACAATCTTGACAGTAGCGGCAAATTTAAAATTTGTTTTTAATTCGACATATTTTGAAAAGTAAACAAATGACAATTTTCTTTCGAAAAAGTGTAATATTTAGCTGTGAAAAGTATTTATCTAAGTCGGGCGGCCAGCCGGCAGTTTTTCATGCAATTCTAGATGGATTTCCGTACACTTTTCCATTGAAAAACAAAATAGAAAAGTCTCCGAAAATCGTTTTAGAATTTCCCCGGATTAGCCAAATGAAAAGGTTTTACGTTTTTGAGAAAAAATTTTAACAATCATGACAAAAAAATGTCACAGAAATAAACACAAATGGTTGAGGTTAAATACAAAAGATTATTTTTTGCTGTCAGCAATTTCGATTGAATTCAATTTTATTGCGCTTTTTTGCTGCCAACATGTGTTTCCCTCCCTCTTCGGCACTACAACCGGTTTCCGCTATTGGCCTCCACAAGCAAGAGTAATTTTCTTTTCGCTGTGCATGAAAGATCTTTTTTCATCAGCGGTTTAAAAATTTCAACTTGATCACAAAGTAAAGGCTTAAATTCGCCTTTACTTTGTGATCAAGTGATCAAGTTTTTTTAAAGGAAAAGGGAAATACGAGTAATGTTTAGACAATTAAGGGACGCATTCAACATTTTTTTCGTTTTTGCCAACGGGACAACAATTAAACAATATTCTTAAGTGGACGAAACTCAAACATTAGCGCGATATTACACACGGCAACTTTCGGGCTTACTTAAGCCGATTTTTGGAAGAAACAACTGAGGAGGGAAAAGTTGCCACTTGAAATCATGGCTTATCGACAATCTGTATACATGCAAAGCGTGTGAACCGGTTTGGGAAAAGTAGTAGCCAGAAATCATTTTCGTTCTGACCGTCAGCAGGTAAAGATCTTGGGAAGTATATGAGCAGCAGCAATTTCAATTGAGTACACACACACACACACATGTAAACTTGTGTAGCATATGCAAACAGGATTGGCTTATTTAAGCCACAAATGTAAGCACATTAGGCCATGCGAGACGGTACGTTAAATGGGTGCAAAAAATCCGGTTTTGAGGAAAAGACGCTCTCGGGAATTAGCGGGGAAATACTCCTCGAAAAATGGCAGCGCAACAGAGCAAAAGCACGCACACATAAAAGACAAAGCGGTTTGATTTTCATTCGGTTCGGGAAACACACGCACACATTTAAATGTCATGCGTGGTTACACAGCCAGAGCAAAAGATACTCCACGTACGGTGCCGCAGTAAACCTGAAAATAAACCATTTCACGTTTGCGATAACACGTAGCGTCTCGCATCGCCTATTGGCTTATTAAGCCCAAAAGTTGCCGGCTTACTTAAGCCAAATGTAATCTGGCGCTTAGTGTTTATCGACTGCTACGAGAGCAGTCGTTATGAAAATTCGTTTTGGAAGGATCAGTGTTGCGGAGTCATAGCGCGGTATTACACACGGCAACTTTCGCTCTTACTTAAGCCGATTTTTGGGAGAAACGACTGAGAAGGGAAAAGTTGGCACTCGAAATCATGGCTTATCGACAATCTGCAAGTGATGAACGTCCCTGCCAAATTTGTCATCAGGGCGTCATCGAGGACGTCATTATGACATATCTGGTGACCGTCATGGGAATTCTCTTATGACATTTGTTCGGAGGTGGTAGATTTGGTTATTATATATAAATCACAACCATGGCAACTGGTAACAACAGCGTGTGGACTCGAACTGGTTGTCGTTATGAGTTGTCGTTACAACTGTGTGTGGAAATGCCCAATCTGCATACATGCAAAGCGTGTGAACCGGTTTGGGAAAAGTAGTAGGCAGAAATCATTTTCGTTCTGACCGTCAGCAGGTAAAGATCTTGGGAAGTATATGAGCAGCAGCAATTTCAATGGTTTGAGTCCACACACACACATGTAAACTTGTGTAGCATATGCAAACAGGATTGGCTTATTTAAGCCACAAATGTAAGCACATTGGCTTATTAAGCCCAAAAGTTGCCGGCTTAAATAAGCCAAGTGTAATACCGGACATCGTCGAGGGTAACTTTATTGGAAAGTTGACAGCGAGAAACAAATACAACGCCATTTTATATCACCACCACAAACATAAAAGCTCTTATTCGTATTTATGTATAACGACATCGTTGTGGATAACTACATCGTTATAAGTGCCAAGAATCAAACTGTGTATTAGAAATAAAAGCATAAAATATAAAAATATATATTTATCTCGTTTTTAGTTCTGATACACAGCGCCCAAAAAAAAACTTTTTTCCTTTTTAGTGCATTTTTTTAAAATAAAAGCTTTTTTAGGAATTTTTTTTCGATTTTTTTTAATTTTTCCGTTTTCTCTCCGAGGTGATCCTTCCATTTCTGACAATTTTTTGATACTATAACACACTTATGTATTCCAAGCAAAACCCTTTGGCCATTTTTTCCAACAATAAATAAAATCTTCCCTTAACCCAACGAAATAAGGGCAGTCGCCTTTCTACTGTTAGCACTCTTGCTGAATGCTCTGTTCTTATATCCACTCACATATGAATAAGAAAATGTCCTTTTCAACGCCCTTAGAAATTTATCTTACTCGAAACTTTATTTATAATTTTTTTTTTCAATTTCTACAATAAAATAAAAACGCCCACTGCTTAGACTGTTAAAGAAAGTAATCAGACACCCACCAATGGTTTTTGAGTCCTACGAAGCTTTGTCTTCAACATTGATTTTTGGGAAAATGACAAACCATATATAGAGGGCTATTATTTTTAACGCCAATTGTTTTTATTTGACCATCAAAACAAAGTTGTTATTTTATCTTTCGATAAAAGTGAGAAGAGGTTTCCGCATCAGAACACCTAATCAAAATTTCCTGTTATTCTACTATCGATACTATCGAAATACTCTTGAAAAAAAAAACCTAAAAGGGACTATCTTACCTTCGAAACAAAAGATTTATCTTTGATCTGTTATCGAATGGAAATAGCCAATTATTGGAGATTGTCCTTTGCTTTTTGTTGTTCTCTAGAAAATCGAAACTGAACAAAAAAGTATTAAGATGTCAAAACTAAGATAAATAGTCCTCACAGTTTCATTCCATGAATTATAAAATATTTGCTATTCCGCTTTTGTCTGCCGGATACTCAAAATCATAGGCCATTCAATAATTTATTGACGTTACAGATGGTTGCCGTTCATACTAAAAACTGAACTTGGACAAAATTGAAATATTTGACAAAACGAAAAACAACAACTTCTCTGTTAAATTAATTCTTTTAAAACTTTGAATATAAAATGAAAAAAGAACTTTCTTCGTTTCAGATGAATTTTAGTCTACTTAGATGTTTCCACTTGAAGGGAATTCAGAAGATCCTACTTTACTTATTTGCTAACGAATCGAGGAGGAACAACGATAATACAATTTGTGTCAATATGTGATATGATTAAAAAACAGTTTAACTGTGATTTAAGATTGAAGAATATAAAAATATTGTTTAAATTAAATGTAATTATTGAATGTTAAGATATTTATAAATTTAAAATATATATTATGAATAAAGACGAACAATTATTTTAAATTTGAATAATTTTGGGCTATAGGTCATATTGAAAGGTATTTATTTCTATCGAAACTATATGTCTATCTAAGTCATATGACTCATGGCCGCAATTTGCGTTTAATTCAAATGCAGGGCAAATTTTCGGGCATTTCATATTGCAGTATGGTTCAGAATAAATTGATTTTACAGCCCAATATAGCTATTTTCCAATCACTGATAGATTTAAAAAAAAGTTTGAAGTGGACTTACTATGAGGAGCCTCTCTTTCTGAAAAGAAAATCTCATTTGAAAAAAAAACTAGCCGTGTATGAAATGCAGGGCAAATAAGTAAATGCTGTTTTATGATATTTCAAAAACTATAAATTTTAAAAACAGCAGGGCAACGAGTTTCTTATTTTTTCATCTCAACCCACTATTTTTGATTTTCCTGCAAGCAGCTTGACAAAGCTTGCCCTGTGTATGAAATAGACGTCCACATTTAAAAAAACACAATTTTATTTCCGATAACATTCCAAAAATATACACATAAGGTAAGTGTGCATAATTCGGATCACTGTTTTGAAGCTAAGAGATTAGAATTAAATTGTAAAATAACTATGAAAATTTTCAAACATTTTTACATTGTGTCATTAAGTTGAAGTGCTTATTTGTCGGAAACATTCATATTTTTTTTCTTGGAACAATTTCAATAACAACGGATCGTACTAAATCTACATAATTTGGATCATCTGCCGATTATAATAGTATTAACCGTTTGAATAAAAAATATTTTCAGATATAGTTTAATTAATTCTTTAGTACTTGGACGTAATAGTAAGAGCAAAAAATAATTTATCACTATTAAAAAGCTTAAATGAGTATACGGCTTCTATTCGCTATTTCTTTAGACGTTAAAAAGGAATTCGTTATTTATTGTTTGGTTAATTTTTAGCGGTAAACTATAACAATAAATTCCGAATGTAAATACCTAAAAGTTGCGGAAAATATAAGAGAATGCACGAATATTTTTATTCTTTGATACGGTGATTAGTTTTCTTATTTTACAAAAAATAAAGAGAGGCGATCTACATTTTGGACAACGTCCTGAATGAGAATACCAGCAAATTTTCTTTCCCGTATTACAGATGTACAGAAAAAAGCTGCACTTAATATTCAGCTGTGGAAAAATATCAAATAAACTTCAGCTTCTAAAAAATTTTCGATCAAATATTGCGTGCCAAGGGATCTCCCATAGTATTTCTTGTTGTATCTACTTGAATGCGCTTTGGAATATACTTGGAATAACCACTTAAATTATGCTTCAAAAAAATTCTTTAATATAGTAGGGGAAGCCGGGGCTTGTATTAACAAAATTTGGAAATTGGGTCATATTTTTTTTAACAAGTAAAATTTTTGATATTGTTTTTATATCTGTAGGTCTTCAGTCAGGTATCATAAGAAATAAAAAAAAGTTTCAACCAGGTAGTCACTATATGAAAAAAAATCATTTTTATGAAAAAATGCCATCTGTTAAAACTAACCCCGGTCACGGGGCTAGTTTTAACAACGATGGGGTTAGTATTAACATAAGTTTTAACATGGAAATAATTAAAAGAAAAGATTTTTTTTTCACAAAAATTATAAAATAAACAACATATATATCCTTTTAAATTCAAATATATTAATTATCACAAAAACTAATAAAATGAACCAAATAAATATCCTTTTCAAGGAACATAAATTGACAAAAAAACTTAAGTCGTTTTAAAAAACAAAAAGAAATATTATTATCTAAAAAAGGTTTCAGCGAAGCTTTTTTGTACATAATTTGTATCTATGAAAACATAGTATGAGAATTCTTACTCTATGTTGTCATCGTCAGTATGTATTAACACGTGTTAATTCTTGCCCCAGGGATTTGTTAATTTTAGCCCCGACACTACTTTTTTTTAATTATTGATTATACCAAAGATATAGTTAAGGATTGTAATAAAACCAAAGGACATTATAAATTATAGCTTCATTAACTTACATTATCGATAAAGTTATATTCAATAATATAAAAAACTAAGACGGAAATCCAAATATTGCAAACCATAAAAAGTTCGTTTACCAGCTAAAATTCGGTTTCTGTGCTTAACCCTCACTGGCAATGAACTGTTTATGACTGATGAGTCACGATATGATTGACCTTATCGAGTGATGGACAAAAACCAAATTTCGAGATTGTGGCTCGTATATTTCGGCAGGAATAGGCTTGTTAATACTTACCCCTTTTAATACTAGGCCCGGGTTCTCCTACATAGGTACAGTAGAGTGGATTAAAGGAAAATATGAAATATTTTTCGAACTTGATATTCCCGTGTTGGAAGCATCTGGGGCCTATTCTACAAAAGTACAAGACTTGTATTTGTAGCTATATGTTCGCTTTAGTGTTTGAAAAAAAAGTTAACTATCTCTTTTAGCAGTATTTACAAGCAATTTGAACGTGGGGTATGTGTTCTAAAGAATTTCTCAGCAAATGAACCGTTTGTAGAAATAAGATATCAAAGAAAAATTATGTTTTTCATGAAAAATTCAAATTTGAATTCGTAGTAAAAAATCTCACGGAAAAATGAAGTCCTTTTTTTCCTCTTTCGTCGAAAGATCCCTCAAATATAGAAGAAGTCTTTTGATCTTTCATGCAAACTACATTCAATGAAAAATGTATTTTATAAGCCCTTTAAAAAATTATATATAAAAATGACATTTTTCAACATTCCATTTTTAATTAATACAAAAGGATCTTTGACTTTTGATGGCTTCCAAAAATTTTAATATTTCACAAGTCACCCTCAGACAACATATTGAAAAACGTCATGTATTTAAATTTACAGAGGCGAGAAATAAGGAAAAAAAAGTTTAAAACCTTTCCATAAAATAATTCAATTCAAAAATAACAAGAAAATTTTAAAACAATAAAATGGTTGATTGGAGACATGATGATAGGCTATGCTTTTAGAATATATTTTTAAGACAAACGAGAGCAAACAATAAATCCATCAAAAAACAAAATATTTGTATTTTCCTCACCAGTAGTTATGGAGAATTTAATTGTGGATGAGTTCAAAAATTCCGAAGTTATTTTCCTGGAAGGCCCAATTAAAAGAATGATCTGCAGATATTTTATATTAAGCTTTTTTGACGTTCATGGCATTTTATTTTATTTCGAGAAAATAAATTAAAAGTTGGGTCGTTATCAAATTTTGTCAAACTATATTTGGTAATAAAATTTTGCTATTGCAATAAATCACTTTTTAATTAAACCAAGATATTTTTGTAAGAAGACCAACAAGAATTGGTTTAAGGTAGTAAACAATTTTTTCAAGAAAACCGGAACATTTTAAAATTATTACTTGATGAAGTAATAATTTTAAAATGTTCCGGTTTTCTTGGAAAAATTGTTAAAGAAAATATCAAGTACTGTATAGCGGTCCGACTCCGTCTTCATCCGTCTCGCAGTCTGAATTCCAGTTAAGAGGTTGTCCTGCATATGTTGGAAAGGAAACCTAAAAACTAGCCCAGTAGAGTATTGTTGAAGTGAACATTTTTGTTTTGCTTTTATGCCAATTGTAAACGAAATGTTTACCTTTTCTTGGTGACCAAATTCCCCTTTCCCCTTGGAAATCCTGACGACTTCTGGCTGCTGAGACTCCCCGATGGGCAGGCGTCGACTTTCGACAAAGATTAATCCCTAAAAAAATGCGTAAGAAATAAATAATAATGTTATAAAAAAGAATCTAGTTCAGGCATCATCAGCTAGTGGCTCAGCTGGCTCATCACACAGATTGTCTTTAACAGCGTGACCACTATAATCGACCTTTTATTGTGTGCTGTAATGCTTGTGTGTGCGGCTTCGGATCGCAGGAATAAAACGAATCGTGCTTTGAGTTGGAATCGGTGCTTTATTACCATGACGCATTTGATTTTAAATCAGTTCGTGTCAAGCCATTGCCGTGGAAGGTTGTGTTTCATTGAACTTTAAGTACAGTGAGCAACATAATGAAAAGAAAATTTGAAAATGAATGCGAAACACAATTTCTCTTTTCAGATAAAGAAAATTATCTGTTTATCTGATATGCCAAAAATTTTTGACAAAAAAAATGTTTAATTTGAAAAGGCACTATAATGCATTTCACCGAAATGATTGGGAAAAATTAGGTAGTGTTCAGGCCCACCAAGAATGTTCAAATCCATTTCACCTGAAAAAGAACAAAACAACAATGAAAAAATAATAAACATAAAAACCAAATATAATTACCTCAAATCATCCTCCCAAGGAAAAGTTCCCGAATCACGATCAAGTGGAACACCCTCTCGGGGCAAAGAGTGCTCCACCAGCTACCTATAAAAAGAGAAGAACGCATTAGACGAACATCATTATTAGGGCAGTTGCCCAAGTGGGAGCAAGCTGCCTTGACCTTACCTTGCCTCCCATTGTCTGCCTCCCATTTCTGCCACCCACTGCTACCTCTCTGTCCGTCTCACGTTCCCTCGGCAAACCTAAAAACACAAAAATAAAACACTCACTTTCACAACAAAACAAAAACTGACGTCTTCAGCTAGGAAATGTAAAACATTATTCTAAAGCCCACATTCCCTAGATGACAATTCCCTAGATGACAAACTAGAGTACCACCACCACAACTAAAGCGTGTGAAAGATCACCAAGTCACTCTCAATCGTTTACACGATTTATTAATGCACAAAATACGGACATCCCCTCCACTAATATAGTATAAACCAGAAAATCCGCTACTTCAGTGTGTATATAAGACCAAGCACTGCTGGAAGCAAATCACTTCAGTTTCATCTCTCGATTCGATCACGTCGAACTAACTAATCCTAACTCCTATACCAGTTAGGAAGAAACTCAGGAAGTCAATCTAGCAACATATTCGTTGCAACTAGGCAGAGGATACGCTGCAAATCAGGCAGAGGATACGCTGCAAATCAGGCAGAAGATACGCTGCAATCAAGGCAATAGATACATTGCAAACTAGGCAGAAGATACGCTGCAATCAAGGCAATAGATACATTGCAAACTAGGCAGAAGATACGCTGCAATCAAGGCAATAGATACATTGCAAACTAGGCAGAAGATACGCTGCAATCAAGGCAATAGATACATTGCAAACTAGGCAGAAGATACGCTGCAATCCAGGCAATAGATACATTGCAAACTAGGCAGAAGATACGCTGCAATCAAGGCAATAGATACATTGCAAACTAGGCAGAAGATACGCTGCAATCCAGGCAATAGATACATTGCAAACTAGGCAGAAGATACGCTGCAATCAAGGCAATAGATACATTGCAAACTAGGCAGAAGATACGCTGCAATCAAGGCAATAGATACATTGCAAACTAGGCAGAAGATACGCTGCAATCCAGGCAATAGATACATTGCAAACTAGGCAGAAGATACGCTGCAATCCAGGCAATAGATACATTGCAAACTAGGCAGAAGATACGCTGCAATCAAGGCAATAGATACATTGCAAACTAGGCAGAAGATACGCTGCAATCAAGGCAATAGATACATTGCAAACTAGGCAGAAGATACGCTGCAATCAAGGCAATAGATACATTGCAAACTAGGCAGAAGATACGCTGCAATCAAGGCAATAGATACATTGCAAACTAGGCAGAAGATACGCTGCAATCAAGGCAATAGATACATTGCAAACTAGGCAGAAGATACGCTGCAATCAAGGCAATAGATACATTGCAAATCAGGCAGAAGATACGCTGCAATCAAGGCAATAGATACACTGCAATCAGGCAACAGATTCGTTGCAATCACGAAGAAGCTACGCTGCAAGAAGCTACGCTGTAATCAGGCAACAGATACGTTGCAACTAGGCAGATGCAACACTGCAATCAGGCAGAAGACACGCTGCAATCAGGCAACCGATACGTTGCAATCACGAAGAAGCTACGCTGCAATCAAGAAGAAGCTACGCTGCAATCAGGAAGAAACTACACTACCAGCAACTACAATCAACGGACACCGAAGACAGAAGATCCAGAGATAGTGCATAACAAGAGACGTCCACACAAAGCAACGACGGAGACATAATTAAAAAGAACATTGAATCATTATATTTGAAAACATTAATAAAGTTAATTAGAATTAGTAAATATAAACTGTTTCATTTGACCCGGCACCTCTTCATTTATTTCGAGCTAGAAACCGTCGCAAGACGGCCTGAGCCCGAACAGGTAGTGATGAAAAAGCCCAACTTATGTGCTAACTGAAACCCAAATTAGATCAAAATAATAAAAATGATATTGATTTTGACACTATAACTACTAAATTTTTAAGTAACTAATTAGTAAACAAAACGAATATTTTTATATTGAATTTTTTTATTTTATTTAAATATCTTTGAACTCTATATGTGCACATTATTTTGGTGGCAACTGTATTTTAATTTGTAGTTTATAAATTTTGATTCTAAAGGGAGCGACAGTTACTTTGATGACCCCTGATCTAGTTAGATCTTAGCTGTTATCACGATCGTTTGACAGATGCAGTATTATCAGTGGGGGGTATTATCCTAAAGGAATCCAATTTTTTAGTACAAATACTTACCTTTAGAAAATTACACCAGATATCACTTAAGACGGTTAGAACATTATTTAAAATTTTGATTAATCACTGTGGTTGAGTTGCGGTTGTGATTTGAAATAGACAAGTTCGACAATCTTATAAAGTTTAAGAATACTTAGTGTAGTGTATCGAAAGGGAAATAATAGGTTTTTTTGTAATAATATTTAGTTTAGTGAAAAATTAATTTAAAATTTTTAATAGCCGGATTGAACGGGCGTCGACGCTTTTTCTGGTCGGAGACAGTCAGATTGGCCCAAAAGGACTCTGGAATTAAAGCAAGTACTGTACAAATAATTTCATTAAACATCCCGTAGATTTGTTAAAGAATTTTCGGAGTTATGTGCGTTATAGATTCGGTCTTTCCCTTATTAATTATGTAGTACCAGGAAGACCGAGCCATGCTCGGCGACCTCAAAATCCTACTTTTGCTGATTTTTGGGGAAAAACTAAATTCACATGATCTTTATAGAGCTTTTCCACAGTTTTTAAATTCCCGACCTAGAAAGCTAGAACTAAAACTAACGCGCGATAACAAAATTTCATAGAAATCGGTTGAGTGGTTATTGAGTAATTGCTGTCACCGATTTCTGAAACGTTGTTTTGAGACACCAGGAGAGGGGTATCGAGGGGAGGGAAAAGTCAGGTTTGTAGTGGGAAAATCGAAAGACCTTAGCCCCGTTAGTAATACTGTAAAGTCTCATTAAGATAGGACCACCCAATTTCAAGATACCAGGCGAGGGGTATCGAGGGGAATTTTCTCAGTGACCTATCTAGATCGAATCCTTGTCCCCGAAAATCCCTAACCACCAAGTTTCGTGAAAATCGTTAGGCGGGTTTTCGAGATCGTTTGTGCAGACAGACAGACAGACAGACATTCCTCGTATTATTATATTATAGGATTCAACGATTTTTATAAAAGTTTTGCGTCGAACTAGAAACAGAGCCAATTGAATTACGCATATGCGTCTCTGGCACAAGATAAAAAGGAAAACCGCTGGAAAACAGAAAAGGGAAATTCGTAGCACCAGGAAAAACATCATAGTTTAATTTCGTCGTTGAAAATTACATATAGCAAATTCCGAAGCAGTTAACTTTCAATCAAAAGCTATCGGCCGTTGCTTCACTTTGTTTGAGGAGGACAAAGGTACATGGATCGTTTCCCGTCCTACTGAATGATTCATCGCATCAGTTCAAATATTAAATTATTGCTTGAAATCCGTTTTCTTTTTTTTTTATTATTTAAATTCAAATTTTTTGTTTGTTCTTTCTAAATTTTCTTATTTAGACATGGTTTGCTAAACTCGTTAGTTTGGGCCAGATACGAAACCAAGGTAAGGTTATAGGGTACGAAGGACATGACCTAAAATAATAAAGTTTTCACAAAGTAGAAATTTTCCCTTTCCTAATCCTTTTAGTTTGTAAAGGATATGTTGATGATAAGTCCCAGGCTCAATACTTTTGTAGTGTATGGTCATTGTTAGAGGTTGGCCAGATCCCCTTCACCACTGAGCTAAGTTGGAAGGAAAATCCAGCGTGCCTACCCAACTACCATCTTAACAACACATATATCCAGCAGTTAGTAAGATCTCTCCGCCTTCACGCTACATAAGTTAATAGAAAGCAGAGTCAGATAAAACCCATAGCTTTATATTTAACAAACATAATAATTTTATGTTTAACAAATAGCTACGGAAGGTGAAAAAAATGTGCAAATTATGATGCCAGAAAATTTTCTCATCCCTTTTTCAGAGCAAGTCCGGAACCAAATAAAAGTTCAGTGGCAATCTCAACCCACTCCCTTAAAACAAAGTTGAAATTAACAAAATCACAGTATATCAGATAGACAAAAAACGAGATGTTAATTATTCCCACCGAAGTCGCCAGATCTAATTTGGAATAAAAAAAAATACTAGTGAAACTCAAAATTGAGGGTATATAAAAAAAAAACTCTATATTTGACAAATTTAATTACAACAACAATTCTAACGTTCTTAAAGCTAAGAGAAACTATAGGAAGAAAAATCTAGATAATATAAATATTCAAAATAACTTTATGTGGCCATTCTTAGCAAATTTATATTCGAATCAAAATAATGTAAAATACACAAAAAAAGGTCAGCAATCCCTGCCTTGTAATTCTTAAGTTTATTGTTAGTGTTATCGTTGAAATTTGTTAATTTATTTTATTTATTGATTTTTATATTTAATGTTTGGAAGTCCTGTCCATGGATGTGTTTGTGTTGAATGTTTTAAATTTTATGTTGATGCATGTTGCACGTTACAACGGCGGTTAACGTTGAACATTCCGGAATATTCTTTTTTGAATAGATTTTTGTACGTAGATGTAGAAATTTTCCTAGTAATATAACTTGCAGTGTTTGTGATATAATTTGTAATATAATTCGTAATTTATATTTCTTCGATTTTGCATTGGTAAAATGTTACTTTAGGGGCGCGGTTGACTAGGATCTTCATATTTTTTTCCTAGCTTTTTGGGGTCAAATGGATTTAAAAAATAAAAAAAAATGTAGTCGCTCGGCTATAGGGGGGAGCCGGAAGCCCCCCAAAGTTTTTTCGCAAAACCTACACATCGACCCGTCTCCTTCTCAATTCCTCCGAAAACCCCTTGTCCATCTACATGCCGTCCACGGTGATATTTTCTCCTGCCGAACTTACTTTCGTCGATTTGCACAGTTTTGCCGACTCCGCCAAGCTATTCTTTGAGAGAAATCATGACTATCTCAAGGCAAAAGCTTGACCAATCTACCAAAGTTCTTGAGCAGCCAATTCGGACTTGGTTTCCTATGACACGAAGCTGGACATTGTCAATCCAAAGATTGATAAATTTTAAAATTTTGTCTAGCGGCAGGTGAGTTTTCTCAAAGAAGGTATCTGTGAGTATGCGGACGCTAAACCCGCAACGTACTTTCTATCTACCTTTGTAAAGAGAGGTCACCTCATTGCAATGCCATTTAATGTGGCCCTCGGGGCATGTTTTCTCCCCAGTTTTTGCTATAACTCCAAATTCCTGCAATTTGCCGATTAGGTTTTCGCCCTTGCCCCAATCGTGAATGTCCCATAGATTAATTGGCTGCCGGCTCCCCCCTATGGCCGAGTGACTAAATTTTTTTTATTTTTTAAATCCATTTGACCCCATAAAGCTAGGAAAAAAACATAACAAAAGCTATAATTGCCAATCTGGCAATTATTGAAAACCCGTATGGTGATTTAAGTGAACAGCGAACAGTTGTATCAAAATTCCACTTTGAAGTCAAACTTTCCAATAAGATTTTTTAAAATTTATTCCAATCGGATTTTGATGTATGGGAGTTTTATGTAGAATCATATCCTAAATAACTTTTGTTCTTGGACTTTTTTGATAAGATGCACCGTTTTTGAGATATTCGCAAAAATCGTTTTCGTTCGTGGTACCCCATATGGACCGTTTTCGCCCATTAACGAACTTAGCCTCGCATTTTACGAAAAACGGATCTGTGCAAACTTTCAAGTCTCTAGCTCAATCCGTGCGCCCGCAATCCGCGCCACAGACAGACGGACGGACAGACAGACAGACAGACAGACGGACGGACGGACGGACAGACAGACAGACGGACGGACATGCAAAAATTAAATATTTTCATCATTCTAAACACACTGGTGTAATTCATTTTTTTGTGCGATGACGGGATCTTGGCGTTACAAACGGTAAGGCAAAGTTAATATACCCTTTGGTTTCACCATACGGGTATAAAAAATATGAAGATCCTAGTCAACCGCGCCTCTAATGTAAAGTTTAGCCGAAAACTTATTTGTACTTACAAATTGTTATTGCTGAATGTGTATTTTGCATGAAATTCTCTTGAGTTATTTGTTATGTTACGTCCAGGAATTTATGTATCGCCTAATAAGGAATTTATGTATCACCTTCTGTCTTAATGTGTGCAGGTCGTGAAGTATACACGATTTGGTGTGCCTGGGGTGGGGTGGCAGGAGAAGCTTAGATGCTTGACTCCCAAGGTAGCCACGGGGGAAATCATGGAGAGGGGAAAAGATAAAAAAACTACTCTGGGGGTGGAAGAATGGCGGAGCCCTTACCAGCGCCAACCTCGTCTCCTCCTTACAATTTCGCGATGCTCCCCTTCACCGCCGGAGCCTTCACATCTCTCTCATATTTCAATCTAATTAAGCATGCTTAAATGCAAACTTACCTGGTAGTTCATCGACGAAGTTGCGAATTCCGCGACTCTGCTCTTTTCTCCGTTTTTATTTTTTTTTTATTTCCTTCTTTGTTTCATCTTTTTATACCCGTATGGTGAAACCAAAGGGTATATTAACTTTGCCTTACCGTTTGTAACGCCAAGATCCCGAAAAAAGAATGCACTAAAAAGAAAAAAATAATTTTCTGGACGCTGTGTATCACAAATATAAAAGCTTTTAAAAAGCGAGATAAATTTTTATTTTATTGTTTTATGCTTTATCTCGCTTTTTAAAAGCTTTTATATTTGTGATACACAGCGTCCAGAAAATTATTTTTTTCTTTTTAGTGCATTCTTTTTTCATAAAAGCTTTTTTTTAAAAATTTTTTTTTAATTTTTTTTATTTTGTTCTTTTTAGTCTTCGAATATATCCTTACATTTGAGATGTCCTTACAGGCTTTTTAACTTGAGAATCGTATTCAGCGACCCCAAAAACCCCCAGAATAGATTTTTTTCCGGAAAATTTGGAGAAAGGGATACTCACGTTATCCTTACAGGACCTTCCGTTATCCTTACAGACTTTGTAATGACAGATTCGGATTCAGCAACCTCAAAAACCCCCAGAATAGATTTTTTTCCGGAAAATTTGGAGAAAAGGATAATCACGTTATCCTTACAGAACCTTCCGTTATCCTTACTGACTTTTTAATGACAGATTCGGATTCAGCGACCCCAAAAACCCCCAGAATAGATTTTTTTCCGGAAAATTTGGAGAAAAGGATAATCACGTTATCCTTACAGGACCTTCCGTTATCCTTACTGACTTTTCAATGACAGATTCGGATTCAGCGACTCCAAAAACCCCCAGAATAGATTTTTTTCCGGAAAATTTGGAGAAAAGGATAATCACGTTATCCTTACAGGACCTTCCGTTATCCTTACTGACTTTTTAATGACAGATTCGGATTCAGCGACCCCAAAAACCCCCAGAATAGATTTTTTTCCGGAAAATTTGGAGAAAAGGATAATCACGTTATCCTTACAGGACCTTCCGTTATCCTTACAAGGACGAAGTAGTGAAAATATTGTATTGTCATCGGACTTATATAAGTGTGCAAAATTTCAAGTCAATCGGACAAGCGGAAGTGGGTCAAAATTGGGTTGCAAGATTTGACCCCGACAAACAGACAGACAGACAGACAGACAAGATAGCGAGCTAAATAAAAGCTTTTAAAAAAATGAATTACACCAGTGTGTTTAGAATGATAAAAATAATTAATTTCTGCATGTCCGTCCGTCTGTCCGTCTGTCCGTCTGTCTGTCAGTCCGTCTGTCTGTCCGTCTGTCTGTCTGTCTGTCTGTCTGTCTGTGGCGCGGATTGCGGGCGCACGGATTGAGCTAGAGACTTGAAATTTTGCGCGGATCCGTTTTTCGTAAAATGCGAGGCTAAGTTCGTTAATGGGCAAAAATGGACCATTAGGGGGGGTACCCCCCATACGAACGAAAACGGTTTTTGTGAATATCTCAAAAACAGTGCATCTTATCAAAAAAGTCCAAGAACAAAAGTTATTTAGGATCTGATTCTACATAAAACTCCCATACATCAAAATCCGATTGGAATAAATTTTAAAAATTCTTATTGGAAAGTTTGACTTCAAAGTGGAATTTTGGTACAACTGTTCGAATTTTGATACGAATATCACCATACGGGTCTCCAATGATTGCCAGATTGGCAATTATAGCTTTTGTTATGTTTTCGTTTATGTTTCACTTTTCCTTTTCCCCTTCTCACTTTTCCTTTAACACTTATTCCCTCTCCCGAACTGTCCTTTTTCCTTTATCCCGTCTCACTTTTCCTTCTTTTTCCCTTTTCACTTTTCCTTTAACACTTTTCTTTTTCCCCGTCCGAAAGGGAAATTCTTATTTTAAAAAAACACTTATTCGATCTACCGAAAATCAAAAAAACTACTGCTGCTGCGCTTTCTTTGTGCGCATCTCACTCAAAAGAAAAAAAACCTTTTTTTTTTTTTTTTTGATTGAGCAGACAAGGGCTTTTGTTCGGACAGCCTCTCGCCATGTCCCGCCAACTAGACAAATTTACCGTCAGGATCTTTTGTATTCGATTCCATTATCAGGCATGCTAATAAAGGGTGGTTAAATTTTAAGGGCCGATGTTGAATGTGAACCACACCTAAACGTCAAGTTTTTTTCTGCATTTCATTTGACATTTCTCAATTTCAGACTAACTCAATTTGAACCATGGAAAGATACACAATCGAGCAACGCGTTAAAGTTATTCAGGCTTATTATGAAAATTTTCGAAGAAAATCATCTTCAGTGATGAGGCACATTTTCACCTCAGTGGATTCGTCAATAAGCAGAACAGCCGCATTTGGGCGAATGATAATCCAAGAGTGATTGTCGAAAAACCAATGTACCCACAAAGAGTGACTGTTTGGTGCGGTTTATGGGCTGGCGGCATCATCGGGCCGTATTTTTTCCAAAATGAGGCCGGTCAGGCAGTTACTGTGAATGGTGTTCGCTATCGTGAGATGATAACGAACTTGTTATGGCCCGAATTGGAAGATATGGATGTGGACGATATGTGGTTTCAACAGGACGGTGCCACTTGCCACACAGCTACCGAAACAATCGCTCTTTTGCGCGACAAATTTAATGGCCGTGTTATCTCACGTGGTGGCGATGTCAATTGGCCGCCAAGATCATGTGATTTGACACCGTTGGACTTCTTTCTTTGGGGTTATTTGAAAGAAAAGGTGTACGTCGATAAGCCAGCAACAATTCAAGAGCTAAAGGATGAGATAATTCGGCACATTAACGGCATAGAACCTCAATTATGCCTCAGCGTCATCGAAAATTTGGACCATCGGATGGAGGTGTGCCGCCGAGGTCGCGGCGGCCATTCGATTGTGTATCTTTCCATGGTTCAAATTGAGTTAGTCTGAAATTGAGAAATGTCAAATGAAATGCAGAAAAAAACTTGACGTTTAGGTGTGGTTCACATTCAACATCGGCCCTTAAAATTTAACCACCCTTTATAACAAAAAAAAATTCTTTTTGGTACGGGCCGATCGTTAGTTGCGGTTAAATTCGGTTAAATCAGGGATTCTCAACCTGAAAAGGTCCTGACAAGATATTGTAAAAAATGTTTTTTTTGTGGCATTCGTTACATGGTTTGGAAAAAGTATTTTCGTTACACTAGTCGCACGTTATATTTAGTTAATGGTTGAATTTTGGAAATATTTTATGTCAAATAAGTGTTGCCGTTTTTAACTAATTAGTGTTTTTTTAACTAATTAGTTACATTTTTGTTGTTACACTTTTAGTTTAACAAACTTTTTAAATGTTACACTATTTTTATTAAATTTTGATTTTTATTTCCGTTTATGTTTTGTTGAAAATATTTGTATGGGATTTTAAACGTACTGAAATTGATTTTTATAGACTGTATTTATAGCAATTCTTTTTCTTTTCTTGAATTTATTATTTTAATTCGGCGTGATGGTTATGATTTAATCCTAGTTTTTAACTTCGTTTGTGTTAACTAATTTGATTTTAGTCGTTAATAAATTTTATCACGATCTTAAAATTGTATTTACTACATTTTTTATGCCGTTAGTTTGTCGATTTTAATTTGTAGTTAATTTAAATTAATTCAATCTTAATCGTATTACACTATGTTTAAAAAAAAATAAACGGGTGGCTACTCATAAAATACTCATAAAAATTGACTGTAAGCGACAAAAATTAAACGGCAACTGACTTCTCCTTTGCGAAATACGATTTTTAGAGTCAAACTTTGTCCCCTTGATGACTAAACAATGCAATCGACTTGCAAGGATTTCAAAAACTATTGTTCGTATCGATTGCATTGTTTTAGTCAACTAGGGCGTGCGACCTTGAAATAAGAGATGCCGTTTAACCAGCAATAGATTTTATTTAAAATAAAGGAAATCTTTTGCATAGCAACTATTTAATTTTTTCCCAACTATTGTCGCGCTGTTGCCAAATGCATCAACTTTATTTAATCAAAAAAAATTAATAATAAAAATAAAATAAAATTCAAAATTAGAAAATTTTCTAATCAAATTCTAGTAAAAGGTGGTTAAAGAATCGAAAGAAAATCTCCCTGCCGAAGAAGAGATTTTCCAGTTTTCCTTCGTGTTCTCCAGATTTGGTTTGTGTATCCTGAGAAAAAAGGAAAGAATTTCCCACGGCGGATTCACAATGTCTGGAAAAGACCGCGGACCTTAGAGTGAAAAACTCGGAATTTTCACTTCTTTCTAAATTTTCCTTTTTGGTTTGGTGCCGGAAAATTTCCAATCCGGATTAACATCCAATCCGGATCACATGAAGATCCTGAGAGAGGAAGAAAGGGGACATTCCGAAATTGAGGGAAAAGACGGCTTTACATGAAAATCGTCGAGTTCTAGCACAAACGTGAAGAAAACACACTGGAGATAGTTGGAGCCATTTTGTTTGAATGTTTTATGCTACATTTACACGAATGACAAATTTTAATAATAATAATAATAATTTATTGATAAAGAAACCAAAAGGCATAATGCCTTGTATAAAGGCTCTTAAGACTAATACAATGACACGGTTTAAGTACTTAACAGCTATAATAAAAATTTACATAGGTATTGTAAAAAAAGAAATATATATACAAATACATTAAACAAGATTTTAGAAACACAGTATTCACTAATTAATCCACTACCCGTATAGAATCGCAAAAAGATGCTAATGTTCAAATATGACAATGAAACAGCAAATATAATAAAATGAAGCAACCGACCCCAAAAACTAATGACCAACAAATAGAAAAGAGAAAACCCCAGCTATAATACCCTAACACTCAGGCGGCCTCGCAAATTCAAAGAATATTCAAAGAATACCTTCTTTTTAAGAAAAAAATTGTCATTTTTTTCTTGTCATTATGTTAATTCCCGTGTAAATGGCATAATTTTTGTAATTTTTTCTGTCAGAAAATGTCAATCTCTCATAAAAGAATGCACTTGTCCATTCTTTTATGCCAGATTGTCATTCGTGCAACAGCAATATTAGTTATGACAAAAGTTGAATACTAAAGTTGTCATAACTAATATTGCGTTTGCACGAATGACAATCTGGCATAAAAGAATGGACAAGTTCATTCTTTTATGAGAGATTGACATTTTCTGACAGAAAAAAATACAAAAATTATGCCATTTACACGGGAATTAACATAATGACAAGAAAAAAATGACAAATTTGTCATTCGTGTAAATGTAGCATTATGTTTCAATTTTTTTTTTATGTAAGGAATCGATAAACATAATCGCAGATTTGTATAAAGGAAGTATCCGAATAATTTTAGAAGTTTCTTCTCTTTCCTAATAGAAGATTATTTAGTCTAATTTTAGATTCGTGAAAACAAAAATTTTAATCCAGGATACAGTGCACTACATCGCGGAAATAACATAAATTCATAATTGGAAAGTAATAAGCGCCACAGAAAAATTGTAAGTCGTTTTATTTTATCTCATTTATTCTTTTATTGAGGAAAGAGTTAAATTCATAATTAAATCGAAAATAATTTCTCCACAAAGTTTGAGAAACTTCGGGAATAAATTTACGTTCCACAAAAAAGTATATATACAGGCGTTAGTGAAATCGCACGCCTCGATTTATATAATCTTGAAAAGGATCGCGATAAGGTTGGTGTCTTCGCTAAAAACCTGACGGTAGGCAACACCATAATCTGTTTATCGATTACAGTCGAGGTTATATTTAAAGTATATGATATTTTTGTAAATCAAATTTTTTATTGATTTTTTTTTATTAATATATTTGATTGTTATGTCGAATTTAGTGTATTTTGATTATTCTAGAAGTGATTATTTCGAGATGTTTTATTGAGTTTTGATTTATGGAAGAGAAGGAGAGTCGAACAAATATGGGATGATTTTGAGTTGACAGGGGGTTCTTCCTGCTGCTCAATTATTTCTTGTATTCTAATTCAAGATCAGTCTTTCCTTTTTGAATGCATGGTTTGTTCGTTTATTAGTTTCCATCCCGTCTTTAGTTTATTCGATTTCTATTAACGACACGATGATAGCGTTAGCATCCATATCTTTACCAAATCATAGTCGGGCGTTTTCAATTCCCATTCAATTTCAATTCCCATTCACTTACTGAATGGTATTTGAAATTTTTACTCCATTACCATTCAGTAGTGAATGGTAATGGCCAAAAAATTCAACTCTCCATTCACTGAATGGGAATGTAAATTTATTTCCATTCCCATTCGATTTGAGTTGAGATTTTATGATTTTAAGTGAATGGTAATTCAATTTAGTCAAATGATTTTTTTATATGGAAAAATGCTCGAAATCGATCGAAATGAGGGAAAAGTTAATTTGCCTCAAAACGACAGGACCGATTTTTATGATCCATATCAGATTGGATAGGGATCAGTGTGGCCTATAGTACTAGATATGAGGCATTCTAGAAAAACCAAAATGGCGGCTATTAGACGCCATTTTGTCCAAATTATCCCAATAAAGGCCTATCAAGATAGGTATCAAATGAAAGAGCTCTGGAGGAAACTTATAAATATCTATATCATGGGTATCAAAAAAACAAAATGGCGGCTGTTAGACGACATTTTGTCCAAATTACCCCAATAAAGACCCATCAAGATGGATATCAAATGAAAGAGCTCTGGAAGAAACTTACAAATATCTATATCATGGGTATCAAAAAAACAAAATGGCGGCTGTTAGACAACATTTTGTCCAAATTACCCCAATAAACACCCATCAAGATGGGTATCAAATGAAAGAGCTCTGGAGGAAACTTATAAATATCCATAACATGGTTATCAAAAAAAGAAAATGGCGACTAAACATCGTAATAAAGATCCATCAAGATGGGTATCAAATGAAAGAGTTTGGGAGGAAACTTATAAATCCCTATATTTTATTTTATTTTTTGAAGAAACAATTGACTTATTTTTTTTTATTCAATTTTGCTTTCATTATCACTAATTTTTCATGAAAGCAAAATTGAATAAAACAAAAAATAAGTCAATTGTTTCTTCAAAAAATAAAATAAAATATAGGGATTTATAAGTTTCCTCCCAAACTCTTTCATTTGATACCCATCTTGATGGATCTTTATTACGATGTTTAGTCGCCATTTTCTTTTTTTGATAACCATGTTATGGATATTTATAAGTTTCCTCCAGAGCTCTTTCATTTGATACCCATCTTGATGGGTGTTTATTGGGGTAATTTGGACAAAATGTTGTCTAACAGCCGCCATTTTGTTTTTTTGATACCCATGATATAGATATTTGTAAGTTTCTTCCAGAGCTCTTTCATTTGATATCCATCTTGATGGGTCTTTATTGGGGTAATTTGGACAAAATGTCGTCTAACAGCCGCCATTTTGTTTTTTTGATACCCATGATATAGATATTTATAAGTTTCCTCCAGAGCTCTTTCATTTGATACCTATCTTGATAGGCCTTTATTGGGATAATTTGGACAAAATGGCGTCTAATAGCCGCCATTTTGGTTTTTCTAGAATGCCTCATATCTAGTACTATAGGCCACACTGATCCCTATCCAATCTGATATGGATCATAAAAATCGGTCCTGTCGTTTTGAGGCAAATTAACTTTTCCCTCATTTCGATCGATTTCGAGCATTTTTCCATATAAAAAAATCATTTGACTAAATTGAATTACCATTCACTTAAAATCATAAAATCTCAACTCAAATCGAATGGGAATGGAAATAAATTTACATTCCCATTCAGTGAATGGAGAGTTGAATTTTTTGGCCATTACCATTCACTACTGAATGGTAATGGAGTAAAAATTTCAAATACCATTCAGTAAGTGAATGGGAATGGAATTTTGAATGCATTCAATTTTGAATTGAATACGCCCAACTCTGTACCAAATAAAAATCCACCCCAACTACTGAGCTTAGACCTGGTATCCAACTAGCGTGTCGAATTTGGTAGAGTATGGACAGGACTCGAGACACTCACCTTAAGGCAGGTGTAAAGCACACTCACCTTAAGGCAGGTGTAAAGTATATTAGATTTATAATACCGTTTGTAACGCATCGATCCAATCATCGGACACAAAAATTCACTACTCCAGGGTGTTAGGGACGACAAAAGATTTTGCTGTCCACATGTCTATCCGTCGGTATGTCCGTGAACACCATAACTTTCAAAAGGACTGAGCTAGAAACTTGAAATTTTGTATATTTACGTTTCTCGTAAATGCCTAAACGGGGAAAATGGGACCATTCCTCCCCCTCCCTCATCCAAACGAAACATATTTTTGCAATTTTCTCGAAAACGGCGAGTCATATTGAAAAATTTATTAAGGTAATCGGAGCACTCCTTTCCGCCTATCCTATACAATTGGATTTCTTAATATAAACATTTGGTCGGTCATCATATAGAGTATTTAGCGATTGACCCAATTGTAGCTGTTCTTATGTTTATTGCGCTATTTGATCAAATCTAGTTCTGCGGCATATTTATACCCGTATGGTGAAACCAAAGGGTATATTAACTTTGCCTTACCGTTTGTAACGCCAAGATCCCGTCATCGCACAAAAAAATGAATTACACCAGTGTGTTTAGAATGATAAAAAAAATTGAATTTTGCATGTCCGTCCGTCCGTCCGTCTGTCTGTCTGTCTGTCCGTCTGTCTGTCCGTCTGTGGCGCGGATTGCGGGCGCACGGATTGAGCTAGAGACTTGAAATTTTGCGTGGATCCGTTTTTCGTAAAATGCGAGGCTAAGTTCGTTAATGGGCAAAAATGGACCATTAGGGGGGGTACCCCCCATACGAACGAAAACTTTTTTTTACGAATATCTCAAAAACGTAGCATCTTATCAAAAAAGTCCAAGAACAAAAGTTATTTAGGATATGATTCTACATAAAACTCCCATACATCAAAATCCGATTGGAATAAATTTTAAAAAATCTTATTGGAAAGTTTGACTTCAAAGTGGAATTTTGGTATAACTGTTCGAATTTTGATACGAATATCACCATACGGGTCTCCAATGATTGCCAGATTGGCAATTATAGCTTTTGTTATGTTTTTAAGTTATCGTTGCTGCTTAATGTACTTTTAGTTTTAGCTTTTTAACAATTTGCGGATAAAATATTTTTCAATCATGTTTTATCTATGGTCTTTTACTTGACAAATTAGAGAATAATAAGTGCACAATTTGAGACTTGTCAATGTTTTTAGTTTTTTTTTTACATTTTAGACAATTGTTGCTGGCTGTACTTTTCCCAACTCAACCAAAAAATAAATCTACAACTGATTTTGTTGTGCCATGATAGACTTAGGTGTTGATGTTAAATGTTTTCTCTGCTTTAGTTCTATTTAACCAATTTTGCACAATGAACATTTCTAGCAATTAAATAGCACCGTATAACGAAAAATGAAATATTTTTTTCGGGTTTCGTTACGGAATTAATATTATATAACGAAATTTTGAAGAAAACGATCCCTGAAAATTTCAAACGTTATAACGTGCGTGCAACATTTGTGACCAAAATGGAAAGGTATATGTGAATAATCGCAATTGATGCCAAATCTGTGATACGAGTCCTATTTTGTATACCTGTAAAATTTCAGATGTGGAATACTAATTTTAATCTGAATTGCTGCCACATTATAGTATTTAAGCTATTTTTTACGCTATTTTCGGTTTTAATGAGTATTTGGCTAATACAAAATTACAAAATCATTGGCCGAATTCTATGTATGTTACAAGCCCCATAGCAACACCAGCTTTTTAAAACATACGCAATTGGTCATGAAGGTACGCATTTGGTCAAAATGGTACGCAAAGGTACAAAGGCTAAATCCAAAAGGTACGAACAAAAAATTTACTTCGACAGAACTGCCGCATCCGCAGTAGACATGGGTAATGCAGCGCTGCGTTGCGCCATTGCGTTGATACAGTATACTGCGCTATGTGCGCTGATACGCGAATAAAAATTTTAGTAGCGCAATAGCGCACATAACGCAAACGAGTCAAATGAAACAACTTGGTTATTGAGCCAACTGTTGGGGAAATTTTTACATATGTATTCAATACGATAGAGGGGAAATATCGCCTTGTCTTGCTTTCTCGCACATTGACTTATAGACAAGCCCAAAAATACAATTTCTTGTTATGTACATATTCTCTTTTCATGGGTCTTGTTAGCGCAGTAACTCAACTCAGCACTGTATCTCATGTCTATTGTAAATACATATGATACACAGCGCCGTATTGAGTTATTTTGTTTGTTCCTCCTCTTGATCGAAAAATTGACTGTTTCACACAACGAATTGACAGCGCGGCAAAAAAGCGCAGCCATAATGACGATGGTTCCAACCGGTGCGCCATATGGCGCAATTGCGTTAACGCACTGCGCTGATACAGTGTACTGCGCTTGCGCTACTGTATCAGCGCACGAAATTTTACAGCGTTACCCATGTCTAATCCGCAGTATACGTAATCGGGGTTTAGGCAATGTTGTCACCGTGTAGTACTGAATTCAGCACGCCGCGCCGCGCCGCATAACGCGTTAATGTCGTACAGGCTTTACAATTACAAATTTGTACTAAAGCAAAATAAGCCAGTAATTTACAGGTTTTGTTAAAAAACACTTGTAAATACCTATATGTAAGTTTGTGAAATAGGCCACTAATAAATTCTTTAATCATTTGACAGTAAAATGAAAAACGTTTTGATTGAATTTTCCACTTTTCGTAACGATTATTGTCCCACAAAAAAGAAAATAGACCTTTACATAAACACAAAGTACCCCGCAATTCGCCGCTGGTAAGAATTCTTATCACAAAACTTAAATTTTTTCGATTTTTGATGCTAAACCAACTTGTGCAAAACGCTTTAACCCGGCAATGACGGGTATACAAGCTAGTTATAGATATATAACCTAAAATACGTTTACTCCATGCTTATCGACTTTCAAATTAAGAAAAACGTAGGCGATGAACAAAAGTTATAAAGATTAATTTTATCTTCGAGTAGTTCTAATTATTCAACTTTTTTCAACTTCTCACCATCTTTATTGGTTTTTCACCTTCTTCTACTCTTTCGAAAAAATCTCCGATTTCCTTTTCAGTTCTTAGATAGTTTTCATCCTTTATGTATTTCTTATTTCGTACGAAAAGTTTTATCGATTTTGTCTTATCGATATTATGTCTCCCTCAGAATTTTTGAAAGGAAAAATAACATTTCCAAGTATCTTGATCTCAGATTAGATTTTCATTTATCCTATTTCACAGTCAAAGATATCAAAACACACAAGGTTTCCAACAGTATCCTATATAATGAACGAAAATTTTTACTTGGTTTCAATCTGTATTCCGACACTTTAAATTGTTTTTTGTTGGTAGGTTTAACTTCTTTTGCTCCATCACAATGCCTCCGCACCCGCATATACGAATAAACATAAAGCTTTAAGACAAATGTGAGGTAGTGGGATATTGCCGAAAGCCAAATAATCCCCTTTACTTTACACATTTTAAGGATTCCGCATGAAAAATTGTTAAAATGAAACTTTTATCTCATACAAAAATGTATACAGATGAAAGAGTTATTTTAGCCGCAAAATATTTTGATTGTATTACCCGAATAATTTTCTGGTGAAAAAATAGCTTGATAACAAGAAATAAACTAAAAGTCTGTAAAAGATAGAACGTCAAAAAATACTAACTTTTTCAATTTCAAAATTTATTTTTGTTTGATTTCACCTTATGTGAAAGTTTTATATTTCAAGTGTTAAAAAAATGAGGTACAAGAAAGGTCCAAACAAATTCTGCTGAAGGTCAGATTTTAATTGATTTTGATGAAAATCACCAAACAAAACGAAGATATTTCTTGTTAGACATCTTAAGAAGGTTAAAAGGCTTCAAGTGGAAGTATATAAATAGAAAGGATTTTTTTAGAATAACATTGGAACTTGCCTCGAATAACATAAAGACCAAATTCGCTTTCCTTATTAGCCTTGTTTGCCATTTTGTCAACTTGTAAAAAAAAATTAATCCAGGTATTGATATTTTATTTTTATATCGGATTTTTATATCGCATTTTTTTATTACCCACAATTAAATTATGTCTTATGAATATACCGTATTTCATGATTTGAATTTTTTGCTACCTATACTAATCCTGAACTTATACCCCAACGTTTATACTTCTTAAAGAATAAACACTCAGACATTTATTGTACTTATCCCATTTCTGGCTTCTACAGTGTTGATTTATGGTAAGGCACCTCAATTAATATAAATTATCTAACAATTAATATTATTGTGGTCTTTCAGCCACATTCATCAACAAAGTAATATAGTTTGTAGCAAATACATATATAAAAGTTTAAGAACAGTCACAATTGATAGGAGGTAATCATAAAATACCCTACATGAAAAAATCAATCGGAATCTTGATAGAATTTCAAATTGGCGATAAGCAATCTAATTGGCCTTAATATAGTGTAACTTAAATTTTCTGCAGAAAATAAAACTTTCAAATTCTTTATAGATAACGAAATGCTAAGGAAAATGTGTTTCTTTGTTCAGTTTTGTAATACGGCTTCATACAAACAAATGTCTGGAGGCAAATATTTATTAAATTCAAGTTATACGCATTTTTTTCTCAAAAGCGTATAGTTTTAAAGAAATTTTCAAAAAACGGTGTTTAAAAAAAATTGTATGGGAGGCATCCGTTATAATTAATGTTATTTTTATACCCGTATGGTGAAACCAAAGGGTATATTAGATTTGCCTTACCGTTTGTAACACCAAGATCCCGTCATCACATAAAAAAAATGAAAATACGCCAATGTGTTTAGAATGATAAAAAAAAGTTGAATTTAGCATGTCCGTCCGTCCATCCGTCTGTGGCGCGGATTGCGGGCGCACGGTTTGAGCTACAGACTTGAAATTTTGCGCAGATCCGTTTACGAATATCACCATACGGGTTTTCAATAATTGCCAGATTGGCAATTATAGCTTTTGTTATGTTTATTATCCTCTTCTATACCGTATGCGACATAAAAATCTGGAAAATTCATATTGAATTGTAAACCGTTTAATAAAACACAGAAGTTGAACGAAAAAAAAATGTATTTTGTTCTAAACTAAATCTTACATACTAGTAAAAAAAATTTTTCAAAATGTCCACCTCCAGCATTTACGAACTTCTTCAAACGGGGCCTGTACTTCTTGCATGTCAATATTAAATAAGACTCCGGCTTGTCGTTCCATGCGATGGTAATGGTGGACTTCAGGGCTTGCACATTACTGTAAGCCTTACCTCCAGTCTTAGACTGAAGATATGCCCATATTAAAAAATTCAGGAGATTAAGGTCTGAAGAGCTCGGTGACCACATTTCCTTAGACCAGAAGTTTTTTAAATTATTGATTTTTTAAATTATCCAAATTTGGGTACTTCTGGCAGTGTGGCACGACGCCCCGTCTTGTGGAAACACGTAAAACACATCATTACCGTAGGACACATCATGTAAAACACATCATGTCCTTACCGGATTCCTTCTGATCCTTCTGTTGGGAATTCGAATGGAGCGAGGAGAAATGTTTTCGTCAACTGACAGCACTTTCCTTGAAATCAACTTGTGGCAACACTTAGTCATAGAAAATAGTCTTTTCGTTGTGCAAGTAACGCGAACAAGTGGCGGTTCGTTTTGCTTCCTTTCGCTGATCACAATATTCGATCATTCAATTTGTAACTTAGTAATTTAAAGTTTACTATAATTTCGGCAATAATAAATTTACAACTTATTATTTGTAAAGGCAAAAAAAGCTTTGTTTTTCTTAACACCTTCCTTTGATTGCCTCAACACTGGAGTCCTCACGGAAATGGGTCTACCGCCTCCAGATTGCAGCCTAACTATTCCCCTGGCCGAATAAGTCGCTCTTACAGCATAAACAGTTGACAACGCTACGTTTAATTAATTGGAAATCGCCTTATTGGACTTCCGCGCGTGGACCAACTTCATGATTTTCACTCTTTGAGTCTCCCCCACGTTGCTATATTTATAAACATTTAATTTTTTGGCTCAATTATGTACGAATTTGTATTTACAAACCCTTTCAAACGTAGTACAAATTAATAAGCAACCGTTATCTCCTTGAAAATACTTGCAGTACTAGATTCCAGATTTTTATGACGCATACGGTAGAAGGGAAGTACTGTATTCATGGCGTAGACCGACTGGAAAACAGGGACAGATAGAAAATTTCTAATCAGTACGAGATCCATTTCAGGCAAAATTACGAGGATGTCCGTGCATCTATCTGTTGGTTTGTCTGTCTGTACGTTGTATGTATCCTAAATAACTGGGGAACGCATTGAACCAGCAACTTGAAATTTTTAGTTTTCGACAAGAGTCGTTTCACGTGTTGTTGTTGGTAGAAAAACACTAACAACAACACGTAAAACGACTCTTGTCGAAAACGACACGACTTTCGCAATCGGGGTGTAAATTTCATCTAATTTAAAAAAATAAAATTAATTAACAAAAAAATATAGGTAATTCAAATCGAGTCATTTAACCCCAGTATACTGTGAGTCAACTAGCCCCAAGCCGCCATTTTATTTTTAACACACTCGTGAAAAAAAAAATGAAAAAGTATGGGTCAGAAAATGCTTCAGTAACTTGTTAACTCATACATAAATTTTCACTTGAAATCACTGACGCGTTCAATACAATGAAAGTGTAAGCTACAAAACAATTTAATTAACAAGAAAAAAAATTCCTCACACGCTTGAAATTTCGTTTTTCCCCCTCACAGTTCGTTCCAAGAGCACTGTGGTCTAACCACGTTGGTTCACTCAAAGCTGTCAGTCGACTGAATAAACAGTCCAATTCACGCAGGTTTATTCTCAACCGTGGTTGAGTTATTCGCAATAAGTCTACTTACCCCTGAAGCCAACTAGCCCCGGTCAGCCCTACCCCCCATACGAACGAAAACGTTTTTTGCGGATATCTAAAAAAACGGTGCATTTTATCAAAAAAGTGCAAGAACAAAAGTTATTTAGGATATGATTCTACATAAAACTCCCATACACCAAAATCGGATTGGAATAAATTTAAAAAAATCTTATTGACAAAATTTGACTTCAAAGTGGAATTTTGATCAAATTGTTCGCCGTTCACTTAAATCACCATACATGTTTTCAATAATTGCCAGATTGGCAATTATAGCTTTTGTTATGTTTTAAAATAAGTTTAACAAAACTCTTAGTTTCCTATCAGCTTTCGGAAAAGTACTGGTACCTCCCAAATAAATTTTTTTAAATAGTTTTTTTTTTTAAATGCTCGAAACCTATGCGCCTTTAGGAAAAAAAATAATTAGCAAAATTTAAAGGATATAAAATTTTCTACATTTTCTGCTTTAATGGTCTTTTTTTGTATTTTTAACGGCTCTCAAGATATTTGAAAAAAATCAGTTTTTTTGTAAATCTCTCTAAAACTATGCACTTTTTATGAAAAAAATGCACATAACTAAAATTATAGGAAATAAAATTTTCTAAATTCTTTGCTTCAAATGTTTATACGTATCTTTAACGGTTTTCAACATATTTAAAAAAACTTAGAATTTTTGAAAATCTCTCTTTTTTGAAATTTTTTGGAAACTGCGCTATTTTTAAAAAATGCATATAACCCAGGAATGGTAAATGTTATCGTAATGTAACGAAATAACGAAACGAAAAAATGATTTTCCGATTTTTCCCTCAAAATTGCGTTATAACATTATAGAAATTTAATTCCGTTACAATACGAACAAACGAAAAACGTAACGAAAACTGAAACAAATAATTTCGCTTTTTCGTTGTTTATTTATTTTTGCTTTATTTTATTTCTTATTATTTTTTTATGAAATGCTCCAGAAAAGTTCATCAAGTATAACCCCATAGACCTATCACATGCATAAAGTATAAATAAAAATATTGGGGTTGTATTTTTAATCATATTTTGATTCTAAATCGGATTTTGTTTTTGGCCAGAATCACTATTTCTGGAGATACGGAAAAGAAAATCTTTGAAACAACATTTTTGGTATCGAAAATATTTTCTTTTTGGTATCTCCAGAAGTAGAGTGAATCTACCGAATGCAAAGTCCGACGTCAAAATAGCCTAAAATTCAATATCTTTGATATTGACACAAAAAATGTCGTTTTGGTTGGGCAAAGTTTTTTTTTACTGAACAAAACTTTTGAACGGGTTTTTTTTCATTAACACGTTGAGCGCCACGTGCCAAACGGTGGTTATTCTTTGAATTGCACAGTAGACTGCGTGCTTACGAGCGGGTATTCCTTTGGTGACATTCTGGAACAAACATTTTTTTAATTTTCTTTTATTGATTTATTGCAAGTACTACCAATTCCAAGTAAAATAGGTATACATCTTGGAACCAAAGTTAATATTTCTCAAAGCTAAATATATGTAAAAGGTTCCCACTGGTGGTCACGATGTCTCGAAATGAAACACGTAGTGTGACCACGGGTGGTCACGTTGTCCCACCATCGACATCCAATAATGACCACCGGTGGTCACTTGGTTCTCTGTTGGAAAATTAAAATGTTCACCGGTGGGCACGTGGCGCTCAACGTGTTAAAGTTTTTTATTTATTTTTTAACTTAAGAATCTCGAAAGGTATTCACATTTGCTATTAAAATAGCGGTTATCGTCGTAAAATAGTATTATTTGTTAAAGTTTTGCTACAAACTGTGAACGCATTTTTTTGCGACAGTAGTAAAATCGAAAAGATACCCACATTTTTACTCACATTTTTTCACTTGATCCGTTTTTGCTTTTCGGAAACCACACTAATTATTCTCACTAACTACTGAATCACTTAAGACACTAAGCACTACATATTCTAATCACTTGAACAGCATTATCCAACACTTTTTGTATTATTAAACAATTAATTAAAACTGTCAAATTATTTTCAAATATTTACCCAAATTTAATATTTTGCATCAATTGTTGTTGTTTACATAACTTGAACAAATAATACTATTTTACAACGATAACAGCTTCTTTAATAAGTTCTGTAAACACCCCTACTGTTTTAGTTTTTTTAATAATTCCAGAACAAAATGCATTACATCCCATAATTATCGTAAAGATTCAATGACTAAAAATAATTGTTTAATGACTAAAAATAATAAAATTTAAAAAATTATAAAAATAATTACTAAAATGAACTGAAAAGTTGATAAAAATTAGATGTTTTTTAAACATATACTTTTTCTAAATGCACTCAAAAGAATACAATAATTTTGTTCCATTTTAATTTTTTAACATATTTTAAAAAAGATAAACCCTTTCACGGCTATCTCCGAGATCCCTAAAGAGCCTTTGATAAAGATTTGGTCTTAGACAGCTCAATTCTCAAATAATTTTCTTCTAAATTCAAATTCTTTATCTGCCCTATCCCTTGTTATATTTTGGTTAGTTGACGGAGTTTCGGCAGAATATGTTCAATATAGGAGTGTGTATGGCCATGTGGAAGGATCACTTTGGTGGGGAAAAATTTGTTACAGGCAAGACTCAGGCCCGGCTCAACCTAATATGCAGACCATGCAAGGCATGGGGGCGCCGATCTAAAGGGCGCCTTTCCTTTTTCGATTTAAATAATTATATATTTTTCATTTTTTATATTTGTGTAAACAAAAATTTTTCAAAAAAAATTTCTGTGTTTAATTTATTAAAAAAAATATTTGAAAACTCTAAATACAAATTCAAATATTTTTTGTGATCTATATTTTATTCGAATTTGCTAGAAAATATATTCGTGAACGTAACTGTTGCTTTACGAATATTTTTGAGTTTTCCAGTTTCAGTTGCAATCATTTCGAAATTAAAAATTATTAAAAATTATCTGAGATGAAGTATTTTGCAGGAGCGATTGGTAGGGCTATCGATGATAGCAATTGAAAGAGATATTTGTGAAAAAATCGACACTAATGAAATAATTGAAGAATTCGCAAACTTAAAAGCAAGAAAAGTAAAATTTTAGATACTTAAATAAATAAAATTGTTAACTTTTTTTATACTTTATGTTGAACTATTATAATTCGTTGAACTTGTAATTATTTTATTTGTATGAATTATTTTACATAAAACGTTTTGTGCCTTTAAATTTATTTACTTATCTCCCATATGTACACTTTTTTTTAATTCAAACAAAAAGGGCGCAAAAAAAACTTGCATAGGGCGCATAGAACCATAGAGCCGGCGCTGGCAAGACTTATAGAATACCGAAACCCCGGTGCAGATCCTTTTAGCGGTTCCGGAGAGAGCGGGAGAGGGGGTAAGAAGGGAGCAGAGTTCTTAGCATATATAGATAGTTTTTATTATAGTTAGCGCTGACAAGTGTTTCTGTACCAGTTTAATTTATGGAAACGCGGACGACATAAAAGTAACTTAAGCAAATATCGACTAAAAAATGGCAAAATTGAAAATAATAAAATTGTCTAAAGTTGGAAAAATCTACATATCTGCCGAAATTGAACAGAATTGGATGGAACTATTTGGCCTGTAATAGAGGAAGAGTTCCTGCATAACGTGAAACTCAGCTTTTTCCTAAAATGGTTATTTTTCCAAAGTTTGAATACCTAGAATATCTTATGGAGTGCCATTTTAAAGCTTATAACCATACCTACAGTAATATATAATAGTCATATGAATTATGTGAACAGTTTTTTTTGTAGAAATGGCATCAAACTTCTAAAAAATCACAAAACAAAATATGTAGAAAAAATCCCAAATTTAACACTCTGTCAAATCCACAAAAAAATGATAAAAATAAAATTAAAGCAGGTTTAAACGGGGCAACTATTTCTTAATAAAACACAATTGTTGAAATAAAAAAATTCCACAGTTGATTTCTTGGCGAATGTTAGAAACTTTGTTCTACTCGAAACTCTGTGCGCTGCAGTTTTTTTTAAATTTATTGTTTTATTAACATAAAGTGTATATCAATTAGTTGAAATTATTTAAATTTTCGTAAATATATCAGATAGGGTATACTCATATATTTGAATTCAATTTAATCCCAAATTAGATTACGGAGTAAACATTTATTTCAATGGCTATAATAAATTCTCAATGAATTCAGGATCGAACCTTGATATTTACCTTCAAAAAGTCTTCTCCGATTCCTCGTTGTTTTCATTAAAATTTAATTTCCTTGTAATATTCAATTGTGGCCATGAGACATCTGATACTTGAATAGAAATGGTTTCGATAGAAGCAAAAAAAATCCAATATGACCTGCCCGAAAAAAATATCAATATTAAAAATTCATTTGAATTTTAAAATAATTTAAACTTTAAAATAATCAGCAAAGAAAATTTATTTCATATTTTTTTAAAATTTTTAAATCGTTTCGCTTTTTATAGATGGCTTTACGGACGAATTTAGCACAATATTAATTTTTCAGGGCAGAGATAAGAATTTATTTAAAAAAACAATCTGGATATGAGTTTTAAACATGTTTTTATTATCAAAAATAAAGACAATAAATCACAAAAAACTTTAACATTTAATATTATTATTTTTTTTACTTTAAGCCTACATCGACACAAATAACCAAAATGTCGTAATAAACACAACACACGCTTAAGGAAACTCAAAATCATTCATTTCTGGCGTAATTTTTCTTACTCATCTACTGACGACCAAAGAAAAAGAACGGTTAAAATACACCATCAATACACAACTATTTTACTCGTCGTAATCATTTTTCTCGTCGTAATCGTTTTACTCGTCGTAATCGTTTTACTCGTCGTAATCGTTTGTTCGTCGTAATCATTTTACTCGTCGTAATACAACACTCTTTTGTAATTGTTGCTTGAGCCAGGCATTTTTACACGTCGGAATTGTAGTAATCATGCATTCGATATATTCGCACGATTACATGGAATTGTGTGAATATACCGAATATACTTACTCTCTCTGCCTGGGCAGAACAATGAGAACACAAAGCAAAGATTGAGATTTTTCGTGTTTTTGAGAGTTCATCGGTCCTTTATTCGTTTTGACAAAATGATCTGAAGAGAAAAATGTAAACTCAAATCAGATCATTATACTTGGTTTTTTATTCTATCTCTTTGACGGCATTGTTGGATGGACGCAAAAGCCATCAAAACGAAACACAAGCAAAGCAAGTTTGAGTTTTAATTTGTTTTTGTTTAGCTTTGCTAGTCGTGGTGGGGTAACTTGTAACGAGTAAATTTGAGAAGTAATCGAAAATAAATCTTTGGCCGTGGACTATCCGTTACTTTTATAACGAATTAATACTTTTTGCCTATCACTACCTGTTGTTGTTCATCAAACTCGATCGAGTAGTTCCTCAAATAACCCTTGAAGAAACTAGATTCCCATATTCAATACCTTTATAATGAGCTAAAATTCGCCTGCCGTACGAACGAGACCACATACAATTTCGACGATTCCACACAATATGTAGATTCCAAATATATAACAAATATTCAAAACAAAAACCAATGATTTTAATGAAAAAATCCCGGTAGTCAAAAGGTTAAAGTGTACTAAAAATCTAAAGTAAATAATTTTACGCAGAGATTTTACCTCAAAAATAAAAGCAAGGGCATTTGCAAAAGTTCTCAGAACACGAATTTATTCCGACGGTTTTGTATGAAAAAAATCCAAGAATAAATTTGAGAATTTTTTGTCGTAATGTAATCGGTTGTATTTTGCAACATAATTTTTGTTCGTAAAACACAATAAAATTCGCTGAATAAACTGTCAAATTTAAATAGACTTGTTGCTTAAGTTAGCTGAAATTCCAGTCATATGGTTTTATGCTTATATTACGGCTGTTGTCTTTAAAAAAAATGTAATCGCCCGTTTGCATAACACTTTGCGGTGGTAGACACCCGTCCAGTTGACATTAAAAATGATCATTGAAATTCAACCAAACAAAATGATAAATAACCTTAATAAAAATACTTTCTTTTCAAGTTGCTTTTTAGCATAAAATTGATGAAAAATTCAAATATATTGTTTACATATTGTTTTATGCACGGCAACGAAGAACTTTGCCGACATTGATATAAAAATTTTATGTTATTGCGAAATAGGATGGCAAAATATGTGTAAATCAGATAGACTGTTTTAGTGAAAATGAATTGGTACTTAATGCAGAATATAAATTTGAATTATACGGTAATGACACAATACCCTTATAAAATGGAAAACATTTTTAATTTCCACTTAACAGACTCATATGCTCAAAAAGATTTAGACATACTTGTAAAAAATTGAAAGTATTTATGTAAACATGTATTTATTATTCTTTTTCAAGGATATATAAGTATGATCAATAAAATTTCATTTAAGAATAATTCTAATTTCTGTCTATAATGAATTTCTTTCATAAAAATTTTGCCGTTCATAAAAATTTATAATTGCACTGTTTTTCTGGACACGGCCCTGGCCACAAACAGCAAAGTCCTCTGAAAATTTAACCGATTTTTTCATGCCAAGGGACAGCTTACCTATGTTGTAATTCATTTAAGTGACTTTTCTATAACCTTTGACCCGTTTAGACGTGACGTAATTTTATTAGTTACTTCAAAGTTTATTGACGACGGTCGAAGTTGAACTGATTTGAACGTCATTTCCACAGCATCTCGCATGCACAAACTTTAGAGTAACAAATTTAACCCTTTCACTCGGCATTTATTTCTAATAGCAAAAAAAATATGTTGTTGCTTTTTTCAATAATAATATATAAAAATATATATTATTATTGAAAAAAAAACATTTTTTTTTTGCTTTTTTCAATAATAATATGTAGCAACACAATATATTTCAAAATTTAAAAAATTTAAATATCTTTTTAGAAGTCTCTTTTAGATAATGTACTCATTTGTATACATAACATGTCAATCATTGTCCCTCTCCCTTCTAATTCTCTTAGAAATGCGAGTTAAATATGATGTATATGAATCGTTTCGAAACGTCCAGGGGTATATCGCCAAAGGAACACGATTTGGCGATATCAGGGGTACTTCATAATCTGACATGGACATGAATATCTTGTAATTTTAGAATTTCTCCGAGTTGATAAGGTTTACCGATCATAAAAAAATTTAACGTAGCTTTTTTCGCTAAAAATTTTAATCTACTATAAAAAAAAGTGCAACAATTCAAGAGAATTGACATGGAAATTTAGTCCTTAGACGTTCTGCGTAAGAGAAGTGCCATCTCGCGGACAATTTTGGATTTAACTACACCTGATCTAGTGCTATGGCTGAACTGGGGTAGTTCAATACAGCGGTTGCTACTTCTGGAGTGCTCGACATCACCAGTTGGAATAAAAAATTATGGAGATTCGCGAAAGCTTTGTGTTGTATAAAAAATGGGTTTAAGGTTATTCAATCCCATGACAGAATTCAGTTGACGTGCTAAAAATTGCATAAAGTGGCCCTTCTCGTTATGATTAAATTTGGTTCTGAGAATCCTAGAAGCAAGCCCTCTCTGAAAATAAATCCTGCACAGTCAAAATTTTTGGACTAAATTTTAATTTTTTTGGTGTTGTATACAATTTCACATCGAAAAAAGATGAAAATTTAATCTCGCGATAGATTATTTTTTCAATGTTTTTACTTTCTTATACGTAGTATAATAAATTATTGTATTCATGAAAAATTTCGACCTCTTAATTTTGCCTGAAAAAACATTTCCTGAGCACTCCTGAGTCGATTGGAGCATTATTACAAAAACGTCTTTCTGTATGTCAGTCTGTCTGTTGGACTGTACGAGTAAGAGAATAGAGTTAGAGTAGCGTGACCATTTTTTTTCTGAGCCAATGGGGGATAAAATGGGGGGGATAAAAAATAAAAATGAAAAAAATTGTATCAATAAATCAAAATATTGATTTTTTTTATTTATGTTTTTCAATTTCAAGCACAAACTGATGATGAACTTGTCGATCCATTGTATTTTTCTTGAGAAGAGATTTGTTTCAACATATCTTTGTCCCTTTTCAAATAATCGAAAGCCTCCAAACAGCTGAGATTGATATTGTTTTTGGTACATGTATGAAAAAATCGACTATTCTCGTTCGATTTTGAGGAGCAAAGTTCTGGTCAGAAAAGCATATAACCGGTAAAAAAAAGTAAAATAGATACATTTGATTGGCTGAGAACGTTATTTTTCACCAGTTGCACACTTTTCTTACCGGAGGTAAGGAAAAGTAATCTAGTGTTGCCACTGGTAAAAAAAGAAGAACTTTGCTCCCCAAAATCGAGCGAGAAAAGTCGATTTTTTCATGCGGCTGCAAAAAAAAAATAAATCTTGGAAAAAAGTGGATTTTTCAGGGGGATGTGGGGGATAGCCAAGTCCGAAAAGGGGATAATCCTCCTCAAAGGGGGATAAATGGTCACGCTAAGCTAGAGCCATGAAACTTCACAGGCAGGTTTAGTCCTGGAATGGAACAATCCTATCAAATTTTGGTAGAAATCCGTAAACCGGGAGTAACCAAAATGGCGGCTTTTTAGAAATCGAAATTTCGTTTTTTATTGTTTATTCCGGAACTACGCGTTTCTCGGTAGTCTTTTGTATAACAACTTTTGTCAATAAAATTTTCTACATCTTCGTCTTTTACTAGAACTCCGTATCTCAAGCCGTTATCGAGATATATCGTTAATTTAAAAAATTAGTTTTTTGCGATTATCTAAAAAACAGCGGGTTTTCGGTGGATTAATGTTGGAAATGAATTGAAAACAATAATGTTTGCCATAATTTTGTTTTTCATCGTTATTCGCTCTACATTTTGTCTTTTACCGTAAATAGATATCTTTTACCGTTATCGAGATATTTCAGATTTTGTAAAATAAAAGTTAATATTTTTATGTAAAGTAATATTTTATAAAGTACCTACTCGTAAATTGTGCAGAAGCGTAGATTTCGTATAAGAAAGTCATGTGCTGTTCACATCAAATATTTTTAATTGCAATCTATCAAACTCTAAAAAAAATATTGAAAAATAATACAAATTTGATTTAAAATATAGTTAATAATTTGAGAGGACTGAAATTAAATAGAAAAAGTTTAAAAAAATATCGAATTCCAGAAATTGGATTAAAAGTTAGTCCAATAATTTTAACCAAATGGCTACTGACTTGCTACCAGGGATTTCGCTCGTCGTGGAAAGGGGAGTCTTTGCCAATATTTAATACAGGATAGCTAATTGAATCGGCAAAAATGGGGGAAAAAAAAATAAAGTTCGATCGTTGGCCTCTCAACAACCCATATTCTTAACCGTCGTGGGACTATCTACCAAGTCTCTTCAGAAGTAAATTTTGTAAAAGTGCGGTGAAATTAAATATTTTCATATTCTGTTATGGCCAATTCTTTAGAATTTAGGCAAATTTCTTGGGTTTTTCAGCATGGTAAGAAAGTTCTTCTAGGCTGGAAAAATTTTTCTTATTTTTACGTTTGCGGTTAAAATAACACAACTCATGTAATTTTCTTCAACTGAATTTTCTTTTCCTAAATCTTGGTTGTTCTGCCAGGACAAAGCCAGATTATCAATTTTTCATTTTTATTTTAAAAGATAACAAAATCTATAATTGCCAATCTGGCAATTATTGGCATTGTTCGAAGTTTAATTGAACGGCGAACAGTTGTATCAAAATTCCACTTTGAAGTCAAACTTTTCAAAAAGATTTTTTAAAATTTATTCCAATCGGATTTTGATGTATGGGAGTTTTGTGTAGAATCATATACTAAATAACTTTTGTTTTTGCACTTTTTTGATAAGATGCACCGTTTTTGAGATATTCGCAAAAAACAGTTTCGTTTGGGGGGGGGTACCCAATTAACAATGGTCCATTTTTGCCCATTAACGAACTTAGCCTTGCATTTTATGAAAAACGAATCTACGTAAAATTTCAAGTCTCTAGCTCAATTCGTGCGCCCGCAATCCGCGTAACAGACGGATGGACGGACGGACGGACGGACGGACGGACAGACAGACAGACATGCAAAATTCAATTTTTTCTTGTCATTCTAAACACACTGGCGTAATTCATTTTTGTGTATGCTGACGGCGTTACAAACGGTAAGGCAAATGTAATATACCCTTTGGTTTCACCATACGGGTATAAAAATTTCTGCTTCGTGGGTCTGAACTAAGAGACCATATTTGTTTCATCGGTCACCTTCAACTCATTCCACATTGAGAATAAATTTTTCTGAAATGCTTCAGTTTTCCAGTTGTAGATTTTCCGACCTTCCTGCAGAACCATAGAGGGAAAGTATTAGAGTCATGACTGAGACCAACTCGAGAATGGGGGAGATCAAGACTTTCTGATTAGGACGAAATAGTGAGACAAGATCGTTATGGTCAGCTATATATTACATTGCCGTCCGCAGGAACTTTTTCAGGAACTGGCCAAAAATCTTTTTATGGGTAGGGTGGCCATACTATTTTTAGGCCAGTCAGGGACAAGATCAAGAACAAATTTTATATAAAAAACTAAAATTTGATTTAGATTAAAACGAAGGGAAAAAATCAATAATGTGCGCTGCAAGCGAAATTTTTTAAATAGAATTCGGCGCAGTTATTTAAATCAAGGGATACACAGTATTAATCAAAAATTTACTTGATTTTTTGCGCTTTGTACGTTTTATAAATAGCCGCAACGGAAATTGTAAATTAAAATAACAATAAACTGGCCACATTTTTTGAGCTAATGCATCTTTTGTGGAAAATTGTTGAAAAAATGTGCCGCAGGCGAAAAAAATGTTTTTTGGAGCAACCTCCAGCCAAAATAGAGTACAACAACGTGGAAGGTACCAGGTTAAATAGTTTAAACTTATTTATTTTTAAAAAAAATAACAATTAAATGTAAAACAAAAAAATTAACGGATAACAGAAATTCACTTTGCTTCGAAAAACACATATTTTCGCGCCTAAAGAAGGCTGTTTTACGGCCGTGTCACACTTCAATCATAGGTCAAAAGTCCATAAAATTTGAAGCTTCTGTGACCGATTTATGACTAGTCATATTTATGACAGTCGCCAAAATAGGGCTGAGTATTTGAAATCTAAAATTATAAATGTTAAAAATTATTTTTCATTTTTTTTAAGTTGGTTCTTTTTTGGTTACTTGGGTAAATTATACGGATATATGTACAATATCATGCGTAAATCCAAACATTAGTTTTAAATCCCTCAAAAACAAACCGAATCCGTAAAGACCAAGAAATCGAAAAATGGGAATAAAATAAAAACAAAAAATAAATAAAAGTCTTTTGAACCTATTTGTGTACAACAAGTAGGTACTTGTGATAGTATACACTAACAATGAATTTTCATCACGAGAAGCCATCGAAAAGGGCAATAAAAAAATTTCCGAACAGTGAAACATTTCGACATGTGCTTCATATTGATTTTTATTTTTACCAACTAAAAATAGAGCTCCGTCAATTTTATTCTTATATTAACCTTCTTTGGCTTTTCTTACAACATTTATTTTCTTATAACGTAGTATAAGCACTAAGCAGCAAAATGAATTATTATTTTCATGAACACTCTACCTTTGACAGGTAGGGTACAGGGCGAATATAAAAAGGGGGAGGGGTTAAAGTGCCCCACTGAGAAATAAGAATTCTAAAAAAAGAAGCGGCCAAGCAAAGGAAGTGCTGAAAGACATTCAACCGATGTACCAGCTAAACGAAAATCTGGATGGTTTGTTGAATGTTATACCAGGACGAAGTTTATGAATACAAAATTTGAAGCAAAACTCTCCGCCCTTTATTTAAATCTATACCTACGTCCTTGGTTCACTAGAACAAGATAAAATATAATGTGGGTGTTTTTCCAGTTATCAAACATTTCTGACTTATTCCGAAGCTGCGCTTTATTTTTTTTTATTTTTTGTCATATTTCACCAAATGTTTACAATTGATTAAAAACATATGAAAATGTTGTTAATTTAGATAAGCGAATAATAATTTGAAATAAACGTAATTTTCTACCTTTCTTACATGAGGCGTTAAAAGCTAGTGTGGACCAACCCACATGTCGAAATCGTGAATTTTTTGTGTTTGAATCACTATTGCGAGTGAGTTTTTAGATAAAAATGTTCGGATGCACAAAAGAAAATTTCACCATTGAGTAATAAAGTCCACAGATTTTTTTTTTTCCAAAAATTTTCAGTCAATAATAGTACAGAGTGGAAAAGCTTCAAAAACTCGATTATGTGGGTTGGTCCACTCTAGCTTTTAACGCCTCACATATAAGAATGGTATTAAAATCTGTCCAAAAACCGAAATCAAAACGGAGCCCCGCTTTTCCTCCGGGACATATACCCATAGTTCGAAGAGTCCGCAACATGTCTGTATGTGTGTGTGTGTGTGTGTGTGTGTGTGTGTCCGTGTGTCCATTCGTATGTATGTATTTTACAAATATTGTAAGATCGACTTCTACCAATAAACCTTATCCCATTTTGAGGCGTTTTTTTGCATTCGTAAGCTGTTATAGTCCCATAGAACGCTATTTTTGGGTTCTAATAGAATCCGTCCCATAGAACCCGTTTTCGAGATAATCGCAAAAATCTTTTTCATTTGTATGGCAGTGGAGGGAAAGAGTGGTCAGTTTCAATTTTTATGCATTTAAAATTTCGTAGAATCATATTCTAAACACTTTTTGCCGGTCGTTTACGAGAAAATGACAAAAATATTTTACATTTGTATGGAAAAAGGGGGAAGGAAGGGGTTGTTCGATTTTTCCCATCTTCGAAAGACGTTTAGCTTTTCAGAAGACGTTGCCATCCTAAGCTGTGCTTCGGCATTAAAGGGTCTTCCCCTAAGCTCTGGATGAAACTATAAAAAAAAAGTCTGGTATATGCCACTTAAATCAGTTCTCGAGTTTTCAAATGTTTTTATATAAATGTTTTTGAGGCTCCGAAAAGTTTAAAGAACGATGCACGATTTTCCCCCCCTAAACTAACTTTTGAACCCGTGTAGTTTTCACTTTGCTTGAGTACTTTTTGGAAAGGGCACAGTCTCTAGTTTCATCCATATATGGCTTCAAGATCCACCGAATTGCAGGGGGATGGTGAGGGGTTAACGAACTTTCTTGTGATTTTTCACATGATTTCTGCCTTGATTTCTGTGAAAAATTACAAGAAAGTTCGTTAACCCCTCACCATCCCCCTGCAATTCGGTGGATCTTGAAGCCAAAAATGGATGAAACTAGAGACTGTGCCCTTTCCAAAAAGTACTCAACCAAAGTGAAAACTACACGGGTTCAAAAGTTAACCCAGGGGCATAAAAAACGTCGAATCCTGCATGGTTCTTTAGCGTGACATAATTTTGTTATATTTTTAGTTTATCAAGAATTTGCTATGCTCCTAAAAATCATTAAAAAAATGCGAAAATATAAATGTATCAGAATTTATTTGTTTTTTTTTTTTTCATCAAGAAAATAAACATGAAATTCAATAAAACTTCAATAAAAATATTCTCGTCAAACGTGTGTAGGGCAAAAGGTAATATACTGTTAAAAAATCTCACGAATAAGGGTTTTCCGCAAAAAACATTAAAAGCTTTTTTACACGATAAAATTCCGACAATATCTACGCTGTAGAAAAGTAGAGTTGAAAATTAGTCTAAAAATGAAGTAGATTAGTTGTACAATTGCGTTTCAATGAGTAAAGATACGCCAAATAGTCGTAATGGTTGGTTTTCTGCATTCCAAATCCTAACCAAAGCAAGAAGATTTTACAACACATATAAACTGAATAAAATTGGTAAGTAAAAATCGATAATTTATCAACTATATCTAAAAATTCTTGAAAAACGAAAAAATTACTTTGGCAAGAAAAAATCCTACTCAAAAACCTCTCAAATATTTTTTTTATTGAAACATTTGAACGCACTGAAAATAATGTCCTACGTCATATTGATGAACGCCTTTCGTCAACTTTATTTCATCGATTTGATGTTAAATACATTATTCTGATGTAAGGTACATCATGTTTCTGCATTATTTGATGAAGCCATTCTTCTAAATGAAGAAATTGCAATCATCAACCTATTCGGTAGGAAATCCGAACATGCGGTGCGATTTAATAACCAATTTCATCATTTGATGAACTCTACATCCCTGAATTCCTATTTCACAATTCGCGCGTCAGTGAGAAACGCGGGAAAATTATGACAAATTCATTAATTGATGTAAACAATCGTCGAGTTGATGATGCTCGCACATCATCGATGAATCTTTCATCAAATTCATGAACGAATTGATGAACTTTCGTCATTTTACCAGAATATTGAGTATTTCGTTATTCAAAATTCCAATGATAATACCGTTATTTGCTTGTGAGTTTGGAACCGACTTGTCAGAATTGCGGCATATTCAGTTGTTTATCTCGTTCGAGTGGATCATTTTTCAAAACTTCGGCCTGAAAAAGTAAAACCTGCGAGTTTATGTCCAGTGAAAAGTGTGAATAATATATCTAAGTGAGTGAGAAAACTATAAATTTTTAATAATATAAAAAATTCAGTGGAAAATTGATTCGGTAGGTAAGCTTTGCTTCGTTTGCCAAGACAGTTTTGAGAACATAGATGGACTAATTAATCACCTCAAAAAAATCTATCAACTAACATCTCAAGATAGTTACCGGTGTTTTAGTTGTTACCAGATTTTTAAAAATGTTTCTACCTATAAGAAACATATTTTTAAAAAAAACACAAATGTTAACCATAAAAATACTGACGCTGTAAGAAATAAACAAAGCATCTACTCGAATACGAGTAGTAAAGAACAAGTTTGTACAAATTCAGTTTCTGGCACTGCCATTTGTTCGACTAACTGTAGTTCTGTAATCTAACAAGTTAAAGAAAATATTGAAGAACATAATAATGTTGACAAAATTAATTATAATTTAAACGAATCCATTGTAAATTTACTCGAAAATTCATTAAAATTTTTGATCGCTCTTCATGCAAATAACAATTATTCTCGGAAAGATGTATATGAAGTTAAAGATCATGTAATGGAACTAATTATTGAGCCATTACCTAATATTTTTCAAGTATTTGGAACTATGTAACGAAACAAAACGAAGACAAAAACGAGGGTCAAAAACAAAAACTAGCAAATATTGGTAACTATCATAATATTACATAAATTAGATACTTTAGAAATAATTAGTATTTTTTCATTTTAAGTTCCAGGAAAAGATGCAGAAGCGTTTATCCGAAGCCTTAAATTTAGCAGAAATATTTAAACTGTAGCCCAAGTATAAAAAGTCAAGCGGGTACCGATTGGTAAGATACAAAATATTATATTTATTATAATAAAAAAAAGGTTTTTAAAATTTTACATTTTATAACGCAGATTGACAAGGATTTTCAAACACGTTTTGAAGATCATGGAGGTATACTGGTCGACTGGGTGCTAAAACTTAAAAATATTTAGAACTATTTAAAAGAAAATAAGCACATTAAGGATTCCACAATCAACTCTGTCGTAAACTCAATCCCCGAGACCGACATTGAATCAGGTATGCTTGCATCATACAAGTAAATACCCAAGCAACCAGATAAGGCATAATGCCTTAGATTAGGGCATGGTGTCTTAAAAAACGACCAATTTTAAGACACCACGCCCTAATCTAAGGCATTATGCCTTATCTGGTTGCTTGGGTAAGAAACTGAAACCGCAGATTTACATTTATACTCTTTATTATTTAGGTTCTACTACTTTCATTTTTCAAATATTTTGGTCTTTACGCCCAGGAAGCCTTCGAATACGTAGGCAAATCAACACAACAGCTGGAGGATCCCTTAGGTTATATAAAATCACGCCAAGAAAATATTCAGCCATTCATTTTGGCTCTCGGTGATGAATATTTATCAAATTTTGAAAGCTTTTGGGTGTATTTAGATAGAACAAAGTTACTATTTATAAATTTGTTGCGTTGTATTGATATAAGTCATTCCATCTTTTTAAGTTACAATATCGAATAGCATGTGAATATTTATTGAACTATATTTTTATAACATAACAAAGAAAAATGTTAAAAAATCACCAAAAATATGTGTAATTTTGGAAGAGTTAAAACAAATTAAATAATTTTTTTTCATATTTTCAAATGAACTTAAAAAAAGAAAAATTTCCTAATAAACTTTAAAAAAAATAATGCATTGGTTTGAATTTATCGTTGCATATCGGTCGATGTATGCAGTTAATGATTTTTAGGTGGGATAATTGGTTGCCAACATGTTGCAGAAACAATTTAACTATGTTAGAATTCATCAATATTCATATATAGTAATTTTTCATCAATATGAGAAAAAAATCATCAAATGATGTACAAATTCATCAAAAAAATTTCCGCATTATTCATCAATATAAGGAACAAATCATCAAATGACGTACAAATTCATCAAAATTTTGATCATTATTGTGCATCAATATGAGGAAAAAATCATCAAATTACGTACAATTTCATTAAAATATTATTCATCAATATGAAGAAAAATTCATCATCGAACGAACCTGTTCATCACTTGATGAATAGGATTACATTGAATCAATGCACGCGTTCATTGGACCAAAATTGACGAATTATTTCGTCAGGCCAATGCAAAAATTCATCTATATGATGACGGATTTCTTTCAGTGCGGTAACGGTAAATTACACTTCGGTTTGTAATTTTACAAACTTAAGTCTTAACTCCAGGTTTAACTCCATGATCATGTCGTTTAAAATGTACCCTTAAATCTACGTAAACTATTTTTGACGTATTTTGTTAATGCATACTTTTACCCTAATTTTCCTTTTACCCTAAAACCTTTGACCCTAAGGAAATCGATTTCCTTATAAATATTGTAGATATAAAAAAAATCTACAATATATGTTACGTACGAGTATATCGCGTTACTTCTATTCACAAATAGATTGAAAAACGATTTCGTTGAACTTTTCTTATGTGCATTTTTTTTTCAATGGATTCTTTTTAAAGTAAAATGATGAAGCATTTCTAATATTATTTTTTCCTATTTTTTTTTTGCTTTACACATCAGCAGCTACTGTTCTGGCAGAATTTTTCTTAGTCTACTCCACATTTTTTGTATAGAATTTATCAAATACTTATTGGTTAAATTTGCTGACACAATAAGTCTGCTCCAAACATATTATTGTTTTTTTTCTTTATAGCAGTCATTTCAAGATCTATCTCTGCAAGAATTTCTTGAATGTCATGTACTTTATTTCAAAGTAATCCGCTTAATGTTGCCACAGGACAAATGATTATCGTTAAGCATAAATGCTGAAAGATAGCCAATTTCAGTAACATTCAAAGGGAACATATAAAACAACATTTTAGTGAATGTAACATAACTACACATTAAAGTTCTTAGTAGAAATTTAAGAGTAAAAAAAATTAAAAAAAAAATTTAAAAAAAAAAGCTTTTATTAAAAAAGAATGCACTAAAAAGAAAAAAATAATTTTCTGGACGCTGTGTATCACAAATATAAAAGCTTTTTAAAAGCGAGAAAAAATTTTATTTTATTGTTTTATGCTTTATCTCGCTTTTTAAAAGCTTTTATATTTGTGATACACAGCGTCCAGAAAATTATTTTTTTCTTTTTAGTGCATTCTTTTTTAATAAAAGCTTTTTTTTAAACATTTTTTTTTTATTTTTTTTTTATTTTGTTCTTTTTAGTCTTCGAATATATATCCTTACATTTGAGATATCCTTACAGGCTTTTTAACTTGAGAATCGTATGTCCTTACAGGCTTTTTAACTTGAGATTCGGCGATCCCAAAAACCCCCAGAATAAATTTTTTTCCGGAAAATTTGGAGAAAGGGATAATCACGTTATCCTTACAGGACATTCCGTTATCCTTACAGACTTTTTAATGGCAGATTCGGATTTAGCGACCTCAAAAACCCCCAGAATAGATTTTTTTCCGGAAAATTTGGAGAAAAGGATAATCACGTTATCCTTACAGGACCTTCCGTTATCCTTACAAGGACGAAGTAGTGAAAATATTGTATTGTCATCGGACTTATATAAGTGTGCAAAATTTCAAGTCAATCGGACAAGTGGAAGTGGGTCAAAATTGGGTTGCAAGATTTGATCTGACAGACAGACAAACAGACAGACACGAAGGCAAGCTAAATAAAAGCTTTTAAAAAATGATCCTTATTATCAAGAATTATTCAGGCATCCCGAAAACCAAACCTTTATGCTAGATTTTTTGATTTCCTGTTAAAATACCATAGAGTGATAAAAGAACAAAAAAATACCGCCAAAGATATAAGTTTGAATTTGCAGAAAAAAAAATATTTGTTTTATAAAAATAAAATATATATATTGTATATATTTCAAATCATAGCTCCGTAACTGGTTATCGCAATTTGATGGAAAAAATTGCGACTTCTTCGTTGAGAGTCCCAGTTTTAAAAAAAAAAAAAGATTATGTGTAAAAAAATCTTAAATAGGCATTTTTAGCCCCCGTGCGGGTTCGCTCAAACCTTGTATGAACCTTTTTTTTACACTGGGTAGGAAGTCATGTGGTATCTTAAATGAAAGGTCTCGACCACCCTGAAATGATGAATAGATGAATGTATGGTGAATAGTAGTTTTTGAAGCGGTCCCATATAATATTGTTATTGGCGTTTGATGAGCTTGGTTGAAAATTCCATAGGGTGAGTGTATAGCTGCTAGTATACATAAAATTACTGGACATAGGCTTTTATGTTTTACAACAAGACTTTGGAACGACTTAGCATCCGATGTGTTCCCCCGTACTATTCAAGTACCCTGAAGATCCTAAAACTATAAAAAATAAAATAAATGCCAATTTTTCTATAATCCATTTTGGATGTGAAATTTTATGTTGTGTTGTGGCTTATAACATAAATGTTTTTCTGTTATGGTTTGTATGAACCTTTTTTTTTAGGTATACCATAAAAGAACCGCGTTAGGTTATTTTATAGCCATTTTAAAATCTTTTATAAAGGTTATTTGGCATTTGCGTTGTGAAGTTCGTGTTCAAAAGAGTAGCAGTGTACACCCTGAGAATTATTAATTTATTCGAAATTGTGGAAATAATAATTCGGAAAATAATTTTATATTGCCATCACAGAATACGAATTCCAAAAAACTTTTGTTTTCATTTTATGAAGAAAAAGTTCTATCTAATAACATGAAATATCATTTTATGAAAAACTACAGAATAGAGCCCATTATTTGTGTGATTTTCTGCCCTGTTGATAGTTTTGTGATGTGAGTAATTATAATTAATTATTTACATTTCATTTTTCACCTGTAACCAGATATCGTAATGCTCCTAAGTACATTAGAAAAACTTACTGGCAAAGCTAATCCGCAAATAGGATGAACAAAAAAACAGCACTTTTTTCAATTTCAGTGAAATAGCGTTAATTTTATTTTAAGGATTGAAAATCTATTTATTTTTTATTTATTTTCTAAGTATGGGGTAAATTCGGATATAGTACCCCGTTTTGTACCACCCGCGGAGTAAAATCGTAAAAACGAAGGGTTCAAAGAGAACCATGTATTATTTTTTATACCCGTATGGTGAAACCAAAGGGTATACTAACTTTGCCTTACCGTTTGTAACGCCAAAATCCCGTCATCACACACAAAAATGAATTACACCAGTGTGTTTAGAATGATAAAAATAATTAATTTCTGCATGTCCGTCCGTCTGTCCGTCTGTCCGTTCGTCTGTCCGTCCGTCTGTCTGTGGCGCGGATTGCGGGCGCACGGATTGAGCTACAGACTTGAAATTTTGCACAGATCCGTTTTTCGTAAAATGCGAGGCTAAGTTCGTTAATGGGCAAAAATGGACGAACGAAAACGTTTTTTGTGAATATCTCAAAATCTTATCAAAAAAGTCCAAGAACAAAAGTTATTCAGGATATGATTCTGCATAAAACTCCCATACATCAAAATCCGATTGGAATAAATTTTAAAAAATCTTATTGGAAAGTTTGACTTCAAAATGGAATTTTGGTACAACTGTTCGAATTTTGATACGAATATCACCATACGGGTTTTCAATAATTGCCAGATTGGCAATTATAGCTTTTGTTATGTTTTTCATTGTGGCCGTTGTGTACAATTAGGTGTCAGGTCTTTTTGACTGACGTGGTAGTTAGAGTGTTAAGTTTTTTACTTTTTTTTAAATGTTGTTAGATTACGTGTTGTTAAGTGTTGTTAGATTAATATGAATTAACCTTTATTCTGCAACTTGCAATAATCAAGTGGGAAAAAATCTTGATGGGTTGAGAATACAGCTAATGTAAGAAAGGAGTAGGAGTAGTTTAGTTAGATTTTAAACAAACAAATTCTTTAAAGATACGGCCTTAGGGCATAAACTGGTCACTCAACGGATTTACTGGCATTCTAAAGTTTCACCGGCATGTCGCAACCATGTACAAGACTCCGTAAATAAATGTATATTTAATAAAATTTAATGGCACTGTTGTAGGATTTTATGAGGCTTTATGTCTATGATATAAGGACAAAATACGAGCTATTCATGTAAATGTTCAAGGTTTTACGACTAGAAAATTTAATTAGAAGCTTATTTGCACAAAGCTGTCATATTCTCAAAAGCAAAATACGCCAAACAGATATTATATAAAATATTGAATCCCAAGAGCAAAATATTCACCATGAGAACTTTTACAATAGCTAAATAATTGATTAATTAAGTAAGAAGACTTTACACACGACGCGAAAAATTACTTAATTAAAAAGATGTAAAACCCTCGAGTAAACGATTTCCGTGTAAAATTTCATACACCTTTAAAATATATCTATATGGGATTATGGCAGTAATTCAAAGAGAAATTTGTCTTTCGCATCTTTAGAAGTGTCCAATATAAATTTCCTTTAAAAAAGGACTCCCATAAATTGAAAGCATAGCACCGAAACTTCCTATACTCCGTATCTGACTCTACTAACTCCATTTTTAACAGGTACGCTATTTTGCCAATCCCTACGCTAAAATAAAATAAGGTAAGAGTTAAGTTAATTATTTTCTGTAAAAAGGGTTAACCATAAACACGTAATGTCTTTAATGAAAGGAAAAATCATAAATCACATTAAAAAAAATAAAAGTCAGGTTTCTTAACCACCACAAACGCATAAATCTTACAAAATGTAAACATAAAGAAAATGCTTTCATGATTTAGTTTCTCTTTGGCTCAAAGCACTAGACGAATCCCTAAAAAACTGAAATCAATAAGAAACTTATTTGGGGAATCCTTAAAGTGTTTTTTCTTCTTCTTCTTAGAATTGCGTGCCGAGAATTTTCTATATCAGGTCTAGTCAACCATACGGAGATGAAAAATTACGATTACTTTTTTTCTTGTCATGAATGCGCACATCGATCATGTCCAGTGATTTTGCAAGCACTTTTTCCTCTCACTTATTAAATATATTTTATCCGAATTTTGATGTGTTGTCTTGAAGTGTGTTATATAATCCATAAATGTCAGTTTATAGACTAAAAATTATTTTTTAAGAACAAAAAATCATGTAATTTTAATGTGTGAAAAAACGTTTTAATTAAACATACAAACTTCTATCTACCTTGTGGAAAGATCACACCTTTCTTACATTTTTAAATCATATATACACATAGAAAAAAGGTAAATATCGTGACTATTACAGAAATTGTTCATTTCAATTAACCAAGTAATAAAAATCGATTTTTGCTTTTTTGAAAAAAATATTTATTCTAACACAATTTTAAAGTCATTGTCTTATAATTATGTAACTAAATATTATTAGTTTTTTTTACCTATGAAATATGTATGTATTTTAAGTTTTATTGCTCAATAAAACTGCATATGTATATATTTCATCTTACACGGTTTTCGGATAACATGGAACGTATCCCCAATTTTACTATAGGAATAATATCTTTTTTTACACGAATTTTTCTACCGTGTAAAAAAGAGTTGGGTGTAATTACAACTATTTAGTAGTAAAATTTACTATTTTGTGGTTAAATTGGCTTTTTTTGTAATTTTTTAGTAATAGTCACAATTCTCCACTATAGATTTACTGTTTATAGTTAGATTTACTGTTTATAGTTAGATTTACTGTTTATAGTTAGATTTACTGTTTTTTTTCTCATCATGTATGATTCTAGTTTTTTATTGAAATTTGAAATTACCTCAGCATGTGTGGTTCTAGTTATTTCCTAATTCCTGTTATTTCTTGAGATTTGAGCTCAAAGGCCCTATTTGTGTTATCATTAAGGCTCCCATCTATCCTGTATTTTACAGGTTTATCCTGTATTTTTGAGTGTAATCCTGTATTTTTTTTCTATCCTGTATTTTTCCTGTATTTTTTTTCGATCCTGTTTTTTTTTCAAAAACCTGTATTTATCCTGTATTTGCCTGTATAACCGAGATTTAATGAGGAAAATATCGTATATCGTTCCTGTTTTGCTCAGACTAGCACAAATGTTATGAACAGCGACTAGAGATTAAATAGCCTCTCGCAAGAAACAAGCTGGTAACACTGTACAAGATATTATTACAGTTCGTTTTGTGTCCGAATATAAATTTTATATTCAATTTATAAACTGAAACATTGAAACATTAAAAGCGATTCTCACGATCAAAACTAATATGAAACTATCTTGCTTGGAATTCTATTAATTCCTGACGTCGCAGCCGGAAATGCTTCGGAAAATAGCTTCTAAAGACAAATACAACACGTGAGTTGATAATAAAACTCTCGAAATTGACAATGACGACAAAAGCAATGATTTTACATTTAATCAATGATACAATAATAATTACATTCACAAGTGTATTGCATTTTTTATGTAAATTTTTTTCAAATAAATGACTTGGAACTGTATCCTGTATTTATCCTGTATTTTGAAAAATTTATACTGTAAAATCCTGTAAAATCCTTAATTTTCGCAGGCTTATCCTGTATTTTAGCCAAAATGAGATGGGAGCCTTAGTTATCATAGTTAATATACCTGTCAGTCCATTTTACTTATCTTAAATAACTTATCTTAAATAACTCGAGAACAACGCGTTAACCGAACAATTTGAGTCTTACAAAAATCGTTGTTTTCCTTCACTTTTTGGAAAGTATCGTTAACTATAACGGGCACCTCCCAAAATTTTTCACAACCTATGCGTTTTTAGGAAAAAATGAATATAACCAAATTTAGAGGATATGAAAATTTCTACAGATTCTGCGTTAACGGTTTTTACTTGTTTCTAACGATTCTCAATATATTTCATAAAGATTAAGTTTGTTGAAAATTTCTCGGAACTATACGCTTTTGAGAACAAATACAAACAAGTTCAAAGAAAATAAAATTTCCTGCATTTTTTCCTTCAACAGTTTTTACGTATCTTTGAGATATTTGAAAAAAAAAAACATTATTTTTTACAATTTTTTCCGAAATTTAATATTGCAGGAAAAAGTTTTGTGTTGATCACAATTGATATATTTTTTGTATTAAACGTGACCGAGATTTGGATAGCTACTATGTCAGGGTTTTTCGCACATGAGTCCTAGTTTTCTAAAATTTGTTAGGAAAACCTAACAATAATAGGTAATATTTTTTTTCAAAATCGACTTAATACATAGTAATCAAAATTCGTGATTAGTTTATTCGTGACAATAATTTGAAGTGCTAATTTCAACTTTTCCACCCCATCCGAAGTCAGTTTCTACCTAAATCTACTTGGATGCCTAATCTAATTTTAACATGTTTATAAAATCTTAATTGCCACTTTAGCACACACTCTAAATGGTTTGTGTGAATTCACACTAAATTTTGTTGCAAAAAACTCATTTTTTGTAGTATTTTCACACTTCTGATGTGTGATTTCCAACATTCGCGTGAAATCTCTATTTTTGAGTGATTTCACTACAAAATTTGTGTGATTTCCAACAGGAGAATATGGAATTTGTGTGATTTCACACAATGGAAGTGAAATACGTCACAGCAGATAGTAAAATCCAACAGGAGTGTGATTTCACTACAAATTCTGAGTGAAAACCGTCGTCTTTAATAGTAAAAAACCAGCTTTTGATCATTCTTAATTGACAGTTTTGAAGGGTAAGACCCCAATAGACTTAAAGTTTGCACACAGACTTAACTCCGGTGACAATACAATATTTTTATGACTTCGCCCTTGTAAGGATAGCGGAAGCGGAAGGTCCTTCAAGGATAAGGTGATTGACATCAACCTTTTCCTCAAGTTTTTCGGACAAAAACTCATTTAAGGGTTTTCGGGATCGCTGAATCATGTTCTGGAGCCAAAAAGTTCGTCAGGACATATCAAAGGCAAGGATATATATTCGAAAACTAAAAAGTAAATACATAAAAAAAGTTAAAAAAAATTTTTTTAAAGAAAAGTATTAGGGAAAAAATAATCAGAAATAAAAGCGAAATAAATATTTAATTTATTTTATTTTTATGCTTTTTTCTCGCTTTTATTTCTGATACACGGTGTTCAAAATATTTTTTTTTCTTTTCAGTACATTTTTTTAATAAAAGCTTTTTATAGATTTTAATAAAAGCTTTTTAGTGAAATCGCACACATCTTGTGTGAAATCGCACTCATTTTGTGTGAAATCGCACACATTTTGTGTGAATTCACTATTCTTTTCTTGATTTTTTGTGTGAAATCACTTCATATTTTGTTGGAATTCACGCTGATTTTTGTGTGAATTCACGCTCTATTTTCCAATCACACTTAAGTGTGAAATCACTACATTTAATGTAGGAAACCCAGATTCCTACATTAAATGTAGTGAAATCCAACAGAAATCAATTAGAGTGCATCCTTACCCTCGCAATGTACGCCTACACTGGTATACGAATCCCCACAAATCTACCAGTGCAGCATCTTTCTGTTTTAAAACCGAATTTATGCCGCATCTTCCTGTTTTAAAGCTGCTGGACCGATTTTGACCATTTACGATTTCGAAGACTTATTTTTTTTTTTAAATTGGTACATATCAGATTTTAAGTTTCTAACTCACTGTTTTGTGGAGATATAGTGTCCATGAATTCTTGACATGTTAAGTGTCCTGGTCCAATTATTTGTTTTAGTGCGACTCGGTTCTGTGCATTCCAATAGTAGAGCCAATACAATTAGCCTAATAAAATACAATAACATTTATGGCTACACTCTAATTGATTTCTGTTGGATTTCACTACATTTAATGTAGGAATCTGGGTTTCCTACATTAAATGTAGTGATTTCACACTTAAGTGTGATTGGAAAATAGAGCGTGAATTCACACAAAAATCAGCGTGAATTCCAACAAAATATGAATTGATTTCACACAAAAAATCAACAAAAGAATAGTGAATTCACACAAAATGTGTGCGATTTCAAACAAAATTTTGTGTGATTTCACACAAACCATTTAGAGTGTATACCATATAGGATATGGAATTTGATATATGTATACTGCAATTTTTTTGAATTTACTATTATTTTGAGTCTCCACCTACTACTATTCCGAGAACATCAAGGTGCGGCCCTTATCTAAACACGATAAAAACAAGACCGAATAGCATTTGGAATGGGGAAACTCATTTATTTTACTGAAAGTACTTTTCTTAAGAATCACTATGCCGGTGAGAACGATTTAGCAATGCGGTGATGAATGGAAGACGTTTATCTTTGAAAATGGTTACAACAATGGGCTCTCGCTCCTATAACCTCAAAATAACACGAATCTTAGAAAAAGTGAGTTTTTTCATCGGCATTTTCAATTTTCCACATACCAAACGCTAGCACTATGGCAAATGATGCGAGTAAGGTGAAGTAGTCAAACCCAGACACATTTTTAATAAGAAAAATGACATATGCCGACGATGAGTAAACTCTATTTCGGGTGTAAAAACAATGTTGAAGGAAGCTGCCAAAAGTCGGAACCTATTCAGTTTTCAGTCATTCCTCAATAGACAAATATTTCATGTAAGGTGTGAGAGAGGCGAAGAAATGTCTCTGCGTACTGAAGTAAAAAGACACAAACGAAATAATTCCATCGACAGTGGGAGTAAAAATAATATAATTAGGATTTATATTCTTTTATTATTTTTTGAGGTAAATTTTTTCGGAAATGACTATAGATTTTGATGAAATCTGGGCCTTTTTAGTTTTCGGAAACAAAATTGCGAAAGCGCTAGGTCCCATTTTCGGGACAATTCGGTAAGGTCCTGTGAGAATAACGGTTTTTTCTATCGATAAGCGTTCGCGAGATATTTAAGGGCGTTTTTACCCTATAACATTTTTTTCTATTTTGTTAATTCTCGTTTGCCCTACACTGAGGGAAAAAACAATGTGAAATGATATGAAACGTGAATGATTTCACTATTTTCACTATAAAACGGCGCCATTGCGAGTTATTGTAAAATTTACATTGAAAAATGCATTTTTGATATGGTGTTCAATGTAAATACCCAAATAGCATTTTAAGCAGCAAATATGTGGCGTTTTCTTTCTCCCTCGAATTCTTACTTAGCTTGGTGAGTCAACAGAGATGAACAAATAAAAACGTAAGCAGAAGACGAACGAGAAAAATCTAATGGCCACAAATTAATGGAAACTTTTGTGGACTTTTCTTCCGATTGCATGTCGCGATTTTAATTGCCATTAAAAATTTTCGGCAATATTGGATCTGAAATTTAAGCAGATTTTAATGGGCCATCAAATTATTTAGTTTTTAACGAAAAATTTCTTTAATTTTATTTTACAGGTCAAATTTTTTTTTTATTTTGCAATGACATTTTGATGCCAATAAAATTGTGCTGTTTCAAAAATGTCTCCTATCCATATTTTATACAATTTCCTTCAGTTATTAGCCTGAAATAAGAAATTTAATTCTCGAAGCGAAATCGTTTGCATTAAATGTCAATGGGGTATATGGCGGCTGAAGGCATCAACTTTTTTTAAAAGCTTTTATTTAGCTTGCCTTCGTGTTTGTCTGTCTGTTTGTCTGTCTGTTTGTCTGTTTGTCTGTCAGATCAAATCTTGCAACCCAATTTTGACCCACTTCCACTTATCCGATTGACTTGAAATTTTGCACACTTATATAAGTCCGATGACAATACAATATTTTTACTACTTCGTCCTTGTAAGGATAACGGAAGGTCCTGTAAGGATAACGTGATTATCCTTTTCTCCAAATTTTCCGGAAAAAAATCTATCCTGGGGGTTTTTGGGGTCGCTGAATCCGAATCTGTCATTAAAAAATCAGTAAGGATAACGGAAGGTCCTGTAAGGATAACGTGATTATCCTTTTCTCCAAATTTTCCGGAAAAAAATCTATTCTGGGGGTTTTTGGGGTCGCTGAATCCGAATCTGTCATTAAAAAGTCTGTAAGGATAACGGAATGTCCTGTAAGGATAACGTGATTATCCTTTTCTCCAAATTTTCCGGAAAAAATCTATTCTGGGGGTTTTTGAGGTCACTGAATCCGAATCTGTCATTAAAAAGTCTGTAAGGATAACGGAAGGTCCTGTAAGGATAACGTGATTATCCTTTTCTCCAAATTTTCCGGAAAAAAATCTATTCTGGGGGTTTTTGAGGTCGTTAAATCCGAATCTGCCATTAAAAAGTCTGTAAGGATAACGTGATTATCCTTTTCTCCAAATTTTCCGGAAAAAAATATATTCTGGGGGTTTTTGAGGTCACTGAATCAGAATCTGTCATTAAAAAGTCTGTAAGGATAACGGAAGGTCGAGTAAGGATAACGTGATTATCCTTTTCTCCAAATTTTCCGGAAAAAAATCTATTCTGGGGGTTTTTGGGATCGCTGAATCCGAATCTGTCATTAAAAAGTCTGTATGGATAACGGAAGGTCCTGTAAGGATAACGTGATTATCCTTTTTCTCAATTGTTCCGGGAAAAAATATATTCTGCGGGTTTTGGGGTTCGCTGAATACGATTCTCAAGTTAAAAAGCCTGTAAGGACATCTCAAATGTAAGAATATATATTCGAAGACTAAAAAGAACAAAATAAAAAAAAATAAAAAAAAAAATTTTAAAAAAAAGCTTTTATTAAAAAAGAATGCACTAAAAAGAAAAAAATAATTTTCTGGACGCTGTGTATCACAAATATAAAAGCTTTTAAAAAGCGAGATAAAGCATAAAACAATCAAATAAAAATTTATCTCGCTTTTAAAAAGCTTTTATATTTGTGATACACAGCGTCCAGAAAATTATTTTTTTCTTTTTAGTGCATTCTTTTTTAATAAAAGCTTTTTTTTTAAAATTTTTTTTTTATTTTTCTTTTTACATTTCAAAATGCAAAATTAACCTCACAAAAATACAAAAGTTTGAGTTGAAATGTAAAAAAATTACGTAAAATGCATGATTTTATAGTCGAAAAATGTAATTTCGGATTTTATTAATTCACACGTATTAAATGATATGGAAAATTTTAAAATTTACAACTGAGTGATAAAAATACAGGTAGGAAATATCATTTGATATTTAAAAGAGATAATTTTATATTGGAAATAGTACAGCTGGACAAAAATTTACATTGCCGAGATTTACATTGCGAAATGCAAATATTACATTGGATTTTTTCTCTGAGTGTATCATCCACAAAATCTCAAAACGACTTGATACAAAGCAAAACTTTCATAGATTTTTTGCATTCTGTATTTCCTTGTTTGCCCTCCTATGACCATACGTCGCGTCAAGGGTATAGCGCATGAGAAATTTGTTTTCTGTTTAATTTTTGTTTGGCCTATGTCTATAGAAAATCGATAAGTGATGATGAAAATTTGATGGTACACAAGAACTAAAAATATAGTTATTTATTAGAAACAAAATAATCTGCTTCTTAGATTATACTAAGTTCACACTGACGCAAAATCACGTAATTTTGCGAAATGATTTAAATCTTAAACCAAAGTGTTCACACAGAGGTTAAGGTAATTTTGCTTGACATTTCAACTACAGGATTGCTATGAATTTTAGTGTAGGATTACTATGAATTTTAGTAATATGATGAATAATACAATTTAAAACATCGATGAAATATGTGCAAACAGAATTAGACACTTTAGACGAAAATGGGAATTATCTGTAATGAAAATAAACAATTATTTTCCATTTCATATCTAATCGCATCAAAACAGGTCAATTTTTTCCCCCCGCGTAGGTTGTTTACTAATATATCTTCTTCGCGTGCGGAACACGGCTTCTTTTTCTTATATTTCCGTCTTTCCAATCCAGCACAAATGTCAAAACTTCTCAAAACTGATGTGCTGAAGAGAGCTGAATAAGTGATGCAGGGTTGTATTCATTGTTTTTGCTTGATTTCGTTCCTAATTTTGTGGAAATTGCATACTTTTAGTGATTTTGAAAACAGGTTAATGTACTGGAAATCTCGTGGTTTCGAGGAAGATTTCGTTCAAAATTACGAAAATCTTCAAAATTACGTAATTTTGCGTCAGTGTGAACATAGTATTAAGCTATTCTCTTATACATATAAACTAAAAATATAATAAATAATGTTGAAAAATAGAAAATTTATTAGAAATGGTCTAAAATCTATCAAAGTTTATAAAATAAACAATAAAGCAATTAAACAAATTTCCACACAGATGTTGAAAAATACAAAACTCTTATAAAACTTTATAAAAATGCATGTGAGAAGACTCACAAACGTTTAAAAAGAGATCCATAGCAAAATATAATCCCTCGATAATAATAGCATATAAATGTCTAAAAACGGTAAAGCAAACATTTAACATAAAAATAGAAAAATTAAGCAATCGGTGGATTATAAAATTGAAGTAATTTATAATAACGATTGGGATGAAATATAATTTGATTTTGTAATTTTCGTTTTTTATTTCTGTTTTTGTTTTTATTCATATTTTTTTTTGTTTAGGTAATTATAAATTTTCATAGATTTTAGAATAGTTTTAAATTAATTTTTTATTTTTGGCTTTTAATTTTCATTTTTCATTTTTCATTATTATTTGCTACATTTTTACTCTATACTAGTAGACCCTTAGTTGCCAGCTTAAAGTTTTTGTATAAATTTTAGAATGCCAAAAAACCATAAATAACTTAAAAACGTTTGGAAAAAAACGTTATCTTTACAGGACCTTCCGTTTCGAATTTTGAAATTCCAACACCAGATTCGTGATAAACAACGCTGAAAACCTCCCAAAGCCAGTTTTTGCGAGAAAAATTGGAAAAAGGACATTTGCATTATCCTTACAGTACCTTCCGTTTAGAATTTTGAAAATCGAACACCGAATTCGCGATCAGCGAACCCCTTTATGCCGATTTTTGCCGGGAAAAACCGGAAAAAGGATATTTGCGTTATCCTTACAGGACCTTCCGTTTCGAATTTTTAAAATCTAGCATAGCTAAAATCCTGCTCCTGGCAACGCAGATCATTTTGCAAAAAACCGCGTAAAAATCGGTCCAGTAGTTTTTGAGTTTTGTAATCTCAAACAAACAGACAGACAGACAAACATCCATTTTTATATAAATAGATGAGAATATCCCAATCTAGGAGTAGTTTAGTTTCTTTCTTATAAATGAAAAAAAGATATGAATTCCGTTCACAATTAAAAATTACAATAAGTATGGCTTTAAGGAAAAATTACTTGTTTTAGTTCTTGTTATATCCAAAAACTTTTGCCCTACGTAATACATTCAATCTAGAGTTGTAAAATCGTCCTTCAATAAAAGTGCTATTAGTCCGAAACTAATTGACGGATTTTCTTGAAATTTTAGCAGTAAGATCGCAACTTCGTGTAAAACCAAACACCCAAAAATAAAATAATCCTTTTAGACAGTTTTTGTATTTTGGAAACATTTCAAACTTTAAACCCGTACAATCGAAAACGATTTCGCAGTTTCCACAGTATAAACTTAAAATTAACAATTTCTAGTTGTTAAAAATACAAACATTTTTTTCTGGATGTACTAAAAAAATCTTCTTGCCTTTATCAGGCCTTTTAGAATCTTAATACCCTTGAAAAATTTTTCTTGGAAAAAGAAAACTTTGTCTGAAATTGTTTTACACAGAAAATCAAAGGATGTGATAATAACGACAAGAAAGTTTACCAAACATATTTTATTTCAGTAAATCTATTTCTGTTATTGTCTTGATTAATATGTTTTTAAAATGAACAGTACATTATCATTTGTACCATTTGAATCAAAAGCCACGATAAATCAAATTATTATTCAACTCTAAACAAAGCAATTTTATTTTGAAGAAGGTTTGTGTAGCCTGCATCCTTTAATTCACTAAAGTATTAAGAATAGAAAAGAAGACTTCCAAGAGGCACTCTGGTAGACCCCACTTGATGTTGTTCAAAATCATCGGACATGAATTTGAAACTGCACTTGAAATACTACCGAATTTTGTAAATTGACTTACAAAATTCTTCAATGTTGAATTTTACATTCATTAAAGTTTATAATTAAGTTATAATGTTAAAAGTTTATAATAAATGTGCCAAAAAATTAGAAAATCCACTCAAGTAAAAAAAAATATATCCCACTTACAAAGATGTCAGAATTTTAACAACTCAAAGGCGAATTACAACACGGAGGCGTCGATAATTAAATTTGTATCTGTTACCGGCCTATGTTATTTAGGGAGGGGGAGGGAGTGTGATGGTGGAAGGAGAGGGGATGTGAGGGGAGAGAAATACAATATTTTGAAAGGAAAATCTAAAGGGAGGGTTGGGATTCATTTTTTGTCTGTACATTAATTCACTATACATTCATGCCTATTCTGGAATCCGAAGTAGCGTTAAGTTTGTTCGATCTGCCTCGATTGAACGCAATTTGTATTCTTGAATCCGGTGCGTTTCACTTCTGTTCGATTGCGTATGATTGCATATCAGGTATGATATTTCTGTATAATGCGTATACATCATTCATCGTTATACATCATTCATGTATGAACGATTAATTCGGTGAGCCGACAGTTTACCCTAAAGCGTACGTTTTTCTGTTAGGATGAGCTAGTTTGGTGTGGCCGGTCTATCTACATATCTATCAATTAAATAATGACATTTTGATACTTTTTTACATTTTACGACACGGAATATGACAGCAATAATTTTCAATCATACGGGCTCAGCCTACATCTCGAGTTTATCGCATGTTATTATTTGTAAAAAAGGAAATATACATTTTATGATTTAACCATATAGGGTATAAATATATCAACAGACCGAAATGAAAATAAGACGCTTTTTGGCAACATCAATGAAAAAACTTGAAAACAAAGGGAAACCTTATACAAAAAATTCAACTGAAGCATGTCTCCAACTCATAAAAAATCAGCAATGATATACTCTTATAATAAAGTAGGAAAGGTTTATTTTATTTTGATGAAGGTCATATGATATAATCGAGTCTATATATAAATATATATATATATTCCAAACAAATATGTCATACAGCATGGTATCAAAACAATTCGCGCAAGCATAATAGGACATACACAATAGGAAATACGAGAATTTTCGATTTTAATAGGATAGTCTTTTCATTGTTATAGGCACTTAACTCAGAGCAGTATTCCTTACGTTGTTACCTGCTGAAGTTCAGAAAAAAATTATTTGATGAATTAAATTTAATAAAATCTTTAGTGTTTGGCAGATAACAAAACCAATCAACATTTGGTACTTTTATTGGAATTTCTTGGCTTAAAGGTCTTCAAAAAACATAATATAACAAGTGTTATATTACTTTTGTGGATGTTTTCACATTTAATGTCAGATTCGGAATCAGCGACCCCAAAAATCCCCCTATATGAGATTTTTTCCAGAAACTTTGAGAAAGAAGATAACCACGTTATCCTAACAGGACCTTCCGTTATCCTTATTGAGTTCTTAATTGCAGAATCTGATTTAGCGGCCCAAAAACCCCCAGATGAAATTTTTTTCGTAAAATTAGAAAAACCCCCAGATGAAATTTTTTCTGTAAAATTAGAAAAACCCCAGATGAAATTTTTTGCGGAAAAGGATAATCACGTTATCCTGGCAGAACCTTCCTTTATCTTTACAAGAACGAAGTAGAGAAAATATTGTATTGTCATCGGACTTACGTATGTGTGCAAAACTTCAAGTCAATCGGATGAGTGAAAGTGGGTAAAAATTGGACTGCAAGATTTGTATCTGAGAAACAGGCAAACAGCCAGACACGAAGGCAAGCTAACTAAAAGCTTTTAAAAGTGCATTTTCATTTGTTGTACACACGTACATAATTTTTCATAGTGGATCAAGGCTACGGTGACCAGACGTTACGTATTACGTGAGACAGTCGTGCCATTTGTATGGGAGAGAAGGGATGGATTGTACGATTGAATTTTGATGTATGGAACGTTTATGTAAAATCATAATTTAAACACATTTCGTCTCTATAAATGTTTCGATCCTATGCACCGTTTTCGAGAAAATAGAAAAAAGTATTCAATTTGTATGGGGGAGAGTGGGGAGAAAGACTAGTCGGACTTTTTCCGTTGAAGAACTTAGTCTTGCTATTTACGAAAAATGCAATTACACAATTTCCGACGATTGGTTCGATGCATTACAAACGGTATACTATATCTAATATACTCCTATATGATGTATCATATAAAGCATAATCATGGGCGTAGATAAAGGGGTTAAAAACCCAAAAAAAAAAGTTTTGTAATTCATGCTCTATTTAAGGTGTCCGGGGTAATTCTTTTAATTTCTTCTGGCGCTGCTTTTCTAAGGCTGCATTATGTTGCCCCGAATAAAAAAAAGACTTCCGAACACCCATAAATAGAGGACAAAAAGAACACGGGATGGAAACCCTAATTTGTATTTGACCTTGGCGGTGACGCCGACCTGCGGCGCAATAATTTCTACCTGTATGCATTTACTAGCTGTGTTACCCCTAGAGCACAATGAACGCAACTAAGCCGCAACTAAGGACGCTTCGAACTGTCACTTAACGCAGTTCAGGAGTGGTTGAGCACAATAGAAGCGTCGTCTGTTGCGTTGTGAGACAAACACAGAAAAATTAAAAGTGAACTAAAGTAGGAAAATATATAAAAAATGAGAGATTTTGAAGCGATAATTTGTTTTATTTGTTTGTATATTTGCTATTTGCATGTGATGCGAATAAATAAAAAGAAAAAAAAAACAATATTGGGTGTGGCCAATGAATTTAACACGGGACATTGATGGATATTTTGAAGTTTGCTTCAATAAAATAAAAACTTCCGACCCGGAAGACTTTTTCAAGCACACAAGGATGACTCCTAACGTTTATAATTTGTTCTGAACACTCAGGATATGTTTCCGGAACTAAATCCAGGTTGGACCTAGTTTTCCGCGGTTTAATATGGTCCCGTAAAAACTTCAAATTCTCAAAATAGACCCACTGCGGGCTGTTAGCTGATGTAGCACTTCCGGACGGTGCATTTTCTTTATTGAATTCTTTGGAAAATCTATCCAGCAAGGATTTCCATCGTGTCTGACACAATTCAACTGAAAAATATTTAAACATTATTAAAGGTCGCAATTTTTTAAAAGTATACCTTTTGCTGACAGCTCTGCAGCAATGTTTTCCCATATTCTCAATTTTAAAGAAACATTTTTGTATCCGCGGCTACATTTCGTATATAAAACCGTGTTTTTCCGCACTTCTTCAATTAATTTCTCCTCGAACGACATTTTGATTGGGACTGTACAGAAATGTCAACGCAGAATTGCTGCGGCAAAGTTCAAAGTTTGGCAACTTTTGCGTCGATGGTTGCGTTCAATCCGTTCATTGTGCTCACTCAAAAGCATTTCTGTGAAATAAACTCGTAAGTGACATTTGGATGCGTGATGGTTGCGGCTTGGTTGCGTTCATTGTGCTCCAAGAGTTAGCTGCTTAAGTTTGACAGCCTTGCATTTTAAAATAGTCTGCATGGAAAGCTACGCCTCTGCTTTGAGGGAACATTCGTATGACATCCACGTCGCTTAACATTTTTAGTCATTTGCAAAAACTTTTTTTGAACTTTTTTTGGTATTTTACTTTTATAACCTGAGTATTTGAATTACATTAATTTCATTCATTAGTTACATTTAAATACATTGATTTCATTCAAATACGTTAGATACATTAAATACATTTTTTACAATTTACACGCAATTTACGAAAATACTGAAAAAATCTACGGATGCAAATTTAATTCAAATTTGTTTATATTTCAATACTACCGCAGCCAAAAATGGAATAATGCTTTTATAAAAAGTGTAGGAAACGAGAGTATAAACACTAAAGGACAATTTGCATTTTAATGAAAGCACATAAAAAGATCTAATTTGAAAAATGTTGTTTTTCTTTGGTTTTCCTTTTTTTTTGATAAACCTTCTGTATCTCGTTCTCTATTAAACCATTTTTGCATAAGATAAAAAATCTATCTGAGACGGATTAACGAGGTTTGCCACATTATCTTTCTCATAGTCATCTTACTTTGTGTTACTACCCGTTTCGAAGCATTATATTTCTTTATTTTGTAGAATCTTGTGATTTGTTTTTCATCTTTTTTTATTCTCTTCCTGCATTACTAAAATGTTATGGTATAGAGAAAAAAATCATAATGTGAAAGAAGAGAGCTTCGCCGTATATGAAAAAACCTTCAGGATCAATATCTGCTAACATTTCAATAATATGAAAGACGCCTAAATAGGTTTTATATCCTAGATCTCATTTATCTACATAAGGATTTGGCCAATTCTCCTTATCGTTATCATCCTAGAAGTTACTTCTTGTGTTCGATTTGCTGATAATGGAAATTTCCTGTTAAGGGTCTTTGCATTCAGCACTTTTAGTATCATTGTTGATTATTATTTATGTGGGTTGTGTGTTACGCATTCTGCATTTACTGCCATCATAACACCGAATGTATTGATTACAAATGGAAAAATAAAAATAACAAATGGAAAAATAACATACGATTTGTCTCAAGAATCAATACTTTCTACCAAAAATGTTGAAGTACTTGTTTCTAACCAAATAAAAAAAATACCGTAAATTGAGGTGCCTTTGGCCCAAAAAAAGGTCTTAATAATTTTTCGACTATATTTTTACTTTGTGCGTAAGTACCACATAGTTTTTTGTATTTATTTTCTTTGTTATACTATGTTCACACTGACACAAAATCACGTAATTTTGCGAAATTATTTAGATCTTAAACCAAAGTGTTCACACAGAGGTTGAAATAATTTTGTTTGACATTTCAACTACGTTAGTTCAAAAATGGATCGAGGAAATTTGTGTAGGATTACTATGAATTTTAGTAATATGATGAATAATACAATTCAAAACATCGAGGAAATACATATGTGCAAACATAATTAGACACTTTAGACTAAAATGGAAATTATCTGTAATGAAAATAAACAATTATTTTCCATTTCATAACTAATCGCATCAAAAACAGGTAAATTTTTTTTTGCCCCGCGTAGGTTGTTTACTAATATATCCTCTTTGCGTGCGGAACACGGCTTCTTTTTCTTATATTTCCGTTTTTCCAATCCAGCACAAATGTCAAAACTGATGTACTCAAGAGAGCTGAATAAGTGATGCAGGGTTGTATTCATTGCTTTTGCTTGATTTCGTTCCTAATTTTGTGGAAATTGCATACTTTTAGTGATTTTGAAAACAGGTTAATGTACTGGAAATCTCGTGATTTCGAGGAAGATTTCGTTCAAAATTACGAAAATCTTCAAAATTACGTGATTTTGCGTCAGTGTGAACTTAGTATTAGACCTTTTTAAATATTAATTGCGGAAAATATTAATAACATTTTATGTTCCGCTCTTTACAGAACTTGTTTTTCGCTTGGGCCAAAGTCACCCAGGGGTTGGGGTGACTTTGTCCCATTGTATATTTTTCATTATATTTAACACCAAATATCTTAGAAAGACATTTTCAACCATTGAATCAATAGTGTACGTTTCACTTTCAACTAATAATGCTCCACGCAGTATGACTCACACAATTTAGCGCGACAGGCAAATACCGTTATTTATTTGAAAACGCATTACTACAACGAAGAGACTAGTACAAAATAAAAACCTGCAACATGAGAAATGTAGGCCATATTGGGATGACAAACTTTTTTGTGAGTAACCCGCCAAGGGGCAATGCAACCCCGTTTCACGGTAGCCTTTAAAATAAGGAAACAAGACAGATTCATTTAATTGGAAAATATAAAAACATTTTTTAAAGCTTTAATTTAATTGAAAACCCGAGAAAAGCTAAAATAATCGTCTGAAATTATACCTATTTAAAAAAAAAAACTCTCTATTTGTATGGAAAAGAGGAAAACAGTGGTCCAATCTGATTTTAATGTATTCAGGAGTTATATAAAATCATTTTTTAAACACAATTTGTCTTTAAAATTTTTTCGATACGATGTACCGTTTTTACGAAAATTGTAAAAAACTATTTCACATATGCATGGGAAGATTGGAAGGAATTGTCCGTTTTTGACCGTTCAAGAATTTAGCCTCACTTTTTACGAGAAATGTATGTGTGTGAAATTTCAGGTACTTATCTTAATTCTTTCGAGAGTTATCCTCTTCATGCATAGACTTGCGAAAATCAAGATCTTTTGTCATTGCGAATTTTCTGCTGTATAACGTCAGTGTTTACACGTAAGCGTTTTTACGTTGAATTAATACGAAATTTTAAATTAAAACTAATGCCGGTTAATTTTATAAATTGCTTTATTTCGGTAAATTATAATTCAGTTACCCTTGGATGCGTCTCTAACAATTGCGACTGTTCGCGATGGCGACTAAACAAAGAAGAGAACGAGTAATCTGGCGTATTGCCAGATTACCATTTTAATAATAATGCCTTTGGCGTTAACATCCCGCCGGCATTGAAAAATTCTATACTAATTTCTTGACAAATTTTTCAATAAAAGTTTATACAATTTTATACTAATCTACTAAATTTTTTCAATAAATGGTTGAAATGGAGCAAGCTTGTGGATTGGTCTCCTAAGGATTCCACTTCTAGTTTTGACGTCTACGACCCGGGATCGACCATCGGATCCCCTGATAACCGATTGTAGTCTGCCAAGTAGCCACTTCTGTGGGGGTAAATTGTCGTCCGAAACTAGAACTAAAGACCCGACTTCAACATCAGGTGACTGGGCTCTCCATTTGTGGCGCTTTTGCAGTTCGTGGATATAGTCTTTGGACCACCTCTGCCAAAACCTTTGCTGAAAGGCGCGGATGCGATGCCATCGGGTTAATAAATTGATGTTCGGCGAAGCTACTTCGGGTTCCGGTATTGCGTTGAGTGGACCCCCGACTAAGAAGTGTCCCGGTGTCAAGGCTGCTTCATCGTTTGGATCGGGAGACTGTGGGGCAATCGGTCGAGAGTTTAAAATGGCCTCCACCTGTGCCAAAACGGTAGCTAACTCTTCGAACGACAATACGATGTTGCCCAGCGTCTTAATCAAATGGGATTTAGCGCTTTTGACAGCGGCCTCCCATAAGCCCCCGAAATGGGGCGCTCGTGGGGGGATGAACTTGAACTCGATATTTTCCTCCGCACACAACCGAAAAACCTCATCCTGCATCTCTTGTGCGAAAAACTTGCGATGCAGTTGGCGTAGCTCGTTTCTCGCCCCTACAAAATTTGTTGCGTTATCGCAATACAATCGCTGGGGAATTCCCCGCCGGGCGATGAAACGCTTCAATGCAGCAATAAACGCAGCTGTGGACAGATCCGAAACCGCTTCCAAATGGGTTGCCTTCGTGACAAAACAGACGAATACAGCTATATACGACTTTGTTACTCGATGACCTCTTAGATGGCTGGATTTGGTGGAAACTGGACCACAAAAATCTACTCCAGATTTCAAAAACGGCCGCCCTGGCTGCAAACGATCCCTGGGTAAGTCGCCCATAATTTGTTGGAAAAGCCTCGGACGATATCTGATACAATGAGGACAGCTCTTCACAATCATACGTGTCACATCTCGAAGATTCGATGCCCAAAAGCGTTGTCTGACTGAAGAAACTAGAGCTTGCGGCCCTGCATGAAAATTTTTAAAATGAATAAATCTTATGTATGAAATTAAAAAAGGATGCTTTTTTGGGATTAGGAGGGGATGCTTTGTATCAAATGGAATGTCTGCATTCTGCAAACGCCCTCCGACCCTTAAAAGCGGTCTAGGTGAGCCACTATCAAGAAAGGGATTTAAGTTTTTGATAGTGCTCCGAGAGCTAATCTTCGAAGTTTTTTGCATGTCATCGAGTTCCGCTGCAAAATTGGCACGTTGAACCACATAGACGATTAGAAGTAAAGCTTCCTCCAATTCGAATAGGGAAAATTCCGTTGTTCTCTTTGGAAGCTTGGCTTTTGCCGCCCTAACGTTCCGAATGAATCGTAGCACATATCCAAAGACTCGACGTAATTTCCGAAAGTCGTTTACGAATTTACAATCAACGACAGGGTCTCGTCTTTCTGCTGTACTCACCACCAAAACCTGAGTACACGTCAGGTTTTCGTTATTCAACTTGCAGGGTTGTGGCTTTCGAATATTAGGCCACTGATCTTCTGACTTGTATAAAAACTCCGAACCAACATACCAACAGGAGTTGACTAATCCTTGAACTGTAGTACCTCGGGAAACTAAATCTGCCGGGTTAGCCTCAGTGTTAACGTGTCTCCAACTTGAGGCTGGTGTTCGTTCCAATATCTGAGCTACTCTATTTGTAACAAAAACCGACTTTTTAGTTGAAGACGACGACAACCAACTCAACACGATCGTTGAATCACTCCAAAACCAAACTGCATCTAGACGTATGTCTAGATGATGTCGAATCTTCGAATATAATTGCGACAAAAGGTGAGCTCCGCAAAGTTCTAACTCCGGTAGCGTGCGCTTTTTTAGTGGGGCCACACGCGATTTGGCGGTTAGCAAATGCACCGTCACTATTCCCCGATGATCGATCGAGCGCACATAGAAACAACTACCGTAAGCCTTCATGGACGCATCCGAAAACCCATGCAATTCCACTCGACACGGTTCGCGATCAGAAAGGACATATCGCGGGATGTGAACCGTTTTCAGGCCTTTAATTTCTCCGACAAATTCTCTCCACTCTGCATGTAAGTTCATAGGCAACGACTCGTCCCAACTAAATTTAGATCGCCACAACTCTTGCATTAAGATCTTACCTGTCAGGATTATTGGGTTAACCAAACCCAGCGGATCAAATAACTTCGCTAATTCGGACAGGACGATGCGTTTGGTGACTCTACTACTGGTTGTAAACTCGGTAACTGCAAACCTAAATTCATCACTACTCGGATCCCAAGCTATGCCCAAGGTTTTGACAAAATCCAAGTCATTGAGGCGTAATGGGGTTTCTTGAAGCTCGGTTGGGATTCCCTGAAGAAAGGCTTCATGGTTCGAATACCACTTTCGCAGCTCGAATTTTCCTGCTTGCAAAATAGTTGTAACCTCTTGCCGAATTTGCTGCAATTGTTCCAAAGTGTCGGCTCCCGAAATCAAGTCGTCCATGTAAAAGTCGGAGATTACAACTGATGACCCTTTTGGCAAGGACTCCTTATGTTCCTCAGCTAAGGCTTTTAGACAACGTTGAGCCAAAAAAGGGGCCGGTGAAGTACCGTACGTAACAGTCCGCAGTCGGTAGACTTCTACTGGTCCGTGTTCATCGTCTCTCCACAAGATGCCTTGGAACTGCGAATCGTCCTTATTTACCAAAATCTGCCGATACATTTTAGATACATCGGCTATAAGAGCAAATCGCCGGCATCGAAACCTCATGAGGATGATGAAGAGATCATTTTGAATAACTGGGCCCACAATCAACTCATCATTCAACGAAATATTATTAGTTGTCTTGCACGACGCATTAAAGACAACTCGAAGTTTGGTCGTACTGCTGTCCGGTCGGATTACGCCATGATGCGGGAGAAAATATTTTATGGTGGAATGTTGGCTAGGAGCGACTAGCTCCATATGACCCATCGAACGATATTCCTCCAAAAACTTCCTATACTGGTCTCTCACGGATGCATCTCGAAGTAGGCGTCGTTCCAAAGAAACAAACCTTTTGTAGGCGATGTTGTACGAATTTCCTAGTTCGTGTGCCGAACCCTTAAAGGGAAGACTGACGATAAATCTCCCATCAGGTGCACGTTTGGTGGTTTCTACGAAAAACTGTTCACACCGTTCATGTTCGGGCAAAACACTAGAAGATTGACTATTACTATCTTCCAGTGCCCAAAACTTTTCGATTAATGTGGACAATTCCGGTTCTTCGTTGATGGATGTATCGACGACAGAGTGACTAAACTTGCGACACAAATTCTCACTCCCAAAACATCCTGAAACTATCCAGCCAAACTGGGTTTTTTGAAGAATCGGTAAAGTTTGTCCTAATCTAATTTGACCCACACACAACAATTCCATAAATACGTCGGCTCCTAAGAGCATATCAATTTTTTGCGACTTATAGAAGAGTGGGTCTGCTAATGGAATATTGTTAGGTATATTCCAACTACGAATGTCGATAAAACTAGCTGGCTGAGGGTCTGTAATTTTTGGCAGGATCCAAAATGTCAGCGCCTTTTCAAAGTCACCATGCCGAGATCGAACGCGAGCATTTGTGCTATGGCGCACTTCCAAACTATTGCTGCCTACCCCGCCCACTGTGGCTACTATACTGCTCCTACGAAGGCGCAATTTGCCTGCAGCCTCTTCTGTTATAAAACTCACTTGAGATGCAGAGTCCAATAGGGCACGAAGAAGTTGAAAATGGCCTGCTTGGTCTTTGATCAAAATCACAGCTGTTGCAAGAAAAACATAACTGGACTGCGTTTTATTTGACGACGAGTGAAGAGACGCAGCGTTAGATATTGAACCAGAATTTCCGGGTTCAGTTGAACTGGGTGCTGTGACAGCATTGCTGTCAGTATTACCCGATGTAAGGTTATTTGACGGAATCGAATATCGATGTAAAAGTACATGATGTGGTAAATTGCATACAGCACATTTAACAGCCGAACAACGACGTACTCGATGACCGGTGCACAGACATTTAATGCATAAAGAAAGGCTTTTTGCTTTTTCGAATCGTTCCGCGACCGATAAATTCGTAAATGCTACGCACTTATCCATTGAATGTTCCGAACTTTGACACATCGCGCACTTTTTTTGCGTTGCCACTAAGGAGTTAACTCGGGATTGCCGTTGCTTGTCGTTTTTTGTATATTTGACCGATTTGTCTGAAGCATTGTTTTCGACCCGATCTACCACGCTACCTTTCACAACTAAAAACTGGCACCGTTTGACCAAAACCTTGGAGAGATCACACCATTTGGGCATAACGTCTAAGTCCCGAGATTCTTCCCACTTCGAGAGCGCGTCCGGATCCAATTTACCGGCGACTAAATGAACCAAAATCGAGTTTAGAATGTCACTGTCATCCCCGAGCGACCGGAGTGCATCGAGATTGCTATTCACTTCATCAATTAGATTTCGAAGTTCGGACGAAGAGTTTTTTGACACTTTTAATATCTCAAACAATTTCGAGACATGAGCTTCGAAAATAATGCTCTTTATGTTAAACCGCTCGTCTAATATTTTTAATGCCTTGGAGTAATTCAACGTTGTGATTTCCAAGTTGGCAATCGCACTCCTCGCACAACCACTAAGGCACCCTTGAAGATGTCGGAACTTTTCGATTTGTGACAACCCGCCCTCGCTATCGACTAAAGCCTTGAAAGTAGTTATGAAACTCGTGTATTGAGTATATTCTCCCGCAAAAGTGGGCAATTTTACTTTCGGTAAGGACGAGGAGGGATTGCTTACAGTTATATTATGCGATTCATCCGCTATACTTGTTCGTCGCTTTTGTGCAGCACCGAGATTTCGAATTTTGGACTTTGTAATGCAGTACAAGTCTTCTAATTCGCCACGCGTTTTTTCATTCGATGTTTCGTCTGGCTGCAATTTTTCGATTGAACTTTGATAAGCCAAAGCTTGCTTGAAATAAGATTCGAGGATGTCCAATCTGCAATCTAATTCCACGAGGGAAAGAGAATCTTCTCGTTGCTCTATAAAGTTTTTTATTCGCGTCATGCAACCTTTCGTGGTACTACGTTGCTTTTTTAATTCCTCTAATTTTTCCATCGCGCAACCGATTCTACTAAGTTCAAGAACGCACCAAGAAAAAACTCGTAACACTCAAAATTCAATTACCGCGTTCCTTAGCATCCGGCTCGAAGGACCATGATTACACGTAAGCGTTTTTACGTTGAATTAATACGAAATTTTAAATTAAAACTAATGCCGGTTAATTTTATAAATTGCTTTATTTCGGTAAATTATAATTCAGTTACCCTTGGATGCGTCTCTAACAATTGCGACTGTTCGCGATGGCGACTAAACAAAGAAGAGAACGAGTAATCTGGCGTATTGCCAGATTACCATTTTAATAATAATGCCTTTGGCGTTAACTAATAATTTCAAAGTCTTCGTAGGAAACTCCTGAACTTATATATTCCAAACTTTAGAAACTAATAATTTCAAAGGTCCTTCGAGCCGGATGCTAAGGAACGCGGTAATTGAATTTTGAGTGTTACGAGTTTTTTCTTGGTGCGTTCTTGAACTTAGTAGAATCGGTTGCGCGATGGAAAAATTAGAGGAATTAAAAAAGCAACGTAGTACCACGAAAGGTTGCATGACGCGAATAAAAAACTTTATAGAGCAACGAGAAGATTCTCTTTCCCTCGTGGAATTAGATTGCAGATTGGACATCCTCGAATCTTATTTCAAGCAAGCTTTGGCTTATCAAAGTTCAATCGAAAAATTGCAGCCAGACGAAACATCGAATGAAAAAACGCGTGGCGAATTAGAAGACTTGTACTGCATTACAAAGTCCAAAATTCGAAATCTCGGTGCTGCACAAAAGCGACGAACAAGTATAGCGGATGAATCGCATAATATAACTGTAAGCAATCCCTCCTCGTCCTTACCGAAAGTAAAATTGCCCACTTTTGCGGGAGAATATACTCAATACACGAGTTTCATAACTACTTTCAAGGCTTTAGTCGATAGCGAGGGCGGGTTGTCACAAATCGAAAAGTTCCGACATCTTCAAGGGTGCCTTAGTGGTTGTGCGAGGAGTGCGATTGCCAACTTGGAAATCACAACGTTGAATTACTCCAAGGCATTAAAAATATTAGACGAGCGGTTTAACATAAAGAGCATTATTTTCGAAGCTCATGTCTCGAAATTGTTTGAGATATTAAAAGTGTCAAAAAACTCTTCGTCCGAACTTCGAAATCTAATTGATGAAGTGAATAGCAATCTCGATGCACTCCGGTCGCTCGGGGATGACAGTGACATTCTAAACGCGATTTTGGTTCATTTAGTCGCCGGTAAATTGGATCCGGACGCGCTCTCGAAGTGGGAAGAATCTCGGGACTTAGACGTTATGCCCAAATGGTGTGATCTCTCCAAGGTTTTGGTCAAACGGTGCCAGTTTTTAGTTGTGAAAGGTAGCGTGGTAGATCGGGTCGAAAACAATGCTTCAGACAAATCGGTCAAAAATACAAAAAACGACAAGCAACGGCAATCCCGAGTTAACTCCTTAGTGGCAACGCAAAAAAAGTGCGCGATGTGTCAAAGTTCGGAACATTCAATGGATAAGTGCGTAGCATTTACGAATTTATCGGTCGCGGAACGATTCGAAAAAGCAAAAAGCCTTTCTTTATGCATTAAATGTCTGTGCACCGGTCATCGAGTACGTCGTTGTTCGGCTGTTAAATGTGCTGTATGCAATTTACCACATCATGTACTTTTACATCGATATTCGATTCCGTCAAATAACCTTACATCGGGTAATACTGACAGCAATGCTGTCACAGCACCCAGTTCAACTGAACCCGGAAATTCTGGTTCAATATCTAACGCTGCGTCTCTTCACTCGTCGTCAAATAAAACGCAGTCCAGTTATGTTTTTCTTGCAACAGCTGTGATTTTGATCAAAGACCAAGCAGGCCATTTTCAACTTCTTCGTGCCCTATTGGACTCTGCATCTCAAGTGAGTTTTATAACAGAAGAGGCTGCAGGCAAATTGCGCCTTCGTAGGAGCAGTATAGTAGCCACAGTGGGCGGGGTAGGCAGCAATAGTTTGGAAGTGCGCCATAGCACAAATGCTCGCGTTCGATCTCGGCATGGTGACTTTGAAAAGGCGCTGACATTTTGGATCCTGCCAAAAATTACAGACCCTCAGCCAGCTAGTTTTATCGACATTCGTAGTTGGAATATACCTAACAATATTCCATTAGCAGACCCACTCTTCTATAAGTCGCAAAAAATTGATATGCTCTTAGGAGCCGACGTATTTATGGAATTGTTGTGTGTGGGTCAAATTAGATTAGGACAAACTTTACCGATTCTTCAAAAAACCCAGTTTGGCTGGATAGTTTCAGGATGTTTTGGGAGTGAGAATTTGTGTCGCAAGTTTAGTCACTCTGTCGTCGATACATCCATCAACGAAGAACCGGAATTGTCCACATTAATCGAAAAGTTTTGGGCACTGGAAGATAGTAATAGTCAATCTTCTAGTGTTTTGCCCGAACATGAACGGTGTGAACAGTTTTTCGTAGAAACCACCAAACGTGCACCTGATGGGAGATTTATCGTCAGTCTTCCCTTTAAGGGTTCGGCACACGAACTAGGAAATTCGTACAACATCGCCTACAAAAGGTTTGTTTCTTTGGAACGACGCCTACTTCGAGATGCATCCGTGAGAGACCAGTATAGGAAGTTTTTGGAGGAATATCGTTCGATGGGTCATATGGAGCTAGTCGCTCCTAGCCAACATTCCACCATAAAATATTTTCTCCCGCATCATGGCGTAATCCGACCGGACAGCAGTACGACCAAACTTCGAGTTGTCTTTAATGCGTCGTGCAAGACAACTAATAATATTTCGTTGAATGATGAGTTGATTGTGGGCCCAGTTATTCAAAATGATCTCTTCATCATCCTCATGAGGTTTCGATGCCGGCGATTTGCTCTTATAGCCGATGTATCTAAAATGTATCGGCAGATTTTGGTAAATAAGGACGATTCGCAGTTCCAAGGCATCTTGTGGAGAGACGATGAACACGGACCAGTAGAAGTCTACCGACTGCGGACTGTTACGTACGGTACTTCACCGGCCCCTTTTTTGGCTCAACGTTGTCTAAAAGCCTTAGCTGAGGAACATAAGGAGTCCTTGCCAAAAGGGTCATCAGTTGTAATCTCCGACTTTTACATGGACGACTTGATTTCGGGAGCCGACACTTTGGAACAATTGCAGCAAATTCGGCAAGAGGTTACAACTATTTTGCAAGCAGGAAAATTCGAGCTGCGAAAGTGGTATTCGAACCATGAAGCCTTTCTTCAGGGAATCCTAACCGAGCTTCAAGAAACCCCATTACGCCTCAATGACTTGGATTTTGTCAAAACCTTGGGCATAGCTTGGGATCCGAGTAGTGATGAATTTAGGTTTGGAGTTACCGAGTTTACAACCAGTAGTAGAGTCACCAAACGCATCGTCCTGTCCGAATTAGCGAAGTTATTTGATCCGCTGGGTTTGGTTAACCCAATAATCCTGACAGGTAAGATCTTAATGCAAGAGTTGTGGCGATCTAAATTTAGTTGGGACGAGTCGTTGCCTATGAACTTACATGCAGAGTGGAGAGAATTTGTCGGAGAAATTAAAGGCCTGAAAACGGTTCATATCCCGCGATATGTCCTTTCTGATCGCGAACCGTGTCGAGTGGAATTGCATGGGTTTTCGGATGCGTCCATGAAGGCTTACGGTAGTTGTTTCTATGTGCGCTCGATCGATCATCGGGGAATAGTGACGGTGCATTTGCTAACCGCCAAATCGCGCGTGGCCCCACTAAAAAAGCGCACGCTACCGGAGTTAGAACTTTGCGGAGCTCACCTTTTGTCGCAATTATATTCGAAAATTCGACATAATCTAGACATACGTCTAGATGCAGTTTGGTTTTGGAGTGATTCAACGATCGTGTTGAGTTGGTTGTCGTCGCCTTCAACTAAAAAGTCGGTTTTTGTTACAAATAGAGTAGCTCAGATATTGGAACGAACACCAGCCTCAAGTTGGAGACACGTTAACACTGAGGCTAACCCGGCAGATTTAGTTTCCCGAGGTACTACAGTTCAAGGATTAGTCAACTCCTGTTGGTATGTTGGTCCGGAGTTTTTATACAAGTCAGAAGATCAGTGGCCTAATATTCGAAAGCCACAACCCTGCAAGTTGAATAACGAAAACCTGACGTGTACTCAGGTTTTGGTGGTGAGTACAGCAGAAAGACGAGACCCTGTCGTTGATTGTAAATTCGTAAACGACTTTCGGAAGTTACGTCGAGTCTTTGGATATGTGCTACGATTCATTCGGAACGTTAGGGCGGCAAAAGCCAAGCTGCCAAAGAGAACAACGGAATTTTCCCTATTCGAATTGGAGGAAGCTTTACTTCTAATCGTCTATGTGGTTCAACGTGCCAATTTTGCAGCGGAACTCGATGACATGCAAAATACTTCGAAGATTAGCTCTCGGAGCACTATCAAAAACTTAAATCCCTTTCTTGATAGTGGCTCACCTAGACCGCTTTTAAGGGTCGGAGGGCGTTTGCAGAATGCAGACATTCCATTTGATACAAAGCATCCCCTCCTAATCCCAAAAAAGCATCCTTTTTTAATTTCATACATAAGATTTATTCATTTTAAAAATTTTCATGCAGGGCCGCAAGCTCTAGTTTCTTCAGTCAGACAACGCTTTTGGGCATCGAATCTTCGAGATGTGACACGTATGATTGTGAAGAGCTGTCCTCATTGTATCAGATATCGTCCGAAGCTTTTCCAACAAATTATGGGCGACTTACCCAGGGATCGTTTGCAGCCAGGGCGGCCGTTTTTGAAATCTGGAGTAGATTTTTGTGGTCCAGTTTCCACCAAATCCAGCCATCTAAGAGGTCATCGAGTAACAAAGTCGTATATAGCTGTGTTCGTCTGTTTTGTCACGAAGGCAACCCATTTGGAAGCGGTTTCGGATCTGTCCACAGCTGCGTTTATTGCTGCATTGAAGCGTTTCATCGCCCGGCGGGGAATTCCCCAGCGATTGTATTGCGATAACGCAACAAATTTTGTAGGGGCGAGAAACGAGCTACGCCAACTGCATCGCAAGTTTTTCGCACAAGAGATGCAGGATGAGGTTTTTCGGTTGTGTGCGGAGGAAAATATCGAGTTCAAGTTCATCCCCCCACGAGCGCCCCATTTCGGGGGCTTATGGGAGGCCGCTGTCAAAAGCGCTAAATCCCATTTGATTAAGACGCTGGGTAACATCGTATTGTCGTTCGAAGAGTTAGCTACCGTTTTGGCACAGGTGGAGGCCATTTTAAACTCTCGACCGATTGCCCCACAGTCTCCCGATCCAAACGATGAAGCAGCCTTGACACCGGGACACTTCTTAGTCGGGGGTCCACTCAACGCAATACCGGAACCCGAAGTAGCTTCGCCGAACATCAATTTATTAACCCGATGGCATCGCATCCGCGCCTTTCAGCAAAGGTTTTGGCAGAGGTGGTCCAAAGACTATATCCACGAACTGCAAAAGCGCCACAAATGGAGAGCCCAGTCGCCTGATGTTGAAGTCGGGTCTTTAGTTCTAGTTTCGGACGACAATTTACCCCCACAGAAGTGGCTACTTGGCAGACTACAATCGGTTATCAGGGGATCCGATGGTCGATCCCGGGTCGTAGACGTCAAAACTAGAAGTGGAATCCTTAGGAGACCAATCCACAAGCTTGCTCCATTTCAACCATTTATTGAAAAAATTTAGTAGATTAGTATAAAATTGTATAAACTTTTATTGAAAAATTTGTCAAGAAATTAGTATAGAATTTTTCAATGCCGGCGGGATGTTAACGCCAAAGGCATTATTATTAAAATGGTAATCTGGCAATACGCCAGATTACTCGTTCTCTTCTTTGTTTAGTCGCCATCGCGAACAGTCGCAATTGTTCGAGACGCATCCAAGGGTAACTGAATTATAATTTACCGAAATAAAGCAATTTATAAAATTAACCGGCATTAGTTTTAATTTAAAATTTCGTATTAATTCAACGTAAAAACGCTTACGTGTAAACATGGTTTAGCTAATAATTTCAAAGTCTTCGTAGGAAACTCCTGAACTTATATATTCCAAACTTTAGAAACAATTTTGATACATTTTCGCCAGTCGGTCAACCCCCAAGAAAAGTTTTCGCCCACAGAATCAACCCCCTTGTTTATATACCCCTCTCCTGCTGAATACGCGATTTTTCTCTTGCATACGGAAAAACTAAGAAATCTTTTCTAAGTAGATATTCACAAACAAAAATTGACCCCAAGAAAAGTCTTTGCCCACAAGAGCAACCCCCTTGTTTGGACACCCCTCTCCTGCTATCTCCTCAACTGATGGAGTAACTTTGACGCGGTTGCGCCAATTGTCAAAGCCTCTAACAAAGCAGGCAAATTCACAATCTTCTTTTTAAACTCAAACTCGCGGACTAAAAATATTGAAAAAATATTTGCCGTAAATTTAGTGATGTTGTTTTATGTTCACATTGGATTACTACGTAAAGCTGTATTTTAGCACTACAAAATCTCAACTTTCTAAAATCATAACAAGAGCTACAATTGCCAGGGGCCAATCATCAAATACTCTATATGATGACAGACAAAATGTTTATTTAAAAAAAAATCCATTTGTATAGGAAAAGGAGAAAGGAGTGGCCCGATTGGATTTTGATGTATGGAAAGGTTATGTAAAATCATAATCTAAACACATTTTAACTCTCTAGATTTTTGAATATGAATCACCGTTTTCGAGAAAATTGCAAAAAACTGTTTCGTTTGTACGGGGGAGGGAGGAAGAAGTGGTCCAATTTTGCCCCTTCAAGAACTTATTCCAGCCATTTACGAGAAACGTAACTATACAAAATTTCAAGTCTCTAGCTTAATCTTTTCGAAAGTTATAATGTTCACGGAGGGACAGACAGACAGACGGACTCGCGGAAATCACAATCTTTTGTCATCTCTAGCACCCTAGAGTAGTTCATTTTTGGGTCCGATGATTGGTTCGGTGCGCTACAAACGGTATACTAAATCTAATATATTCCTATATGTAATATCACATAGAGTATAACAAGATTGTGATTGTGGTTAGTCGTAGATAGCTATCATCATCTAGTCATCATTTTGGCGCTGTGTATCAGAAAAAAAGCCAGATAAAATCATAAAATACACAGCACCCAAAAAATTATTTTTTTTCCTTTTTAGTAAATTTTTCTAATTAAACGCTTTTTTTAAAAAAAAATAATCTTGACTAATATTTTATTCGACGGATTACAGTGTGAATTGCACAGGAACATAGATATTGTATAAGAAAGTCACGTGCTGCTCACATCAGATTTTTTTTCACCAAGATGCCTAGAGCCGGCTCTGTGTTTTAAGCAGGGTTTATACACAGCGAGTAACTCGCTGCAAGTAAAGAGAGGCAAGTAGTTTGCTTCGTTTACACGATGCAAGTAAATCGTTGCAAGTAGAATGACAGCTGAACAAAACATAACCTAAAATTTTCTGAGCAAAGATATCTTTGTTTGGTTAACTGTGAAGAAGTGTATTAGGTGTTTCGTTAATATAGACAAAAAAAATATACAACGCGATTTTAAAGACAATTAAAAATGCGTTCAGCTAAAAACAGGAAAATAAAGAAAATTCTAAGTGCATATATTCTACAAAAAATGACACCTTTCTCCGGCGAAAACAGCAAACGAAATGAATTAAAACACACACACATAAAACCACCTCATTTGTACACGGTTCCATGTTGATGTATTGGTTTTTACTTGCTAGAAAAATAGAATGGCTTTCTATTATTTTTGAGAGAGCAGCGAGTATTCTCACACATATGCGAGCGTCGCACACTAGCTCAAATCGCGTGTATTTACGTCTACTTGCAGCGAGTTACTCGCTGTGTATAAACTCTGTGGTTCTTGCCTCATGTCCTTATAGCAGGGAACAACCATTATATAGAATGGAAAGTAAGGCCTTTCCTCATTAACTTCCACTAGAGTAAGCGCTACACTATAGAAATCGGGTTTTTTATCTCACTTCCCCTTTCTGCTGTCATACACTCGACAAAAAAAAATCAAATAGAAAAACCTGTTACAATACATACACAAAAGTGCTGGCACTTTTGTTTACATTTTGCATGACATTTCATTGCACCGATTGATTTTGGTGTGTTTTGGTGGATAATGCACATTTTAGCGTGTTAACATTTCATAATTTCACATCAAAATGAATAAAGCACAAATTCACCACTGTTTAGTGAAGGAATGTTCCGCCAATTCAATTGAAAACCCAAATAGAAAGTTTTTCCGAGTCCCATCAACAACAGAAAGGTAAAGTATAACGAAAGATCGACAGAATTGCACATGAACGGGCCTTAAAACAATTGAAAACTAAAACTAAATTAAATTTAACACCTTTCAACACATTAGAACATCGCTAATATTTAATGGAAATATCAAATTATCCATAAAACATTTCCATTACCCGGTTTTGTTTTGATTTGTTTTCATTTCAAGTGACAGATGGGAATCCGTATTGCCACACACCACCAAATCGCTCAGTGTTCATGTACACTGTCATGTAACAGCTATAGAAATCCTCGGATGTAAGCTCCCAACACAAAAAATTTTGTTAGAGCTTTCCATTCTATATAATGGCTGTTCCCTGCTTATAGTCATGCAATAAAATATTACAGAAATGCCACGAATAAAGTAAAGATATTTCAAACAGTGTTTCACTGTTGTCTAGTATTATTGAAAAATTTCTTGCAAGAGAATAAAAAATAAATTTAGGGATGAAAGAAAAATCTCTTAATTTTAATTCTAGAAAGTCATTGGCAATAGATAAAGCCACGTCACGCTTTCATAATTAATACAGAGTAAAATTATTTTGAAAAAACAAAAGATAAATCATCTACTTTGCTATGGCTACACACATATAGTTATAGGTGTAGGTTGTAACCTATGGACAAGAATTGGAAAAACACACACACTTCTGTAAAGGGCACTTATAAAACAAAGAAAATTTCGCATAAACACCACAAAAACTAATTTTGGCGCCAAAATCAGCAAATAACCGTAAAAAGTGTAGGAAGAAAACACAAAAAAGGTGGCAAAACAAACTTTCAAAGACCGATTACTGTACAAATGACCGTATAAAAAACCAATAAATGACCCTTTAACACTACACCAGTAACGACATTTTAATGTGTCCCTTCATCAAGATATCCCGAATTTCCTACAACAGAAAGCGATACCAGTGTCTATTTCGAAGTCGCTTAAAGGTATATTAAAGGTGATCTTATAGATGTATTTAAGGTGACTAGGCTTTTCAATTTAATAGCGTAATAAAGTTACGAACTATTCCCCCATTTCTTTTTCACATTTCTATATAAGTTGTTTCACTAAATATTTTTGCCTCTGATATAAATACGAGGTGTGTTCAAAAAGTAACGGGAATTTTGTAATTTCGCGGGTTGTATTAGTCCGTTTGTATTAAGCTAGAACCTGAATCGTACGTCGATGCGTCCGTCATGCGTTTTGATTTTTTGATGCGTTTTTTCAATGAGAGTTTTGTTTTGTGAAATTGAATATTTTTTATTTGTTTATTTTTAAAGGCGATTGAACCAAAATATGGACTGTATTTTGTAGTTAATAATGCATTTTGAAAACCAATAATGTCCTCTTGGGTGCAAGATACAGCTATCTCCAAAATTTAAAATGTCTAAAACTTTTTCAAAAAAAAAATATAGATTTATCTCAAATTAAAATGATGTAAGAATACATGCTTGATTTAAATTGTAATTTTTTAACTTTGTCCCAGAGCAAAAATTTCACGCTAATATCTTTTTTGTCTCTCCTGAAATTTTTTTGAAAAAGTGGAGATGACCGCTTTTTGCACCGAGGTCTTCATTTAGAAAAAAAAAATTACCAGAAGTTGTGTTTTAATTTTCAGCCTAACGTTTCGAGCCTTGTTTTGGCTCATTTTTAATGTAACATTTCGACAAAGTTTTTACGGCTAAATATTAACAGTTATAACATTTTTGAGTGCATTCAAATGATCGTTTAACGCCTCTGAAGATGAGCCAAAACAAGGCTCGAAACGTCAGGCTGAAAAATTAATGCACAACTGTTGTTATTATTTCTTAAAATAGGACCGCTAAGCCCGCCAAACTAATACAAAAAAAATTACCGAAATTACCGGTATTTTTTTTTAAATTTACCGGTAATTTCGGTAATAAAATTGGCCGGTAAAACCGGTAAAACAATAAACCGGTTACCGGTAATGCAGTCCCTAATCACAGTGAGGGAATTCACAGTCCTCTTTTAAAATGCGGGTAAATTTACCGCTCGGTAATTCAGTCAAATTTAACAGATTTTTACCGAGACGGTAACTTGGTTCATGTAAAAATGAATTACCGGATTCGGTAATTGTATACATGCCTCGAGTCGTGTTTTTCAGCCTCGGTATTCGGTATCAAGAATCAATCGCGAGTGGCGCTAGTAATGTTTTTAGTTGTCAAATTTTTTCGCTGGTTATCTCATCGGACTGCAATTTTTTTCAGTTTTCATAGCCGTTGCCACAATAGAAATTCAAAAGAATACATCAAACATGGATTTAAAGGTATGTGATATATTTTACAATCAAATTCGCAGTTCATGATTTGGTCACGTATCAAATAAAAGCGCTGTTCTCAAATCTGTGCTGTGGGATGTTCACAGCAGAATATTTTCAGTCTTTTAATATTACCGAAAATACCGAATACCGAATACCGAAGAGGATTGCGAATACCCTCAATGAAACCGAAATCCACCCGACTCCTTTCCCATCAAATCAGAGCAACTGAAAGAAACAATTGCAAACGGCATTGCCGTATCTGATTTTTCTGCTGTTGATTTTATATTTCAGAGGAGGGAAATTTAAAAATTGAAATCTGTTTTGACCACCATTTCTTATAAAAGTACAAATATTCTTCATTTTAGGTTGAAAATTTGGATAGAAAATTTAAATTGTCAGGATATAGTAGAAAAGCAATTAATATCAAATCTTCGGTCCATCAAAATCATTTTACAAACGAAAAAATGCAGTACCAGTTTGGACTGAATTTCTAATTTTCTATATTCAAACGAACATAATTTGCAACTTATTTTAGAATTGTATTTAATTTCTAAGGCAAAAAATACATTTCGCAACTGACTAATCTGGTAACGTCGTTGCGGCTCTCATCTTTAACAGTATATTTCTTTCTCTGTTTCACTTTTATTAGATTCCTTTGTGGTCATATTGCTTGTTCATTCTTTGTACCCCAAAAATTTAAGATTTTTCTAACCAATTAGAATGCCTAGATTTGGGTATTTCTGGGTTATTCGTTTTCGGTTACACAGGTTATTTTCACATTTAATGTATGAAGTTTGTTTACTGTATACTGTGCCCTAATGATAATGCACCTGTTCACACCTCATTGTTTATTCGTGGATTTTTGGCCAAAAACAACATCGTGATGTTCTTTTTCCAATATCGAAAACTCCACTAAAATTCGTTTACTGGTTTAAGATATTGCAGAAAAAGAGACCATAGAGAAGAAAGGTATTTTCGATTTTTTATGTGAGTATTGTTTTGACGTATCCGTCAAAATCAATTTGTTGAGATTTTTCGCATTTTATAGGTTTTCTTGAGGTGATCTATCAATTGATGATCAATTTGTGAGTATTATTTTACCGTGTATGCTCGAATTTCATATTTTTTTTCTATAAAATCTATCATTTTATTCTTTTAGCCAAACATGTTTACGAGTTTAATTTTTCTGGTTACTTTACTCTACCATAGAGGGAAAGTATTGTATATGCAAGACCAAACCGAATCGAGGGGCAGATAGAAAATTTCTGATCACGACGAAATCTTTTTCAGGCAAAATTATGAGGATGCCCGTGCATCTATCTGTCGGTCTGTTGTAAGTCTACTTACCATGTTCTTGCTTTGAGAAATATGAATATAAATATTAAAAATTTTTTAATAAAGTTATTTAACTTTAATACTTATTTAAATTTTTTGAGTTATTTGAAGATTCTCTCAGTGTCAATAACTCAAAAAGTCTTGCACGGAGGTGTCGATATAGATAAACAGAGGGTGTCAGACGTGAAGGGAATTCGTGCCTCTAACATGGCTAAAAACATCCGCACCATCTCAAGCAATCCAATGCCATTTTTTTAAGTGTCCTCCGTTGAGGGGTTCAAAAGTACAGGAGAACATCATCCATATAGCTACCAACACCGTGTAGTGTGCGGTAAGGAGTCAGCCTGCCCTACTTTGGGCGCCAATTATGTAGTGTACGGTAGGACGTAAGATTATGAAGGGTACGGAATGACGTAATGTTCAGGAGGAGGAGGAGGAGGGGGACTTAAACAAGGGAAAGAATATCTCCAGGTTTAGAGGGCTAGACACGCTTGCTGGTATGAGGCTTAGCTCGCCGGTTGTGTGAGAGTTCTTTTTCTGACCTGTCAATGTCGTCCACTACACAATAAAATCGTGTCTACATTTACTAACCCCTTTTCTTTGACTCAATCAATGCAACTCAACGCACATCTTGTACAATAAATTACTGCCATACTGAGGCAGCATGGTTTTGCAGCACGTGCAAAAGTTTTCTGAAAATTTTCCCATGGTCTCCTCTTAGTAATTTCTTTTAGATTCTTCCTAATCTTCGGTTGAATTGGATGAATTAAGCCGACTTCTCAAAGCGAGATGAGTTCAAAAAAATTTTGAAGACAGAAAGAAAATGTGGTTTTGTCCAATATGGAGGACGCAGAATTCGAGCTAATAAAATATTTTATTGTAATCTAATGCTCTAAACTATCAAAAGAGATGGTTTCGCTTACCCTTTCCCGGTAAAAAAAACACTGATATATTTGCCTAATTCCTAGGACTTTTTTTAAAATAAAGATGCACAAAAACTTAAACTACTTAAACTAAAGAAATTAAACAACTTAATGTGGCCAACCTCTGAGAGAAAAATGATGCCGGAAATCTCAAACAGAAAAAATTACATGTATTTGTAAGTTTCCCCCTAGTTATCGACATCTGAGAGCAATGTAAAATACATTGTAAATCCTTACAATTTACTTGAAAAAAGTGTAGTAGAGTATTATGGCTGTAATCACTTTGGCAAAAATTGTAAGTATCAAAAAAAATTCGATCGTTTTTATCAAATTTTGTTACCAATTTCTCTCCTCATTGCATATAAATCATAGATGGAAAACAAAAATGACAACCAAAAAAAGAACATGGACAATAAACCACCAGCAGGTCAGGCATCAAAATCAAATGTAAGTACAATTGAATCATAGAAAATATTGAACATTTTGATCAAAACATCTAATAATTAAATAAGTTTCTTTCCTTTTATGAAACTTCGCCCTTAGATGCCCTACCAGTGCATTATTTGCTGCGGTTCAAAGGAAAACAGGTAAGAAAAGCGGAAATTTTTTGAATTTAAATAAGACGTAGTGATGTCAAATTGTTCTAAGTGAAGTTCAGCATGCAAAAGTGTAAACGGTGTAATCGATCGGTTAAATATCCCATTAACTTTATTTAACATATTAATACGGTGCCGGTGGTGGAATCAAAAATATGGTTAAATAAGTTTAATATGATACTTAAAATATTCGAAAAACAACAATTCGTCGATTCAAAGTTCGTGGGAATAATTCGATTGTCATTACCAGTTTTTTGTTGTTCACCGAGACTCGAAATCAATTTGCAATTTCGTAATTGCATGTAATTGCATGTAATCGGTTTGTGTGTTTGTACTCCATGGTTTAACTCAAAGTAATTTTGTTGTTCTAGACCAGAATCAATTAGCTGATCGATGGTGCGATCGAAGCTAATGAAGTGGTTAGACGGCTTTAAAAAAAAATGGAAATGAAAAGCAAACTGCTAAGTATTCCTTTTTTTCTTTGTACGTTTTTTTCTTACTAGTTTTACTAAATTTTTTGTTTTAATTTACTTTTAGCTTAGTAGTTAGGGATTCTGCAAAATCATCCGGAAGGTGCTGAACCGTTGAGTCTACAAAGTTATAAACTTCAGGGATAACTACATACAAACAGACATGGAACAGGGATGTAGAGTATAGTTGATAAATTTTGCTGAGAAAATATTTCAAATCGAATTTTCTTTATTTTCAGGCGGCTGCAACAACCGAACACACTGTCCTTTTTTGAGAAATCACACAAATATGAAAATAAAGTTCCCATCCATTGATGTGAAAATGCACTGGCATTAGAAAGTGTTAATAAAATTAAATTTAACAAAACTCATCAAAAAAAATCATCAAAATGTCTTTGAAATAAGATATACCCCTTACTTCCCACTATATAACGATTTTAATGGAAGGTTGTGGTCGAATATACATATTTATAGTGTTTTCTTTTGTAAATTCAGAGCACTTGTAAAGATACTTTTCAATTTTGACGAAATTTGACATATCAAGCTTTATAAGAATTTGAAGGGTTAAACCACAATTTGGCTTGAAATTGTGTTAATTTGACATGGGATAAATTTATCTTACAAATGTATTTCTGCATCTAAAGTAAAGTAAAAATACGAAGAAAAACCTTTTGAGAAAAGCTATCATATACAAACATCTCTATGAGATATTCCAGAAACCCGTGTAATAAAATATCTTAATATTTTCATATAATAAAAGGAAATTCATGATTTTAGACAGCTAACTTCTTACTTATATACGGAGAGGAATATTTCTTTCATGTTACAGACATAGTCCCGGCATAAGATAATAAAATAAGCAACTGTCAAGATAATTCCATCTAAAGATAACGAAACTTTACTTTTCTTTTAGGTTATTACCCGTTTAGTCTACTCTCTTCAAAAACGAATAAAAAATAGATTATCTAAAAAAGAATTTGGTAATAACATCAAAGCGAAAAATAAAACAAACAAAAAAAAATTCAGAAAATATTATTTCAGAATTACAGTTCTAGAAGAATTTTTTTCACATAAGCGGGAGTTATATAGAAGTAAAGGGTCTTTCAATTGGGACGACGAATTTTACCAATAGAATTTCTCCTTCAACAACCTTTCTAAATAATTCAATTTTTTTTTATCAAACTTCATTTTTCGGCCCTTAAAACCGTCGAACTATATCTTATGCAAAGATACTAAGCAAAAACTTGATATACCAAGTTTCGTCAAAATGGCAGCTCTTTACAAATCTTTTTACTCTGAAGCTACGCGTTTTCAGTAGTTTTAAGCCCAATACAGACTAACGAAACGATTGCGGTTACAAGTTATTGAAGCTTCCCGACCAATGAGATCAAAGCTTTCATGTCCCTATCATGGTAAGCTTTAATCTCATTGGTCGAGAAGCGTAATCGTAATTGTCAGCTTAAAGCCCAATTCAGACTAACGATTGCGATTATAATTGACCGTCCTCGACCAATTAGAGTAAGGCCCTTATTATGAATGTCAATTCACAATTGATAGTTAATAATTATCAACTAAGTTGATATATCGGTATTATGAATGTCAATCGGTGTCAACTTTATTGATAGCTGTCAACCGTTTCCAGCGAAAAGTTGACACCGATTGACATTCGTAATACCGATGTATCAACTCAGTTGATAATTATCAATTATCAATTGTGAATTGACATTCATAATAAGGTTCTAAAGCTTTCATTTTCCGATCATTGAAAACTTTGATCTGATTGGTCGAGAAGCTTCTATCGTAATCTCTGAATTGGGTTTTAGACCTGCCGTACCAAAAACAATGTATAACACAGACGATTCAAATCAAACAAATCATTTTAGAAGAAGCATGAATCAAAAACTTAATACCCCATCAGCTAAGGCACAAACCAGAAGATAGTCGCTTTATGAGAAAGCTTAAGTATAATTATCCCTTGTTGCCAAATATTTTTTCTATTCATAATAAATGAGCTCATAATAAATTTTTAAATAGATATACACTGTATTAACAGTGTAACATTCAAATTTCAGATTGTATAATACAATTACATAGTTCAGCTAATTTATTATGAGCTCATTTATTATGAATAGAAAAAATATTTGGCAACAAGGGATAATTATACTTAAGCTTTCTCATAAAGCGACTATCTTCTGGTTTGTGCCTTAGCTGATGGGGTATTTGTTTTGATTTGAATCGTCTGTGTTATACATTGTTTTTGGCCGTACACTTGAGCTAAGCGAGCTCAACTCTGTGCTTGTTTAGAGCTTTACGTGGCGTGTATCGTAAAGTACCAAAGATAAGACGCTAAACGTCCACGCCTAAACAGACAGATAGCTTCAAACAGGCACATAGTTGGCTTGGCTCAAGTGTACGACCGGCCTTATGTACGAAAAAAGTTGAAGACAGTAAAATTTTATACACTTATGTCTTTTACTTTTAGTATCTTGCAGAGTACGGAAAAATTCGATTCGCGAATCGAAAATAAAATCCTTTGCACGATTCAATCGTTCGGGAATCGAATTTCATAAAATAATGATTGTTTTCACAGAGAATTTTACTTTTTCGCTTCGCTCGCGAATGAATTGAAACTAATTTTTAGCTGTTTAATTTGTTCGCGAGCGAATCGAAACATTTTTTTTTCGAAAAAAACCATAAAGATTTAAAGATATTAAAAGTCTCTACTTTTTTACTTTTTATTGTATATCGTTATCTTTTACCGTTATCGAGATATTTCAAGAAAAAGATTCATATTTTTATATAAGCTAATTTTACTTGTCGCATTATAGTGTACTACATTACGCAGGAATGTAGATTTTGTATAAGAAAGTCATGTGCATATCACATCAGCTATTTTTTGTTTCGATTACCAACAACTATTTGAATGGACAACATCGGAAATTGAAATACGACGTCAAAAATTTTTTAATACGGAAGTGTAAGCAGTATTTAATTTGGTTTATTGAGTTGGAATAATCGATTAAACTCAGTAACATAGTTTTGGTACCCAAACAATAATATGGGTCTATTTATCTTTAAAAATCCTAAATCAACAAGAATTCATCAAGAATAAAAGAGAACCTTTTCAACAATAAATATTAAGGAAACTCGTTTAACAAAATATCAATGTAAACGCAATCTATTCTACAGATTTCAGTTTCCATTGTTTATTGGAAACCTTCTTATACTCTGAAGCTCACGTTTCCGAGGCGCTTTAAATTGAGCTTCTATGTGCTGACCCGTTCGCAATTACTATTGGCACAACCCGAACCTCAATTGCTTACAACGGGTAGATGGGTAGAGCCCTTAAAAATAATGTTTTGAGGAGTTTTAGAAATGACAACTGAAATACATCCTACGACTTTGTGGACTATTACGTTTGAATTTTTGTGTATAAGAAAGTTATGTAAATTTTTATTCTAACACATTTTGGATATTCAGTTTTCTCGATACGACGCATTGTTTTCGAGAAAATCGCAACAATTTCTTCATTACTATATAAACGAACTGTTCTCGAGAAAATCACAGAAAATTGTTCCATATGTATGTATGCTTCATTTCGCTTTTCTTTTTTGCCTGGCCATGGAGGAGTATTTGTGTGTGATAGGTTGAATTAATGAGGTGTTAAGCTGTGCTTCGGCATATTGGAGGCAGCACTTGCCTAAGCTCCTGGAAAAGAGATAAAAAAAACCTAATATTTAATCAGTCGCTAATGACGTAAATCATAATTTTTACTGTTTATAAATTCTTCCTCTCTCCTCGATTTAATCTTTCAAAGTTCAAGTTTTTTCAACTTTACATTCATAATTTCCATTTTGGATATTTTGTCCTCTGAGGAATACCTCTTATGCCCGAGGTCTTCATATTTAGTTTTTCTGTCAGATAGCTATACCGCAGATAAAGATATATCGAAGATATCTTTAACTTGGGCATCTTCATGAAAATTCCAACTCGGTATAGCAACTCTCGAAATAAGGTTCCACAACTCCTGCACACTGGATACAATAAAACACCACCTTGATACAAACTGTCGTGACGTCACATAAAGAGGTATTTTCTATAATTGTGTGTTCTTATTAAAGGATTTTCGAAGTGAAAGGGACGATGCAAATTATCCGTTATAGCTTTCGAGTAATTCACCACCTTTATATCTTGTTTCGCGAAGCAAAGAACCGAAGAAATCAATGAAATCGTGGTCGAAATAGTGATCTTAAATTTATAATCAAAAGCAGCATCACGGCTTGTTTCTAATCACGAAGGCTATTGTTTTGAATGTTTTATTGACCGATCGTGGCGCTGAAAGCACTTCTGTCAAATGGAAACGATTTTCGGATTTCTTGTATGGTGTTTGGGATTTTTATCATATCATGATCCAGCGCCGCAATAACTTTTGAAACCTTAGCTACCACACGACCAGTGAGACTAGCCGAAACTTTTGAGAAATCAGCACACGCCCTTTAAAAACAACCTGTCGCATAAAACCGTAAAGCCAACAATGGTTAATCTCTGGGTGGCATTGCTCTGCTTCTGAAAATATTTAATAACAATAAATAACAAATTTCCTTTTTACCTATTATGATTAATACAGATTTCAGCTTCAATTCTAGGCAAAAGTGCTTGAAATGTTGCTTTTGTTAAGCGAAATCTCATGACAAATTCACTTTCACTCCAAGTATCAAAATGATTTACCCTTATTTGCAGTACGTAGGGTCTTGAAATAATTGCTGGTTCATCACTGTCAGTCAAAAAAAATATTCACTTCCATTAACGAATCCATAGGTTTTTTCATACATTTTAACTTTCCAATTTCAAATTTTAATTTTATTCTATAACTGTCAACAACTGCTTTAAAAAGGGAGTGGTGGCGCTGGGGTAAAAATATACAGATATCTCGACCTCAGACAAAGAGATAACTTTACCCGAGAGATATCTTTATCTCGATGTTTTTTGCTACGAAGACTTCCATTTTTTTAGATATACTTATGCCCGAGGTCTTCATATTTAGTTTTTCTGTCAGATAGCTATACCGCAGATAAAGATATATCGAAGATATCTTTAACTTGGGCATCTTCATGAAAATTCCAACTCGGTATAGCAACTCTCGAAATAAGGTTCCACAACTCCTGCACACTGGATACAATAAAACACCACCTTGATACAAACTATCGTGACGTCACATAAAGAGGTATTTTCTATAATTGTGTGTTCTTATTAAAGGATTTTCGAAGTGAAAGGTACGATGCAAATTATCCGTTATAGCTTTCGAGTAATTCACCACCTTTATATCTTGTTTCGCGAAGCAAAGAACCGAAGAAATCAATGAAATCGTGGTCGAAATAGGGACCTTAAATTTATAATCAAAAGCAGCATCACGGCTTGTTTCTAATCACGAAGGCTATTGTTTTGAATGTTTTATTATCCTGTCGTGGCGCTGATAGCACTTCTGTCAAATGGAAACGATTTTCGGATTTCCTGTATGGTGTTTGGGATTTTTATCATATCATGATCCAGCGCCGCAATAACTTTTGAAACCTTAGCTACCACACGACCAGTGAGACTAGCCGAAACTTTTGAGAAATCAGCACACGCCCTTAAAAAACAACCTGTCGCAAAAAAACCGTAAAGCCAACAATGGTTGATCTCTGGGTGGCATTGCTCTGCTTCTGAAAATATTTAATAACAATAAATAACAAATTTCGTTTTTACCTATTATGATTAATACAGATTTCAGCTTCAATTCTAGGCAAAAGTGCTTGAAATGTTGCTTTTGTTAAGCGAAATCTCATGACAAATTCACTTTCACTCCAAGTATCAAAATGATTCACCCTTTTTTGCAGTACGTAGGGTCTTGAAATGATTGCTGGTTCATCACTGTCAGAGTCAGACAAAATATTCACTTCCATTAACGAATCCATAGGTTTTTTCATACATTTTAACTTTCCGATTTCAATATTTTAATTTTATTCTAAAACTGTCAACAACTGCTTTAAAAAGGGAGTGGTGGCGCTGGGGTAAAAATATACACAAAATTTCAAGATATCTCGACCTCAGACCAAGAGATAACTTTACCCGAGAGTTATCTTTATCTCGATGTTTTTTGCTACGAAGATTTCCATTTTTTTAGATATACTTAGTATATCTCCCAATTGGTGTTATCCGCAGTATATCTGGGACTGAAGACTTCGGGCATTAGTATATCTCCCAATTGGTGTTATCCGCAGTATATCTGGGACTGAAGACTTCGGGCATTAGTCGATAACATTCCTCTGTTAAGCACGTTTCATGAAATGCTATTAAGCTCTTTTAACTCAAATTTATAAACTGTAAAACTCCTCGCGTAGAGACCTCAAACACTCCCTATACTTAATGAAAAAATAATTTGGCACGGGTAGCTATTATAATTTCACTCCGTTTTCACTTTTGTTTATGATAATTTATTATAAATGTCGCAACAACCCTATTTTCATACTTTTCGCAATTTGTCATAAGTTATAGAAGGCCATAGACATCCGCACATACATTAAAACTACATTATTCATCGAAGTTTACCTTACTTTTAAACAAGAGAAAATTACAGCAGCAAAAAATGGTTTGCAAATCCAAGAAACTTTTAGTTGAAAGAAAAGCCTTTAAAGCACATAAAAACAGAATATAAACGAGCAGGAATTTTCGTTGCCATTAAGAAAATATCCGATCGCAATTTCTAAGGTAAAAAACTAATAGTCAATGGACACACTGTACTCCAATTTTACTACGTTAAGCTCGTTAAGCTCTTAAAATTATTTTATTTTACCGACAAACAACATTCCTTAAAGAATATCTAACTATGTACTTAAAAGCATTTTTGTCCTTCAATCGCTTTTCCTAAAAGCATCATTTAAGCTTTTTAAGAATTTTTGTTGAAAAACTTCTAAAATGATTTCGCGGAAACACACAATAATTATTTTACGCATCTCAACATTTTTCGTACAGTTACCTACTTAATTGTTTTTCAAGTCAAATTAATAGTCTACTCTAACTAAACTTTAACCGAACTCTAGCAAGAGAACTGTTCGGGATAACACCTGTGTGGGGAGAGTGGGGGGGGGGGGGATCACGCTATATATTTTTAAAATATACTCTTCAGTACCTTTCATTTGAGGTACCACACACCCCCCTACCACCCCCCAGAAAAAAGTTTCATACAAAGTACAAAAAAAAATATCGTTTTCATTTACTTTACAATAAATAATAATTTCTTATCATGCATTGAAAATTATTTGAAATCGTACACTAGCCACACCATACAAAATCGAACAAATGAGTTTTTCGTCAGCTCAGCGAAATAAAACTCATTGGAACTGATATTTATTTACAAGAAATATTTATCTCTCATTAGAACTAATATTTATTTACAGAAAATATTTATCTCTCTTCTTGAGTTTTTCGTTGCACAAGTAAAAATCATCTCCTTCAGAGATATTTTTTCACACAATGAAAACGTTATTAGTTGTGACTTGTGAGTGAAACTTGAAATGAGAGATAAAGAGAGAAAAAATAACTCTTATTTTCATCTCTGGAATTATAAAAGTATGTAGTGTAGGTACTTTGTTACTTTTAATATGTGCCCTTAATATGTGCTACTTTTAATATGTACATTGAAACTAATAGCGAATTCGAATCATAAATTTAGAGCGTGCTCTACTCTGGAGCCGAAGAATGCCTACTTAATACAACTCACTCATGAACCAAAATCCAATCGGACATAACTCATCTAACCACCAAAATCCAATTATACTACTGCTTCCCTCTCCCCCACACAAATAATATACTTTTTTTCTATTTTCTCGAAAACTATGCATCGTATCGAAAAAGTTTTTAAAATGAAATGTGTTTAGAATATGATTTTACATAACCTTTCCATACATTAAAATCCAATCGAACTATTCCTTTTCCCCCCTCCTACACAAATGGATTTTTTTTAAATAAACATTTTGTCTGTCATCATATAGAGTATTTGGCGATTGGCCCCTGGCGATTGGCCCCTGGCGATTGTAGCTTTTCTTATATTTATTCTGAATAACATATAATGAAAACACTTTCTTCGATATTTTAATCAATATTATTAAATATTTTCAACAATTTACCCTTGCTTAATTTCATATAAGAATATATTTCAATATCTAGACATCATAGCCCTTTATTAAATTTCACAACAAATTACATTAATTATTCTGTGAAAAAAATATCTTGAAAGCTTTCAACCACTCTAAATTTTCCATCCAATAAAAATTCCCAAAAGTATTTTACCAATGGCAACATTTAGCGGGCTCTTTCAGATGTGGTTATTGAAAACATGGGAAAAGCTAGAATTTCTTCTGCATTTGGTTACATGGGACATAAAATTAGAATGTTTTTAAATTGATTTTTAATACCTGGAAAAATATCGTATATAAATCATATTTAAAGGTTTTCTGTTTTTGTTTGAAAAACCACTGGTTTTTTCAGTTTTTTTTTAGAGTTTTTATTAGTTTTTAGTAAAATTGTTGACTTTTGCTGTTTGAAATCAGTCAATAGAGCGAAAAATACTTAACTCGAATTTTTGCTATCTAAGGAGTAATTCCACTCTAGAGACCCAACATTTTGCCGACATTGAAACTTTTGTAGAATATATTCAGTTTTAGAATATTTTTCAAAATTCATTTACGAAAATTTTATGGCTTTTTCAAAAAGGATATTTGTTATAAAACTATTTTGGAAACACTATGTAAATTTGTCAAAATCACGTCGACCCGTCTGCTTGTACAATTTTACAAAAATTTAATAATAATAACGAAAAATCATATTTCATGTTGAATATCAAAGCAACTACTTTCCTACTAAAAAATAAACAGAAGAAGTTGAATTTTGATTTACAATATCTCAGAAACTAGTCATCCGAGTGTAATGAAATTTTATGAAAAATAAAGTTTGAAGAGTTTTCTATTCAATAAGAAAAACCGCATCTAAATTTTTTAATGGATTACAAGATATAGAATTTTGACCAATAGAAAACGATCTCAAATCACTGTGCACCGTTTCGCTTTTCGTGTCATCGTCTAACAGTTATTTCTATAGGTCCAAAAAGGTCTACTCCTGTTTTGATAAACCGTCTTATGGTAGGTGACACACGATATTCGGGTAGCTATCCCATGATTGGTATTTCAGGTCTTATGAGAAATTCTCTTTATATTGTATTTCAATCAGGGACGGAAAACGTTATCGTAACGTAACGATATAACGAAACAAAATAACGATTTTCCGGTTTTTTCCTCAAAATTGCGTAATAACGTTATAGAAATTTTATTCCGTTCCAATGAAGAAAAACTTAACGAAAACCGAAAAAAATTATTTCGTTTTTTCGTTATTTATTTTTTTTATCAAGTATAACCCCACAGACCTATCATCTGCATAAAATATAATCAAAAATATTGGGGGTAGTATTTTTAATCATAGTTTGATTCTAAATCGGACTTTGTTGTGGCCAGATTCACTCTATTTCTTGAGATACAGAAAAGAAAATTTTTTAAGCAACTTTTTTTGGTATCACAAATATTTTCTTTTTGGTATCTCCAGAAGTAGAGAGAATCTCGCGAAAGCAAAGTCCGTCAAAATAGCCTGAAATTCAATATCACAAAAAAATGTTGTTTTTGTTTGTCATTTTTTTTATTGAACAAAACTTTAGTACGATTACTTTTCGTTTCAAGTTTTTTATTAATTTTTTAACTTTAGAATCACTATTTTAGTTTTTTTTTTCTTTTTCTTTGTATTTTCTTTTTGTTAAAATTTATTAACTTTTTATAGAATTTATTTTTATGGAAACTGAACTGAATTACTTTGTGATGAATAAACAATTATTAAAGTGCAATTTCTTTAGTTTTCAGTTTCAATACAATGTGTAACGAAATAATCACCTCTATTCTTGAAAACGGCGTTAGGAGCAAAAACGTAACGCGTTCGATTCGATTCGCTACGCAATTGGTATTCTGGAAAACGCCGGGAGCTTCGCGTTTGGTACATAAAATATCGCATGGCAACGCGCTGTCAAACATCAGCTGATTCGATTGTTTGTTCTTAATTTTGAATAAAAGTGAAGTGTTTGCAGTGATTTGTTTCAGTAGCCATGGATTTTATGCTGATGTATCATTTATTGAGGCAAGAGGAATTAAATTCGTTACGCCAGCAAAGAAATTTTCTAAGATACTCTTCAGATTTGATGAGCTTAACCGATGAAGCGTAAGTGCATACAAATACTGGGAATCTCATAGATTTTTATTTGCAATTTTGTAGATTCAAAAAAGATTTCCGGTTCCGGTCGAATATATGAAATTTCCTCCCACAATAAATTCATCTCTATCGGCGACTTCCTCGTATATCCCTTGGCAATGTGCGGATTGTTTTTCATTTTTGAAATTAAAAATGCGAACTGGTCATTGCTTCTAGTGTGTTTTTCTTTGCATTCCTATTTTAAGAAATCACTGTTAAAATCTTTCATAATATATTATATGTTTAATCATATATTTACTTTACATTTTTGCAAACACCGAATTCAAACGTCAATGAAACGCGAGAAATTTCAAGTGAGTGATTTAACCTCAAAAAAGTGTTCCCGGCGTATTCAAGAATAGCAAAAATCGAATGCGTTGCAATGCGTTATTCCAAATCGAACGTTGATAGATACTGCGTATTCAAGGATACCGATTGCTCACGATCGAACACTAATCGAGCAAATAAACGTAACGCCGTATTCAAGAATAGAGGTGAATAACGTTATAACGTAACGAAAAAAATTTTTTTCGTTACAAAACTAAATGTATAACGTTATGATTTTTTTCGTTTGCCATCCCTGATTTGAATTGAGGAATCCAAAACCTTGTGCGGACGTCACAAATAATAGTTTCGGTTCCCATGTGATTATTTTTTTCATGATACCACCCCAAATAGCATCGAAAAGTACGGGAACATGAGATTTGTTCTTTGCGGCTTTAAAATGCAGCAATTTACGCAATCGGGGCTAAAAATTTACACCTATAATTCACATCCGCGTAAAAGAAGCGAAAGAAGTGACGAGCGCGTCGCACCGATTAATAATGCGTCTGCAAAGCCACAATTGCTTTAGTGGGGAAATTGGTGACCCACGGTTCATCTTTGGGGCAACATTCGCTTCATGAAAATTCCTGCAGCGATAGAGCAGCATTTGATGGTTTTCGAGTCGAAATAGTCTGCCACTAAAGTTTCATTAAAGCTCCCCGTCTGAGAAACACCAAAAAAGATTGATGCCTTCAGCCGCCATATTTCTCACTGACATTTGATGGAAACGATTTCGTTTCGAGAATTAAATTTCTAATTTCAGGCGAATGACTGAAGGATATTGCATAAAAAGTGGATAGCATACATTTTTGAAACAGCATAATTTTATTGGCATCAAAATTTCATTGCAAAAGAAAAAAAAATTTTACCGATAAAATAAAATTAAAGAAATTTTTGATTAAAAACAAAATAATTCGATGGCCCATTAAAATCTGTTTAAATTTCAGATCCAATATTGTCGAAAAATTTTAATGGCAATTAAAATCACGACATGCAACCGGAAGAAAAGTCCATTATAAAATAACACTCCACAAAAGTTTCCATTAATTTGTCGCCATTAGATTTTTCTCGTTCGTCTTCTGCTTACGTTTTTATTTGTTCATCTCTGTTTACTAGCAAGCATTCGAGGGAGAAAGAAAACCCGCTCGATGATTTGTGTAATTGTGTGATATAATGCCGTCAGATGACGCTCGCGCATGAGGCAACTAATTACGTCCCTGTCGTTATAATTGCGGCGCCGCAAACCGCTGAAAAGTGTTCCCCACTATGGGTGCCGTTGCGCGTCTCGTTGGCACAACTAACGACGTGTTTGCGACATAAATTGCTTATCGCCGCGATTTGCATGGTGACGAAATATGGGGATAAACACCATAATTGCTGCTTAAAATGCTATTTGGGACATCATTATCAATTTGGAGAGATTGAAAACTTTGCATCAACGTCAATTTCTACGTTAACTAGTCTTCCGCGCATGAAGATTCAACTCGATATCTCTAACGATCAATATCAATATCTGAATCTAGGGAGAAGGGGTATAAAAAGCGTGGCGGGGGAAAAATTACAGCGGCATCCAATCAGGAATCTTAACTACAACTTCATCTTTAGAATGACCAAAATCGGTCAGGTCAGTAAAAAATTATGCGTCAACATACATAAAAATACAAAAAAGTCGAATTGAAAACCTTTTCCTTTTTAGAAGTCGGTTAAAAAGGGAATAAATTGTGCACTTAAGCGGTAGTTATTAGATAAAATTACGTTATCCCTCCTTTGTTTAAAATTCCAATAATTACCTAACTTTTTACAAAATAAAATTATGATAGTGATATCCACAATCTTAAAAGATAGATACTACAAACCCATCCTATATCAAATTATGTTTCAAATGGTTTGATTAACATTTATATAAAGCAAAGATAAACATAAGAAAAGCTACAATTGCCAGGGGCAATCGTCAAATACTCTATATGAGGGCAGACAAAATTTTTATGAAAAAAAAATTATTTGTATGGAAGAGGGGGAAGATTGATCCGATTGGATTTTGATGTAAGGAACGATTATGTAGAAACATATTCTTAACACATTTCGTTTTTATAAATTTTTCGATACTATGCACCGTTTTCGACCAAATAGAAAAAAACTGTTTCGTTTGAATGGGGGAGAGGGGAAAGAAAGGGTCCGATTATTCTTGTTCCAGAAATTAGCCTTGCCATTTACGAGAAACGCAACTATATTAAATTTAAAGTCTCTGGCTCAATCCTTTCGAATTTTTTTGTGTTCACCGTCGGACAGACAGACAGACGGACGGACACGCGGAAATCAAAATCTTTTGTCATCCCTAACACCCAGGTGCAGTTCATTTTTGTATCCGACGATTGTTTCGATGTGTTACAAACGGTATACTAAATTTAATATGCCCCTATATGATATATCATATAGAGTATAAAAACACCGTGACAGAACCCTTATATGAGATCCGAAGATGTAATCGGTTACGTGTTATTTTATTTATCCTATATGCCATTAAAGTTAAGAGGGTTCTGAGTGTCAACAATAATTCAATGGGACCAAAGAAAATTTGTTTGTATTCATCGACACAAAAAAGATGCTTAAAGATTAAAATCAACGGAAACAGTTATGTTAAAATCGATTTTGAAGGATAAAGGATTATCAATAGTAAAGTTATGGGTTACATTTTATGCTGTAACAGAAACATGTTTTGGTTATTCAAGTCTATCAGCAAAATTAGCAATTCAATTATTGGCATTGTTTAAATTCTAAAAGGTTTTCTAGTTTTTCAAGTTTTCGAACATGTACTTTTGTACGGTGATCAGTGGCCTATTTCACCAAACTACAAATTACAATTACAAATTTGTTCTTGTGGATCACAATTTTAAACTTGCAGTCAGGGGCATATTCCACAAAAGTGCAAGACTTGTATTTGTAGCTATTTTTCACAACTTGTAGGACTTTTAAATACATTTTCATTTCATAAAATACAATTTATGATTCGGGGACAATTTATCGTGAACAATTTATCGTAAAACAATTTATCGTAACAACAATTTATCGTAAGAACAATTTATCGTAAGAACAATTTATCTAAAACAATTTATCGTAAGACAATTTATCGTAAACATTTTGTTGTAAGGAATATTATTTTTACAAATTCGAGCGCCCGAATTTGTAAAAATAATATTCCTTACGTCAAAATGTTTACGTTAAATATACAGTACCTCACAAAAGTAGGTTAACACGACAGGATTTTTGAAAGAAGGCATAGTAGAAAATAAAAAATTTACTCAAAAGTATTGTGACTAATAAAACAAATACCTAATGTCTTCTTTTTTTATTTTTGGTAAGAAAAAGGCAAAAAAATTTGAAGGATTTTTTTAAATAGAGCTAAACTTAAACATTTGAATTTTTAAGGCAGTCAAAAGTAGGTTAACACCAGACTTTAACAACCACAATGGCCACCTTTTCGGTGGGACATGATGTTTAAACGGTTGGATATAGAATGCGTAAGCTTTCTGCATTCTTCGTTTGTAAATTTTAGCCATTGTTGCTGAATACAGCTTTTCAGTTCAAGGAGATTTCGTGGTTGACATTCAGCAACCTTCATTTTTAACCAAGCCCCTACATTTTCGATCGGCGGAAGATCTGGACTCTGTGGTGGCCATTTAAAAACCGTTATATGATGTCTCTTACGGTGTTTCTGTACAATTGTGGCATTGTGTATAGGTTCATTATCCTGCTGAAGTATGAAATCGTCTCATATTAACCGCTTGCCTTCAGGTATTATAACTTCTTGCAACAGTCTAAGGTACACGTTTGAGTTAACATTTCCCTCCGGCAACACAATTTTACCACGGCTGTAACTGGAAATGCATCCCCAAACAATCACACCCTTGTCACGTGACTTTAATGTGGGTTTCGGGTACCGGGAAGCCAAGGATTCGTTTTTTTACGCCATACCCAATCACGACCATGGCCGTGTTTAATCCTAATCATCCTGCGTTAATTTACAAACAAAAACACCTAGGATGAGTCCCGCGCTCTCATATGAAAGTTATATATAAAACACTAAATTTAACAGTATTAGAATATTTTTTTTTTCACATAATGTTATGTGAGCACGTTCGTCCAGATGTAAACGGACTTGATTTCCATTTGGTGGCATCCACAGCAAAGTTGAAATGAGTCCCAAAGACTCAACCTAGGAGGATTAGGGTTAAGACGGATCATTGATTCATCCGTCCAAAGTACCCGATTCCAATATTCCGGAGTTTTTAATACTTTAATAGTAAAAAGGCGATTATCGTTGTCTTATTTATCGTAAGACAATTTATCGTAATAACAATTTATCGTAAGACAATTTATCGTAAACATTTTGTCGTAAGGAATATTATTTTTACAAATTCGGGCGCCCGGGCATGTATATATAGATATATATCTATATATAAAGGGTGGTTAAATTTTAAGGGCCGATGTCGAATGTGAACCATACCTAAACGTCAAGTTTTTTTCTGCATTTCATTTGACATTTCTCAATTTCAGACTAACTCAATTTGAACCATGCAAAGATACACAATCGAGCAACGTGTCAAAATACGCGCTCGATCTATTTGAAAGTTGTCCAAAGCGGTTTGATTCCTGCTGCATGGATTCAATGTTAGCGAGTGTTTTTTTAGCACACCATATTCTCTAAAGTAGATCATAGTTTATAGTCCAAAACGTTGAGTTATTCAACTCTTCGCTTCTAATAAAATCATAAATTTGATTTTGACGCATTTTTTGTGGTCATTTGGCTTTTGGAGCCAGAAATGAATCCTGTGGAAAATTCCAGTCCCCATTTTTGAATAAGTTTTCGTTTACATGCCTAACTATACATTTTAAACAGTTTCTTGAGCAAATTTGGCTGCCGTTTGCGCTTCTTTTTCACAAAAAGACTCAAAAACAATTTTCATGACTTCATGCCTCCAAAAGTCCGCCCCCGGAAGTTCAGATCTTAAGTCGTTGAACTAGACCCGTTGGACTGTAGTGAGCATGATTTGCCAAAAAGACACCAAAATATTGAGTCCTTGAAGGATTTCAACAAAAACATTGGACAACTTTCAAATAGATCGAGCGCGTATTTTGCAGCCCTGTTGGCTCCATCGTTAAAGGCGTGGTCACAGTATACAGTAAACAAACTTCATACATTAAATGTGAAAATAACCTGTGTAACCGAAAACAAATAACCCAGAAATACCCAAATCTAGGCATTCTAATTGGTTAGAAAAATCTTAAATTTTTGGGGTACAAAGAATGAACAAGCAATATGACCACAAAGGAATCTAATAAAAGTGAAACAGAGAAAGAAATATACTGTTAAAGATGAGAGCCGCAACGACGTTACCAGATTAGTCAGTTGCGAAATGTATTTTTTGCCTTAGAAATTAAATACAATTCTAAAATAAGTTGCAAATTATGTTCGTTTGAATATAGAAAATTAGAGATTCAGTCCAAACTGGTACTGCATTTTTTCTCAAACGTCATTATTGCTTTGAAATTAGCATCACGTCGTTTGTAAAATGATTTTGATGGACCGAAGATTTGATATTAATTGCTTTTCTACTATATCCTGACAATTTAAATTTTCTATCCAAATTTTCAACCTAAAATGAAGAATATTTGTACTTTTATAAGAAATGGTGGTCAAAACAGATTTCAATTTTTAAATTTCCCTCCTCTGAAATATAAAATCAACAGCAGAAAAATCAGATACGGCAATGCCGTTTGCAATTGTTTCTTTCAGTTGCTCTGATTTGATGGGAAACCAGTCGGGTGGATTTCGGTTTCATTATTTTTCTCAATTTCCTGTGAAATGAAGTGAGTGATTTAAACAGAAAGTTTATAATTTAGTATGTTTCCATACTATTTCGTGCATTCCGCTGATATTTTATTTAGCTTTTAATCTTTATGCCGACTAAATTTCACGCAAAACACATTGCGAAATGCAAAAGATACCGATCAGCTGTGTCGCTTTTGTTTACAAATTTTCGGTTACACGCATATATGACTGTGCTGTTTGCTCTCGTGTTTTCTGCCTATGAATATGGTATGTTCTTTTTACTCTTACATAGTAAATTGGGTTATTTTCGAGTTTGCTTACTGTATACTGTGGCGTGGTGTTAAATCAAATGGCAGTATTTTCGAATAATGTGTTCTATGATTTGTGATTGTTGTGTGGCCCAATAAATATAAAAAAAAAGTTTTGAAAAATACCAATGCGTTCTCATTTGGCATCAATTTTCCCTTGTGCCAGTATTTATGGCTAGACTAGGTAGTTTGACGAAAAGTGATCAAAGTGTGCAACCCCTAAATATTATCCAATCTTCTTAAAATTTGGCATATAAATATTTTTCATCACTGAGACTCGGGGCGTAAGCAAAGTCTGCAAAAATTTTAGATTTTATTTTTTGCCTAATAAAATGAAACACCCTACTGTACATCTACAATCTCCGTTCCGGTCGGGGGTAAAAAGAGATATGAAGGATTTTACTCCGTTTGACTTTTGTTTCGTCCTCGTTTCAATTTTCTTGTTTTTGAGGATGGAAGCAATTTTAATTCAAGATTTGGAGTTTATTGACAATTTGTAGGAAGACCCATTGAAGGAAGATGTGTATATGAAGTTTTTTTTACAGAAAATTCATATGGAACGCAAAATTTGATCGTTTATCTATTCAACATTGGTCGGTGGTGGCGGATGCTCACACAAACATGAAGTCCAGTCGATATTTATTTAATTTTGGAATTCACTGCGGGAGCTGTTCTGGAAAAAATCTCCACGAAACATGCTTACACGAGACGAGAATTTCTCTCGTGTAAAGTGGCTCGAAAGATAATTTCAGTAGAGCTCTACATAATACTATACCGAGTATTTACACGCTCTGATAGGATTTTCTCTCGAGTTCTACCTACTTTTCCAATATCTGAATAGTGTAGGGAAATGTTTGAGATGTAGAATTCTCGCTAAATAGCGTTTACACAATAGATAATTCCCAAAATATCCCGCATAGAAGTTGTGTGAACCTTATTAGTCACTAGCGACATTTTTCTCAAATTCTTGCCCATTTTCTTAGAAAATTTTTCTGTAACGTGTATATGCGGCTTAAGAGATATATGTATAAAAAGTTTCCCTATACTTGTTTAAAATATATTAATGAAATGATAAAAACGCGGTTATAAATCTACTTTTCTATTTATTTTCAATTTGCAGATTTTATTTCGTTTTTCTTAAAATCTAAATTCTTAAAGCCTTGATGCAAATGTTTAAAAATGAAATAATCGTATTGGGATGATGTTTTTTAACGATCTTTACATTTTATTAATCAAAATTCTTTATATCAGAATATAAATCTATTAATTTTGTATTTGTTTTACAATTTGTCATAGATAAAGGAGGTGAATGCCAGGAAGTCAGCTGTTGCCAGATATTAGGCGGAGGCGGATATAATGGCACAGAAGGGCAGGTATAATGCCCTTCCAAACTGGAACTGCTACTCGCGGTACTGGAACGGCTGCTGAGGCTACTGGAACTGGCACTACTTGAACGGTTTCTATATTTGATGACTGTTCTGGATCGAAAAATTCCTTATTAAAATTATTCCAGATATCTATATAAAAACGGTCGTTGCTGCGATTGTTTTCTCGTGATCCCACATCGCAATTTGTGCAGCACGATTTGCAGTAGTCCAAAGGGCAAGTAGACCTAAAACCAGTGCTTAAAACAATTTCTGAAGGATTAGAAGTTGTTATATTAGAGATCGAGTTCCTTTTGAGAACTGCCTACAGGATTTTTCCAGGTAGCGTTCGATGTCTTCGCCACCTGCGATCCCTCCGTTTTCCCTCCGGACCAGGTACATCGACTTTTGCCGGCTCAGCTCGTCGGATTGGGAGGATTCTTGTCGGTGGAAAAACGGATAATAACATTTCAAAATTTGTGCCTACTACTTTTACACAATGGTCAGGTCATACATGATTGAAAAAAGATAGTAAATATAAAATTGTAACACCCAAATAAATAAATAAATAGATAAATAAATAACAAAACTAAATGACGGAAAGAAAATTACGACCCTATATGACCCGAACGTCTCATCTCTGATTGCAGAAAAGAGCGTCCTGCTGCCAAATTTATAATATCTATTGATCGAAACGTATGTACATAATTTAATATGTAGTAATAATGCCGAATTTCCTGACTAACAACTAAACTCATTATAAGATAATAATTTAACAGTAGTAATAAAACATTCGCAAAAAAATGATCGGGAAGAGAGTTTACTCTATTGGTTATACACTTCATATAAAAGAAATATCGATGTTGCGACCACTATAGAGTGTCGCAGCACAGGTTAGAACGTTTGGTAGCTTACCTGGAGTCTCTTATACTCGCATGCTGGACCAATCGTTAACCTGAAAAAGGGGGTGCCGGGACAAGGATTGATAACAAGTTATTTTTTGTTCGTAAAATTGTATTCAATTTTTAATTACAAACTTAACCTAAGAATTCTTATTGTCTAACATAATATTATTAAAACTATAAATGAATGTTGATTGGTGTTTATGGAACTTATTCTGTAATGGAAAAACCGATTAATGACAAAATAATAAAGAGTATGAAAAATTGGCGAAGATTCTTCGGACAAGAACGATTATTTCCTTGGAATTCGTAGATTGGCGAAATTCTTTCGTCCAATAAATAATTCAGGGAAAAATTAATTTAAAGGATTGTGAATCAATGTTTGTTATTAATAATTGGGTAAGTTGCGCATGTTGAAATTTATTTAATTTGTATGCTTAATATACTTATTTCTTTCAGTTGAAGAAATGAGAATCGTTGGGAGCCGCTGTACGGGACTTTCAACAACGTGTAAAAGGAGGATGCTGTCTCAGGTAATGTTTTCTGGATCGAAAATATTTGTTTATGATTTCTTTTTAGATTGGATACGCTATTTTGTTCAGATGGGTCTGAACATACTGGGGCCCGCAAAACGCTGAGCCGGGATTTCCTGAATTGTTAGTGGCGGATGTGCTGGGATTGTTAAAAAAAGGAAATGGATTATGCAGTAATGAAGGATGGTAAATAAAACTGTTTGTTATTATGTGGTTTGACTTTATTCGGTTTGGTAACCGTAATGTAGAACCGTATGGTTTGGTAATAATTTTATTTTTATACTGCCGCGGTGTAGTTTCAGCTTGTATACTTTGCGGGCGGAGTTTCGTATCCGTTCCCACGGGATACTATCCATCCTGGATTGCGGGATGTCCACGATCACGTCTTCCCGCGTCAACACGGAGTACATCGGTTCTCTTTTTTGGGCAATCGGGACCTGCCGACGTCCGTTCCCTCGTCCATAATTCGGTGGTGACCGGGCTGGAGGTGTGACCGGGTCCATGGGGACAAACACGTCTGGTTCTACATGGAGGGGGTCAAAGGACGTTCCGGAGATTCTGGTGCCAATAATTGCTCCAACGAAATATCTTCGTCCGGCTCGTCTCCGAGCATATTATTTAACCACTCCATGTCGTCTTGGACAGACAATTGAATGTAATCGTCGGTATTCGTATTCATCTAGGAGGTCAAATGGATATTGTTAATTGAGATTGAATTTTGTTTGTTTTTAGACCCATTACCTTTGGACATGATGAGACGGCATTGAAACAGCACAACACAACACAAATATAGATGAACACATATTACTTGGCGGAAGGAAGGATACACAGTTTTACGATGGGATGACGAGTTACTTTGGTAGCTGTTTGGACGTCTGCTACACGCACCAAACCATCTTTTCCTGGATGCACCTGGATCACTCGTCCGAGGTGCCACTTTGCAGGAGGTAGAGTGTCGTTTTTTATTATAACTATGTCATCCGGTTTGACGTTCTGTATGATGCCATTTAGTCCGTTGTTGTAAATCGTTTAAGTAAATGTGTGTCCATTGTTTCCAGAAGGTTTGGGATAACCTTTGGATAAAGCGCCATCGCGTACTATAATTGGGATTTTCTTCTAACATAGAAGGTTCTGGTATGGCTTGTAATGATTGTCCGATAAGGAAGTGGGATGGAGTTAGGACGGTATAATCGGTTTGGGTTTTATCGATGTAACATAGCGGACGGGAATTAAGAATAGCTTCAATTTGGTATATTAACGTAGAAAACTCTTCGTACGTTAACTTTGTGTCCTTTAGTACCCTTTTTAAGTGGTGTTTCGTCGCCTTTACACCTGCTTCCCATAAGCCTCCGAAGTGAGGAGATCCTGGGGGTATAAAGTTCCAGCTAATACAATCATTAGCTAACAATTCCGCTGCGGTTTCGCAGGCTTGAGAGATTGCTTGGTGAAATTCTCTTTGCAGTAATTTGTTTGCCCCGACGAAGTTTGTTCCATTATCTGTATACACGTTTGTACACAGACCGCGTCGCGATGTAAATCGTTTAAATGCTGCAAGAAAACCTACTGACGTGAGGTCGGAGACCGTTTCAAGGTGCGAGGCCTTTGTGCACATACAAACAAATACGGCGATGTATCATTTGTATGACTTATGCCCGAGGTCTTCATATTTAGTTTTTCTGTCAGATAGCTATACCGCAGATAAAGATATATCGAAGATATCTTTAACTTGGGCATCTTCATGAAAATTCCAACTCGGTATAGCAACTCTCGAAATAAGGTTCCACAACTCCTGCACACTGGATACAATAAAACACCACCTTGATAGAGCCTGTTCACATTGGTTGAAATAGTCCGCCTAAATAGGACGGTTGAAATATTGCTCGTGTTCAGATTGAGACTATTTGAACCAGTAGCTGTGAGCAATCAGACTGGCGTGAAACATTTGGGAAACGGAACATTTCTAAAGAATTGCAAGTAATACGTGGCTGCCTTTTCCTCTGCGACGTGTTGCATCGACGACGACCGAAACAATAATGACAATGGAACACATTCAGTGTGGCAGCCAACCAATCAGAGCACGACAGGCGGAACTCTGAGAATGGAGTTTTTAGTTTTGAGGATGATTTTCCTATCAGCAGTCCCACTTCCTCACCTTGCCCTAATGTTGCCAGTTTCTGTCCTATTTAGGCGGACTATTTCAACCAATGTGAACAGGCTCATACAAACTATCGTGACGTCACATAAAGAGGTATTTTCTATAATTGTGTGTTCTTATTAAAGTATTTTCGAAGTGAAAGGTACGATGCAAATTATCCGTTATAGCTTTCGAGTAATTCACCACCTTTATATCTTGTTTCGCGAAGCAAAGAACCGAAGAAATCAATGAAATCGTGGTCGAAATAGTGACCTTAAATTTATAATCAAAAGCAGCATCACGGCTTGTTTCTAATCACGAAGGCTATTGTTTTGAATGTTTTATTGTCCGATCGTGGCGCTGAAAGCACTTCTGTCAAATGGAAACGAGCGAATGGAGCGAACAGTCATCAGGTAAAACAAAATTTAATTTAAATTAAATATATTTATAATGAAAGTATTTTCAGGGATCATGCAGAGAAGCGCGAACTTCACGAAATCGGAAATTAATATTTTGGTGGATTGTGTCATGAAATACAAAAATCTTATTGAAAATAAGAAAACCGACGGCACATCCACAAGCGAAAAAAATGCAACATGGGAAAAAATCTCAACCGATTTCAATGCACAAAGTGGGATATTCCAAAGAAGCACTAAAACTATACAACCTGTCACATAAAACCGTAAAGCCAACAATAGTTGATCTCTGGGTGGCAGTGCTCTGCTTCTGAAAATATTTAATTGTTGTAATTATCTGGTATAACAATAAATAACAAATTTCATTTTTACCTATTATGATTAACAAAGATTTCAGCTTCAATTCTAGCCAAAAGTGCTTGAAATGTTGCTTTTGTTAAGCGAAATCCATGACAAATTCACTTTCACTCCAAGTATCAAAATGGTTCACCCTTATTTGCAGTACGTAGGGTCTTGAAATGATTGCTGGTTCATCACTGTCAGAGTCAGAAAAAATATTCACTTCCATTAACGAATCCATCGGTTTTTTATACGTTTTAACTTTCCGATTTCAATATTTTAATTTTATTCTGCAACTGTCCACAACTGCTTTAAAAAGTGAGTGGTGGCGCTGGGGTAAAAATATACAGATATCTCGACCTCAGACAAAGAGATAACTTTACCCGAGAGATATCTTTATCTCGATGTTTTTTGCTACGAAGACTTCCATTTTTTTAGATATACTTAGTATATCTCCCAATTGGTGTTATCCGCAGTATATCTGGGACTGAAGACTTCGGGCATTAGTGCCTCTGCCTTTGGATACTCGGATATCGAAAGGGCCACAGAAATCAATTCCGACATGGGTGAACGGTTTTGATTGCCGTACACGCATGGCCGGTAAATTTCCCATTAGTTGCCTCTGACATTCTGCCCGTTGTCTAGTACAAATGACGCATTTGTGTGTTATGTATCGGATCGTATTGCGTGCGTTTAAAATCCAGTATTTGGTTCGTAAAAGGCTTAGTATTACTTGATTTCCTCCGTGTAATGAATCTAGATGGGTTTTTGTAATTAATAGTTTCGTAAAATGACATTCATTATGTATTATGGGATGTTTTGAATTAAATGGCAGGTCTGCATTCTCTAAACGTACCCCTACGCGCAATACGTTGTCTTGATCTATAAACGGATTGAGATTTATGATTTTTGATTTATAAAATAATGGCCTTGAATGCGTGATGTTGTCGATTTCGTTATTAAAGAAAGTCCGTTGAGAAATTTTTATTAGAAAATTAGTCCCGAAATTTATTTCTTCGGACGAGAGATATCCGCTCTTTTTGGTCTGTTGTGGCTGTCGTATTTGTTATTACATTCTTCTAACCCCATTCGTGGGATTAAACAGATACCTCCAAAATATCTTACGAGTGTTAAATCTTGAAGGTTTGTCTGTTTTCTTCGTCTCCACTGGCACTGATTTCCGGCTATCACTCAGTGGATCGGGGAGGTTCTTGTGGAGGGAGAAAACAGTCATAACAGTTCAAAGATGTGCCATAATTAAATAAAATACAAGAAGTAAAAATCGAAAACTAGAAAAATAAAAAAATACGAGCAACGATTATAGTAATAAAATGAAAATTCCATTTTATTTGTTTGGCCGAAGCCGAAGCTATATCTGAAAATTTAAATTTAGCGCCAAAGATTTATATACCATCGCCATTCTTTTCTCTTCCCCTATCTTAGAAACTTCTAGCAAATCATCCTTAAATCAATTCTCATTTCAAAATCTAAACATACAAACATTTCCCATTTTATAATCTATTTATTTTGATAAAATATCCTTTCTTTCTCTTATGCCCGAGGTCTTCATATTTAGTTTTTCTGTCAGATAGCTATACCGCAGATAAAGATATATCGAAGATATCTTTAACTTGGGCATCTTCATGAAAATTCCAACTCGGTATAGCAACTCTCGAAATAAGGTTCCACAACTCCTGCACACTGGATACAATAAAACACCACCTTGATACAAACTATCGTGACGTCACATAAAGAGGTATTTTCTATAATTGTGTGTTCTTATTAAAGGATTTTCGAAGTGAAAGGTACGATGCAAATTATCCGTTATAGCTTTCGAGTAATTCACCACCTTTATATCTTGTTTCGCGAAGCAAAGAACCGAAGAAATCAATGAAATCGTGGTCGAAATAGTGACCTTAAATTTATAATCAAAAGCAGCATCACGGCTTGTTTCTAATCACGAAGGCTATTGTTTTGAATGTTTTATTGTCCGATCGTGGCGCTGAAAGCACTTCTGTCAAATGGAAACGATTTTCGGATTTCTTGTATGGTGTTTGGGATTTTTATCATATCATGATCCAGCGCCGCAATAACTTTTGAAACCTTAGCTACCACACGACCAGTGAGACTAGCCGAAACTTTTGAGAAATCAGCACACGCCCTTAAAAAACAACCTGTCGCATAAAACCGTAAAGCCAACAATAGTTGATCTCTGGGTGTCTGGTCTAACAATAAATAACAAATTTCGTTTTTACCTATTATGATTAATACAGATTTCAGCTTCAATTCTAGGCAAAAGTGCTTGAAATGTTGCTTTTGTTAAGCGAAATCTCATGACAAATTCACTTTCACTCCAAGTATCAAAATGATTCACCCTTATTTGCAGTACGTAGGGTCTTGAAATGATTGCTGGTTCATCACTGTCAGAGTCAGACAAAATATTCACTTCCATTAACGAATCCATAGGTTTTTTCATACATTTTAACTTTCCGATTTCAATATTTTAATTTTATTCTAAAACTGTCAACAACTGCTTTAAAAAGGGAGTGGTGGCGCTGGGGTGAAAATATACACAAAATTTCAAGATATCTCGACCTCAGACCAAGAGATAACTTTACCCGAGAGTTATCTTTATCTCGATGTTTTTTGCTACGAAGATTTCCATTTTTTTAGATATACTTAGTATGTCTCCCAATTGGTGTTATCCGCAGTATATCTGGGACTGAAGACTTCGGGCATTAATCTAATAATAATTTTATATAAACATAGTTATTTAAGATTTTAGTCTTAACATTTTGGGATTTTTAATTTTTAGGTTTAAGTCTCGACTAAAATATCGGATCGACCCTGAGCTCTTTGATAAAATGGACTAGTTCACAATAGACACTTTAAAAAAAATTTAAATTTAATTTATACCGTGCAATAAATAAATTAAGAAATCAAATAAATAAATAAACAAACACTTTTACAATTAAATTTAAGTAAATCGATGAAATTAAATAGGGATTTTATTGCACCGTGCAGAATTTGGATCCTTTCGTTTATCGCAATGGCAAATTTTACCGCGAATTTCAAACTTAATAAGCAAAATATACGTGTAATTCTTTAAATAAATTAAAAACTTATACGTGTATTACTTACAATTGATTCCTTTTTAAATTTAAATACCATTAATAAATTCTTGAAGCAGCTGCAGTGTAGAAGTCGTGCACAACGTCCACTCGCTGATTTCCTCTGCTGTTAATTTATTTAAAATATTGCTAAAAAAATTTCAAAACCTGCATAAATTATGTTATCCTTAAAAGGAATTAATTGGAACGATACTTTCCTGAAAATTTCATTCAAAAACGCAAAATATTTTGGATCCGAATTCCCTTTCACAAAAATCTCGGTTGGCAACAATGGCTAATTTTCAAAAATTTAGAAACAGGGTTCTCGCTTTCCTTTCTTTTAAAATTTTTCGAAATTTGATAAATAATAAGAAAACGTAAATTTTTGTCCGCTCTCTCTTCTCCACTTTGTCTGTCCGTCCACAAAATTAACGAAAAATTCCTCCTTCGCTTCCTTTCGTCCGTCTGTCCTTCAAACCAAGGAAAACTTCTTCGTCCTTCTTTCGCTTCCGTCCGTGAACTTTCTTTAAATCCGTATAATCTCGATAGAGAAAACGTAAAATTCGGAATATTTCAAATTCGCAATTCCGTTTAAGAAAACGCAGAATCCCACGTGGAATATTTTAATTCACAATTTCGTTGTCTCCAAATCTCAATAAAGAAAATGTAGAATTCCTCGTGAAATTTCTTAATTCGCAATTCCGTCTTTTAAAATCTCAATCCTTGGCTGCAATCTTTTGAAATCTGAACAACCAAGGAGAGTACCGTTTATTTGACCGTTCGTACAACCGTTCGTACGGTATCAAAAAAGTACCGGTATTCGCGTGTGCAGGCTTTCTTTTGTGCGATTCGTTAATAAAACTGAATCCAGCCGTATATGTGCAAACAAACACCTTTCGTTTTACGTTTTTCTTTTAAATTAGCACTGCCACGGAATACCGGAATAGAACAAAACGAATCACTGCCAAAAACCTTTAAAATTTTCGCAACTTTATTTTTCGCATTTCCACCAAATTTCATTTCTACGTACCGTGTTGGGCGTCCGCCAATATTTAAAAAAAATCGGCTTCCAACAAGAATTTCAAATAAGCGAATATCGGCCCAATTCCAGAAAATTCGATACTTTGAATGAATTCTTCACGGAGGTTCAAATAGAACCTTCCAAATCAAGTGTCGCCAAGCAAATGGTTGCTGTCGAACTCTTTTCACCCAAACTTTTAAATATGGCGAATTTAAAGATTCTTCGTAGTTACTGAGCCACTGTTTCTTCTTCGCCCACTGAGCCAACCAAATTTTTGTATCCAAAAATTTAATACCATTTAACATAAAATAGACTGACACAATATCCAATTTTTCTAAACAATTTTATTTATTTCTAAGATCGTTCATATTTTCCTTGAATTTGCTAAAATAAATCGAATAAAGAGTTTGAGCTTGAGAGCCACTGAACTAAAAATCACCAGGCGCTAGAATTAATTAGACACTTGTATGTTCTGCAGAAGATCCCTTCTTCGACCACATAACATATTCTTGTGTTATGTACGAAACGTAATATATAAGCGGTGACGCGAATTGTTTTATTGTAGGATGAAAATTTGAAAAGTTCGATGGGTTCGATGGTTGCGTTTAAAGAAATTAGTTTTGGAGACCTGGTTTCTAAATCAGTATCGTTGATTTTGGTTTCCTTTGGCCATTGTCGTGAATCGATGAGCCAGTTAGGTCCTTTCCACCATAAATCGTTTTCGATTAATGACTCGGGTAAAACTCCGCGAGTCGCTAAGTCCGCTGGATTTAATTTGGTAGAGATATAATTCCATTTGACGTTTGGGGAATTTTCTTGGATTTCCGCTACCCGGTTTCGGACAAACGTTTTGCGATCGGTGGCTCGTCCTGTAATCCATGCTAACGCGATGGTTGAATCGCATCATGCGAAGGAATTTATCGAGTCTAAATTCAATTCTGACTTGATTTGTTTCATTAACTTGGAAAGGAGAAAGGCTGAACATAATTCGAGCCTGGGTATTGTGATTGGTTTTAGTGGTGCAACTTTAGATTTGGAAGTCAGCAATCTTGTTTCAACATGATGGTCGGGAGAAATGATTCGTAGATAAATTACGGCTGCATAAGCCTTTTCGGATGCATCACAGAATCCGTGGATTTCGTATTTTTGTGACTCAGATTTGGTAGTTCGTAGCCAACGCGATATTCTGATTTTTTCTAATGATTTTAACTGGTTACGATGTGTTATCCATTCTTCTACTATAGATTTAGGTACTTTTTCATCCCAACCTATTCCCCGAGACCAAATGGTTTGAATAATTAATTTACCGGTGATTATTATGGGCGCAATCCATCCAAGAGGATCAAATAATTTTGCGATGTCCGAAAATAATTGCCTCTTAGTAAGATTCTCTGAAACAGTGTCGGTATCTACGCGGTAACTAAATTCGTCGGTATGGGGGTACCAATGCATTCCTAGTGTTTTGATAGTGGTATCGAAATTTATGGAAATAGTTTCAGGCATTTCGATGAAATCTGATGGTAATGGATTGAGGACTTCTTGAAAGTTCGATGACCATTTTTAAGTGGAAGTCCTGCTGAATTAAACATTTTTAAAAGTTCATCTTGTAGTTTGATAGTTTCTGAAACAGTATCTGCGCCTGATAGCAAATTGTCGACATAAAAGTCGGTCAGTGTGACTGCTGAGGCGAGAGGGAACTTATTAGCTTGATCTCTAGCAATTTGTATCAATGTTTTAATTGCTAAATAAGGTGCACTTGCTGTTCCAAATGAGACGGTGGTGAGTTGGTAGGTATGGATAGGTTGATCAGGAGAGTTTCTCCAGAAGAATTTTTGAAATTTTTTATGTTCGGGTGCAATCTTAATTTGCCGGTACATCTTTTCGATGTCGGCGGAAAATGCTACCCGTTTTAACCGCCAACGTAATAAGATTGTTTGTAAATTGTCTTGGAGTCGGGGTCCTAGCAATAAACAATCGTTTAAAGAGATTCCAGTGGATGTTTTGGAAGATGCGTCGAAAACTACGCGCAATTTGGTAGTGGTGCTGGAATCCTTTATAACTGCGTGATGTGGTAAATAATAATCGAAGTCAGAATTTGGTTGGGTAATTTCGTTAGGCGCAATCGGTTCTGCATGTTTAAGATCAATATACTCGTTGATGACCTTAGAATATTCTGTATGAAAATTTGTGTCGTTTGCAAATCTTTTTTCTAAGTTATAAAATCTTTTTAGGGCAACTGTTCTACTATTACCTAGAGGTGGATTGTCATCTTTAAAGGGTAAGGATACAACATAGCGACCAGTATCATCGCATGAATGGGAGCGAGAAAAGATTTCTTCGCATTTGATGTCTTCTTCCGACATTTTCGTAGATTTCTACAACTTCCTCCAGTTCCCAAAATTTTCGTAAGTCCCACTCGATGTTAGTGGCACTGTGAAAGATGGATAAATGCACAGAAGGTTTAGGAGGTTCGTCGATATCTATAGTAGCCTTTCCGGATAATATCCAGCCGAGCCTGGTGTCTTGTGCGATCAAAGAATTAGTGTGATTGAATTTGATGCTTGGTAACATGATGTGAGGATACGAATCTGCACCGAGGATCAAATCAATATCGCTTGGATAAGCATATGATGGATCTGCTAACGGTAGATTCTTAAGCTTGTTAAGAGAAATGGGTTGGATTTTTGCGGAAGGTAACGTTTTGGTTACTCGGGGTAGGATTAAAGCTTCAATATTGTACGAAAAGGTTTTGTTTAATAAAGATTGTATTGTAAAATTCGTTTTGTTATTGCATTTAATAGAACTAGTTCCTCCAATTCCAGAGATATCGACATGAAGTTTGGTTCTTTTTAGACGTGCACGTTGGACCAAAGCTTCACTGACAAAGCACGATTGTGAGCCTTGATCAATAAGAGCTCGTGCGATGTGAGCTCCGTTTGCTGAATGGATTTTCACTAAGGCCGTTGCTAATAACACGCACGTGTTGTTATTCGCCGATGTATGGCTAGTTATGTCACGAGAAGAATTGCCTGACGAGGTTGATGGTTGTTGAGAGTTTCCTTGCTGGTGAGTTGACAGGGAATTGTCATCAGTAGATGAACTTGAGCATAAACAAACTATATAAAGACTGTTTTTCTCTAACAACTCAGCTTTGAAAAATAATACCCCAAAGCAGCAGATATGCATGCGGTTGGCAGCGCACACGAGCAGCGGAGCATGTCGCTTGGTCGAAGAAAAACATTCAATTCATTTTCAAACTCTCCGATCAACACGAAGTTTTACCGAAATCGTAGTTTTCTATCAACTTTTGGGAAAGTACCGCTAGCTACAACGGTTACCTCCCATACAATTTTTCTTAAATACAAATTTCTCGAACACTGCGCTTGTGAGAAAAATGCATATAATCAAAATTAAATTAAATAATATTGGGCCTTACCAATGACCCGTGACTAACTTAGTAACAGCTTTTGGTGTGTGCGAAACGGGCTATTTGCTTGCTAATTTCGGTTCAAATCCTAGTTTTTATTGAAAAGTTTTAAATTCGCTGTAATAAATGTGTGAAAACTTACTAGAATTAGCAAGCAAATAGCCCGTTTCGCACACACCAAAAGCTGTTACTAAGTTAGTCACGGGTCATTGGTAAGGCCCATTGCCTACATTTTTAATTTTAGGTGAACTCCATCTCAACTCATACTCTCGTTTACAGTTAAGTTCGATTTCTTAACTTTGCGCGATTGGATATTGTTAGGGATTTAAAAAAAAATTACTCGTATTTTTTTGTTTGGTAGAATACCGTCCGGTTGGCGGAGGGGAGGGGGTCAAAGTCGGCGAAAACTCGAAATCACAAAAACTTTAAAAATTTGTAACGGCTTAACCGATTGAAATGATATTGAACATTTTGGAAAGGTGATTCCTTGTCACAAAAAAATATTTTTTGACTTCCTCTCCCTCCCCCTCACCTTCATATTGTAAAATTCAATTTAGTGAAAATATAAATATTTGGGAGTAAATGCGTTATTTAAAAAAAAATAAAAAAAAAAATCGAATACAAGAAAATCGTATATATTTTACTGATTTTCGATTGGTTTTTTATGTTTTCTGTACATAATATTAACTCAAAAGATTTAGGAGTTTAAAATTAATTAGAAATTCATTTAAAAGAAAAAGTTTTTTATTCTTTGAAAAAGTTTCCGTCTGGAATAAATCTGTGAAAATTTTGAGTTTCTGGAAGTATTTTGACACTTTTAAACCTTCTTTGAAGTTGTTGCTGTTTTTCTTGAGATATTTTAAATTTCGTCACTAAATTGAATTTTACAATATGAAAATGAGGGGGGGGGGGAGAAGAAGTCAAAAAAAAATTTTTTTGTCAAAAGGAATTACCTTTCCAAAATGTTCAATATCATCCCAATCGGTGAAGCCGTTACAAATTTTTAAAGTTTTTGTGATTTCGAGTTTTCGCCGACTTTGACTCCCTCCTCTCCGCCTACTGGACTTTATTCCCCGAAACAAAAAAATACGGGTATCTTTTTTTTACATCCAAATGAAAAAAGTTAAAAAAAAACAAAGGTGACTTTCAAGCTCCATTCAAGTCGAGTATGAAGTTTTTACATATCTCTAACGGTTCATGAGATAATTTGAAAAACATTATTTTTCACATATTTTTTCGGAAACTTTAAATATTGCAGAAGAAAGTCATGTAATGCTCACATCTTTTTTTTGAATTGTTTAAATCATACTTTAAATTGTTTAAATAAAATACATTTACTTGCTTTATCAAACTACAATTCTGTGGAAATTTGATAAAACTTGAAACTTACATTCTCAAAGCAATTTAAAAATATGAACAAAATATAACAAGATAAAATTTTTAGTTTGCTGATTATTTTAACGTTTAAAATTCAAAATAAATTTTTAATTATCGAACAAACTAAAAATTTTGTCATGTAACATAATTATTGTAAGCAGTCAAAATATTCAAATCGAAAACCTATGAGGAAGGAAAAAATACCCCAAACCCAAACACACTTGCCCCCGCTTCGTGTCGCTTCCATAAGACTTCAACGAGAATAAAACTAGGAAAGAAAACCGGTCTTAACAACAAAGGGCGAACTGAAGCAGCAACATGTATAGGCGATCACCACGGCTGCTCGTGGCTTCTCGTGGGCGCTGCCAACTAGTCGGCAGCTGCTACGTCACGATGGGGTATTATTTTGAATTTCGGTTTTGCACTAAGTTGAGTTGTTAGAAAAAAATAGTCTTTATATAATTTGTTTATGACTTGAGTTTGTTGTTGTTAACCTTTCGCGCGAATTAGATAGTTTGTTCGTTTTTTTATTGGTCATCGCCTTGGTATTAGTTTTATTTTGACCATTATTCGATGAAGTTGCAGACGATGAAGGTAAATGTAGGAGTGTGTGATGTCGTTTATTGCATGTACGGCAATTTGACTGACTGATGCATTGGTTTATGGAATGTTTTGGATGAAGACAATTAAAACATAATTGCTTCTGTTTAACGATATCTTGTCGTTGTCGAATGTCCATTTTTAGGAACTTTGGGACATTGTGAAATGCGGTGCTGTTGCGAACAAGCAGCGCAATCAAGTGTCGATGAGGTGTGAAATGATTGTTGATATGGTTTTGTTGTTTTGGACTCTAATGAGCGAATTGGTTTTTCTGTTGGTGAGTGCAATGCTTCTAGAGTCCGGTATCGTTTTTCCAGAAAACGATAAAGCTCTTGATACGATGGAAGTGCATCATTATCCTGCTGTCGGGATTCCCATAACATGCGCGTATTGGCAGGCAGATGTTGTACTGTAATGTGTACTATTAAAGGGTCCCAACTGGATGTTTCAATGCCCAATCCAGTCAATGTTAATAGACATTCATTCGTGGTGTCCATTAAATTTTTGATGTTAAATGAAGTTTCGGCTGTTATGGTATTCTGTTTTAACAGTCGATTTAATGTTGTAGTCGTGATGACTTTCTTATTGGAATACCGGTTCACTAATGTATTCCAAGCTAACTCATAATTAAAGTCGGTGATTTGAAAATGTTGCAGAAGACGTTCTGCTTCACCTGACAGTCGCGACTTTAGGTAGTGAAGTTTGTGCACAGGTGAGAGGATACGGTTTTCGTGAATCATGCTACGAAATAAATCATGAAATGAAAGCCAGGTATGATATTCTCCCGAGAACTTTGGAATTTCGATGGGGGGCAACGAAAGTGGTTTCATGGCGAATAGATTAGCTTTTTGAGGCAGAGGGGATCGTGGTGCCTCTATTGAAAGACTAGGCTTTGTTCTATTGCTCTGGTATATGGGCAATAATTCTTCGATTTTGTCCTTGAGCTCGAAATATTTACTTTGAGCGGTTTCGTACAACGAACTACATTCCAATTTGGTAGCCTTGGAATCAGATGTTGACGGAACGTTCAAGTAAATCGACGATATTTCTTCCCAATGAGAATTGAGGATTGTCAGACGGTTTTTTAAGGAAATTTCTGTCCGTTTTTTACCTTCCTTGGTAAAATTAGAGAACGATTTGTCGATTAAATCTTTATATAATTTTATTTGATTTAAAGCTTCTTGTGGATCTATCTGAGATGATTCCTCAGTAGATGGATTATCATTGGGTGCAGTATCTCGACCCATGATTGGGGGTGGAAACATATTAAAGTTAGGAATGTATGTGTTGAACTACTGTGACGAGGGTGTGCGTCAAATTTCTATGTTAAGATTTGGTAATTAAGAGTCTTGAATACAATGAGTTAAGAACACGTTTACACTTGTTATCAATATCCGGCTCGAAGGACCATTTGTTGCGACCACTATAGAGTGTCGCAGCACGGGTTAGAATGTTTGGTAGCTTACCTGGAGTCTCTTATACTCGCATGCTGGACCAATCGTTAACCTGAAAAAGGGGGTGCCGGGACAAGGATTGATAACAAGTTATTTTTTGTTCGTAAAATTGTATTCAATTTTTAATTACAAACTTAACCTAAGAATTCTTATTGTCTAACATAATATTATTAAAACTATAAATGAATGTTGATTGGTGTTTATGGAACTTATTCTGTAATGGAAAAACCGATTAATGACAAAATAATAAAGAGTATGAAAAATTGGCGAAGATTCTTCGGCCAAGAACGATGATTTCCTTGGAATTCGTAGATTGGCGAAATTCTTTCGTCCAATAAATAATTCAGGGAAAAATTAATTTAAAGGATTGTGAATCAATGTTTGTTGTTAATAATTGGGTAAGTTGCGCATGTTGAAATTTATTTAATTTGTATGCTTAATACTTATTTCTTTCAGTTGAAGAAATGAGAATCGTTGGGAGCCGCTGCACGGGACTTTCAACAACGTGTAAAAGGAGGATGCTGTCTTAGGTAATGTTTTCTGGATCGAAAATATTTGTTTATGATTTCTTTTTAGATTGGATACGCTATTTTGTTCAGATGGGTCTGAACAATCGATGTAATGAAGTAATCAAATTACTCACGAATAGTTCGTTCTAGAACCGTTAGGACTGGGACCGTTAGAACTTCGCGGTATTCGGGCCGCGCGGTAATAAAGTTTTGGGCCTGATTTGTTAAAATCGCGTTCTGATGACACTTTTTCTTTAGCATGCACTCTAACTTTTCGCACCCGAATACCGCACTCGAAATTCCTTTTTCTTTTAGCCAAATTAACCTTTTTTTTTCTTTTCCTTATTTATCTGATGTTCTTGCTTTTCTTTCTCTTATTAGTTTTCTTCTTCAAACAAAAGAAATCCTTTTGTTTTATCGCGTTTGCGAACACCACTTCTTTTCTATAAATTTTCTAACCTAGTTCTCTAGAACTTTTACCCTTTTTTCGTGCTCCTCCACGAGCCGATGGGAATAGTCTCAGCCACCCTTTCCAACGAGAATTCTCAATGCATTATGTCTTTTTTTTACCAACCCTGTGAAATTCGAGTATTTTGGGTATTGATCCTCACGTTTCTAGCACGTGTGCCCTTTCCAGTATAAGACTGGGATCTTTTTAACGTTTTTATTTTAATCTAATACCAATTTTCCTCACTCTACATAACACCTTAAGACGTGGCGATTAACCTTACGCAATTACAGTTCGTATTTCCTTGAATTTTGGGTCAAAAATGCTAATAAATAAAACAAATGGGATTCTAATCTGGGTTCTAGTGTGACTTCCAATGGTTCAGACAAAGATCCGCGACTCAAACCCTTTTGGATCTTCGCCGTTTTAAATTGGTTTGAAACCATGCTGGACCTCGTCCCAGATTCGCACCATTCGATTACCGCAAAAATACACAGTCTAGGACAAAAATAAAGTACACCTTTTTTTACCCATACAACAAAGTTGGAGCTGTCTCAAGATTCTTGGTTTCTTGCTGGTTCTGGATATCCAAAAATTCTGTTCCGAACTCGTCCTCTAATTTGTTCTCAAAATTAACGCCCCGCTCGCCGTAAGGGTTACAGTAATTTCTTGAGTAGCTATTGTTGATGTTATTATTCGAACATCGAGACTCTGGTTCAGACATATTTTGTGCAGTTGATAGTTCAGTTTCTACCAGATTCAGTTCATGTTCTGGAATATCTTGCGCTCTTTCACCAAAATCAGTGTTGTTCCTCTACGCGTAGACTTTAATTGTCTACACTTCAGTGTAGACAATAGCGTAGACAATAGATTTGGCGTAGACAATGTCGACTTTGGCGTAGACAATGTCGACTTTGCGTAGACAATGTAGACTTTCTCATATCTGTCAAAACAAAGTCATCAGTGAGTCATATATTCTCAAAGCCGAAATCGACGGACCTTTGAAAGGTCTAAAAAACTACTCCATATTTATTATTCTTAGCGAAAAAATGATAATTTATATTACGAAGAAGACAATGATTCTGATTATGATTGATTTATGTACAATACATATAAGCGCAAAAAATTAATTCTTGAATTAGTTTTGGTAGGTTTTTTTTAAGATTTTTTATATTAGGGGTATTTGATTTACTTTATTTGATTTGAATGACTTCCGTATAGATTTCCGTCTATCTGTAAATACGATGACTCTCAACGGAATTAAGCTAAAGACTAGTGTTTTTCGAAAAAATTAAACAGATATTCTTAAATGAGCAAAGCCATCCCATACAAATGAATCAGTTTTTTAAATAAACGGTTCGTTATATAGAAAAATGTGTAAAGCAAAAAGATTTTAGAATTCAATGTGATTTCAATTGCAAAAATTAAAAAAAAGCCGCTTAGATTGCATGAAAAGAATTAGAATTGCCACTAAAGTTTGCTCTGAAGTTCTCTATTACAGCATTTGGCGATTGCTTCCTGGAAATTGTGCTTTATTATGTTAAAATTGATTGAAGAAAATGAGATTTTAAAACTAAATCAGCTATCCTTTATTTTATTGATTGTCTACATTGTCTACGCGTAGAGAATAGACCATTGTCTACAGTAATAGTCTACGCGTAGACAATGGTGTAGTCTACACCACGTAGACTACGCGGCACAACACTGACCAAAATGTCCATTTTCTAAAAAAATTTCCCCACTGTACATAATATTTCGTTCTTCCACAAAATTTTGCACTCTTTCTTCTAAATTTAAATTATTAAATTCACTTGTTGGTACATTTTGTTCACGATAGTTACCACTCTACGGTTCATGTGTGTATTTGTCGGTTCAAAATTTCGATTTAAATTCATTTGAGCGAAATCGTCTGTTAAGACCCTTAAAAATGATGGCCTCCGTCTTCTTTGATAAAAATATCGACTACAGCGCCCACCATTCCTGTTTATTTCAGACATCTTAAAAATGTAACTTCACTTTTATTTTTAAAAAAATCAATACAAATACTTTTACCCTCAAAACCCCAATATATATGTATATATATATTTTTTTAAATTAACTATATTCTAGCGTTCAAATATTCGAATGTCTTATAAAGGGTGATCCAATAAGAGCTTCCTGTTTTTTTTTTTAAATAAAACACATAATAATTAATATATTGAGGAAAATCTTTATTTAAGTTGTTAGTTTGGTTCATGCCATTTAATGTTTAAAGATAATTTCCTTCAAATGTTGCCCACGATTAACTCATAAATGGTCCATTCTGTGGGTCCAATTTTCGACCACTCTTTCAAGCATATCGGTCGGTATTCCGCGAATAGCACGGGTTATGTTTGCTTTCAAAGATGTAATCGTCCCAGGTTTATCGACGTAAACAAGAGATTTCACATATCCCCGCAGAAAGTAATCCAATGGTGTCAGATCACAAGATCTCGGTGGCCAATTAACAGGACCATTTCTTGAGATGATGTTTTCATCGAACGTTTCCCTCAATAAAGCGATTGTATCGTTAGCTGTATGACATGTAGCGCCATCCTGTTGAAACCACAAGTCAGCTACACCAATATCTTGAATTTTTTGCAACAAAAATTCATTGATCATTGCTCTGTAGCGATGCCTAAACCTTGAGAACGGCGACGAATTGATTGATCACGGTCTTCACGAACACTCTCTGCTACTGCAGCAATATTCTCATTACTACGGGCTGGTCTGTATGCACTCTGGTTGATGGATGAATGTCTAATAGTATAAAATTAGTTCGAAATTTGGTGATGGTTTCACCAATAGTGCGTTCAGTGAGACGATTATGACGACCAAAATGTGGACGAAGAGCTCTATAACAATTCCTAACTGAGCACTGATTTTGGAAATACGTTTCCACAATTAGTAAACGTTGTTCACACGTAAGTCTATTTATGATGAAAAGCCAGTTGACACATAAGAACTATCAAAACAACCCTATTGGAAAAAGTACCTCCAATTGGATCACCCTTTATTTCAAAAACTTTTTAAATTAACACCTTTTGCTTATTTTTAACCGACTTCCAAAAAGGAAAAGGTTCTCAATTCCACCTGAATATTTTTTTTTTTTTTTTTTTTTTAATGTATGTTCACGTTTAACTTTTTACTGGGTGGACCGATTTTGGTCATCCCAAAGAGAAAGTTGTAGAGAAAGTTCCTGGTTGGACCCTGGTTCATTCATGGGCAAAAATGGACCATTAGGGGGGGTACCCCCCATACAAACGAAAACGTTTTTTCCGAATTTCTCAAAAACGGTGCATCTTATCAAAAAAGTCTAAGAATTAAAGTTATTTAGAATATGATTCTACATAAAACTCCCATACATCAAAATCCGATTGGAATAAATTTTAAAAAATCTGATTGGAAAGTTCGACTTCAAAGTGTAATTTTGGTACAAGTGCTCAAATTAAGATACCAATATCACCATACAGGTTTTCAATAATTGCCAGATTGGCAATTATAGCTTTTGTTATGTTTTTACGTTGTGTTCAGTCAGAGCCGTATTAACAAGTTTGAGCGCCCTGGGCTAAATAAAATTTTGCACCCTTACATAGTTTTATTGTAAAAATGCAATTTCATTTTTTAAAATATTCTTTAATTCAAAACACAGTACTAACTTAAATTACAGATACGCTAAATATAAAGAAAATTAAAAAAAAAGCAATCAAAATTTCATCCCCTCAGATCGATGGCGCCCCTGGTCTGTAGCCCAATTAGCCCTATGGTTAATTGGGCCTTGTGTTCAGTACAACACAAGGAAGGTTCTTTTATATATTTCCCCCGTGTTAACCTACCCCTTCAAACCCCTCCCTGCTTGGGATATCGAGTAAAATTCTTTGTATTGTGTTCAGTACAATATTTGGAAGATTCTTTTATATATTTCTCATCTGCGGACTTATCCCCTCAAACCCTTTGTAATTTTACCTATATTAAAAATTGAAACTAAAAACGTTCGAAATAAAAAAAAATTTTCTAAAAAAAATAAAACCGACTTTAAAAAAAAAACTGAAAAGAGAAAAAAGCACTAAAAAGAAAAAAATAATTTCAAACTATGTCCATTAATAGCGTATTTGAAATTTGGCTTTTTTGGAGTGGCGTTAAATTTGCAACTAAAATAAATTACATACTTTCTAACCCTTAAGGCTAATCGTTTACATACTTTCTAACCCTTAAGGCTAACTAAGAACTAAGATCGACTCCAAAAATTTTGTTGTCAAACAGATTAACTATAGACACGGCTCTTACAATAGAAATTTTACAACGATTTTATTTAGTGTAAATTTAACGCCACTCCAAAAAAGCCAAATTTTAAATACGCTATTAATGGACATAGTTTGAAATTATTTTTTTCTTTTTAGTGCTTTTTTCTCTTTTCAGTTTTTTTTTTAAAGTCGGTTTTATTTTTTTTAGAAAAATTTTTTTAATCCATCCAATTAAAGTACCAGTTTAAGTTATGATATTTTGTCTTTATCACTAAACCAATTTTTAATCGACCTCTTCACACGACCTCTTCAATCGACCTCTTCACACACTTGTTTACATGAATCTATATTTTATTACAATACATTTCAATGATGTTTTTTCCCGATTGACCTGGGAAAATCCGATTTCAATTTAATGACTTGAATTTGAAATTCCTTGATTTAACTTTTGATGCCCTAAACCAGTGGTTCCCAAACTTTTTTGACCCACGGACCCCTTTCATAGTCAAAACTTGCCCACGGACCCCTTTTCATAGTCAAATCTTGCCCACGGACCCTGGGTGAAAAACTACATAAATGCATAATAGAAAAATTACAAATTTAACTTTGATGTCTTGAATGGTAAATGGTAAAATATAAATTAAACATTTTGTTGAAGAAGTATTTATTGAAATTAAAACTTTTGTTTTAAAATACAAAAAAAATTAATGGCTTGGATGAACCTGATGGGATGTTATGAGTGTATTTATGTTCGGCTCAATGTTTGTGAGTAGCAACCGCAAATCCCCACGAGTACTAATTTCTAGTCGGTTTCTTTTTTTTTGTGATGAGGCTCATAACGGCACTGAATCTACGTTCTACCAAATAGGAAGACGGAAAAGCAATCAACAGCTTCTGTTATTTATTTTAACTTCCATATTAATAAAAAATGTGTCACAATTTTTTACTTTCTTCTACGGAGTATAATAAAGTAACAGTAATCCCTCGAACTGCGCGGTAGATACGTTCCACAAAAAGAGCGCGCACTGCGAAACCGCGCACTGTGAACCCTACTTTGTATCAAATATTGGGATTAGGTCCCAGATATTAGAAAAATTCAAAAAGAAATAGAATAAAATTTTTATTTAACGACATATTTAAAGTAATACAAAGATATGATATGTATTACTAATCTTTTTGAAAAATTAGTGATTGATTACCCGATTTTTGTTTTTTATTATGAATTTCTGCGTATGAGGCTAAAGCGGCTGTCAAATTTTTCCGAAATTTTAAGACACGCTCCATATCAGGGTCCATATTAAGAGCTGCTTATTCAAGTTGACTACCAAGCACAAAAGAATTTGCTAGTTTTTCGCACTTAATAATATAAGCACGAAATTACCAAATATGTGCGAAGATACCAAATTACCACCTGATTCCTTCTTGTCGGGGATTCACCAAAATATATGTTCAGAACATGTTTTTTATACGGAAATTATAAAAAAAAACGCGCAGCTGCGAAATTTTGACCGCACAGTTCGAAATTTTGGTATTAAAAACTTAACCGCGCAGTTGCGAAACCGCGCAGTCCGAAACCGCGCAGTTCAAGGGATTACTGTATTGTATTCATGAAAAATTTCGACCTCTTAATTTTGCCTAAAAAACACTTCCCGATCAATCCTGAGTCGATTGGAGTCATATTAAAAAATATCTTTCTGTCTGTCAGTCTGTCTGTCTGTCAGTCTGTGTACAAGATTTCTCAAAAACTAGTAGAGCTAGCGCCATGAAATTTTATAGGCATGTTGGGTCCTGAATTGGGACGATCCTATCAATTTCGTTTTTCTCGATTTACTCCCAAACTACGCGTTTTTTAGTGGCCTTAAGTATGACAAAACTTGGAGAAAATAAAATTTCCCACACTTTTGTCTTTAGATATAACTCGATATCTCAACCTGTTATCGAGATAAACCGTTATTTCCAAAAAAAAAAAACAGTTTTTTGCGATTATCTCGAAAATTAACGGGTTTTTGCTGACTAAATGTATGAAGTGAATTAATGAGAATGGCATTCTGTACAATTTTGTTTCTTACCGTTATCCGTTGTCTTTTACCGTTATTGAGATATTTAGATTAAAATATAAAAAAATATGTTTTTGCAAATTACTTGCAAACTAACGATTTTTCGACAAATTAGTTTAAGGAAGAATTGGAGATGTCAAAATTTTCTACCTTTTTGCCATTTACCGTAAATTGATATCTTTTACCGTTCTCAAGTTATCTCAAATTTTATACGTTTTTGATATTTTTGAATAAACCAAGAATTTATTGGGAGGTCGTTTTAGGTTGACAACGCGACAGGCAAGGCGCAATTAACCATAGGGCTAATTGGGCTACAGCCCAGGGGCGCCATACAGCCCAGGGGCGCCAATTAATATTTAATTCACATATTTATAAAAATTTTTGAATTTTATTTTGCGTAAATATATATTTAAGTTTTGAATTAAAGAATATTTTAAAAAATAAAATTGAATTTTTACAATAAAACTATGTAAGGGTGCAAAATTTTATTTAGCCCAGGGCGCTCAAACTTGTTAATACGGCTCTGGCGACAGGGCTCTAGCGTAAATTGCGCAGGGTCGTAGATTTTGTAAAAGAAAGTTTTGTGTTGACCACAACTGATATTTTTATTTTATATTAAACCTTGCGCGGACCCCCTGACGTTGTTCAGGGACCCCCAAATCAATTTTAATTTTCCACGGACCCCCTGGATGATCCCGGGGACCCCTGGGGGTCCGTAGGGACCACTTTGGGAACCACTGCCCTAAACCAATTCTAACCAAACTTTAACCACACATACATAGAAATCGCGTAAATCTAGGTATATAGAAACCTTGTGAGGTGATCGGTTCCATAATCCGAAAAAAAATTTCCTCGTACTGCGAGAAAAACCTATTGTTCTCATTATGGAACTTAGACTCAAAGAAATTAATAAAAATTTTATGAGGTATAAATATTTATAGTAAATGGGGGATGTTAATTTCAAAAGCACTGTCAATTATTTTCTAATTGATTCGCAATGGGGTATAAGAATAGCAACATAATGGCATTGGCAGATATGGCTCACGGGAAACTTTATAGTCAAAATGGTCAACCGATCTTTCGTAAACAGGACAAATGCAACAAACAGGGTTTTCAACTTCAAACTTACATGAAATTTCAATCAAAACTTTAGTGCATTCAACCTAAGCATATATTTTATATAGATGCCTCGGTGTCACATTTTGTTGTTCCCTTAAGAAATTGGCGTTGCCAGGTTTATTTTTTTTTTATAGTTTCAGCCAGAGTTTAGGAGAAGACCCTTTAATACTGAAGCACAGCCCAGGATGGTCGGAAGAACAAAAGGAGATAATTATAATTAAAGGTACGATAATTTATTATTAGCTGTTATTATATTTTTATAAAATTCTTGCAAGGATACATTTAATTCATTCAAATGGTTGAATATATCTGCAAGGTGGAACAGTAGAAGTATTGCATCTTTCTTTCGAAGTCTTTAACTATACCTTTTCAACTTCAAATTGGAAATAAACTTTAAAAATTGGAAGTAATCATTAAAAATTGGAATAATCGTTAAAAATTGGAAAAAAATCATTTAAGTTAAAGAAACACACGGTGTACAACAATATTTATGATCAAAACTTTATTAAAAAATCATATCAATCAAATTTAAAACATCTGGTATGAATTTTTGAACATAACCAACATATTTAGCACAATTTGCAACAGATAAATTTGGTACATTCCGCTGTATAATATTTTCAATCCTGTAGGCGAAATTCGGTTTGGGACAAATTTGTCCTGTTTTCACCTGGCATTTCACCTGCTAAATCTCGTTTAATAGAAGCCTTAAGAGCTGACCAAGCAAGTTCTATTGGGTTTAACATTGGACTGTATGGGCCTAATCTTAATAACCGATGATTGATAAACTCACTTTCAAGAAACACATCTTCAATAGATGTTTGACACGGCGCATTATCAATTACAAATAGGACAAATTTGTCCCAAACCGAATTTCGCCTACAAAGGATTGAAAATATTATACAGCGGAATGTACCAAATTTATCTGTTGCAAATTGTGCTAAATATGTTGGTTATGTTCAAAAATTCATACCAGATGTTTTAAATTTGATTGATATGATTTTTTAATAAAGTTTTGATCATAAATATTGTTGTACACCGTGTGTTTTTTTAACTTAAATGATTTTTTTCCCATTTTTAATGATTATTCCAATTTGAAAATGATTATTTCCCATTTGAAAATGATTATTTCCAATTTGACATTGCTTATTTCCAATTTGAAGTTGAAAAGGTATAGATCACAGTTTTGCTTTTTGAATTGCGCGAAAAATCTGCTGAATTTTGTTCTGTGCTTCGGAACCTAACAATTTTTTTACGGTTTCCAGCGCACATGATTTTACTAATACATCATCTCTTGTATAAAGTTTTTTTCCTAACACACAGATAAGCCAGGTCATAAGCTTCTAAAACAGACTTTGAGTAGCTGCAAAGCCAAAATTAATCAGAGTACTTTCTTGGATTTCAGAATGTCGACAGTATGACCTGCAGATTACTGTCATGATCACCGCCATGATTACTGTTGAAATGTCTTAATAGATTTGCCATATTGAGATTATCGTTTGAAAATATCTTGGTCTTGGGTTCTATCTTCTCCTGTTGTGCAACTGAATCCTTAAGCAATATATTCGTCTTTCCATTGACAAATTTTGGACATAATGTGAGTTGCTTCAATAAATCAATAAATATAATCAGAAAATAGTAGTAAATCCTGCTTACTTTTATGTAATCTGTTATTTTGAATCCATAAGATAACCGTAATCATCGTTTGTTGTCCACAAATCAAACAAATTGGCATTCAATTATGCGTTGACCTGCCTTGATGGCATTTGTACTCAGAGTGTGTTCCATTCGTTGAAATGGAAACGTAGAATTTCAAAATTTAAACTAACAAAATACCCCGCCACCAGAAGCCCCGTTGGCAAAATTGAAAAAGTGGTTCTGCTACCATTTCTCTTTGAAAAGTGAACTTTCTTTTCTGTTTGAAGTTCGACTTGGAAGGATCATCACGATTCCTCTCCAAATTCGAATAAAAAGTCTAATACCACGCATTTTAAACACGAGCTAAGTGGTGAGTACCGAAAGAAAAATAAAGAAAAAAGGGGTTTCACTAAAGTTACACAGAAAATAAAATGTATGTAAATATTACGAAAACGTTTGTTAATATAACGAAACCATTTGTCCCCCATGGGCCGACCACATATTTTGTTAATGGTACGATGTCAATTTTGTTAAGTTTTTGTATTTTTGTATTTCGTTTTCGCAAATATTTTGTAAATATTACAAATATTTTGTAAATATTACAAATATTTTGTAAATATTACAAAAACAAATCTCTCTTGTTGATATGGAATCTCTTTCTGTTTCTTGCTTAGTGTGTGTTCATAGAATTTAATATATGCAACTAACGAGCGGAAATTGTTTTAGTGTGATGACTTCAAAAATTAAGAGATGCGTGTTTGTTTCTGATAGTTTCTATATTGAATATTCGTATGGAGGAAATGTTTTATGACACCCAATATGATGCGAAATGAAAATAATTTATTTTGAATGATTTTTCTTACAAAAACTTCAAACGAATGAATTCTCTCGACGAATGTTGTTGTGTTACCTCGAAAAAATACTATTCGCGTTTAGTATTTTTCGAAAATGGGAAAAAATTATCGAAATTTGAAAAAAATGGGCATAAAAAATATTTCAAAAAAGCATTCCAACTAATGTCTAAACTAAGAAATGCTTTCCAAAAACTGATTTTTTGCATCAGTTTTATGAAAAATTATTGGAATCGCTTTAAAATCGAGTTTTTAGAACTGGCGAATCGACTAACAAAATCGTCGCCATTTTTTCGTCATGCACAAGTGTGGCGCAGTTCTACTAGTAGTCTAATTACCTGCTGCAGGCATCCAAACATTAACAGCAGGGAATTGGATGCTTACAGCGGCTAATGAGACCACTAATAGAAAAGCTTGTGTATCGTAATGACGCCATGATGCAAATCAGATTTGACAAAATGTACTTCGTAATATTAACAAATTTTAGTAACTATACGAAAAAATATTCGTTAATTTTTTCGTAGTATATACAAAACTTAAGTAATATTTACGAATTTTTTTTTGTCAGGCTTAACAAAACCCATTTTGTAAATAATACGACATTATTTTTTTCTGTGTAGGTAACTCAAGGTGTTTCTAAAAATCCGCGAATGAAAAAGAATCGAAAAGAATAATTCTTTTTGATTATTTTTCCATTTCTTTTTCGTAGAGCTATATTGGAATATTCCTTTATCCGCTTGTCACTTATAGTTCTTATAAATTCCCTGCTCCGCCACCGCCACCGTCCCAACCACCAAACCTCCAATTCACCCTCCCCCTTCTCCGCCCCTTAACTTTAACCCCCCGCCAGTGTTGGGCATCAATCAATTAAATTAATTGCAATTAAATTTTCAATCAATTAACTTTTTTGCAATTAAATTTACGATTAAAAATTCAAAAACAAGGGCCTGTAAAAAAAAATGTACATTGAATGTCAAATTTCAAAAAAAATTGAAAAAAAACTAACAATTTTCAATTAAGAATAAAACTTATTGTAATTATATGTTTTAAACGCTGATTGCTGAAAAGTTAATTTGTCTCAAAACGACAGGATCGGGAAGGGGTTCGGAGTGGGAGGGGGGAAGGGGGAGGTCTTCCTCCACCTTCCCCCTCCCCATTCCCCCCCCCCCCTCCCCATTCCCCCCTCTCCCCCCCCCCCCCCCATCACCCACCACCACCCACTCCCACTCCCGACCCCTTCCCGATCCCGTCGTTTTGAGACAAATTAAATTTTCCCTCATTTCGATCGATTTCGATCATTTTTCCATATAAAAAAATGAGTTGACTAAATTGAATTACCACGAAATATGGTGCACGATCCTTATAAATTATTAATCCTTTTAAATTTTGCTTTTCCAGAGCCGTTAATTAAAAGGTGTTAAAAATTCGAGATTTTAATTTTTTAAAATTCATAAGATTTAATTGTTAATTGTATACTAGTAATGATTGATCAAACAATTAACAATTAATTAATTGTTAATTGTGAAAAATACAATTAACAATTAATTAATTGTTAATTGTGAAAGATACAATTAACAATTAATTAATTGTTAATTGCAGAAATTTACAATTACAATTGATTAATTGTCAATTGCAGAAATCTACAATTACAATTGATTAATCGTTAATTGTTAATTGCACTAACAATTACATTTTGCCCAACACTGCCCCCGCCAACCAAACAAATTCAGTCCCCCTTTTAACCACCCACCCATTTACCAACCTCCACTTCCAAAGAATTCCCCCCTCTCCTGTCACCATCCCATCAACGGTCCGCATCTCTTCTCCACCATAATTCTCCCCTCGCCCGACCCGTTTCCTGTTCATAATCATGACATATTTTCGTGTTAAATACTTCATACAACAATCTGGTTCTGGAATCATTCTTTTGCGATAAATTCGCGAACGAATCATGTTTCCAATTCTCGAAATTTTCGATTCGATCCGCGAATGGATTTTTTTAAACGCAAGAATAAAAAAATAAACATAACAAAAGCTATAATTGCCAATCTGGCAATTATTGAAAACCCGTATGGTGATTTAAGTGAATTTCGAACAGTTTTTTCAAAATTCCACTATGAAGTTAAACTTTCCAATAAGATTTTTTAAAATTTGTTCCAATCGGATTTTGATGTATGGGAGTTTTATGTAGAATAATATCTTGAATAACTTTTGTTCTTGGACTTTTTTGATAAGATGCACCGTTTTTGAGATATTCGCAAAAAACGTTTTCGTTCGTATGGGGAGTCCATTTCCATTTTTGGTCCATTTTTGCCCATTAACGAACTTAGCCTCGCATTTTACGAAAAACGAATCTGCGCAAAATATCAAGTCTCTAGCTCAATCCGTGCGCCTGCAATCCGCGCCACAGACAGACGGACGGACAGACAGACAGACAGACAGACAGACAGACGGACGGACGGACATGGAAAATTCAATTTTTTTATCATTCTAAACACACTGGTGTAATTCATTTTTGTGTGTGATGACGGGATCTTGGCGTTACAAACGGTAAGGCAAAGTTAATGGGCAAATATACCCTTTGGTTTCACCATACGGGTATAAAAAGTTCATTTCAACTTACACGGTTTTCGGAAAACATGGAACATATCCCCAATTTTACTGTAGGAAACATTTTTTTTAAACGTCGTTTTATACGAATTTATGCGGAACGTATCTACCGTGTAAAAAAGAATTGGATTTTAAAAAAAAGTATTGTATCCATGAAAATTTTCGACCTCATAATTTCGACCAAGAACATTTCCCGGGCGGTCTTGAGTCGATTGGAGCATTATTACAAAAATGTCTTTCTGCCTGTCTGCCTGTGTATAAGATTTTTCAATAACTGCTGGTATGGAATGATCCTATCAATTTTTGGTGCACAGTTGAAAATTTGGGTATAAAATTTATCCTTTTTTGATAAATTTTTCCATATAAAGTCATTCTATACCAAAATTGTAATAGAATTAATAAATTATGAAATATTAAAGGCATTGATAAATAAAAAGTATAAATTTTATCCTGAGTTTTTTAAAAACAGCCAATTTTGATTTGGTTCAAAAATTCAATAGAACTTTGGTATAAAATTAATATATCAATTTATAAAATACGCAAGCATTTTCTTTTGTTGTGATATAATTCGCATTTCGAAAGAAATTTCATAGTTAGTATATATACTTCATATTGCATATAAAAACTATCAAGAAGAAACAAAAATATTCTATAAGGCAAAAGGTAAATGAATTTGTATAAGTAAATATAAACAAACATGTTAAAGTTAAATGATTAGAACACAATACTAATATAAACCACGCTACTATACACCCCTGGCCAAATGAACCGAAACAAGCAATTTTTGTGCTTTTTTGGAACTAAAGGCTCTGTTTTTTTGGGCTTAACCATAAAATATTATAGATTTGTTATTCCGGGATCATTCTCATATCATATTCCAGGAAAATTGGAATTTTTAGATGGTGCAGTGATATCAGTACCTCGAGGTATTCGAGGCATGTCTACTGCCGACAATTGAAAGCCTTTTTCCGGCAAACGAAGAACTCATATTCCAGCAAGATCATGCACCTTGCCATACCGAAAATAAAGTAAGTATCTAACTATTGCTTCAATTTTTTGAAAGTCTAATCAATTTTTTACCTCTCCGATTTTTTTTGTAATTTTTAAAAAACGTTTTCTACTTCAGGTGAGAGAATATTTAATAGACAAGGAAATTTTTGAATTGGATTGGCCCGGAAACAGCCCAGATCTTAATCCCATAGAAAACCTTTGGCAACAGATGAAGGTTAAAATTGCAAAGGTTCGACCTTCCAGTAAAGAAAAATTGAAGGAAGTAATCAAAAAAGTATGGGAGATCGAAATTTCGGCTGAGTATTTAAAAACATTGGTAGAATCAATGCCAAAAAGACTCGAAGCCGTAATTCCGGCAAAAGGAGGGCACATAAATTATTAATGTGATTTTTAAATTTAAGTTAAATATAAATGCTTAAAAAAATTCCCCTGGTTTGAATTGTTATTTTCGTTTTTTAAGATATGTATGTGAGTGAAATATGTCAAGTGGCAAGAGTTCAAAAAATACGCAAGAAATTGACTGATTTTCGTTTATCAGGCAAAAAGTACCCAGTCTCATAATTTTATTTTTAATGCCAATATTTATATTACACATAATATACTCGAGAATGATCCCGGAATAACAAATTTATAATATTTTATGGTTAAGCCTAAAAAAACAGAGCCTTTAGTTCCAAAAAAGCACAAAAATTGCTTGTTTCGGTTCATTTGGCCAGGGGTGTAAATTCTCGCATACTTTTTTTAAAAAAAAATCAGGAAATTTTTATACTTGGGGATTTATACAATTAATAAATTGAATTTATCAATTTTTATCCCCATTATTATAAAAATTAATAAATTTGCTTATGGATTTATATAGATAAATATATTTATAAAATTTATCCTCAAATTTTCAACTGTGTGGAAATCAGTTAGCCGGAAGTAACCAAAATGGTGGATTTGAAAAAATTTCAATTTTTTTTGCTGGTAACTTTGAAACTACGCGTTTCTCAGTAGTTTCATGTATGACAAAAGTTAAAGACAGTAAAATTTCCAAATCTTTGGTTTTTTACTAGAACACGATATCTAAAATGTATCTAAATTTACCACTATTTCAAAGAAATCAGTTTTTTGCGACGAGTTTTCAGTGGTGTATGAGATGAATTGAAGAGAATAATATTTGCTATAATTTGGTTTTTTACCATTATCCAGTATCTTTTAACGTTATTGAGATATTTTCATTGAAAATTTAAAAAAAAACTTCGAATTGCTTCCAAACTGTTTCCTCAAAAAATAATTAGAAGAAGGGTTAAAGATATTAAAATTTTCCACATTTTTCCCCGTGATCAAGATATTTAAAATTTTGTTCTTATATTTATATGAATTAATATTTTATTCGCCGGGTTAGTGTAAATTGTGTACAAACGGATATTTTATCATGTGCTATTCTCATCAGATATGTTTGCTTAATTTTTTGGCCAATTGCCACAAATTAACAACAATCAGTGGTTGGAGAGTAAAGTGCGCCCGTACTAAACTGTACATCAAACAATTATTAATATTTTTATTATTTTTCTAAAAAAAACTGTTCGTGCACACGAAATTTTTAAAATTCAATTTTAGACAGAACGCCGAATACCATCAATCGCCCTTACAATCAATTAAATTTAAAAACCGAAATGCTTTAAAAGTTTTTCTGATTTTTATACGCTTTTCTGTTTGTTTTTTGCCTCTTGGTAATGTTTTTTGCATCGTCGAAAGTTTATAATTATTTTTTTTGAAAAATTCTGTAGAACTCTGGTATATCCCTTTCTTTTAAATTATTCCGGATTCATAGAAACAAAAAAGTGCGGTAAAATTGTTATACAACTTTTTAAAAAAAGTTTGTTCTTCTGTATATGTCTGAAATTTTTTTAATCGCACTTCATTTGCTATTCAAAATAAGCACATTAAATTCAACAATTGCGTGAAGAGCAACTGATAAACAAATTTGATATCCAAACCAGTTTAAATTAGGAAGCAACAGGTCCTTAGAGTTTCTTCTCTTAAATAAGAAAGTTTATGTTAAGAGAGCAAGTTTCTCAAAAAAGCTTCAATGTATTCATTTACTTCCAGTTGAAGTTTACAATATGAAGTAACAAAATTCGTGCAATAAGCATTTCTATAGGCACAAGCAATAACCGCTTAAGTCGATTTAAATCGAATCTGAACAATATTCGAACCTGCAAAATGAATATTTTAGCTACACATGAAAGTGGATTTAAGCGGTTATTGTTTGTGGCCACCGGTTTATTTTCAAATGACAGGGCATTCAAGCCAAGGACTCTCCTTTGAAATGATGCACGTACAACTAACTACATAACACATACATAACTACATAGTGTCACAGAACTAAAGGTGATGGCCCAATAGAAGCTTTGCTTGCTTCGCTTGCTTTACTCGCTTTGACAGCTGAATTGAACTCCGTGTTTCCTTATGGGAGCTGGGCCAATACAAAAGCGCTTAAAGCAAAGCGAAGCAAGCAAAGCTTCTATTGGGCCATTACCTTAAGGTAAAAAAGAAAAAAATCACAGAATTCTTTGATTACAAATCTTTTTTATTATTTATTCCTATCATACACACATTTTCCAATGTTATATTGTCTTCAACATAATAATTTAAAGAGCACGTAAATCCATTATCAGACATAAATTTGAGTTTACTGTAATCTAATACTCTTTTACACATATAACCAACTTCTTCTCTCCGTTTTCTAGTAAAATTGTCATTTCTTATTACTTGAACAGGTTGCACATCATTGACGAAATCGTTTTCCATATCTCGGAGTTCGAGTTTTTTACGGACTTCACGACTTTGACCAGATCCACAAATTGCCCAACTTACCATTCTTCTTATGATTTCGAAGTCTGTCCCATCCAGACCGTTTTCTTTGAAGAATGTTTTACCCACAAATGACCTCCAGTCGCATCGATGGTGGCAGCACAATGCGATTATAAATCCTTCCGTTCGTATTGGTTCCAACTCTTTCGAGTCATTAGATAATTTAGTTTGTGCCTGAGTTATACATCTTAACGTCAAGTCGGTTGCGGCACCGCAAAGATGCTTCCCGACGCCCACTACCCTTTTAGTCGATCTAAGAAGTGGCAATTTCCGCATTTCAAAATCGGCGATATCAGCGCGTATTCTGTGCACGGTATTCCTGTCTTCTAGCTTGTTATCTTTTTTATGGCGATGCGAGGCTCGATCAATCAAGAGCACATTGGAGTTAGTGAATTTACTAATAGCTCGTGCCACCCAATAAGACACCTGCCCTTTGCCAGCCCCAAATTCAATGAAACTTGTGTCGTCCTGCAGAAGGTTCTCATCCCTTAAGAATCCAAGTATGGACGATGTTTGGACGAGATGTTTTCTGGTTTCGTGGCCATATTCCGGATTTGAAAGCTCAGTTTCCAGCACATCATGCTGTTTGAATTTCTCTTCGATCTGCCCTTCAATCAAGGTGCGGTAAATATTTTCTACCTTTTCGATAACTGTGTTCAGCACATCGAAATGAAGCTCAGACAATTTGACTGTGTCCACTATGCTATGGTCTTCTACTTCCTCACCTTTATTTATGCCCGGCACAACAAAAGCAGGCAAGTCTTTTGGTCTAGCGTTACAGATTTCCAAGTGCTTCTTCAATCTATATCGATATACCGTATGTGTTTGGTCTAAAGGGCATGGAATTCGTTTACCATCTTCCTGTCCATGCAGAGGATCCTCTTTCCCAGTTGAAACGTCGTGTTCCCCGCAATAGTTCTTCCCTTTAGAAACTGTCATCTTGCAGAACCGCTTCTTCCTTATCACGTAGTGGTGACATGTTGGCTGATGCACTTCTTCCATTTTTGCTTTCTTCGCCTCAGGCTCTTTGGCAGCTTCCATTCAGAAGATAAGAGGATTTTGTTATCACAAAACCAGGATCACGAAACAAACGAATGACAACGTCAACAATGATAAACAGCTGGAGAAACGTCACAAAACACAGGGTTCCCACTTCGCGTTTATTTTCTCATTTCACTGTTCGGCATCAAAATTTTTTTGTTATCGACTTTTTTATTACATAAAGCTTTATAAATCTTTAGACATTTTAATTAACTGTCTTTTAAATCGTAAGGAATCCGTCAATGTCCAAGAAAATACGGAAACTAGAAAAATGCAATTTCAAAGATATTCGGAATTGGAAACCCTGTCCGGAATCAACTGTCAAATGGAATTGACGAATCGAAGTCCCAAATCTGCTGATTATTTTTTAATTACGAAACTGTAAGCATGGCTGAGAATTCTTTCGGAGATTACAGTAAAGATTTATAATTTCTTGTCACTAAAATCTAGAAGATTTGATAAATTTGTATTTCAGGCGGAAGTAAAACAGAAGAATGTGTAAAATCCGAACCTGGAAGCCCTCCAGAGAAAGAAAAAAACATTTATTCGAGATGCAGCAGTGCTGGAAGTACCCATACGCCAAATTCTTCGGCACATAACTCAGGTATTAAAAGCTTTAATCGGTTTCTATTAATGTGAATCTTATTTATTGCTAAGACGAAATTATAGCTGAACAAAACTCTGCTGAGTTCATGTCCGATTTTGCCACAAAAAATATTACAACACGCGAGAATTGTTATTAAACGGATTTCAAATAGAAATCCAGCCTCTGTAAAAACCACCAAAATTAACAGAAGAAATAAATTTAAATCTCCTAAATGAAATCTTCAAACTTAATTTTATGGGAATTCCGGTTGATGTTTCATGAACTGCTAATAGAGATTATTTGTATCGATAAATCGGAATTTTGGTATAATTCTCCAATTTTTCGTTTTCTTAGAATGAATTCGTCTGTAATAGGTACAAATATGGATCAAATGGCCAATTTTATTAATTAGTTGTAATAAATCGGGTTTTTTGGGTTTATTCCACTAATCTTTTTATTGATCCTTTCAGCATTTAATTGATATTTATGATTTGGAACTTTAAAGCGATTTTGAATTGGCTGAGTGCGAGGCCAGAGACCGAAGGCCGAGAAAGGGACGACAAGACCGAAGGCCGACCGGTGGGTAGGGATCGGATCGCTAAGTCGTCAGGAACAAAGCCCCTAGTTCCGTAATTAAATACCATAAACACTGCATACTGATTTTCTCTTTTTCGAAAATCCCCCTCCCCGCTAGGTTACGATGTTTCGTGATTTATATTAAATTGAATACCCGCGCCGTCGCACTATCGCGAACCCCCTGCTAATTGCGGTATGTATTTTATAGCCAGCCCCCATGGGGAAGTTTAAGAGGTAGACAAGCAAACATTTATTAGAGCGAAAACCGTACGAACGTTGGTAAAAAATCACGTGTAACGAAAAACTAGTTTTTAAGTTAAATTTTTTACTTTCTTCAACATACGTTTTGACCTGTAAATTTTATTGCTGTTTTTTATACCCGTATGGTGAAACCAAAGGGTATATTAACTTTGCCTTACCGTTTGTAACGCCAAGATCCCGTCATCGCACAAAAAAATGAATTACACCAGTGTGTTTAGAATGATAAAAATAATTAATTTCTGCATGTCCGTCCGTCTGTCTGTCTGTCTGTCTGTCCGTCCGTCCGTCTGTCTGTCTGTCTGTGGCGCGGATTGCGGGCGCACGGATTGAGCTAGAGACTTGAAAGTTTGCACAGATCCGTTTTTCGTAAAATGCGAGGCTAAGTTCGTTAATGGGCAAAAATGGACCATTAGGGGGGGTACCCCCCATACGAACGAAATCGTTTTTTGTGAATATCTCAAAAACGGTGCATCTTATCAAAAAAGTGCAAGAACAAAAGTTATTTAGGATATGATTCTAGATAAAACTCGCATACATCAAAATTCGATTGGAATAAATTTTAAAAAATCTTATTGGAAAGTTTGACTTCAAAGTGGAATTTTGGTACAACTGTTCGAATTTTGATACGAATATCACCATACGGGTCTCCAATGATTGCCAGATTGGCAATTATAGCTTTTGTTATGTTTTTAATTGTTTTTACTCTTTTCATTCTAAAGATTGCCAAAATTTTACCTAACTACAAAAAATGGATGGACTATCGTGGGTTAGCTCAGTCTAAATGCGCCGAGCTAGGCTGCTAGTTTGTCTAAACCAGGCCTCGGCACCATGTATGTAGTGATTTACTAATACTCGAAGAAATTTTATGTTTCTTCATATACTATAACACAAAATGAGAAAACGCATCTTTTTCATTTTTTACGCTCTTTCGCTTTTGATGGAGATGTCTAGGAACAGTGGACTACAGAATTTATCATGATGCGATTACAAAAAAATAATAAGTTCCGTCGTGCAAAAAAACTTGTGGGGACGTTTTTCCGGTTCTGTGCTTCGAAAAAACATGCGCTAGATTGCATTATATTACCTGATAGGAAAGCTATTGATGAACTTGAAAGACTAAAAAGCTCATAAAAATTGTGAAAAATTACTGTTTCAAAATTGTTTCTTTCATACTTTTATACTCCAGCCATACGTAATGATTTTGAAGCCATACCACCCAAAGATACATGTGAACGTGATGGGGGCGAAGTACCCTCGCCCAAGAGTTTTCAAAGCCAAATCGGGGAGTTTGATATCTGGCAGGCCCCCTCGCCTCTGCCATTTCGAAGTTAAATCGGGGAGTTTGATATCTGGCAGGCCCCCTCGCCTCTGCCATTTCGAAGTTAAATCGGGGAGTTTGATATCTGGCAGGCCCCCTCGCCTCTGCCATTTCGAAGTTAAATCGGGGAGTTTGATATCTGGCAGGCCCCCTCGCCTCTGCCATTTCGAAGTTAAATCGGGGAGTTTGATATCTGGCAGGCCCCCTCGCCTCTGCCATTTCGAAGTTAAATCGGGGAGTTTGATATCTGGCAGGCCCCCTCGCCTCTGCCATTTCGAAGTTAAATCGGGGAGTTTGATATCTGGCAGGCCCCCTCGCCTCTGCCATTTCGAAGTTAAATCGGTATCTGGCATTTCAGTTCGCCTTGACTAAGGACATCGAAATCTATTTCGAAAGATTCTGTTAATGACAAACGAAGCAAATCCACTAAATGTATGTCGGATAGAGAAGTTCTATGTTCAGTTTTAATGTTTTTTAGGGTCGAGAAAGCACTTTCACAAACATAAGTGCTTCCAAACATGGAACAATATTTTAACATGGCATTATGCAACTTTGGATATCTTTCAGAAGGGACGTTTTTCCAAAAGTCAATGCCATTTCTAACGATATTTTTCAAAGAAATGTCCTCTTGAATATCGCACAGTTCCAATTGCCATTCCAAAGGCTGGTCCTCAATTCGACATGAAATAGGGTTAGTGAAAACTTCACTAGCTTCCCTTATTTTTTGGAAGTCCACAAATCTTTTGTCTATTTGTGTAATCAGAGTTTCAAGTTCATCAGCAAAACCAGAAAAGTCGACATTTTCGCATTCTTCAGAAATTACCGAACAACATTTGAAGTGGTGCAAGTTATTATTTAAAAGACAATTTTTCAAAATGGACAGTTTTTTCTTTAGAGCACTTATTGCGGCGACTAAGTCAAAAACTGTTTTATTTTTACCTTGCATTTTCAAATTAGTTTCATTCAATATTTCTGATATGTCGGTGAGAAAGGCCAATGAAATTTTAAATTCAGAAGAAAGAATTTTCTCTTGCAATACTTTATTGTTATTTATTGTATTGGTATTTCCTATAAAGCTCGCCAGTTCGTTTCTAATTGCAAAAAATCGTTGCAGACATTTTCCTCGGCTTAGCCAACGAACTTCTGTATATAACAGTAGATCACCATATTCGGCATCAACTTCTGCTAAAAATGTTTTAAGTTGGCGATTAGTCAAAGCATTATGGCCCCCTTTCAATCGATTTACAAGAGATGAAACAAAATGCATTGTGGTTTTCAAAGATACTGCTTTGGCACAAAGGGCTTCTTGGTGTATTGCACAATGCATATTCATTACGTCAATGCCATTTTGTTTCAGCAAACCTATGAACCCGTTATTTTTTCCTATCATCGAAGGGGCGCCATCTGTGCATACCGAAGAAAGTTTTTCTGAAATTTTGTATTCTTCCAATACATTTTTTACTGCGTTATAAATATCGCATCCTTTCGTCGTTCCATGGAGGCTAACACAACTCAACATTTTCTCCTGCGTTTCAAATTTTGTGTTTATAGTTCTAACATATATTAATAACTGACTTATATTAGAACGGTCAGTGGATTCGTCAAGCGCTATTGAAACATAAACAGAAGAAGCCAATAATATTTTCAAACCATTAACAACAAATTCATTCATTTTTTCAATTCTTCGAGTTACCGTTCGGGGGGATAGGCAAACGGTCTTAACTTTTTCGGCGAATTCTTTACCTTTTGGCCCGTAACATTTCAGAACTTGTTCCATATTTTGTTTAAAAAATTCACCATCAGTTAATGGCTTTTTCGCTTTAGCAATATTAAAAGACACAATGAAGGACGCCTTTACAGATGCAATTTCAGAATCATTTGTTCCGCCTAAAGGAAATTTCTCTAAAAAAACTTTCTTTAAGTTGTCAACCTGTCTTACTCTTTCTACTTCATTGTATCGGGCAAAATCGGACTTATGGCAGCTGTTGTAATGGCGTTCTAGATTGAATTTTTTATTCGACATGTAACTGCAAACTAGACATTGACGGTTTTCATTATTTGTGGTTATTAAATATTTGTTTTCCCAATCACACGACATAGTATTTGAATTTGAATATGAGCGCTTCATAATGGAAAAGGAAAACTAAAAAAATAAAATTTCTGAAAAAATTTCGTATGTCAGTGTTCTTTGGGAAGCAATTAAGGTTTTGGGGAGCAAATGTATACACCCGTACGCATCAACAGCAGAAATCATACTGAATGACTGTCGTAGGCTCGCTCCATCGATTGTTAGTGAATCGTTTGATTTCGGCTGCCGAAGTGGCCGTCGTCTACCAACACGTATCATTGCGTTGGAGAGTCGAGTAAAAATGTTCATGCATTGATTGTAACCTCGTAAAATTTGAATAAAAATGTTATCGTATTGAGGAGCTAGACGAGCCAAGCAGTGCCGAGGTATGGTCTAAACCATTTCTCAAAAACTACTTGAGCTAGAACCTTGAAATTTTACAGGAATTTTTGGTCCTGGAATCGAACGATCCCATCAGCGTTTGGTGAAAATCCGTTACCAGAAGTGATTAATATGGCGCCCAAAATTGCAATTTCGTTTTTCGTGATTTATTCAGAAACGCGTATTTTTTCGAAAACTAACGGCTTTTTAATGGTTTAATGTTTAGGATAAATTAAAGAGAATGACATTTCCCACAATTTTGTAATTTACCGTTACTAGGGACGTTTTTCCCATATTTTAATTAATTTCAATTTTTCATTGATTCTCGTCATTAATTTCTAATTTTGTTACTGTTGAGAGAAGGCGTCCGGACAGCTGAAAGATTTACACACATTATTTCAAGAGTGCGTTCAAAACACACTCCGTATAAAAATACGCAAATACGCAATCGGTAATTTTATCTGATTTAATGAATACCCTGATTGCATTTGTAATTTGGGCTGCATTTATTTCAAGAAAAAATTAAGGAGTGTCTCTCTGTTTGTTCAAAAACCGCCATTTTCTTTTCTTTTATGGTTTGAGCTATTTTAAAACAATTGATATCAACATTTCAATTTTAGTTTATTTGTTGTCAGTAGACTCAAATAATGATTGGACAGAGTTGCATAAAATAAAAACTTTTTGGAATGTGATTTTGAATATTTGTGACGTACATCAAACTTCAATTCAATCATTCTACCACATCTGCCCCATACCAACACATAAAAAAAATTTACTTGATCAATAAATTATTTTTTTTAAATAGATGAAGAAGAGGACAGCGATAATGTGAAGAGTGTAACACTCAGTTATAAGGAACGTCGTCGCGAAGCGCATACACAAGCCGAACAGAAGCGCAGAGATGCCATAAAAAAGGGATATGATAACCTACAGGAATTGGTTCCAACTTGCCAACAAAATGACGCATCCGGATATAAATTGAGTAAAGCGACCATCTTGCAGAAATCAATCGATTATATCGGCTACTTACATCAGCAGAAAAAAAAACAAGAGGATGAACGAGCAGCCTTACAAAAAGAAGTTATGGCACTTAGAATTATTCAAAATAGCTATGAACATATGCTGCAAAATCAGCAAGCTAGTCCCGGGCCAACAGAAACTCGTCTTAGCGATGAAGTTAAGTTTCAAGTAGTAAGTTTTTTTGCTTCATTAAAATTGAAAAAAAAAATCTAATAAATTCTGTAATTTATAGTTCCAAGCAATTATGGATGAAATGTTTATCACATTTCAAAATATCCCCATGGATAATTTCAAACAGTTGACAACCGGAGTCATACCATGGCTAGAGGAGCATTGCAAACCACATATACTACGAAATATTGTCGGTCGCACACTACAGAATATTTCTATGAATCAAACAACGCAAAAAAAGGAAGAGATCATTCAAAATGAATGATAGTAGCTTTAAAACTGTTTTTGTTGAAATTCAATATACATATTTTTTTCTTTTTTATGTTAGTTTTCTGTTTAGGCAATCAAATATATAATTAAATATTTTAATGAAATATCTCTGTGTTTTAAATAGAGATGACTTGATTCAAGTCACTCCTAGTGCTTAGGCTGCGTTCATAATTGGAGAAATCTACCGCAGTACCATAGAATAAGGAATATATAGAAAAAACTCTGCCGAACAAATTTTTGACAAATTTCCCCTTCGAAGGGGGGAAAAATGTCCCTATCATGCACTAGCCACAGAGCTTCTATAGAACAGAGGTTAAAATCACACTGAGCGACAAAAATATGGCGTGAAATATGGGACTTTATCATTAGCACAAGCAGAAAAAAGCTTTCGAGCTAATGATAAAGTCCCATATTTCACGCCATATTTTTGTCGCTCAGTATGATTTTAACCTCTGTTCTATAGAAGCTCTGTGCACTAGCTACGGCCTAAAAGTTAATTACTTTTAGACTAGGGAGCACGAAGCAGAGAGAACATTTTCTAATCATTTTCGTCGTATCTATTCAATGAGATGGAGGAATCGAATGGATAATTTTTTCCGTGTTACATCGGATCCTCTTGCTTCATCTCACAGTGGAAAAATTTTCTCTAGAAATTTGTTCTAAGAGTTTATTCCCTAGATTATTTGAGGCGTTAAAAGCTAGAGTGGACCAACCCACATAATCGAGTTTTTGAAGCTTTTTCACTTTTTTATTATTATTTACTGTAAAATTTTGGAAAAAAAAATTGTGTGGACTTTATTACTCAATGTTGAAATGTTCTTTTGTGCATCCAAACATTTTTATGTAGAAACTCACTCGCAATAGTGATTCAAACACAAAAAAATTCACGATTTCGACATGTGGGTTGGTCCACTCTTGCACTCAACGCCTCATTTGTTCTCTGGCAGTACTTCGCGAAAGCCAGCTGCTCGCAGAAAGCTGCCAAGAATCAGATTTTTCAACTTCTGCGGTGCGTTCACAGAACCTTCCAAGCTTCGTAAGAAAAGAAAGAAGAATTTTACAGCTCGAACTTTCTGTTAACGGTTTTCGTTTTTCATAATGTTTGTTCAGTCCCAACCCAACATACTGCGTATGTTTTCGTTATCTCCATTAAAATGAACAATTCATTCTTATTTAATGTGTGTTTAAATTCAATTCTCAACTATGCACAAAAGACACCAAATTCGTGCATATCGACACATTAATTAAGATTACAAATTAAATTTGACTATTTTTTATGTCCCGAGAATAAAGTAAATCGTAAAAGTAACAAAAAAAATTCTAAAAAAAACCTTTTATTTCAAAAATGTACCTACTAAAAAGGAAAATATCAGGAATGGGAAACGTTATCGTAACGTAACGACATAACGAAATGATTTTCGGGCTATTTCTTCATAATTACGTTATAACGTTATAGAAATTCAATTCCGTTACAATAACGAAAAACGAAAAAAATATTACGTTTTTTCGTTATTTATTAATTTTTCCTTGTTTTGTTCAGTATTATATTTTTGTGAAATTTTCCACAAAAGTTCCTGCCACCTGCATAAAATATAATTAAAAATATTGGAGTAGTATTTTTTATTGTATTTAGATTCTAATGTAGGGCCACATCTATCAGTTTTCCATCAGTTTTTGGGAAATTGATGGGAAACTGATTGGTGTGAACGTTCGCGTCAGTCATATCGCATTAAAATAGAGCCAAAAATTTTTTTTTGAACTTATAATGCAATAATAACTCATACACACACTTTCTCTTTATTATCCATCGGTATTTTATGAACTCTACAATCAAAATGAATGGAAAATTTTCACAAAAAACTGTCAGTCGCAACTGATAGATGTGAACGCTTAACTGGATGTAAAAAACTGATGGAAAACTGACGAGTACCGTAACAGTTGCGACTGATAGATGTGGCCCTTACATAAATCAGATTTTGTTTTGGCCCGATTCCCTCTATTTCTGGAGATACGAAAAAGGAAATCTTTCAAGCAACTTTGTTGGCATCGAAAATATTTTCTTTTTAGTAACTCCAGAAGTAGTGAATTTCGCGAAAGCTAAGTGCGACTCAGAATCAGCAACGTCAAAATAGCCTAAAATTCTATATCTTTGATATTGACCAAAATGTAGATTTTTTAACTTAATAATCACTATTTTTTTTTTTTTTGTTTTTATTTGTATTTTTTTTTTTTTGCTAAGTTTTATTATTTTTTATAGAATTTATTTTTATGGAAACTGAACTGAATTAATTTTTTTTTTCCTTTTTAGTGTATTTTTTTTTTTAAATAAAAGCTTGTTTTTTTTTTAATTTTATTTTTTTTAGTCATTTTGTAGTTGACTAGTATAACTCCAAAATGACGTATTTTTCGCCACGCTTGTTTTTACTTTTTAGTGTTCAAATATAACTTGCCTTTCAGATATTCTTACAGAGTTTTTAACGTCTGAATAGAATTCAGCGATCCCAAAAAACCTCCAGATGACGTTTTTCCTAGAAAATTTGGGGAAAGGATAATCACGTTATCTTTACAGGACCTACCGTTATCCTTACTGAATTCTTAACGTCAGAATCGGATTCAACACCAAAAACCTCCAGATTTTTTTTCCCGGAAATTTTGAAGAAAAGGATAATCCCGTTATCATTTAGAACCTCTTCTTATCCTTACAAGGACGAAGTTGTAAAAAAATTGTATTCCCATCGAACTTACGTATGTGTGCAAAATTTCAAGTCAATCAAGTGGAAGTGGGTCAAAATTAGATTGCAAGATTTGACCCCGACTGACAAACAGCAAGCAGACATACGAGGCAAGCTAAATAAAAGATAAAAGCTTTTAAAAAACTGAAAACTCCGCTTTACCGGTAGCTCGATTATTTTTATAGCGCTTACTGCGCAATTGCTGGAGTCTAATTCGCAGATATGGTTACTTTTATTCCATTGAAAGTGGTTTTAACATGTTCCATTACATACCTTTTCAAACTTTTTTTTTTAAATCTGTAGATTTGATTAGAAAAATCCAATTATAAATTTACTCATTTATTTTTTTTGTACATTTTTTTTATTATTTTATACTATTTCTAAAAATTAAATTTCTGAATCATTGATAAAAACATTTGTTCGTCTAAAACTTACAATTCGAAGACTATTCGAAACAATTCCTAGTTTTAAAATGTTAATGCCAATAAAAATTAAAAGAAACACCTTCGAAATGATGGTTTGTTAATGACATTTTATCAATCAAAATTCTGATACAATACAATTTGTATTTACTTTTACTATTTGTCAAAAGATTTTTTAGTAAGAAAAATAATTTTTAATTATCATTTTGCAAATATTTATACAGTGTCGTTTTTGTAATTTTAAAAATAGAGTAAGTTCGGGTATTGTGGTATAGGCGGGTAATGTGGTACCCCATCATTTCTCGGATATGAGATGCCGCATCGCAAGATCAAACATACAATACTGTTTTTTGTGAAATTCTTCAACCATTGTTGGTGTTGACAAGTTCATGGTTTATCAGGTTATATCGGAATTTTCTGAAAAACGTTTTTGAGCACAATCAACATTTTATTGTCTCCACATTCAAATGAATCTCGAAAGCCAATTTTAAATTGTTTTTTTTTAACTGTGAATCAGTGAACGATTATTTAGACAACACATTTAATTTTGGAAAAGAAAATTTTTGGATTCAAGCGAATTAGACTAAGAAATCATTTTTTTGGCTTGTCATGGTGAGAACGGCTAATGTGGCATACTATTTTTTCCATACAAATATTTAATATTTGAATGGATGAAACAGTATTCCACATTACCCGCCTTAAATATTTGTATCGAAGAAACAGTATACCACATTACCCGCCAATTTTTTGAAGCACTTTTTTTTCAGTTAGTGTACTTTTTTGATCATAATTTTGCTTTTATGTTTATGATTGGTAACATTGCTGTGGAATTTTGTAGGCAAGCCTCTGGAGGTGTCGTATGCGAAATTCTAACATGATTGCTTTTAAAACGAGTGATTTATTATGAAAACAAAAGAAGGTGTACCACAATACCCGAACTTACTCTAATAGTCCCAAATCGGCTGATTTTCGATATTTTGAGGCATACCGAAGTACGCATGAAAGTAATTTGGTGGTGCAATAGGCACAGGAGGGTGTGACAAGGGATATGCCTGATAGGGAGGGTAATTCCCATTGATATGAGGAACTGGGGGTAATGGCAATGACACTCCATTGTTTACAAATCTGCTGATAAACTCGGGATAACCGGTGTGATCACCTGGTGACTCATTCTCAGTGAAGCAACAATTTAAACTATGTAGGTGAGGACAATGAGCACATTTTCCGTGGGGAGTCGAGTTTTTGGTCGAACAAAAATCGGTGCTTGGCCAATTTCCGGCACTCTGGTTAGGACTGTCCGGCCCTTTTTCAACAACGGTAGCTTGTAGAGGCGATGAATACCAAGAAGTCAGTTGTTGCCAGATATTAGGTATGGGAACATTTAATGGTCCAGATGGAAAGTTGTTAAGTGCTGGAACTTCTGGAACTGCTACTCTGGCGGCTGGAACTACTTCTGGGATCGCTGAAATTGCTTCTGGGATCACTGGAACTGCTACTTGGGCTACTGGAATACCCGGTGATGCAACTGGAATGGTTTGTATATTTGGTTCTGGTGCAGGTACGAAAAATTCTTCATTAAGAGTATTCCAGATATCAATATACAACCGGTCGTACGCCTGATTGGCTTCTCTTGATGCTATATCGGAATCTTTGCAGCACGATTTGCAGTTTTCTAAAGGGCAAGTAGACCAAAATGCTGGAGCTGAAACAGTTTTCGGAGCTTGAACTGTTGTAGTAGCTGCAGTTGAAAGATTTTCTATTGGACGGCTCTGCATTTCTTCCTGGTTCCAGATATCCAAAAGTCCTGATTGATACTCGCGCTCTAAATAATTGCCAACAATAGCGGATTCCTTGGGTTCTTGGCATTCCTCAACAATCGGTTCTTTATAATTTGCATAGTTATTCTCACAATAATTTCCTGAGTAGGCAATGCTGAAGTGGTCCGTCGGGCATTGTGACTCTGATTCTGTGTTTCCTCCCGAAGTGTCTAGCGGAGAGGTCGACTCTGTTTCTACAAAATTCTGTCCATGTTGTGGAAAATTTTGTCCTCTTTCAAGAAAATATTGTTCATTTTCCACAAAACTTTTTCCATTGTATCCAGTATTTCGCTCAGTTTCCACTAAATTTTGCTCTCCTTGTAAATTAAGATTATTGAATTCATTTACCGGCGCATATTGTTCACCGTAGTTTGAATAGTTAGAATTTACTCTTGGCACTCTATCATTGATTGGTCTATTTGTCAGTTCAGAATTCATGTTTATATTCATCTCAGCAAAATCGTCTGTTAAGACTCTCAAAACTGATGGCCTCCGCCGTCTTTGACCATAAAAATATCGACTACGACGACAACCATTTCGGTTTACTCTAGACATTTTTAAATATTTAATTTTAGTTGTATTAAACAATTTCAATGCGAATATTTTTTCACTTAGGCCACTAACACTCTTTTTTTCAAGAAAATAAATTGAATTCAAGTTTGCAATAATTTATCTTTTATAATTCAAATAGAATTTAAAACTTCGTATCTTTAACCAAATATTTTTTCAAGATGTGAACACTTTGAAAATTCGGTTCAGAATAAGACCCAGTGGCCATTACCAGGGCTTTTATACTAATCTAATTAAAATTATTTACTAATTACTTTCTCTATCCTTTTGTCGAGAGTCGGTATAAATTATTTTTTGTCTTTTTCACCCAACCAATTATTACCTGAATCAATAATGAGTCCCTTTTCGCACACCTAGTTATTTTTATGAGGCTGTGTTCAATTACATCTCAATGATGTGTTTTTCTGCACTGACTTGGAAAGCCAAATTTTCAATTTGATTAGTTTTGAGATTTAATTCTGCTACCAATATTTAGTATTTTAGATAATTCATTTTTTCAAATTTTTGACTTTTTGCTTTAAAGACTAATTATAAACTTAAAGATGAAGTTTTTGTTCAGGAGAATTTAATGGTTCTCTTCACTGTAATAAAACAAAATTCGGTAGAAAATCCGTTTATTTTATCTTCACTGAAGCTAAAAATTTAAATAAATACTTAAAATTTTGTCCCGCCATAAATCGAAACCAAAATATCTTAAAAATGGCTTTTGAACCTGACTAGAAACCTTTAAAATATCATTCACTGACCCATTTTTCTCACAGCAAAGTATTTCGACGATTTTTGGACTATGGAAGTCAAACTTACATAATTGGAAAAATGATATCAAATGCAAGCGACTTAAAAAACTTAAATTTCTAAATTTGTAACATTCATAAAATCTATGTTTTATCAAGTTAAAAAAATCTTCTTGATCCACATTGGTGAATTGTGAATCATTATTATATTTATTTATACATTGTATAAAACACAATAGCAAGCCATGTCGAAAATTCTCATTGTCAATGACAAAAAAAGCTTTAACTCCATTTAAAAGAAAATTTGGAATTTCATTACGAAATTCATGGAATCTCGCTAAGCAGAGTGCTGATAATTTTCGAATCTTCTCACATTCATGAAATAAAAACTTCCAAAACAGACTTTTGAATTGTGTGCGTAAACAACTGTCCTCATTTATAGGATCTTTTTTAATATATTCGATACTGGATAGAAATTCTAAAAATAGTATAATCGAAGAGGTAGCCAGTTTTTTCCTTGTCGTGTTACTACAGTACTCTAACATATGTTTTATCGTTTTGGGAAGCCGAATAGAAACTTCGCAAAATGTTGTTTCTGTTGGTTTCCAAATTTTCAGTACGCTATCATTTAAATCAGTATTCCCAGGCTGTTTCTGACCAATTATTTTTGGTGTCAAAGCTCCAAACAGTTGTAATGCTCCGTTTCTGTAAAATATTTTAATTGGAGTTTTCGTTATCGTGACATAAACCATCATCATAAACAATAATTACCTGACAGTCCATTCCTTTTCTTCAATTCTCATCATTGAAGCCATCATAATATCATCATAATACTCGGAAACATCACTCTTTAAGTCCGTGTCTTTAACCAAAACGCATAAATAGTTCAAAACTAATGCATCAAAATTTTCACGCTGCTGATTGTATTGCGAATCAACTTTTTTCTCTTTTATGCCATTTAAAAGTTCTTTGACCGCATAATGGAGAAGAGGTTTTCCTCGATGGCCATCATTTTTCAGAAGATGATGAAACATTATTGATAAGCCAGCACCACGGCGTGTTAAACTGATTCCGTCAACGTTTTTAAATAGTCCATTTAAGCACGAATATAGTAAATTGTATTGATGTGACGTTTGTGTAAAGTTGCTTGATATTTGTTTCACTAATTTACCTGAAATGAAAGTAAAAAAATCTGATGTTAATAGCACAAGACTCTCTTATACGAAATTTACGTTCTTCCGTAATTTACACTATAACCCGATAAATAAAATATGTTTTAGTTCACAAAAAACATCAATTTTTTTACAAACTATGAAATAATTCAATATTGGTAAAAGAGATCGATTTTGGGTGCAAGAAAAAAAATGTGGAGAATTTTAATACCTTTAATTCTACTATAAACTATTTTTTTTTTTTCGAAAAACAGTTCGCAAAAATATAATCTTTTACATTTTAATGAAAATATCTCTACACTGTAAAATATAGCGGATAACGTTAAAATACAAAATTATGGTAATTCTTCTCATATAATGAACCAACAAAACCCGTTAGTTTTCGATAGAATCGCAGAAAACTGATTTTTTTTTTATACACCGGTATATCTCAAGGTTGTGAGGAAATCACAACCTGGAAGTTGCACGAAGCTTCAACTACCTAGGGTTAAAAGTAGAAGCCGACAACAACCTAAATGAAGAAATCCGCGCACGGCTGCTTAAAGCCAACAAAACCTACTACAGCTTATCAAAACTCTCCAGGTCTAAAAACCTAACTATAATAACGAAACTGCAACTGTACAGGACCCTGATCCTTCCAGTCCTCATGTATTCCTCTGAGACCAAGCAAAAATAATTGCGACCTCTTTTCCGCGGTTGAAAGGAAAATACTCAGAAGGATCTTTGGCCCCATACATGAGGGGGGACGATTCCGGAGACTCTACAATTACGAAGTCTATGAGAGATATCAGGACGTGCCCGTAGTCAAGCTAGTAAGACTCAACAAACTTCGGTGGGTTGGTCATGTCACTCGCATGAGTGAAGGTGACCCGGCTCGGAAAGTCTTCTGCGGTAGGTTATTATTACCAACAAGCCGACGAGGAATGGCAAGACCTCAGATGGCAAGACGGCGTTGACCAGGACGCGAAGAGAATTGGGATGTAGTGGCGGCTTTATAGGGGAGGCAACGGAGGCATTGCCTCCTCATAACATTTTATAAAAATGTTTTTCTAACGTATGCCTTTAATTTTTTATACCATAATGGACTGAATAAAAATCTGCATGTTCAGAAAATAATAATTTAAAAGAAAATCCTATTCTCTAATGTCGAATTCTCTAAAACATAAACTACAAATTCTCTTCATAGAGGCTAGCCTCCGATTTGCACAAATACTTTCATACAGCTTTTGCTAAGCACAAGCATCGGAGGCTAGCCTCTATGAAGAGATTTTTTTACGGAGATTGGTGTTCGTATTCTATATGTGGCTATGCTTCTGCCACAAACAAGTATATACAGATAACCAATGCCCATAGTAGCAGCTGTACCCATTTTTAGCTCGTAGCCGAGAGTCGTAGCTGACAAAACGCAATAAGAAAATACCGAAACCAACCGGCTGCGATGACTAAGATCGTGAAACATTCTATTTGATCGCCGAAAGGCAGAAAGGGAAGAGGATATCTAGCAAACGATCGCAGTCGGTTGGTTTCGGCATTTTCTCATTTCGTTTTGTCAGCTGCGACTGTCGGCTACGAGCTAAAAATGGGTACAGCTGCTACTATGGGCATTGGTTATCTGAATATACTTGTTTGTGCTTCTGCTTAGCAAAAGCTGTATGAAAGTATTTGTGCGAATCGGAGGCTAGCCTCTATGAAGAGATTTTTTTACGGCGCCTAAAGTTAGTTAAAACTAAAGTTAGTTTTTGACGCCTAAAGGTAGTCTCAAACTTGTGAAATTTGAATTTCGCGGCAAACGAAATTTGAATTTCGCGACCTTATAGACCACGATTAGACGCAGACACACTGAACTTCCACACTGAACCTCTTGTGATTACACAGGTTGAGCTGAACCCAAAAGAAAATGAAACGAATGGAAATTGGGCCATTTTGTTTTTAATTTCGTGTTTGTGAAAAGTTTTTTTTTGTATTTAATTCCATGTTTGTGAATGTCAGATAAACCGGGGTGTTGCTCGTATGCTTCAATCAAAATCGTTGTCTGACTTTTATTCCAGTTTGCCATTGAATAAACAAATTTTAGCTAAACAACATGTACGCACTCTACGACGATCACAGAGCAAATGATTTTTTTGTAACAAGTGGGAATGAATCAGCCAATCAGAATTCGCTCCGCTTCTTGAGCAACTGAAATTTTTAGTTTGGGTTCGACTTTTCGTGTCATCGTTCCCACTTCGTCCCTCGCCAGTAAAGAGTCGATTTGTGGCGCCACACTAAGCGCGTGTAATCGTGGTCATACAGTTCAGTGAATGCGTTCAAGTACGATAAAGAGGAAAATATTTTTGGGACAATTTTTCAGCAGAGATTTGTATGGTGACAGTTGTTCTATGTTATATAGTTCTGTGGTCGTATCATAAAAAATTTTAAAGAACTAAAAAAAACTTCGCCTCCTCATTTCAAATATACACGAGCCGCCACTGTTGGGATGCAAAACTGGAGGACATCGGCACGTGACCGGGACCTCTGGCGAGAGACATTGCGGCAGGCCAAGACCGGAAACCGGTTGTAGTTCCGAGGAAGAGAGAGAGGTATATCTCAATACCGATTTGTGATATCGAGTTCTAATGAGAGACTAAAGTATAGGGAATTTTACAGTCTGCAACTTTTGTCATACATTTAAAAGTAAATAGCAAAAAACTAAGTTGCGATCTTTAGCCACCATTTTGGTTACTTCCAATTAACGGATTTCCACCAAAAAGTGATAGGATCAAAAATGCCTGTAAAATTTCCAGTACCAAAAATGCCTGTAAAATTTCATGGCATCAATTCTATTAGTTTTTGAGAAATCTTGTAAACAGACTAACAGACAGACTGACAGACAGAGATATTTTTGTAATAGTGCTCCAATCGACTCATTAGTGCTCGGGAAATGTTTTTTAGGCAAATTGAAAGAATCAAAAGTTGATGGGATCGTCCTGGAATGGGACTATCCTATCAGCTTTTGATGGAAACCCGTTAACCGGAAGTAACCAAAATGGCGGCTTTTTAAAAATCGCAATTTGGGTTTCTGATATTTACTCTGAAATTACACGTTTTTCAGCAGTCAATAGTTGAAGACAATAAAATTTCCTAAGCTTTCTCTTTTAATAGTACTCAATATCTCAAACCGGCTCGAGAAATACCGTTACTTCAAAAAAACCGATTTTTGAGGTCCTCTCGAAAACTAACGGGTTTTCGGTGGTTCAATGAGTGATATGAATTAAAGAGAATAATTTTAGCCACAATTTTGTCTTTTACTGTTATCCGCTATCTTTTACCGTTATTTAGATATTTTCATTAAAAAGTAAAAAAATAGATTTTTGCGAATTACTTACAAATTAACGGGTTTTCGAAATAAAAGTTAAAAGAACTAAAGATATTGAAATTCTCTACATTTTGAACTTGTACCTTGAATCAATGTCTTTTACCGTTATTGAGATATTTCAGATTTTGTAAAAATTCACATTTTTATACCCGTATGGTGAAACCAAAGTAACGCCGTTTGTAACGCCAGAATCCCGTCATCACACACAAAAATGAATTACACCAGTGTGTTTAGAATGATAAAAAAAATTGGATTTTGCATGTCCGTCCGTTTGTCTGTCCGTCCGTCCGTCTGTGGCGCGGATTGCGGGCGCACGGATTGAGCTAGAGACTTCAAATTTTGCGTGGATCCGTTTTTCGTTAAATGCGAGGCTAAGTTCGTTAACCCTTTCGGTATTTTGATGCAAATATGGCATCATGCTAAAAAATTTGAATTGTCTTATTATTTATTTATTTTCAACACTCTATTCTCATTCAGTGCACCATTAAGTGCATTTTTGACCCAATTTTGATTTTTTGAGTAAAAAGCTGGACCACAGTGGACGTATTTGAAAAAAAATTAAAATTTTCAATTTTTTTTTTGTTTTAAATGAATACTAATAGCTTAAACATCATTAATTTGTATACAGAGTATTTGTAAAACCCATAGAAAAAAACATGTACCGAAAGGTTAATGGGCAAAAATGGACCATTAAGGGGGTGCCCCCCATACGAACGAAAACGTTTTTTGCGAATACCTCAAAAACGGTGCATCTTATCAAAAAAGTGCAAGAACAAAAGTTATTTAGGATATAATTCTACATAAAACTCCCATACATCAAAATCCAATTGGAATAAATTTTAAAAAATCTTATTGGAAAGTTTGACTTCAAAGTGGAATTTTGGTACAACTGCTCAAATTATGATACGAATATCACCATACGGGTCTCCAATGATTGCCCGATAGGCAATTATAGCTTTTGTTATGTTTATATGTGTAAGCCAATATTTGATTTATCGGCGCAGGAACGTAGATTTTGTATAAGAAAGTCGTTTCAAATTACTGCTAATAGCACAAGACAGCTGATTTTTGACGTGGATACGTCTTATATTTTGGTTATAGGGGTACAAATTAGAAAATCTGCCTTGCTGCCATGATAAAAAATTTGCAATCGATGATACTCGATAGTTTGTGGTAACATCCGAACAGAAACTGTGTTATAAGATCCGGCCTACATAAAAAGCATTGTTTAGGGTATTTTGTTATGTTAAACTATGTTCAATTATTTTTTTTTAAATCAAAATCTAAATCTTCACTGCCGCGGTTATGCTGCAGATTTCACATTTATACTCGTTTTATGCTTTCTTTGTGTGTATTATTTTACGCTTTCTCTTTTTATGTTTTCTCTTTCGTTCTCTAAAAAGAGAAATTTTGAGCTCCGCGGTACTGTTCGTAGGAGTCGGAACGATCGATGCACATTTTTCGTTCTCCCTCCAAGTTAAGAACGAAATTTTTTCGTTTTAAGTTTTCGGTTCTTGTTCAAAGCGGTTTGTGGGTCTCGCTCTGGGTCTCGATAAAAATCAATGAAAACCTCGAGCGATGGCTGTTGGGTGTGATGCACACACATACATAAGTATGTATTTCATTAGTAACCCAGCAAGATTTTAGTAACGTGTTCAACTACAAATGCAACACTTCGCATCTGTAGAAGGATGTAAATGTGCGTGTAGTGGTGAAGTATTCTTATTTACTTTCGCATCGCCATTGGACGAAGAGAGACAAACTAATGTCATTCCATCCAACCATTCTGTTCTTGCATCAACTTTAGTTATTCCCAGTGACATATCTGCGAAAGCAACATCGAATGATTCGGGAATTCCTTAATTTGAACTCGGATCTTCAAATTGTGGAATTTCCACTCGATGTTACTTCCGCAGAAATTTCATTGGGAATAGCAAACGCTCCTGCTTCACCAAATGAGGATCCGGAAAACACAAGAAATGAGGATTTGGAAAACACTTTAATAAAAATAAAATTATTGGAGTATTTTATTACCAGTAACGCTAAAAGTAACACATGTTACTTTTAGCGTTACTGGTAACAAAATATTCACATATTTCGTCTCATTTCATCTCACACCTAATAAGCATAAGGCTGTCTCGTTTCTACATTGCTAGAGCAAGACATACTTACATATATACGTTTGGCGTTGGAGTCAGTGCGATAGACATTCACACAGATTGTCAATTGCACGTGAGTTTTTTCCCAACGCTCTAAGAAGATTTACGCATAGGGTAACAGTGAATTATCACGTTACTCCACTAGTTACGTAACTAGTTCCGAATCTTGCTGGGAAGAGAGCGAGATTTCGCTCCCAGTATTAAAGTTCTGTTCTCAAAGAACGTAAAAACAAAACGAAAATGTTAAGATCTTAAGAGCAAGAACGTAAAAACCATAATTTCATTCTCGTTCTTGGGGAGCGTTTTACTGAAATGCTGAATTTCGTTCTATAGAGTGTGATTTTTATTTTCCATTGATTTCAATTCCTCCTTGGGAGCAGAACGAAAGACTAGAAATGGGAGCGTTTTGAACACTATATATATGATATTTATTTCATACTTCTCTTATCATAAACCAATTATAATTTTCCTTTTCACTAAAATTTTTTACTTAAATATCTATTGGCGATCGTTGTAGGCGGATCCACGTCTTCTGGCCATGAATCAAACACTTGATTCATGTCTTCTGGCCGTCCCTACGAGACAGACATCTTCTTTTTCTCTTTTAACACTAGATTGCCCAAGCAAGTCATTTTGACTGCTTTTTAATTTCAATCAGAAAAACAATTATGTATATAATGACACAATTTGTTGGAATTTTGTGACTTTTTGTACAACATATAAATGCGTTTATTAATAATTGTAGTTACCTCCCCCCTCCTTCATTTCCGGTATATATATATATATATATGTTATACCTATATTGCCAAAAGCAGTCATTTTGACTGCTTGACTTCCTTGGGCAATCTAGTGTTAAAACAGTTCACTACAGTTCATATTGGAATGTTTTTATTTCTATCGAAACTATTTCTATTCAAGTGCCAGATACTTTTATGGTTCTCGGGAACACGAAAGTGATTTAGTTAGGTTTCAATTGAGAAAATATTCATTAAAGTCCTGTTCAGAATTACGTGAATATCCCTTCTTCCACTTTATTTCGGGAAAATTAACAGTAAATGCAGAAAAAAATACATATATCCTATTCTTTACCGGTCTTCAGCATACCCGAATTTTATTAAAAACATAACAAAAGCTATAATTGCCAATCTGGCAATTATTGAAAACCCGTATGGTGATTTAAGTGAACGGCAAAAAGTTTTATCAAAATTCCACTATGAGATCAAACTTTCCAATAAGATTTTTTAAAATTTATTCCAATCGGATTTTGATGTATGAGAGTTTTATGTAGAATCATATCCTAAATAAGTTCTTGGACTTTTTTGATAAGATGCACCGTTTTTGAGATATTCGCAAAAAACATTTTCGTTCGTATGGGGGGTACCCCCCCTAATGGTCCATTTTTGCCCATTAACGAACTTAGCCTCGCATTTTACGAAAAACGAACCTGTGCAAAATTTCAAGTCTGTAGCTCAATCCGCGCGCCCGCAATCCGCGCCACAGACAGACAGACAGACGGACGGACGGACATGCTAAATTCAACTTTTTTCATCATTCTAAACACACTGGTGTACTTCATTTTTGTGTTCGATGACGGGATCTTGGCGTTACAAACGGTAAGGCAAAGTTAGTATACCCTTTGGTTTCACCATACGGGTATAAACAGAGACAAACGCTTAAAAAAGTTTTCTTGTAAAATAATTATATTTACCCAACGACAAGCCGGCCGCTTCAATGGCACCTTTATGGCGGCATAATCTCAAAACTCGCGTATTTACTCGTAGGCAATCTTCAAATTCCTTAAGTCCATGATGTCCCAGTTGAATTAACTTAACACCAATTGTTGTCACTAAATCACACGAAGCCTAAATTTAATAATTTATAAATTTTGATAATATGTCGACCGTATAATAGTATTTGTCTTAGTTTGGCGGGCTTAGCGGTCCAATTTTAGGAAATAAAACAAAAGTTGTGTTTAATATTCCAGCCTAACGTTTCGAGCCTTGTTTTGGCTCATCTTCAGAGGCCTATTTATAATATGTTTTATTAAGCACCAATAATTTTACAATTATAAAGATAAAAAAGAGACTTACGTTAAAAGATCATTTAAATGCACTCACTATGTTATAACTATTAATATTTAGCCGTAAAAACTTTGTCTAAATGTTATATTAAAATAAATAAATAAATAACATAGATAAAATACTTTAAATTAACAACCAAAAATGAACAAGAAAAACGAAAAACGAGAAAAAGTAAAACAGCTGACAGTGGTAACAGTTCAGTACAGCAACAGTTTTTAATGCGATGGTGTAGGTTACGTTATGTCTATTTCTCTTCTCTTTCTTTTGCGTGTGTTGATTTGAAAATCTTCTACTAATGCACAATATATCGCGTTCATGTCTTCAGTGTCACGTTTTTTGTTGTATGTGTTCTGTGTGTAGATGTGTAAAGCTTCAGTTGTCAAGCGTTTATTGTAGTTACTTTGTGTGTCTATTATCTCTGTGTTGTCAAAGTCCGGTGTGTGACCAACTTCGAGATAATGCTCTACCACTGCAGTGTGATGAGGATTATCTCGTGCTCTTTTTAGGCTGCTCTTATGCCCAATCAATCGTTTCTCCAGAAATTGACCTGTTTGACCAACATAATTGAGAGAACAGGGTTCCCCTGTTCCCTCGTTGCCTTTACAAGGTATTTTGTAGATGATGTTTGATCTTTTTTGCTTCGAGATGGGATCTTTTAATTTCGTGAAAATATTGCGTAAAGTGAATTTGTTATTGTAAGCCAACATGGTATTGTTTGTATATTTTTTAATTACTCTAGTAATTTGTTCTGTAATCCCGTTTACATATGTTATGCTACGATAATATTGATCAATCACAGGACTTATGTTGGAATAACATCATCCCGCCCAACATAAGTCCTGTGATTGATCAATATTATCGTAGCATAACATATGTAAACGGGATTACAGAACAAATTACTAGAGTAATTAAAAAATATACAAACAATACCATGTTGGCTTACAATAACAAATTCACTTTACGCAATATTTTCACGAAATTAAAAGATCCCATCTCGAAGCAAAAAAGATCAAACATCATCTACAAAATACCTTGTAAAGGCAACGAGGGAACAGGGGAACCCTGTTCTCTCAATTATGTTGGTCAAACAGGTCAATTTCTGGAGAAACGATTGATTGGGCATAAGAGCAGCCTAAAAAGAGCACGAGATAATCCTCATCACACTGCAGTGGTAGAGCATTATCTCGAAGTTGGTCACACACCGGACTTTGACAACACAGAGATAATAGACACACAAAGTAACTACAATAAACGCTTGACAACTGAAGCTTTACACATCTACACACAGAACACATACAACAAAAAACGTGACACTGAAGACATGAACGCGATATATTGTGCATTAGTAGAAGATTTTCAAATCAACACACGCAAAAGAAAGAGAAGAGAAATAGACATAACGTAACCTACACCATCGCATTAAAAACTGTTGCTGTACTGAACTGTTACCACTGTCAGCTGTTTTACTTTTTCTCGTTTTTCGTTTTTCTTGTTCATTTTTGGTTGTTAATTTAAAGTATTTTATCTATGTTATTTATTTATTTATTTTAATATAACATTTAGACAAAGTTTTTACGGCTAAATATTAATAGTTATAACATAGTGAGTGCATTTAAATGATCTTTTAACGTAAGTCTCTTTTTTATCTTTATAATTGTAAAATTATTGGTGCTTAATAAAACATATTATAAATAGGCCTCTGAAGATGAGCCAAAACAAGGCTCGAAACGTTAGGCTGGAATATTAAACACAACTTTTGTTTTATTTCCTAAAATTGGACCGCTAAGCCCGCCAAACTAAGATAATTTATAAATGAAATGATTTGCAAAATAACGTTAATGTATTGCCGCCTCCATACTCATGGCGAAACAATCTGTCAACCACATTGTTGCCAATATTTACCGAATGGCTTAATCGACGGATTCTTTCGAGTTCGCCGTTATTCACCTGCATTTGCCGAGAGTGTGGACACGGTTATTATGTTAACTCACTTTTAATGTTAGCCAAAAGGACAACAACATGAATTTACGATCACCATCGTGATCAATCGATGCGAATTCAGAGCTCGACACTAAAATCTCCAAACTCTCATCCATTACTTGAAAACTGGGAGCTTCAGAGGTGGAGGATTGCCCAGCTTTGTTTAACAAAGCTAGTGTGTAATCTACTGATTGTTCAGCTAAATTAATCGCGAAGTGGTATTCATTTGTTTCTATCGTTCTGTCATGTAAGTAAATTTCATTTAATGAATTTAGTAATCCAAATATATGTTGGCCATTTTTGAAAGACTGCAAAGGATCGATTGTATACTTATTTAACAGTAGTTGAATATTATAAACGATTTCCCTATGCATTGATTTTAACTGATCACAATTTGTTGCGCAAATCTTCGCATAACAAATGCTTCGACAGCAAACATCAATATCAGAGCTTTCGTTGCAATCTTTCATCCTTTCTAAACTCTCCTTAAAATCATTTTCACTAAATTCAATTAAAATATTCAGTATTAAGTCTCGTACATCATCGTATTCAGCTGAAAGCTCTAAAATATTGAAAATGTTTCGACAATCCTCTTGGATTGGCCAAATCTTCGTCTCATTGAGGTAATTGCCAAGTTTTTTATTTAAGGAGACATTTGAATTTTTGTTGATGCGTTTATTATTTTTACACATTAGCGATTTTAAAAATATTTCAAATATTTTCAAGCCGAATATTAACGGCTGGTAATCAGTACGTAATATTCCAGCTTTGAACGTTTTCCGCAGTTTCATGAAGAATTCTTTTGCAATAATTTCCTCTTCAACGATTTTTGCATTGATTCGCTTTGCGATAAAATCAAAAACTTGTGTTAAACGGCTAAGGACGGTGTAACGAAAAGTCGAACATGGAACAAAGAGATTCGAATTTATGAAATTCGTAATGAAGTCTAGACCAATTTTGCATTCTTCAATTTGTTTGCAATTCAACATACTATCAATAATTATTCGAAAGGCGTACAACGCTATTGTATAATCGTTTTGAATACTGCAAGTCCTAAAAAATTCATAAACTTGTGAAAACTTGTACCTTTTATTGATTTGTTGCTGAAACATGTGTGAGATAACAACCATACGGTACAAATCGTTGGCAAAAATTTCAGTTAACATAAAATTGAAACCATTTTCATATCCCAGATCAACAAACAAATCTTCCTTATTCTCAATAAAGCTAAACCATTGCAAACTCAAATTTGTGATCTCGGTTTGACTTCCAGTCTGAATAATATCAATGAGAATTTCTTTGAACTCTGGTAAATTAAACTTTTGTATGCTTTTGATGAGAAATTGCCCAGGCGAAAACAAGTTCTTGTAAATCAACGATAATCTCACACCATTTAAGAAATGTTGTATGGAAATGTTTTCATTATTTCTCAAAAATTGCATTAAATCGATATGTTTTAGCAATACGGAAAGTAATATCATTTTATTCTTGTTCGTCCATGGCCAATAACAAATTATAAAAGTTAGCAAATCTTCATTTCTTTGATTCTGTTGACTGTCGACTGAATCACAGCATAGCAATTCGAAAAGAGTGGACACTTCTTCCCTGGCTCCAGGGGAGTGTGATTGCATGCAAAAGTATATATTTTTCAGTGACAAATTTGTATTTTTCTCTAGCAAACGACTGCAATTAATTGCGGTACTTAAATATTTGGAATTCACAGAAATTGATTTGTTTAATATCTGAATGCACTTCTGCTGCAGATCTACGTTCAATCGTTTGTGGTATTTCGCTAGAAGTGCTGCCTGTAAAATGAATATCTGCTGATCGATATGAAATTCATGAAAGTTGAGTAAGAATTCTTCATCCTTCAATTCCAAAACGTTAAGAATTCTGTAGTATGTCCGAAATACTACTTCCTGGGTGCATTTGTCCATACGATTTGTTAATAATTTTCGTTTTATCTCGGATGTTAGAAAAGTAACAAATTCGACATTATATTCTGTGTTTTTAACGTGAAAATGTATAAAAATTTCCTGTAACATTAAAGTTTCAATCGAGTTATTTTAAAACATATTCATTACATACTTGAAAGATTTTTTGGTAGTTTGATTCATTGGATGTCAATTCGTGTTTCCACTTTTCTATTCTGGCTGCATTTGAATCCATGTTAAAAGTGATTTTAAAGCTGAATTTATCACTACTTCATTAAACAGGACGCCAAAGCCTTTTTAAGTAACGTTTTATCTAAATATTAGAAATGTATCTCTTACGGCCAATTTATTCACTAGGAGTTAAATCGCCTTAACTCCCTTAACTCACCTTTTACATGGAAAATAAGGTTAGCTAACTCCCTTAACTCACTAACTCGGCTTAACTCCTAGTGAATAAATTAGGGGTTATTAACACAAAATAATTAAAAAGCAATATCTGATCAAAATTCAGAAATATTCATGCCGAAATAAACACAGATTTACCTCTAAAAAAAAATTTACCTCTAAATCTGGATTTTTCATTTCCAGACCACTTAAAAATTTGCCGATTCTAATGTTGAGACCCCATAACTACATCTATTACTTTACGTTTTCCCAAATTTCAGAATTTCGACCCGAAACCAATTATTTCCTCCTGAATCTAGCAACATAACCTAGTTTTCTAATCAATGATCGGTTGACAGTTTTAAACGATGTCTATAAAGCACCGATTATTGTATAAAAACAGCAGTAGAGAGCCAGTAATCCACTTAAAATTCTAAAAATTAGAGAGCCTGTAATCAATGGAGGTGCCGTTGTTTTTAGTTAACTGAAGCAAGAAACATTTTTGATTTATTTTGTGTTTAACCATTGAACCATTTCTGAGTCATCGTTTTTACGTGACCTTCTAGTATTGAATTCTTTTTGAATTTCTTAGCTTATAGGTCTTCTATAGAGGGAGGAGGAATATAAAATTTTCATTTATATTCCCCTCCCTCTAATTGTAAGCGATATGGAATAGCAAAAGTTTGTGTCGACGGAACAACTAAAACACTACCGAATTCGTTTTGACGCATCGATATGTCAGAAATATTAGTTGAGTTTTACAAAATAGCTTGGCGAAATTTTTCAATATAATCACAGAAAATATTACACGAAGGATGCATAATCCTTAGAGAATTGTTGTAACGGAGTATTCGATTTCCTTTCAAAGTTAATACGAGTATTCACTTCACTGCTGCAAGCGTCGCAAACACCGCAGATGGGGTCAAAACCTTCTGAAAAAATAATATGCACAAACAATATACAGGTCAATAACGCTAGAATAAAATCTTGTGAAAAGAGCTTTCACGATGTTTCACTTCAGTTCAGTTCTCCTGCCCAGGAATCATTAGAAGCTTTTGCGAAAGGAAGAAATGGAAAAAGTATAGTTTTTTGTGCTTTATTTTTGTGGACTCTTTACTTACGAATGTTATGACCACGAATGCAATCGAAAATCATATTTCCCAGGTTATATTTCACTCTAGTAGCCCTCTCGAAAATTTCAAAGTGCTTTAAACGAAAGCACTTTAAAATTGCTTGGGAATTTATTTTTTCAGTGTACTTTTTAACCGTTTTGAAAAAAAGCATATTAAAAAGTACTTTTTTCTCATCAAATTTAAAGTAGTTTACATAAACTGAATCGAACTTAATCCATTCGTAGTGCTGGCGTGTGCTGACGTGTCCCAATTTAAGCCATTCGTAGTGTCGGCTTATGCCGACGTGTCCACGAAAGGGTTAAATCCAATTAGAAGAGTCTATGGCCGTGTTTATCTCGAAGTACCAACTCGGTGAAATCACTGATTTGGTCTGGAGCTATACACCTAGTACATGACTCGGTTAAATGCACCCGTTTAAGCGTCGTTGTCATTGATCAAGTTACTTGATTGCAAGTAGATAATTCAGCGACATTCCGCTACATTCAGCCATCCACACGTATCAAGTAGCTCTTGCAAGTAAAATTGACATCTGGGCGAAAACATAACCTAAAATTTTCTGAGGAAATAAATCGCTACATTAAATTTAACCTTAAATTGTGTTGTACGAAAATTTGTGACAATTGCTTTTGTTTTGGCATTAGGCAGTGAAACTTTTTTACTAGATCTAAACCGTTGGAAAAATGCGCGCTACAAAAAAGTCGGCAACCTTCTCCAGCGAAAACAGAAAACAAAATGAATTTAAACACACACATATAGAAGTGCTTCGTTTCTACACGCTTTTATGAGCATGTGTTGGAATCAAGTTGAAACAAAAGTAGGAATGCCGTCCACTTTGAATCAAGTTGATTTGTCAGCAACTAACACATATGCGTGCGACGTACACAACGTCAAATATCGTGCATGTACGACTACTTGATTCAAGTAACTTGATCAATGACAACGACGCTTTAGTGAATACCAACTGGGTTAGCACAGTCAGCTATATGAAATCTAACTTCATCTTTTTTGTTTTCGTAACTTCGTAGAAAATTTCTACCTTTTTAAAATCAAATGTTAATAAATAATAATTCACGGTGGCTAAATAACGTTGGTTATAAGCAGAGACAAATATTTCCATTTTGACTTAACATACAATGACAGATAAAGAAATTTTAAATGCTCTCCGGCATATACCGTAACTTATTTGGCCACTTGACTAATTGAGTGTTACCAAACTGGAATGGGCATGCGAGATAAACTCGGTCTATTAGGCTAGTCAGAACAGTTTCTTTCAACAGATTAGAACAGTCTGTTAACATTTTCTCAATCTATTAAAAAAAATTTTTGTGATACCTTAAACATGAGCTTTTTACTTGTATTAATCGATTTCAGTTATTTTGCCAATTATTTGTAAGAATAAATCAAAAGGTTTTTCGCACGCGTTTCTCCGCTCTGCGGCCATTTTTACACATCATATTGTCCACTCTATAGATTATAGGCTCTCTACTGTATATATACAGATGAGAATTTAGGGTACAAGTCAAGTGAAGGTAATCAAGGGGTTACTCTATTTCACTCGATTAAGTATTTCATGGGGAATGCATTTTCCGCATTAAATATCCATTTTATTGTGTTGAGGATGTAAAATCTGTTTGAATTTTAACTGGGTTAAGTGGAAACTTCTTGTATTAAAGAAATTACGTCAAATAAATACCAAATCAAATTCATTTTCGATCAACAAAAAGGGTAATTTGCTAATAAATTTGGCGTGAAGTCGATGTGATTATGTGGCCTACAGCTTCGCGTCGATAGACGCAATACAATTTTTTTTGGTTTCCACAAAATGGCGAATGATCAAAAGCTTTTGTTGGCAACTCAACCCGAAAAACCGAATCATTATACGTGAGTATAGTTGCAAATTAAGTTCAAGTAGTGTTCACTCGATACAGTAAAACGTGACGATCATTTTTATACTAATATCATGTGCAAATATTGCAGATATTTGAAGGAATTTCGCGTGGAACAGTGTCAGTCATTTCTACAACATAAATGTAACCAGCATCGTCCATTTATTTGCTTCAATTGGCATTTTATGAACCAGCGTCGTAGACGACCAGTTCGCAAACGGGACGGCACATTCAATTATAGTGCAGATAATTACTGTACGAAATATGATGAAACAACAGGCATTTGTCCAGATGGAGACGAGTGAGTTTTTCCCTCAAAAATTTTCACAGATTTTTGTTATTTTTCTTCGCAGATTTATTATTTTTCCCCCCTTGCACACAAAAGCGTGCGTTGTACAGAATTTGTGTGCGTGTGTGACTTGTGAGTTTGTGGTGTTGTGCAATAACAAAAGTGGATGGAGTACGAAAATTGCCGTTTCCACAGTTCTTCATATTCCATCTACGTCATTGTGTAGGTTTAGTGTTGTTTTTTCATTGGATTCTAATATTGTGTAGGTTTTGTTGTGTTTTTGCGTAAAAAACACGTAAACTTGAAATTTATTGCTTTAAGCGGACTAGTACTGCCATCTTGTGATGATTTATAAATCCTGAAGGATTTTGGAATTCTGAGGGGTTTTTTTGTTGCTTTAAAATTTGAAACAAATATAGAAAAGCGTAGTTAATTCTTTAAAACGCGTTACAGATGGTAGAGTCCTATTAGGCAGTGTCAAATGAGTACAAATTTGCAAATTCCGTTTGGAATAATTTTCCCTGTCCACGTCAGAAATGAAATTTCTACTAATTAGAACTAAAGAATTGGAAACATGAGAAATTTAGATGCAAGATGTGGGGGGGTTGAATCTGACAACACTCTTCAATGCGATACGAGAGTGTGGGTGCTGTCAATAAGCGAGTTTTTCGGTAAATTTTAAATGTCAAGCATCTTAATATTTTCGTCTTTTCTCGCTCGTACTTTAGAAGCCATGCCTAGCGCCATTGAATCGCTTGATTCATCACAACTTTTTTGCTTGGCATGTTTTGGTTTCCCTTTCGGCTTCGGCTTCTGTTTTGGTCAAACAAATCACAAACAACGCGTGAGCTGGTGTTGAAGCGAATAGTGTAGAATAGAAGTTTGAAAAACGAAATACGGATTTAGAAATGAACAAAAGGACAGAAGTGTGTGTTGGCTTGAATGAAAAGGGGAAATCGCCGCCGGTTGGAATGTGTGTGCGATAGAAGCGTTCACTTGTATGCAAATGTGTGTGCGAGAGTAACAATTTATTGTTTCTGCTTTTTTGTAGTAAAGATTTTTTTTTGTACAGCGCACCGATCTCAGGTGACGCCATTTTAATTTCGTAATATTTTTGTTTTTGTTTTGCAAAATTCATTCCGCTTCTTCGGAGAGTTAAGGCGGCGAAATTGCATTCATCTGATAAGAATAGACAGAATTTCTTGTTTTCAAACAGACTTAGGGCAATTTGCATGTTTCTTTTTTTCAGTATTTTTGTTTGAAGTGAATTCGATTTGTTAGAAAACCAACAAGTTGCCAAAGAATATTTTTATGTATTTCTTACTATACGCGGCCACTTTACCTTTCCAAAAGTCTTCTTCCCATACTCAAATAAATGTTAAAGTTTTTACGATGCGAAGAGATTCTGCGGTCAGGCTTCGTGCTGAATGCATAAAAATGGTGGGAATTTTGGGCAATTAAAGTTTGTCTTTTGCGCAGATTCAATTTTGTTTTTATTACGTGTAGGTACATATCAGTATATCTATATATATATATTGATTTCGTTGCTTTATCAATCAAGAAAACGCGCAAATAGTCTCCTTGTCATCTTTTTAGACATTTTCAAAGATCATAAGCATCTATTTAATGCAGAATTTTATTAAAATTCAATTGATTGAGAAATTCACAATTTCTACCTACAAAAATGTATCATTATTTCATTATCAAAACTTGCCATATTTTCATACGTATATAGGGACCAACGTAAGGTAATAAAACTGTGTGTGAAAAAGGGATTTCGCTCTTTATACTCTTTCTGAATATATTTTTGTAGTACAACCACCCGAAAGTATCATTTGAGGCTCTCAGAATAAAAAGGATCCAACCTACAAAATCAACGTTTTCAATATTTTGTTTAATACAATGATTGAGTTGAAATTTTTTGGGGGAAAAATATCTAGTTTCATATATAACTTCCAGTAAATCCGTCAAAAAACAGGCTGTGCAAAAGGTCGCGTAGTTTTGATTTTTCTGATATGTTACTGTTGGGTCTACCGTAAAATTCAAGTTTTAGATCTCGGTATTGGCTATACATAGGGCTGCCATGGAACCTATTTGTGAAAAGAGAACCTTTGAGTTAAAAAAAGAGATATTGTATAGGAAATTAACCAAATGAAAAAAGAGAACTAAAAGAGAACTAAAAGAGAACTTTTTTTGAATGTGAAAATTACAGAACTTAGAATGACTGCACAGAATTATTACAAAAAAGTGTAATTTTTCGTGCCTGTTATTTTCCGTATCTATCGAAAAAAAACTAAAAATGTCAAAACTACAATATCAAATGTCAAAACCGGCTATTTCCTTAACCGCACAATTTTGATTTGTTTTGATTTTTACAGCAGCTGATCGTGGGAGAAGAAACTGTTCTTGCTGGCGCATACAATAAATAGCTCTACGTTACAATTATAATGTACAGTTTCGCACTACACACAGAAAATTGTAGAGTACTACTATACAATAAATAACGTGATCATTTTAATTCATAATGGAATTTTCGTGGAAAAATCTGTTTGGTTTTTTACGCATAGTATGAACCAAGAGTTTTCTGAAAAAAGAGAACTAAAGAGAACTGGCAAGGAAAAAGAAAGAGGAAAAAGAATGGAGTTAAAAAAAGAGATAAGGTTCTCTTTAAAAGAGATATGATGGCAGCCCTAGCTATACATTAAAATTTTTGACCTTTTCTGTTTTTTTTTCCTAAATATCTCCTGAACGATTAGTTTTTCAACAATAGTTGGCGCCCAAAACCAGCTCTGTAGCTTAAATAGTGATACAACCTCTCAAAAAATCACTACTTTCTCAAGAATCTTGCGAAAATCGTGATTTTTCGTTTGTTTTTGTTGAATATCTTCTAAACTAAGTTGTTTAGAGCAAACATCATATGGACAAATTTTAAAGGAGAGTCAATAAGCACAATAGGAGCAAAGATGTCACCCTACTACAATTGTAGTAGAATCTACTACCACTACGCACTAAATGAAATCTGCTACTATTTTGTAAAATTCATGAATCAACCAAAAAAATGTATTATATTTACATGTTAAATGTAAAAAGCTTCTAACGAAATTAAATATGAGGCAGCCAATACAAAAGAATTTTTTAAATGTTAAGTATATTATCGAGTATTTATTAAAAAAGTTTTATTTACTACATATCAGAATTCCTGAAAAGTTTTTTGATGATAGAATGTTAGTATGTATTATGAATGATAAAGCTATTTAGCTTTAGTTATACAAATTGGTATATCGGCATAGGTAGAAAAGTTTTTTTTTTCAAAATCCGCTACTATGAGTATCAATCTACTATTTTTGGCCCAATCTACTTCCCTCCAAAGGCAAATTGGTGAAATCACTGAATAGGACGTTTCTACGACCAATATTTTAAGATTGTGCTTCCTCGACCAATGAGATCAAAGCTTTCATGTCTATCGTTAAAATCTTTGACCATGTTCAGATTGGTTGAAATAGTCCGCCTAAATAGGACGGATGAAATATTGCTTGTGTTCACATGTAGACTATTTAAGCCGGTAGCTGTGACCATTAGACTGTCGTGAAACATTTGGAAAACGGAATATTTGTAAAGAATCGCTAGTACTATTTTGCCCCCAATTCATGTTGCATCGAAGACGACCGAAACAATAATAACAATGGAACACATTCAGTGTGACAGCTAACCAATCAAAACATGACAAGCGTAACTTTGAAAATGGAGATTTTAGTTTTGCGGAGGATTTTCCTATCAGCAGTCCCACTTCCTCGCCATAATGTTGAAAAATTCTGTTCTAGTTAGGCGGACTATTTCAACCAATCTGGATAAGTTCTTTGATCTAATTGGTCGAGAAGGTTTAATCTTAATCGCAATCGTTAGTCTGCATTGGGTTTAAGACCGTTTGGCTTAAGACTACTTGGGCGGTAGTTGTTAGACATAAACCATTTTGTGTTTAACCATTGAATCATTTCTGATTCATGGTTTTTACGCGACCTTTCTTTCATTTTATGGGAATTTATCGACTCATAGGTCATGTTTTCACATCCAAAATTCCTCCCAACAGGTCAGGCATGTTTGCTCTGAAATCCTATTAGGAGCCTGTTTCTGGCACCATATATCGTCACCTGAGTGCTATTTTGTGCCATACGCCATTTTCACATTTTTATACCCTTATAGTGAAACCAAAGGGTACCGTAAACTGAGGTGACTTTGGCCCAAAAAAACATGTCTTATGCCCGGTTCCACAGTGCAAGCTTAAGCTTCGGTTCAGTTGAACTTGATAATTAGTTTAAGCTTTAGCTCAAGCTACAAATGTTTCACAGTCAAATTTTATGTGTGGTTCAACAAAACCAAGTTCACTGAGTTTTGAAAGTCAGTGTCCCTCTCCTGTTACTCAAGTTTGTACTTGTAGTGAGTAATTTCGATATATATTTACAAACCTGGAGATTGAATCCGTACATGGCTACAGTCCATGACAGCAATCACTCTTGGGAATCGAGCAATACTATAATATTCTTTCATTATTCCATCATTCCAATAATTAAAATTTCTTCTGCTATGAAATCTTCTTGGTCTTGCTACACGAGTAACAACACAGAAATATTCTTCATCACTTTCGTCAATCATATCACTAAAATCGCTATCCATTATAATTAGTTCAACAAAATATCTGATTTAAAAAATCAAACAGTTTTGATGTATCAATCAAAATGAAAAACGACCGCTTTGATTTCGGAAACGCGATAGGAAAAATGACATTTCTAACCCTTAAGCTTGTGAGTTCAGATTTGAGCGTCAATATTTTACGGCTCAAATTGAACCGGCATTTGAACTCAGTTCAACACTTAAACCAGTAATGTGAAACAGTGAATACAGTTAAGCGAAAGCTAAATTTTTCCTTTGTACGTAAGTACCTTATAGTTTTTTGTATTTATTTTCTTTGTTAGACCTTTCCAAACGTTAATTGCGGAAAATATTAATAACATTTAATGTTCCGCTCTTTGCAGAATTTGTTTTTCGCTTGGGCCAAAGTCACCCAGTGGTTGGGGTGACTTTGTCCCATTGTATGTTTTTCTTAGAAAGACATTTTCACCCCTTGAATCAATAGTATACGTTTCATTTTCAACTAATAATACTACATGCACTATGACTCACACGATTTTGCGCGGCAAGCAATTACCGGTATTTATTTGAAAACGAATTACTACAACGAAGATACTAGTAAAAAAACCGGTAATATGAGAAATGTAGGCCATATTGGGATGACAAACTTTTTTGTGAGTTGGACCAAAGTCAAGGGCCAAAGTCACCTCGTGTTACGCTATATTAAATTTGCCTTACCGTTTGTAAAGCCCGTAACCGTGGGGTTAGACGTGCGACTAGAAGTCGCATGCCGAATCTCATCTCAGGGAAATCGCTCGTGTAAACGCCAGTTGCATGCAAGCGGGGAAAATCGCAACTCAAGTCGTATGTAAAAACCTCATACAATCTGAGCTGCGACTGGAACTGCAAATGATTTGACATTTAAGGTTATGTCTGATTTCACAAGGGCAGAAAATAAGTTGAGTAGAAGTGAAATTTTAAAATAAATAAATTTGTACCGGGAACGAGAATGCCTCTGGAAGACTGCCTCGAAATTGTATCGTAGAAACGATCTCAAGAGGCAGGCGTATGAACAAATCGGCGCGGAATTGAAACTCACAAGCGAGGAAGTGAAGAAAAAGTTGAGAAATTTACGAACGACGTATGTTCACGAAAAAAAGTAAATCAATGCCAGTCGGAAGTCTGGAGCATCGACAGAAGATATTTATGAGCCTTCATAGTTTTGGCAGACTTTTCTGCGATTTCTATCATTTTTATAGCTTACTGCGGCTAATAACTTTCTTTGTTTTCTTGCGTTTGACCTTTTTCAACTGAAGTCACATGCAATGTCGCAAGACAGCAGAGCAAATCGCAACACCTGTCAAATTGAAAAACGTAGTAGGAGGGATAATCGCATGCGACTTCTAATCTCACGTCTAACTGTGGGGTAACAGATTGACCGGCAGTAGCAGTGGCAGCAAAATGTTCTGATTGACTGAAATCCGACAACATGGCGACACATGCAGTGAAAATATTTTTGCTGCTCGGTCATCTCAAAAGTGAGGTTAGGTTCTTCAAAAAAAGCGCCAAACGATATAAAAACATTTGACAGCTAAAAGAAAAAATCAACTCAGTTTCTTTGAAGACTTAGTGTGTGCTTAATATTAGTTTTTATTAAAAATGGAAGAGAAACTGATTAACAAAAAAACAAAAAACTGAATTTGATCTGAAATCTGAGACGCTAGTAACCGAATGTCAAAATGTTTCTGCCACATCATGGGAAATCCAATGTGTTTCAACGAACAGCATTTCTCTATTTACCACTGCTACTGCTACTGCCGGTCAATCTGTTACGGGCTTAACGCCAAGATCCCGTCATCACATACAAAAATGAATTACACCAGTGTGTTTAGAATGATAAAAAAATTCGAATTTTGCATGTCCGTCTGTCTGTCCATCTGTGGCGCGGATTGCGGGCGCACAGACTGAGCTAGAGACTTGAAATTTTACGCAGATTCGTTTTTCGTAAGCCGCAAGGCTAAGTTCGTTAATGGGCAAAAATGGAAAATTTTGTTTTTAATTGCAATTGACAATTACAATTACTCAATTGTAATTGTATTTTCTGCAATTGAAAACTAATTAATTGTTAATTGTATCTTTCACAATTAACAATTAATTAATTGTTAGTTGCTGTTCTGCACAATTGCAACTAATCAATTGTTAATTGTTTAATCAATCATTACTGGTAACAATTAACAATTAAATTTTATAAACTTTAAAAAATCAAAATCCCGAATGAAAAATCCCAAATTTTCAACACCTAGCAATTAACGGTTCTGGAAAAGCAAAATTAAAAATGATTAATAATTTATAAGGATCGTGTAACATATTTCGTTTCTACCAAAAATGTTGCGTCAAATAGCAGAAGAAACGTGATTTTAAAATTCGGGACTTTGAAATTCGGAATTTTGATTTTCGGAATTACGTACCGAAACCTCTTAAGGGTTCAATCAAAATTTAAACCTCAATCAAAGTTTTGTCGTGAGTGGATTGAGTGATTAAAAAAATGCCGTTTTAATTATAATTTATTTGAATAGCTGAGATTACATTTTCAAACTATCTTTTCAAACATATTATCAGACAATTTGTGGCTCTTTGGCAGATTAGTCATTGTAGCATTTATTCTATGTACATTTTATTTACAGTTCTTTATTTTTTATTATTAAATTAAAAATATAATCGCAATTAATTTAATTGCAACCTGCAATTACATTTTTAATCAATTAATTTTAGTCAATTGAAAATTTAATTGATTGATGCCCAACACTGCTTGTGGGGCAGAGATTTTTTTCAAAATTAAATCTGTGGATATCCATAATCCTGTTTTAACAAAATTTGGGTTCAGATTTTTGTAATAACAAATGTGATCAGAGACGACTCTGCAAGCGTGAGAATTCAAACGAAAATCCCCATTGAATTAGGCACTTGGCACACCGAATTCGAATTCGCACCGCATTGCGAAAAAGTTCAAGTTTACCACGCGATCTTATATTATATGTGATCTACATGAGCTCTAATTTTGCAGATACCGCAATTTTGTGGAGACCGGATTGTTGCGTAATACAAAATTAGAGCTCATGTAGATGACATATAATATCGCGTGGTAAACTTGAACTTTTTCGCAATGCGGTGCGAATTCGCAATCGGTGTGCCAAGTGCCTTACCATTAAGATTGTTATTTGCATTCGTACTGAATGCTTGCAAAATGCCTTCCAGCTTCAAAAATCTGATAAAATATTTTGAATATATCCAACACTAGCCTACAAAGGTGTCGCGATATAGGATTTGACAACTGGTTTAGGTTAATTAGGGATCCCTAGACCCAAATTTTCTTCCATCATGTCGCGTTTTCGAAATAACGGTACTTTTTGTAAAGCTGTGTTAACCCTTTAATGCAGAAATTTTTATAAAATTTATTTTTTGAGGCAAAACAACCTTCTAAATTCGGAAAAAATATTTAAAAAATTCTAGTGTCTAAAACATAAAAGACGAATGGATTTTGAGATTTGTCGTCAATGCTAAACTATGTCATAACAAGAAAATACGTAGGTTAGGTATAAGAAACAGAGGTTATTTATGTTATTTATTTATTTTTCTAGATTACACCGCTAAAAGTTATAACTATTTACCAAAACTAGTGTTTTAGAAAAAATGCACGTTAATAATGGTTTTATTTATTACAAAGTAATTCAGTTCAATTTCCATAAAAATAAATTCTATAAAAAAATTAATAAAACTTAGCAAAAAGAAAATGGTTATAAAAACAAAAACAAAAAGCTAAAATAGCGATTCTTAGTTAAAAAATCAATGAAAAACTTAAAATCATACGAAAATCGTACTAAATTTTTGTTCATTAAAAAAAGTTTGTCCAACAAAAACGACATTTTTTGTGTCAATATCAAAGATATTGAATTTTAGGCTATTTTGACGTCGCTGATTCTGAGTCTGGCTTTGCTTTCGCCAGATTAACTCTACTTCTGGAGATACCAAAAAGAAAATATTTTCGATACCAAAAAAATTCCTTAAAAGATTTTCTTTTTCGAGTGAATCTGGCCAAAACAGAGTGCGATTTAGAATCAAAGTATGATTAAAAATACTACCACAATATTTATACTCTCTTAGGCCCGTTTGCTGAAACAAGTCATAGCGTCTTATGTTCAACTTAAATTATTTAAGACCCAGAATTTCTAGGGTTTAAGTAGGCTAAGCACAACTTAAATTGTTATGACTCGTTTCAGCAAACGGGCCTTAATGATATATCTTATTCCAGCGTAGTCCAAGTGGTAAAGTACTTGGCCCGTATTCCGGAGGTCTGTGGTTCAATTCCCGACTGTCACATTCTGTGATTCAAGTCCACTCAACCTGCTTTACGAAATTTGTAGTGATAGTTGCCGCTTGGTGTTAACTACATCATCGGTCTAGATTGCTATCACGGCCTCTGCTGTTGATGGGTTGCAACGTAAAAACCTTACAAATGTTGTAATTCATCCATGGTTGCGAATCCATATGAAATTGTAGGTGCAAAGCAGGGGAAGAAATCGTTATGAAACCTCAATTGAGGAGGCCCAGGATCTTCGAGAGCTGTAGCGCCGAGGATGATGATGATATATCACATAGAAGTATATTAGACTAGCAGACCCTTCGTTCCCAGCTTAAAGTTTTTTGTATAAATTTTAGAATGTCAAAAAACCATAAATAACTTAAAAACTTTTGGGAAAAAACGTTATCCTTTCAAATTTTGAAATTCCAACACCAGATTCGTGATAAGCAACCCTGAAATCCTTCCAAAGAGAAAAATTGGAAAAATCACATTTTCGTTTTCCTTACAGGACCTCCCGTTTGGTATTTTAAAAATCTAACATCGGATTCGCGATCAGCGACCCCAAAAACCCCATAATACCAATTTTTCCGGGGAAAAATGTGAAAAAGGATATTTGCGTTATCCTTTCAGGACCTTCCGTTTCGAATTTTGAAATAGCTGAAAACTTGGTCCTGACAACGCAGATCCTTTTGCAAAAAACCGCGTAAAAATCGGTCTAGTAGTTTTTGAGTTTTGTAATCTCATACAGACCAACAAACCAACAAACATTCATTTTTATATATGTATGTATATAGATTTAGTATACCGTTTGTAACGCGTCGAACCAATCGTCGGATACAAAAATGAACTACACCAGGGTGTTAGGGATGACAAAATATTTTGACTTTTGCATGCCCATCTGTCTTTCTGTCTGTTCGTAAACACCATAACTTTCGAAAGGACTAGGCTAGAAACTTGAAATTTTGTATAGGTAGTTGAGTTTCTGGTAATGGCTAGGCTAAGTTTTTGAACGGTCAAAATTGGAATATTCCTTCCCTCCCACATAAACGCAACAGTTTTTTTCGCATTTTTTTTTAATATTTATAAAGTTTTTTTTTAATATTTATAAAGTTTTTTTTTAATATTTATAAAGTTTTTTTTTTTAATATTTATAAAGTTTTTTTTTTTAATATTTATAGTTTTTTTTATTAAAGGTTCAATTTTCACCATAAATATTTAAAGTAGAATATCAAATCATTTAAATTTCTTTTAAGTTTAAAGTTAAAAGACGCAAATCTTTTAGTTTTTTCCGTTTTTATTAGAGTTGTTCATTTGTTTCAATAACTGGGCCTATTCTGCTATATTTTAATATCCTTCTATATGCTACTCATATAGAGCTTAAAAGCGATACCTCCTTAAATAAAAATATTTTTTTTTAGAAATAATGGTATAAAAATAGTTATTTCAACATATTTCCAAATGTTTTAAAACAAACTATACTTAAATTTCAGTTGCCCATTCTTACATCGAACAGCTGGCGATACAGAACGCCGATATCATTTACGTTACTATAAAACATGTATGTGCGTACATGACACTGATGCACGCGGCTATTGCGTTAAAAATGGCCACCACTGCGCATTCGCTCATGGTGTACATGATCAAAGGCCACCAGTTTATGATATAAAAGAGTTAGAAGCACTACAGAATTCTGAGACGACGGTTGACGGTGTCACATGCCAGAATGCATTAGACAAAGAAAGAAATTTAATGAATGAAGATCCTAAATGGCAAGATACTAATTATGTCTTAGCCAATTATAAAACAGAGCCATGTAAACGGCCGCCAAGACTATGTAGACAAGGATATGCGTGTCCTCAATATCACAATAGTAAAGATAAACGAAGAAGTCCAAGGAAATTTAAATATAGGTAAATCATTTTATAATATATATTACGATAAAATTTAAATAACTTGTATTACAATTCTAGATCAACACCATGCCCAAATGTCAAACATGGTGAAGAATGGGGTGAGCCAGCAAATTGTGAAGCTGGCGATAATTGTCAATATTGTCACACTAGAACAGAACAGCAATTTCACCCAGAAATTTATAAATCGACAAAATGCAATGATGTACAGCAGGCTGGCTATTGTCCACGTAGTGTTTTTTGCGCATTTGCCCATGTTGAACGTAAGTGAAACGAATTTTCTTTTTTTTTTGGCTATATCCTACATATAATTTTTTGCAAATCTTCTGTCTTTAATTTTGCATAGAAAAAATTTTTTCCTACTGTTTGGTTTTGTGCCTCCTTCTTTATTATTTTGAAATCGACATTTTCTTTTACTTTTTATTATCGTATAGATGAAAAATTTAAAACGATTTGCAATTATTTGGTTAAATGATATATTTTTTTTAATGAAATCGTACATAGTTTTGCCTAACTTTTGCCTTATAAAAGTGTAACTAAAGTAATACAGTTTCGAAAATGTGATTTCATGATAATAATTTTTAACAGAAGACTTTCCATTTTTTTCTTGTTTCTTTTTTTTAACTACTACCGTAAAACGTGTGATTGCATAGCATATATTTTGACAGAGGAGAAGCCGCGGGAATTAGATGGACCTTCAACAAATTTAGCCCTTAGCGATATTATATCAAGTGCATTGCCAGATATTAATAAAAAGGATAAAACAAATGATAATGTAAGTATGAACGTTTTATTTTATATATTTAAATTTTTGCTTAAGTTTGATCTTGAAAAGAAAAAAAAATACCAAAGGAATGCTTGATTTAAGCCCTTTTTTTTTGTTTGCAACATTTGAAAATGTCAAATAGTCCATAAGAATTTTTATTTGTTAATCAAAGAGCTGTTTTATGTGTTCAATTCAATTTATTTTCCTTTAACTCTTGAGCGGGCGCGTATGCGTAATTTGGTTCGCATAGGAATTTGTTTGTTTTGGGAAAATTGGAATACAATTAAAAACTTCTTTACAATTTGATTCAGAAAAAAGTTACTGTGTTGATTGAGCTATGCACAAAACAGTTTTTTTTATGGATTTCAAAATGAACATAGGGAGTTCAACTGAAAGAGAGGTTTCTAATAGCACAAGACGTGCCCGCTTCAGGGTTAAATTCCAAATCGTGACTCATAATTCGGATTTATCGTTTTTTGATTGTCTTTGCAGCCTTATAACTAGATTCTGAGTTGACCGATTCACATGACAGATACTAGGAAAACCAAAAACTTTGGAGTCGGTCAATCCGTTGATTGTGTATTACATTTTTGTGGCTGGGGTGTATTACACACCAGTACCCGGTTATTGTTAGTTTTTCAATACACAGAGTGTTCCATGTTTTTTGCACTTTAACAGAATCACGATTTTTCTTGTTACAGTATTCTTTTCAAAACACAATTTTTTACACGTGTGATACTCTATATGCGAACCATAAAGAAGTATATAAGATTTTGTATATCGTTTATAACGCATCGAACCTATCGTCGAACACAAAAATGAACTACACCAGGAAGTTTGGGATGACAAAATATTTTGACTTTTGCATGCCCATCTGTCTTTCTATCTGTTCGTAAACACCATAACTTTCGGAAGGACTAGGCTAGAAACTTGAAATTTTGTACAGCTGCGTTTCTAGTAAATAGTGGAGCTAAGGCTCTTGAACGGGCAAAATCAGATCTTTCCTTCCCCCTTCCCCCATACAAACGAAATAGTTTTTTGCGGTGAGTTTTATTCAAAGATTTGTGAAGGCAAAATATGCTTAGAATATGAGTTTATATAAAATCTAGTCGAACCACTCCTCCCCCCCATACAAATCAAAAACTTTTTTTTTCCTATTTTCTCGAAAACGGTACATTGTATCGAAAAATTTGAATAGACGAAGTGTTTTGAGAATATGATTTTACACAATCGTTCCATACATCAAAATACAATCGGAATATTCTCTCCCACACAAATAATTTTTTTTAATGAAAATTTGGTGTGGGTTAACGATTGCCCTGGGACAATTGTGGTTTTTCTTATGTTATTCTTTTACAAAAAAGACATCTGTTTTAAAATTAATCATATTTACGTATTAAGCGAATTAATTATGCGGCTAGGCACTTCACGTCCGTTATTTATCCAAGAGTGTGATCTAAGTTTTCGATATAATAGAGTTGAAAATTCTGAAGAATTGTCAAATTGGGAATAGATAAAAAGTTCACAATTTGAAATCAATATTTTTTGGGAAGAACGATGCAATAGTTGGCCATATCTATGCACATGACCTAACTTGTCAACCAGTGCACCTTGTACCTTGATTCTTAGCGATATGCCACACTGGCGAATCAGCTCCTGAAGCTGCCTGATCCCGACGTCAGTTGCACATGTAATCCAATGGTGCATGGCACACTGCAAGAAATGCTGACTTTTCTGTACTGACCTATTTGTAGCTGATATCAGGAACATGTCGGGTAGTTTCTAATGTCATTATTGTTAGATTAAATAAAATAAAATGATAATTTTCAATATTTGTTTCGTCTGACGGTAATAATTGTCATCAGTAACACAGTCTATTAAGGTAGCATGGCCACTCTCGAGATTATCGGCTCTCTAATTGATATAATGTTGACTTTAAAATAATTACTATTTGGGGACATCATAGAACTTTGACAAGTCTGTTTAACTAATAAACTTTTGAGCAAGCGAAAATAAATACAATATCCATCGAAGAGGAGAAATTAAACACAGCAATCGTACAAGCTGTAGAAGAAGGTAGATGCTTGTACGATTACACATACTCAGTTTTTTTAGCAGAGGAGAAGTTCTTCCTCCGAGTTCGACGTTTTGACGTTTGAGGTCAGCTGATCCCAGTCCACTGTGCCACGTCAACTGATCGAATAAATTCCTGCAGCTGCGCGACCTGATGTCGGGATCAGGCAGCTGCAGGAGCTGATTTGCCAATGTGACATCTACCTCATATTTTTTTTTTGAATATATGTAAATCTTATGGAATTTATTTTTGTCTTCACAAATTTCACCTGTAGATTCAGTTTGTTCCCATTCTGCCTTCATGGAAGTTAGTCCCCATTCTGCCGCCTTCAAATCTTGTAATATTTTAAATATAGAGTAAGTTCGGGTATTGTGGTACAGGCGGGTAATGTGGTACACTATCATTTCTCGCATATGAGATGTCGCATCGCAAGATCAAACATACAAAACTGTTTTTTGTGAAATTCTGCAACCATTGTTGGTGTTGACAAGTCCATGTTTTATTGATTTTTGAAAGGAACATTTTTGGATTGAGGCGAATTTGACCAAGAAATCATTTTTTTGGTTTGTCATGGTGAAAACGGCTAATATGGCATACTATTTCTTCCATACAAATATTTAATATTTGAATGGAAGAAACAGTATACCACATTACCCGCCAATTTTTTTAAGTACTACTTTTTCTAATAGTGTACTTTTTTGATCATATTTTTGTTTGTATGTTTATGGTTGCCAACATTGCTGTGGAATATTATAGGCAAGCCTTTGGAGATATCGTAAACGAAATTCTGACATACTTACTTTTGTCGTGGTGTTTTTAATCAAAATAAAATAAAGGATTTTAGTTCTATTTTACAATTTATTTAATAGTTCAAAAGTTAATGTAAAAATTTCACTTATTTTTTAATATTTTGTCTTTCCAATTTTTTTAGATTTCTTTTCACTCTTGATTCTAATAAAGTCTCATTTAATTTATTTTATAGTCACAATGATTTTGTATTTTATCGAATTTTAAAATTCTACAAAAAATTCACTTAAATTATGTTTGATTCTAATAAAATTTCACTTAATTTATTTTATTTTTATGCTGAAATTTTTTATTAAAGGTTTTGTCGCAGCAGAGCGCAACTTATGGCGGCAACTAGGGTAGAAACCCAGGGCCTTTTTTCTATTAAATTTTTTTAAGTTTATTATTTTGTTGCAATTTTGCAACTCGTATCGCGTAGTTAATAATTTTAGTTAGGAAACTTTAAATCAAAATCAAAGAAGAAACTTATAAAAAGCTTTTCATAATAAGCAAAATCTAATTTGATAATTCCCGATCGCGTACTTAGTCTTCATAGGTCGCAACTCTAGGTCGCATACCAGACTAAAGCTGGAAATATACGCTGCAATTATCGGTACAACCGTCGGGCTGATTTGCGGTCGCATACGATAATTGTATCGTGTGTGTGCACGAAATGACGGTTGTATGCGATATCGCAAGGTCGTACGTAGCCTGCGGTCGCATGCAACAGATTGTATCGTTTGTGGTCTGCCATGCGACCGTCGATACGATATTATTTTACAACTGTGCTGTGTGCTTCGAAAGATATTTGCTAGTAAAAACTGATTATTCGATCAAGATCGCAAATAAATCGTATTGTTTGTGTGCTGTATACAACCGTCGGCCCGCTATCGGTCCAACACAAGTCGGTACGACCATCGCAGCGTCTATTTTTACCTTAAAACTTCTAGTCGCAACTCGCGGTCGCAGTTCAAGTAAAAACTTGTTCTAATCTGACCGTACAGGTCTTTTCATAAGATTTTTACAAGTTAAAAATCCTATTGATCTTCTTTCTTTTTTCCCTTTCAATCATTTATTTTCTATTGGATTCCATCTCAGTTGGAATCTTAGAAAATCTTATGGGAGAATTTTATCCAACCTACTTTTAAAGTTTCCTTATTTGAAAATTGAAAACTTAATCGATTGGTTGGGAAAGATACGATCTTTGTAAAATCGTAAATGTTTTGCCCATCCTCCTTGTGAATCATTCGTAAGGATGCAAAGGAGAATTCATGAGTAGGATAGGCAAGATGAATTTACCAAGATAATGGTAAATTCATCTTGCCTATCCTACTCATGAATTCTCCTCTGGAATTGCATAAGGGATCATGCAAGGAGCGGTTGATCATTCGTGTGCGCCTATTGGCTGAAATCGAATTATCATTGTATTAGAAAGGATCTTAGGCATGATCATATATGTTTGGTATGAAAACCAAACGAACTCAAATTCGTTTTTATGTTTACAAATGCAAAAGAACATCTTTGTATATGGTTTCATCGTTTGTGTTTTTTGTATGATTCTTAGAACGAAACATAAATTACAAAAAGGATGACTTTTTATTGCATCTTAAACCAATTCTGTTTACGTTTTACATGTCACAGAATTTGTTTATGCATAACACATGGGATTTTCAATATTTTCTAGAAAATATTAGAATTACAAAAAATTATCTTTCATGATCATAAAACATGAAAAAGGTATGACATTTATTGCATCGCAACCAAATTCTATTTATGTTTTAATATACGTTTTTATAAAAAATACATGTGTTCTTTAATTTCCAAGGAAAAATATTAAGAAGATCAAATCCTTTTTCGAGGGTGATTATGAAAGAACTCGTCCTTTCATTTGATTATACCCGTATGGTGAAGCCAAAGGGTATACTAACTTTGCCTTACCGTTTGTAACGCCAAGAACCCGTCATCACACACAAAAATGAATTACACCAGTGTGTTTAGAATGATAAAAATAATTAATTTCTGCATGTCCGTCCGTCCGTCTGTGGCGCGGATTGCGGGCGCACGGATTGAGCTAGAGACTTGAAATTTTGCGCAGATTCGTTTTTCGTAAAATGCGAGGCTTAGTTCGTTAATGGGCAAAAATGGACCAAAAGGGGGGGTACCCCCCATACGTATGAAAACGTTTTTTGCGAATATCTCAAAAACGGTGCATCCTATCAAAAAAGTCCAAGAACAAACGTTATTTAGGATATGATTCTACATAAATCTCCCATACATCAAAATCCGATTGGAATAAATTTTAAAAAATCTTATTGAAAAGTTTTACTTCAAAGAGGAATTTTAATACAACTGTTCGAATTTTGATACGAATATCACCATACGGGTTTCAATAATTGCCAGATTGGCAATTATAGCTTTTGTTATGTTTATACCCGTATGGTGAAACCAAAGGGTATATTAACTTTGCCTTACCGTTTGTAACGCCAAGATCCCGTCATCACACAAAAAAATGAATTACCCCAGTGTGTTTAGAATGATAAAAAAAATTGAATTTTGCATGTCCGTCCGTCTGTCCGTCTGTCTGTCTGTCCGTCTGTCTGTCTGTCCGTCTGTCTGTCTGTCCGTCTGTCTGTCTGTCCGTCTGTGGCGCGGATTGCGGGCGCACGGATTGAGCTAGAGACTTGAAAGTTTGCACAGATCCGTTTTTCGTAAAATGCGAGGCTAAGTTCGTTAATGGGCAAAAATGGACCATTAGGGGGGGTACCCCCCATACGAACGAAAACGGTTTTTGTGAATATCTCAAAAACGGTGCATCTTATCAAAAAAGTCCAAGAGCAAAAGTTATTTAGGATATGATTCTACATAAAACTCCCATACATCAAAATCCGATTGGAATAAATTTTAAAAATTCTTATTGGAAAGTTTGACTTCAAATTGGAATTTTGGTATAACTGTTCGAATTTTGATACGAATATCACCATACGGGTCTCCAATGATTGCCAGATTGGCAATTATAGCTTTTGTTATGTTTTTAATATAAATTTGATGGTGGTGAAATTAGAGGAAATCTGATTCACTACACTTTTAAAACTAGTGATTTATTATAAAAATTAAAGAAGGTGTACCACAATACCCGAACTTACTCTACTTTCCAAAGACATTCCTTGTCTCATGAAATATTATTCAGGTGGAATATATCACTTTTCAAAAGTTTAGTTTTCGCTATTTTAATGTTATTATTTGTCAAAATCTTGTTTCGCATCGATATCTCCGAAAATGGTAAAACTGTGCTGCCACACCATGTGTATCACAGCTGTGAATCAAAGAAAACAAGATTGCGACAGTAGGTAGACTCGACGTTCTGAGCTCTCGACTTCATTGGCTGCGTTCAGACGAGGTTGAAACTGGTTGACTTCACCAAGTTTCCACTCGATTTTACGGGCCAGACGCTATCGGGTGTGTGCGGAGAATTCACCTGCTGGCTAGGCCGGGTGAAGTTGGTTGAAAACACATACACACATAGAGTTCAATGGTGGGGGTTCACAAAATTTTTCTTGCTACATGCACACATTGACATAGCATGTGTAAACTACTGCAGTGCAAAAGTTGAAAAACACTACGTGAGAACGCAAGCAGGTTTTTTCACCCAGAGTAACTTGGTTGACTTCAACCAGTTTTAACCTCGTCTGAACGCAGCCATTCAGAGCGAAAATTCCATTTAATTTTTAAATCAATTTATTACTAAATTAAATTACAATTAATAATTATTATTATTAATTAAATTATAATTTAAAGGTATTTGTTATTTTTTCTTGTTATTCATTATTTACTACGAACAGCTCTTAACCCCAATTCAATGCTATTACGATTGAAGCTTCTTGACCAATGAAACCAAAACTTTCATTTTCCCATCGTTGAAAGCTTTGATCTCTTTGGTCGAGAAGCTTCAATCGTAATCGCAATCGTAATCGTTAGTGTGAATTGGGCCTTAGTGATGTAAAATGAAGCGTTTTTTGCGAATGTCGCAATCTATGTTTTCTCTGATTCATGGTCCGCACTGGCTTTCGCAAACGGATTTTTGGTATACTAAAAAAAAATAAAAGTCAATGTAGTTCCTGTGTAAAAATTAGTGCGAAAGATTTATGAAAAAAAACTACATTTTTAATTTTTATAAAAAAAAATCATATACATAATTTTAAATAGTTTTGTGATCTTATAACTTTCTTAACTTTTATAGCAAAATTCAACAATGCAATTTTAAATATGAAACATAAAAAAACATTTACACTTTTTTTTTAAATTATAGCACAAATAATTTCATTTTGAAAATAACTTTTTTTTAAAGTTTTTATTTGTTAATTGTATGACTCCCATCAAGAAACATCAAGATTTTTTTCCAATTCGATTCTAAATTTAAACTTTTATTAATTTGTATCACTGAATACAAGTTTTCCTTATTTAATTCTCTCTATAGTTAATTACCAAACAAAAAAAAAACAAACAAACATGTTAAGAACATGTTGGTGCTTAAATTAAATGAACGGGTTCTCATTCGATGAATTGAAAATTGTGTCTTTACAGCCTCAAATAATGCAAAATGGAAGTGGTGAAAGTTGCGAATCGGCAAGCACATCATCAATAGGTTCAAATAATTCACATAGTAAGGCGCCTGGAGCCCAATTACAACAAAAAAATCTGTTTAATAATAGCAATACAAATGGAAATTGTTCTAGCAACAATTGCAATTCAACACAAGTAACAAGTTGTAGTACAATGTCTCAATTTCCTGATTTCACAACTGATATGGCGAAACAAGTAATGCATACGCTCTTTACGCTCAATCAATATAGATATATATATATATATACATATATATATATATTTATATATCTATATACATGTGTCTCAATTGAATTTAAAAAAAAACATTTTTCACTAATTTTCCATTACAGTTATTGGCTATTGAAAATGATCCTAATATTAATCAACTAGAAAAGGAACAAAGAAAATTATGTATAAATTTTGGTTTGCCAATAGACAGAATATGTAAGTTACTAAAAAACAAACAATAAACGATTTACATATTTAATTTAATTTTGTTCCGTGCTTGTTGTTATGTTTTATTTTTAAACGATTTATTCTACTAATATATGATATTTACTGTGTTAGCTTCTTGCTCTATAGATGAAATGCGTGACCTAGTTCCAAATCAAAGAGATAATCCTATATCAGCGGGACTGGCACAATCAGGACTCTTACAGCGTTCGTCAGCTCCAATCAACATTCCCAGTTCGCCAATTAGTAATTCATTACCTGGTATGCTTTTTTATATTTTATTAATCTTTTATGAAGAGCTATTCTAAAATGTTTTGTTTTTTCTCGTTAATTTTTTCTAGTAAACATTCCGGGTAGTTCATTAGGAAATTATAGTCCAACTAATCATTCGAATTTATTTTCGGTAGCCGAAGTATTCAATATTAGCGGATCATCAGCTAATAAATTAAGTAATTCTTTAAGCAATCAAGCTGATAATTTATTTTTCCAATCTCACATAATATCGCCGGGTTTCGGAGACTCTCTTTCAATAAGTCCCTCTTTGAGGTAAGTACTAAAGATTTTCAATTAAAATTGATTAATTCTAATCGTTTTACTCTATTTCGTTTAGGATTCCTGAACTAAATTCAATTCGTGATGAGCTAGCTAATAACTCAGTTAGTAATAGTCTTTTTGAAAATAGTTTACAAACAAATAAGCAAGCATTTTCAATACCATCGTGTGTTAACTCAAATATATCTGAACTAAGTCGCTTACGTGATGAATTAGTTAATAAAAATACACAAATAATGCAATACACAAAGGCTTGGAAATCTGAATTAGAGGAATGTAATAGGAAAGTAAGTATCAATTTTTCATTATTGCAAATTTTATAATATTTGATAAATTATGATTAGTACATGGAAAATCGCTTTACAGCATAACAAAAAAATTTTGACTTGAAATTATTTTTTTTTTTAAAATCGATCAGAAATAAAATTTTTCTTATCGTCAAATGCGGACGAAAACCGCAAAAAAGAAGATATTTTTAATAAAACTTATGAAAATCAAAAAACAAATCCCCAATTTTTACTTTCCTCTGCTATAGAGAGAAAGTATTATATTCATGACGGAGACCGACTCGAGAACGGGGGCAGAAAGAAACTTTCTGATCGAATATCCGTTTCAGGCAAAACTATGAGGATGTCATTACATCTGTCTATCCGGTTTACGAACGTGTTTGAGCGACTTGAAAATTTTAAGCTTTATGGATGTTACGAAAATTGCAGTTTTCTATCAAGTTTTGAAAAAGTAACGTTAGATATAAGGAGACACCCTATATAGTGTTTTGAAAACTTTTTCGAAAACTACAGGAAACAAAATTTTATACATTTTATCCTTGAACGGTTTTTTTTGTATCTCTAACAGTTCTCAAGATATTTGAAAAAAAAAATGCACTTTTGAGGGAAAATGCACATAATCAAATTCAAAGAAAATAAAATTTTTTGCATTTTTCCCTTTAACGGTTTTTACGTATTTTTAACGGTTCTGGAGATATTTGAAAAAAAACATATTTTTACTTATTTTTTCTGAAACTAAATGTTGCAGAGAAAAGTTTTGTGTTGATTACAACTGATATTTTAGTATGTTATAAAGTTGATTTATTACTTTTCATTTAAAATGAAAAAAATCCGAATATCGAAGAATACATACAGGAAATGACTTTTAAATTTGGTTCAACATTTTCAGCTTTCACTTTCACTTGTTTCGTTGTGTTCTTCCTTTTTGCCCATAGCCTGGTATAAGCAAATCGTTCGATATCAGTTTAATGCTACCAGGCGTTGTCCCGCTATTTTTTCTTTGTCCCAAAAAGTCAAAACACAAGGAAATCCCACACTTTAATTGCAATATTGCACGGGAACACGATTAAAACGTTCGTATCAGATGAATACGTGAACGTCCCATCGCTGAATATTTCGGATCGTTCGCGATGAACGTGGATGCGGATAAAATGTATTTTTATCCGAAAAAAGTGGAAAAATGCGAACAAAAGTCTCAAGAAACTTAAATGATTTTTCAACCGAAATTTTCTTTTTGAAAAATCAAGCCGTCGAAAATTGTTGTTTTTTGGGGACCCCTACTAACTTTTTATGAGGAACATTTTTTTTCCAAAGACACTATAATATTTTTTTCTAACGGTTCAGTAGATATGGCCATTTTCTTTCAAAAATTGTTAAAGAACCCCCCAAAAGAGAGGAGTGGGGTTATCGCCTAAACAAAAAAAAATGTTGTTTTCTGTATAAATAAAACAGTTTTAGTATAGCCGTTTTTAACCGTTATTTTCAGGCTTTGAGTACCCTGTTTACAAAAACTAGTGAGGATAGAGCAGAAAAATAGAATAAAAAAACTGCAACAACTGAAGTCGTGTTCAGCGACCCCTAAATAGTCTAAAAGCTTAATAGATCGCCAAAAAACCCATTTTTGATGCAGTGTAATTGAATTAATTTTTCTGGAATGTACCCGAATATGTCTGATAGCAAAAAAAGTTAAATTTAGTTATATTTTCCAAGATTCCGCTATGATCAAACCCATAGAAAAACCTCTAAGATATCTCACTGTCGAGAACAAAAGGGCACGAAAAATTATAATCAATATCCGAAAGCTTAAAGCTTTTTGTACACGTCGTCAAATTAAAAATTTTTGCGAATCATTTATTTTCGCATATGCTGGCGTTAGTTACGTAGAATCAAATACTTGGGAAGCAGACAGGTTTCCGGGAGGGTTTTTGATTGGTTTTAAACGTGTGCGGGGATTTTCGACCAAATTAAGAAGTTTGTTGCATAAAATCAAAACGCTAAGAAACCCCAAACACCCTTTAAATTTAAGGGTAGCGGATGGGCTCGTACCTTGGATCGATTGTAAAGGGTGTTTTTTTTAGACGTGTGGTTTTCAAGAAGAAATAAAACGCATATAATTGAATGTTATGGCCAAGAGTTTAGCTTTATTATAAAGATAAGGGTTTGCCATTATGTTTTAAAATTCCAGCCGAGAGGCCCAATTTTCGACCACTTTTTGCAGCAATTGGGGCCGTATGTCAGCAATAACGCGCCGAATATTCTCTTCCAAGGCGTCAATCGTCTCGGGCTTATCTGCGTAGACAAGCGACTTCACATAACCCCACAAAAAATAGTCCAGCGGTGTTAAATCGCACGATCTTGGAGGCCACGCCACAGGCCCACGACGTGAGATAATGTGCTCACCAAAAGTTTCCTTCAATAAATTGATTGTTTCGTTGGCTGTATGGCATGTAGCGCCGTCTTGTTGGAACCAAAGGTCGTCCACATCAACATCCTCCAATTCAGGCACGAAAAAGTCAATAATCATGGCTCTATAGCGTTCCCAATTGACTGTAACATTATGGCCGGCTTCATTTTTGAAGAAATATGGACCAGTGATTCCCTCTGCCCATAGAGCACACCAAACAGTGACTTTTTGAGGATGTAACGGCGTCTGAAGAATGGCTTGTGGATTACCATCCCTCCAAATGCGACAATTTTGCTTATTGACGTACCCATTCAACCAAAAGTGGGCTTCATCGCTGAACAAAATTTTCTTGTGAAAATCGGGATCGGTGGCCATCTCGTTTTGAGCCCATTCACCGAACGTGCGACGCGCTTGATGGTCGTTTGACGAAATGGCAAACCAAACTGAGCATAAATCAAGTGACAACTGTCAAAAAGACCAACTCCGAAAAAAGTAGTGCCAGATTGAAAACCACACGTCTAAAAAAAACACCCTTTACCTTGGTGTGACTGCCATTAATCCATTAACTCCTGCCGTACTCAACCGAGTAGACCGGATACGTCTGTGGTAATAATAGAGCGGGAGCCGTAGAACAAAAAATAACAACGAACAGTTGACGGGACAAAATTTATTGCAGGATGTAGATCTTGGTCCAACTAAGAAAAAAATGTTCTACAGCAACCTTGTCAGGTGGTGCTAAATGGGTGACAGATCGCGTTTTATACCGCGGTTTCGTTGTTAAAAAAAAACATAACAAAAGCTATAATTGCCAATCTGGCAATTATTGAAAACCCGTATGGTGATTTAAGTGAACGGCGAACAGTTGTATCAAAATTCCACTTTGAAGTCAAACTTTTCAATAAGATTTTTTAAAATGTATTCCAATCGGATTTTGATGTATGGAAGTTTTATGTAGAATCATATCCTAAATAAGTTTTGTTCTTGCACTTTTTTAATAAGATGCACCGTTTTTGAGATATTCACAAAAAACGTTTTCTTTCGTATGGTCCATTTTTGCCCATTAACGAACTTATCCTCGCATTTTACGAAAAATCGACCTGCGCAAAATTTCAAGTCTCTAGCTCAATCCGTGCGCCTGCAATCCGCGCCACAGACAGACGGACGGACAGACGGACAGACAGACGGACGGACGGACAGACGGACGGACATGCAAAAATCAATTTTTTTTATCATTCTAAACGCACTGGTGTAATTCATTTTTGTGTGTGATGACGGGATCTTGGCGTTACAAACGGTAAAGCAAAGTTAATATACCCTTTGGTTTCACCATACGGGTATAAACCTTAGAAAACCAGAAAGAGATAAACTCTTGTAATTTTTTGTAAGAGTGACTGAAAAGCAGCCAGAGCCTACCTACCACATTTTAGGAAATTATCGTCTTTCCCCTTTAATTTTATGCTTGATCAGGGGTGTCCAACCTCTTAGCTTTCCTGGGCCACATTGGGAAAAGACGACTTATATTGGGCCACAAATAAAATATACTAACCCTAAAGATAGCTGATTAGTAAAAAACATAGAATATAAACATACTTAGTTAACAATTTTAAGTAATTTAAACTTCATTAATTCATAATGTTTGTAAATTTTGTTGGGCCACATTCAAACACGTCCTGAGCCGCATGCTTGGAGGGTTGGACAAGCCTGTGCTAGATAATCAAAAGAGAGCTTTTCTGAAAAATCGTGTTCCCGACCAAACCGATTACTCTTACAATTGTTGACCGATTGACTTACAACTTTTACTGTAAGCTTTAAAATTACATTATCTACATATATGAGTACAAAAGATATTTGAAAAATTCCGTTTTGTAAAAATGGGCATACTAGAACATTTTTTTTTTTTGCAAAAAGGAAATGTGAAAAATTGTTTATAAAAACATAAGAAAAGCTACAATTATCAGGTGTTAATCTTTAAATACTCTATATAAGGAAAAACCACATTGTTATTGAAAAAAATCAATTTGTATGGAAGCAGTAGTCTGTTTGGATTTTAATGTATGGAACGGTTATATAAAATCATATCCTAAATACATTTCGTTTTCACAAATTTTTCACTACGATGCGGGAGGGAGGAAGGAATATAAGGGAGGGAGGAAGGAATATGAGGGAGGGAGGATGGAATGGTTCAACTGGATTTTTATGTACAGATGAGTTATGTAAAATTTTATTTGAAACACGAATGGACGAACGGACGGACAGGACATGCAGAAATCAAAATTTTTTGTCATCCCTAACACTCTGGGATAGTGTTTTTTCGTGTCCACCGATTTTTTCGATGCATTATAATCGGCATACTAAATCTAATATACTTCTACATGATACTCATATAGAGTATAAAAAAGTTTACATTGTATTTTAAAAATTGATGATGTAGTTTGAAAGCTGCAGTAAAAATTTCTAGTCAAGGATATTCACGTTACTCTTACAGAACGCCAACGAATTTTTTCAAAGATGGTACATAAAGGTTTTTTTCCATCCAGAAAATTTAAATTTTAAATCTAGCTAATTTAATTAATTTATGGTTAGATGTACGTTTTACACCTATTTATAACTTTATAAATGCGACACTTTACAAACCGCAAATCTGTAAGTTTTTAGCAAAACCAGCCGAAAATTCTAGGGTGAAACTTTTCAGTTATAAATTTAAATATTTTATATGCTACGTCATATACATATAACTTCATTAAAAAGTAATGCTTGACTTTTAAAAAAAATTACTATGCACCAAAGGTTATAAAATGTGGAAAATACTTTCTCAGCCTAACATCCGTATTCCGAAGAAAACCAGAGTGGTGTTTCTTTATATTTGGGGATTTTCTATTGGGGCGCCCCTAAACCGATTTTAATGGGCCCATAACCTTGACATAGGCATAAAACGTTGTTCATCTTAATTTTTTATGCTTTAAGCGACAACAGATATGTTGAACATTGATGTGAGTTTATTTACATGGCTGTTGGCAAAAATCTACTTTATGGTTGGTATATGTTCCCACCGGATTTTTTGCTATCATCAACATCTTTGCCTAACTGTCCCCTTGCATTACATTTTTTTCCTCGTATTGCTTTCGAATGTGACGACCTTCCGAGATAGCAAGATTCGAGTATCCATGACAAGGGTTTGGTTTCGTTCAAAAACAATATATACCAACAAAAACAATAATTCGACTAAAGAAACACAAGTATGAAAACTTTTCTCTGGAAGCATTGGTTTAACCTTAATCCCTTTTGGCAACTGTAATATATCCACTTTACTCGTAGAAGAGTCTACAAGGGATATATGTTTTTTAGGCACAATACTGCAAAATATATTGTTTTTTTTTGTTAGTTTGCAGTTTTACACAATACATCTAACCGCAAAATATGTGCTCGAAACTTGAACATAAAAAAAGTTTCTAAAATCTTACTCGCATTTACAGTGGACACCTGGGATTACCAACAACATATGCTTGAGATTAAAGTTTGAAAGGGTTTTTAGGGAATTCTATAGTTTCTTGCTTAATTTTAAATTCATTGCACCAACCAACGCTTAGCAAAAAAATATCTCTATAGGAAAGATAATTTCATAAAAAAGTTTAATATAGTTTCAAAACCGAGTCTTGGTTATATTAATTTCAGGGAACATTTTAAGCTCTTTAGGAAAACACTTTATAAATATCGCTGCAAAATCCACAAGCTTTTTGAGTAAACATGTCACCGAATGAAAATAAAATCAAAACACTGTATGAAATTTATTTAAAGACTTATAAAAAGATATTTTTCCTTTTCTTACATATACAGTAATCCCCGGATAACTGCACAACCCCTTTAACTGCAACTGTAATTCGAACCCCGTGCACATTCTTAAGAATTCCACACAATAATTATCGCTTAACTGCAACCCGCTTAAGAGCAAACCCCCTATTATTGCACGAAAAATAGTCTTCAATTAGGTTTCTCCGTCATATATTTTCCCTCGGATAAGTGCACGAGTGCTTTTTTCCCTTTAATTTTTAATAGTATATTTTGTTGTATTTTCTTTATCGTCTGTATGTACCTTTAATACCACTGGTAAGGGTAGAAAAACCAGTGCAATTTATGTTGTGTTCTCACAATCCCAAAGATTGAATGCACAATTTTCTGAAGTTAGAACCCTGATAAGTGTACAATTTCGTGCAGTAAACAGGGTTCCGCAAAGGTGCCCAATTTTTGCTATTAAAAGAGTATCGGATAAGTGCAAACCCTCGTAATTGCACAAGAAATCCAGGATTTTTCCCATGTGCAGTTATCAGGGGAATACAAACAACAAAGGTGTTAAAATCACATGAAAAATAGAAATCAGAACGGAGTTTCGCACGTCCCCGTGATATATAAGGTATGGTCCCTGAATATAGGCACCCTTATTTTAAAACGTCATAAAAACTGAACGGATGGGTCTTTTTGAATGAAACCAACGGAATGAGACGCGGTAAATTCTCTATATTTTGGTGCGTTGAAAATCGGTATTTAAAATGCTGGGAAAATGGAATTTTAAAATGCTGGGAAAATGGAAAAAAGGGCTTCTAATATGGCCCCCTTCGAAATTAATGAATCCATGCTTAAAATATTATGCTTATGGACGATGTAGTCTTTATAACTTTTTCGAGTTCTATGCGTTACAAATGGTAGAGCATAAACCTTTTATACCCTACTCGGAAAAACATATGGGAGCAATTCTCCCTAAATCTAATGATTCAGTCCTATAGTTATAGAAAAAACATAACAAAAGCTATAATTGCCAATCTGGCAATCATTGGAGACCCGTATGGTGATATTCGTATCAAAATTCGAACAGTTATACCAAAATTCCACTTTGAAGTCAAACTTTCCAATAAGATTTTTTTTAATTTATTCCAATCGGATTTTGATGTATGGGAGTTTTATGTAGAATCATATCCTAAATAACTTTTGTTCTTGGACTTTTTTGATAAGATGCACCGTTTTTGAGATATTCACAAAAAACGATTTCGTTCGTATGGGGGGTACCCCCCCTAATGGTCCATTTTTGCCCATTAACGAACTTAGCCTCACATTTTACGAAAAACGAATCTGCGCAAAATTTCAAGTCTCTAGCTCAATCCGTGCGCCCGCAATCCGCGCCACAGACGGACAGACAGACAGACGGACAGACAGACGGACAGACGGACGGACATGCTAAATTCAACTTTTTTCATCATTCTAAACACACCGGTGTAATTCATTTTTGTGTGCGATGACGGGATCTTGGCGTTACAAACGGTAAGGCAAAGTTAATATACCCTTTGGTTTCACCATACGGGTATAACGAGGAGTTAACGGGACAAAATTTGTTGCAGCATCTAGATCTTGGTCCAACTAAGAAAAAAATGTTCTACGGTAACCTTGTCAGGTGGTGCTAAATGGGTGACAGATCGCGTTTTATACCGCGGTTTCGTTGTTAAAAAAAAACGACGAGTTAACGGGACAAAATTTGTTGCAGCATCTAGATCTTGGTCCAACTAAGAAAAAAATGTTCTACGGCAACCTTGTCAGGTGGTGCTAAATGGGTGACAGATCGCGTTTTATACCGCGGTTTCGTTGTTAAAAAAAAACGAGGAGTTAACGGGACAAAATTTATTGCAGAATCTAGATCTTGGTCCAACTAAGAAAAAAATGTTCTACGGCGACCTTGTCAGGTGGTGCTAAATGGGTGACAGATCGCGATAAATGACATACGTTTTAGTATTTTGGCAAGAGTTCAGTTTAGCGACAATGACGCTACAGATTTTTGGTGTATAGGGAGGGATAGAGGGAGGCATCCCCTATCCAAAATGTGTATTTTTAGTCATCGCTCGCCCCCCTTGCCCCCTCCAGGGGTCCTCAAACTTTGTATGAAACTTTTTTCTGGGGGCTGGTAGGGGGGTGTGTGGTACCTCAAATGAAAGGTAATGAAGAGTACATTCCATGATGGGATTTCCCCCCTCACCCTTCGATTTACCGCACGAAGGTGTATAAATACCCCACGAAGGGGTATAAATCGAAGGGTGAGGGGGGAAATCCCATCATGCTATATATTTTTGGAATGTACTCTTCATTACCTTTCATTTGAGGTACCACACACCCCCCTACCAGCCCCCAGAAAAAAGTTTCATACAAAGTTTGAGGACCCCTGGAGGGGGCAAGGGGGGCGAGCGATGACTAAAAATACACATTTTGGATAGGGGATGCCTCCCTCTATCCCTCCCTATACACCAAAAATCTGTAGCGTCATTGTCGCTAAACTGAACTCTTGCCAAAATACTAAAACGTATGTCATTTATCGCGATCTGTCACCCATTTAGCACCACCTGACAAGGTTGCCGTAGAACATTTTTTTCTTAGTTGGACCAAGATCTAGATGCTGCAACAAATTTTGTCCCGTTAACTCGTCGTTTTTTTTTTAACAACGAAACCGCGGTATAAAACGCGATCTGTCACCCATTTAGCACCACCTGACAAGGTTGCCGTAGAACATTTTTTTCTTAGTTGGACCAAGATCTAGATCATGCAATAAATTTTGTCCCGTTAACTCGTCGTTTTTTTTTAACAACGAAACCGCGGTATAAAACGCGATCTGTCACCCATTTAGCACCACTTTGGGAGGTCGCCGTAGAAGAATTTTTTCTTAGTTAGATCAAGATCCAGGTATTCAAACATATTTCGTCCCGTCAACTGTTCGTTGTTATTTTTTGTTCTACGGCTCCCGGGCTATAAGTTAATGTAGCTTAAGACGATTTTCAGGCAAAAACAAACTCATCTGTATTTGCATTTTCAAACAGATCTTTTTGGGTTCGGCTGAAAATAGTTTAGGCTACTTTAACTGATTAGCGCAGACATGAACAAATTTTTTTTTTCAGAATTTTCTTTTTATTTTGATTATTTTATAAGAATAAATTGGTTTTTCTGTTAAAAATATTCAGTGGTTTTTTCAAAGGCATTAATGGGTTAAGCATAAAGTGGAAAAGTGGAAAAACGTCCAGTTTGCTCCTGAGAAAACAGAGTTTGCTCCTGAGAAAACAGAGTTTGCTCCTCTTGTTTCTAATCGTCGGCAAATGTATTTGTTTCCCTACACTAACAAAAACTGTTTTCGCAGCTAAAAACGTGTTTTAATCGTATTGCGATATTTGAATAGTAACTGTAAATTTCGCTGTGATATTTTCGGAAATAATGATATTTTGAAAATCATGTGATATTCTCGGAAACCACTAATACATAAATTTTAGGTAAACATGGAATTTTAGCGAAAAAACGAAAAGCTATAAAAGTATCAAGTCTTCCCATACAAGGTAAGGTGATTCATCAGTTTGATTGGCTTTAATTCATTTTTGCATCGATTAATGGATAATTTGGAGTACTTTAAATTATATCGCAAAAATGACAGTATTGTACCTTGAACCAATTGTCAGTGTGTACCTTGGACCTTTGTTTTTGTTAGGAGAAAAATTAATACAAGCAAATCTCGATTATTTGAACTAATGTTTGCAAGCGTAGTTCAATAAATCGAACTGTTCAACTAATCGCGACAAAAAAATCTTAAAGCAACATATGCTTAAGTAATCAAATACTATTTTATTTACGTTTTTATTTTTTTATGGTACACTTTTTTAAGTTGATTTAAAAAAATCATGTTTGCATTTATTTGGCAGCATTTCCGAAGTCTTCTGCTTTAATTCCCAGTAAATGAAGTTCGGGATTCCAATTTGTTTTGCCCAAAGTATGTCCAATTCAAAGGCATTTAAAGCAGCAGTACCCTTAAATAATTTATCTACGATTTCAATTCCATTTCCCTCTTCATTTTCAGGTGAAATTGTGATATGGATACAACCGTCAGGAGCGTTTTCTCCGACTAACTCATATTCTAGCCAGTCGTTTATTTCAGAGCCTGTGTGCTTAACATTTGCAACTTTATGCAACAGTGATGCTATGTAGTCCATATGTGAAGATCTATATGTAAATAAAACTCAAAAATTCAAAAATAGTGCTTTAGAGAATAAGGATTCGTAGATACATACTTTCTAGGTCTTTCTTCTAAATGATTTGTTTTAGCTCACTGTGTGGTATTTCATCTTCAAGATCATCCAAATGTAATGGTAATAAGTTTGTCCAGGATTTTTCTAGGTTTTCTTTTTGAACTTGTTGCCAAGGTTTTCCTATTGAAATTGTTGCCAAGTGAACACATGTCGAAGATAAATGTTTTTCAGGTACGTTATTACATTTCTTTTCCTTCACAAGCTCAATTATATTTCGATAGAACTAATACTGTGCAATTCGCAGGGAGGTAAATTGCAAAAAATCTTTCATCCCCGCGTACCAATTCACATCCTGGTGGGTGATTGGAACCGTTGGCCAGAATTAAGTGTGTAAGATTGTGCTTATTTTGATAACGCCTAATCTGTTTAACAAAACTGTTGTTAGACTAGTCCAAGAACAAATTTGGAGTCATTTCTGATTCATAGTTCTGAAGATATCGTGGTTTTGATGATTTACCGACAATTAGTGGCTTTAATTTATAGTCTTCAGATGAATTAACGCTGAGCATAAAAGTTAATTAATCTTTGCAAACTTTACGCTCAGGAGCCGATTTTTCACAGCGGCATCTAACTTAGAAGCGTCATTTCATAGTTTCTCACATGTGATTTTTAAATGACGTAAACTAAACTGCTTCTTGATTTTTTTACCATCCTGAACTGGCATTGAAATTATTTTCGGTCCCATAAACATTTTTATAAATTTGCATTGCCTTGGCGATAACGGGAACATGACGATCCAGTATTCATTCGTGGAGAATCTCTTCCACATTAGGATATTCACCCATCTTAGTAGTTTTTCACCAATCTTATGACGAATACGAATCGCACGTTTAGAGCACACTCTACTTTTAAGCAAAGCAATTTTGCTTTTTTCAAAATTTCCAACTTCGTTGCCCCGGAGCCGAATTTGCCTTGAATACGCGAAATAAATAGAATTGTCAAAAATGTTTATTTTCTTTTAATTTCGCGTTTTTTCTTATATTTGTGTGTAAAAGTGATTAAATAGTGTTTAAATAATTATCAGTGACTTCGAAATGTAAATGATGTGTGTGAAAATTAAAAAAAAAAATCAAAAGCAGTAGAAATCCATCTGTTTCCACCAAAAATTGCACTTTGTGCTCGAAAAAGGGAAATTGCTTTGCAATTCCAATAGACAAATTTTTCGTAGAGTGGTCTAAAATTTGTCAATCGAATGCGAGTTTTCGGAGCGAGCAATTTTCAAGCAAAAAGTGTAAGCCATTCGAATACACCATTAGTAGTTACGCACGAACTTTTGTGTAATTATCTGGGAAACTTTTTCAATTATCTTTTCGGTTTGATTCTTTTGGGCGGCATTTATTTTATAAAAGTTTAAATAACAGAATATAAGTTCAAATATTAGAGGTAATGAACAAAAAAATGGTTGGTTCAAATAAAGGGTGTTTAAATAGTCGAGATTTGCCTGTAATTCAAAGTTTTTCGAAATTAAAATATTTTTGTAGTCATATGTGTATGTCCAACATTTATTACAATACTAACGGAGAAAATTTAGAGTAACATTTAAATCGAGCAAATTTTCAAACTCTGGTGGAATTCACTGGAAAAAATACCGTTGTCCGGAAAAAATACTCACCCCCATCTAAGGCATCCGCTTAGAAAAATATTTAAAGGAAGAGTAAAAAACCTACTGTTACATTTTAGTGTTGGTCCAAGGTACAGGCCGCGGTAGTCCAAGGTACATGCATATCGTTGTACCTTGGACCGCGGAAAGTTGAGTTATATAATTTGATTTCCCCAAAAAATAGTAACGATCATCGCACAAAGAGTTATTTTTTACGTTATATATTAATGTTTTGATACCGATTGAAAAGTAAATTCCGATCCAAGATACGAAATCTTCCTCATAATTGACCCCGGAATGGCGAAATTTTTATCTGCGACTACTATAATTAGAACTCCTCGAACAAGTTCTAATTATAGTAGGGTCAGGTACAGTGAAGTGGTCCACGTTTTTATTATTGGCCATAAAATGGTCAAAAATTGGAATTTTTGCATGATAAGATAGTCAAATCGCAAGCGCAGGACCTAAGCTAAGTTTCTGCATTCACATATTGCCAACTTTTTGACAATAAATTTAATTTTTAGGCATTTATTGAAAACTTTGATTTTTCGAGTTTTCCAAAATGGTAGGGAGAAGTGGTCCACCCTCAAAATTTTTCCAGAAATCGCATAAACATAAAATTAATGGGTTTCAGGGCAAACATGCCTGACCTATTTTATATGTTCTGCAAACAAAAAAAAAAAAAACAAAGAAATGCGCCGCAGGATAAAAGACATGCACCATAATAAGTTTTACCATTTCGAGGTCAAATATATTTTTAAATCGAAATCTCAAACTGGCTGCTCTATTAGTAAGTAACTTCATTGTTTTTTTTTGACGTTTTGGTTTTATGCAGCGAACGTTAAAAACCCCCCGTTCTGGACATGGGGCGCCCATTCGACTTGACTGGAACTATGTTTCAATGGTAGTACCTCGTCCGAATGATTCTTTATCTAACTTGGAAAACCGCATCCCAATCAGTTAAGCGATTCCACAGTTAACAGGTGAAAAGTCCTGAAGGAAGTGTGCACATCAATTAACTCACAAATTAACTCACAATTTTGGTTTACATCCTGAGTAGCCTTTATGTCAACTGCTTCGTTATCGGTTGAAATATCGCTAATTTACGACAGTAGTATCATAACTTAAAAATGAGCATTAATTGAGTTAATGATGCCGAATGATTCGTTTTGACATCTTCTCTCATCTGACAAAACGTCTTCGCTCTATAAGAAATATTCGCTATGGTAGAGCATTTGTAATATGTTTGTATTTTTTTTTATTTAGAGAATTTATTACAAATTCACTCCAAACCCTTAACAAGTGTCTGCTGATAATTGACATTTTTTGAGTTATGGCATTGTTGTAGCAAATGAGCGATATGTTCTCACGTATACGTCACCCGAAAACGTCACGATTGACATAAACGCTGTTCGGGATTCGATGGTAAAAGTGCATTTAATTACTTTTTTGTATTGAACATTTAAGATGGCATTAGCTGAACTCCAAAGAGACAAAGCAAAGGATGAAGCACAAGAGTGGAAAGAGCGCTATGATTTAGTACAATCACAACCAAATATGACAAGAGATCTGCGTGGGTTATCAATACAAAAGTTAAAAATTTTACAAGTGAGTAGTATTTTTTTGTTATATTTTCCTATCGGTTTATGTAAAAAAATTTGCATTAATAATGAAACGCAACAAAACTTTCTTATAGGCAAAATTACGTTCAGATCTTGAAGAAGTTGAAAAAGTATTATATTTAGAAACAGCTACAAAATGTATGAAATGTGAAGAGAATAACCGTACAATAACATTGGAACCATGCAATCATTATGTATTATGTGATGCTTGTGCACATTTAGTTAATGAATGTCCATATTGCCAAACACCGGTAACATCGCAGGCTTAAATATATAACAAGATCATAATAAATCTTTAAACAAAATATTAATAATGATTATGAAATAGTTTCCTTTTTTTAAAAAAAAATATTTTAAATCGAATCACAAAACAGATAATATATTTGTGGATAATATATCCAAACTTATTTTTCTTTCACGTTTGTTATATATATGAAAATGTATTTCATTTCGATTATAATATTTCTTTTTGTCTAGTAACTGAGTTAAGATGTTTTTTAAAGAAAAATCAATTTAAAAAAATATTACATATGTATGTGAAAAATGAAAAAAAGTCAGTCAAAAAATCTATTCGAATAGCAAATGCAAAACCTTAAAAAAAAAAGTATTTAACTCGGGAATGAGAGATTTTAATTTCTTATAAATTTAATGCATTTATTATTTTAACCAGAAGTGTGGAGTCGTTCTGAAAAAGTCCCAACTTCCATTTCGAGACCGCAAATTTTGAAAGGCCAACAGACACCGACTTCGATTCCGATCCTGACTAACTTCAAGTGTATTCTATTAAGATACAAAATTGAATTTTTTTTTTCTAACCTATTTATTAAGATGAGAATCAAACTGAGATAATTTAAAAGAAATGAGTTCGCGTTCGAGAATATATTATTTATTTTAAGGAATATAAAGACAGGTCCATTTTTCAAGGAGACCATAAACAAAGATACTTGAAAACAAAAGTTTTTTTTTGTAGAAGATAACAGATCAAAAATTAACTTAATTGACAATATTTAAAAAAAATGTTTGAAAAGCGAGTTATCAGGACTTTGTCATTAAACTTCTAATATGTCCGACTTCATTCCTGCCCTTAAATCCGATCTAACGATTTTGAGGGCTGAAAACAACCAACGACGTGGTGATCAAAACAGCATTTCAGAGTATTTTAGTACAATCTCAGAGTATTTTAGTAATTTTTTTGGAACAATGAATCAAATTTTTAAACTTTTTAGTTCACAAACTAAACTATTTGTTTACGAAATTTCATTTTACAAAATTTCAAATTTTAGTTTGAAAAAGTATAAAGTTTAGCTTTCGAAGTAGTGGCTTTTATAACGACTCCGCCTCCAGGCAAAAACTTATAACTCCGCGACTTCGACTTTGACTCTGACTCCACACCCCTGATTTTAACTTAGATTGTTTAGTATTTTTTTAAATTATAACAAATTTATATATGAAAAACAAATAATAGGTGGCACAAAATAAAAGAAATATTTATCAACAAGAATAAAGTTTGTAGACACACTTTTAATGAAAATGGGCACTTATTACTGTTTGCAATTTATGAAAATGAATAGGTTACATTTTTCATTGTGATTTTTTATTCGTACTATGCTAAAAGTTATGATAAAGTGAAATTGTACAACCTTTAGCAGAATTTATGTCAAATATGAAGTTAGCAGTTGATATACATATGTCAACCACTATCGCTACCGTTGACATAAATGCTGCTTGAGAACAGATTTTCACATCCAAAGCGTTTGTCTTGTCGGTAATTTTCTAACAAAGCGCAAAGCATTTGAGATTTTTAAGAAAGTTTTTTCAAGTTTTCCTCCAAGTACTCTTGCTGTTTTACAAGATGTAAGATATTTTTTTTAGCATTTAAATTATTTGTAAAAATTTGGGTGTTTTTTTTTTTAAATTTACATTTCTTTTTGATTTTTTTACAATACACCAGTTTGATTGTTTTTTTACAATACACCAGTTTGATTTTTTTTTTACAATACACCAATTTTTGGTATTTAAGAAAAAAAATAACCTGTTGTAACATTATTAAACATGAAATAAAAAATGATACAATCAAACTAAACTGTGAATCTAAGATTATTTGAAATCTCCGTACAAGATTTATTTCCAACAATGATGTTTTGACACATTTTTGATGTGATTAATCTGAAATGCCTAAATCAATCGAATGCTTAAAGTTTTTTTTTATGGATCATTGAAGAAATCCCAATGCATTTTGAGAATAATATCATATGCAGTAAAGTTCCGCTCCATACGTTAGTTACGTTACGAAAAAAAAAACAACAAATCGAAGTTTTCAACAAAATTGTTATCACGGATATAACAATTGAATAAAAGACTTTTGAAAAATGTTCCTGGGACATATATCTATCGAGTCAGCTTGATGAGTCCGCCACATGTTTGTATGTGTGTGTGTGTGCGTTCGTTCGTATGTATGTACATATATAACAAAATTTGTAAGATCGACTTCTACCAGTAAACCTTAACGGTTTTTATCCAAATGGAATGGCAAAGGTGGTGGTTGGTATTCTTGTAGCTATTGTTTTGTATTCGAAAATATTGACCAAAATTTGGACAATTATCATTTTATTGAAGTCCGAAAAAAATGTCGCCTTACGGGATGCCGCCACAGACAATTGTCAAAAATCCCGGGTGTTTTGTTTCTTATGGCTCCATTCACAACATAGACTTATCTTTAATGTAAAAACAATTCAATTTCATCCACAAAATTTTATATTTAAATTCAATTGGAAATTGCAACAAAATATTTAAAATTCTATTCTGAACATTCAATGATAAAAGCCGCTAATATAACAATAACATATACCACAAATATTTAATTTCAAAACCTATACTACCCAAACCAGGAATAGTTCGCCTATCAAGAATTTTTTTTAGAACTTCAAATCAATGTCATTTTTTTCGTATTTGATTTTGTCGACAATTCTAATAAAAAATGCAGAAGTAACTATTAAAAATAAATGTATTTCATGATTAAAATAAAAAAAAGCAAATCTTGATATTCTTGATAGGCGAACTATTCCTGGTTTGGGTAGTATATGTTTAAAACTAACAATAACACAAATCAATTCAAATTTAAGTCCACATTTTTCTAAGCCGCGAACTTAGAGAGAATTTAATAGGTTCATAATATCAAAAGTACAATTTCTGGATACGAAAGTGGACTACGAATTTCAAGTTTGATAAAAACGGCATTTTTTAAATATTTTAAAGTTAGCTAACATTTAAAATAAAACTGTTTTTCCGATGAGAACAGCTGAAATTTCAAGAAAAATATAAAAACTAGCGCCAGGATACGACATTTGCTAGTTTCCTAAATTTTCCTTCTGTTTCGGCGCTACAATCGGTTTGGGCCTATCGCAAAGTCTCTTGCTGTCACGTGCTGACATTCTCCAGTTTTTCCCCCAAGTCCGCCGTTTGCCATTTGCCGTTTTGCCATTTGAGGTTGGGTCATCCTCGACGCGTTGTTAATAATCTATTGAAGAAACCTTTCCGAGCCGGTTCGCTTTCGCTCATTTGAGCTAGGACCAATGCGCTGGAGTCTGTAGATTCCTATGAGCCTATATATCGCTCATAGATCTTAAATCTAGCTAAATACTAGAACAATTTCTGCAAACTTCTTTTCCCAGAAGTATTTCGGCACATCTCAAAGCATATTTGGAAAAATCCTACATTCAACTAAACTGATTTTTCTAATTAACAGATTCACATTTTGGTTTATTATTATTTTTTTTTTAAATAGGAAGCGTTTTTTTATTACTTCTTTGGAGATTGTAAACGTTTATGTAAGTTGAATTTAAAAAAAATGGGATTTTTTGACAATTTTATTGTTCAGTTATAAAGTTTTGTTTTATTGTGAGGAATGCAAAGTACAAATATTTTTTTATACGAAAATATTTACAAAAATTGGGATTTGGATAGAATTTCTTTTAAGTAGAACGACGACTGTAAACAATAGACTGGACATATTTTACCGGTATATACACCACTCGTTACACAGCATACACTACAGATAATATAAATATTGAATAATGTGGAAAAACAGTTAATCCGAATTTAAAGGGAAAAGTTAATATCATCAAAACTCGAAATTCAATACAAAAACAATTCTCTTTTAATCTGAACAAAAAATAAGATTCATCGCAGTGAAAATATTAACATTTTTCTAAAAATTGGCTTTTGCCATTTACACAAAATTAAATACTACTTACGCAACGATTAAACTCACGAAAATAAACTTTTCTTTTTCTCATCCCATTTGAATTGGCATACGATAGGCAAATAATCACGAATTCCAAACAGATTGTGATTAATATTACATGAACTCTGACCGACTTTGAATTAGAGTATATGGAATTTATATTTTTTTAATGATGGTGATTTTGAACAATAAAATTAGAAACAATTATTTTACACAATATTTAATGAAAAGCAACTTGTAAAAAAAGTGAACTTCTCCACCTTAAATGAAACTGAACAATATCAATTTTTTTCTAATTAAATAAAGTGAAAAGGTGTCAAAACCAATTTTTGGAACAACACAAAATAAATAAAAAATGAAAAATAATGAAAACAATATGACTGATTTTGTACTGCGATTACTATTTAAAACAAAGTATAAATAAAAATAAAATTAATATTACAAGAATACTATGGAAACAAGAAATTTAAAACAGGATTTTTAGAATTATTTTTCTACTATTATTAATGCAAGAAATGAAGTGAAAAAGAAATACAACAAACAATTGAAATGCATAAATACATATACTTATATCTCGTCTATATTTTTAAACAAATTCATTGCGATGCTCAAATTTTTTTTTTTTGATTGTGGGTTGTTTATAAATTACTATTACTTCTTTTTCAAATAATAAACAAAAGAAAAAAAAACAAACAAATAATAAAAAACAAGCAAAAAGCAGATGAAACAAAATTTATGTTAGCATTTGATGTAACATTTTTTACTTATAATTTTGATCATTTTTATCAATGTCATAATCATAACATATAACATATGTGAAAATGAAAAATAATTGGCAGAAAGTAGAAATTTTTCAATGGGTTTGTAAATTTTATTAAGGTTTAAGCAATTGTATATTAAGCATCGCATCACTCATTTTTTATTTGAAATTATTTTAAATTGTTCGGTAATTAATCTAGTCCGTTTATTGATTTTCTTAATACCTGCTAGAGTTTTTTTTCGCAAAAAAGATTTTTGATTTTCGAAATAACTTTGGAGCACTATTTGTATTGACAATAAAATTTTGAAGAAATAATTTTCAATATTCAGTCGAACCTGGATAAGTGGGGTCTCACGGGACCACCCCATGGATCTTCCTTATAGAGGTTTCCCCACTTACCCTGCTTTCTCACGTCTGTTGAAAAACGCTCGGACCGAAAAATTCATCCCAATTATAGAGGATTTCCACCTACCCAAGTTCAGCTGAACATGTATTTGTGGAATTTTTTGAAAGATCCATTTCATACAAACATACAGTCGAAATTTTAAATTTAAATCGAAATTTAAACTCGTTTTTCTCAAGATATCCATGATTTTTCTTTCGGATTTTTCATCCTCTGTCATATGAAAATAAGAATGTGAGGAGCTTAGTGAGCCAAAGGTGGACGACTCTGATTTTGACCGTATGATTTAGTGCCAGTCCTAACAAACAGCGAAATAAATACCATGCTTTACGTAATACTAGTATGGCTTAGGGCGTGTGCGAAACACACAACCTTAGAATTTCGGAATTTCGAGCTAAATTTTTGACTTTGAACATGTAAACAATACTGAAAAGATTATTTATCGTGGGTTTAAAACTAAACCGTTTTTAATTTTTATTTTGCATGACGCGGAATGGATGCCGAAAACCAAATATTTAATGAATCGGTGGCAGTTTTATTATTTTCCAATTTAAATGCGCGGCGAGTTGACAAAAAACTACCAAGAGAAGAAGAAGAATTAGCAACATTAAAAATTTGCTAGAATTAGTTTGCAATTAGACCGCTTCGCACCGGCCTTTAGGTTATCATTCGAAGCAGTTCTGAACCAAAAATCCGTATTATATCTATTATCATATATGCGGTCTAAACGTACTCGGAGTCTATACTAAATCACACATAAAACGATTGCACCTTAATGATTTCACTGGACTTTTTCCGATCACAATTAATAAGTTTTACACGAATAATAAATTAAACGAAAAAACATAAAAACTATTACGGTCTAACCTTGAATGCATTTCGAATCTGTTCGATTCATCATCAGCATCGCGATTGATCGTCAGTCATTCCATCCTTCGGCAAGTAAATAGATAGGAATCTATGTTACCGTTGTCTTTGTTTAGTGCATTACGGTCATTTTTAATATAAAAGCTTTCGTAGCCATCCAACAATTTTTCGTCATTAACTTGTTTTACAAGTTCAACATTGTTTATATTGACATCATGTCCATTCGTCAGTACATGTTCAGCAATTGCTGATTTTGTCGCTTGATTATTTTTAATATATGTCAAATGTTCTTTAAAACGTTTTGCAATAGTCCTTTTTGTTTGTCCGTAATATTTTCGTTCGCAATTGTCACACTTTATCGAATAAATTCCCGATTTTTCGAGTGTTTTTATTTTGTCTTTTGGATTACCTAGCACATTAGATAATTTGTTGTTGCTTTTATATACAATTTGTAAGTCATGTTCGTTAAATTTTTGTTTTAATTTGTAAGTTATTTCGGGCACAAAAGACATTGAAACTCGCTTCTTTTGGTTTTTGTCATTATTTAAGGTGAAGAATGTCGAACAATTTTCACGAAAAACTTTCTTTGAGTGTTTTTTGATTAGTGAATCTACTAGATTATCGTCATACCCGTTGATTTTTGCAACATTCTTAATGTGTTCGTATTCCTTTCGGTAATCATTTATCGACAATGGCAGTTTACACAGTCTATGGACAAAAGAATGATATGCGGCTTTTTTATGTTGCACATGACAGTGAGAATCATTTGTAATTGTTCTTGTGGTACTTGTAGGTTTGTGGTATATTCCAAATTCAATTTTTCCTTTACTCTTTCTTAATAACAAGTCTAAGAACGGTAACTCATTATTAGATTCTTTCTCGAATGTGAATTTTATTGAATTGAATTGATTATTTAAAATGTCAATTGTTTTTTCGATTTCGTCTTCTCTTATAACCGCGAACACATCATCAACATAACGCCACCATATCCGTGGAAGCAATTTTTGTTCTTTTAAGTTCATTTCAAATAATGACATAAATAATTCCGCAATTAAAGGTGACAATGGATTGCCCATGCTTGTACCTTTGCTTACTTTATAATAATTGTCGCGGAACATAAACACATTTTGTTGCATGCAAATTTTAGCCACTCTTTCATACACAATTCTCTTTTCTTTTGGCACTTTTACTGAGACTAAATATTTTTTGAGGGCTTCAAGAGCTACGTCAACGGGTATACTAGGAAACAATGAACACACATCGAATGAAATCATTATTTCATTATCCTCCAATGTAACATTTTTTGTTTTCTCAACGAAGTCATACGAGTTTCTAACCGATAAACTATTAATCGATGGCAATTTATTCAATTCATTCACTAACCACTTCGCAATTTTATAACATGGAGTATTAATATTTGACACAATTGGTCTCATTTTTTCACCGGATTTGTGAATTTTTGGTAATCCATACAATTTTGCAATTGTTGGATTTGAAACATTTAGAATTCTATTGAACCGGAAACCAAACACTTCACTTATTAATTTTCTCAATTCATTACATTCACTGACCAACTTTGACAAAGGATTTTTGTTCATTACCTCATATTTTGATTCATTTATCATATCACTCATTCGACGATCATATTCCATTTTATCTAAAATCACTATTTTATTACCTTTATCTGCTTTAAGATACACACAATTTCTTTCTTGTAATTTTTTAATAGTTTTAAATTCACTATTTTTGTTGTTGGAATTTAACCGAACTTCTTTAATTACTTTAGCCGCGTTTTCTCTTATATCGTTTTGTACTCTATTTGTTTTATATTTTATTATTGATTCAATATCAACAACCGTATCAACTAGTGGTATTTTATTTGGTTTCGGCGTATATTTCAAACCTTTATTTAGAAGTTTTATTTCGTCATCACTGAATACTTCATTAGACTGATTTACTACAAAATCTGGAATTAAATCATGATTACCTGAACTTGATTTTTTATCATGATTGATTTTCATTAAAACTTTTAATTTTTTGTCGTGTGTTTTTCTCTTGGTATCAATGTGTTTTTGAACGCGTTCGAATACTATATGTTCGAAATTATACCATTCTTCCATTTCTATTGCACTCAGATTTTTCGTCAATCTTAGATGTAATTCATACAATTGTAATTCATTATCTGCCAATGTACTAAACAAATGTTTAATTTCGAAATTAAGCCAAGTTTTTTCGGCGAGTTTAACTGCTTTATTGGATCTATTGTTATCCACCGCTGCCGTAATTTTAATAAAGCTGGGAATAACTTTATGGCGTTTACACTTTCGTAGGAATTTTATATCCTCAAGTATGGAATGCACTTTCACTTTCAATCGAGAGAATTTGTTCATTTGTGACATGGTTGTCATATTTAATATAAAATATTTTATGAACACGCGTGAAATCCGAACAATACACATAAAACGATTGCACCTTAATGATTTCACTGGACTTTTTCCGATCACAATTAATAAGTTTTACACGAATAATAAATTAAACGAAAAAACATAAAAACTATTACGGTCTAACCTTGAATGCATTTCGAAATATAGTATTCGAACGCGTTCAAAAACACATTGATACCAAGAGAAAAACACACGACAAAAAATTAAAAGTTTTAATGAAAATCAATCATGATAAAAAATCAAGTTCAGGTAATCATGATTTAATTCCAGATTTTGTAGTAAATCAGTCTAATGAAGTATTCAGTGATGACGAAATAAAACTTCTAAATAAAGGTTTGAAATATACGCCGAAACCAAATAAAATACCACTAGTTGATACGGTTGTTGATATTGAATCAATAATAAAATATAAAACAAATAGAGTACAAAACGATATAAGAGAAAACGCGGCTAAAGTAATTAAAGAAGTTCGGTTAAATTCCAACAACAAAAATAGTGAATTTAAAACTATTAAAAAATTACAAGAAAGAAATTGTGTGTATCTTAAAGCAGATAAAGGTAATAAAATAGTGATTTTAGATAAAATGGAATATGATCGTCGAATGAGTGATATGATAAATGAATCAAAATATGAGGTAATGAACAAAAATCCTTTGTCAAAGTTGGTCAGTGAATGTAATGAATTGAGAAAATTAATAAGTGAAGTGTTTGGTTTCCGGTTCAATAGAATTCTAAATGTTTCAAATCCAACAATTGCAAAATTGTATGGATTACCAAAAATTCACAAATCCGGTGAAAAAATGAGACCAATTGTGTCAAATATTAATACTCCATGTTATAAAATTGCGAAGTGGTTAGTGAATGAATTGAATAAATTGCCATCGATTAATAGTTTATCGGTTAGAAACTCGTATGACTTCGTTGAGAAAACAAAAAATGTTACATTGGAGGATAATGAAATAATGATTTCATTCGATGTGTGTTCATTGTTTCCTAGTATACCCGTTGACGTAGCTCTTGAAGCCCTCAAAAAATATTTAGTCTCAGTAAAAGTGCCAAAAGAAAAGAGAATTGTGTATGAAAGAGTGGCTAAAATTTGCATGCAACAAAATGTGTTTATGTTCCGCGACAATTATTATAAAGTAAGCAAAGGTACAAGCATGGGCAATCCATTGTCACCTTTAATTGCGGAATTATTTATGTCATTATTTGAAATGAACTTAAAAGAACAAAAATTGCTTCCACGGATATGGTGGCGTTATGTTGATGATGTGTTCGCGGTTATAAGAGAAGACGAAATCGAAAAAACAATTGACATTTTAAATAATCAATTCAATTCAATAAAATTCACATTCGAGAAAGAATCTAATAATGAGTTACCGTTCTTAGACTTGTTATTAAGAAAGAGTAAAGGAAAAATTGAATTTGGAATATACCACAAACCTACAAGTACCACAAGAACAATTACAAATGATTCTCACTGTCATGTGCAACATAAAAAAGCCGCATATCATTCTTTTGTCCATAGACTGTGTAAACTGCCATTGTCGATAAATGATTACCGAAAGGAATACGAACACATTAAGAATGTTGCAAAAATCAACGGGTATGACGATAATCTAGTAGATTCACTAATAAAAAAACACTCAAAGAAAGTTTTTCGTGAAAATTGTTCGACATTCTTCACCTTAAATAATGACAAAAACCAAAAGAAGCGAGTTTCAATGTCTTTTGTGCCCGAAATAACTTACAAATTAAAACAAAAATTTAACGAACATGACTTACAAATTGTATATAAAAGCAACAACAAATTATCTAATGTGCTAGGTAATCCAAAAGACAAAATAAAAACACTCGAAAAATCGGGAATTTATTCGATAAAGTGTGACAATTGCGAACGAAAATATTACGGACAAACAAAAAGGACTATTGCAAAACGTTTTAAAGAACATTTGACATATATTAAAAATAATCAAGCGACAAAATCAGCAATTGCTGAACATGTACTGACGAATGGACATGATGTCAATATAAACAATGTTGAACTTGTAAAACAAGTTAATGACGAAAAATTGTTGGATGGCTACGAAAGCTTTTATATTAAAAATGACCGTAATGCACTAAACAAAGACAACGGTAACATAGATTCCTATCTATTTACTTGCCGAAGGATGGAATGACTGACGATCAATCGCGATGCTGATGATGAATCGAACAGATTCGAAATGCATTCAAGGTTAGACCGTAATAGTTTTTATGTTTTTTCGTTTAATTTATTATTCGTGTAAAACTTATTAATTGTGATCGGAAAAAGTCCAGTGAAATCATTAAGGTGCAATCGTTTTATGTGTATTGTTCGGATTTCACGCGTGTTCATAAAATATTTTATATATACTAAATCAATCAAAAAATATTTCTTCGCAAAACGTGCATATTTCGGTACCACCGTTTAAAAGTTTTAGGTATCCATCCAGTAGATTAACGTGCTTCAGTTATATTAAAAAACCTTTTTTCTGCATTTAGAAGTCCAAAACATTCTACCTCTTCTGAAATACTTAACACTCTAACTGCCACGACAGTTTTAATCCTTTTTGGAATATTTAGTTGTCAGTCAAAAAGGCACTAAGAGAAAACAAAATTGAAACAAAATTATACCTAAATGGTATTTTATTACAACAAAATGTGTGCAACTACAAAAAATCGTTGCGATTGCAGCGAACACTTTAATAATTTTCATTGTGGCCGTTGTGTACAGTTAGGTGTCAGGTCTTTTTGACTGACGTGGCAGTTAGAGTGTTAATTTTTCATATCTCTGCTTCCGAACACATTTTAGATTTATTTGAAAAAAGTATACCTATGTATTTTCTATTATATTTTTGTTGATTTTATTTAATATTTTTTTATTGAAAAGGATTTGGCATAAATGTGTATATAATAAAGTATATCAACAGTATTAAATCTAAAAGAGACAATTGTGAAGATTTCTTAAAAAAAATCGGTGCTTTCTAATATACTTTTTCGAACTTAGTATAAAATTTTATTTACCTTTTTGCTGTGATATAAAAATAATTTCGTAATACAAAAACAAAAAATTATCAATGAAGCAGACAGAGATTTCATTATAGGTGTATATTTTTTGTTAAGTTGGTTCCTTTTTTCCCAATTTTATTTTTAAATAAATTTGCAAACCCAAGTGAAAATTTTGAAAAATATTTAAAATCAATTTGAGTGAAATTTTGAAGAAGGAAAAAAAACGCATACTTAAAATGAACTTGATAAACCCCAGTGCATCACTGATGTGACACAAGTAAACAAATTAAATCAGAAATTAATTTAAAAAGAGAAAAAGAAGAAGAAAAATATTTATAATGAGTGTAAAAATTAAAAATCGAACTAAACAAGATAATAAAATATGAAATTAATTTGATTCGAAATATATATACATGCATACCTAATTTTCTGTTATTTTCATTTTATTCATTTATTGAAAGCGATATGGAAATGCTAACGAAATAAATAAGATGAAATTATATTTCAATAAATAAAAACAGATGAACACAAAAAATTTAAAAGAATAAAATTGTGTAGAAGTTTCTCTATTTATATTAACAAATGAAAAAAAGAAGAAAATAAATAAAAAATATTACTTTATAAAAAATATATAAATATATTCTTGATATATTATTATTAATTATTATTGTAGAATAGGTTAGGTAGAATAACAAATTATATTTTAATTAATTCGCAGGAAAATATAAAGATTTTCTTTTTTCCAATTATTTTTTTTTATTTTTCAAATAAACATTTGCAAATCTATGATTTGATTTCTTTTTTTATTGCAATTTATTTTTATTAACAGGTTTTCTTTTAAGTTCCATAATGTGCTTTTGATGCATTAAAAATTCAAATCTGGCAAAAAATGGGGTCGTGAGTGTGATGTTTCCTTAATTTAAAATCCAATTTTTTTTTAAAGAAATTCAATGGGAAGTCACCATCATCGTCAGAATATCATATTTTTTTTCAATGTTCCGGCACTATCCACTGTACCGTTAATTAATCAAAAACAGCATCGAGGGCAAGTTACATTTGATGAGTCAATATCAAAATTCAAGCCTTAAGGTGGGTTTAGAAACACGAGCATTTTCATTTTTACTGGCAAAGTGAGTGAAATGCCAGATTTCTTATGACTTTTTCACCAAGTGGGAAAGAGACGGGAAACCACTCAGTAAAAATTTTACTGGAAATTTTGCTTGCATGTAGTGGTTTTACTATCCATAATTTTCGTCGACGATAGGAAAGTTATGGCAGTAAACAACCACAAACACATTGGACTTCCCCGCCCTGCCAGCAAAATGTTACCCCTGAATTATGGGGAATTATGGCAGCCAGCAAAAGTAAGGTTAAGTTCGATGTTTATTTGAAAGCTACGCATTTTAAATGGAAACGGAAGGTGATAATAATTATGTTATTAATTATAACATAACACAAAATGATTTTGTTAGGTGAAATTGAAGTGCTAACAAACGTATTGCTGCGAGAAGGTGATGTGCAGTGACAGTTCGCCATAAAGTGGAAGGGCAAGTACGTGTGAGACACTGATGTGATCGACTTTTTGCGCACGTAAATTTTTTTTTTTTTTTTTTTTTTTTATAGATCCAGCCAGAGCTTAGGGGAAGACCCTTTAATGCCGAAGCACAGCTCGGGATGGTTGGAAGGACAAAAGGAGATGCCGATTTATGTTCTCCTTGAACTTCTGCGGGTTATAGTCCGGGGGGAACACATCGGATGGTAAATTGTTCCAAAGTCTTGTTGTTCGCGGAATGAAGGAACCCCTAAACTTTACTGTACGAAAGCGGGGAGGCTCAAGGAAGAAGTCGTGCGCACGTGTAGCTGCACGAGAGGGTCTAGGGAAAATATACCGTGGAGGAATAAGTTGGGAAATTTCGGTGGAACATTTCCCATTGAAATATTTGTAGAATATGCTGAGTACTCCAACAGAGCGACGATGCTCGAGAGACGGTAATGAATCTGTCAAAGACTTGTCTCCAATTAGTCGGATCGCACGTTTTTGGATTCGGTCCAGCAGTTGGAGGACAGTTTTTGGGGCTCCAGCCCAAATGTGCGAATTGTACTCGAGTCTCGGTCGAATGTAGCTCTTGTAAATGTTAAGGACGTCGACTGGTGCGAAATATTTTTTGCATCGTCCCAGGAAGCCTAGGCACTGCGATGCTTCCTTTGCTATTTTAAAAATATGATCACTCCATTGGAGCTTCTCATTTATTTCGATGCCCAACATTCTGATGTTTTTTGAGTCACTAATGGACTCACTCATAAATTCGACCGTTTCGGGGGATTTTTCGCATTTCATCGATAACAGCATTGATTGGGTTTTAGATGCGTTGAATTCCACACGGTTGATTCTGCCCCAAGCCAGAATTGTGTTTAAATCAGAATTCAAAGATCTAATTTGCTCACTGCGTTTCGATCGAACTGCAATGGCGTTCGATTCTGCAGGTGAACTGAAATGGTAGGATGCGTCAAGGGAGCTGTCATCAGCGAAACAATAAAGTGGATTGAGAGTGAGAGATAGTAGATCATTGATAAATATTAAGAAAAGCGTAGGAGCTAGAACTGAGCCTTGAGGGACACCAGAGTTAATTTTGAAGAGATCAGATTTATAACCATCCAATACAACCTGTATTGAACGATCAGAAAGGTAGCTCTCAATCCATTTGGAAATTGCAGGGTTTAGACCGATAGCTCGTATCTTTGCCATCAAAGCTTTATGCCAAACACGGTCGAAAGCTTTGGAGATGTCCAGCGCTATAGTTTTTGATTCGCCAAAATTATGGAGACTTTTACTCCAGCGCTCGGTCAAGCAGACCAAAAGATCGCCTGTGGAGCGGCGCGCACGAAAGCCATATTGGCGATCGTTGATTATGTTATTGCGCTCTAAAAAATTTGTAATTTTGGTATTTATTAAAGTTTCCATAACCTTGGCAAGTACAGAAGTCAGAGCTATAGGCCTATAATTTGAGGGGTCGCATTTGTCACCTTTTTTGGGAATGGGCTGGACATTAGCTGCTTTCCAAGAAGAGGGATAGATCCCCTTGGAGAAGCTGAGGTAAAATAGGGAGCGAAGAGGTCCAGCTAAGGTGACGGCACATTTTTTCAAAACATGGGGGGGAATGCCATCCGGTCCTGTAGATTTGTTCACGTCAATCTCCTGCAGAATTCTAACTATTTGTCTTTTGCGGATGGAAAGTTTTGGAGAGACAATCTCCGATATGGTGGGTTGAATTTGAATTTCGCTATCCCGTTCACTTTGCCAGTAAAAATGAAAATGCTCGTGTTTCTAAACCCACCTTTAGCTGACCTCTTCGCATTGCGACAGTTCATCTTAAGAATTAGTTCAATTTGAAATCTAAAAAAGTATCAATTGTGATTAACACAAATGAAAACTTCGGTGCAAAAACCGGTCATCTCCACTTTTTGAAAATTTTCAGGAGAGACAAAAACATATAACATATTAGCGTCAAACTATGTGAAAAAATGCTTTCTCGTCTCTTTTCTTCAATATCTTTTTACACGGGCCTCCCAAAAGTCCGGGGTTTGCAGCCAAATGTGCGGATTCGGTTATTCTTGCATTTGGTATCAATAACTCATTTTCGTCAAAAAGTGGAGATGATCGGTTTTTTCACCGAAGTCTTCAAATCTTTCCTCTGCAAGGAAAAAAACATGTAAAAAACAATATTTTTTCAGATATCTCAAAAATCGTTAAGGGGAAAAATGCAGGAAATTTTATTTTCTTTGAATTTGGTTATATACGTTTTTTGTTATTAGCCTAAAAATTTTTCAAAGAATTGTATTTTTCAAAAAAAAAAAATTGTTTGCGTGGTACCCGTTATAGCTAATTTTACCTTTCCAAAAGTTGATAGAAAACTACGATTTTTGAAAGAAATTAGTTTTGCGTATTTTTTTAAAGCATGGCCACATTTAAAAGTATTAGTCCACAAAGATTTCAGAGAAAAATTGTACTAATGAAAATCTTCCATTTATCGTTTTAAGCTCAATTTTCAGACCGTTTGAAGTTATGTCGGACGGATACTAGTTTACGACTAACGAGTGCTTTTTTGTCCGGATAACCGTTTAAGTGATATCAAATGGGTAGGAGATGGGTTCGTACCTTGAACCGAAATTTACTTTTCCATTGGTATTAAAACATCTATGCATAATTTAAATTTCTTTTCTATAATGAAGCTCTGATAACTTGTGTATAAAAAAACAAACCTTTGCGCTGATAGTCCTTACTGTTATGAAATTAAGTAAAAGGTGACAATAGTTCTTTACTCTTCCTTTAAATATTTCTTTAAGGTGGGGCCTTAGAAGGCGATGAGTATTTTTTTCGGACAACGAATAATATTTGTAGATCACCAAAAATTTGAAAATTTGATCGATTTAAATGTCACTCTTAATTTACTCCGTTAGTATTGTAATAAATGTTGGGCAGTTTACAAACCTATATACACATGTTCGAAAAACATTGAATTATTGATAAAGAAAAAAAAAGTTTTTGTTTTTGTTCTAACAAAAACAATGGTTATATGTAGACTCTACCAATTGGTCCGAGGTACAATACTGTGTAAAAAATTCCGAATTATTCATTAAATCGATGTAAAAATGAAATAATGCCAATAACACTGAAGGAAGAATTGGGTAAAAAAAATAGTTTTTGTTTGTGAAAACTGATTTTGTTAGTGTAGGCACACAAATGCACTTGCAGACGATTCGAAACAGGATGAGCATACTTGAAAAGAAATACTTGAAAAAAAAATACTTGAAAATAAATATATTCGCGGTAATAATGTTGCAGTTGTAAAATTCAAAAAAAGTCGAATTCCATACTGTGATGTAACACATGTCCTGACTGCCCCTTCTCCCTCGTCAGACTTCGTCGCGCTTGGACATATGAATATTTCAAAAAACTTCATGATTTCCATTTTAGTTTAGTTCGTAAATTATGATGTCCAATGGCATCATTGACTACATTGTTGTACTTTTTGAAATACCTAACTGCAAAAAGATACTGGAATATGACCTTTGGAAATCTTTAAATATTGACAATTATTTTCATTTTAAATTGCGCACATTATGGAACTGAAAAGTCGTTTTATGGGCACAGATTGAATTTTGTGATATTGATATTTTTATGTAATTGTTTTCTACAGTTTTTTTTATTTGAAATCTAGTTTTGTAATTGTGTCTGGTCTATAATTCAGGAAACTGTTTTAAATTTGAGATATTTTCATATATCTGTCAATTACACAAGGGTTTAAAAACATATTTATGTCATAACTTAGATTTTTGGAACATAAAACTTCTGTACTCAAATCCTTACTATTGGCCTATTCCTATCAGGTAAAAGAAAAGGCTGTAACATGTGTTAAAACTTTTAACATGTGTTAGAATCTTTTTCATTAATTGGAAAATATATTAAACCAACTAATATATTTTATTACCAACTAATATAGTGTTTTTTTTTGACGATTTTTTATTGAGTTTATTTAATATTATTAAGGAAATCTGGACAGGGTATTTGTAATATTCTTGTTACATAATAGGCCTTATCACAGAATCCGATACGAATGATTCGGATCGTAAACTCAATGTTGTTGTTAGTGTTTTATACCAACAACAACATTGAGTTTACGATCCGAACCATTCGTATCGGATTCTGTGATAGGGCCTAATACTTTTAAGGGTCGATAGTCCTTTTGCAACAAAACAAATAGCATAAAATGGCTATTCACAAATAAATAATTTAAAGTTCATCTAATTGGAAATTTTTTTAGTTAGGTATTTAAAAAAAAGAAATTTTTAATAAATTAGTTACGGTATCCAAGAAATTATGTTGATAAAAACAAATTTTAATTTTTGATTATATCGATTACGCGCTGTCAAAAAATATAGTTTGATTTAAAGTCACCTGTACTTAATTGTGAAGGTATAAAACGAGTGAAGTTTTTCTGAAAACGAATTAGTTTCTCTGTTTTAAATTTGTTAAATGCATATAATTTCGTCTAATTTTCCAGATATGCAAAATCCTATATTGGTTTTAAGTTTTAAATAATAATTTAATTTATCAATATCTCAAAATTACATTTTAGATCCATCATACACATTTGATTTTTTAAAAGCTTTTATTTAGCTCGCTATCTTGTTTGTTTGTCTGTTTGTCAGATCAAATCTTGCAACCCAATTTTGACCCACTTCCACTTGTCCGATTGACTTGAAATTTTGCACACTTATATAAGTCCGATGACAATACAATATTTTCACTACTTCGTCCTTATAAGGATAACGGAAGGTCCTGTAAGGATAACGTGATTATCCTTTTCTCCAAATTTTCCGGAAAAAAATCTATCCTGGGGGTTTTTGGCGTCGCTGAATCCGAATCTGTCATTAAAAAGTCAGTAAGGATAACGGAAGGTCCTGTAAGGATAACGTGATTATCCTTTTCTCCAAATTTTCCGGAAAAAAAATCTATCCTGGGGGTTTTTGGGGTCGCTGAATCCGAATCTGTCATTAAAAAGTCTGTAAGGATAACGGAAGGTCCTGTAAGGATAACGTGATTATCCTTTTCTCCAAATTTTCCGGAAAAAAATCTATTCTGGGGTTTTTGGGGTCGCTGAATCCGAATCTGTCATCAAAAACTCTGTAAGGATAACTGAAGGTCCTGTAAGGATCACGTGATTATCCTTTTCTCCAAATTTTCCGGAAAAAAATCTATCCTGGGGGTTTTTGGGGTCGCTGAATCCGAATCTGTCATTAAAAAGTCTGTAAGGATAACGGAAGGTCCTGTAAGGATAACGTGATTATCCTTTTCTCCAAATTTTCCGGAAAAAAAATCTATTCTGGGGTTTTTGGGATCGCTGAATCCGAATCTGTCATTAAAAAGTCTGTAAGGATAACGGAATGTCCTGTAAGGATAACGTGATTATCCTTTTTCTCAATTGTTCCGGGAAAAAATATATTCTGCGGGTTTTGGGGTTCGCTGAATACGATTCTCAAGTTAAAAAGCCTGTAAGGACATCTCAAATGTAAAGCTATATATTCGAAGACTAAAAAGAACAAAATAAAAAAAAATAAAAAAAAATTTTTTAAAAAAAGCTTTTATTAAAAAAAATGCACTAAAAAGAAAAAAATAATTTTCTGGACGCTGTGTATCACAAATATAAAAGCTTTTAAAAAGCGAGATAAAGCATAAAACAATAAAATAAACATTTATCTCGCTTTTTAAAAGCTTTTATATTTGTGATACACAGCGTCCAGAAAATTATTTTTTTCTTTTTAGTGCATTTTTTTTAATAAAAGCTTTTTTTAAAAAATTTTTTTTAATTTTTTTTTTCATATTTGTTTGAAAATTGGTTTGGTTTTTTGAGGCATTATTATTAGGAATAAAAAATTACAAATTATATATATAAATTTTGAAATTAAATATTGATAAAAATGAGTTAAAAATGAGAAATTTAAAAGTCAAAGATAAGGAGAAATGATAAGAGCATTTAATATCGTGTTTATTATTATATTTCTTAGGAGCTATAGGTAGGTAGTTTTAACAAATTATTATTTTGCTTCTTAATAATTGGTTTTTATCTCGATTCATTGAAAAAAATGAGATGAATGATAAATAGAATATTAAAAATTCCCAAAAGAAAAAAAATATAATAGGGAGAGAATAACAAAGAAAATGCAAACATAAGTTTCTTTAATATATTGAATTTTATATAGAGAGCTATCTGTTTTTAATAATAAATAGTTAAGAAATAAATTTCTGCAAAAATTACAAAAAAAAACCCAAACAAATGAAATTGAACAAAAACCTATTATTGACATTATTAAATTTTAAATGAAATAAAAACAAGTAATTTTAATAAACAAATAAAAGGAGAGACATTTAAACAAAACTTAAAACATTTGATGTGTAAATTAAATTAGACAAATATAATAAATTATATTAAAAAAGAAAAAAAGATGATGCAAAATAATAATACTAATAAAACTAAAAAATATGTAAATTGATTCATTTTTTTAATTGTTTTATCCTTCCTAAATTACACTAGGCAACCATATTGGGTTTGTAGTGGTTCTTCAAGCTACCCAGCAAGATTCGGAACTAGTTACGTAACTAGTGGAGTAACGTGATAATTCACTGTTACCCTATGCGTGAATCTTCTTAGAGCGTTGGGAGAAAACTCACGTGCAATTGACAATCTGTGTGAATGTCTATCGCACTTACTCCAACACCAAACGTATATAAGTATGTCTTGCTCTAGCAATGTAGAAACGAGACAGCCTTATGCTTATTAGGTGTGAGATGAAATGAGACGAAATATGTGAATATTTTGTTACCAGTAACGCTAAAAGTAACATGTGTTACTTTTAGCGTTACTGGTAAAAAAATACTCCGATAATTTTATTTTTATTAAAATGTTTTCCGAATCCTCATTTCTTGTGTTTTCCGGATCCTCATTTGGCGAAGCAGGAGCGTTTGCTATTCCCAATGAAATTTCTGCGGAAGCAACATCGAGTGGAAATTCCACAATTTGAAGATCCGAGTTCAAATTAAGGAATTCCCGAATTATTCGATGTTGCTTTCGCAGATATGTCACTGGGAATAACAAAAGTTGATGCAAGAACAGAATGGTTGGATGGAATGACATTAGTTTGTCTCTCTTCGTCCAATGGCGATGCGAAAGTAAATAAGAATACTTCACCACTACTATAGCATTCAGCACCGAGACAATTTTAAGGAACCGGGTTTCGGTGCTAGAATCTTCGAGAACCGGGTACCCGGTTCTGGAACCGGTGCTGAAAATGTGGCTAGGTTTTACATGTGTTGTGTTTTGTTGGTAATTTACGCATAGGAAAGAAAGAAAAACCGCGTCCACGATTATATCGGTTATCTTTACTCCAACGTAGGTACTCGGAAAAATCCCTAGGTTTCCTAACTAAAGGGTGGTTAAATTTTAAGGGCCGATGTTGAATGTGAACCACACCTAAACGTCAAGTTTTTTTCTGCATTTCATTTGACATTTCTCAATTTCAGACTAACTCAATTTGAACCATGGAAAGATACACAATCGAGCAACGCGTTAAAGTTATTCAGGCTTATTATGAAAATGGGCGTTCAAATCAAAATGCATATCGTGCACTTCGTGATTTTTTCGGTCAATTTAATCGTCCAAATGTGCGTACAATCGGAAAAATCGTGCAAAAATTTGAGCAAACCGGGTCTGTAGGAGATGTGAAAACACCAGTGCATGCTCGTACTGCAGAAACTATTGCTGCTGTTCGCGATAGTGTGGCTGAAGAGCCGTGCACCTCAACTCGTCGTCGTGCCCAACAATTGCACCTCCCACGCTCGTCGTTGATGGACATTATGCATAAAGACTTGCATTTACACGCTTACAAGGTGCAATTGACTCAAGAACTAAAGCCTCTTGACAGTGACGTTTCTTCTAAGGTGCGAGGGTGTTCACTGCACACCCTACTGAAATCCAATATGTATCGGAAATCTATTTTTAATTAATTTCTTTTTTTTGTGCCAATTCTTTCGACAATTTACCAATGGCAATGGTTGCCTAAAGCACCCGCACCCTACATTACCAACCTGTTTCTTTATTTTTCGATCTTTCGACCAACCAAGTGTTCTCCACTTTACAGCGAACCAAAGTAAAAATTGCTTGTGGCCTTCTTTCCTGCTCGCCCCTTAGCGAAACACACTCGAAACGCAATACCGACTCTTTCGGTCGTTCGACCAACTCGAGTGTTCTCCAATTTACAGCGCACCAAAGCAAAGTAAAAACACATATGACTAAGTAAAAGTCTATAATAAAAAACGTTTCACCGCACACAAAGTTCACAAGAAGTAACCGCACACAACGATGAATTTGGGTGCTCCAGAAAAAGCCGCACGGCGAACCGATGCGATGTTGGTTGTTGCTTGCCGCGATGCTGCGAAACCCGACAATAGAAAACCGACCATCGCATGGCCGTTCGGCTGACGTGCTGATGCGTGTGGGTGTGTGTGCCAAGCAAAACAGCAATATTGCTTGCTCATCAGCTCAGTCGGTTTCTGATTTTACAGGTGTTCAGTTGGCTTTTGTGTATGAGAAATAATTAATTTAATATTATGGCTTGTGAATGCGGATGCGCAATCGAAAAATTGTTTGAGAAACCATTTTCTCTTCGTCTATCACGTCCCGGACGTGATCCTGGATAAAACTAAGAGTAGACGTCTTATCATTTAACAGAAACTTAATATTGAACACCCTACTGAAAGCAGCACGCCACGTCACTGCCTCTTGACCATTTCAAGCGTCGTCAATGGTCAGAATGGTGGCAAGAAATGGCAACAGTGGATGATCAATTTTCGAAGAAAATCATCTTCAGTGATGAGGCACATTTTCACCTCAGTGGATTCGTCAATAAGCAGAACAGCCGCATTTGGGCGAATGATAATCCAAGAGTGATTGTCGAAAAACCAATGCACCCACAAAGAGTGACTGTTTGGTGCGGTTTATGGGCTGGCGGCACGAAGTGCACGATATGCATTTTGATTTGAACGCCCATTTTCATAATAAGCCTGAATAACTTTAACGCGTTGCTCGATTGTGTATCTTTCCATGGTTCAAATTGAGTTAGTCTGAAATTGAGAAATGTCAAATGAAATGCAGAAAAAAACTTGACGTTTAGGTGTGGTTCACATTCAACATCGGCCCTTAAAATTTAACCACCCTTTAGTTAAACCAGCGTTTCTCAACCTTTCAGTATTCGCGGCCCAATTTTCAATCAAAATTGTCATCGCGCCCCCCTGCATACAATAAAATCACAGATATCGGAATTAGAATAGATATCGTGTTTTGCTATCTCAAATGGGCCACTGAAATGTCAAAATATTATTATGGGGAAAGGAGATAAATATATCATGCTTCGTTTTGGAATATAGAATGTTTGTAGTTCACTTAAAAGCTAAAATTCATTTTTAATTTGAAACTTGATAAAAGCAAAGTTGGCAATTCTGGATTCATTTCACTATAGCAGGGTTTAGACGAAGCGAGTAACTCGCTGCAAGTAGACGTAAATACACGCGATTTGAGCTAGTGTGCGACGCTCGCATATGTGTGAGAATACTCGCTTCTCTCTCAAAAATAATAGAAAGCCATTCTATTTTTCTAGCAAGTAAAAACCAATACAATAACATGGAACCGTGTAGACAAGAGGTGGTTTTATGTGTGTGTGTTTCGGTTCATTTTATATTTGCTGCTTTGCCAGAAAACGTCATAACATTTTAAGAAAAAACCACACGGATATAAAAAATTCGTCGGCAACAAACAGTTTCAGGTCGAAATTCGCAAATTTTTCCACAAAAAAGAGTCGTGATATTTTTTCTCAGAAAATTTTAGGTTATGTTTTCCTTCGGCTGTCATTCTACTTGCAACGATTTACTCGCATCGTGTAAACGAAGCAAACTACTTGCCTCTCTTTACTCGCAGCGAGTTACTCGCTGTGTATAAGCCCTGCTTATGGCATGCAAGTAAATATTAGGCTTATGAAAATAGAGAAAGCATTAGTGTTTTTGGCCCATTTCTTTATACGGGCTTTTCAAGTAAGGCGCATTCTATGGGATATATTTCTGTGAATAAAATGTATACAATAATAACGTAATTTGAGTATTTTGGCGCTAAACCTACACTACTACCCTAATTTTAAACACAAATTACCAAGAAAACAGTAATTTATTGACATTTGGCAACACCGATCCTCAGCGTTGACAAAACAAGAATCCGGTGCCTTTTTATTGCTCTTGCGTCATTTTTGCGGTCTCGCGAGAAGTTGTTTTAACCCTGAAATCAAAATGAACGCGAAACTGGCGCAGAAACTGTCACTTAAAAGTTTGGTTCCCACATAAAAAAACCATTTTAACTTTACAGGAAATTTAATACTTTCTGTGAGCGCATATAAATCTATTATATTGTCGTTGTTTTAAGGAGACTTTGTAAAGAAAATGTAATCGGATGGCTTAATTTTGCATTAATCTTTTAATTTACAGTTATTATTAACAAAAATATGTGCTTACAAATATGTATTTCGTATATATTCAGCAGCGAACGAACAGTATTTTGATATTTTAGCATGTAAGAAATTGCTTGCTTTCAGCACCGAAAACCGGGTAATTTTACCCAATTCAAACCCGGTTTTCGGTTCCAGAAAATGGCCGGGATTCCCGGGTACCCGGGTTTCGGGAACCCGGTATTGAATGCTCTAACCACTACACGCACATTTACATCCTTCTACAGATGCGAAGTGTTGCATTTGTAGTTGAACACGTTACTAAAATCTTGCTGGGTACTCATGCATCATGACTACATTATCAAAAAAATAGGAAAAGATTTTCATCAGACCAGAGTTTCGAAGAATATCATTTACAACTTATAACCATTTGGGTCAGAATTTCTTATTAATTACACAGTAGAACCTCGGGACCAAAATGACGAAATTTGGACCTCAGATTCAACAGTGATCAACAGCCTCTAAAATCCCCTAATGCAATTTTTCCCAAAAAAAATGATAAAATGATATTCGTACTATCTTTACAGGACCTAAATGAATTTTGACACACTTGAAGCCTAGCTTAATTGTTCCGCATCCCCGAAAATTTTAAGATTAATTATTAATTTCATCAAATTCGGTCGAGCCGTTTTCAAAATAAAGGGGATATGCCTGAGAGGCACACGACGCGCTTTTACATAATAAAAAAAAATTTGCTAGAGGTCCATAAATATGAAAAGGACGAAAAATGCAAATTTTTTGTGCGGTTCTTAAGACAAAACGCAAAATTATATCGGGTCTTTCAACAAGGACATCACAATTTTGTATTTAAATAAAGCACAGAATAATTGAGATATCGGGCTGAAATTTATTCCAGGTGTAGTGGACATGTTACATTTAAGTATGAAATTCGATGTCGTTTATATGGCCACCGCGAGCACGTTTGCGCTGATTGATTCTTTGGAGCCAATTTTCTACCACTCTTCCACACATATCGGCCGATATTGTTCCTGAGCTCCTCTAACGTTGTTGGCTTGTTGGCATAAACCAACGACTTAACATAACCCCATAAAAAGAAATCCAACGGCGTTAAATCGCATGAGCGAGGTGGCCATTCGACCGGACCATTTCTCGAGATTACACGATTACCGAACTTCTCCTTCAATAGATTGTTTGACCAGCTGTGTGGCATAAAAAAACCTTAAAAATAAAAAATGTAAACCTTGACTGACGTTTTAGCATTGCCAGATCATAAAAAAAGTTTTAGGGTGCGTTTTTATTAAAATACAAAATTGTTATGTCCTTGTTGAAAGACCCTTTACTTGTGGAATAGAAACATATGTTTGAAAATGAGATGTTCCTCTGAACCACACATCGTGCATTTTAGGATTAATGGATTCTGAAAGTCCCGTTTGAGATATGAAAGTTTATTTGTAAATTTTTTTCAAAGAAAATTAAAATGTTTTTTTTTTACATATTCTAGGTCAAATGTTATATGGCGTGACCTTGAAATTAAAAACTATCTAAAACTCATACTCTTACATATCAAATGAAAGCCTATAAAATAGTCTTAAAAACGTATTTAATACAGACCGCTTTCTCATTTCTAGCCTAAGTAATGACTCATCTTGTGATTGCACTTTAGAGCTGCAACTCTCAAACTTCAAAGTGATGTAACTCTGAAAATACTGCAAATAAACATCTGAAATTTTGCATTTTCCACAAGCTCTGAAAGAAATTCAAGACAAATATGTTTTTTGCTCGGCTTGACGTACACCCAGAGAAAAATCTCATTCAATCTGACGAAAATGCTACGTATAATTAACAAATATTGCGTCAATATACGTCCAACACAACTTTGTGTTATCCTAACAAAATTGAGTTTGTTAATTTTACGTTGTCACGTTTTTCAGATGGTTACTGAAAAATCTATGTTATCTTAACAAAAACAATACGTAAACTCAACACAACTTCTGTTATATTGCTCTTAACAAAATTTTGTGTTGTCTTAACAAAAATTCTTACGTCAATTTTACCTTGCAACTTTTGTGTAATGTTTGTTGTTTCAACACAAAAGTAGGTTTGTTGTACAGAATTTTGTGTTATGTGAACAAGATTTTCAGTAACATTGAAGAAAACACTGTGTTCAACGTACACAACCCAGACGTGTAATGAACAAATTTTTGGTTCACATTACATATAATAACTACGTTAATACTACGTCAAATTTTGTTGCTTTTACATTTATACCGTGTGGAAACTAGCATATAATCTGTGTTAGTTTTACACATAAAATATGTCTTTCATACACGGAAAAAACATATAGGAACCGTTCCACCAAAATCGCATGCTCCAGTGGGAAAAAAGGGAAAAAAGGGCATAAAAGGGCATATGGGAAAAAAGGACATAGTGGCCAAATATAGCAGTCATTCATATAAAAAAGTTGTAACGGCTCCCAAATTTTAGGCAGGTTCAAGCTATATAAACTCCGAGTTCGCAAACCACGTGTGAATTATAATAGAAGAAAAAAAATCGACTTGAATTATTACGTGAAGTTTTGTTAGCTTTACTCGGAATTGTGTTATAGGTACATAGATAATATGTAACAGAGAGCTTCTTCATGTTTTTGATTATTTGTATCAACAACAAACGATATTTGTAATTTTCACAACCTTTTGTGTTGTTACTACACAACTTATTTTCGATATACGATTTCTTTGGGTAAAAATTTAACACAAGCACTTTTGTTGGCTGCACATGTATGTACGTAAATCCTACATATTCTATGTTATTAGAATAACACAATTTTTCGTTCGGAGAACAGAACTTCTGTTATCTATACGTTTTTTCTTGTGTTAAAGTTCAACACAAAGTCTTTTGTTAATTTTACTAAGATTTTACTAAGATTTTTCTCTGGGTGTAGATTCACATATTAGAGTCAATATATATTATTTTTTTTCGCTAATATCTTCTTTCTAGTGAATGTTACGATAAAATATGAAAGGACGAATTTATAATAAATTAAATGTGTTACAATTTGTTAAAATATTTTTGCTTAAGTCGAACCATTTGGGAGCTATAAGGCATTTAAGTCGAAAAAAGGACATCTCCATTATGCTTTTAGTCTTTTTTGGTATTTTTTGGGGCAAAATTTTAGTCTTTTTTGGGGAGAAATATTTCTGATAGTATTTTTAGATAGCTCAGTACCTTTAAAAGACGCTGAAAACCACTCTTCTATGATGAAAATATAAATTTCTGTAAATTTTTGAATGTCCATCCTTCGTGGACAGTTCTCGCCCACTAAAATTTACCTTTACCCGTCCCTGTAAACCCCTGTCCCGAATCCTTGGAGGAATTGTGTCACGGTTGGCGCCATTAGGTAAATTGTTCGCTAAGAAAAGTTTTTGCCCACTCAAATCTACTCTTCCTTTTGCATCTAAACACCTCTTCTGCTATCTTCTGAACAGTTAGAGCAATTTTTACAAGGTTTGCGCCATCAGCTCTGTTAATATTTTTATTAAAGTATATTAGAATTAAGGTTCGTCCTGCGACGGGTAACTGCAATCTTGGTAGGACTCGTTTTATTTAGGGCAATGAGCTTGAAAAGTGAAATCAAAAGTAAGATCCCACAGAATTTCTACCAAGATTGCGGTTACCTGTTTTAGGACGGGCTTTAATTCTAGTTTAATTATAATTAACATAACTCTGGTAGGAAAGAAGTTTTGAATATTTTATCGTTTCTTACCCTCTTGTAAGCGAATTAAAGAATACATTTTTGCCGTTGAAGAAAATTTGAACCGTTGTGTTTCTATGGACAAGAGGTGAAAAAGCGGTTTGATTGCATTTTGTTGGTCCGTAAGGATATGAAGAACCATATGCTTTCGTTATTGTCAAAACTGAATTATTATTCACCAGAAAGTAAACCAAATGTTTTTAAAATCACAATTTTAAGCAGTGGAAATTAGCGAAAAGAAAACTGCAAATAATTTCAGTACGGTTTCGGTCTTTCATCTTTTCAAAAATGCGGTTCGGTCGCGCTTACAGTTTTTTCCCAAATTTGCAGTTTCCTTTCCTACTCTCGATGCGAAGCTCTTTTTTTAACACGAAGAAAATTACCAAAGACATAATTTAGAAATGTTATTGTTATACGACAATCAGACTGCATTGTTTAAGATTACAAATCGGGAGCAATAAACTCATTACTTAATCATACTAATATATAAAAAAAACTTTTTAAGAAAAAGTAAAAAAAACCGACTTAAAAATGCACTAAAAAGGAAAAAATAATTTTTTTTTGGAAGTTGGTGCCAAAATAGAAACAAACAATTTGCTCTCTTTTATTGTACAATATATAAAATTAAAAAATTTCTAATAAATAAAATTATTATTTATTGAATTGTACCAAAAGTTTTTGTTTTCTAATAAGTCACAGAGATGAGATTCAAACCATTATTTTTTTACAGCCTACCTACATAATATAAACATAACAAAAGCTATATTTGCCAATCTGGCAATTATTGAAAACCCGTATGGTGATTTAAGTGAACAGTTGTACCAAAATTACACTTTGAAGTCAAAGTTTCCAATGAGATTTTTTAAAATTTGTTCCAATCGGATTTTGATGTATGGAAGTTTTATGTGGAATCATATCCTAAATAACTTTTGTTCTTGCACTTTTTTGATAAGATGCACCGTTTTTGAGATATTCGCAAAAAACGATTTCGTTCGTATGGGGGGTACCCCCCCTAATGGACCGTTTTCGCCCATTAACGAACTTAGCCTCGCATTTTACGAAAAACGGATCTGCGCAAAATTTCAAGGCTCTAGCTCAATCCGTGCGTCCGCAATCGAGTTCACAGACAGACGGACAGACGGACGGACGGACATGCGGAAATCAAAATCTTTTATCATTCCTAACACACTGGTGTAATTCATTTTTGTGTGTGATGACGGGATCTTGGCGTTACAAACGGTAAGGCAAAGTCAGTATACCCTTTGGTATTCCATACCATACGGGTATAAAAATTTCAGCGGTATTGTTCCTTACTTGGCACGTTGCCCTTAACCCACGTCAACATTAACAAATATTCTTTTGTTTTTGGGTAAGCTCCGTTAAAATTAAAAAAATATTCTTTTGTCAGATGTCGTCACGAAAGATAAAATATTTTCATTTGGATAGCAGTAATAGAATTGGTGATAGCTGTAAAAGTAACACTCAAGAAATATGAATAGAAGTCCTCTTTAAGTTTCTATTTTGGCCCCAACTTCCAAAAAAATTATTTTTTCCTTTTTAGTGCACTTTTAGATTGTACAATAAAAGAGAGCAAATTGTTTGTTTCTATTTTGGCACCAACTTCCAAAAAAAAATTATTTTTTCCTTTTTAGTGCATTTTTAAGTCGGTTTTTTTTACTTTTTCTTAAAAAGTTTTTTATTTTATAATTTTTAGTGACTTTTGGTATATACATATTATATAGATATATTTAATGTTAGGAAATGGGTAGAGCTGCGCCCCACGTGCGAAAACGGCGTTACGAATAGCCTTCAACCCCCTTAGTGACACTGGAAAGTTTCATGAAGATCGGACCAGCCAATTCGAAGATACCAGGCGAGGGGTATCGAGGGGAGGGAAAAGTCAGGTTTTGTAGTGGAAAATCAAACCCCTTAGCCTTCTTAGTAATACTGTAAAGCTTCATTAAGATCGGACCACCGAATTCGAAGATACCAGGCGAGGAGTGTCGAAGGGGAATTTTCTCAGAGGGGATACCTATCTAGATCGTATTTTTGTCCCCGAAAATCCCTAACACCCAAGTTTCATGAAAATCGTTAGGCCTGTTTTCGAGATCCATTGTGCAGACAGACAGACTGACAGACAGAAGGACGACAGTCCTAGTATTATATTATAGGATATACCTATTTAATGTTAGGAAATGGGTAGAGCAAAACTTTAATCGTTCTAAACAGCGAATTTTTAGGGATGGCAACAGTAAGTTGTAAACTAAATTTTAGAGGTCGACAGCAAAAATTTTGGTCACCAACATTTTTTAGATCGACAGAAACCTTTCGTTAACCTTACAGACTTCTAAACATTAGAATTGGATTAGGCGACCCTAAAAACCCCCATATGTGTTTGTTTTTTATCTGGAAAATTTGAGGGTTGAAGGATTCGCTGCCCCCCAAAATATACGCATAAAAATTTTCAGACCGATCGGACCATCCGATTGGGAGTTGACAGGGGAGGGGTTAAGAAGCGAAAGGGGTAGGGGAAAATAGATAAGGGGAAAACACTAGCCGTCCCCCAAAATGTGAGCATACAAATTTTCAGATCGATCGGACCATCCGATTGGGAGTTGACAGGGGAGGGGTTAAGAAGCGAAAGGGGTAGGGGAAAATAGATAAGGAGAAAACACTAGCCGTCCCCCAAAAAGGTACGCATACAAATTTTCAGACCGATCGGACCATCCGATTGGGAGTTGACATGGGAGGGGTTAAGAAGCGAAAGGGGTAGGGGAAAATAGATAAGGGGAAAACACTAGCCGTCCCCCAAAATGTGAGCATACAAATTTTCAGATCGATCGGACCATCCGATTGGGAGTTGACAGGGGAGGGGTTAAGAAGCGAAAGGGGTAGGGGAAAATAGATAAGGGGAAAACACTAGCCGTCCCCCAAAATGTACGCATACAAATTTTCAGATCGATCGGACCATCCGATTGGGAGTTGACAGGGGAGGGGAAGGCCGGGAAACGTCGGAGAGAGGGGAAATTAAAATGGGACCAACTAGGGAGTGAACTCTGTCATCCACCAACGTTTCAACAAAATCCATGCAACGGCACCCAAGTACTGCGTGAACATACAGATATAAAATAAATAAATAAATAAAAAATAAATAAATAAATAAAAAATAAATAAATAAATAAATAAATAAAGTTGGACCAAAACGAATTGATAACCTCCTCCTTTTTTGGAAGTCGGTTAAAAATGAGTTGATGTCTGCCTGTCTGTTTCTCTTTCACGTAAAAACGGCTGAAACTATTGACCTGAAATTTGGCATGGATGTTCCCTGTAGGCCTGGCTCCAACATAGTCCTATTGAAAAGCATCCCAAGTGGTGGCTGATGGAGGGGAATAAGGGTTGGAGGGGAATAAGGGGAGGGGGTAAAGTAAAAGCTTGGTTTTTCTCTATGTTACTTTTTCGCAGGAAAAATAAGCCGGAAATTTGGCACAGATGTTCTCCGGGAGTCCTAATTTAGGTTTTTTTTTGTTATTAAGTCATCAAAATAAGTAATAAAAAGTAATTATCTCAAGATTTTTTTATTGGTCTACCTGGTAGGGTACATATAAGTAAAAAAAACTCACCAGACCGGGCCATAGAATATACCCAGAAGTAGGGTGATCAGACTTTGAAAGTGAAATATGAAAGTGACACTATTGATATATTAATAAAACAATGGTAAAAATAGACATATTGTGGCTCATGACCCATGGAAAACCACGATATGCATATTCTTACTATTTTCTTATCCCATGACCCAGTATCACTGAAAGTTTGATCTAAAATCGTACTAGATTTCAGACAAGTATTGGAATATCAGAATAACAGCCGTATTCTGGCGTTGTGATACTTAAGTCACAAGTTACAAGTCCATACAATTTGAGGCTCTTGTGACCGAGTTATGACTAGTGACCGTAGCTAGAATAAGGCTGTAAGTCTAAACTATTACCTTGGTTTGGAAGTGGTATTATTATATGCAATTATAAACAAACGAAGCTTTTGGGTAACATTCTATAAGTCCGATACGGAAAAAAAGTGACTAAGGTCAAAATAGAACGAATAAGAAAGAACTTGTCGGAAAAATTAACTATTGTCATTCAGGAGGCTAATTACTTTGATTCAGGAGGCTAATTAAGGCTATTATGAACTTAAAATAATCGAAAATCGATTATTTAACAGAAATTCAATTAATCAAATAATTAAATAATAGTTTTTAACATTATTTTTATACTGTATATGATATATCAACCGAAGTGTACCTTTTGTAACATATCGAACCAATCGTCGGATACAAAAATGAGTGTTTGGTATGACAAAAGATTTTGATTTTCTCATGTCCGTCCGTCTGTTTGTCTGTCCGTGAACACCATCACTTTTGAAAAGATTGAGTTAGAGACTTAAAATTATCTATATTTGTGGTTCTCGTAAATAGCAGTTCTTGAATGTGCTAATCGGACCACTCCTTCCCCCCCACAATTTTTTTTTACAATTTTTTCGAAGACGGTGAGTCATATTGAAAATTTTATACAACTGTGTTTAGAATAGGGGAAGTATGCCCAAAATGACATACTGTTTACTTTTTCGATAATAATTTTTTTATTTGAAGAAGAAACAATATGATAATTTACAAATTTATTCTTTGGTTCAATATCAATTGATATTCCATACCATTTAGTTTAAGAAAATGCAAATAAAAAAAATATGAGTCAAAATTCTTTTAGCGCATCGGCGCAGCAAGTATTCCTCCTTTGGCGTATCGGCGCAGGAAGTCCAGCGAAAACATGTCATACATTGTACCCAAGTCTCACCAAGTTTGAATAAAGGTCGTTGCAATAAATGCAGGGACAGTAATTCTCGTCCTCGTTGTCAGCAGCAAAGTCTTCATTATCGATGTCGTCCATAAAAAAAGCTTTGGTGACCTTCCTTTTCTTCTTTTAATAAATTTTCCGGTGCATACCTATGTCGTTTTGTCCATATTATTAGTATGTCATTTTGTCCATACTATCAGTATGTCATTTTGGGCATATACTATGATTGAGACTTTCATATAAAAAAATATTAAAAGCTAACTGTTTTGTTTTAAACAAACAAGTTTATTTCGAAAACAACATAGCAATGTATGGTCTTGCTAAAACAGAAACAATTTTAAAAACAGAAAACATACCGAAAATTGAAAAAATGATATCACTTAAAAAAAACTTTTTTTTGGAGTAAACACTTCTGTGGCGACTGTTACAATTATAACGTGTTTTTACTTTAATTTTTAAGTTTTAAAAAATATACTTTGTTTATAATTTTTTTAAAAATTAAGTTTGCATTAAAAATGACTTCAGACAAAAAATATTTTTTCATTCATTCTTTGTCAGTATTTTAAAAGCGTTAAAAGTGTTTTTTTGAATGTTAATAAATTTTAAATAAATTTTAACTATTTGATTTTATAATTTAAATATTAAATAAATATGGCTTTTGAAGCCATAAATTGGTGACCCCGAGAAAAAAAGAACATTCTGAAAAAAGAAACAAGAAAAAAGTTTGAAAAAGGAATACAACGAAGTTCTACAAAAATTATTTTCCAGAACGAAAAATGAAAACCCAAGTTTCTTCAATTTTATCATTTTGAAAAATACCAACTTCTCAACACCTCATTCAAGTTGAATCAACGAATTTTGGGGGAAATTTTTATCATTTTCTATTCGTTTTTCAAGTGATTTTCTTTTCTTTTGAAAATTGAATTTTTAAGAAATTTGTTTCAAGAAACTATTTATTTAACGAAGATTTTTGATGAAGCCTCATCAAATTGAAAATCAATTTTTCAAGATTTTGCTTCACTGTCTTTACAAAAGGATTATCAGAAATCATCAAAAAGAAAAATAGAGTGTCTACAATCAACTCGATATACACCTTGGATAAAAAGTTGAATTTCTACAATCAAGTTGAGAAATCCCTGTTCTAACCAAGTATAATTTTTCATCGTACTTACAAACTTTTGTTGTTGTTTAAAAAGATTTCAGTAATGTTCCAACATAGTTAAGTATTTTTATTCAATTCTAGTTTCATAATTTGTGAATATTTTGTCAAAAATTTTGTTTGATGTCATAATTTACATGTAGCAATTTAATTTTGGTGCATTTTAATCATATTACGGTTATACTTACCTTTCATTTAGTTATCAATTATTTGTTTGATTGATAGTTTTACGTTTAATTATCGAGTTTTGCTTACATATTTTTCATAACTCGAATATGTCTACCTCTGACGATATTGGTGATTCTGCAGGATCTAGTAATGAAATCAGTTCTATCGCGATTAAATTGCCAAGTTTTTGGCTGAACGATCCACATCTTTGGTTTTGCCAGGTTGAATCGCTATTTTCGATTGGTGGCATAACCAGAGATGAAACCAAATTTAATTATATTTGTGGTAGAGTTGAATCGAATATTCTGGCGCAAGTTGGGGAGATTATTCGGAATCCTCCATTAACTAATAAATATTTAACACTTAAAACAAAAATATTGGAGCGTTTTACAGAATCAACTGAGTCAAAATTTAAACGATTAATTTCTGGTAGTACATTGAATGATAAAAAACCTTCTCATCTTTTGAGAGAAATGCGCGATCTGGCCGGTAATAGTATAAGTGTCGAAATGCTTAAATCTTTGTGGCTTCAACGTCTTCCGTCACAGGCTCAAGCTATTTTATCAGTAAGTCAAGAAAATTTAGATATTTTAAGTATCATGGCTGATAAAATAGTTGAAATTTCAAATCCAGAAATCTGTTCGGTTTCATCAAGTTTTGATGCTAAATACAAATGTTTGGAAGATCAAATCAAGCTTTTAACAGAACAGGTAGCCAATTTAAGCCGTTCGTGTTCTAACATTCGATTGAATCATAGAAGCAGAAGTAGCTCCAGATCAAATTCTAACGGCTTATGTTTCTATCATTCCAATTTCAAAGATAAGGCTGTTAAATGTATCAAACCTTGCAGTTTTACGACAAATTCTTCGGAAAACTAAATGGCCATTCAATCGCGGCGGCCGATGAATTTGGCACGAATTCTAGTCGTCTTTTTGTCTTCGATAATAGTACGAATTGTTCTTATCTTGTTGATACTGGAGCAGATGTTTCTGTGTATCCGGTATCGTATTTTAAAAATAAGAGTTGTTTAAGTTCATCTCCTTTAAAGCTTTTTGCTGCCAATGGTTCAAAAATAAATACTTTTGGTCGCAAACTTTTTAATTTAGATCTTGGGCTTAGACGCAAATTTGCTTTCCTTTTTTATATTGCCGACATAACACGTCCTATTTTAGGCGCTGATTTTCTCAATCATTTCGGTTTATGGGTTGACATTAAAAATAAACGCTTGATTGATAACAAGACGTCGCTTTCTTCAAAAGGTAAAATTTCTTGTTGTGAAACATTAAGTTTATCGACAATCAATATCAATTATTTGGATGAAAATTTTTCAAAATTAATCGAAGAGTTCAAAATTATAACACAGGATTCAGTAAAACCTGAAACTGCTGTTCATGATGTTGAACACTTCATTACTACTAATGGTCCACCAGTGTTTGCTAAACCTCGTCGTTTAGACCCCGAAAAATTAGAAGCAGCAAAAAAAGAGTTTAATTTTATGATTGAGTCTGGCATTTGTCGTCCATCGAAAAGTAATTGGGCTAGTCCTTTACATCTCGTGAAAAAGAAAAATGGTGATTGGCGTCCTTGTGGTGATTATCGCCAATTAAATGCGATAACAGTTCCGGACAGATATCCAATTCCACATATTCAAGATTTTTCACAAAGATTACATGGTTGCAAAATTTTTTCAAATTTAGACTTAGTGCGAGCTTATCATCAAATTCCTGTTCATGGATCGGACATTGCCAAAACTGCCATTATAACTCCTTTTGGCTTATTTGAATTTCCACGCATGACGTTTGGCCTCCGAAATGCTGCCCAATCTTTTCAAAGATTCATGCATGATGTGTTGAAAGGTTTAAATTTCTGTTACGTATATTTGGATGATGTTTTAATTGCATCGAAAAATTTGGGAGAACATTTAACTCATTTAAGACAAGTGTTTGAAAGATTTGTTAATTATGGCTTAGTTATCAATATTGATAAATGTGTTTTTGGCAAATCTGAAATTGAATTTCTTGGTCATCTTGTTACTAATCAAGGTGTTTCTCCCTTACCATCAAAAGTTGAGGCTATTTTAAATTTCAAACAACCGGAACGAGTTTGTGATTTACGTCGATTTCTGGGAATGTTGAATTTTTATCGTAGATTTTTGCCTAATGCGGCCCAAATTCAAGCTAAACTTCACGAATTCCAAAAAAATAGTCATAAAAATGATAAAACAATAATCATTTGGAACGATGATAGTTTAGAATCATTTAATAATTGCAAGAAATCTTTGGCAGATGCAGTCATGCTTGCTCATCCTGCAATTTCTACTGAAGTGTGTCTAATGGTAGACGCTTCAGATACTGCAGTAGGTGCTGTTGTCCAACAGAAGTTTGAGGATTCATGGCAACCATTAGGATTTTTCTCAGTTAAACTAAAATCTGCAGAGAAAAAGTATAGTGCTTATGATCGCGAACTTCTAGCTATATATTTGGCAATACGTCATTTCAAACATTTGTTGGAAGGTCGTCAGTTTACGATTTTTACTGATCATAAGCCTATTACTTTTGCTTTCAGACAGAAACCTGAGAAAGCCTCACCACGACAGTTACGTCATTTAGACTTGATTGGGCAATTTTCAACAGACATAAGACATATTTCAGGTAAATGTAATGTCGTTGCTGACGCATTGTCACGTGCGGACGAAATTTCATTTCCTGAAGTCATTGATTTTCAAAAACTTGCACTTGAACAAGAGGAAGATCCTGATTTTGAAATTATTCGTAAATCAACAGTTTTAAATATTCAGCCTTGTCCAATTCCTGGCTCAATATTATCCATTTATTGTGATATTTCTACTGGTATTCAGAGACCTTTTGTTCCCAAAAATTTTAGAAATCAAATTTTTAATCAATTACATAATCTTTCACATCCTGGCGTTAAAGCATCGGTCAAATTCATTTCATCAAGATTTGTTTGGCCATCACTTAAAGCAGATTGTGCGAAATGGGCTCGTAATTGTATTGATTGTCAAAAATCCAAAATTTCACGCCATGTGAATAGTCCAATTGGTTCATTTAATTTACCAAAAGATCGTTTTACACACATTCATTTAGATTTAATTGGTCCATTACCACAAGTAGATGGTTATTCATATTGTTTAACCTGTATTGATAGGTATACACGTTGGACTGAAGTTATTCCGTTAAAGGATATAACTTCAGAGTCTGTTGCTTTTGCTTTTTATTCTAATTGGGTTTGTCGTTTTGGTGTTCCTTTATCTATTTCTACAGATCAAGGTAGGCAATTTGAAGCATCTTTATACCGCGATTTTTTAAAACTATTTGGAATCAAACGTTGCCGAACTTCGCCATATCATCCGTCATCTAATGGTTTGATTGAGCGTTGGCATCGGACCTTAAAAACAGCTATCAAATGTCATGCGAAAAAGAATTGGTTACGTTGTTTACCAACTATTTTATTAGGTACGCGTACGTCTATCAAAGATGATTTGGGTGCAACTGTATCTGAACTTGTCTATGGTACCAATATTCGACTTCCGGGTGAAATGTTTGAGGAAACAGTATCAAAAACTGATGAGCACGAATTTATTAGATTACTTAAAACACATTTTGAGTCAGTTCGTCCTGTTATTTCGTCAAACCATTCTAATAACAAAATCTTTGTTTTTAAAGATCTCAAAACATGCTCCAAAGTTTTTGTTCGTGAGGATTCGGTTAAATCATCTCTACAACAGCCTTACAAGGGTCCATATTCAGTCATTAGTCGTGATGATAAAACTTTTCTTCTATCGATCAATGACAAAGAAAAAAGAATTTCGATTGATAGATTAAAACCCGCTTATATAGAACGCAAAGTTGATGATATATGTACAGAAAATTTAAATTCTCAATTAAATTCTAGCTCAGGATTTGCAGAGTTACCAATTCGTCAGGAGTCTATAAAAGGCAAAAAAATCGTTAGTTTTTCTTGAAATTATTAATTATTTTAGTACGCTGTCGCTGGGGAGGGAGTAATGTGGCGACTGTTACAATTATAACGTGTTTTTACTTTAATTTTTAAGTTTTAAAAAATATACTTTGTTTATAATTTTTTTAAAAATTAAGTTTGCATTAAAAATGACTTCAGACAAAAAATATTTTTTCATTCATTCTTTGTCAGTATTTTAAAAGCGTTAAAAGTGTTTTTTTGAATGTTAATAAATTTTAAATAAATTTTAACTATTTGATTTTATAATTTAAATATTAAATAAATATGGCTTTTGAAGCCATAACTTCTAATCGTTTCACTCTGGTAAACCTCAGTAGACTGAGCTATTGTTTTCACAGGTTGTTAAACTTCACTAGCATGACATACTAATTTAAAAAGAAGATCTGATATATTCGCGGATTTCAAAATATTGCAGTATGTCATTTTACCCATATATGTCATTTTGGGCATACTTCCCCTACGATTTTACATAACTCATCCATACATCAAAATTCAAACCTAACTACTGATTTCCCCCTCCCTTTTACAAATAGAATTTTTAAATAAAAAAATTGTCTGTCATCGTATAGAGTATTTGACGATTGCCTCTGGCAATTGTAGTTTTTCTTATGTTTTTCGAATATTCCTGTTCAATAAATTAGAAAAGTCTTCGAAAATGCTGTCACCCTGAGAAATTTTTTGGCAGGACATGAAAATAGGCGAAATTTATGATACCTGAATAAAGAAAAAGTACATTTCAGTTGTATTTGCTGAAGCAATTGTTATAGTGGTTGAGGCATTACAGCTTTATGTTTTTGTACCTGAAATTACGTCCATATTGAACGGCCAAGGACGAGACATTCACGTAAGAGCAATAAAGAACAATACGGGACCACACATGGGAACATTATCTTGCTGTTTCTCGATTTTCATTTTTTTAACTTAAATTAAAGGTAATGAATTAAATCATAACATAGTAGATAATTGGAGACGTGTTTTTTTTTTTATTTTCCAAAATAATAGCGGTTTAAAATAAATATTTTGAAATAAGAACTATTTATTAGGAAAAATCTTTTTTTGTTGATTTCAAAATGGATTTATAAACACCAATAAAAGCATTTTAGACGGCAAAAAAAAATGATGAAGCGCTTTAGCATTTTTCTACCCAAAAGTTGACGCATTTTAAAATCATCGCGTAAGTCGATGCATACAGTCGAATATTTTTCGGCTCTTTTTCACCCCACCACTATACAAGCTACAAACGAATCGTATGAGACTTTTTTTTCATGTTTTTTTAAACATTGAACTTTCTTTAGAGCAATTGGGATTTCCAATTTTTACTGGCAAAATGTAGAACTACTGGCAAATGTAGAAATGTTGTTTTTTCCCTAAAAAAATATAGTCGTAAAATTTATTGTAGCAAAAAATTTTTTATAGCAGTTTTTAAATGGAATTTGGGATTTTTCATGTAACAAATCTCATTGAAATGTAAGGAAAAGCTGCCTAGTTAAAACATGTTTGTAAAGAGGTATACTTACTGCAGGTCAAAATTGCTTGAGTGCCAAAGATAAAAGGAAATAACATAAGGATACCATAAGGCAAATGAATCAACCAGACCAATATTTCTGTATATAAAAATCTGGTATGGCGATTTTATTTTCAACCGAGTCCTCAGAGTGTTCACATCGGGAAAAATATTTCTGAAAATATATCTAGTGTAAAATAAATAATTGAATTATTGAACTTATAGTTTTATAAAATACTTGAGACTTGAAATAAACTCATTTTTTTCAACATATAAAAAGGGTGGTGGTGTCTTAAGTGAAAATAATATTCTTACTGAAAAGGTCTAGTGAAAATCAAGTGACATTTTGAAAATATTCGGAATAAACATAAATGGTTGGCGTCGTAGTCGATAATTGTATGGTCAAAGAAGACGAAGCCCATAATTTTAAGGGTCTTTAACGATTTTGCCTAGATGAATTTAAACAGATATTTTGAGCCGACGAATAGACCAAGCAATCGTAGTGAACAAAATACAGCGGCGAGTGAATTCAGCAACATCAATTTAGAACAATTAGTGCAAAATTTATTAAAATATCGAAATATTGTCTGCACAAAGTTTTGTGGAAAATGAAGAACATTTTAGTGGCAAAGGACAAGACATTCCAAAGCAAGAACTGAATCTTGTAAAAAGTCCACTAAACGAAAAACTCATCAAAGAAATGCCGAACCAGCGTCGCTACACTAAAAATATTTGGTACGTATCAATGAAAAAGTTCATTGTATTAAGAAATAATTAATTAATTTTTCGCCGATTGGGACAACGAATATTTTTTTATACTTGATACTCTATAAATTATTAATGTATATTTTTTTTTATTGAATTTTGAATCGGTATTTTCACTCGTTACTGAAAACTTTCACTAATTTATGGATAAACGGTCTTTTATCAAGAGTGTCCGGAAAATAAATATAAATAAAAATACACGACATTGACTTTCGATCTAAAAAATGATTTTATTTGAAAGATAATTCTTTATCATTTAACATTTAAATATAATTTCGAGCATATGAGCAGCACGACTGGTAGTTAAAAAGCGCATCCTGTCGGTCCAATTTTTGATCACTTTTTCGTTTTTCAAGAATTTACTAATTTTTTGCGCTCGTTCATAAATTTCTGGTTGTCCTCGTGTTCAGATTGTCCAATGGAAATTTATTTCATGTGATGACGCTTATTATCATTATTTAATACAATAAGAAAGTAATTAAAATCGCTAGTTTCTAGATTTTTATACAAAACCCCTACCACGTAGGTTTTCGACTAAAAACAGACAACTCCATAACTAAGGATACATGAAAATCCTTAATTTTGTATAAATATATAAAACAAAGATGTTTCACTTCAGTTATTGTTTATTATAACAAACGTTTTAGTTATAACTAGGGCTGCCAAAAATGTGCATTTGCATATTTCTTCTCGTTATGATTTCGGCTCCGGGAGTTTTTTATTCATCTGAATCAATAAGTTTAGAAGCGAATGAAGGTACCTTGGTGTTGCATATTTCGCATATTTGACACGTTAGTGCATATTTGCATATAAATGCATATTTAGTTGCATATTTAAAAACTTTCATGAAAACCAAATTTTTTTTTGTACAAGTCAAATTCTTCTACGAAGTATTGTATTCATGAAAAATTTCGACCTCTTAAATTTGCCCAAAAAACATTTCCCGATATAAGGATTGAAGTCATATTACAAAAATATCTTTCTGTCTGTCAGTCTGTGTACAAGATTTCTCAAAAACTAATATAACTAGAGCCATGAAATTTTATAGGCACATTTGGTCCTGGAATGGGACGATGGTGGAAATTCGTTAACCGGAAGTAACCAAAATGGCGGCTTTTTAAAAATCGTGAATTGGTTTTTCTCAATTTACTCCGAAACTACGCATTTTTAGTAGGGGCGGGTAGGGTGAAGTGGTCCGTAGGGAGAAGTGGTCCACCACCATTTTTGTTAGTAATAGTGACATTAGAACAGAATATGCAACTCTCATCGGTTGCTCTTGATGACAGCTTGTTTTTTATTAGTCATTGAAGTGTGCAAACGTATATTTACTCACTCTCACAGGCCAATGCCAAAAAAACATTATAAAAAGTTTTCGCAAGTATTCACATTCAACAACATTTTGACTAATTCTTCATTAATTTCAATAAGCTAATTAATCTAAAATGTTGTTTACATTATGAACTTTGTAAATCCGCCGAATTTCTGCATTTTTTTCCACAATTGTTGAAGCAGCGTCATTCCGCGCAAAATAGCCTCGGTAGGGTAAAGTGGTCCACGTTTGGTAGGGTGAATTGGTCCACCCTATCAATGTCATATTTCGTGTTTTCAAGTTTTTTTATGAGTTATTTTGAATGTTTCAAATTGTGACCGAAATTCGATGCGAAGCTCGATTATAACTTCTCCCGAAAATCGAGCTGAATTAGAGAAGCAGAAAAAGCCGCCGGAAAGCGACGCATTACAACTACATCGAAGAAACTAACACCAAAACAGACCAAACTCTCATTTGTTACTTTCGAATAAACTATATTTTCGATCAAACTTCATGATTATATTTTTATTTGTCATTTATTTTTATGTTTATGCGATTTCTGGAAAAATGTTGTGGGTGGACCACTTCTCCCTACCATTTTGAAAAAATCGAAAAATCAACGTTTTCCATAAATGCTCAAAAATTAAATTTAATGTCAGAAACTTGGCAATCTGTGATTGCAGAAAGTTTGCTTAAGTTCTGCGCTTGCGATTTGACTATCTTATCATGCAAAAATTCCAATGTTTGACCATTTTATGGCCAATAATAAAAACGTGGGCCAGTTCACCCTACCTGACCCTAGTGTTATATATGACAAAACCTGGAGAAAATAAAAATTCCTACACTTTTGTCTTTTACTAGAACTCGATATCTCAAACTGTTATCGAGATACACCGTTATTTTAAAAAAATAGTTGTTTGCCATTATCTCGAAAAAAATGGTTTTTTGCTTATTGTGTGAGATGAATTAATGAGAATGGCATTCTGCACAATTTTGTCTTTCACCGTTATCCATCATCTTTTATCGTTATTGAGATATTTTTATTAAAATGTAAAAAATATATTTTTGCGAATTACTTGCAAACTAAGTTTTTCGAAAAAATACAATTTTCCACATTTTTACGTTTTACCGTAAATCGATATCTTTTACCGTTCTCAAGCTATCTAAAATTTTAGATTTTCTTTGTCTTTGGTTGACAAAACGATAGGGCTATAGCGTAAATTGCGCAGGGTCGTAGATTTTGTGGAAGGAAGTTTTGTGTTGGCCGCAACTGATATTTTTCTACAAGTTCTAACCCCGATTATACCATAGACAATATGAAGTATTGAACATATTTTCGAAATATCTTAAAATTTAACAGTTGCAATTTAGAAACAAGTTTTCCTGTCAAATTTTTTTTTTCAGTCAAAATGTCAATCTTTTTTACAGGTTATTATTTTTTCAATTTGTCTAATATTCAATGGTATTTTTTTTTTATTTTCCACAAAAGTCGAATTAACCACATTTTAACAAGTTCCGTTTACTATTTTGGGTGAAATATACTATATGTCGGATTTTGAATGTTTTTAAAGTGCATATTTAAGTGCATATTTTGCCATTTTTCGTGCATATTATATGCGCATATTTCGCCTTTTTTAGTGCATATTTTTGGCAGCCCTAGTTATAACAAAAAATCTCTACAAGTCTCTGGATTTCTTTTTTTGTTGTGAAAATACATTGCAAAAGATACTAAAGTTCACAAAATTTTTGAGAAAAAAAAGAAAAAAAAATGTGGCTACAAAGAAGTTAAATTTTTGCTAACCATTTAAATTTGAAGTAAATATTATCAGATATTGAGTTGAATGTTTTATTTGATACAGTGTTGGGCATCAATCAATTAAATTTTCAATTGACTAATTAATTGATTAAAAATTTAATTACAATTAATTTAATTGCAATTAAATTTAATTGCAGGCTTGCAATTAAATTAATTGCAATTAATTTATTTTAATTGCAGAATACGATTAATCCAATTGCAATTAATTAATTGTTAATTGTGAAAGATACAATTAATTAATTGTCAATTGCAGAATTTACAATTACAATTGATTAATTGTTAATTGCAATTAAAAATGAAATTTTAATCGTTAATTGTTAATTGCTCTGACAATTACTTTTTGCCTAATGCTAAATTTACACGAATGACAAATTTGTCATTTTTTTCTTGTCATTATGTTAATTCCCGTGTAAATGGCATAATTTTTGTAATTTTTTCTGTCAGAAAATGTCAATCTCTCATAAAAGAATGAACTTGTCCATTCTTTTATGCCAGATTGTCATTCGTACAAACGCAATATTAGTTATGACAAAAGTTGAATACTAAAGTTGTCTTTTTGTCAAATTGCGGCATGTCTTTTTTTCTGAAAGTACTTTGATAAACATCACTTTTGCGAACTGGCAGTCAGCCAATTATCACTAAACCATACAGATTTCTTTCCTGAAATGATGATCGTATTTCTAACTTTTTATCCTATGAATTACAAGCTTTTAAACAACATGATTCGTAATTTAATCTTGGAGTTGAAGATGTAGAGTCATCCACGATTAGCGAAATCTTTAGATTATATACAAATTCTAAGATTTAACTATCATTTCTAGTACCAAATAAGGATGGTTGCACTCAATAAATGAAAATTTTTAGCTATGATTTATTTCAAATGTCGCATACACACCAAGTAAAAAAAACTTTTATATCAAATGGTTTCGTAGTTTCCTTCTCCGTTTTTACACTTATAATGTCTGCATAATTTAATTTTTATTGATTTTTTAACAGTTTTATATTAATTTGGTGTTATATTAATAGTTTTATAATAATTTGAATATTATGAAAAATTTAATGAAAATATCTATGAAAACTTCTTCATTTAGATTATTGATGCAAAATCTCCAGAATGATCGACAACCAGTACATTTGATGATGACAATTCAGAGAACGAGTGTCAGTATAAACTTTCGAATATCCAGATTTCGAAAAGCTGACTACTCCATCTTCAACAAACAGTTCAATCTTCAAAAAATACTGCAAGCCTTGGTTTTGCATTAAAACAAAATATACAATTCGTTCCGGTAGTACCAGTTCCAGTACAACTCAACACCCGTTCCAGTCGCAGTTCCAGTGGCCGCAGGATTCAACAACGTAGAATAATGTAGTTAGGTAGGACATTCAAGTTACCCATTTATATATTTATTTAAATTCATCCATGCCGACTATCTGGCAGTAACCAACTTCCTGGTATTTATCTTCTCCACAAGATATTGTGATTTCATTTAAAATTTTAAGTGGGTCTTTAATGAACTTCTATTAAACATCCGCAAATTCTTGGCTCACAATTCAATTATTTTCAATTCAATTATCTTTATTTCACCAAATCTGAATACATAATGGTTATCTTAACTTATGGCAAACAATGCATACGTTTAACAGTGATACTTTATTACAGAACTAGATTAATCTGACATTAGGCATTATACATATAAAATTTACACACATATACCAGTTGCAAATTGGTATATGTACCCTGAGAGTTTAATCATAACCTAAATTAATTTAAACCTAAAATTCTCGCATTGCCAGATAACAAAAACAAAAACAAATTAAGTAAACAAAATAAAATTAGAGGTTCATCCTCTGTGATAAACATTATCTCTACACTAATAGAAATTAAGATCTCAATTAGGATTAGTATTTTGTAAAAAATCATTGCAATTAATCAGGTCAAATGGGGATAGATAAAAATCATGCGAAAATCGAGAAGGCTGAGCATTTCCCAACTGAGAGGAATAAATGTCTTTCACAATACTGTTATCATGTGTCTCTAGCAGGGATGTCGCATGGGCAAAATTTTTTGTATCCACATTTTTGTCAAAAAAGTATCCAAAATGTATCCATTGTGCTCTTACATACTTCTCCATTATAAATAAGCTCAATTTCAACTTAATATTATCTTCCACTTGTCTTTTCTTTCTTTTCTTGTCACTTATCTAATTGTAATCGAAATTAATCCTAACCTAAAAAAATCGTCTTTAAAGTTTAAAAAAAAAAGTTAAATTTGATTGTTTTGCGATTTTCATTATGATCGAATTCGAAAATTTTTCTTAAGCTACTTTCAAATAAAACAGCTCATAGGTTTAAAAAGTTCAAAAAGTTGCCATATCTGTACGTACATATGGGGTGTTCAGAACTGAAGTGGATCAAGTCCATAAAATTTAAAACTTAAGTTTTTTTTAAACTTGATTCATTTGAGCACTGAAAATAATTTTTTTTTGTCAGTCACCAATTTAAATACAGCTTACAATTACCGTTACGCAACAAGGAGGACTTACAAAAAAAATTACCGAATAAACTAATATTATTAAGCACTTTAACATCATAATATGGAAAATTTCAAAAAGTGGAGTTGATCCACTTCAATTCTGAGCACCACATATCTAAAATATGTTTCAAATTGTTAAAAAATTTACAAAATTTCATTGAAGTTAATTTTTTAAATAAAAAATGTATCCATTAAAAGGGTTTTCTGAAGAAAAAGTATCTTTGTATCCAAAATCGATTTTTGATAAAAAAATGTATCCAAAAAGATACAGTTGTATCAAAACGACATCCCTGGTCTCTAGACGTGATGAGGATCTTTTCCACAGCATGGTGCAGAATTAGAGAAGAGGAACAATCCTGGCCGATCCATAAATTTCTTGATTAGAATAATACCTATTTCTTGATTTAAATTTCATAGAGACGCAGTTTCTAAGTATCTTTCCCTCAAAAACTTTAATCTTTTTTGCCCAGGTTGTGGAAATTGAGAACCTTGTTTGCTCTGGTTCAAACATTTTAAGCGCTTAAATATGTTCGAAAAAATTACAAAACATGCCCAAATAACACAAAGAATTATTTTCTATCTCTTTTATTTAAAAACAGAAGAATTACAATGTACAATCATATGTTTTCTTAAGTTTTCAAATTGAAAAAACCTTCGATTGTCGTTCAATAAATTGAGCGACAGCTTTCATTATCAGCGGATGTTGCTCGAGAGAATTTAAAATTTTGTATTTCGAATGGAGAAATTTTGTATTTCGAATATATCCGTCCATTATTTTGGAATTATAGAAGATTATATTACGAATTTTTGAATTTCTTTTATAGCCTATTGTTCGTAGTAAAACAGCATCAAACTTATTTATAAAATTTAATATTTGCCACACCCCGTAACTGTTCGCGAACAGATTCCACTACGGCTAGACTTTCATCTAAAGAAAGTCCGCTAGTTTGCAATTTGGTGGTTCCTCTAGTTAAACATCCAAAGTTAGTTTTTATATAAGCCAAATCGGCTTTTATATCGGAGTTGGCAAATAATCTTTTGGCATGGCGGATTGCCTCGGCATCTTCGCCTTTCAGCTCATCCACGATGGAATGTACTTCGCTAAAATAGTCACAGTAGTATTCTGCCGCACTAAGCCATGTCCCCAATCTGGATTTACATGGTTTTTCGTGTCCAGGTGGTTAAATAAGAACTCACTATTATTACTATAAGAACAATTTATTATTAACTAAACTCATTTATTAACTAAACTACTTCACTTTGGATTTCTTCTTATGTTGTTTTCTATTCTTGACAACTGAGGAACGAATGACAAAATCAATCCCAACTCTGCTTTCACTCGCCAAGCGCGTTTCCTTATCACTCGCCCAACCCGTGAACAGCCACTTGTGTGCATCGTAAGCGTTTTATTGCTTACGATGCTAGCGGCATCGAGTTTCGCCTTTGGCCGACGGAAACGCTTCTGCTAAAAAGCATATCGCATTCCCGCCCCCCAGGGCCGGCCGTGTGATAATAAAGGTGGCAACTTAAGATTGGGGAAAGCACTTTTAAATTTGTGTCGGCGTGATGGTGCCTGAAAAAAGTAGTAATATTAAAAAAATAGTTCTACTTGTTTGCAACTAAAAGTGTTTACCTTTAAGAAAACAGATTTGGGATTACCGATAAGAGCATTTACGTCTGGAAACTGATACCGGACAAATTCTGCAACCCTAGGCCATGTGCGAAACATGTGAGGTGTAACATTTTTGGTTAACATGCTGCAGGATATGTCACGACGAACAATGTATTTCCGTATTTAATACCTTAGTTTGTTAAAATAAATTTTTGGCAAACCACAAAAGCGTACCTTCTGGTCACAACATATGTAAAGAATGATTGAAAAATATAGCCATGCAATTAGCATTTGCAGCTTCGACAAAGCCAATGTTTAGCAAGTAAGATTTTTCAGCTTCCTCCTTACTGCCATCCATAATACCAAAAATGAAATTTACAATTAATCGTTGTTCTGCATCTGCGGTTTCGTCCAACAAAACCCAAATATCTTTTTTTGCAGCCATTGATGCATTTTCTGCACACATTGTTCGTATAGAAGCGGTAGGTATTTTTGACGCAAAGATGTTTCGCTCGGCACAGCATTATTTGTGGATTTTGTCAAGAATTCTACTACACTTGGGTGGTTTATTTTGCTTAATGGAATGTTTGCTTCTAAAAATATTTTGCAGACGTCCATATTATAGGAATTCACTTTATTAAGGAAATATTCAGTTACAAACGTTTGCGTTGTTTTTTTCGCGTCTTTCAGCAGCAGATTTGTGCGCTGTTTCACATTAAATAATTTATTCCCGGTAATAACGCAATTACAAAACGTACAAAGTAAAATAGACCTATCAGTTCGTAATACACCCGGATATTGCACTACCATCCGCGTTAAGAACTTGCTTAAGACTTCTTTCCCCTTTGGTATTTTTATGGGTCACTTATTTCCACGGCCAAAACCAGTTTTTAAATAAACTCAAACGCACACAAAAGAGGAAAAACTAGAAATCATCATAATTGAGTTGTCTTCTTCTCTCGCATGAAAAAATGTGGCGTTACCAGATTATAAAAATTGAGAAAACATGGAAAAATATGCAGGGTTGCCAATATATGCAAAAATATGCAGAGTTCACCAAAATATGTGTAATAAGCATTTTCAAGCAAAAGCTTAAATTTGAGATCCAACAGGGGAAGCTATATGAAACCACAGGCCTAATGATTTGTTTGTAAAGAAGTAGCTTAGTTTTAGTGTATAATTTGCTATTATGATGGATTAAAGATACTAAATTTTGGTAGACACCATTTGCACTGATTAGGGTTATCCTGATGTGGTAAGTAAATTTAAGAAGATTGTCGAAATTAACACCCTGCCGTGGTCCGTGCTTTTAAACTTCACTATTTGTTACCGAGAACTAAATTATTTACTGATTAAAGTTACAAGTTGCTTCACAAAATCAAGAACTAATTATTTTACTGATTAAAGTTACAAGTTGCTTCACAAAATCAAGAACTAATTATTTTACTTTATGCAATATTTCACTAGAATACTAACGACTGTCTACTTCGATCGATCAAACTCAATGCTTTTTCCATTCTGATCTGCCAGCAGCCCTTTGACCTGTTGGCGTCGGTCAGAGGAATTCGCAGCGTGGGCGCGTTTGTTTACCATTCGCCTAGAACGTTGAATTTATATAAAAACAAATTGTGGAAAGTTTCAGCTCGATCGGAGGTCATCTTCAGTTTCCGCTTTTCGTTTGAAAATTTGGCATAACAGTATGCGCTAGGTAAATTTCTATGTATTTTACAAATTTTCGCTTATCACTTTTGCTATGATCACCCAGATTTCGCCGCGTAGAGGCATTTGTAATTCGAAATCCTTTTTGTATTTTATTTTTTTTTTTGTTTTATTTTTTTTTTGCAATTTTTTTTTGGTTAATTTTTTTCAAAATTTTATTTTGTTTAAACTTTTTTTTTGTTTTAATTTTTTTAATATTTTTTTGTTTTTGGTTTTTTTTTGTTATTTGTGAACTAATTCAAGCTTTTTTGGAAATCCTCCTTGGTTTTAGTGAAAGTTGGAATTTTTAGTTTAAAGCAGATTTTCAAAATTTCAAATGAAAAGCGGAAACTGAAAATGACCTCCGATCGAGCTGAAATTTTCCAAATTTCATTTTTACATATATTCACATCTTTTCCATACCCCCCGCTGTTCACATTGCCACATTTATTTTTTTTGTTCAAGCCGCGATTCACCCTAATATACATTCATTAAAAACTTTAATGTTCGGATTGTCTTGAATAACGATTGGTGCAAAGACGAGATCTTTTTCCTGTGGGATTGTTAGTATCATTAGTAAAATCCTTATTTTTAGTATTAGTTTGTTTATTATTTCCTACATTGTTAGTGCTAATATTTCAATGCTACTTTTTACAGTTTTAATAAACTGAGCTGTTTTAGGACTACTAGATGGCTTCGGTTTAAGGCGTTCAGTGTTGTCATCGTTTTCGAAGTCCTCCTCGTCTGTAGAGAGTGAAGCGTAGTAGTTACTAGATGGTGCTGCGATGGGTCTATTAATTGATTTTGAGAGGCCTGGTTCTCAGCTTTGCCGACTCCAAAGAAGGTGTTTCCATTAAATCCTTCTCATTTGCAGGTTCTAATGCCCTTTTACGAGTCCTGTCTCCTTGGTTGCCAATTTTCCTGTGTATAAATTGCCAGGAGCCCTCGCGAATTGCAGTCTCCGTAATAACAAATGAAGTGTCCATGGGTTCAGCTTCAGATATCACATGTTTTTTTCTTTATGTTTATTTGTAGGTTCAGTGGCCCACTATTTCCCACTGTAGATGCCGTAACTGTATCAGTCACATTTACATATGGTGTGTTAATATTTGAGTGTATTAACGCAGTCGCTGGTGGAGTTTGAAGCCACTAATGTTGTTGTATGTGTGTGGTTAGCGTGCTTTTCGCCATTTTGAAAATTTTCTTGGGGTCCACCTGGTGGCGGATGCCCATATACAGAGCGCTCAATGAGTGCCCCTGTTTGCTCATCTATGAGCTCCGAACAGGATGTAAGTCCAGGAGCTAATTTTGGAGCAGTGTAGAGATTTGGGTTTCTGTGTCTTCCCTGTCGCCGTTTGTCATGTTTCCCGATCTTAGACGAATTTTGAAATTTTTTCCAAGTGATAGAAAAAAAGGAAAAAGGAAACTTTTTTTTTTGTCAATAGCAATTTGACATTGGGTCCAATATATATACAGTCGAAGTCCTCTAACTCGAATCGTCTGCTGCCATCAAAATCGTTTCGAGTTAGAGGAATTTCGAGTTAGAGAAATTGAAACAATTTTCTTTAAATACATGTACTATATGTATATTTATTAGTTTTTAGAAATTTTGAAAACAAACTAAAAATTTAAAGAAAAATTGAAGGGAGCGCAAAAAACGGTTTAAAAAATTCGAGTTAGAGGAAAATTCGAATTTCAGGGATTTCGAGTTAGAGGACTTTGACTGTATATATATACATATATACGTGTTGATTCCAATAAGAGTTCCAGGGTCTCCAGTAGTTTGTCGAGGAGTGGGCAATCTGGCACAGCTTCCTCCCAGTCGTCCGTATGATTGATGATTTCCATAAAAATGATTGGCAAGTAGATTAGAATTGCTCAATTTTATACACGTCTACTTGCGTTGATAATTTCGTCTAGTAAGGCATCTATATCTGTGTCCTCCAAGATGTAACTCTTCTGAGCTTGTCACCATAAGGAATTTTACTCTGTGTTGCTTGTTGTCAACAAGTTTTTCATTTGTTATCAAAACTTGTGTCCTAAGGTGCTCATTGGGACCTGTCGGGTTATTTTCAGATCTTTCCACCTCGCGTTGTACTTGACCGCGAGTTTTTACCATTAGAACTTCTTTGACAAAGTCTTCCCTTCTAACGCGACTAAGAGCGTCAGCGTTGGTGTTAAATTTCCCTGATTTATGAATTATTGTATATTCATACTCCTCCAATTTTATTCTCCAGCGCATTAGCTGGGATGAAGGATCCTTGATACTCATTAACCATACTAGGGGTTTATGATCGGTAACTATTGAAAATTTATTACCGTATACGTAGGGTCTGAATTGCTCCACTCCATTGATTATGGCTAACAATTCTTTTTCTATAGTGGAGTAATTGCACTCCGCGGTATTCAGTGAACGACTGGCGAAGCTAATGGGTCGATCTTTTCCAATTGGACATTGGGAAAGCACTGCTCCCAATGCGAAATTACTGGCATCGGTTAATATGAGGAAAGGTTCCTCAAAGTTTGGGTATGCTAATACGGGTTCGGATATTAACTTTTCTTTTAATGTTTGGAATGACTCGTCGCAAAACGCGTCCCATTTGAACGGTACGTCTGTCTTTAGAAGTTTTGTGAGAGGCTTTGCTGTCATATATTATTAGTATTAATTAAACACTTAATATTTTAATCCATTTATTTTCCTTGTAAATACTTCACTTCACAAAACTCTTCACATTAACTTTTTTCTTATATCTCTATTCCTTAAATCTTTATTCTTAACCGAAGTTTTAACTTTCTTCATTCGAAAAAACTGAATATTGTCAATTTAAAAACTGAACTGTTTTCACCGTTCAACTTCATTTACTCATTTCCTACTTTCCTTGAACTCACGTTATTAACTCTTCGTGCTATTGGCCGTCATGGCCTTTTATTGGTGGCTCCCTTCTTCTGGAAGCACCTCGTCGATTTTCCACTCAACCAATCGAAAACTTCGTTAAGTTTTCTCTTGGATGCTGATTGGTCACAGTTGGGTTTCCAACGTCGCTTTCCATCAGCTTGAGTGCATTACACATGTGCGACTTGTTTATTTGGGCCACAACGTAATGCTACATTTACACGAATGACAAATTTGTCATTTTTTTCTTGTCATTATGTTAATTCCCGTGTAAATGGCATAATTTTTGTAATTTTTTCTGTCAGAAAATGTCAATCTCTCATAAAAGAATGAACTTGTCCATTCTTTTATGCCAAATTGTCATTCGTGCAAACGCAATATTAGTTATGACAAAAGTTGAATACTAAAGTTGTCATAACTAATATTGCGTTTGCACGAATGACAATCTGGCATAAAAGAATGGACAAGTTCATTCTTTTATGAGAGATTGACATTTTCTGCCAGAAAAAATTACAAAAATTATGCCATTTACACGGGAATTAACATAATGACAAGAAAAAAATGACAAATTTGTCATTCGTGTAAATGTAGCATAACTCACATTGCGAGGTAACGTGACCCACCTCGCAGTTTGTTTACGTTGGGCAATTCCAAGTGCACATTGTGTTTGGACAATTTATGTGCATCTTTGCACTTTATGTGACCGACATATGTTGGTCAATACTTGCTACATCGAATAAATGTGCGTCTTTGCACTTTGGTGGCCCACATATGTTGACCAATATTGAATTGCATTCGATGTGCTTGTCATTTACGTACCCCGGGGTTATTGCTTGTTTCTTTTCCGGGTTGCGTAAATGTACTTTCTTGGAAACATTCATAATTCATGTGAATTATGAATGTTCCCAATTGCTCTTTGTTTCATAGGGAATATCTCTTATTTCATTAGATTTGAAAGGATATTCCCTATGAAGTGACTTATAATAGTCATGTGGGTGGTCAGTTATGACATTGCTATTTGAGCGAAATTTCCTATAAATCTTCGGTAATATCCCACGAATCCCAAAAAGCTTTTTATATCCTTTTGAGTTTTTGGTACCGGAAAACTTTTAACGGCCTCTAACTTTGCCGGGTCTGGGTGTACTCTGTTGTGGAATAAAAATTCCACATGAAATCACCACGACTCAAAAGAAAAAGATGTTTAATCGTTTTGCCTACTCGGCAGCCATTAAATGCGAATGTTGTGGAATAAAAATTCCACAGATTAATCCAAATCAACATCGATTTCCGGTCAAGTGTTCGCGGTGTCAAATGACACGCGCACTTCAATCAATTTCGCCTATTCGGCAATCCGGGACCACCGCGGATGATCGATAAGAAATGATCGATCAGCGCGTGCGTGTTAAAAGAAGAACGAGTGATGAAAGCATGCGTGGAGTAATTAGTGAGTCTCAATTCACGGCTCCAACCGATAGCACCTTCTTTTTATCGACATAAAATCAATCTTTCCGTTTTTATTCTTAGTAATATTTTCCAAGTGAAATACAATCGCGATCAGCAAGATCCTAGTTCGTTTAAAGAACCGCTTTTAAGATTTCGCAAAGTGTTCGCGTCTCTTAACGAAAATTACTCGATCTTTGAAACGTTTTCTTATTCGTAAGTTTATCAGTGCAACTGACGAGTATTTTGTGCATTGATGTCCAATCATTTTAATTGAGTTGGTTTTCGGTGATCTACGAGAGTAGTTTTTCGGTAATTGACAAGAGTTGTTTTTTGGTGATCAAGAGGAGTTGATTTTAAAAAGTAATAAAAGGAAAAACGCGAACTAGTAAGTGAACGTCAAAACGGTTTTGTGTGTAAATTTCTGCTGTTGGTTGTCTCGATTAAGTTTCAATTAATATAGCCGCATGTTAATTTAGAATAATAAAGTAAATGTAAAAGATCAAGTGTTTCTCTTTATTGTTTGCCACTTTATTTGGAAAAGTTTTCTCCCGAGGAAATATTCACAAGTTAGTGTTACGCATGTGAAAATATCGGAGTTTCTAGGCTGAAAAAGAAACTTTTTTAAAAGAAACATCATTACATTTTGGCGCAGCCGGTAGGATCCGGTAAAAACATTTAGTGGATCCTGCGTGTTTTTTTTTATTTTACCAGGAATATGGTATTATTTTATGCCTCAGCTCGGCGGTTTCGGAGGGACTTTTTTGTGTTAAGTTCGTCCGGAATAGAGATCAACGACTTGGGGAAAGTGGTGCTGGCGTATCCAGCTACCCACCGAGACTACGTGCTTTCCGAAATCCGCCAATTATTCGACGTATGGGCTCCCCAGTTAGGCATGGAAAACCTGGGAGGTTTTGTTGCTTGGAGGCCCGTAGTTCCGGTAGCCTTATGGCGTCGGAACTCGGATGACCTTATTTTAGCCGGCAGTGGACCCCTCGCCAGGATTGTGCGGGCCTCGGAGAGGGCCTTCCACGGGATCGCACAGACACTTGATATGCACATGGCTGCATTCTCTTCTGATGGCTACACCCACGAAATCCAGTGGGGAGTTGGATTATAACTAATCATGTAATAAATGTGTTTAATAACAAAAATTCTTTTTCTTTTGTGCATTTGCTTTATTGAAACAGTGAGATTCATAATAGTGTCCGTAGGTCGAGTTCACTTTTTTTTTTTTTACAACAAAACAAAGTTTCACTGTGTAGTGTTGGTAGGGGATTGCGTTATTTGGTCACGCAGGATCCCACCGCTGCCACCAAATTTGTTAATCACTATTAACGTAATTTATTATTTGTCCAACAAAAAAAAAACTGATTCGCATTATCTATTTATTGTTCACCTTGTTAATCTAAGTTTATTGATTTTAACATATCATTATCTTATACAGAAAAACTTATTCTCTATTTCACCCCACTGCACCTCACTGATTTTAGAACTGACTCTTCTTTCTCTCCACTGGCCTTGACTGTCTGGCCTAACTACTGCTTTCTTGAAAATCATCTGACTGCTTGGTATTAGCCGTGAAGGCCCTTTTATTGGCTACTCCCTTCTTTTGCAAGCACCTCGTCTACTTTGTTCTCAGCCAATCGAAAACTTCGTTAAGTTTTCACTCGGAGGTTGATTGGTCGCAGTTGGACTTCCAACGTTACCTTCCATCAGCTTGAGTGCATTGCACATGTGCGGCTTGTTTATTTAGGCCACAGTGTAAATCACATTGCGAGGTAACGTGAGCTACCTCGCAGTTTGTTTACGTTGGGCAATTCCAAGCGCACATTGTGTTATGATAATTTATGTGCATCTTTGCACTTTATGTGACCGACATATGTTGGTCAATACTTGCTACATCGAATTGGTATTAAATAAATGTGCGTCTTTGCACTTTGGTGGCCCACATATGTTGACCAATATTGAATTTAATTCGATGCGCTTGTCATTTACGTACCCCGGGGGTTATTGATCATTACTTGCGTAAATGTATTTTCTTGGAAACATTCATAATTCATGCGGATTATGAATGTTTCTATTTGTTCCTTATTTCATAGGGAATATCTCATGTTACATTAGTTTTGAAGGATATTCTCTATGAAATGGTTTATACCCAGTCGTGTGGGTGGTCAGCTATGACAACGTGACGTTCTGCTATAAAGGTGATGGAATCCCATGATGTTAGACCGGTGGTTTTCCGAATCCATGCGGTACATGATGGTAGTGGTGAAAAAGAAAGGTTGGTACTAGGGTTGTGTGTGTATCTGGAATATAATATGTTGTTAGACCATAATTATGGAATTTATTTAGATTTTTTTTTTTTTTAAATTATACTTCATCCGTTGTGTTCCTTGTTACGTTGCCAGTTGTGTTTCCTGTTACGTTGCCAGTTGTGTTTCCTGTTATCGAGTCCCTCCTTGACCTCGGAGAATAGGTAAAATGGTCCATCTGCCGCGATTTTTACAATCAGGTAGCTCCCAACATGGTCGTACTGTTCGGTATCGGTGTACATTGTAAAATTTTTGTAGCCCCAGTCTTTTTGGAAGCCACTAAAATTGTAGTGAAAACGAGTGTTTGGATCCCGAGGGTTTTGGGTTCATACTCTATTGGTGCAGAAAAGGTTTTCTTTGCGCATCTGAACGCCAAACTGTTACCTAATCGTTTACTATGTAAAATTATTAATGTCATCAGCCTCGAGTTTCAGGACAGCCATAGGGAGATCATGGATATCATGACTGTGTTTATTGAACTTAGGAACAAGTTTATGTTGAAGGTGGTTTTGATTATATCCTTAGAGGTACGGATCAGGTTTATTTCTCGGGTATGGGTTTTGGTAAGTTCCTTTATTATTTGTTGGAGATTCCGGTTTAAGGATTGGTTGACGAGCGGTATACAGTTTTTGGTTTCCTTGAATAGTTCGAATTCTAGTTGAAAGTTTGTTTTTATTTCGATTTTGCGATGTGTTATATTTGGGACATTGATCCGCGTGACTAGAAAGGATGTACTAATGGTCGAGCCACCTTCGCAATATGTATGGGGGACCATAACCATATTATCGTTTTGGTATTGTAAACATACTCCTCCTACCTCCAAGTATTTATCCTCAATTTTTTCCATTAGACAATTTGTTTCAAAATCGAATTCTGTCAAGAGAACCCGATTTTTGAGTGCCAGACCGAAATGGTTATTTGTTCCATTGGCGTTAATAGTCAAAAACTTAACTTTTTGCTGGAAGCATTTTTTACAGAAAAAAAGCCCTGATTCCGTTGGGGTACACCCCTTAGAGATTTGAAACTCGGGGAGTACCGGGGTTATCTTGTAATCCCAAATTACGTTCCTGGGCGCTTCAAATTTTAGGAAAATATTTCCTTCTCTTTCCCAGAGTTTGATGTTCGGGTTGAAATTATGCAGCAGTAATTCCTCCCAGTAGAGTACCTTTGATCTTATGAAATTATTTACTCTGGTGCAATTAGAGTACCTTGCGCAGTCGGTTGCCCACGTATGGAGCAAAATATGATCCTTGATAGCGTTAAAGTTCAACTGTGCCGTCGACTGCGCTCGGCTGACTATGTTGTTTAAAATAGTCTCTTGCTTGAGTTTTATGTCTTTGAATTCTGCTATATATTTGCTAATAGATAGAGATCCCTCTCGCGATAGGGTGTCCTGTTGCAAGTAATGGGTAATTAGTTCGAACTTTCTATCCTGTATTAGGGTGAAGTTATACAGGTTGTCTAACGATTGCTTCACGATTTTGAATTTATATTCGGTTTCGTTATTTGCAATGTTGAGTCCCATAATTACGTTATTTAATTTGTTAATTATGGGTTGTAGGTCTATTGAGCATTCTCCACCGAATTCACTGGGAAATAGCGGTGGAAGTGCAATATTGTAACATGCGTTACGTTTCGTTCGGCTACTCTTTACCATATCGAATTTTTTTATGTACATTTCTGCAAGTTCTTTGAATCCTACCTGACAAGAGTCGGATCTACAATCAGAAATGGTGTCTTGGAACTTTATTTCGTTAAAGGTTATGTATAGAGGAAAATTGTCCACATCAATTTCAAGTTGCTGATTGTTTTGAAAAAGTATTTTAACGGAGGGTTTTTCACAAAGCCACTCGTAAGTACTGTTAGACTCTGGCTTTAATGGAGTTAAGTTGCCGTGTTCGAAAGATGGGTATATTTTCTTAATTATTTTCATATTCGCGAGTTCGTTTTTCGTTAGATTGTTTGGAATGATCGGGGTGATTGGGTAATTTGGTTTACAGATATATAATGGCCGTAATTTATTTTGGTTGATGGGAAAACACTCATCTTCTACGTGTGGTATCATGAGTTGCGGGTAGTCGCAATCGTGTATTAATTCGAATTGAATGGAGTTATGCCCGTTAATTAATGGGTCGAAACGAATGACGGTTTCTAAGGTGTTTCTTATTTCTTCATCGAACAGTGGGATATTGATGGTTTCCACCTGACTGTAAGTTGACATATATGTTTGTTGGAATAGTATCAGTTCTGCGTGGACGGGTCGGGCGAGTAATAGTCCTGTGGTCAATGCTTGTGCTGGCCCCAAACAATTTCTAACTTTCGTTAGTAGTATTAGGAGGACCAATGCCCCGAAAACTAGTGATAGCGTGGCCCCTGTGTACAAGCAATATTTTACTGGCCCAGATATCCATGAGAATGAGAATCCCAGACAGTTCAGAAGATCGGTGCACATTTTAGCTTGCGTTCGTTCACCTAGAACAGTGGAAAGGAGAGAAAGAGAAAAAATGTTTTTATTACCGTGTAGTTGGTGTGTTCGTGGTTGATTGATTGGTTTATTGTTGTCTTCTTGTCAATAAATTTTCTGTGTATCGTCCTGTGAGTTTTTTTCTTTGGTAACAAAGGGTACAGTTAAAGGTTTTCAGAAAATCTGCCCCGATTATCCCGTCGATAGTATCACCTTGGATATCAAAGGGTGGTACTATCTGAAACAGTTGTCTCATGTGTACATTATGTAGGTATGCCGTTTCTGATCCTATGGATGTCATGACTGACTGCAGGTATACAAACGGTTCACAATTGGTTTATGGCTTTTGGTAACCAGGCCAGGTAAAGTTAGGTAGTTTATAAATGATGGTTTTATTTTGGTTTATGTTCATAATATTGTTAGTATTGAAAACTTTTATTTGTTGATAGTATGTTAATATTAGCGAATATTACTTACAGTAATTAATTATCTAATTCATTTGAGGAATTTTACTGTTAATAAAAATTTTAATTAATGTATTCTTTTTATCTTGTTTTACGAGTGCGAAAGAATTTACTTTTTACTTTTTTTTTTCTTTACTTTATTTTAAACCGACATTACCAATTCGACTTTAAAATTTCCAAAACCGTTATTTGTATTTTTCAATTCTTTCTTTATGCATTCTCAAGTGCATACTTGGTTTAGATGCTGGTGAGAATGCTGTGTGCTTCTAACTACTTTTGGTTATTTCACTTCGAATTTTTTTTTTATGGTTTTTGACTAAGGGTTTTATATTTTTAGTTGATGATAGAAATATTGTTATTTCTTTTTTCTTTTTATGTGGTAACCAAATGATTGACCAGGCCAGGCTCCCTGATCCAAATTTTCAGTTTCAATTTCAGGTTTGCGTTAATCGGCACTAGGTTGCTTTCGTAGGTTACTTAGTCCATTGTGTTAGATTTTTCTCCAGTTTTTAACTTGTAGGTTTTTTATTTAATCTTTGTTTTTTTTTTCTTAAAATGTGTTTGTTTCTTGTGATGTGCTAAATTTTTTTTTTATTAGGAATATGGTTTTGTTCCACGTTTTAGAAGGGGGTTCCTCGTCTTGAGTTCCTCCGAGATTGAGACAAATGATTTAGGGAAAGTGGTGCTGGCTTACCCAGCTTCTTACCGTGATTATGTGTTCGCAGAAGTTCGTCAATTGTTTAACATCTGGTCTCCTCAATTAGGTATGGATAACCTGGGAGGCTTCGTCGCATGGCGACCTATAGTTCCGGTCGCCTTATGGCGCCGGAACTCCGATGACTTGGTGTTGGTCGTCAGTGGGCCCCTCGCCAGAGTTGTACGGATATCTGAGAGGGTCTTTCATGCAGTTGCCCAAACGCTGGATTTGCACATGTTTGCGTTTTCAGCGACTGGATACACCCATGAGCTTCATTGGGGAGTCGGTTTGTAAGACAATTTTGTAATAAATGCGTTTACAAAAATACCAGTTTTTGTGTTTTTTTAAAATGATTTTGTGGTCTTGAGGTGTTTTTTTTTCATTTTCTTTCTTCAATTTCGATTCCATCGGGGTTTGTCTGTCATGACCTTGATGGGAACGCAGCATCTATTAGGTAATTGCCTGAATGTATGCAATTTTACTTTTGCTAGACAATTGTCGGGTTTAATTTGTACATTTGTTTTTTTATTATAGTGAAACCTATTTATGTATATTGTCCAGAAATTCCGTAAGTTGATTTTTATGTCGAAAATTGGTTTTTTCTTTCTTTTTTTTTATTATTTTTTTTTAAAAGTTTTAGTTGAATAATTTTAGTCGGTTAAAATGCACTCTTTTAAGCTTGTGACCGATTTGTATAGTGCAGTTCACGTCGCTATCAATTCGCTTGACCTCATATGGCCCTGTCCATATAGCTGACAGTTTGTTTTCTTTTGCTGCATTCCGAAGAAGTACTTGATCTCCAACATGAATTCGGATTTGTGTTGAATTGTGATCATAGTATTTCTTCGATAGTTCTTTGCTTTTCTGTAAATTTTCTTTAGCCAACTTATGAATTACTTGCATCTTGTGTTTACGTAAGAGCAGTAATTGTCAAAATTATACACAGGTTCGGGTTCTTTTTGTAAGTTACTTGGGAGGGGTGAGATGAAACCATATAACGCATACATAGGTGCACATTTGCTACCTGTATGTTCAGCATGGTTATGAACCATAGCTGCTTCTTCCAGCCAATCGTCCCATTCTCCTGAATATTTGTCAACTACACTTCGGAGATATTGTATTAATGGTCCGTTCCAAGGATCCGTTAGCTTGAGGGTGGTAAGCGGTAGTTTGTTCTTTTTTTATTTTTAAAAGTTTGCATAGCCCTTTGAACAATTCACTAAGAAAATTCGATCCTTGGTCGGTAATTAGTGACTTGGGTACAACGTAATATTTCAGGATTACTTTCTTATAAAAGCAATGAGGAACCGTTTGTGCTTCACAATTGGGTAATGCAAAACAGTCCAAGACTTTAGTTAAGTCATCTTGGAATGTTAGGATATATTTATTTCCATTTTGAGTGGTTGGGAGAGGGCCGACTATATCTAGGAATACTTTATCGAAGGGTTTTTGTGGAGTGTCGCTAATTATCATTGGTAATTTTACACTTTTTCCGGTTTTGTTTCGTTGGCAAATTAAACATCTGCGAACGAACTTAGCGATGTCTTTAAACATATTTTTCCACTTATATTCTCGTCTAATACGCTTGAATGTTTTAATCACGCCCATATGTCCTCCTAGGGGTGCTGTATGGAAGTCTTTCAGTACCTACGGTTTCGTTAGTACTCTTACCTGATTTCCGTTGGTTCCCTGTTCTTGATCACTGTCGGTTGGTCCTTCTTCCTCCTCTGATTGTTCCGAAACTGTGATATCTTCATTTTGATCGTTTTCTTGCAATTTTCTGGCTTGAGTTCTTGTTATTACCAAAATTGATTCCCTTTCTGTGGAATTCTCTTTTGCTTTCAGTCCGGTTTTCTCTGTTGTCATTAAATTGGTATCGTCGTTTGTCGGGATTCTGCTTAATGCATCAGCACATTTATTGCTTTTACCTGGTGTGTATTCGATTCAATAATCGTACTCCGAGAGTTTATGATGAAATCGAACTAGTGGAGTAGTAGGATCTTTTACATTAAAGACTCCTTTGAGCAAAACTATCATGTGCTCGATTTCTTCTAATTGTTTTGCTTTAGTTAATATTTCGGACATAGTCGAAACGCTTCTGTCTTGCAACAGATGAAACTTTTGGTTTGGGTTCAACAAACCATTCTTGAAAGTAAACACGGCCAGTTCCTCGAGGTCCGTCTCAATGACACTGGTCGTTTTGTGCTTTTTTTTGCGGATTCTACGCACCGCAGATACGCTTTACTTATTCTGTTTGCGAACGCCCAAGTACCCTCGTTAGGTAATTGGTACATAACGCGAATTTCGTTTACGATACTTAGGTCGGGTTTGGTAGAAAGCAGTTTCTGTTTAACTAGTTTTATGAACGAATCGACCGAGATTTTTGTTGCTGCCTTCTAACATTTCTAAAGCGCGTCCGCGAATTCTAGTAAGGACGAGTGAACATACTCCTCATTTTCCGATATGCACGACTTGACACTTTCACAACACCGTACAAATGTTTTCACTTCGCCCTCTAAATGAGGGCCTATTTCTCCCGTTAAAATTGGGATGTTGTTAAAGACTAATATGCTTAACTTAGAATAATCTAGTGACATGATTATTGACTTACGTTTTTCTACTTTAGGTGTTGAAGTGCTGACTCGCGTTCCCTCGAAGATTTCCTCGAAAATTCCCTCGACAATTGTGGCACTAGTGGTTGTCTCCGCTTCGCTGTTTACACTTATTGTTGCACTACTGTTGTTGTCGCTTGTTGTTGAGACGGATGTTGATGTTTCCTGAGCTGGGTTGATGTCCTCTGCTGGTTTGTAGCTCTTACCGGATCTTAATTGGCCTGTCTGGTCTTCGTTGTCCTGGTTCATGTATCCTTCTTCGGCTTCCAGCGTTGGTGCGCGTTCGCACTTTGTGGCTTTCTAATGTGAGCAGGGATGAAGCTCACTAAAATTCCCTCGTTGCGCGTTCGCAATTTCAAACTAATTTTTTTTTTAACTTTACATTTAAAAGAATGATTTTTCTCCTTGATCTCACTTGAAACACTGATTTCAAAGAATTTAATCATGATTGTAGTTCAGTGGGTTCTCCCGGTTAATGCCTATTTACGATGCGGAATCGTTCTGGTAAGGCTCTTCGGCGTTTAAATTCCACTAAAACTTCAAATGTGCCGGATGCTAAATGTGCCGGATTCGTTGCCGCTATAGCCGATTCAATAATGCAAAGTGGAAACGGCCTTCAGTGGTATTGCACTGATTGCCGCAAAATATCATCATCAGCGTTTGCATTCAAAATAGAAAAGTGTCGGCAATCTCACTTAAATCTGAGTAAGTCATTGTTAGATGTAAACAAATTGTTAAAGGAAATGGGCTCAGTTCTAAACAATGTGCCATCGGCTACATCAACACCTTTAACGCCGCTTGTAAAAAACAAAGAAGTTTCTTTAATAGAATCATCGTCAAGCAAAGTAACTTCTGGTTCTTCAGCAATGACTACTCGTGCCAATGCAAAACAATTAAGGTTTCATCAACAACAGACCCAGAACAAAGACACTGAGCCACAACGTCAACATCGATCGACTACATCACCGCCTTCCCCCCGTCACTCGGCTTCAACGTCACAACAACAACAACAACCAACTGTCCATCAACAGCCACAAAAATCTCCGCAATCACAGACGAGCCCGTTGTCTAGTCACACAGGATCAGCTGTTCGACAGTTCAACCGACAGCAGCAAAATAGCCAAACAGCTGATAGGCCTCTAGCTAGTTTGCAGGTCGTTGTTCCACCCAAACAAATATTTTTATCCCGCTTGGCCTATTCTACTAGCGTGGATGACATCCTTAATTACATTAAACATAAATTAGGAAACGACACCAATATAAGTTGCACTAAATTGACTCCTGATGATTTACCTAACAGATTTGTAGCTTCATTTAAACTGAATGTTCCTGTGATGTACTCGAGCAGCTTATTACTCAAAGAATTCTGGCCTGAAGGCTTAATTGTTCATGAGTTTAGCAATAAACGATCCAGACGTCAACTACAAGGTAGGAAAGCATCAAAAAACTTATAGAACTTGCCCTCTATTACCAGAATGTTAGAGGGCTACGAACTAAAATCAATGAGTTTTTCGTCAACACTTCTTGTTGTTCTTACGATGTATTAGCTCTCACGGAAACTTGGCTTACATCTGATTTCTTAGACCGTGAATTATTTCCACCTAATTTTAACTTATATCGCACTGATCGTTCCGCTGCTAACAGCACCTTTCAACGAGGGGGAGGTGTACTGATTGCGGTTAAGGATTGCTTCTCCTGCCAACCTCTTCCTCTCCCTGCGCATCGTGAAATGGTTGGAGTTAAAATACCCATGGCTGGAAACATCAATATATACATTATTGTCGTTTATATACCTTGTCCATCAGTGGATGCCATGAAGGATGTAGTCAGCGGAATTGAGTCGATTAGTTCACTTATGAGCCCAGAAGACAGACTTTTTGTCTTAGGTGATTTTAATCTTCCTCACATAAATTGGAAGAGAGAGGCTGACGATGTAAATTTTTTAATTGCGTTTGATGCTAAACGCGACATCGAAGTCATTGCAATTGACGGCTTTAGCGACAACGCTTTATATCAACTCAACGCAGTAACAAATAAATTGGGGAGAACGCTGGATTTAACCCTTTGCAATGATTACATCAACTGTCTAGTCGAAGCCTGTGAATCACCTCTGGTAACGGCAGACGCTCATCATCCACCACTAAATATTTTTTATTGTTGCGATACTTCTTGTGATTTATTATCAGAAATCTTAAATTATTTTGATTTTAAAAAAGCTAATTTTGATTTAATCAATAAATGTATTTTAAATATTAATTGGTGTGAAGTCTTTAATGCATTTGACGTAAACATAGCAGTACAAATTTTTTATAGTTATATTCTTGAGATTATATCTACGTTTGTCCCATATGTGTCTTCCTTAAGAAGCTTTAATCCCCCGTGGTATGATCATGAAACTAGAAAACTTAAGACTTTGAAAAATCGATCTTACAAAAAATGGCGTAAAACCAAACAATACGGTGATTATCTTGAGTATAGTCAGCATCGCCGAGATCTTAAATCTTATATTCTAATATGTCATAAATTGTATGTGAACCAAGTTGAGCATGATATGAAAAATAACCCAAAAAAGTTTTGGAACTACATTAATTTAAAAAAGAAAACTGATGGTTACCCTAGCGTTATGACTTATAATAACTTGACTTCTAATAATCCCAAGGAAATATCGAATATGTTTGCATCACATTTTAGTGAAGCTTATACGCCTAGCACTAATCATATTGACTTGGATTATTTTTCTTATCTTGACTCACTTAATAAAGTAGATATTCCCGTTCGATTAATTGACGAGGATAGCGTCTTGCAAGCTCTGATGGCACTAGATGAGAATTGCTCACCCGGACCTGACGGTGTACCTGCGATATTTTTAAAAAAATGCGCATCTGGTCTTTGTAAAGTATTAACTCTCCTATTCAATCTTTCATTAAAAAATAATACTTTTCCTGACATTTGGAAGAGCTCGTATGTAATACCTTTACATAAATCAGGTAAAAAGGATAGTGTTGATAATTATCGATGTATCGCCAAATTATCCGCTATCCCGAAACTTTTCGAAAGTTTGATTGCTGATTTTCTATATCCGTACTGCAAAAATATTTTGAGCGTAAATCAGCACGGTTTTGTCAGGCAACGCTCTACCACGACTAACTTGTGTGAATTCATAAATTTCACATATGTGAAGTTTTTGAATTCACAACAGGTTGATGCGGTATACACGGATTTTTCCAAGGCTTTTGACAAACTCGACCATAACCTTTTGATTTTTAAATTACGTGTGCTTGGCTTCCCTGAGAATTTAATACTGTGGATTTATTCGTATCTTACCGGACGGTCGCAACATGTGCAATTCAGGACAGTAATATCTGACGTAATATTAGTGTCATCGGGTGTTCCACAGGGTAGTCATATTGGTCCTCTTTTATTTATTTTATATGTAAATGATGTAAATGCTGTTTTGAAGTATTCTCGTATTTTAATGTATGCCGACGATTTTAAAATTTTTAAATCTATTGACAATACTATTGATGCTAACTTTTTACAGCTTGACCTTGACCATTTTTTTACGTGGTGCAATAAAAACTTCCTAGTCCTTAATTTAAGTAAATGTAATATTATAACTTATTCGCGTCGTTCTAATTTATTAAATATTTGTTATAACTTTAACTCAAATTTATTGACAAGAGTCGAGTCTGTCAGAGACCTTGGAGTGTTACTAGATCAGAAATTAACTTTTGAACCTCATCGAGAATTTGTAATAAATAACGCAACGAGAAAGCTAGCGCTAATCAAAAGATTCTCATCTGAACTATCAGATCCATATGCCATTTTATCTCTGTATAATGCATTCGTAAGACCTATTCTCGAATATGGTTGTATTGTTTGGTCTCCTACGTGTACCACACATATTCTTAGACTTGAGCGTGTTCAAAAAAGATTCCTTAAATTTGTTTTGCGCAAACTACCGTGGCTTGACACATCGAATTTACCACCATATGAACAAAGACTGTCACTGTTGGGTTTAGCAACTCTGTCGAAGAGACGCGAAATTCTTCAGTGCATGTTCATCTTCAAACTATTGCAAAATGAAGTTGATGCTCCTAATTTGTTGCTAGAATTAGACATTAACACTAAACCGAGGAATACAAGAAACTTTAATTTCTTTTACGTTAAATTCGCAAGGACATCCTATGGGAAAACGCACCGTTGTCGTTAATGTGTCATGTGTTTAACAAATATTTCAATTTCATTGATTTCAACTGCTCGTCAAGTGCATTAAAGAATCAATTGCTCTTACAATGATTATATATATTTTGTTTAACGATTAAAATGTCTATGAGGTTGCTCTGTAATGACTATATGTAAATAAATAAATAAATAAATAAATATAGGAGTTGCAGGCTCTGAGGCGGCTTCTTGTGCTCTTTCCGTGGTATTATTATTGTTTTCACTTGGTAGCATTCACTTTCTTTTAAACACGCAGGATCCGCTAACGTTTTTACCGGATCCTACCGGCTGCGCCAAAATGTTGTATTATTTTTTATATGTTATATTATATTATCTTTCTCACTTTTTATTATGTAAAGTTGTTTAAACTAAAACAATGTTGTGTTCTTTTTTTTGTTACTTTAATTTTATACAATTTAATTTTCTTAACTTGCTTCACAATGTTATGGTTACCAATCGTAAAATACAATTCTCTTTCTTATTTGCAGAGTAAATCTCCCTCATGGAACTTTATAATAATCATGGCACGCATCGCCAGATAGGTTTTCTCTCGGGTTATCACGTCACTGAAGGATATTAGAATCCTTGGTACACTATTAATAATATATTCACTTATTCCCCAATTTCGTGTTCCGTACACGGAATATATTTGCACGTAATTATTTCGATCACGGTCAACTCTAAAAATATAAGTATCGATGCACAATTTAGAAGACAAGAATCAGTCATAAACCGAAACTCAAAAGTCCAGATACTAAAAATGAAACTTTTTGACCTTTCCCGATCACCGTTTTTCAACCTTTCTTGATTGGATCTGACTGACAACTGACAACTCCACGCATGCTTCAGTGGCTGCCGATATTCAAACCGCCCACGCGCTGATCGATATTTTCTTATCAATCATTCGCGGTGGTCTTTTGTTTGCCGAATTGGCGAATTTAAAGGGCTTTCTGTGATTTCGCGTGTCATTTGATACCGAGAACACTTGCGCGGAAATCATTGTTGATTTTATTTAAAGTGTGGAATTTTTATTCCACAACAAATCCCACCTGACAGGAGTCGGATTTACAGTCGGAGATTGTGTCTTGGAATTCTATTTCGTTGAAAGTTACGAATAAGGGTAAATTGTCTATATCAACATTGAGGTGTTGATTATTTTGGAAGGTGATTTCAACGGATGGTTTTTCGCATAGCCACTCGTGAGTTGTATTGCTGGGTGTTTTAAATGTGGTTAGTCTGCCTTGATCGAATGATGGGTAGACTTTTTTGATTAGGTTAATATTTGAGAGTTCATTTGTTGTTAAATTTGTTGGGGCAATTGGAATTATTGGGTAGTTCGGGTTACAGAGGTATAAGGGATTTTCTCTATTTTGATTTATGGGGAAACAATCTTCTAAAACGTGGGGTATCATGAGTTGCGGGTGGTTACAATCATGTATGAGTTCGACTTGCATGAAGTTGTGTCCGTGTATTAGGGGTTCGAAATGGGTTACCGTTTCTAATGTATTTCTTATCTCCATATCGAATAGTGGAATGTTGATGGATTCTACCTGATTGTAAGTCGGCATGTAAGTCTGTTGGACTAGTATTAATTCTGCGTTGACGGGGCGAGTAAGTAAGAGCCCTGTGGTCAACGCCCGAGCTGGTCCTAAACAGTTTTTTAGTTTCAGTAGGAATGTCCAAAGGATCGTTGTCCCGAAGATCCGTAATAGCGTAGCGCCGGTGTAGAGGAAGTATTTCACCGGTCCTGAGATCCATGAGAAAGAGAATCCCAAGCAATTTAACAGATCAGTACACATATTGGATTGCGGTCTGTTTTGTCCTGGATACCTAAAAAGTAGAATGAAAAAAAAATAATTTTATATTATTACCATGATTTATTCAGTGGTCGGAGCGAGTTATCGGGGTCTCCTAGCCAATAAATTTTCCCGATAGCGCCCTATAAGTTTTCTTGTGGCGTAGTTTATTACACACTGATATTCCTCCAAAAAGTTATTTCCTAGTATCCCGTCGATGTTTGTGCCCTGTATCTCGAATCTTTCGACCACTTGAAACGTCTGTCGAATATGCCGGTTTTCGATATAGGTGGATTCGGTGCCTAGTGACTCCAGCTCTTGAGCGGGGTATCCCGAAGTTCGTACTATAGTGGGTATCAAGATATTGGGGTTTAGTACATCCTCCCATACATCCATGGATGTATCACACACCGCGTTGTGTTGTGAGGTGGTGTCAATGGCCAGGGTAAGTGGATGTTCTGAGAACCCTGTGAGGACCCTAATTGTAAGGGTGCTCCTGTTATCCCAGTGTACATTGAAACTGAAGGTTTGTTCTAGTAGTAGCAACGCTTCGTCCTCCAAGTGGTTGTTTTGGGGCACCCGGACAACTGTGCGGTTTGCGCGGGAGGTCGAAGGAACTGGTTCATTGGCTTGGGTTACCGGTCTTGATCCCTCTCTTCCCTTCATCCTTCTTTTTTCTGCCAATTCCTTCATCTTCTTTTGGCCATATTCTGGCGAGTATTTGTTTTTGTAATAATTATACAGCCTCTTATTACAATTCTGCGTGGTATGGGTCGTCTGTTTACAATATTTGCAGTGCATTTTTCTTTTTTCTATTGATATATATGTGTTATTCGAGAAGGTGATATGAAATCGTGCTCAATAGTGATCAAATTTTGGTGGCTAGTCTGGTCTGTAATTGGTCAGTAAACGTGACGAATACTAATTGGAAAATAATTTGCGCCGACTTGTCGTTGGTACTAATTTACAATACAGTTATGCGCTCCTATCTAACTATGGTATTACTAGAAAACATACCGGGTTGAATTTCTTTTTTAATACAAACCATTTCTTCTTCAGTATTCATGGGTACCATTATAATTCCTTCGGTTCTAAGTCCTAACTTTTGGGGAAAGTGGTGGACACTGTTTGGAGAGCTTGCTTGGTCAATCGCCATGCGAGGTTGGATTGACCTTGTTTTTTTCTCCTCGGTAATAGACAGTGCCTTTCGAGGGTTGTCTATCAGGGGAAGGGAGTTAGGGGTTATCGGGGGTAGAGACTTAAGGATGTTTGGAGAGTTTGCTGGGTCAATCTCCATGCGAGGTTGGATTGACCTTGTTTTCTTCTCCTCGGTGATAGACAGTGCCCTTCGAGGGTTGTCTATCAGGGGAAGGGAGTTAGGAGTTATCGGTTGTAGAGCCTTACAAGCTATCAGGGGCCGAGACGGGGGTATCAGGGGTAGAGACGGGGGTATCAGGGGCAGAGACGGGGGTATCAGGGGCAGAGACGGGGGTATCAGGGGCAGAGGTGGGGGTATCAGGGGCAGAGACTTACAAGCTAGCAGGGGCATAGATTCAGGAGCTGTTTTGGCTAAAGTTTACTTTAGGGGCGCGGTTGACTAGGATCTTCATAATTTTTTCCTAGTTTTATGGGATCAAATGGATTTAAAAAATAAAAAAAAATTTAGTCGCTCGGCCATAGGGGGGAGCCGGGAGCCCCCCAAAATTTGTTCGCAAAAACTACAAACGGCTATGATTTGTTTGTTTTTTGACCGATTTTAAAACTATAAACGCCAAAAGGTGTCTCTCAAAGAGTTCTTTCCAAAAAGTTTTTGTTTGCCCCCACCCAATACAAAATACGCCTACGGCACTGAAAACAAAAAAATTATCTAAAATGTATTTTTTTGGACTCCGGAGCTCTCAAAATGCATTTTGAGCCACTTTTGTATTTTTGGGGTCAGTAACCCCCCAAACCCCCGCCCACTGAAATGCGTTAATTTGACATTCAGAAGTCATACAAAGTATTTCTTTGGATTTAGGAACTCATAAAAAGCCGTGTTGGATCATTTATATATAATGTAGGTCCCGGTGCTACGCGGAACGCCCCAGCCATTGCCGCCCGCCGGCCCCTCCCCTCCCCCCCCCCGCCCTTGGGGGTGGTAGTCGGAGCACCGGGACCTACATTATATAAAAATCATCCAAAACGGCTTTTTATGAGTTCCTAAATCCAAAGAAATACCTTGTATGACTTCTGAATGTCAAATTAACGCATTTCAGAGGGTGGGGGTTTGGGGGGTCACTGACCCCAAAAATGTAAAAGTGGCTCAAAATGCATTTTGAGAGCTCCGGAGTCCAAAAAAATACATTTTAGAGAATTTTTTTGTTTTCAGTGCCGTAGGCGTATTTTGTATTGGGTGGGGGCAAACAAAAACTTTTTGGAAAGAACTCTTTGAGGGACACCTTTTGGCGTTTACAGGTTTAAAATCGGTCAAAAAACAAACAAATCATAGCCGTTTGTAGTTTTTGCGAACAAACTTTGGGGGGCTCCCGGCTCCCCCCTATGGCCGAGCGACTAAATTTTTATTTATTTTTTAAATCCATTTGACCCCATAAAGCTAGGAAAAAAATATGAAGATCCTAGTCAACCGCGCCCCTAAAGTAAAATTTTGCCGCTGTTTTTCTTTTTGTATAATCTTTTATTTCTTTATTTAGAATCCTTTGATTTTCAATTATTTTTATTAGATAATTGTTAGTTTCCATAATTAGTTCATGGGTCGGGGATGTTGTGTGGGTGATCTTATAGTTTTTAATACGCTGTCAGGAGTTTTTAACTTTAGGTTTACATGGCCGAAGAGAGATTTCGGTAGGGGTTGCTTTAGTGGGATACTTGTGGGTGCGACTGAGGTTGCGGAACTCGTGGTGACTGTAAGTTTGTTCTTTACGCAGTTGTCGTGGTCCTTGGGGAATGGATGAATAGAAATCAACACACTTTAGTTCACAATTATTTTTATTCACTCTGATTCTACTTAGCTTAATCACAAATCAACTTTATTCTACAGCTTAATCACAAATCAACTTTATTCTACAGCTTAATCAAAAATCAACTTTATTCTACAGCTTAATCAAAAATCAACTTTATTCTACAGCTTAATCAAAAATCAACTTTATTCATAAGCAAGAAGATCACTGACTATTCACTTTGAAGTTACAAATAAGAATGCCCTCACTTCTTGTCAACAGCGCTTGAGCTGTTGGCGTCGTTCGAGGAAATTCGCAGTGTCAGCGCGTTTTCTTAGCATCAGCCAAACCCATGCACAGCCACTTGTTTGCATCGTAAGCATTTTGTTGCTTACGATGCTAGCGGCGTCGGGTTTCGCCTCTGGCCGACGGAAATGTTTATGCTTAATAAGCATATTTCATTCCCGCCCGCCAGGGCCGGCAATGCGATAATAAGGGGGTGACGGTCAGGGCCGTCACATCACTCCCCCCTCGAAGAAATTGGTATCCGGCATAAAAGGATACCAACCGCTACTACGAATTTCCTGAAACGACACCGTATTTACTTTTGAGTGAGTTTGAGAATTAATAATTTTGTAGTTATACATGGGGGCGCCGCTGAGCAGGGGTGCTCCGTGTTTTTCTAAAATTACGTTACGGTCACCGGTGGTGTTCCGTCAGCCTTGCATTGTTAAAAAATTTTTTTTTTTTTTTTTTTTTTTTTTATTTTTATTTTTTTTTATTTATAATCCTTGGTGTCTGCGATTCTGGACCGTGACTGATGCTCAATGCTCTCTTTTATTTTAATATATATTCATATAATATAATCCTCGTTATGGGCGGGAAACCCTTTAATTGAGTAGCACGGCTCATTATGTCACTCGGCCAGTTGCGACCCAGGCTGTAACACTCTCAGTAGGGTACATTATCCCCTTTTTTTTTACATATACCTAAGCTTACGGAGACGTTCCCGGAGACGTTCTCGCGGTGCTTAGATAACTCTGGTGCGACACCATGCTCAGTGGTACCCGCAGGTTATTATGAATTTAGGTCAAGTTTTCAAGTTGTTAAATATTACTTTTGCTCTAGTATAAAGTTATATAAAGTTAACTACGTTCTATTTAGACTAATATTTTGTTTTGATATCTAAGGTACTAATTGATATCTAAGTTAACTACGTTCTACCAAGTATTAATATTTTGTTTTGGTTGTTATGGACCACCCTATATCCTTTACTAAATATTTTCATTTGTAAACAATTTCAATCTCCAAGAAATTTTCAAGTGGATCAATTACTAAACATTTTCATTTATAAACAATTTCAATCTCCAAGAAATATTTCAAGTGGATCAATTACTAAACATTTTCATTTATAAACAATTTCAATCTCCAAGAAATATTTCAAGTGGACCACAGCTTAATCATTGACATCGATATCCAAGTAATAAAATCAAAGTAAACATCTTCATCGATAAGAAAACGAATATTTTGACACGCAATCTTTTCCAAACCTCAATTCGATCGGAACTCGAAACTAACTAGAAAGCCTAGTAACTTTAAAAATAAATATTAATAAAGTTAAGTGCTTATTTACTTGACAAAATTTTAATGTTCTAAATAAAAACTTTAACATAACAACTGTATTAATAAATGATTAAATTAGAACCATAACATGATATCTAAAGTACTAATTGATTTCTACTGTACTTAAGGAAAAAAAATATTTTTTTTTTTTTTTTTTTTTTTATATATAGTTCAATTATGGTTAATATATTGTATTTATGATATTATTATATATTATTATTATTTTTTTTTTTTTTTTTTTTTTATTGGACCTTCTGTTAGGTTGTCTTATTGTTTTACTTCCTGGTGGTAGACTTTGACGAGTCCTCGTTATTTTGACGGTCTTGGAGTCCTCTGGTGTTTCTGTTAGGTTGTCTTATTGTTTTACTTCCTGGTGGTAGACTTTGACGAGTCCTCGTTATTTTGACGGTCTTGGAGTCCTCTGGTGTTAGAGGTTAGGGTTCCTAATCCGTGGAATACATGATGGTTATGATGTGTTTGGCTTGAGTGTTTGGCTTGAGTGTTTTTCGCTTCCATCGATTTCTATCGTCAGGGTCAATTTGTACCCGATGGTTATGATGGGTAAGCAAGATTGGTACTAGTGTGTCTGGAAAGTAATATGTTGTTAGATCATGATTATGGAATTTATTTTAATTTTGATATGTATGGATTTTTTTTTTTTTTAATTATACTTCATCAGTTGTATTCCTGGTTACGTTGCCAGTTGTCTCTGTTATCGAGTCCCTCCTTGACCAGTTCCTCACCTCGGAGAATAGGTAGAATGGTCCGTCTGCCGCTATTTTTACAATCAGGTAGTTTCCAACAAGGTCGTACTGTTCGATATCAGAGTGGATTGTAAAATTTTTGTAGCCCCAATCTTTTTGGAAGCCACTAAAATGGTGATGAAAACGGGTTTTTGGGTCCCCGAGGGTTTTGGGTTCATACTCAATTGCTGCAGAAAAAGTTTCCTGTGCGTATCTCGACGCAAAACAGTTACCTAATTGCTTAATATACAAAAATATTAGTGTCATCAGCCTTGAGTTTCGGGAGAGCCATAGGGAGATCATGGTTATCATGACTGTGTTTATGGAACTTAGGAACAAATTTATATTGAAAGTAGTTTTTATTATATCTTTAGAGGTGCGGATCAGGTTTATTTCCCTGGTATGGGTTTTGGTGAGTTCTTTTATTATCTGTTGGAGGTTTTGGTTTAAAGATTGGTTGACGAGTGGTATATGGTTTTTGGTTTCTTTGAATAGTTCGAATTCCAGTTGAAAGTTTGTTTTTACTTCGATGTTACGATGTTTTATATTTGGGACATTGATTCGTGTAACTAGGAAGGATGTACTAATGGTTGAGTCACCTTCGCAGTGTGCATGGGGGATCATGACCATATTATCGTTTTGATAATGTAAACATACTCCTCCTACTTCCAAATATCTATCCTCAATTTTTTCCACTAGACAATTTGTTTCAAAATCGAATTCTGTTAAGAGAACCCGATTTTTGAGTGTTAGACCGAAATGGTTATTTGTTCCATTGGCGTTAATAGTTAAAAATTTAAATTTTTGTTGGAAACATTTTTTACAGAAAATAAGTCCTGATTCCGTTGGGGTGCACCCTTTAGAGATTTGAAACTCGGGGAGTACCGGGGTTATTTTGTAGTCCCAAATTACGTTCCTGGGCGCCTCAAATTTTAAGAAAATATTTCCTTCTTTTTCCCAGAGTTTGATGTTTGGGTTGAAATTATGTAATAGTAATTCCTCCCAGTAGAGTACCTTTGATTTTATGAAGCTATTTACTCTGGTGCAATGGGAGTACCTTGCGCAGTCGGTTGCCCACGTATGGAGCAAAATATGATCTCTGATAGCGTTGAAAGTTAATTGTGCTGTCGACTGCGCTCGGCTGACTATGTTGTTTAAAATAGTCTCTTGCTTTAGTTTTATGTCCTTGAATTCCGCTATATATTTGCCAATAGACAGAGATCCTTCCCGCGATAGGGTGTCTTGTTGCAAGTAATGGGTAATTAGTTCGAACTTTCTATCCTGTATTAGGGTGAAGTTATACAGGTTGTCTAGGGATTGCTTTACGATTTTGAATTTATAATCGGTTTCGTTATTTGCAATGTTGAGTTCCATAATTACGTTGTTTAATTTATTGATTATGGGTTGTAAGTCTATCGAGCATTCTCCACCGAATTCACTGGGAAATAGCGGTAGAAGTGCAATATTGTGACATGCGTTCCGTTTCGTTCGACTACTCTTTACCATATCGAATTTTTTTATGTACATTTCTGCAAGTTCTTTAAATCCTACTTGACAAGAATCTGATCGACAATCAGAAATGGTGTCTTGGAATTCTATTTCATTAAAGGTTATATATAGGGGCAAATTGTCCATCTCAATTTCAAGTTGTTGATTGTTTTGAAACAGTATTTTAACAGAGGGTTTTTCACAAAGCCACTCGTAAGTATTGTTGGACTCTGGCTTTGACGGGGTTAGGTTGCCGTTTCCGAAAGCTGGGTATATACTTTTAATTATCTTTATATTTGCGAGTTCGTTTTTTGTTAGGTTTTTTGGAATGATTGGGGTGATTGGGTAATTTGGCTTACAAATATATAAAGGCCGTAAAATATTTTGGTTGAGGGGGAAACACTCATCTTCCACGTGCGGTATCATAAGTTGCGGGTAATCGCAATCATGTATTAATTCGAATTGAATTGAGTTATGCCCATTAATTAATGGGTCGAAACGAATGACGGTTTCTAAAGTGTTTCTTATTTCTTCATCGAACAGTGGGATATTGATGGTTTCCACCTGACTGTAAGTTGGCATATAGGCTTGTTGAAATAGGATGAGTTCAGCGTTGACGGTTCGGGTTAGTAACAGTCCTGTGGTCAATGCTCTTGCTGGTCCCATACAGTTTCTTAGTTTTAGTAGTAGTATTAGTAGGACCGTTGCCCCGAAAATTAGTGACAATGTGGCGCCCGTGTAGAGAAAATATTTAACTGGTCCGGATATCCATGAGAATGAAAATCCTAGACAGTTCAATAGGTCGGTGCACATATTGTTGTTAGTTAGGGCGTTGTACGGTGATATGAATTCAGATATCCAATGTCTTGGTGCCTAGAAAGTAGAGGGAGAGAAAAATTTATTATTACCTTGTGGTTAGTATGGTTGTTGGTTACTGTGGTCCTATTGCCAACAAATTTTCCCTGTATCGTCCCATAAGCTTGTTCCTTGATTGTAGGATATCGCACTTGAATGTTTTTATGAAGTCCGTGCCCAGTATTCCGTCAATTTGTTCGCCCCGGATATCAAAACTTGGCACTATTTGGAATTCATGCCGTATGTGTCTGTTATGTACATAACCCGTTTGCGATCCTATTGATATTAGTTCGCGGGTAGGGTATGTAGGGGTGCGAATTATTTCAGGGATCAACAACTCGGGGTTTTGTATGACGCCCCATACGTCCATTGACGTGTAACACACCGCGCTGTGTGGTGAGGTGGTGTCTATCGCGAAGGTTAGTTGTGTCTCCGCGAATTCGGTTACGACCTTTACCATCATTATTTCCCTATTATCCCAGAATAGATCTAGGGTAAAAATATGGTCGAGCAATGGCAAAGCATCGTCGTTGGGGTGAATAGGTTCTACCCTACATATTGGTCTCATCGGTTGGAGATTGCGAGAGGTCGAAGGTGTCGGTTCATGTTGGTTTTCTTGTTGCCGTTCCTGTTGGTTTTCTTGTCGTCTGCTCTCTGTTCCTCTGTTTCTGTCCACTATCTCCTTTATTTTTTTCTGTGCGTAATCTGCGCTGAATTTTGATTTATAGTAATTGTACAGCCTTTTCCTGCAAGTTTCCCTTGTGTGTTTGTTTTTCTTGCAATACGTGCACTGCATTTTCCTAGTTGTCTTATTGGAGAATAAGAATGTTTGGTTATGGTGCAGGAATTACGATATATAGAAGAAGAAGCTACAAGAGTTTGTTTAATAGCTGGAGGATGGGCGCTGAGATTGTTCTAGCGCTGTAACACAAACTACAAGGGTGATTTACGGAAGAGTGGGCTTTCTACTTGGTGATCCGTAATTTTCTGGCACGACGGTGGGTAAGTTGTAAATTTGGATAGTTATCAAAAGCCATTGTTTTATACACGTTTCTTCAATTATAACATAACAAAAAATAAAGTTTATGAAATAAACACTTCTACTATTTAAGAAACAAAAAAAATGGAATGAAAATACAATTACAAAAACATATTATAATCAACTAATTGTATATGTATATATATATATATATATATATATATATATATATATATATATATATGAAAGGGTTTTCGTGTTAACTGAAGTCATAGAAGTTATTTTGTAAATAAATGTCAGTTATTGATTTGTAGTTATTGCATGGCCAGGCGATACCACGCAGAAGGAATTGAGTTGGTTGTTGAATTGTATGGAATCAACGCAAGATTCACAAGAAGCGAGACGTTGTAGGAGGAGGGTTGCTCCTACCCTTGCGTTGGTGAAATCCTAGGATGTAGGAGTTAATTCGAGTAGCAAGTATATCTGCCGACGGTGCCCTAATAGTTGGTGAAAAATGCCTCTCATGATCCAAACTTTGTCCAATTTATGTATGTCGTCAGTTTGGTTTAGGATGGAGTGATTAGGGATAGTCTGTGACTTATTAAAAAAAAGCTTATTAAAAAAAAACTCAAATATCTACAAGAAATTGAACATGAAGATTGGTTCGAATTGTACAATATATGGTGCATACCTTTTATCCATACCTTCAGACGGCATATCGGTACACCCCTCTCGAAGGAAAAATAGTATCGACTGTATCGACGGTTTAAACTCAAATATCTACCAAGTAATATTGAAGACTTAGGATGTGACTTAAGTGTTGTGAAAAGGAGTTTGTAGGTTATAGGAAAACGGGGTATTGGGTGTCCCGAATATTGGTGAGAAAATGTGATATAAGGACGAGAAGGGAGGTGGAGGTATTGATTCTGAGATTTATTGTTATCTCCATAGTGACATGATCTTCTCTTCCTTATGGCAGAAGAGTGGAGTCGCTATTTGATGATCTCGTTCGAAAGATATCAATTTTCCAGGGAATCTTCGTCCGCTGGTTGACATGCGATCACGAGCAGTAGTTGAGTAAATTTGGACAAGTAAGAGGTTAATCACAGTATGATTTAGTCTGAACTATGTTGCAAACTCTGTTGTCCGTCAGCTAGGAGGAAGGGTAGGAGATGTGGTGAATTTTATAAATGGACACCAACTTGGGAATTCCGTGCCAAGGGCAGAAAAAGTTTCATCTTCATTGGGTTTTATCCAGTAAGTTAGAGTCGGGGTCAATATTACGTGTTATGTTGGATCAAAGCAATATTGAAGATTAAAACATATCCGTAATGAAACATTCGTTAAGAATGAATTCAATTACTAATTGAATAGGTAAAGTGTTATACAATTTTCTACAAGATGAAGGATTAAAAATTACTATTAAGAAGTTTTCAATTAGTTTAATGAGTTTATGACCAGTTCAGTTCCGATCACAACAGATTAAGTTATTTGATTGTTTCAAATATACAGTAAAGAAAAAGAAAAACAATGAAGTATCATGAACAAGGGTATTTAGCTTTCCCAACTCGGCAAAACAATAAACCATATCATGTACAAGGGTATTTAGGGACAGAGACTTCCGGGGGGGGGGGGAACTCTCCGCACAGTGACGATGAGTTACAATCGTCGAACCGAGTGCTTTAATATTTTATAGCTGTTGAGAAGAAGTATATTCATTCTTGTTTCGAACATCAAGCGAAGTAAGCTTCTTGTCTTGTTTAAGAATTTCTTGTGAAGAGTTACAATTTGTAAGGAATAGTTAATTCCAAGTACAATCAGTTTTTGTTCTATAAAAAAAATTATGAGTGTAAAGGTGTGCAGCTGCCCCAAGAGGGACAAGGAGAAGGGCGAGGATAAGGAGACGGTTGGATAATCTTTGGTGTGACGGTTGAGGAACGGTTGCCTTAACAAGTGCATTAGTTAAAAGTTCTCTATGTAGTTAAAAATTTACTTTAGTCTAAAGATTATATGTAGAAGTAGAATCAGGGGGGGGGAGTGATGTGACGGTTGAGGAACGGTTGGAAAAGAACCTCCTCCTCAACGATGGATGATCACTCTTGCTGGTGATTTCAACGTGAACAGTCAGTCTAATATTTAAAGTTTAATAGTGATTTAATTTGAAGTAAATTTACATTAGTTAGTTTGTTTGTAATAACTAGAGTTACTTCGAGGGGGGGCCTTGCGAGGGAAGGATCCTCCTCCTCAACGATGGCTGGGAACGGTTGGAAAAGAACCTCAGTCGAGTTCAGAAGTTTTTTTTTTTTTTTTTTTTTTTTTTTTTTTTTTTTTTTTTTTTACTAATGGTTCAAATAAGCTAATGTGACAGACATGAATAATTGAGTACTAGACAACAAATATACAAGAAGGGGAAAGACGTAAAGAGCGTTATTCGAGGTTAGTTGTGAATTTCTTTAGTCGATTTACGTGTACCCGTTTTAATTTTCTTCCTTGTTGTATCGTAACGTTTTCAGGAGAGTTTACAATTACAATTTTGTAAGGACCTTTATAAATAGGTACTAATTTGTTAAGGCGCGCTTCATTTTGTATTAGTACATCTTCTCCGACATGGAACAGTTGAGGCTTGGCCTTCTGGTCATAGTATCCCTTAGATTTCATTTTTGCCTTGAGCAGGTTTTTCCGAGCTAGTTCGAACGTCTTCTGTAGTTTGAAACGCAGTTGTGTGTGATAACTTTCTGCGTTGTACACGGGTTCAGGGGTTTTTTGGAGGTTACTGGGTATTTCCGCGACGAAACCAAACAAGGTTTCCATTGGGGTCAATTTTGTACCCTCATGTTTTGAATTATTATAGGCAAAAGCCGCTGTTCTTAAAAATTCATCCCATAATTGTGCGTTTCCGTCCACCAGGCATCTTAGGTAATTCCCTAATGTGGAATGTTGCCTTTCTACCGCATTTGCTTGTGGGTGATATGCTGTTGTTTGCAATTTTTTAATACCGAGTAATTTGCATATGGATTTAAAAACCGCGCTCGTGAAATTGGTCCCTTGGTCTGTTATTAAAGCTTTAGGCAAGGAGTATCGACTTATTATTTGCTCTACCAATGCCTTTGCCACGGTTGTTGCTTCTTGATCAGGAATGGCTATGAAGTCTACATACCGTGTTAAGTCATCTAGGAACGATAGTATATATCGGTTTCCTGTGGGGGTCACTGGTAATGGCCCGACTATGTCTATGTATACCTTGTCGAAGGGTCGTTGGGCCACTTCAGGTATGACCAAAGGCATTTTGACTTTCTTTGAGGTTTTATTTAATTGACATTTTTGGCAAGTCCTGACATATCTTGCGATTTGTTCTTTCATCTTTTTCCATCGGAAGTGTCTGCGGATCCGAGCATATGTTTTTGTAGCGCCGAAATGGCCACCGAATCTCGAGTCGTGGTAATCTTTTAGTACTAGCCTTGCGAGGGAAGGATCCGTGATTTCTCTTACCCTACTAGGACCAGGTATTGTGGGTTTAGGTATTTTACTTTCGTTGTTATTGGGACTTACGGGCACTTTGGTCGTATGTTGTGGTGCTATTCGAATGTTATTGCGGTTCGTTGTGAGGGGTGATTTCCTAGGGGGCGTTTTTCGATGTTCACTTATTTGTTGTGGGGGTTGGGCTGCTGCTTGCGCCCGGGTTATCGCTAAACAATATCCTTTAATTACGTTAATTATGGGTGTTTGTTGTGGGATTCTGGACAGACAGTCGGCATTTTGGTTATTTTTCCCTGCCTTATATAGGATTTCGAAATTGAACTCGGACAGTTTTTGGTGGAATCTAGTCATACGACAGGTTGTGTCTCTTACTTTAAAGATTCCTTTTAGTGGTTGGTGGTCTGTGATCACCTTGAAATGTCTCCCTAATAAGTAACACTTGAAATTCCGCGTCGCCCAGACTATTGCTAGCAGTTCTCTCTCGGTAGTGGAATAATTTCTTTCGGCTGGGTTTAAGGCCCGGCTAGCGTAGCTAATGGGACGTCCTTCTTGCTCTAATATGGCTCCCAACGATTCTCCACTGGCATCAGTGATTAATGTGAATTCCTTTTGGAAATCAGGGTACGAGAGAACTGGGGGGGATGTTAGGGCGTTTTTTAACTTTTGAAAAGATTCTTCGCAGTAGGTACTCCAATGAAACTTGACGTCCTTTCTCAACAGTCGGTTGATAGGGTTTGCTAGTTTGGAGAAGTTCGGAATGAACTTGCGGTAATAATTTGCAAGTCCCAAGAACGATTGTACGTGTTTAAGGGTTTTAGGTTGGGGGTACAATTGCACTACCTCTACTAGTCTCGGGTCGGGACGTACTCCTTGTTCGGAGCAAATATGTCCTAAATAGGTTATTTCTCGTTTTAGGAATTGACATTTTGTTGGCTGAATTTTTAGGTTTGCTTTCCTAAATCGTTGAAATACTTCCCGTAGTTTATCGTTGTGTGTCGCTAGATTATTCGCGAAAATCACTACATCGTCTAAATAGACAAAACAATGGATTCCTTGTAGGCCCGTTAGGATTCCGTTCAGGAGGGACTGGAAAAACCCAGGTGCGTTTTTTAATCCGAAAGGGATTCGTTTGTACTGGTAGTGTCCATAATTAACACTGAATGCTGTCTTTTCTCTATCTGCAGGGTCGATCAGCACCTGATGGTACCCGCTAGCTAGATCAAGGGTGGTGAAGTACCGACAGTGTCCTAAATGATCTAGTATTTCTTCAATGCGTGGAAGGGGATACACGTAAGGGATGCAGACCTTATTCAGTTCTCGAAAGTCTACGCACAGTCTTAACTTTTTAGTGCCATCATCATTGGTTCCCTTTTTGGGCACCAGAATTACCGGCGAGTTGAATGGACTGGTACTAGGTTCGATAATGTCTTCTTGAATTAATGTAGCAATTTGTCGTGCGCACTCCCCAGTATGGGCGGCTGGAATTCGATATTGTTTTTTATAAATTGGCCCTTTGTCTTCTAGTAAAGGTATTTTAAATGTGCTTACATTAGTATAGGGGAGGTTATCTCCTGGTAGGTGAAAAATGTCGTTATATTCGACACAAAGTTGTGAGATTGAGGCTTGCTCCTCTTCACTCAAGTCCTCGTCTAAAGACATTGATTCCATTACTAGTTTGATTCGAGACGTATTTACTTGTGGAGCGTGCCCTTGACAATTTTGAGTTCTGTCATGGCCGTAATTTGATTTGTATATTAGGTAGTTGGATAGGGGTTCAGTTTCTAGTTCCAAAGGGGGTAGGGTAATTTGTTCCATCGTGACACTTATCACCGCAACGTGCGCGTACCCGTCTTGTGGCCTAATTATAGTATTGCTAGAAAATACCCCGGGTAGAATTTCCTTTTTAATAACGACCGAATCTTCCGCAGTAATTATTGGTATCGTGATAATTTTCTCTGTTCGAGGTTCTAATTTTTGAGGGATTATATTCGCGTTATTCGATATCCTTGGTACGTTGCCTGGGGTTAGTATTGTGGGTGCAGACTGTGTGAGTGGAGATATTGAGGGGGGTGGCTTAGGTGGTGGTTGTATAAGTGGCATAGATTTAGGGGGTAGGCTATTTAACAGTGAGGTCATCGGGGGTTGGTATATTAGCAAAGATTTGTGACTTTTGTGTACCAGGGGTAGAGGCTGAGAGGGAGGGTCCTTTAGGGACAAAGACTTAGGTTCGGTTGGAGAATTTGCTTGTTCAATCCCCGTGCGAGGTTGGACTGATTTAGCTTCCTTCTCCTCAATGATAGACAGTACCTTTCCAGGGTTGTCTATCAGGGACAAAGATTTAGGTTGGGTTGGAGGATTTGCTTGTTCAATCCCCGTGCGAGGTTGGACTGATTTAGCTTCCTTCTCCTCAATGATAGACAGTACCTTTCGAGGGTTGTCTATCAGGGGTAGGGATTTAGGGTTGGTTGGAGAATTTGCTTGTTCAATCCCCGTGCGAGGTTGGACTGATTTAGCTATCTTCTCCTCAATGATAGACAGTACCTTTCGAGGGTTGTCTATCAGGGGTAGGGATTTAGGGTTGGTTGGAGAATTTGCTTGTTCAATCCCCGTGCGAGGTTGGACTGATTTAGCTTCCTTCTCCTCAATGATAGACAGTACCTTTCGAGGGTTGTCTATCAGGGGTAGGGACTTAGGTATAATTGGTGGCAGAGACGGGGGTATCATGGGCAGAGACGGGGGTATCAGGGGCAGAGACGGGGGCATCAGGGGCAGAGACGGGGGCATCAGGGGCAGAGACGGGGACAGAGACGGGGGTATCAGGGGCAGAGACGGGGGCAGAGACGGGGGTATCAGGGGCAGAGACGGGGGTATCAGGGGCAGAGACGGGGGCAGAGACTTACAATCTAACAGGGGCAGGGGCTCAGGGGCTATTTTTATTATATATTCATTTTTTATATATTTTTCCTCTAATTTTAGAGTTTTTATTTCTTCTGTATATTTATTGATATATTCTTTCTCTAAATTTAGAGTTCTTATTTCTTCTGTATATTTATTGATATATTCTTTCTCTAATTTTAGAGTTTCATTGGGAGGTTGTACTAGGGGCAGAGACTTAGGGGTGATTGGAGAATTTGCGTGGTCAATCCCCGTGCGAGGTTGGACTGATTTAGCTTCCTTCTCCTCAATGATAGACAGTACCTTTCGAGGGTTGTCTATCAGGGGTAGGGACTTAGGTGTAATTAGGGGCAGAGATTTCAGGGGGGTATCAGGGGCGGAGACGGGGGTAGCTTTTGCTTTCAATATGTTTTCTTTCATTGTTTGTTTATTTATTTTAACTAGTTTCAGGGCGTGTGTCGCCGCTGACACAGCGGTTTGCATTGCCTGTATCTTGTCCCTCATGTCCTCAACTATGTTTTCCGCGCGCTTTCTAAAAAGTAAAATGTTAGGTTCCTTAACTTGTTCCTGTTTTGGATGGCTAACGTGGGTGATTTTATAATTTTTTAATACACTGTCTGGGGTTTTCAAATTTAGGTTTACATGTCCAAAAAGGGACTTTGGTAAGGATTGTTTAAATGGGCTATTTGCGGGTGTGGCTGTTGTTGCGGAATCCATTGTGACTGTAAGCTTATTTTGTACGCAATCTATTACTGCTTTTTCCTTCAAAAAGGGTATACCTAGTATACCGTCCGAAGGTATTGAATCTGTATCGTGGATAACATGGAAATTGCAATCGTATTTACGATTACCTATTTCAATCTTTGCACGGCAAGTGCCAATGGAATTGTTTGTTGATCCAAAAATACCACCTATCATTATTGTTTCTCTGACGTTAATAGGGATTATTTCTTTTAGTTTGCTAAGCTTTAAGATATTACAGTCGGACCCGGTGTCCACCATCATCACGAGGTTAGGGAATTTGGCTATGTCAATATTTAGCCTGATAGTGTATTTTTCTAAAAAGTCAAGTTCTTGTTTAGTGGAATTAATATTTCTGTATGTGGGGGAATGGGGAGGATTGCACGTTACATTGTTGTGAAGGTTGAGTTGGCAGTTGCCGTCGTGCTTCCGGGCTGCCTGCCTTCGTTTCCCTGTTCTTCTAAATCGGCCTTGTACTTTCTGACACAGATTTCTGTGAAATGGTCAGCTGTTTTACAGAACTGACAATAAAGGACACGAGCGTTCGTCGTCGTATTTAAATCGTTTACAACTCTTACTTGCGGCTGTGGGCTTGGACAGTTGTTTCTGTCATGGCCGTAATTGTTGCACTTCGTGCAAAAAGTTTGATTTCCCTTTGCATAGCAGTTTTGTTCAAGGTGTCCCCTTTTCCCACAGAAACTACATACAATTACTTGTTTGTTGTTTCTGATGTTGGGTGGAGGAACGGTTCTATTTGCATTCGGGTCCCCTCCTTGGTAATTTCTGTTATAAGGATTTTGTAGTGGTTGTTGGGGGTTAGGCTCTGAAAGATTAAGACGTTTGATGTCTTTTTCGAGGAATTTAGCTTCCTCCTTGATTTCTTCAAGATTCCTGGCTCTATTGCCCACCAGAAGCTGACGTACTTGTTTGTTTATTATTCCCTTTTTAAACACTGTTATTACCTCTTTTTCGGCCTCTTTCATTAGTCCTTCATGGCCTGTTGGGTACTCTGCTTCTACTGCGTACCTCGTTTCGTCCATCAGATGTTTTAGCCGATCTGCATAGTCTTCGACACTTTCTCCTGGTCTCTGTCTGCTTGAGGTCATCTCAGCTCTGACTTCCTCAAATCCTTTTTTTGTTACATAGTTCTTTTTTAATAATTCCAGTATGTCTTTTACAGTGGTTGGATTTTCTGTTCTTACCAAATAATAGGCGTCGTCTATCAGCCTGTATTTTATGCATGATGCAAACACCTGTTTTTCTTCCTCTGATAATCTATCATCTAAATCCTTCGCCATCGAGATGAATCTTAAAACCTCGTTCGTTAACTTTGGCGAACGCTGGCCCGAAAATGTAGGAATGTACTTACTGCACATATCCATGACTCTTTCGTATTTTTCTGTAGCGTTTGCCATGTTGGGAATGGATTTATTACTGGAAATTCCGTTATTGACGTCTTCTCTTGCGTTGATATATTGGTCCAGGAGTTTTTGTGTTTCTGTAGCTTTTAGTAATGCGTTGTTTTTCTCTTTTTCCTTGTCGTTTAACTCGGCTGTAAGTATAACTAATCGGTTTCTTAAAGATGATATTTTTTCTTCCTGCCTATTTCTTTCAAGGTTTTTTGCTATGGAAATATTTGTTGTAACCTTGTTGTCTGTGTTACCTTCTTCTTCGTAAATATTTACCCGTTCTGTGGCTTCCTTCAATTGTTGTTTCAAACTGTCAATTTCTTCCACGAGAAATTTTATTTTTGCTTTATAATCTCCACTTTCTTCTTCAAATTGTATTGTCTCGTTTTTTGTGTTTTCTATTATTTTGCTCAGTAGTTTTTCAATTTGTTCATCCTCTTCAGGGATGTTGTGTAGTATACCTTCAAATTCTCGAAATTCTTCGGTGGAGATTCTTGATCTGATTTCCGCTGATAGAATTTCCTTTATGTTTTTTAATTTTAATGCCGAGTTTTCGATGATTTTTCTTAATTTGTGGGATTCTTCTAATAATTTCTGTGCTTCTATTTCGGCATTATTAACTCTTTTAAGTTCTTCCTTCGTTAAGATGTTACTCTCGAAGGGCATTTGCTTGAGGTCGAATGGAAAAAAGATTCGCTTGGGTCGCGATAGAAATTATTCGTAAGGGCGAATTTTTATAAGTATTTTGTAAGGGTATTATATTTATATTGCTCTTTCGAAAGGAAGACAAATAAGGTTGAAATCACGGAATAGGGAAGTTTGTGTTGGATATAACAATTATTAGGGGTTCTTTTTTTTGATTATTTTACTATTCGAATGTTTTCTTGGTAGTAGAAAAATAGTTTGGCAATAAAATGATTTTGCTTAGGATTTCCACGTGTTATGTGCCGTGGGAATTAACTAATCCCCGGGAAAACCAAGATTTGTTGCTTATGATTAATAAAACGAAGGTTATATTCGGTAGGTAACTAACGTTGTAGTGAAAAGGGAAAGTACTGATTTCAGGTAACAACGGTGTACGATTAGTATATGGCTTTTGATAACGATGCCAGGTATTGGGAGTTTGTAGGGAATGTTTATATTGTTTATGGTTAAAAAAAACGGTAGTAAGCTCAACTGTGTTTTAATTCCACAAAACATCAAGACTAAAAGTTGTTAAAATTGCGACATTGTTTGATTGAATATTCATAATTTTTTGAATTGTCCATTTTTCAGTTGGAAATCAAACACAAGCTATGTCTTTAGTACTTATCGCATTAGTGCTGAGTCCTCGTTCGAAAAAACGCGTCGATTGATCGATTCAACATCAAATTAAATGAATTTCTTGTTTGAAATATTTCTTATTTGAAATATAAAAATATGTAACTTTTTCTAATTGTAATTTTTATGTATCACCCAATCAAAAGTTTGCCGAAGTTCACTATTATTTCTTAGATTGATTATTTGTTAATTTTGAAAAAGTTTTTAATTTTTAAATAAATGTTCAAATTAGTAAATATTACTTACAGTAATCAATTATCTAATTAAAAAGGATTATTTATTGTTATTTATACGTTTTTCTAATATATTTCACTTCAGAATTCCTCACGAGTGCAAAAGAATTGTTTGATGAGAGAACAAACAAAAAAAAAAAAAAAAATTTAAAATGACATTATTATAATTTTGATTTCTCCCTACTATATTCACTGTTTTGAATTTCCTTTTTATGGGAAATTGACTCCGAAATTTATTGTTATCTCCATAGTGACATGATTTTCTCTTCCTTTATGGCAGAAGAGTGTAGTCACTATTTCGATGATTTAGGTCGACGGATGTCAATTTTCCAGGAAATTCCAGGCGCTGGTTAATCCGAACAAGTCATAGAACCTCTTGAAATTTATTGGTGTTTATCAATTCGTACGATACTCCTTTATGGCGGAGCAGTAACTTTTGATAAACGATTTAGGTCGACAATTGGTTCTATTTTGTTCGGGGCCCCAGCGCCTGTATCACATGTGAGATATTCTAGGCGAAACGAAAATCTCAACCTTTACTTGTATTTTTACACTAAATTCTTTTTCACTCCTTTTTTTTTTTTTAGATTCACTTTATTTAAGATTTTTTTTTTTTAAAAAGAAAGAAAAGAGAAAAATACTTACTTTTTTTTCTGTTTTTCCGGCTGCGCCAAATGTCGTGGTCCTTGGGGAATGGATGAATAGAAATCAACACACTTTAGTTCACAATTATTTTTATTCACTCTGATTCTACTTAGCTTAATCACAAATCAACTTTATTCTACAGCTTAATCACAAATCAACTTTATTCTACAGCTTAATCAAAAATCAACTTTATTCTACAGCTTAATCAAAAATCAACTTTATTCTACAGCTTAATCAAAAATCAACTTTATTCATAAGCAAGAAGATCACTGACTATTCACTTTGAAGTTACAAATAAGAATGCCCTCACTTCTTGTCAACAGCGCTTGAGCTGTTGGCGTCGTTCGAGGGAATTCGCAGTGTCAGCGCGTTTTCTTAGCATCAGCCAAACCCATGCACAGCCACTTGTTTGCATCGTAAGCATTTTGTTGCTTACGATGCTAGCGGCGTCGGGTTTCGCCTCTGGCCGACGGAAATGTTTATGCTTAATAAGCATATTTCATTCCCGCCCGCCAGGGCCGGCAATGCGATAATAAGGGGGTGACGGTCAGGGCCGTCACACAGTCGATTACTGCTTTTTCCTTCAAGAAGGGTATACCTAGTATACCGTCTGAAGGTATAGAGTCTGTATCATGGATGATATGAAATTTACAATCGTACTTGCGACTGCCTATTTCGATAGCAGCGGTACAAGTACCGATAGAATGGTTCATTGAACCAAAAATGCCACCTATAGTTATGGTTTTTTTTTGTGTTAATTGTTACTATTTCTCTTAAACGGCTGAGTTTTAGTAAGTTACAGTCGGACCCAGTGTCCACCATCATTATCAGGTTCGGGAGTTTTGCTATGTCCATATTTAATTTTACAGTATATTTCCTCAAAAAGTCGATTTCTTGTTGAGAGAGGTCAGGGTCTTTGTTAGGGGGGAGAAATGGGGGGTTGCACGTTACATTGTTGGGGTGTTCGGACCGGCAGTAACCGTCGTGCTTCCGGACTGCCTGCTTCCGTTTCCCTGTTCTTCAAGTTCGGCTTTGTACTTTCGAACGCAAATGTCTGTGTAGTGGTCGGTAGTTTTACAGAATTGGCAATATAAAACGTGAGGATTTATTGCTGAATTTAGATCGTTTAAAACCCTTACTTGCTGTTGTGGGCCTTGACAACTATTTCTGTCATGCCCGTAAGTGTTGCACTTGGTGCAAAAGGTTTGGTTTCCCTTTGCATAGCAATCCCGTTCAAGGTGTCCCCTTTTTCCACAGAAACTACACACGATTAGTTGTTTGTTATTTCTAAGGTTTGGAGGGGGGACGTTCCTATTCGCATTAGAGGTTCCCCCTTGATAGTTTCTGTTATACAGATTTTGTCGTTGGGGTGGGTTAGGTTCTGCGAGGTTCAGTCGTTTAATGTCTTTTTCTAGGAAATTTGTCTTCCTCTTTTATTTCTTCTAAATTTTTGGCCCGGTTACCTACCAAGAGTTGACGTATTTGGTGGTTTATCAATCCCTCTTGAAAACGGTTACCACCTCCTTTTCCGCCTCTTTCATAAGTCCTTCATGACCTGTGGGATATTCCGCTTCTATTGCGTACCTAGTTTCGTCCAGAAGGTGTTTTAATCGGTCTGCGTAATCTTCTACGCTTTCTCCAGGCCGTTGTCTGCTTGAGGTCATTTCGGCCCTTACTTTTTTTCAATAGGTCCAGGATTTCCTTTACAGTTTCTGGTCTCTCCGTTATCACCAGGTAGTAAGCATCCTCTGTTAGTTTGTATTTTATACAAGATGGGAAAGTGGCTTTTTCCTCTTCTGATAGCCTGTCATTTAAGTCCTTTGCTATCGAGATAAATCTTAACACCTCGTTCGTTAGTTTGGGGGAACGCTGTCCTGAAAAAGTGGGAATGTATCTACTACACATATCCATGATTTTTTCGTACGTTTCAGTGGCGTTAGTCATTTTTATTTGTGGTTTTTCTTGTGTACTAAGAGAGTTTTTGATTTCGATTTGTTTTTCTGTTTTTGTATATTTTTCCAAGGATTTCTGTATCTGGGTTACTTTTAACAAGGCGTTGGGTTTTTCCTGTTCCCTATCTTTGAGTTCCGCTGTAAGTTTTGCCAACCGGTTCTTTAGGGATGCTATTTCCTCCTCTTGTTTGTTCTTATTGAGATTTTGTAAGATCGCTTTATTAGTTGTAACTTTGTTGTCCTTGTTACTTTCCTCTTCGTAAATGTCTACCCTTTCCGTTGCCTCCTTTAATTGTTGCTGAAGACTATCGATTTCTTCCACCAAAAATTTTATTTTATTTTTGGAGTTGTCGATTTCTTTGTTATATTGTGTTTCTTCAAACTTAATGGTTTCGATTATTTTATTAAATTGTTTCTCAATCTGTTCGTCTTTTTCAGGGATAGCGTTTAATTCTAATTCGAATTCTTGAAATTCGTGTCGCGGAATTCTTAATTGGATCTCTGTCGATAGAATATCTTTTACGTTTTTGAAATTAGATTCGAACCTGTCGAGATTTTTCTTTTGCCGAGGTTTTCCTCTCGTAATTTTTGCGAGTCGATTTCTAATTGGTTAATCCTTTTAAGTTCGTCCTTTGTTAGGATGTTATCGCAATGATAACTAGTTGTTAGAGTATGTTGAAATTAAACACTTGTTTGTTTCACTCATAGTTTATTAAATTAATTTTACTTTACTTATACATTGTTTTCTTAAACTTAACTCGATTTTAAATTTTGTTTTAATCTTCTTTTTATTTACGCGCACCTAAACAACTGCACTTACTGATCACTACTGTTCACTATGACTGGCTTTTCCTGACTGACCCACTGGTTGATCTTCGATCAACCAAGTTAATTATTAGACGCGCATCTGAAAACTCCACTTGAGTTTTCCCATCATAAGATGCACGCAGAAATTATTGGTTAGCGAGCGCATTCCAATTATTCGGTCATCGGTCAGCAGAATCTACACGCGCATCCGAAAACCACTTGAGTTTTCCCATGCTCGTCCAATACTCTGCTGACTAGTGCAAGAATCGTTAATCGATCCCATATGCTTAAATGCAGATGGTTGACCCATCGATTTGCTTGCACTTGACCATGAAATATGGCCATGACTCGCTAAATATTTAAGTGGCACGTGAAGTGCTCAAGGTGTCGAATACTTCTCTTCAAGTGCATATGGCACTTGAGTTCGTTCGACTACCGAAATGAAATCTGACTCCTTGTTGGTGATTTATGTGAGGCTTGGACTCACAACACCATCCCCTTTAGAAAAAGAGAATTCGCACTTAGAATTCTCTTTGCAGGTTGTGGGACTGTCGGAGTCAGTAATTTTTGTGGTTTTTTTTTTTTTTTTTTTTCAGTAGCTGTGTTTAGTTGTTTTCGTGTCGTATTACATAATAATCGCCTTGGCGTACTTTAGGTTTTAGATTTCATTTTATCTCTATGTTGCTTGTTCTGATTTGCCATATGTTGATTTTATTTCTTTCGTTTAGTTTAACTTGGGGTTTTTTTTTTGTTTCTTCTTTTTTTTTTTGGATAAAATATTTTCTTTTCTCCTCTTTCTTTTTTTTTTTTTTTTACTAAAGCAAATGAAAGAGAAATTGAAATATATGTATGTTGTTTAGTTATATTGATAAATTTATTCTAAAATACTTCTATGTTTTTTTTTTTTATAATTTGATAAATTTGTTTATATTGGCAAATTTATTCTATGTATTATTGATAAATTTATTCTATATTAAATATTTCTACTTTTTTTTTTTGATTACAATTGTTTATTAAGTTTAACAATTTTTGTATATAGTGAATGAAATTTTATTGATGAATTTATTCTAAAATTGCTTATATAATTTTTTTTTTATAATAGTTATTTATGTTGGTAATTTACTCTATGTATAATTAGAGCCCCTTTTTTTTGTGTATATGTGTATACTTTTATGTACTTATTATTTATTACATTTAATCCTAGTTATCGAAAATAAAATGACATAAGTTATTTTTTCTCTATTTCTTCATTTTTTTTTTTTTTTTGTGTACATATATTTAATCAAAAAAATTGTTAAAATTTGTTAAAAATTTGCAATTTAGGTATGACAATTATGTATATATTTATTTATTTACTTATTTATATATTTTATTTATTTACTTATTTATATTTATCTATATTTGTTTATATAAATTTATGTTTAGAATACCTATATATATATATATGTATATATGTTGTTTATCTATGTATTTCATATTCATTATTGAATGTTCGGTGTGTTCAAATACTACGGCATAAGGGGATCGGGCATTCCTTGGTGTTAGGTTTGGCTTGGGATGGAGGGATATTCGATTCATTTTCAATTGATTGTGGTATAGTTGAACGACTGGCATCACTTTTTGATGACCGCAAGTTTCTTGAGCCTTTTGAGTTACACCACTTTATTATTTTTCGTACCATTAATGTTATGATAATGATTATGGCTAAAATGGTACCGGTGTAACCTATGGAATACTGGTGGATGTCGTGTTCATTGATACTTTTTGACAAATCATTTTCTTCTTCCAATTGTTTATTGATCCTTTGACTGAGGTCGATAAACTCATTGTCGTGGACATCTTTGAGAAGAACTACTTTAGGTATTTGTTGTTTTGTTTTGTTTACCGACTTTCTATCTAGTAGGTTTATTGAAACGTTTATACTAGGTAGGTAGAATGAGTTTACTTCCGTGTAGATAACGTTTTGAGTTTCGATTATAATTTCGTTAGTTCGTATAGAACAACCTACTGGTATACTTAAAGAACCTACCCCCTTGATACTTTCGGTGCGGACTTTTGTACCGCAAATGCAGTCAGTTCTCTGTTCCGTTAAGGTAGAGAATAACCACTGGTTGGGTTGAGCCAATTGTATCCAGATCATGGTATCCGGTATTTGTACTATTTTGCACGTTGGTGGCACCGTATGTGCGTGCCTTAGTAACTCGAACTCACACAAATTATTACCTGAATATGCGTTAAAAATAGGATGTATCAATTTGCACAAATATTCTTGCCTTTCCAGGCTTGTACAACTCATAAAATCCGCGTTGTTTAGCGTATAATAGTGCTCTTTATTGATATCTGTCATCAAATATCTCAAAGAGGGTTGTATGTACACCAGTGTATTGTTGTGTGGAGTAGGCAATGGAATAGCCTTGTATATTTTATACGTTTCCCTAATGGGCAACGGAATTTTTATACGAAAAATTATTTGTGTAGTTCCTATATATGTGCTCGTTTTACCCAAACGGTAGATTTGTAACAAATTATTTTGTCCTGGTTGGACGGGTAGCGTTATTGTGTTTGGCAGATTTTTCTGAATCGTTATTAGGTTATTTCGTAATTGGGATGGGGTTAATATGGCTGGATGAATTTTGCCATTATGAACGTCTGTAATGACATCAATAATTTTATTCTGGATACTTTCGTAGCGGTGTATCATAAGATTGGTGTTAGTTAATAATAACTCCAATTTATTTAACCGTTCTGCATCTGTTAGTGCATTTTCTAAATAATTCTCCCTATTAGATAACTGAGATAAACGGTTTTCTATGTTTGCATACCGGGTTTTTACCTCTAGTCGTGTTCTAGCGAAAAGATTTGTTGTGGTATCAATGATTGACGTTTGATTTTTCATTAAAGCAATTAGGTGATCGTCATTATTTCTTAATTCGGTTATTTGGGTATTATAATACTTTGCGTCATCTTCGTTCAGTGTGCCAAATAGGGTTTTACTTGCGGAACCTATTATTCCCAGTAGTGATCTTTTTTTTCTATAATTTTGAGGTTTTAGGAATTCATTTTGTTGGGATATGGTTTCTGTTAGGATCTGTATCTGATATATAGTACTATTACATAATTTAAAAACGTCGGGCCTTGCCCCTTCGATGGTTTCGCATAGTTTCCCTATTTGTTCCGCATAATTCTGTATTTCATGGAGTTCGTTGTTGAAATTTGATAAGTCAAAATATGTTATGATTGTCCATTCATTACTGTACAATCTTGCCTTCCCGATTTCCTCTAGATATATTCCCGGGTGGTCCTTGAAATAGGAATATTTGATTTCAGCCGCCGTGGCAAACAACGGAAGGATTATTATGGCCAGAAAAATCGCCATTTTCCTGTAATTTCCGTATATGTTAAAAAAAATAATAAAATAAATTCGTGTTTGCGCTATGTACAAAGCGGATACGGATTTATATACATTGGGTTATTAGTCGTGAAATGGTTTAAGATTATTGTTATGAACTATTTTTTCCTTATTTCTAATTTTTATTGTGGTGTTCTCGGGGGAATTAATTTTTGTAATTATATACGGCCCCGTCCACAGTGACGAAAATTTATTTTGTTTCGTGTGGTTTCGTAATAGGACTTGTTCACCTATGTTGAATTTTGTTTCCTTGGTATTTTTGTCGTAGTATATTTTTGACTTGTTTTTGTGTTGTATTATTGTTTCTCGAGCATTTTGTTGAGCATGCTGTAATCTACTTTTCAATTCGTTTGCATATCTTTCATAGTTATAACATAACTCAGGTTTGTTTTTTAGATTGCTTGGGATTTCTGCGTTATATCCGTATAGGAGTTCGTACGGGGTGAAATTAGTACTAGAGTGTACACTGGTGTTATACACAAACATAGCATATGGGATCCAAGTATCCCAGCTTTGCGGATCTTTGTTGACGTAGTGTCGTAAATATTCTGTCAAAGTCCGGTGGCTGCGTTCTAGAGCGCCATTTGTCTGGGGGTGATACGGTGAAGTTTGAAGTTTTCTTATTTTCAGTAATTTGCACATTTCGGCGAATACTTCACTAAGAAAATTTGTACCTTGGTCCGTTAATATGGAATCAGGGATTCCATGTCTACATACTATATTCGTAACAAATTTTTCAGCGACCGTGTTTGCTTCCATATTTTGTATGGGTATAGCTTCTGAGAACTTTGTCAGGTCGTCTTGAAATGTTAGTATGTATTTGTTTCCTTCGTAGCTGGTGGGTAAGGGTCCCACAATATCTAGGAATATTTTCTCAAATGGCTTTTGAGCCGTTGTTGTTAACCTCATCGGGACCGTGGTCTTTCTTGACACTTTATTTATTTGACAGGAAGGACATTTTTTTATGAATTCTTCTATTGTCCTTGCCATGTTTTCCCAATGGTAGATTCGTTTTATTCTCTTTATCGTCCGAGTAAAACCTTGGTGTCCACCCAGCGGCGACAAATGATAATCGGAAATGACCTGATTTATTTCTTCAAGATCTTGTAATTCGATTATCTTGTTGATGTAGATTACAACCTTTTCATACTGAGGCTGTTGAAACGCTTCTTTAAACAACACTTTGACTTGTTCCAGGGTGTGTCTACTTGTGATTGGCATTTGTATTGATAGTTGTCTTATCCTTTGGTTGGTACATATTATCTTGATTTCGTCGAGTACCTTCCGCATACCTTGCTTTTCGTTTTCCGTATTCGCGGGTAGCAGCACTTGGGCTGCGGTGTAGTAGTTTTTACCTGACCGCACGGTTTCTACTTCCCAATAATTTAGTTTATTTTTAATGGGAAAATCGATTATTTCTGTTGATTCGTTGATTAGGAAGAACTTATGAGGTACGTTGTTGATTTTAATTAAATTTCCATTTTCTATAATGACTTCTGCAGGATTTTGTTGTTCGTTGACGTCACCTGGGTCTTGGGTGCTTTGATTTAGTCTTGCTGCTTGTCTAGTCAAGACCACGTTAACTTGGTTAGAACAGGGGTTCTTTATCCGACTTAATGCGTCTGCATTTGCATTCATTTTGCCCGGTTTATGTATGACCTTATAATCGTGTTCCTCTAACTTTATCCTCCAGCGCATCAGTCTGGATGACGGATCTTTGAGGTTCATTAGTTTGTGGTCTGTAATTATCACGAATTTTGTGCCATAAACATATGGACGAAATTGTTCCACTGCATATACTATTGCTAATAACTCCTTTTCGATTGTGGAGTAATTGCACTCTGCAGGATTTAACGTACGACTGGCATAGCATATTGGTTGATCTTTTCCTACGGGTCCTTGGGATAGAACGGCACCGATTGCATAATTACTAGCATCGGTCGTGATGAGAAATTCTTTCTCGAAGTCAGGATAAATTAACACGGGTTCTGTGATGAGATATTGTTTTAAATCGTAAAATGCTTCATCACAGTGTGCAGCCCAATAAAATTTAGTATCCTTTTTCAATAATTTGTTAAGAGGTCGGGCTATTTTCGCAAAATTCTCTATGAATCGGCGATAATACCCGACGAATCCCAGGAAACTTTTGACATCCTTTTGGTTTCTTGGTGTTGGATAATTTTTTACTACTTCGATCTTTTTCGGATCGGGGTGAATGCCCGTCTCGTCGATCAAATGACCAAGATATGCAATCTGTTTTTGTAAGAAAAAACATTTCTCTGGCTGTAGCTTAAGTTTATTTTCACGTAAACGGTTGAAGATGGACGCTAGTTTACGGTTATGATCGTTAAGATCGAATCCGTATACCACTACGTCGTCTAGGTATACTAAACACTCTATTCCCTGTAATCCAGTTAAGACATTATTCATTAGTCTCTGGAAGGTCGCAGGGGCAGTTTTTAATCCGAATGGCATTCTCCTGAATTGGTAATGGCCATACGGTGTACTAGAAGCTGTCTTTTCCTTGTCCTCTTCGCTAAGGCGTACTTGATGATAGCCGCTAGCAAGGTCAAGTGTGCTAAAGTATCTAGCTCTACCCAATTGGTCTAATATTTCGGTAATATTAGGCAATGGGTAAGCATCACCGTGAGTTACTTCGTTTAATTTACGGAAATCGACTACTACGCGCCACTTCTTATTTCCTTTGCTGTCTGGTTTTTTAGGTACCAAAAGCAATGGAGAATTCCAGGGACTCCTACTGTTCTCTATTAAATCTCCCTGCAACATTTCTTCCACTTGGCAGTTTATTTCCGTCTTGTGGGTTTGGGCCAACCTGTATGGTTTGGTATATATTGGCGGTTGCTCTGGGCTGGTCAGTATTGTGTGTTCCGCGGCGTCCGTACATGTCAGTTGGTCGCCATCTAGGAAGAATAGATCGTTATATTCCCTACAAATTTCTAACACTTTTTCTTTTTCCTCTGGATTGCAATGGCTTAGATTAATTCCGTTTTCCAAGGTTTTGAGCCTGCGTTCTATTTTATGGACGCTTCCCTCTTGGATTACGCTATATTCGTCGAGACTTTCGAACGTTAGATCCAGATCCTGCTCTTTGATGTATTCGTCGTTGTCGTTGAGGTTCAGCATGGTTATATTTATTCCTCTTTCTCTCGGCTGGACTATGGTGTTGCCAATGTAGACTCCTGGCTTTATTTCTTTGTTTGTGCATAATGCGGGCTTGCCTAAGTTTGTACTTATGTTTACTACCGTTTTTGTTCTTTTCGGTAGGCTGATAATTTTGGTTTTGTTGATTTCCTGTTTTCTGTTAGTGAGTTGGAGCTGGGAAATATCGTTCTCTGTCGTAGCGTCGATACGCGATATATCCGTTTTATTTTGTATCTGATCAGTACGGTTACCATCTCTTGTGGTGGCATTGCCGTCTGCCGATTTTATTGTGTTGTCAGTACGGTTACCATCTCTTGTGGTGGCATTGCCGTCTGACGGTTTTATTGTGTTGTCAGTACGGTTACCATCTCTTGAGGTGGCATTGCCGTCTGACGATTTTATTGTGCAAATATCGTTCTCTGTCGTAGCGTCGATACGCGATATATCCGTTTTATTTTGTATCTGAACAGTACGGTTACCATCTCTTGTGGTGGCATTGCCGTCTGCCGATTTTATTGTGTTGTCAGTACGGTTGCCATCTCTTGTGGTGGCATTGCCGTCTGACGATTTTTTTGTGCTCTCTACTAACAGGATTAATTTTAGGTTTTCGTAATCAAGTGTGGCTTTGTATTTTATTAGGAAATCGTTGCCTAATATTATAGGGTACTTCATATTAAATTCTGGCCCGACGAGATGAAACTCGTGTTTTAATATTAATGTGGATTCGTTGTATTTAATTTTAATTGTATCTTCTAGGGTGCCCAGAGTTTGAGTGGCCGTCCCTAGTACGCTAGTTACTGTGGTAAGATTGGTTTCATTAGCGAAACATTCATCTCTGGCTTCCAGGAGATTTAAAATACTAATTTCGGCGCCGGTGTCTACCAGGCAGGCCGTTGTCGAGTTTATAGTAGAAGACAATGGCAGTTGTATAATGGCATTGCCTTGGACTATCTCGACTGGAATTAGTATTCTGTAGCGTTGTGTACTTCGGCTTGAACTTCGATTAGATTTGAGCGGGGGTGGTTGCCGAAAAGACCATCCCGCATTTCGGAGTTTTCCTGCTCCGTGGTCAGGGTATTGATCCGCTGCTCCCGATTTGGTGCGGACCTATTCTGTGCTTGGTTATTGTTATTTGGGACTTGGCGCCCTTGGGTATTGTTGTTCCCCTGTGGCCGATAGTTATTAGCTGGGTAATTTCCCTGACGTTGAGGGTTTACCTGCTGATTTCGTGGAGCCTGTGAATGTTGCGGTGGTGATGCGTTATTACGCATTCGTGTGCGACATTCCTGTATGGTGTGGTTAGCGCGCTTACAGTACGTGCAGTACAAGGCGTTAACTTCTCTCTTAATCCTCGTATCGTTGTTCCTATTTGGGAACGAAGGGAACCCTTGGGTGTTCATCTTCCGATAACACTGCTCGGAACGATGGTTATTTTTTCCGCAATGGTTACACTTCAACTCAACTTTTGTAGTGAGTTTCTGGTGTACTCTTTGGCGGGTGGCTTCCTCAATTAGGTAGGAGGAGAGTTCTTTTAATTGGCGAGCTCCCTTCACCTTAGCCAGCATTCTTAATTCTGGATTTCGCAATCCGTCTTCTATTGCCCGTATGGCTAATTTTTCATTTTCTTGCCTGCGTACTTCGTTGACAACATCGTACGCATGGCCTTGTCTTGTCTCGTGGGTGACTGTATTTAACAGGGTAAGTATATTTCTTACCCTGGCAAAGAAGTCCTTTAGTTCTTCTCTGACGTTTTGTTGGATCCCGCATAATTCGGCGTGGATGTCCGCCGTGGTTCTACGCTCCAAAAATTGTTCTTCGAGTTCTTTCTTTAAAGACTCCCAAGAACTGAAAGTTTCGTGCTTTATTACGTCATAAGCCGGCCCGACCAGTTTTGTTTTTATAACCTCCAGACACATGGTCTGAATGGCGCAACCCTGTGTCATTTGGACGACCATTTGACAGCAAGTAAGAAATCTGTGCAGGTCCGCTGATTTCCCGTCGAAATCAGGGATCATGCTCCTGACATCTGCCAGGGTTATTTTCGGCGTTCCCATTTCTCGTGTAGAGATTTGGTTGTCCGAGTTCCCACTGTCGTCGTTTGTCATAGTTCCCGATCTTAACTGAATTTTGAGAATAAAAGTATCCTAAGGAAGGAAAAGGAAAAAGAATTTTTTTTTTTTTTTTTTTTTTACTTTAAGAGGGAACTTTCACCTTTTTTTTTTTTTTTGATACATGGACTTCGCGTTTTTCTTTATTTCGCATATATAATTATATATATAGTTATGTACATAATAGGTATTATTATTATTATTTTTTTTTTTTTTTTACATTTATAGATATTTTTTTTTTTTTTTTTTTTAATACATAAAATTTAGGGACTTATATTTAGACTTACATTTTTTTTTCTTTTTACTACCGTTTCGTACTGTTGCTCTTGGTTGCTGCTGCTGTTTGAGTTGGTTATTCTGGATGCTGCTGCTGTGGCTGGTACTGGATGTTGCTGCTGCTGTTGTTCGCGCTTCCCCGCGTCTAGTTCTCGTTCAGTGCTTGGATTTCTTTTAAGAAGTAATTGAAAGTCGCCTTTACTGCGATTCTTCTCCGGTCCTGTTTATTTGTTGGCTTCATCAAGTACTCCAAACTCTCCAGTAGTTTATTAAGTAGTGGACAGTCTGGCACCGCTTCCTCCCAGTCGTCTTCACGTTCTTTATTTTCCATTGAAAATCGAGTCGAGTAGGTCAATTTATGTGCTTTCCCTGATGATTGCGTTGATGAAGGTTTCCCTTTCCGTGTCGTTGAGCAGGTTGCGAATAATTGATAACACTAATTCGACCTCCACTCCGTTGTTGGTGTCTTCACTTGAAATGTCTTCCTCGAGTTTGGGTAGACACATCACTTCACTATTGATTACTGTTCATTGGTTAAAATTATATTGGTATATTTCAAGAAATTGATATTTTTGTGTTTTTTTTTTAGAATTAGGACATTTTAATTTAAATTATCACTCACTATTATTTTCATTTCACTATTGTTTTCAACCTTATCGTGGTTTTATTATATATTTTTTTTTTACATCTTTTAAAGTTTGTTCAAAGTAAATATATATATATTTTTTTTTAACACATTTTTATTAATGTTTTAGAGGGATTTTTGCGGCCTTGCTGCACGCGGATCCCACCGCTGTCACCAAATTTGTTATCGCAATGATAACTAGCTGTTAGAGTATGTTGAAATTAAACACTTGTTTGTTTCACTCATAGTTTATTAAATTAATTTTACTTTACTTATACATTGTTTTCTTAAACTTAACTCGATTTTAAATTTTGTTTTAATCTTCTTTTTATTTACGCGCACCTAAACAACTGCACTTACTGATCACTACTGTTCACTATGACTGGCTTTTCCTGACTGACCCACTGGTTGATCTTCGATCAACCAAGTTAATTATTAGACGCGCATCTGAAAACTCCACTTGAGTTTTCCCATCATAAGATGCACGCAGAAATTATTGGTTAGCGAGCGCATTCCAATTATTCGGTCATCGGTCAGCAGAATCTACACGCGCATCCGAAAACCACTTGAGTTTTCCCATGCTCGTCCAATACTCTGCTGACTAGTGCAAGAATCGTTAATCGATCCCATATGCTTAAATGCAGATGGTTGACCCATCGATTTGCTTGCACTTGACCATGAAATATGGCCATGACTCGCTAAATATTTAAGTGGCACGTGAAGTGCTCAAGGTGTCGAATACTTCTCTTCAAGTGCATATGGCACTTGAGTTCGTTCGACTACCGAAATGAAATCTGACTCCTTGTTGGTGATTTATGTGAGGCTTGGACTCACAACAAACGCATGCAAGTATAGTTAGGACTATGCCCATCCTACTTTACATTGCTTACCCATGCAACACAGGGAATACATGTAAGATCAGTTACGATCATGGCCAACCTACTTTACATTGGTTGCTCAGGATAAATGCACGAAGCATGATACGAGAAATCTCGATCAATGTGTGCGTGTGCTTTCTTACTCTATTCCTGGTTTAGGATAAGGAATGATGCCCAAGTTATTCGTTCATGTATGTGAACTATGGGTTCATCCTTTTTAGAAATATCATGATATTAGAATATCATGATATTTGAAATAAAAAGTGAGCATAGTATGCGTGAAAAAGGATTTCTCCTCATACGCTATCATGTGTATTAGGTTTATACCCGATCACGTACACAGTTTTTTATAGTTTACTTTAAAATTGTTTTACGATCCTTTCTTGGAAATTCAAACGCATGAACTATTGAAAGAATAGTTTATTGCAACACTTGACAATTTTCATGTTTTGAATATAAAATAAAAAATGGAAAGGATCGTAAACTATGGTTTTATGAAAAATAGTCGAGGGTAAACCTAAAAGTTCTCGGTTTCCCTTTTGATTTGATATTAAATTTAATGGTGGTGATATCAGAGAAAATCTGATTCACCACAAACGAATGACAAAATCAATCCCAACTCTGCTCCCAGCAGCCCTTTGAGCTGCTGGCGTCGGTCGAAGGAATTCACAGTGTCAGCGCGTTTCCTTATCACTCGCCCAACCCGTGAACAGCCACTTGTGTGCATCGTAAGCGTTTTATTGCTTACGATGCTAGCGGCATCGGGTTTCGCCTTTGGCCGACGGAAACGCTTCTGCTAAAAAGCATATCGCATTCCCGCCCGCCAGGGCCAGCCGTGTGATAATAAAGGGTGTGACGGCCAGGGCCGTCACAATTCCAAGTAAACCAAATTTTCAACATAAAAATCAAATTACAGAATTTCTAGACAATATATATGGGTTTCACTGTAATCAAAAAACAAATGTACAAATTAAACCCGACAATTGTCTAGCAAAAGTAAAATTGCATACATTCAGGCAATCATCTTATACACGCTTCGTTCCCCTCAAGGCCATAACAGTCAAACCCCTATGGAACTGAAATCGAACAAAAGAAAAAGAATTTTTTTTGTCATTAAGCACATTTATTACAAAACCACCTTACAAACCGACTCCCCACTGGAGTTCGTGGGTATAACCATCCGAAGAAAATGCAACCATGTGCAGATCCAGCATTTGGGCAACTCCATGAAAGACCCTCTCAGATACCCGTACAACTCTGGCGAGGGGTCTACCGCCGACCAACACCAAGTCATCGGAGTTCCGGCGCCATAGGTCGCCATGCGACGAAGCCTCCCAGGTTATCCATACCTAATTGAGGAGACCAGATGTCAAACAATTGACGAACTTCTGCGAGCACATAATCACGGTGAGTAGCTGGGTAAGCCAGCACCACTTTCACTAAATCATTTGTCTCGATTTCGGAGGAACTCAATACCATAAATCCCCTCCGAAACCGCCGAGCTGACACATGAAACAATACCATATTCCTGGTAAATAAAAAAAAAAACATAAATCTTTTTGCACAATACAAGAACACAAAAAAAACACTCAATATATAAAAAAAGCCTATATTAGACTACAAAATCAGATTACAGAAACTCCGGACACTATATATGGGTCTCACTGTTTGAAAACAACAAATGCACAAACTAAACCCGCCAATTGTCCAGCAAAAGCAAAACTGCATACATTTAGGCAATCATCTTATACACGCTTTGTTCCCCTCAAGGCAATAACAGTCAAACCCCTATGGAACTGAAATCGAACAAAAGAAAAAGAATTTTTTTTGTCATTAAGCACATTTATTACAAAACCACCTTACAAACCGACTCCCCACTGGAGTTCGTGGGTATAACCATCCGAAGAAAATGCAACCATGTGCAGATCCAGCATTTGGGCAACTCCATGAAAGGCCCTCTCAGATACCCGTACAACTCTGGCGAGGGGTCCACCGCCGACCAACACCAAGTCATCGGAGTTCCGGCGCCATAGGTCGCCATGCGACGAAGCCTCCCAGGTTATCCATACCTAATTGAGGAGACCAGATGTCAAACAATTGACGAACTTCTGCGAGCACATAATCACGGTGAGTAGCTGGGTAAGCCAGCACCACTTTCACTAAATCATTTGTCTCGATTTCGGAGGAACTCAATACCATAAATCCCCTCCGAAACCGCCGAGCTGACACATGAAACAATACCATATTCCTGGTAAATTAAAAAAAAAAAACATAAATCTTTTTGCACAACACAAGAACACAAAAAAAAACACTCAATATATAAAAAAAAGCCTATATTAGACTACAAAATCAGATTACAGAAACTCCGGACACTATATATGGGTCTCACTGTTTGAAAACAACAAATGCACAAACTAAACCCGCCAATTGTCCAGCAAAAGTAAAACTGCATACATTTAGGCAATCATCTTATACACGCTTTGTTCCCCTCAAGGCCATAACAGTCAAACCCCTATGGATCTGAAATCGAACAAAAGAAAAAGATTTTTTTTGTCATTAAGCACATTTATTACAAAACCACCTTACAAACCGACTCCCCACTGGAGTTCGTAGGTATAGCCATCCGAAGAAAATGCAACCATGTGCAGATCCAGCATTTGGGCAACTCCATGAAAGGCCCTCTCAGATACCCGTACAACTCTGCCGAGCGGTCCACCGCCGACCAACACCAAGTCATCGGAGTTCCGGCGCCATAGGTCGCCATGCGACGAAGCCTCCCAGGTTATCCATACCTAATTGAGGAGACCAGATGTCAAACAATTGAGGAACTTCTGCGAGCACATAATCACGGTGAGTAGCTGGGTAAGCCAGCACCACTTTCCCTAAATCATTTGTCTCGATTTCGGAGGAACTCAGTACCATAAATCCCCTCCGAAACCGCCGAGCTGACACATGAAACAATACCATATTCCTGGTAAATTAAAGAAGAAAAAAAAAACATAAATCTTTTTGCACAACACAAGAACACAAAAAGAAACAAAAAATAAAATTATAACAAAGGAAAAAAAAAACTTAAAAAACTTACAAGTTAGAAAAATGAAAGGAGGAAAAACTTTAATTGAGAACACAACTCAATGCCGACCAACGAAAAACTGAAATCAAGACCGATAACTTGGACCAGGGAAACTGGTCAATCAAAAAAAAAAAAAGGAATTTCTTTTAAATATCCCTATCCTTCCGATGGCGCTACAGCCCGAAGCGAGCCTTGGCCTCCCTGATGCACCTCCTCCAGTTGTCTCGGTCTAACGCCTTCGACCTCCAGTTGGCGAAATTTAGGACTGCTCTGCAGTCTGCGTCGATTGAGTCCTCCCAGCGTTTTCGCGGTTTTCCTTTCGGCCGGTTTCCTTGAGCTCTGCCCCTTAGTACCTGTTTCGGTATTCTGCCGTCGTGCATTCTTTCGACATGGCCAGCCCATTGGAGTTTACGGAGCTTGATTGTGGTCGACACGGGCGGGTCGTCGAATAGCTGGTATAATTCGTGATTGTATCGGAGTCGCCACGAGTTTCCTTCTTTCACCGGTCCATATATTTTTCGGAGGACCTTTCGCTCGAAATTGTCGAGAAGTCTTTCTAGGGACTGCGTTAGCGTCCACGTTTCGCATCCATATATCAGTACAGGACGAATTAATATTTTGTAGATGCGTTGCTTGTTGTTTTTGTGGACATTTTTAGACTTCAATACGGGAAGCACCGCATAGAGCGCCTTATTGGCAGCGGTGATCCTTTGCTGGATTTCGTGGCGTTCGGTGCCATCTTGACTGAGTAGGGCTCCCAGGTATACAAATTTATCTGCCTGCTCGAAATTATAATCGCCCATGGTTATGTTTTGCCTGCTCGGGGCAGCTTTTCGAGTTTGAGTCATGAATTTGGTTTTGATTTCGTTGACTCTGAGCCCTACTTCTCTCGCTGCTGACTCTAATTCCTGGAAAACTTCCTTCACACAAAGTGTTGATCGCGCGATGATATCTACGTCGTCTGCATACGCCACCAGTTGTGAAGATTTGACGAGTAGTGTACCTCCGGTATCCACTGAGGTAATCTTTCTGACGACATATTCTAGGGCCAAATTAAAGAGCATGGGGGCAAGACCATCTCCTTGTTTGAGACCTGTTTCCGTTGGGAAGCTTTGAGACAGCTCATTTTGAATTTTAACTTGGCACTCAATGTTATGCATCGTGGCTTTAACTAGCCGTACTAGTTTCGGCGGCACTCCGAATTCGATCAGGATTCTGAATAGAGCGTTACGATCAATGCTATCGTAAGCTTGGCAGAAGTCAACGAACAGTTGGTGCACGTCGATGTTGTATTCCCAGCATTTCTCAAGCACCTGTTTAACGGAGAACAACTGGTCCGTTGTCGATCTTCCGGGTCTAAAGCCGCCTTGATATTCGCCGATTATATTTTCCGCATATATTCTGAGTCGTTGTTCGATAATTTTTGAAAACACTTTGTAGCATGCACACAGCAATGAGATTCCCCTGTAATTTTCGCAACGTAGACGATCACCCTTTTTGTACACAGGACATATAATACTTTTCCGCCAGTCCTCGGGCATTTTTTCACTTGTCCAGACTTTAACTATTAATCTATGGATTTGTCGAGTGAGCTCGGATCCACCTTCTCTTAAGAGCTCCGCGGGGATACCGTCGATTCCGGGTGTCTTATTTCGCTTAAGACTATGTAATGCTGTCTCTACCTCTTCAAAGGTAGGAATGGTGGGCAGCTGTTCACCATCTGAGTCGTCCGGAATCATATAATGTTCAGTGTGTGACGTTGTCGAATTTAAATGCTTATGAAAATACTGAGCCCATCTTGTTTTAATTTCATTCGCGTTGCTTATGATGTTACCATCTTCATCCTTGCAAAGAGTCGTTTGGGGTTTGTATCCTTGTCTCATCTGTTTCACGGTTCTGAATGCTGCTCGGACGTCGTTTTTTTCCATGTCTTCGTCCAATGATAAAATTTTATCATTACTCAGTTTTCGTTGTTTACGCCTGCAGAGTTTTTTTGCGTATCGTCTGAGTTCATGATAATTTTCCTCTCTGGCTCGTGTTCGTCTTTCAAATATCCCTATCATCAGCTAGAAATATAAAAACCCTTAAGAAAAAAAATCAGTAATTTTAAGCATACAGTGTAACCTCGTTAGTTCGGATCAATTAAAACGGAAGTGATCCGTACTATCGAAATATCCGGATTACCGAAGAACTTTATTATATTGCTGTAAAAGTTACGAAACAGACTCCCAGTACATCCAAGAAATATATTTTATTGTTGAACATAAGATATTATAAAAAAACAAAACTGTTTATTAAAAAACTCAGTAATATTAGTTTGTTTTACAGTTTTTTTAGTTTGTAAAATGAGTGCAGACTCCCTTAATCTCCTTATAGCAAGGGTGTCTTGTAATGCCGCTTGATTTTCTTCCGCTCATTGTAGACATACACTGAAGCTGTTGATGACGACTCCATGTTTAATACTACCTCTCATTCCAACCACTTCAAGACCTTACTCTTCTTCGTTACACACGTCTTCTAGAGGCAGCAAGTTTTCATTTCCATTGATCCATTCCCCTATCTATACTTCTGTTAATTGATCCTCTGTTCTTTTTGACGTCCGATATGGTTGGAGTTTCTACTTGGAATTCTCTAGCTAATGCCTTACCACTATCTCCCCTGCCCAGTTTCCAAAATGGTGTTTTTCTCGGCCAGAAACAATGTTTTATGTGATCATTCGGTGGCATTTTGAAATACTACGAAATCACATGAATAACCAAATGCAATGCCAGAGACAGGTATGACAGATGCCTACCGAAGAATCGAATCTTGGAAACATTCATAATTCATGCGGATTATGAATGTTTCTATTTGTTCCTTATTTCATAGGGAATATCTCATGTTACATTAGTTTTGCAGGATATTCCCTATGAAATGGTTTATATCCAGTCGTGTGGGTGGTCAGTTATGACACCTTTGATTTTTTTTCGGAGGTTCACACTCATCCTCATCCTCATCACGGACTACGATTTTTTTTCTTCTGATCCTTTTGGGTTGTTCCGCCTCCTCATCGTCAGAGTTGTCGTTAGGAGTGAAAATGATATTGAAGCCAAAAGTTCGTTTTATAAATGTTGGCTTAATCAACATTTTTCTGAAGTCATCAATCGTCACTTCGTTAAAAGAATTGGGTAGGAATACATTGTAATCGAGTAACTCGGCCACAAATTTATCCCCCCATTTTGTTTTAACTTTTCGGATGTCAACCACTCTGTATGACATCTCTATCTGCATATCGTTTATTTTCAATATATTTTTAAATTTATACTGTGCAGCAATTTCATTGATTTTCTTGAAAATGTTAGACATGATGTTGGATTCGGAATGTTTTCCAAATGATTTTGTTCCACTTTTTATATAAAATTTTTCTAATTGATTTTCAACTGACCACAGGTATGTTATCAATAAACAAAATTTTTCAACTTGATTTTAATTTTACTAGTTATGTTAGATTTTATTTTATATCGATGTACAATAAATGTTTATTCTATTTTATGTTGACGCACAATAAAATGTTATATTCTTATATCGATGCACAATAAAATGTTATATTTTAACTTATTAGAAAACGTCTGGTTCTGTTGAATGACTTAACTCGAATCTCCACTCACTAGTTCTGACTGACTGCCACTGACTCCACGCATGCTTCAGTCACTTGTTCTTCTTGGATCACCCACGCGCTGATCGATATTTTCTTATCAATCATTCGCGGTGGTCTTGTATTGCCGAATTGGCTAATTTGATTCAAGGGCTCTTTTTGATTCATAGTGTCATTTGACACCGTGAACACTTGTCCTGAAATCGTTGTTGATTCCATTTAAAATATGAAATTTTTATTCCACAACAGTTAAATATAAAAGAAACAAAGTATGTATACTGTTTATAAAACATTCTTAGTTGAAAAATTAATTAATATAAAACAAAAGTGTTGTACTATATAAAATTTAAAAATGTAAGTATTAAAACTCTAAGTTTGTTTCGTTTAAAATTATTATAAAATATTTCATTATTTCAAGATGTCATCTAAAACACTGAATTACTATATGTGTCACTTGTTCTTCTTGGATGAAGATATTGAATCTGATGAGGAGATAGATGATGCATGCTTCGGTGCAGGAATTATAAGAACTTCATCATTATTATCAGACAACACCAGACTGATTGAATATAAATTCAGTGACTTCTCAACTCCATATCCTGTTGCCCGTAAATGGTTAAATATATTTAAAAGAAAACATCATCAGATTACATATCAAACACATTCACTTAAAAGTTTATGTGTTAAGACATTGTTTAATAGTCATCAATATTCGCTACGTGAATGGAAACGTTTTCTTAATGAAATGAATATGGATCTAGAAAAACTAAAATTTTTTGCTGTACTAAGAAATGATATCATCAACAATCACTTCACATATCCATATTTTCTAGGGGATTATGATGTAATCAACAATATCAGGGAATTTCGATATTACATAAAGAAAAAATTTTTTAAATGGATCTATTGTTTAGAATTACAAAAAAATCTATCTATATCTCCAAAAATAAAAAAGATTAAGTAAACTTTTTCTATATTCACTAATTAATAATAAGAATCAATTTATATTTATATTTTTTATTTATATTTAATAAAAATCTTAATATATTACATAAATCTTATAAAATTTTCATGTTTATTTTTTAATCTCTAAGTTTGTACTGTCCCCACGCAAAAGTAGATATTAGACCACTACAAACAGATCTCTTATCATCTAAATAACCTAATGAGATTTTATTTAAACATTGAGTATAAAGTTGATGTAATTTTGTTCTAAATGCATACATATTACAATAAAGTATTTCTTGCTTATATAAACAGTCTCTATAATTCTCTAAAGCTAGCTTACGAACAACATGTTTGGACACACCCTTAGCTTTAGTTATAATTTTACTAGTGTCTACATCTATAGAATACATTTTCGATCTTAAACCTATAAATTCTCTCATTATCCGACCATTGTTTTCGTCTTTCATGAGTCCCAAAACTTTTTTATTTTTCTGCGGAATTGCGTAAATGTTGTTTGCTGGGTAGTCAGATGTATCAAAGAACTGATCGATATCACCCTTAATATCATCATAAAAGTCTTGTGTTTTTATAGTATAAATAAAAGAATCTGTATCCATATAATTCAACGTAATATTTTCATTATATTTAGGTTTCATATACCCATAATGAAAATTATACATATGAAATTTTGATAGCTCTAATACTGTAAATCCTGCATAAATTGTAATAGGTAGAATCTCTTGATAATTGAATAGCTACCATTTCAGGTGTAAATTGAGCTGAACTATGAAAATTTGGTTTAGCTATTAAAGCTCTAGCACCCAAATGTCTTCCAGAACTTCCCCATGACGTAGCAATCTTTACAGTTTTCCTTTTATCTACATTTTCCATAGTTTTACCATATACCGCATTGTTTAGTAATTTGAAGAAATTCTTCTCAAAATCATTTTTTGCCCTGGTGCGATGAGAATTATTTAAATCAATATATGGTTTCAACCACGGAAACTGTTGAAACTGTAAAACACGGTGAACTTTTTTTAATTTCAATCCATTTTTCAAACATTGCTGTAAATTTCTATAGTGGATAATATAACGCTCCTTATCCATTAAATCAGCTATTAGTTTCTTAGTTTTCGTGATTGTTTTATTTCGTGGACAAAATGGTAGATCGTTATGATCATCATGTAGTGAAACTGGGTATTCAAGATCTACTTCTAAAACATAGCCAATATCTGAGTCTAGCTCTATAGACATTACATCTCTATTGAAATTCTCAACCCATTTGAATTTTCTATATGGTAACGGTTGAGACATAGCCCATCCATATAAATTGTTAGCATCTAAATATGCTAAATATTGCGATGGTTTATTAGAATCATAATCACTCATGTACTTGTTATTAGCTAGTGAATGTCTATGAGAACACTGTGTTAGACCTCCTCTAATTCCTTTTTGGAAAAAGTTATACATGTTGATATCTTGCAGTAATTCTAATTGAATGCCTGTATATTTTAACATTGCATCCCAAGAAAGACTCGGAGCTGTATAATATTGACATGGATCCAGAGGATATTGTCGTGGTGGAATGAAATAACTGTTATGGTTTAACTTGTTTATTAAGTCTACTTGATGCAATTCATTTAATTATTACAATTCACATTCACTAATAGTTAAGCAAGTTTTTATTTAATTATTACAGTTCAAATTCGCTAATAGTTAAGCAAGTTTTTATTTAATTATTACAGTTCAAATTCACTAATCGTTAACCAAGATTTACTTGTTATTACAATTCAGATTCACTAATTGTTAACCAAGATTTACCTTATTATTACAATTCAGATTCACTAATTGTTAACCAAGATTTACTTTATTATTACAATTCAGATTCACTAATTGTTAACCAAGATTTACTTTATTATTACAATTCAGATTCGCTAATCGTTAACCAAGATTACTTTAATTAATTCAGATTCACTAATAGTTACGAAGATCACTCGACGAATAGAAATTTACGAATAATAGAATTTCTAATAGAATCACGAAGATCACTCAACGAATATAATTTTACGAATAATAATAGAATTTCTAATAGAATCACGAAGATCACTCAACGAATATAATTTTACGAATGAATTTCCATTCCCAATTATGCGTCCAGCAGCCCTTTGAGCTGCTGGCGTTGGTCGAAGGAATTCACAGTGTCAGCGCGTTTCGCTATCACTCGCCCAACCCGTGAACAGCCACTTGTGTGCATCGTAAGCATTTTATTGCTTACGATGCTAGCGGCGTCGGGTTTCGCTTTTGACCGACGGAAACGCTTTTGCTAAATAAGCATATTGTATTCCCGTCGGTCAGGGCCGGGCGTATGATAATAAGGGGGTGACGACCAGGGTCGTCACATCACTCCCCCCTCGAAGAAGTTAGTATCCGTTAACGAAGGATACTAACTGCCACTGTGAAGTCCCTAGACGCAACATTGGGTTTGAATTCGGTCAATTTAGCGCAATGTGTGCGGGAGATGTTAGGATATATATATGATCAAAAAAAAAATTTTTTTTTTTTATTACTTTTAAAGGACTGTCGCCCGTTAGCGCTATTTTTTTTTTTTTTTTTATATAGGTATATTGGTTCGTGAAACTGAGGGCAGTAGTCCGTGATGCTCGCCATGCTGTACCGTGAATGATGCTCAATTCATCCCTTTATTATTTTATAAATTATATTTATTCCTCATTATGGGCGGGAAACCCTTTCATAGGTGGTGAACGGCTCACTATGTTATCGGTCAGGGGCGGCTCAGGTAACTATCTGCTTCCCCCTTTTTTTTTTTAAATATATACTATCACATTTTTTTTTTTTTTTTTTTTTTTAAAAACAAATAGTGTTAACGGGGCACCGCTCGAATTACTGGCCGAATTGGTGTACCAATCTGCCTCTGAGATTTCCTAAGAAGGTATTAACGGACAGACAAACAATATATATGTTTCCAGGGTTGATCCCGGCTCCCGCACACTTGCTAGTGAGATTATAAGGATCGGTATTTGAAGTTTAACCCGTGGTAGTTGATCAATTAGAATCATTAAGTGACGATTTGTGCTTCAGTTGAGTACATGTAATTCTATTATTCTTAATTTATAATATATATGCATATACACATGCACATACCTACATATACACATATATATATACATATTTATCTTGTTTTTTTTTTTTATCTTCTACGTTAAATTAGAAATCAAATATAACACTTAATATAAATTTTGCGGAGTTACATAATTTAAAATTCTATTCATGCTTATTAATGTGCTACTTTCGTTACAGGGTTAACTTCTCTGTTCTAACTTCTATGTTACTTCTATGTTACAATTTACTTCTATGTTCTAATGCCAAAATAAAAAGTGTTTTGTTTTATCTGAGCCATTTAATTATATAATCATAAAATAATAAAAAAAACTTAATACTGCTAATAATAGTATAGTGGAGAATATATATATTGGATGATAAGAAGTAGCTTAATGCTATCACAATGTTAATATTTTGGGAGGATTACAAAAAAAAATTTATATTCGCTTAGTTGGGAAATGGTTTAAACCAAAATTGTTCAACAGCTAGTTATTCCAGTGCGTCAAATTGTAGTGCGCTAATTCGCCTTGTAGCAAGTCTGAGGTCTCTATAAGTGGGTTTTTCGACCTCGTGGAGAGTTTTTCTGGTGTTGGGCGTTTTTTTGGGTATCCCTGCGGCTTGTCGACGGTGTTGCAAGGATACGGTTGTAAAAAATATCGAATGTTGTTTGTGTCCTATGATGTAGCAATGCCCCTTTTGGCCTTCTTATTGCGAGCTTGGTGGCTCCAGGTTCTTACGGTGAATGAAATGCTGGCGTGCTAGTTTTGGTTGATATAGAATTTGCTATGTGCAGTTCTGGAATTAGAGACTTTAATTAGTGTAAGTGCGATTAAATATTTTTGTTTCTGGTTAGTTGTTATAACATATCGAAAAAATTTATTATTTTTATTAAATTTTTTTTTTTTATTTTTTTTTTATTTGAAAATCTTATACTTCTTCCGTTGTATTTCCTGTTACTGAGTCCCTCCTTGTCAGGTTGTTTACTTCGGAGAACAGGTAGAAGGGTCCGTCCGCCATCAATTTTACAATCAGGTAGCCTAAAATTTTTGGTTCATATTCTGCTTGTGACGGGGTGGCTGACACTGAGCGTGTTGCCATAAGTTTGTTACCCACTTGTTTAATGCGGATAATAACTAGGTTTATAATTCTTGAATTTCGTGCCAACCATAAGCATATTATCGATATAAAAACTAGAGTTTGGTTATTTGAGCCTCATTCACATTTTCGAATTATTGTTGACCCGAACGACTTGAATCCGTGCGAAGGCTTCTCGCCGTTCTGGGCTCCAACCCTCGGATAATGTGGATGCCACTGTGTGGAGAGTTCGCTTCGTCAATCCCCATGCGAGGTTGGATTGACTTAGCTTCCCTCCCCTCAGCAATAGCCAAAGTCTTTCGGCGGTTGTTATGGCCATATTCGCGGTATCTGATGTTTTCATTGTGACGTGTTTTACTGCCCCATGTGCGTGTCCATCTTGTGGCCTAACTTTGGTATTACCAGAAACACACCGGGTAGAATTTCTCTCTTTTTTTTTTTTTTTTTTTTTTTTTTACAAACAGTTTTTTTTTGTATTTATGGGTACCATTATAATTCCCTTGGTTTTAGGTCTTAACTTTCGGGGAACCTTCTCCTCAACGATAGGCCGTACCTTTCGAGGGTTGTCTATCAGGGGCAGAGACGGGGTATCAGGGGCAGAGACGGGGGTATCAGGGGCAGAGACGGGGGTACCAGGGGCAGAGACGGGGGTACCAGGGGCAGAGACAGGGGCAGAGACGGGGGTATCAGGGGCGGAGACGGGGGTACCAGGGGCAGAGACGGGGGTACCAGGGGCAGAGACGGGGGTACCAGGGGCAGAGACGGGGGTACCAGGGGCAGAGACAGGGGCAGAGACGGGGGTATCAGGGGCAGAGACGGGGGTGTCAGGGGCAGAGACAGGGGCAACAGGGGCATTTTTCCGCGTGTACCTCCTCCATTACGGAGGTCTCAGAGGCAGATTTTTTTTTTATATTTTTCCGCGTGTACCTCCTCCATTTCGGAGGTCTCAGCGGCAGATTTTTTTATATTTTTCCGCGTGTACCTCCTCCATTTATGGAGGTCTCAGAGGCAGATTTTTTTTATTATTTATTGGACACCTAAAAAATAGAATGAAAAAAAAAATAATTTTATATTATTACCATGATTTCTTCAGTGGTCGAAGCAGTTATCGGGGTCTCATAGCCAATAAATTTTCCCGATAGCGCCCTGTTAGTTTTCTTGTGGCGTAGTTTATTACGCACTGAAATTCTTCTAAAAAGTTGTTTCCAAGTATCCCGTTGATGTTCGTGCCCTGTATCTCGAATCTTTCGACCACTTGAAACGTCTGCCTAATATGCCGGTTTTCAATATATGTGGATTCGGTGCCTAAAGACTCCAGTTCTTGAGCGGGGTATCCCGGAGTTCGTATTATAGTAGGTATCAAGATATTGGGGTTTATTACCTCCTCCCATACATCCATGGATGTATCACACACGGCGTTGTGTTGCGAGGTGGTGTCTATGGCCAGGGTGAGTGGATGTTCTGAGAACCCAGTGGGGACCCTGATTGTGAGGGTGCTCCTGTTATTCCAGCTTACATCGAAACTGAAGGTGCGTTCTAGTGGTGGCAACGCTTCGTTTTCCAAGTGGTTATTCGGGGGCACTCGAACAATCGGGCGGTCGGCGCGGGAGGTTGAAGGAACTGGGTCATTGGCTTGGATCATCGGTCTTGATCCCTCGCTTCTTTTTGTTTTCCTTTTTTCAGCCAATTCCTTCATCCTCCTTTGAGCATATTCCGGCGAGTACTTGTTCTTGTAATAATTGTACAGCCTCTTATTACAATTCTGTGTGGTATGGGTTGTCTGCTTACAATATTTGCAGTGCATTTTTTTTTGTTTTTTATTGATGTGTAGAAGAGGTGATATGAATCGTGTCAATAGTGGTTAATTTTGGTGGCTAGTGTGGTCTGTAATTGGTCAGTAAACGTGACAAATACTAGTTGGAAAGCAATTTGTACCGACTTGTCGTTGGTACTAATTTATAGTATAGGTATGCGCTACTATCTAACTACGTAAAGTGATAGAAGTTGAAGTAAACAAAATCGGACTAAGGAGAAACTAAATAGTTAGTAAAAGTGTCACAGGAAGAAATTAGTGATATTTTTTTTTTATTTTTTTATAATAGGACCACGCTGAGTTTACGTTAGCGTGATGTTCCCTTGTGACTTATTTTCGAAAGAATACTGGGTGTTTTCCCGGTCAGTGTATCCTCCATGCGTCGCTGGGTATCAGTCAGTATGGAGTCATCGCAAGATTGACAAGAAACCGGATGTTACCGAGGGAGGTTTTGTTCTTAACATGGTGTAGGTGAAATCCTGGAATGCTAGGAGCTAACTTAAATATCGAGTCTATCTGCTAACGATGGCCTAATAGTTTAGTTCCATTGTGGGTTAATTTGAGTAGTTAATGTAAAATATAAGAAGAATTTCAATTTTTTAAGAAAAAGATCGACCTCTATGTTCCTACACTTATGGTAAACGTAGGTCTACTTTAAATGGGATATTGAAAATAAGGAGACTGATCATGAAACCGACATCGATCGTTTTTACTTTAGAAGATGGGAGATGTGTTATATTATCTAAAAAAATTATAAGTGTCAAGGTGTGCAGCTGCCCCAAGAGGGACGAGAATAAGGAGACTGCTGACTGATGAGACGAAGAAAAAGGATTTTTTTTTTTTTTTTTATATATACCATGTTAGTGTACATCAGATAAGAGATGGGGTTAAATTTTATAAATGGAAACCAATTTGGGAATTTTGTGCCAAGGGCAGAAAAAGTTTCATCTTCATTGGATTTTATCCAGTAAGTTAGAGTAGGGGTCAATATTATGTGTTATGTCCCAGGTTAATGATTGTGTACTGAGTGATTCGTTCGAGGGTGATTGTGAACTAATTTGAAGATAAAGGATTAGAGTGATTTGGTATAACACATACCGAAATTGGAACGACACAGTGGAAACCAGCATGGTGGTTGTTGGTGTCACTGCCTCTCATGATCCAAATCTGTAGTGTTTTTAGTATTGGTTGGTTCAAATCTACCATGAAAAGGGGAGGGATCGGGGATGTCATAGAAGTGTTGACGTGTAAACTTGAATCTAACAACTCCTGACAGGGAGTGTCAAATTTAAAAAAAAAAATTATTTCGTCTTCATTCTTCTGTCACAATCCTTTAATTTTAAATTTTTAAAAGGAACATTATTTTTTAGATCTCATTCTCCACTCACGATAATGAACTCCGGCAATTGTAGGACTTCTTGCGATTTATCTTTGATTCAGTACAATGTAGTACGGATGTAAAATTCTGGATTTTTAGAGCAGAGTGGCACTACTTGACCAAACGATTTAAATGTGCAATCGTGCTATTGACTCGGGCCGATAGGTCATTGTATATTAATGGCTAATACTAATTTTCACGTGATTTTAACTCATGAGGTCGGGGAGTTTTTTAGGGGCGATTGATTTAATGGTGGAGGCAAATTAAAATTTCGACACACTATCTACCCTTTAGTTAAATAGTTTTGGAATAAAGTCGTATAAGAAAATTATTTGTTTTGTAAAGGGTACTTATTACGAATCGTTTCAAGAATAGGTTACTTGAACAGTTGTGAAGGCTAGAATAAAAAAAAATTTTCCCTTATAATTTAACTCAAGGGCTTGTGATAGGTGATGAAAAGGAATAAACGATCCTAGCAATCCATATGTAAAAAAAAACGATGGTCGTAGCGATAACTCCACAATGGAAAATGAACTGACCGAGCGAAACAGGCAAAGTGATAAAACAGAACGACTGTTTGTGATTGAATAGCAATAGGAAAAGGAAGAGAAGAGAAAAAGAATTTTGTGTGTTTAGTAGTTAGTTTGAAAAATGTTGTATGTTTGGAATAAAGGCGATTGTAATGTATATATTTTAATTACTTTTTATTGTAAACATACCATGAATTGAATAATTTACTTTACACTGCTGGATGCTATTACACTTTATGCTACCTACTGTTGACTTGGATAACATTAAATATATTCTTTTAGTTTTTAGTTCATAATTTATCTTTATATTTATTTTGTTAGTGGAGTTGACCTGAAAAGCGGCGAAAGATAAAAGAGAGAGAAAAGAAAATTTCACCGTTTTTGTCTTTATTAAATTTTTGATTTTACTAGTTTTTCAATTGAACTAATCATTTTTGTACATCATTGTCCTCGATATTATTTTCCCTTTTGGGTAATTGAAAGTGCGGTTTGATTTTTTGTCCTGTTTATGTCACTGATTTAATTTTCCTTTTAAAGGTTGTGACATTTTCCAGGATGATTTAATGCGAGGCACATTTCAATTCCCCGAAAAATTTTCAGACACTGGTTTGCCGAGCCAAATGTAGGACTTCTTGCGATTTATCTTTGATTCAGTACCATGTAGTGCGGATGTAAAACTCTGAATTTTTTTTTTAGCAGAGTAGCACTAATTGTCTGAATGATTTAAATGTGCAATCGGTGCTACATTGGCCCGGGGCCCCAGCGTCTGTATCTTGAGAAACTGTGTGTTTTTTTGTTTTGATTGTTCAAGAGAACTTTTGATTTTACTTTATTTCAAAAAAAATTTCTCTCTGTTTTTCTTTTTGTTGGCTTTCGTTCTCACTTCACTTTCACTAATTATTACACATATAATTTGGGAAGAAAAGAAAATGAATCACTTACCTTTTTCCTTTTGTTTGTTTGCCGGCTGCGCCAATTGTCGTGGTGGAATGAAATAACTGTTATGGTTTAACTTGTTTATTAAGTCTACTTGATGCAATTCATTTAATTATTACAATTCACATTCACTAATAGTTAAGCAAGTTTTTATTTAATTATTACAGTTCAAATTCGCTAATAGTTAAGCAAGTTTTTATTTAATTCTTACAGTTCAAATTCACTAATCGTTAACCAAGATTTACTTGTTATTACAATTCAGATTCACTAATTGTTAACCAAGATTTACCTTATTATTACAATTCAGATTCACTAATTGTTAACCAAGATTTACTTTATTATTACAATTCAGATTCACTAATTGTTAACCAAGATTTACTTTATTATTACAATTCAGATTCGCTAATCGTTAACCAAGATTTACTTTATTATTACAATTCAGATTCACTAATCGTTAACCAAGATTACTTTAATTAATTCAGATTCACTAATAGTTACGAAGATCACTCGACGAATAGAAATTTACGAATAATAGAATTTCTAATAGAATCACGAAGATCACTCAACGAATATAATTTTACGAATAATAATAGAATTTCTAATAGAATCACGAAGATCACTCAACGAATATAATTTTACGAATGAATTTCCATTCCCAATTATGCGTCCAGCAGCCCTTTGAGCTGCTGGCGTTGGTCGAAGGAATTCACAGTGTCAGCGCGTTTCGCTATCACTCGCCCAACCCGTGAACAGCCACTTGTGTGCATCGTAAGCATTTTATTGCTTACGATGCTAGCGGCGTCGGGTTTCGCTTTTGACCGACGGAAACGCTTTTGCTAAATAAGCATATTGTATTCCCGTCGGTCAGGGCCGGGCGTATGATAATAAGGGGGTGACGACCAGGGTCGTCACAATATATTTTTTGACAAATTTTTCTGAAATTTTCAAATATGTCTGTAAGTAGTAATACATCGGTTTTGAGGTAAAGTTCTAAATAATCTTGGAGAGTACTACAATTGAAATTTTCCCATACATTCCGAGCATGAGCATAATCTTGATCAGAGCACTCAGTATTGGAAAATTTATTTCTAAATGCTTGTTGAGGGGGTAATGCGGTTTCATAAAGTTTCTCCCAACTATTTAAATAATCGTACGGAAAAACACCCTTCTTTTTAATTAACTGAAATTGCTCATCGTCAGGGAAATTAGATGGAACAATTTTAAAATCTTCTGCTGATAAGTTGCTTGCTAGAGCTTCAATACTAGACGCCATGAATCTAAAAGAGTCTAAGAATCGGAGAGAAAATGATTCAACTGGTTCAATATCGTTTAGAGGAATCCGTTTAGTTAGTGATACATATGATTCTTTATTCAATGGAATAAGATCGATTTTTCCCGGAAAATCACCCAATGCTTTAACAAATAAATGGCAATCATAACCTGAAAAGTTATGAAAAAATACCGGAAAAAAGTTTGGGACTTTATATCTTAAATTACACTCATTATGAGCTGGACCCCGATATCTACCAGTTAAGTGACAATGGTCGGCTACTCTATATCCATCTAAACTATTATTACAAATGTGACATTTCTTACTCTCTAATTGATGATTTACTTCTTCTGGCGTTAGTTGCAGCATTGCTTTAGGACACTTTATGTAATTCGTGTAGAGTTTGGTGGTGTCTTCAATCAGCTGCTGTACAAACACCTTTTCACAGTTCTGCCCCGTATAAGATCTGTATACATCTAAGTTATCATCGAACGAACATTTGATGTAGTAGGCGAATGCGCAAGGAACATGCTCTTGTATATTGATAGTTGAAGATGTTGATGGATCCGGTAGACAGGTATCGATGTTCTGAAGAATGCTCTCAAAATCAGCATAAACCGTGAACGGAACCTCCAACTGTCGCTCGATATATTCAAATTTTAAAATCGCTCTTTCTCCTTCAGGCATCCTCGTTATAATTTTATTGCACTCAGTTGAATAAATACTTAGTGCTTCCTCAGTATGAAAATGTTGGAAGCAAAAGTTGCAGAAATATTTTTTACGGGTGTTCTTTGAAACTTGTTTAGAGAACAATCTGGATGTATTCTTAACCCAAACATAATGATTTTTTTCTTCATTCTGTAGTAGCAACATCGTGATGTGGTTTGGTGAATTCATTTTGTTTGTAGCGTAATATGGTCTCACCATCTTGTATTGATCATTCGATGTTTCTTTAATCCCGAAAACATTAACACTTATCGATGGATTCTGTTCTTCAAATTTATGTATATCTTTCAAAGCAAGCGGGAACACAAGATTACTAAAATCTAGTATAATGTTGAATAGATTAATTTTATCTGCAGTTATATCTGAAATCTGATATGATGATGTTTTATATGAACGTTGAGTTGAACTTAGTGAGTATAGAGCAGAAATAATTGTCCACTTGAAGCAATACTCGTCATAATTTTGAATATTAACACAAGCCTTTTTTCTTTCAATTGACTCTGGAAGTCGTATGTACTGCGATCCTCGTAAACGCTTATATTGATTTATATTGATTTCCAGATGTATTATTCTGATCAGAGTCCATCCGCTATCACGTTCCTGGAACTCTGACGTTTTTGTTGAAATCACCTGTTTAGCTTCATCGAAGAATTGTTGAATTTCTAGTTCTCCAGTAATTCTAGTCATTTTTGTTTGGAACGATTTGATTGAAATGATTATATCATCATCTTCGCCATCAATAGCTGATTTAACAAATTTCCCATACTCACAAAATAATTCAAAATTTGCCTTGTTATTCATATGTATTTATAATGAATCAGTTAAAAGTTTCACAATTCGGCCTTTTGATTGATTTATAAAATCATCTGGTGCTAGAAGTCCTTCATCCTGATTCTCCAACATAAACGTTTCAATCCTTCCCTTGAAACCACTCTTAACACAGCGAAGTCCATCTTCAATCAATTCTGCAGAATTCTTTTTATGCGCGTTACTACGTAAATGAGCACTCCATTTAACACTCGCAATGTCTACTTTACAAACTTCACATGCAACCATTGAGTTTCCGTTAAACGCGATTTCTGCTGATCTCTTCATTTTCAATAATGATATTATTTAGTATAAAACAAAACTTATACACTTCAACGTGAACGTGTTTTACGAATACACATAACTTCAATCAAACTCCCGGTTTTATACTTTCCGTTTCATTGCACACGGCACTATCCTAATTAATCATCAATAAACAGTCAAAATTTTAAGCCACAATCAAATCAATAATTTCGCAATCATTAGTGAAATTTTATTTTATATCAATGCACAATAAAATGTCATATTCTATTTTATATCGATGCACAATAAAATGTTATATTCTTATATCGATGCACAATAAAATGTTATATTTTAACTTATTAGAAAACGTCTGCTTCTGTTGAATGACTTAACTCGAATCTCCACTCACTAGTTCTGACTGACTGCCACTGACTCCACGCATGCTTCAGTCACTTGTTCTTCTTGGATCACCCACGCGAAACAGTTCAACTAGAAATATTCAAACTCTGCTAATTTCATCGATCACCTATAGCTATATCGATATTCATAACATACACATTTATTTCACAACATAAACACATGTCGTGTTCCCTTCGGGGATGGATGAATTAAACGAGCACAATTGTTTATTCACTAGTGTTTATTCACTATTAGTTCTAATTACTACAATACAAAGAATAACTACTGAATTTAATAACTATTTAGTTAATTGAATAACTGATTGAAATTTTTGGAAATAACTATTTACTTTTACAATATACGGCTGTTCACAAAGAATTCTCAAACAAGAATACAAAATCACTTTATTTGACATATAAGTACCCGCTATAACTGTTGTAGGGTTAGCATAAATATATAGTGTCAGACATAGAGCGATTGTGAGAAGAAGAAAAAAATATAGCTAGGTGCCTTAAAAATTTAGTGTGCAAAAAAAAATTTTTTTTAGAACGGAATTTTTCTTCAATGTAGTAAATTCTATCTTTCGTTAAAAAGTTTTAGACGGTTTTTGTGGACTCGTCGATTAGAATTTTTAATTCTAATCACGCTGTTCAATTCGTTAGGAATTGATACTACTAGGTAGGGACCGGTTCAAATTTCAGACATTTTGTTCTTCTTTGCGGCAATACTTTATCTCCTATATGAAATTTAACAGGATTCAAATTCCTATCATAATATTTCTTGTTTACTTCTTTGCTTGCCTGTAAATTTTTTCTGGCAATTTCATAACCTGCTTGTAGCTTATGTTTTAATTCTAGGACATAATCAGAATAATTGTGTAAAGGTTCCGGTTGCCGTTTTAATTCGGTGGGAATCTCTGCGGTATACCCATACAATACATTCATTGGAGTCATTCCAGTACTTCGATGAATAGTAGTATTGTGTACAAACATGGCTTGTCGTAGATAAAGGTGCCAAGTGTTTGGATTCTTGTCTACATAAGTCCGTAGATATTCCACTAATGACTTATGACTTCTCTCTAGAGCTCCGTTAGATTGAGGATGATAGGCAGTTGTTTGGACCTTTTTGATTTTTAACAACTTACACAATCTTTTGAAAACATCACTCAAGAAATTCGAACCTTGGTCTGTTAATAACACTTTTGGTATGCCATATCTACTGATAATTTGATCAAAAAATATTCTTGCAACGGTTGTAGCTTCCATATCTGGAATTGCATAACAATCAGTAAATCGTGTTAAATCATCTTGAAAGTTAATATGTATTTATCTCCTTCAATTGTTTCCTCTAGGGGTCCGACTATATCAAGATAGACTTTATCGAAAGGACGGTATGCCGTATTTGGTATTTTCATGGGCATTAAATGACCTTTGCTAGATTTGTTTTTCTGACAAATTTCGCAAGATTTTATATACCTCTTGATATCTTTCACCATCCCTCGCCAATAATACTTTCTTCTAATATTATTGTATGTTTTGAAAACCCCTTGGTGTCCCCCTAAAGGTTTATCGTGAAAATCCTTTAGAATGATAGGAACCTCGTTCGGAAATACCAATTGTATTTTGTCCTCGTTGCTACTAATTAGGTTTGTCAATGGGGGTTGACTATTCGACATTGATGTTATACTTGTATTGTTATAAATTTCATTTTCGGATTCAATACTATTCAAGTCCTTCTGTTGTTGTTCATCAGCCGACCTTCTTTGAGCTCGTGTTATAGCTAGACAGTATCTGGGTTCTACATCATACATTTTTTCTATTGGAATACTATGTACATCCGCAGTTACTGTTACTATGGTTTTAAAATTACCATACTCTACATTTTCATCGTCTGAAGAGTCATTTTCATTGTTTATAATTTCAATTTGGTCGTATTTTAGATTTGTTGATTTTTCAATCAAATTCACTTGTCTCTCTTTGGAACTAATTTCTTCGTTTTTAATTTCTGGATAAATTATTCTACTTAGTGCATCGGCACATTTATTATACTTTCCAGCTTTATGTTCAATTGCGAAATTGTACTCGGAAAGCTTATGCCTCATTTTTAGTAGTCTAGACGGGGAGTCTTTAATCTGACATTGCCCTTTTAATGGTTTATGGTCAGTAACTACTGTGAATGATCTACCGTATAGATAACACCTATAATTTTTAGTAGCCCAGACTATAGCAAGAAGTTCTTTTTCTATAGTTGAGTATCTCCGTTCAGCAGGGTTTAAAGTTCTGCTTGCATAGGCAATTGGCTGATCATTTCCAATTTCCCCTTGCGATAATACTGCTCCTAATGCTTCATTACTTGCATCAGTTGTCAATATAAACGGTTTTTCAAAATCTGGGTACATTAATAATGGTGGAGTTATCAAGGCATTTTTTAAAATATTGAAAGCAGTTTCGCAATCTTCAGTCCATTTGAATGGAACCTTTTTTCGTGTTAATTTATTTATGGGTTCTGCAATTTTTGAGAACTCAGGAATGAATTTCCTATAATAATTTGCTAATCCTAAAAAGGATTGAATCTTTTTTACTGTTGTAGGAATTGGAAATTCTTTGACACACTTAACTTTTTCAGGGTCTGGTTGTACCCCTTCAATGGGACATTTATGCCCGAGATAAATGACTTCTTTACTTAAAAATTTACTTTTATCTGGTTGTAATTTTAATTGAAATCTTTGCAGTCTATCGAATACTGCTCTTAATTTGGAGTTATGTTCCATTAAATTTTTGCCGTAGATGACAATGTCATCCAAATAAACGAAACATTTCCAACCTTGTGTCGTGGTTTTTGAAAAGACACAAAATAAAGATAGTAAAAAAAAAATGAAACAATCAATTTTAGTTAAATTTCACAATTTATTTTAATGAAAAGTTCACTTAACAAGTTTCGTTTATAATTTTTTAAATAATACTTTTATATTTTTCTGTTCTTTTCCAATAACTTTCACATTTTTAGTTTATAGTTAAACAGTTTAATGGAAAGTTCACTTAACAAATTTTGAATCAATTATTTTATATTTTCTGTTCAGTTTCAATACAATTTATTTTAAAAATATCCGTTCTTTTCAATACAATTTATTTTAAAAATATCCATTCTTTTCAACACAATTTATTTTAAAAATTTCCATTCTTTTCAATACAAGTTATTTTAAAAATTTCCCGTTCACTTTTTATTAAAAAATTTCTCACTTTTACATTAAAGGGCCTGACGAGACAATTGTTTTTTAAATTAAAGGGCCTAACCAGACTGTATTTTTAGTTATTTTGGTTTATACCCCTACTTTGTTGCAGCTGAGCGCAACTTAAATTTGGCATCCGTGTTAAACACTCGGCCTTTTCTAAATTTATATTATAATTATATTTTTTTTAGTTTAACAGCAACTCTAGTTGCATATTTTTATTTTTAAACAGTCGCAATTGAGGTTGCAGACAAAACTTTAGTCGCAACTCGAGGTCGCAGACCAAAACTTTACTTTTTAGATCGCGACTCGAGGTCGCAGATCAAAACTTGTTCTAATTTGACCGTGCAGGTCTTTTTATAAGAATTTTTAGGTAATTAAAAATTCCTACTTCTATTATTTCTTTTTCTTTTCAACCCTTTATTTCTAATTAGATTCTATTTCAATTAGAATCTTATTATTTAGCGTGGGAGATTTATCCAGCCTTCTTTTTGGAATTTTTTCTTATTGGAAAAATTAGGTTCCACAATTGGAACTAGGGGAAGATCGATTATTATCGATCAATTTGATGCATGGAAAACTAGTTCAACCTACTTTCCATTTTCTTCTTAAAATTTCATAATAGATGGCATAAGTTTGGTTGAAACTATGCCCATCCTATTCTCCATTGCTGGTATATGCACTTGCTTAGGAAATGTAAGGGTCAATGCATAATCAGTTGGGATTATGCCCAACCTACTTTGTATTAAACGTGCATGTGGTATGAAGGGCTAACGTATGATCAGTTGAAACTATGCCCAACCTACTTTGTATTCAATGCGTATGTAGCACAAAGGCTAATGCAAGATTAGTTGAAACTATGCCCAACCTACTTTGTATTCAATGCGTATGCACTTGCTATGCAGCACAAGGGTCAAAGCAATAGGCTCGATACGAAATTCGTGTGTGCCTATTGGCTGAAATTGAATTGTATCAATGTGTGCATTGGGATTTTCCTAGGCATGATCTTGTATGTTCCTATTTCATGGATTTTACTTTAAAATGAGTTCGTTTGGTATGAACCCAAATGAACTCAATACTGTTTGTTTACATAATTTTCGTATGTTGACCACATACGATCTTTTGGGTGATTGTAAATCAAAAAAGGGATGACTTTTATTGTTTTTTAAACGCATTTTAGTTACACTTGCCTGTAACAAAATTTGTCGATGGAATCATATTTTCCAAAGAAATGTTATTTTTGCACTCATAATATTTTAGTGCTCTTCAAGTACATTTAAAAGAAAAAAGAAAGGTTGAAATTTATTGCTTTTTATCCAATTTTGTGTTTGGGTTTTTTATATGGTTTTCCTAAACACATGTGGATTCAATTAAAAATTAATTTCTTTTATTTGAGGGTAGTTCGAAAAGAACTTGGTTTCCCTTTGATTTTGTAATCGAGGGTAAACCTAAAAGTTCTCGCTTTCCCTTTGATTTTTGTATGAACTCAGAGAAAATCTGATTCACCACACTTGTAATCCTGATAAAACATAATTCATGGCGTTCTGAAATGTTGCTGGAGCTCCCATGAGTCCAAATGGCATTCTTTTAAACTGATAATGAGCAAAAGATGTGCTAAAAGCAGTTTTCGGTCTATCTTCCTCATCTACTAATATTTGGTGATATCCACTAGCTAAATCTAGCGTTGTGAAATAACGTGAATGTCCCAATTGAATTCCATTCTAAAATCCAACTCCCCAGTGAAGTTCGTGGGTAAAACCATTCGCGGAAAATGCAACCATGTGCAAATCCAAGGTCTGTGCTACACCACGAAAAGCTCTATCTGACGCCCGAACAACCCTTGCGAGGGGTCCTCCTCCAACCATCACCAAATCCTCAGAGTTCCGGTGCCATAAAGCAACCGGAACTATAGGTCTCCAAGCGACGAGTTCCCCCAGGTTCTCCATACCCAGTTGGGGAGACCAAACGTCAAGTAGATGGCGAACCTCCGCGATCACATATTCACGATGAATTGCTGGATACGCCAGCACCACCTTTCCGAAATCGTTTATTTCGATTTCGGAGGAACTCAATACCAGGAACCCCTCCGAAAACGCTGAGCTGACACATGAAATAGAACCGTTATCCTAATGAAAAAAAAAAACAGAACATCACACGAAACAAACACAATAATAAAGGAAGAAACTTACAAGTTAAAAATTAAACGAAAATTTTAAGAAAGAAAAATCCAACACAATGGAATACGTAATCCACGAAAGTAACCTAGTGCCGACTGTTATAACAGGGGTCTCACTTTTTTTTTATAACCTAGTTCATAAAGAAAACACATCTTTTATTTTGGCTTATAGATTTATTAATTTATTTTATATTATAAACCTAGTCACTTCACTTAACTCTAAGATGTTAACAGAACTGTTTTTCTTTTAACTTACTCCTGAACTAACAAACTTTAACTGAACTTCACGGCCTGATCGCCGAAAACTGACTACTCGGATGATCTTCGATCAACCAATTTACGCGCACCTGAAAACTCAGTTTTCCTCCACTTGAGTTTTCCCATCATTAGATGCACGTACAATATTGGTAAGCGAGCGCATTCCAATATTTCTATCATCGGTCAGCAGAGTCTACACGCGCATCCGGAAAACCACTTGAGTTTTCCCATGATCGCCCAATACTCTGCTGACTAGTGCAAATTTCGATAAATCAATTCCATATGCTTAAATGCAGATGTTTGACCCATCGACTGCTTGCACTTGACCATGAAATATGGCCATGACTCGCTTGCTATTTGGTTGGCACGTGAAGTAATTCGTTAGGAATGGACACTACTGAATATGGACCAGTCCAAATTTCAGACGTTTTACCCTTTTTCGTGGCGTTATTAAGTAATACTATGGTAGTATTTCATCTAAAGAGTTAATTTCTCCACGATTTTCTTTAGTATTCTTTTTCCTACAATCGTTTTTTGATGGGTTACCTCCTGATTGTGTGTCTCTCTTTTGTATACTTTTGTTATCGCTTTTCCATTACTTTGGAATTTGTGGTCCGGATTAGATTTTTGTTGTTTAAAATCATTTTCACTATCATTAGGTTTTACCCACCCTTGGGTATATCTCTTAACGGGTAATGGATTATTGGCCCTTGTTAGGTCTATTGGTAATTCACTGTCATATTTGGGTAAATACAACCGCCTATTTGGTCCTTCAATATTAACGTTTTCGGCTAGGAATTCGTTTCCAAGTATTCCATCACCGGGAATATGTAGTGAATCATCAACTATATGAAATTTACATGGAACAATGTTTTGACCAATTTTAAATTTTCCTATACAAAAACCAAATGAATATGTTCCTCCGTTCATTGACGTTAGATACAATTTTATTTCTTGCCGTATTTTTATATGTGACTTGAGTTTACTCCTTTTGATTAAACTTACTTGAGCCCCAGTGTCTACTAATAAATTCGCAACGTTATTTTTTACAATATCCAGCGGAATATTTACCATTGGATTACGATTAAATTTTTGCAGCTCAGTACACCCAGAACAATTCTCTTTTAATTTTGACGCCTGACTGGGGTGTTCACAGTCGGCTTTCTTCGGTTTCCCGGATTTTGGTTTCGAACGCGGAGAAAAACAAAAACTTATTAATTTATTGTTAAAATTTTATTGATGATTTGGATGTTCTAGTTGATATGATTTCCTTGTTGATGTTGCTCTTCACAGTTATAGTTGTCGGCTCCCGCGTAGGTGCGCGTTCACCGATCGCACTTTTTGTTGGTGCGCGTTCACCGATCGCACTTTTCTGCTAACTCCTGGAGTTGTTTGATAAACTCCTGACGTTGTTTTCCCTTTGATATTGTGATGAGACGACTAAGTTCAACTTTTTGCTTTCTTATTTTCACCTGTTTTCCTGCTCTGTGCTTATTTTTATTTTTTCTTATCACTTCTTTTTCGATTTGAGTATTTTTCTTTTTGTTAATTCTATTTTGATATTCTTCTATCGTCAATTTTTTTGGACCTGATGGAATTGGTTCTTTTTCTTCGACGTCCTCAAATTGCCACAAAGGTGCGTTGTTTAAGTCGTCAAATAATTGGTCCAACTCTTCTTTATTATATTCAGACATTAAATAATAAAAAAAATTTTTTGAAATGTTGAGGTTGTGCTCATTACATAAACCGCCCAACTATTTTAAAAAAATGGATTTTTTTTTAATTTCTCTTTTTGTCTGATTCACTTTTTTTTCACTTTCTTCACTTTTAAAAATTAACTTTTTTTCTGTCAATATTTTCACTTTTTGTTAAAAAGTTTTTTTTTTACAAAATTTCAATATTCACTTTTTGACTTTTGTCTGTTTTTCTTCCCGAGTTTGTCCGTATCACTGGATGTGCACCAAACGTTAATTTTTTATTTTGCACATCCTACCGGCTGCGCCAATTTATATGTCGTGGTGTTTTTTAAATGAAAGACATACAAATAAAATGAAACAAAATGTTCTTTTTGTTTGCAATTAACTGGTTATATTTATTCACTTAATTTATACATTTATTTTTTACTTCACTTAATATCTTTAATTTACAATCAATCGTTTATAGGAAAAAATGCGCGTTCACTTCGGTTAAAATTGTTTTCACGTTAATTAAAGGGCCTATCAAGATTTAATTTTTTAATTGTTTATACCCCTAGTTCATTGCGTATAACGCAATATTTTGGAGGCCGGGGTCTGTGCCCGTGGCCGATTTCTAAATTATTAAAAAAAATTATTATTTTTCTTCTACGCGATAACTCGCGTAATTTTAGTTCTCTATGCAACGTATATTGCACCGAAAAACATCTGAGCTCCAATATGCGTGGACACGCTTTTTATAAGGATCTTGAAAGTCAAGATCCCCTGATCGTTTTTCCTTTTTCCTTTTCAATCATAGGGTTTCCTATTGAATTTCATTTCATTTGGTTTCTTATTATTTGGCGTGGGAGATCTACCCAGCCTTCTTTTGTTTAGAATTTCCTTATTAGAAAATTTAAGTTCCACAATTGGAACAAGAGAAGGATCGAAAAATGTCGATCAATAATATGTGGGAAAATATTCTTCTTAAAATTGCATAAGGATTAATATAGGTTCAGTTGGATCTAGCCCAACCTACTTTGTTTTATCTGCTATTACAGCATAAGGATACATGCAAGATCAGCTAGGATCATGCCCAACCTACTTTGTATTGCCTGCTAATGCAGCACAAGGCATGATACGAAAAATCTCGATCAATGTGTGCGTGAGTGTTTTTAATCCATTATTCCTGTTTTAGCATAAGGAATGATGCTCGAGTTATTCGTTCATGTATATGAACTATTGGCTCATCCTTCTTTTAGAAATATCATGATATTAAAATTTCATGATATTTAAAATGAAAAATTGTGCATAGTATGCGTGAAAAAGGATTTCTTCTCATACGCTATCATGTATGTTAGGTTTTAACAGATCATGTGTATATTTTAATAGTTTGTTTCAAAACTATTTTCCCAGAAACTCAGACGCATATATTATCGAAAGGATAATTTATTGCATCACTTGAGAATTTTACATTTTTCGTAAACTAAACAGAAAATGTAAAATTTCGTGAAATATGGTCTCATGGAAATAATCGAGGGTAAACCTGAAAGAACTCGGTTCCCTTTGATTTTATATTAGATTTGATGGTGATGAACTCAGAGAAAATCTGATTCACCACATTCTGCATTCCTCCATGCGATGATTATTCCTCCTACAGTACCCACACGTGATTACATTCACTTCCTTCTTGAACGTCGGAAAGGGTTTTGGTCCGTTACTGGGTCGGTTCGGATATACCGGCGCCTAATTTCTGCGGTAGCATTGCTCCAAGCTGTGGCTTGATTTACCGCAGTATCCACAGAATTGCGAGACAGAAGGAGGCGGTCTGTTGACCGCCGCGACTTTTAATCTAACTGCTTGATTCAGCAGATACGTCGCAAGGGCCCTCAGTGTGATCACCGTGTTGGTTCGGGCTAAGATTTTGAGCGTTTCATTGCTCAACCCGTCTTCTTCCGTGGCCCTGATGGCAAATTTTTCGTTTTCTTCTTTTCTGGCGGCGTTCACCTCCTCCGAAAAGGAGGTAAGAGTCGCGCTATTTAGTAGCGCTAATAGTCCTTTCATTCGCCCCAGAAAATCCTTGAGAGCTTCGGCTTTACCTTGCCTAGCTTGGAACAATTCTGCCTGAATATCCGCAGCTGTCCTGTGATCTAAGAATTGATTTTCCAACTCCTTCTTCAGTTCTTCCCATGAAGAGAACTCCTCGCATTTTATGACGTCGTATGCGGCGCCTACTAATTTCGTTTTGATTATGTCCAGGAAGAGGTTCCTGTCGGCCTGGGCGGCGGTGGACGCCAATAGCAGGTTACAGCAGGTTAGGAACCGATGTAGTTCTCCTGTTTCACCATTAAAATCGGGAATCATTCCGCGGGCGTCTCCTAATGAGATTCGCACTACGCTAGGAATTCCGGCCTGTGCCCGCCCCGGTGTGTCAGGCATGATTCTTCCTGATCTTAGAATAATTTTGGTGATAAAAAAAAAAGAAATAGCTTTTAGAGTGTAAAACGTTTACCAAATGGGACTTTCTATTTATTTATTTATTTTTTTTTTACTTAGGATCGGCCGTTTGGTTTATCAGTAACAGAATTATTATATATACCTATATTTTTTCTTTCATTTGTATAAGAAACTTTCGAACTTGTATATTTATATATTTTCAACACTCACATATATTCATATCAGTTTTTTTTATGTATATACATATATATATTTTTTTTTAAAAAAAAGAATTCAACTTGGCTTTATCTATCTTTTTTTTTATAACGTATAAAGAGTTTCTTTTTTTTTTACTTCGCTTAATGTATTTTTGTATATGAGAAATTTGCATATGGAAAATTATTATTTTTTTTTGCATATTGTCGTGGTTTTTTAAAAAGACATAAAATAAAGAATGTAAAAAAATGAAACAACGGATATTAGTTAGATTTCACAATTTTATTTTATATTAAAAAAATTAATGAAAAGTTCACTTAAAATGTTTAGTTTAATTCGAGCTCTTAAATTAATAATTCCTTAATTTTGGGAAAACTATTTAATTAACTTCTCATAGTAATTTTATTTGCTTTTTCTTTTAATCAAATTTTAACCTTTTATTTTAGAAAACATGTTCATTTTAATTTTTTTTAATCTATTCCTCAATTTTTTGAAAATATTCACTTAAATGAAATTTTATATCAATTTAATATTAAATTTTGTGATGAATTATTGTTTTTTCACATTATTCACTTTTTTCGTTTTATGTTTTCTTCCAATTGGATTTTACAAAATTCACTTAGTTAATTAAATATTTTTCTTTCTCTCTTCAGATTTTTCTTTGGTTTTTTCTTTACTTTTTAAAATTGTACTTATTTTAAGATTTTTCAACTTTGCTTAATTCAATTTTCATACTTTTAAACTTTACTTTATTCAATTTTTATACTTTTAAACTTTACTTTTCTCAATTTTCATACTTTTTTAAACTTTACTTTTCACTGAAATTTAATTGTATTTAATATTTGGAAAATTCGCGCTCACTTTTTCATTAAGTAATTTCACTGTGAAATTAAAGGGCCTAACAAGACTATTTTATGTTTATTTAAAGGGCCTAACCAGACTGTTTTGATTTTTAGTGTTTATACCCCTAATTCGTCGCAGCAGAGCGCAACTTAAGTTTGGCATCCGTGTTAATAACACTCGGCCTTTTCTAAATTTTCTGTTATAATAATTTTTATGTTTTTATTTTGAAGTCGCAGACTTTTAGTTGCAGACTTTTAATTCTGAGGTCGCGATTACGGTCGCAGATCAGGAAAAACTCTAGTCAATTTTATATAACAGGTCTTTTTATACGATTTTTGATAGTCAAAAATCATATCGATATCATTTCTTTTTCCTTTTAATCCTTTACCTCCTATTGGATTTCATTTCAGTTGGAATCTTATTATTTTGCGTGGGAGATCTACCCAGCCTTCTTTTTAAAAATTTCCTTATTAGAAAATTAGGTTCCACAATTGGAACTAGAGAAGGATCGAAAATTGTCGATCAGCTATGTGTGGGAAAACTAGCCCAACCTATTTACAATATTCTCCTTAAAATTGCATAATGATCAAAATAAGTTCAATTGGAACTAGCCCAACCTACTTCGTTTACTTACGTATGCATCATCAGGGGTAAATGCAAGATTAAAATTATTTATGGTAATTTAAAAGTTTTCTCTATTCTTATTTATTATAAATTTTCCAATACTTTTTCTCGAAGTTCTAAGTTATTTAATATTTAAAATTTTGGATCAAAATTTAATTTCGTGGAGATGGCCTCCATGATGCAATCTGAACTTAGCTCCATATTACGTCCAATAAATCCTTTTGGGGCGATGAATCGTTGTGGTGTCTTCTTATGAAATACAATAAAAAGATGAGTCGATTCCAATTCATAGATCGCCTGTTCCTCGGAAGCTGATAACAAATTATCAGTGATGTCCGTCACCGAGTTCAATAATTTCAAAGTTTTAGATTTCAACCCATGAGGGAATACAACGAGGATATGGCCTAAATCGACCATATCCATATGCTCCCTCGAGGCGAGATAAAAACCTTTCCGCTCAAACGCGGCACGGAAGACTATAAAATTATACTTCGTCATGTTTATTCGTCAAAGTTAAATTCAGAACTAAAAAGTTGAATAAGTCTTCTTCAAAATGTAAAAGATATCGAATGTACGAGGGCGGGGTAACTGATAAAAAAAAAAACACGAGTAAAAGAAAAACGTTTAAATGTTTCAATACATATCTACAATCACAGCTTGAAAAAAAAAAGAGAATTTCGAATATATACATAAGTTATCACTAAATGTTAATGATATTTTTAAATAATTATTACTGTTAATGATAATAAGAAATAATTTTTCAAAAAAAAAAACTATTAAAACTATTTTATATACATTAAACTATATTTCTTTTTTGGTAAAATTTTTTTTTTGAATGTTTGATAAAAAAAATTATGTTTCAGACATTCTCTGGAATTAATTTCTCATTTTTTAAATAAATGAATGAATAAAAAAAAATGTTTTCTTTCTTGTGTGTTGTTTGTTTTTTTTTTTTTTTAGTTTTTGTGAAAAGTAAAAAAAATATTACTCAGTATATATCATTGTGGTATCATAGTTACGAAATTTTCTCAAATAAAAAAAAATATCCTTATTACCGGCTCTTTTCCTTGGGTTTAATCTTATTTGATGGATTTTAAAATAAAAGTTTCTTAATTTAAATTTCATTAAATTTTAATATATATATATTTTTTATATATCTTTGTCATTTTTTTTTTATTTTGGAATATTTCTTTTCTTCCCCTTTTTTTGTATTTAAACAACCTCTTGATCGATACATTTTTTCTTTGGTTGTTTCCTTCTTCTGTGATTTCTGTTTTTTGTGGTTCCATTTCTTGTTCTACATTCTGTAATTTCGGGTATAATGTAATGATTTTCGTATTATTATCTGATTGTGTATTATCTGATGGTTGTTCTTTATCTTCAGGATTATTATTTTTATAAAGTGAATGTAAACATAACGTAGTGATAGCTGAACTTATTGAGCCCATCAACTTCCGACTCCATCCGAATGCCTTTTTTAACGTGACCAGATTTATTATAGAGTTCATCACTTTTTTTTGTTATAATATATGTCATATAAATTCCGATAATTCCGGCTCCCGTATTTCCTATCATTTGGAACACTTTCCAAGTTTTTGTTAAAATCTTCTTTACTTTTCCTTCGATATATTCTGGGGTAATGAAATTTATGGCCGATAAGCCCTGATTTCCTGTATTGGGCTCCCAAAATCCTCTAGTGATTACGTTTTGGATTGCTGGTCTTTATATACAAATTTGGAATTTATGTAAGTAAACAGGTCTACATTATTTACTTTTGACCCTTTCTTTGGGAAGAAATATTTTCCGTTATGATTTTCTACAATTAGTAACTTTGGATCACAGGAAAACCACAAGCCAAAGTATTCGATTTTTTGCTTAAAGCGAAAATCATATCATCACTAGTTACGGTATAAATTATCGACTGGTAACTAGGGTTTTCCAACTCTATGGTTGCTTTTTCGGTTATTCCTTCCCATAATACTTCATAATTGTGGTTTAGGCAGTCTCTTCTTTCTCCAATGTCCCAAAAAGTTTGTCCTAATGTAATATCAGTACAAGTTCCCTTAGAATAGGAGCAAGAGACTCCTGAATTTAATACCACTTGGTCATCATTTATTTTTACTAATGTTTGATAATCTACTAATGTGATTGTATATTGGGCCTGAACCGTTACACTTCTCCATTCTCCGTAGGAGTCGGTGTAATATGCCCCTTCACACTGTGCATTTGCTGACACCCATCCTGCCAATGTCATTGTTTTAGTGATACTTGCATTGGATTTTAAATTATTTATATATTTAGAAGGTCCAAATAAAATTTTGCCTATCCTGTTTCTTTAACAAACTCATCAAGATTTTTTTTTTATTGTTACCATGAAGAGAGGTAGTATTTCGCAATTAAAGAAGGAAAGAAAAATTTATTCTCTTACAATAAATTAATTTATCTTACCCTAATTTGTCATTTTTCACTTCTTTATTTATCGTTTTTTATACATAATCAACTTATGTTTATTTTATTATTAACTTTCTGCTAGGCCCTTCTGTTGATTGTAGTTTGTTATGGTTAATTTGCTGCCGATTGCTTTGTTGGTGCGCGTTCACCGATCGCACTTGTTGTTCACCTGTTGGTGCGCGTTCACCGATCGCACTTTTACTATTTATACGCTGAAACTCTTGTAGTTTATTGATATAATTTAACTGCTCACTCCCTGTAGTTAGATGAATGAGTTGGTATAAATTAACTTTCTGCTTCCTAATCCACTCTTGTCCTTTTTCTTTTTGGTTTTATTATAGGTTGAACACTTCTATTCCTGTTTTGGTACTGCTGAATTGTGAGTTTTTTAGGTCCTGGCTGGGGTTCTTTCTTAGAGTTTACTTCCTCGAAAAAATTCACTCCTCTGGTTGGTGCAGAGTTTAACTCTTCGAACAACTGATCTAGTTCTTCCTTATTATATTCAGACATAAAAAAAAAATTAAAAATGTTGAGGTTGTGCCCATTATATGGACCGCTCAACTATTTTGATAAAATTTTTAAAATCGTTCTCCGTTGATATTAGTTTTTATTTTTTATTTTTTTTCACTTTTGTCTTTCTAAAGTTTCATTTTTTGCTCTTTTAATTGTTTTTGTTGTTTTTTACAGATTTCACTTTTAGTTTTTTTTTTACTGGTTCTGTTTTTTTTACACTTTTCCCGAGTTAGTTCGTATCACTGGATGTACACGTATAATAATAAAAACATTATTATATCGAAATTGTGCACATCCTACCGGCTGCGCCAATTTTATGTCGTGGTTTTTACGAAATAAAATAAAACTGTTAAAGTAAAAATGAAACAACAGAATTGAATTTTTATTTCACTATTTTATTGTATAGTTCAAAGTTAATGCTTTATTCACTTAACAAGTTTTGTTTACAATTTTGAATTAATTCTTAATTATGTTCGTTTTCAATACAATTCACATAATCTATTTAAAAAATTTCACATATATTTATTTTATAAAATACTTTGTTTAAACCTTGCAAAAATACCCGTTCACTTATCTATTAAAAATTATTCACTTTGACTTTAAAGGACCTAACGAGACTACTTGTTGCAGCTGAGCGCAACTTATGTTTGGCATCCGTGTTGGAAACACTCGGCCCTTTCTAAATTTTTATTAAAGTTTTTTATTTTTTAAAAATTTTTAACAGTCGCAACTAAGTTGCAGACTTTTGATTTTAAAGTCGCGATTAAGGTCGCAGACCAGGAAGAACTCTCGATTTTTACCGTGCAAGTCTTTTTATAGGAAGTTTTGGGTAATTAAAAAATCCTACTACTACTATTTCTTTTCTTTTTCAACCCTTTAGTTCTAATTAGATTCCATTTCAATTGGAATCTTATTATTCAGCGTGGGAGATCTGCCTAGCCTTTATTTTTTAGAATTTTTCCTTATTAGAAATTTAGGTCCCTCAATTGGAACCAAGGGAAGATCGATAAAAAAAACCCCCCACCACCTAACTAAACAAAATATAACTCACCTCGAAACTTAAGAATCATATCCTGATATTTTGACGATTAATTCTGAAATTTTTTTTTCTTCTCCACAAAATTTTTTTTCTGCATAATAATTTTCACAAATTTTTTCTCCACAAATTTTTTTTTGAATAATAATCACAATTTTTTTTTGCATAATAATTGACGATGTTTTCGTTTGACAATAAAAAAAACGGAAGGGAACCAACAATTTTAATCACTAAAAAAAACCCACATTTAGAAAATTTCAATCATTTATTGATTCAAAATTACATTTTAGTTCCATAAAACATCGGAACTATTACATTTTGTTAATGAACATAAGTTAAAATTTAACTTAGTAGTAATGGCCTCCATTATACCATTAGAGTTGACTTCCATATTTCTGCCGTGAAATCCTTTCGACGCCACGAACCGCTTTGAAGACCTTTTGTCTAACACCACGAAGAGGTAGGAGGAATCCAAATTCCTAATCGCCTGTTCCTCTGCTGTTGATAAATTATTTTTTGTGATATCCATCACTGTTGTTAATAACTTCGATGTTTGGGATTTGAACCCATTCGGAAAAACGACGAGGATATGGGCTAAATCGACCATATCCATTAACTCGACCGAAGCAAAAAAAAAACTTTTCCGCTCAGACGCAGCACGAAAGATAATAAAATTGTACATGATATATCCACGAAGGTTAATTCAAAACTAAAAATTCTGAACAGATTCAAATTAATCCCTCGTCAAACGTTAAGGACACCATATGAATAAGGCTGGGATAACCAAATAAGAAGTAGGTAAAAAAAAAGAGAAGGAGAAAGTGCGATATCTTCTCGATTTTTTTCTTGGCTTAAAATTGATTCGTATTCCTTGATTTTTCGAGTACCTGTGGAAGAAATCGGCAATTGGCCGCCATCAAAACATTCGCAAGCCGAGGATCATCCAGCCCTGATATTACGTAGTTTGTGATTGTTTTTTCGGACAACGATCCGCTTCTGCCAATGGCTACAATCTGGTAAAAGTAGTTTTCAATTTCTTCTCCTCGCATGCGTCTCCGATTCAGCAGTTTCATGTGGCCGGCAGACTCGTCCACCATGACAGGAAATAACGACAGCAAGCTGGATTTGAAACACTCCCAACTCTGAAGAGGCTGGCTTTGATGCCAATACCCCGCCGGTCCTCTCAATTGCGTGGTCGCATAGAATAGCGTTGATCGGTCGTCCCACTCATACACATTATGCATTTCCTCAATTCTAAGGAGCCATTTGTCCGCGCTCATGCCCTCTCTACCTCCGGTGAATGTAGGTATAATGTTTGACACATCACTCGGACTTATACGAAATGGCGCCGGTTCAATCGCGTTACTTCCAATCGCACGAGCTGATTCTTCAAATCTTTTTTCGCGTTGCAATAGTGCATTTTCACGCCTTAATAATTCATTTTCTCTAACTAATAGATTGTAATCGCCACTGAGCACCTGCGCTGCTGACCCCACCGTAATCGGCGGAGAAATCGGCACGCGTGTCACTCTTTTTCCGCGAACTCTTTTCTGGCGCAAGATCGTCCATAATACTTCTTTTTTGTGATTAACAACCGTCCCTCACAAAAAGCCTTTACGTTAACGTGAGTTAATTCCACTTCTGATAATATAGTACAGCCACCCTGACTAAAACCGGTACTAGCTCGGCGCCGTTTCCGTGAAGATTGTCTACGGATCTTAATCGCTTTCCTCTCCACCACCGAGCTAGCCACCGAACATTGTGGTTATTAGTGTGTTAGTAGGAAAACGGGTTTTTCTCCTTTATTAAGGCAATCAACTGTCTTGCCAGATAACATGCAGTTATTTTAATTTGTTTTTGTTTAGCCGCCCAGCCCAGACAACTGGACCTTTGTGTGGAATTAACTGTGGGTTTTATGAAAACCATTGTTCTCTCAAATTGTACAATGGTGGCATTACTAGGGAACACTGAATTTCTGTCCCTTTTGTTTGCAAGATTCGGTTTCTTGGTGTCATAAAATACGACTGGCTCATGTAAGTTACAGGTAATTCGCTGTAACACTCTGTTGTTTTTCTTGTGACTACCGGTACAGGTTGGCACTTAATTAAATATACCACCTCTCCCAATACTACGGCTGTATAACCTGGGGATTTCATATGATTGTACGCAAAGGTAGATGGGGATATCGTGGCTAATCCTAGATGAGTAATTTTCCCATCTCTTTCAAGTTCACAACTTTGTTTAGCTGCAGCTATCCACAGGTTTTTCATTTGATTTCGTGTATGTCGTTCCACATATACGAATTTGGAGTTGATATAAGTAAACATATCCAAGTTTTTTACTTGAGTGGGCCTTTTGGGAAATAAGTATGTGGCTGGCGTTTCTACAATCAGAAGTTTGGGATGATCAGTTTGGATTACTGGATATCCGCAAGCAGTGGTTTCCGATTTTTTTGTCAAAGCAAAAATCATTGAGTCGCTTGTTACTGTGTACACCGTGGACGGAAAATTTGGATTATCCGTATAGATTAATGCTTTCTCGGTCAACCCTTGCCACAAAACTTCATAGTTGGTTGATAGGCAATCGCCTTTTACACCAATGTCCCAAAAGGTTTGCCCCAACATGATGTCAGTACAGGTCCCTTTTGAATAGGTACATGAAACTCCTGAATTAAGGATTACTTCATCATCATCTAATTTAGACGGAACTGGTTTTCCCTGTATCGTCTTCAGCACATTGTTAAATGTTGCCTTTGCTTCTTTTTCCTGTTGTTGTCCTCGGCCGGATCTAGTAATACATTTATTTTCGCTATTAGTACGTCGAGAAGGGGACAGTCCGGGATGGCTTCATCGAATTCGTTGTCGCTTGGGCCTTTCTCCATTCAGTAATCGTTAAAAAAAAATTTCACAAAAATTACGCTATCTTAAGCTGCTTCCGCCGGTCGCCTTATTTGTTCCACTATTTCCATTAGTGGGTCGAAGATTTCGTCGTCAATGTCCATCACTTTTAGCACTTTAGTACACCACTTTGTTTTAGTTCATTGTTGTACATGTTTTTTTTTTTATTTTAACACTAAAGAAAACTTTACTATTGTTATTATTATTATATTTGTTTTATTGTATTTTGTTGGTAGAGGACCCCGAACGATCATTTGTGGGATCCCACCGCTGCCACCATTTTTCTTATAACTTGTTTGTATTAATTAAACACATGTTATATTTTAACACTCTTCATAGGGAATATCTCATGTTACATTAGTTTTGAAGGATATTCCCTATGAAATGGTTTATACCCAGTCGTGTGGGTGGTCAGTTATGACATACGGTTGCGTAATCTGTTAATGTTATTTTATATTGCGCTTGTACCACCACTGATCTCCATTCTCCATATGCGTCCGTATAATATCCGCCGTCACATTTTGCGTCTGAGGATACCCATCCGGCCAACGTCATTAGTTTAGTAGTCGTGGAATTGGCTTTAATATCATTTATGTATTTCCCGGGTGCTACTACTAAAGAATGTACCCTATGCATTTTCAGACAGTCATTTCTTGTAACTGCCATTATAAAATTCGCATGTCCATTGTGCACCTGACTTGAATGACTATGCATTCCTATGAGTTCCCTATTCTTTTGGTAAATGGATTTAACTCAATTCCCTGATTACATTGGAAATTTATTTTTTCAAAAACATCATATGGTAGTATTTCATTCAAAGAGTTAATTTCTCCATGAGGTTCTTTAATATCCTTTTTCCTACAATCGTTTTTTGATGGATTACCATCCTGATTGTTAGTCTCTCTTTTGTTTACTTTTATTATCGCTTTACCATTACTTTGGAATTTGTGTTCCGGATTAGATTTTTGTTGTTTAAAATCATTATCACTATCATTAGGTTTTACCCACCCTTGGATATATTTCTTAACAGGTAATGAATTATTGGTCCTTGTTAGGTCTATTGGCAATTCACTGTCATATTTGGGTAAATACAATCGCCTATTTGGTCCTTCAATATTAACGTTTTCAGCTAGGAATTCGTTTCCAAATATTCCATCACCGGAAATATGTAGTGAATCATCAACTATATGAAATTTACATGGAACAATGTTTTGACCAATTTTAAATTTTCCTATACAAAAACCAAATGAATATGTTCCTCCGTTCATTGACGTTAGGTACAATTTTATTTCTTGCCGTATTTTTATATGTGACTTGATGTTATCACGAAGATAACGGGTTATTAGAACGTATTAATCAAAAACACTTGATTATTTCTCATTTTTGTCGTTTATTAAATTTTCATTGATTTTACTTCGCTCTACACTCTTCTCTTAACTTAACTTGATTTAACTCTATTTTACACATTCTACATTTTTTTGGTTTTTTAACTTAATTTAACTTTTATCTTATTTACACAACTGACACGACTGTTTACCACTCTAGATTATGACTGACTTCTTCTGCTGTTTATCACTGACTGCTATTTGGTTGATCTTCGATTAACCAAGTTGAGCGCTTGACTCCACTTGAGTTTTCCCATCATAAGATGCACGTAGAATTATTGGTTAGCGAGCGCATTCCAATATTTCTGTCATCGGTCAGCAGAATCTACACGCGCATCCGGAAAACCACTTGAGTTTTCCCATGCTCGTCCAATACTCTGCTGACTAGTGCAAACTTCGATAATCGATGCCATATGCTTAAATGCAGATGTTTGACCCATCGATCGCTTGCACTTGACCATGAAATATGGCAATGACTTGCTTAATATTTAAGTGGCACGTGAAGTGCTCAAGGTGTCGAAATACTTTTCTTCAAGTGCATGTGGCACTTGAGTTCGTTCGACTACCGAAATGTAATCTGACTCCCTTCGGTGATTTATGTGAGGCTTGGACTCACAACATTGAGTTTACTCCTTTTGATTAAACTAACTTGAGCCCCAGTGTCTACTAATAAATTCGCAACGTTATTTTTTACAATATCCAGGGGAATATTTACCATTGGATTACGATTAAATTTTTGGAGCTCACTACACCCAGAACAATTCTCTTTTAATTTTGACGCCTGACTTTTTGACGGGTGTTCATAGTCGGCTTCCTTCGGTTTCCCGGATTTTGGTTTTTATTATCCCAAAGTCTTTTGGGGACGCAATCTGTAATATTATGATCCACCCTAAGACAGAAATCACAATACTTGCCTCCTATCGCCCGTATCTGGGGCGGCATAGGTGGTCGCACCGGAGTTTGTCTAATCAGCTCTCGATATTGAGATCTGATGTGTCCTCGCCTCTGGCAATAAGTACAAATTGGTCTATTACCAGGATTTGTATTTTGTCTACATTCTCTACTAGTGTGATTGGGTTTTCCACACTTATAACAGACAATCTGTTTATTATTTTCTCTTCTTGGGGGGAAGTTAATATTCGGCCTATTCAACTCATTGCGGGGAAGATTAGTGAACCTCACCTGATTATTCCTTTGAGGAATAATTGGGCGTTCCTCTTGAGTATCTTTCTCAAATCGATTTATTTAATCGACTTTCTTTATAAGATCTTCTAAACCCAGATCTTGCGTATGGGTATATTGTTGTAAATTTGGTTTTAATAACCCTTTCTTAAAAGTTTTTAATGCAAGCTTTTCTTGCTCCTGAATAATACCTTCCGCCTTTTGCGGGTATTGCTTGTTGTGGAATAAAAATTCCACAATTCAAATAAAACCAACAATGATTTCCGGGCAAATGCTCAAGGTGTCAAATGACACATTGAATCACGCAAAGCCATTCAAGCAAAATCGCCAATTCGGCAATCAAAGAAAACAACTCCGAATGTTGTGGAATAAAAATTCCACACTTTAAATAAAATCAACAATGATTTCCGCGCAAGTATCAAATGACACGCGAAATCACAGAAAGCCCTTTAAATTCGCCAATTCGGCAAACAAAAGACCACCGCGAATGATTGATAAGAAAATATCGATCAGCGCGTGGGCGGTTTGAATATCGACAGCGACTGAAGCATGCGTGGAGTAATAAGTAAGTCTCGATTCACGGCTCCGACCGATAGCACTTTCTATCGACGTAAAATCACTTGTGTTTTAAAAGAAGTTCCGCTTTCTAAGGAATTAAAGAACCGCTTTTTAGATTTAGCAAAGTGTTCGCGTCTTTTAACGAAAATTACTCGATCTTCGAAACGTCTTCTTATTCAGCGCGCACGGCACTCTCCAGTAAAAAAAAGTTAGATTAAAGTATAAAAAACAAGAAAACGGTTTAATAAAAAGCAAGGAAACGGAAATCATTGTGGAAGGATTTGTATCTAAGTGAAAGTTTAAATAATTTTGTGTAAATCTTTGCTGTTAGTTTTCTCGACTAAGTTTCAATTAATTCAGTCTCATGTAATTTAGAGCAATAAAGCAAATGTAATTAAGATCAAGTGAGTTTTCCTAGTGTTTGCCACATTAACAGTTACAACCATAAATTTCGGAATTAGTTGGAAAAGTTTCTCCCGAGGAATATTCGAGCCAGGGAAACTTCCGTGGGTAAGCACTAATTAAAAATTATATAACATTTTAAACAATACAACATTGAAATATAAAGTGTTTGTAATAAAGAACTTATAATTTATTACATAACATTATTGGCGCAGCCGGTAGGATCCGGTAAAAACATTTAGTGGATCCTGCGTGTAAAATAAGGTGTAAAGGAAAAACAAGTGATCGGCATCGTGAGTGAAGCTATGGGTGTCCTTTGAAGAAAATTATAAAAGTGCTAAACGTTTTCGCACATATATAAAAAAAAAAAAAAAAAAAAACTGGTAATTTTAGTAAACACATTTATTATGAAAAAATCATCCTACAACTCGACTCCCCAGTGGAGCTCGTGTATATAACCATTAGCCGAAAAAGCCGTCAGGTGTAAATCCAGGGTTTGGGACACCCTACGAAGACTTCTCTCGTTCACCCGCAGTATCCTGGCGTGGGGACCTCCACCAGCCATCAAAAGATCATCTGAGTTCCGGCGCCACAAGACAACCGGAACCATGGAGTTCCAAGCGGCAAAATCCCTCAGAATATTTAAGTTGAATTGAGGAGACCAAAGGTCAAGGAGACCCGGTATTTCTGAGGCCACGTAATCACTCTGATTGGCTGGATAGGCCAGGACAACCTTTCCGAGATCATTAACCTCGATCTCGGAGGAGCTAATCACTATAAACCCTTTCCGGAAGCGGCGAGCGGAAGCGTGGAATAATACCATTATGCTGGCATATAAATAAAAAAAAAAAAAAAACAATAAACAAAAAAAAAAAGAGGGGGGAAAAACAAAACTTACAGGTCAAAAACTAAAACTTTCAATAAAGACAAATAAGTAAGACTGTAACGCACGACCGATCAACGAAAAACTAAAATCGAAACTGAAAAATTGAATCAGGGAAACTGGTCAATCGTTTAAAAAAAAAAAAACACACAAAAATATTACTATCATCAGCAGGAACTGTAAAAACTAAGTGAGCAAAAGTAATGAGAGGCACACATCATTTTCACCAGCATCCAAACCAAGCATGCACTTGAAAAATTCTTTGACTGAATCGGGTATTTGTTATCGAAGTCAAGTGCAATAATTTATGGTATAAGGGTGTCAAGGCAAATCACCAAAAAATATGAAATCCTAAGAAGAACATACAAAGAAAATTACGTAACTAGACAGCAAATTCACAGCTGCAACGAATTAAAATAAGGACCGGAATTTTTCTTTGGTGTTCATATTTTCCCTAAACAAACAAATAAAATCATTCAAAATAAAAATTAAGAGAAGTCAGCTTATACAATTAACTAACGCAAAACATTATCCCGTTGTAGGAAAAAAAAAATAGACACAATGGGAACAAAGACTACACAGTTGGTGACAACAATCATGCTTATGTGCCCGTTAATTAATGCCTTTTCGGGATTGGTGGCCTATGATTGTACACATCCTAAGGTGAATCATTCCGTTTACTCCTTAATGAAGGTGGGGGAATGTTTCGTACAGAACAATACCATCAGTGCAGAACCAATAAAAATCCAATTGATTCAATTAGCAGATGTTATCACTGTGCATGTTTACCAGTGTAAAATAGATTTCACTCGCCACGCCACCCACTGTGGAATGTCCCACCACTCAAGCGAAGTACGTAATGGACATGTAAATTACCTCATGGAAGTAACTAAAGACGAATGTATGAGGATGCACAGAGAAAGAACCTTTAAAGCCGCACCCGGAAAATACCTAAACAATATAAAAGGTAACACGACGTTTACAAAAACCATAGTGTTGGCCGGCTCAGTCACACAAGAAGGAAAATGCACTGGGGCATATTACACGGACTATTATGGCGAATATAACGACGTCCTGGTCCAAGCAGAATATAGAATCACACTTAGCAATTACAACACGGTATCAAAACTAGACAATGACGCCATAATCCTGCGCTCAGGATTATCATGCATTTTTTCAAAAGGAGAATGTGTCGACATCGTTCAAGGACAAACATTTTGGGATATCGGACAAAAAGGCAGCTGTATTGAATCTGAATATGAAGTGCTATGGGAAGGAACAGCGGAAAAAGCCTACGTACATATGGGTAACCACGATTTCCCCAGCACCGTATATTCGGTCAAGAACGAGGCCATGATATTTGCCCTCACCAAAAAAGCAAATACTATCGCTTGTGGTCATGCCGTCATTCAAACAGATCACCCAAAGTTACTAATTCATGAAAGTCCAAACGGAATATCAGTATTTCCGAAGAAACCAATCAATGCCAAAAATTTGGATATGTTCGCGTATGTCAACTCAAAATTTGTATATGTCGAAAAACACATAAGACAGCAAATGACCAACCTTTGGCGAGCAGCGGCCAAACAAAGCTGCGAAATAGAAAGAGATCAAATTATGACACATCTAGGAATGGCAACGATCTCACCAACCACATTCGCATATAACCATATGAAATCACCTGGATACACCGCAGTGGTACTAGGAGAGGCAGTCTACATCATAAAATGTCAACCAGTCGCAGTAGCAACCCGAAAAACAGAGGGATGTTTTGACGAATTGCCCGTAACTTACATGAATAAATCGGGAATACACTAATGTAGGAAATCTAGCAACGGGAGGGATCTATAGTGAAGAAGACCTTCAAGCGTTCCAAAACCAAATACGATTCGCGGTTGACAGAACGGCCATTCAAAACATCATTGCAAGAGGTTTTAGCGACGACTCAGCAATGACACAAGGACTCACTGCTGGAAATTTCCTAACACCTGAACTTGTCGAATCAAAATTTAGAGCATTCGTTTCAAAAACTTGGGAATTTTTCCAAGCAGTCGGAAACACGGGTGCGGGTGTGCTGGGGGTGTATATTGTGTTCGCTCTCGTGAAACAATTAATAGAGGCCTTGATAAATATTGTAACCCTAAGGAAAGCTTTTGGCTGGAGTTGGAAACTACTGGGAGCCCTAAGCCTAGCATTAACCACTATGGTATTACAAACCAAAAACCAAACCCATTCAGACAACGAAAATCCTAGGGAAACCAAAGAAATAGGAAAATCCTCAGGAACAGAACAAAAGAAAACAGAACAGAAAAAAGAGTTATATCCAGAAATCCCAGACAATGACGAACAAACAATTCAAATTCAGGTATAACCAGAGAACAGCCAAATACCTTCCTCACTCAATTATATACTCTACTCACACAATAAACCATAAAAACCATTCATAAATTTTCTTTTAAAAAAAAAAAAAAAAAAAATTTAAAAAAAAAAAGATTATAATTGTCGTTTTGGAAAACACACACGACTTATGCTTTCAAACAATCAAAGAAAAAATTAAATAACTAACAATGTGTCCTTGACAACAGGACTAAATATTAGATTTATATGTAATATTTATATAAAAACATTTTTATTTAGTAGTTTTAAGTATATTTTGATTTAATCAAAAATTTTCCGCTCTGAATATCACAATAGCATTTTAAAAACTAAAACTTGTAACACTAGTTCAGTAATTTCAAGTAGAAACATATATCAACAAACAGGAAAATTTCATTCCAGTTTTTCATATAGAAAATAAGAAAATAAAATATTTAAAAAAAAAAAAAAAAAAAAAAAAAAAACAAATAATAAAATTTTAATAATGAGTAAAGAAACTCAGATTAAAAAAAAAAAAAAAAAAACAAAATATACGAATTCAATTAAAAATTATAAAAAAAAAAATTCTATTAAGAACTTCTAAAGTAAAATTGAAAAATAAGATATAGAAGAAACCATAATAGCATCAAACTAAGATATTTTTTTTCATTCCAAAAATTTCCAAAAATACATATATAAAAAAAATATATATATACATAATTTTTTCCCCTTTTTTCCTAAAAATACATAAGAAAAATAAAAATCATAAATTAAGAAAGAGAAAATATTACCAAGGAAAATTAAAAAAAAAAAAAAAGACCAAGGTAAACTCCGAAATCAAACAGTATTGAATATAAATTATTGAACAATAAAAAAAAAAAAAAATTGTTCCTTCTCTACACAATTTTTTTTTAAAAACACAGGGGGAAGGAATGTTGTGGAATAAAAATTCCACAATTCAAATAAAACCAACAATGATTTCCGGGCAAATGCTCAAGGTGTCAAATGACACATTGAATCACGCAAAGCCATTCAAGCAAAATCGCCAATTCGGCAATCAAAGAAAACAACTCCGAATGTTGTGGAATAAAAATTCCACACTTTAAATAAAATCAACAATGATTTCCGCGCAAGTATCAAATGATACGCGAAATCACAGAAAGCCCTTTAAATTCGCCAATTCGGCAAACAAAAGACCACCGCGAATGATTGATAAGAAAATATCGATCAGCGCGTGGGCGGTTTGAATATCGACAGCGACTGAAGCATGCGTGGAGTAATGAGTTAGTTTTAATTCACGGCTCCAATCGACATCATTTCTTTAGTAAAACATTTTCCAAGTGGAATATTTTAGTGTTCTTTTTGTTGTTGGTGATGTTTCTTTATTGTTCACCCGAGGAAATTACTTGACCTACCCCCCAGTGCAACTGACCCGCATTTAGTGCATTCAAGTCCAATTATTCTAATTGATTCGGCTTTATAATTGCTCGGCAAAATCATAATATAACATTTTACAACATAACCTTTTTAAACAATACTACATTGAAATATAAAGTGTTTGTAATAAAAACCTTTTAAATTATTACATAACACCCCGAACGATCATTTGTGGGATCCCACCGCTGCCACCATTTTTGTTATAACTTGTTTGTATTAATTAAACACATGTTATATTTTAACACTCTTCATAGGGAATATCTCATGTTACATTAGTTTTGAAGGATATTCCCTATGAAATGGTTTATACCCAGTCGTGTGGGTGGTCAGTTATGACATACGGTTGCGTAATCTGTTAATGTTATTTTATATTGCGCTTGTACCACCACTGATCTCCATTCTCCATATGCGTCCGTATAATATCCGCCGTCACATTTTGCGTCTGAGGATACCCATCCGGCCAACGTCATTAGTTTAGTAGTCGCCAATTGGCTTTAATATCATTTATGTATTTCCCGGGTGCTACTACTAAAGAATGCACCCTATGCATTTTTAGACAATCATCTCTTGTGATTTCCATTATAAAATTTGCATGGCCATTGTGCACCTGACTTGAATGACTGTGCATCCCACAGTGGGTAATGTGCCTTGTTACTTCAATTTTACATTGATAGACATGGACTGGGGTTACATCGGCCAGTTGTATCAACTGTATTTTCACTTTTGATATCTCGGTTTGTTCACTCTGTATCGAGCATTCTTCTACTTTCATCAGGGAATATGTAGTATGATTGACATTTGCATGAATGCAATCGTACCCAATTAATCCCGATTGAGCTTTTACCATTACCATATACACCCATAATACTATTAACGTTGTTTTTCTCATGTCTATAAAGAAAAATTACATAAATTAGTTAACGAGTCTATTATTCCTATCATTTTATTAGGTATACGTAAAAGTTGTATATTCTAAACTATATAGGGGGGTTTTTTTATATTTAATTTTATGTCTCCATTTTCTTTTTTAAATTGCTTCACTTCCCTAACTTGGAGTTTTCTCTATCTAAAATTAATGTTTTATTTATTTTTTAGCATTTACCTTAACTTACATATATTGTTGTCCTATATTGATATTTTTCTGTTTATCTTTCCTGATATAATTTAAGTCTATTGTTATGTACTCGTCTATTAGAATGTTTTATTCTAATTATTGTGTTTAACTCATTTGGAATGAATATTACTTGATAAGGACCTGTCCATATTTCAGACATCTTGTTCGTTTTCGCAGCGTTTTTGAGTAATAATCTATCGCCTATATGAAATTTGATAGGATTTAATTTCCTATCGTAATATTTTTTGTTTATTTCTTTACTTGCCTGTAAATTTTTTCTGGCAATTTCATAGCCTGTTTGTAGTCTATGTTTTAATTCTAGGACATAATCAGAATATTTGTATAGAGGTTCCGGTTGTCTTTTTAATTCGGTGGGAATCTCTGCGGTATACCCATACAATACAGGCATACCCCTATTAACGTCGTTAATTGGTTCCAAGAAAACACGACGTTAGGTGAAACAACGTTGTGGGGGGTAGTTATTATAAAAGAAAGAGAAAAAAAATTACAACACGTGGATTTTAATTATTTCACGTATAGGGTTGTAAAGTGGGTCTCTACTAAAATGTAAATAATTTTTAAGCAAAAATTTCGTAGAAAAAAATGTATATTTTCAAATATATAAAAAACAAATAAAAATGGTATGCATATAATCACATACATATTGCATACGTATGTTTATAAATTCATTTTATGCTCTAAAATAAAAATAAAGATTTTTAATACATATAAAGTGAATAAAAAACAAATTAAAATAGCATTTAGTATACAATTATATATGTATTGCTAATGTATATCTAGGAATTCATTTCATGCTCTCAAAATAAAAATAATCACTAATAAAAAACCAACAAAAAAATAAATAAAATTCACAAAACATATTCTGTAATCAGGATGACTCCGATTGAGACATTTCAGATGAGTTGCTTGAAATACCAATTTCTGATGATGTACGCTGAACAGCTGTTCGCCCAGAAGTTGATGGTTCTGTACTAAAAAATTGATGTAATGTCACCTGTACAGCAGTTTTTTTCTTCTCATTATACAGTTCTCTATAACATCTTACTGCATTGTCAATGTCTCTATTTACCTTTGAACATCGTTCTAAAATAGGATCGTGGTTTTCAAACATTTGCTTAGCCTTTTCAAGATGGGTTAGTGCTTCATTTAGATCTTTCAAATTAAAACTTTTAACCTCCACTTCTTCAGAATCGTCTTCGTCTTCCTCCAGATTTTGTTGTGCCAATTCAATAAGTTCTTCATTTGTAAGTTCATTATTATGTGATTCGATTAGCTCTACTATATCAGACCGGTCAACATCATTAAACCCGAGACGTTTTCCTAGGGATACTATTTCCTCTTGGATTTCAGCTGCCGTTTCTTCAAAATCTTCGAAATCACTAGCACATTCTGCCCACAGTTTTTTCCAGGAACCATTAATACAATTTGTAGAAACAGATGTCCAGGCTTGTTCAATAATGTTAATTGCCTTTAAGATATTAAAATCTTTCCAAAAGTGCTTGATATTTGTTTCAGACGCATATTCAGTTGCATTAAGAGCCTGGGAAAATGCTTCCTTATGGTAATAGTGCTTGAAATTGGCAATTACATGTTGGTCCATCGGTTGCAGCAGCGAAGTTGTATTAGGAGGCATATATATAACTTTAACATTTCCTTCTGAAAGTTCATCTAATTCTTTTGGATGGCCTGGAGCATTGTCAAGCACAAGCAAGACTTTATTTGCAAGGTTATTATCATTGCAATATTTGGTTACCGCAGGGCAGAAGTATTCTACAAACCATTCTTGAAAAATACTTTTGGTCACCCAAGCCTTCTTGTTGGCCTTCCAAAGCACTGGTAATCTTTGCTTAACGCACCCTTTTAAAGCTCGAGGGTTTAAAGAATGGTAGATTAACATTGGCTTTAATTTAAAATCTCCTGTAGCATTACTTCCGAGTAATAATGTAAGTCTATCTTTTGCAGCTTTGTGGCCAGGCATTGCATTGTCTGATTGGGAAATGTACGATCGAGATGGCATCTTTTTCCAAAAGAGCCCAGTCTCATCGGCATTAAACACTTGTTTAGGACTATAGCCACCAGTTTCTACTATTTCTTTAAATATTTTAATATACTGACGTGCGGCTTCTGTGTCAGCACTAGCTGCTTCTCCTGCTAATTTAACGTTGTGTATTCCTGTTCTTTTTTTAAACCGGTCGAACCAACCACGGCTTGCACTGAACGTTTCAGTATCAGAAGATTCACCTAGGGTTTTCTTTATATCATCATAAAGGCGGAGCGCTTTTTGTTGAATTAGCATTTGACTGAGTGGCATGCTTCGTTGCGTCTGATCTTCAATCCAAACTAACAACAGTTTCTCCATTTGGATCATGGCAACACTTCTTGCTTTACTGGCTTTACATTCCAGAGGCATTGCATCTTTAACATATTGCTTATATTTATCCTTATCTTTTACAATTGTCCTTACTGTTGTCGGCGGAATACCTAAATGTTTAGCTGTGTTCACAGCTCGTTCACCAGATTCAAAACGCTTGATAATGTCTAATTTGATGTCCAAAGTTAAATGTTTTCTTTTCTTTTTTTGTACCACTGCAATATTTGATGCACTTTTTTTTAAATTTCTAGCCATAGTAATATAAAAAACAGGGTTCTATTGTTTTTTTTGTGACTGTTTTTTTAAAGTTTTTTCTCTAAATATATAACTTCTCTCTAAATATACTTTACTTACTAGTAACAATAAAATATATGTATAAAATTAAGCAAAATATATGGAACCGCTAGCTAAATCATTTATGCACAAACAATAATTAAAACAAAAACTTCAACAGCGGGAAGCTAATGAAAACTAGAGAGCCTATAACCTAGAGAGTAGAGAGCCTATACATAGAGAGTGGCCATCGGGACATCTAAAAATGGCCGACGAACTGAAAAACGAGCGCGAAATATTCGAAAAATTCATTCATTGTCACAAAAAATTACCGAAATAGTTACAGTCGATTAATATTAGCATACTATTCATGACTGGAGTATTTAAAAAAATTAAAATGTTGTGGTCGATTCAAAAAAAATAAAAAGAAATTTAAAAAACCGACAATAACCATAGCAAACCAACTGTCCTAATTGCAGTGAATATCCTTAATAGACTGTCCTACTCAGTAGCACAGTCTATTAAGGATATTCAGGTAGGCATGTCCACTCTCTAGGTTATAGGCTCTCTAATGAAAACTATGTACAAAAACAAAATTTCAAATAACACCGCCTGCTTCGATAAAAAAAACAACGTTACAGCGAAGCAACACGACGTTACAGTGGGGTATGATTATAATGGTAGACCGACGTTACAGCGAAACAACGTTGCGCGAGGCAACGTTAACCGGGGTATGACTGTACATTCATTGGAGTCATTCCAGTACTCCGATGGATTGTAGTATTGTGTACGAACATGGCTTGTCGTAGATGATGGTGTCAAGTTGTCGGATTTTTATCCACATAAGTTCTTAGATATTCTACTAATGACTTATGACTTCTTTCTAATGCACCGTTAGTTTGGGGATGATAAGCGGTAGTTTGGATTTTCTTAATTTTCAAAAGTTTGCATAATCTTTTGAAGATTTCACTTAAGAAATTACTACCTTGATCAGTTAATAAGACTTTTGGTACTCCATACTGGCTTATTATCTGATCAAAAAATATCCTTGCTACAGTATTAGCTTCCATATCTGGTGTTGCGTAACAATCCGTAAACCGGGTTAAATCATCCTGGAACGTTAGGATGTATTTTTCACCGTCTATTGTTTCTTCCAGAGGTCCGACAATATCTAAATAAACCTTGTCAAAAGGCCGATATGCAGTATTCGGAATTTTCATGGGCATTAAATGACCTTTGCTAGATTTGTTTTTCTGACAAATTTCGCAAGATTTACTATACCTTTGGATAGCTTTAGACATCCCTCGCCAATAATATTTTCTTCTAATATTATTGTAGGTTTTGAAAACCCCTTGATGTCCCCCTAAAGGATTATCATGAAAATCTTTTAGGATAATTGGAACTTCGTTGGGAAATACCAATCGTATTTTGTCTTTGTTGGTGATAAATTTGTTTGTCAATGGATATTGATTATCCGTCTTCTGTGTTGTACGTTTATAATTTTCATTTTCTGTTTCATTACTGCTTAAGTTACTCTGTTGTTGTTCATTGGCCACCCTTCTTTGGCCTCGGGTTACAGCCCAACAGTTTTTTATTCCCGTTGTTTCGATCTTGACTTTAGGAATAATATGTACATCCGCGGTTACTGTTATTATGGTTTTAAAATCACCATATTCCTCGCTTTCATAATCGGATGATTCGGATTCGTTATTTGACAGTTTCGTTTGTTCGACTTTTGCGTTTAATGTTTCCTGAGTTGGAATAACTGTGGTGCTTGTTAATCAAAAGAAAAAAATCCTTCTTTTTTTTACCGATAATACTTATTTAACTTGACTTCTCACATCCCGTAATCAGTGAGTTTTCAAAGAAAAAAATACTCTATTGGAGAAATAAAATGATAAGGGAGAAAAGAGATAAACAAAACCCTATACATTTAAAATTTCTTATTTTTACTATTTTTCTTATCTCTATTCATTTTGTTATTTTATTTTTTTTTATTTGAACGCGGAAAAAAAACTTGTTAATTTATTATTAAAATTTTATTGATGATCCTTGATGATTTGGATGTTCTAGTTGGTATAGTTTCCTTGTTGATGTTGCTCTTCACAGTTATAGTTGTCGGCTCCCGCGTAGGTGCGCGTTCACCGATCGCACTTTTTTTTCTGTTGGTGCGCGTTCACCGATCGCACTTGTTGTTCACCTGTTGGTGCGCGTTCACCGATCGCACTGTTTTATACGCTGATTCTTCCTTTTAAACTCCTGGAGTTGTTGGATAAACTCCTGTCGTTGTTTCCCTGTTGATATTGTGATGAGGCTGCGCCAATTTTATGTCGTGGTCTCTATCTTGACTTTACGAAATAAAATAAAATAAAACGAACGATTTTATTTTTCAGTTTCTTTTTTTCTTTTATTTATTTATTTTTCTTACTTTTCAAATTTAAAACTTATATTCAAAAGAACACTTTTAGAAACAATTATTCACTTAATTGATTTTTATTTAATAGTTAAATTTTAGAACAATAAAGTCACTTATGACGTTTTCGACTGGCAGATCCAGAGCAGATTCAGAGCAGGCTCTACCCCAGGTTAGAGCAAGGTATTTTCGAGCAGATCTAGAGCAGATTTCGAGCAGCTCTACTTGCGAGTCGAGCATTTCTCAAAGAACAAGAAGAAGCATAAAACAAAAACAAATTGACATTTGACGGCTCGCCGGCAAGAATATTTGTGGAAATTATTTTTTGAGCTTGAAAAACTCTTCGTGAAATTCGAAAATGCCTACGAAACTATAAAAATGGAATAAAAAAAACAATTGTCTTGTTTTATAAATGTGTTAACTGTTCATCATCATACGCGTCAATTAATGACACGAAAGTATCTAATTTTGGGATTTTCCTCTTAACTGGACACTGTCCTAATATATTTGTGACCAAATGAAATTCTTCTTCACTAGATGACGAAGAATCCAAGAAATCAAACACAAGAATATTTTCCATTTTCAATTTGACACGATTTTGTTAGCCTTAACCTTAAAAGAGCAACTCAAATCTGACTACATTAGGCAGATCTCAAAATTGCTCGAAAAATGCTCTTTTAGTGCTCGCATACGGAGTACTTTCGTCACTCGAACACGTAACTCTTTTTCGAGCGATCGAAAAATCTCAGTCGAACACAAGCTCTCAGAGTGAGCAACTATAGAGCAACTTCAGAGCAAAAAGAGCATGCCAGTCGAAAACGCCATTAGTCTTATTTTATTCAGTGATCAATTTTAAATCAATTTTCACTTAGTTGTATTTTAATTAATACTAAATTCAATTTTTTGTACTTTAATTTTATTTTCTTTTCCTTGAACTGTAAATAACTTTCAAATTTAAACTTTCTTCGTTAACTTTCAAAATTCTGTTACTGAACTGCTGTTTACTTTTGTTTTCTTAACTTTTTGTTTTAAAATTAAACCAATACTTTAAATATTACTTCGAAAATTCCCGTGCACTTATTTTAAATTAAACTCACTGTTGTTAAATGGGCCTAACAAGACTATGTTTTTAAATTTGTTTAAACCCCTAGGTCATTGCGTATAACGCAATAATTGGAGGCCGGGGACAATGCCCGTGGCCGATTTCTAAATGTATTAAAAGTTTTTCTTCTACGCGGGTTAGCGCGTAGCTTTGTTTTCAATGCAACCAGTGTTGCACTGAAAAATAACTGCGCTCCAATATGCGCGCACACGCTTTTTATAAGGATCTTGAAAGTCAAGATCCCCTGATCGTTTTTCCTTTTTCCTAGAACTATGCCAGAAATATTCGTTATGAACTATCTTTTAGAAATATCATGATATTAAAATATCATGATATTTGAAAATGGAAAATTGTGCATAGTATGCGTGAAAAAGGATTTCTCCACATACGCTATCATGTATGTTAGGTTTTACCAGATCATGTGTATATTTTAATAGTTTGTTTCAAAACTATTTTACGACCCTTTCCCAGAATCTCAGACGCATAAATTATCGAAAAGATAATTTATTGCATCACTTAAGAATTTTACATTTTTTCGTAAACTAAACAGAAAATGTAAAATATCGTGAAATATGGTCTCATGGAAATAATCGAGAGTAAACCTGAAAGAACTCGGTTCACTTTGATTTTATATTAGATTTGATGGTGATGAACTCAGAGAAAATCTGATTCACCACACGATTAACTATCGAAACGAAAAATCAAAACATACCCATCGGTATGAGAGTGCCAAGAGCACGGGGCAAAACGAAGGAAATCAATGCGATCCGAAAGATCGTCAATTCACTGAACTCTGGCCAAACAAAAAAAAACACTCAATATATATGTAAAAAAAAGCCTATATTAGACTACAAAATCAGATTACAGAAACTCCGGACACCATATATGGGTCTCACTGTTTGAAAACAACAAATGCACAAACTAAACCCGCGAATTGTCCAGCAAAAGCAAAACTGCATACATTTAGGCAATCATCTTATACACGCTTCGTTCCCCTCAAGGCCATAACAGTCAAACCCCTATGGAACTGAAATCGAACAAAAGAAAAAGATTTTTTTTTGTCATTAAGCACATTTATTACAAAACCACCTTACAAACCGACTCCCCACTGGAGTTCGTGGGTATAGCCATCCGAAGAAAATGCAACCATGTGCAGATCCAGCATTTGGGCAACTCCATGAAAGGCCCTCTCAGATACCCGTACAACTCTGGCGAGGGGTCCACCGCCGACCAACACCAAGTCATCGGAGTTCCGGCGCCATAGGTCGCCATGCGACGAAGCCTCCCAGGTTATCCATACCTAATTGAGGAGACCAGATGTCAAACAATTGACGAACTTCTGCGAGCACATAATCACGGTGAGTAGCTGGGTAAGCCAGCACCACTTTCCCTAAATCATTTGTCTCGATTTCGGAGGAACTCAGTACCATAAATCCCCTCCGAAACCGCCGAGCTGACACATGAAACAATACCATATTCCTGGTAAATTAAAAAAAAAACATAAATCTTTTTGCACAACACAAGAACACAAACAAATATAAAAAAAAAAATATAACAAAAGAGGAAAACCAGGATAAGAAAAGAACCTACAAGTTAAAAAAAAGGGGGGAAAACTTTAATAAAGAAAATCCAAAGAATTTAGAACGCAACTGAATGCCGACCAACGAAAGACTGAAACCGAAACCGATAACTTAGATCAGGGAAACTGGTCAATCAAAAAAAAAAAAAAAAAGGAATTTCTTTTAAATATCCCTATCATCAGCTGGAAATATAAAAACCCTTAATAAAAATAAAAAAAACCACAGTAATAAATTCAAGCAAAATAAACAAGGGCAATTAAGGGCACACTGCATGCTTAACAGCGTCCAAACCTAACAACGCAATGAGATTTTCTCGTTTCAATAACGCACTTGAAGTAACCACTCAAAATCAAGAAAACCTAAAATGTGTTAATTGATTTGCGTTAAAAAGAAAAGTATGACCAAAATCAGTCAAAACAAAAACAAACCATAAATATTGGCCATTCAAGTTGTTCTTGACATCTCAACCCAAAACATTCATAAAACATTAAAACAAAAGAGAAAAACCATCATCATAATCTCGTATTTCGTTTTAGGAACCCTTGCAGTCAAAATGCTGATCTTGATTTTGGCATTTTTCCTGAGCGAAATTCAGGCGGAATCCAGTCTAATTAGACCGGGAACAAAAGATAAGCCATGATTTCGCCAGCCACTTTCGCGTACAATCATATGAAGGCACCCGGGTACACTGCTATAGTGCTGGGAGAAGTGGTATATCTAATAAAATGTCTACCGGTGTCTGTCAGTACTCGTCAAACCCAAGAGTGCTATAATGAACTACCCGTTTCATACATCAACGAATCGTATTTCATGACCGCGCGCAACCGGATCCTCCAAAGCAAGGGAACGCAAATACAATGCTCCACGTTACTACCTCCATTGTATAACCTGGGTGGAACTTGGTACGCACACCTACCGCAACTAGTACCCAGAAAGGGACCTCAAATACTAGCCCCACTCACAACAGATAGATAGGAATACGCAAACATAGTAGGGATGTTCACATGGAAAAAATATATCGATATTCGATATATCGATATTCAAAAAAAATATCAATACCGGAGTTCGTGTAGCAGCGACAAATAAATCCCAAGGTCCTTATATAACCCACGACCCCATAGAGGGACCTTGAAAAACAACGATCAGAATGGTACTCTACCATATGGTTTTCTTCAGGCAAAAGCTCCAATGGGGAGAAAGCAACCTACTGGAGATCTCTAACAGATTTAGGAGAAGTTCTTTCTCTTTGACTTTAACTTTGGTCGGGTGTGGACTGAATTTTTTTTCCTCCCCGGTTGTGCAAGTTTTTTTTGGTGACCACGGGAGAAAAGAACTACTAACTACGTTAACTACGAAAATTACTTATTTTCATAAGTTCGGAGGATATTTCCGAGAGGTAATTATTCGATATTCATATTTTTTTGTGAATTTCACTAAGTTTTATAAAACTTAGAAAACACGCGGTTGAAACTTGGTTCACGGGGAGGAACCGACAAGGGGAGTCAGAGCAGGTTTTAATAGCGGATTTGAAACTACAGTTAATAATTACCGCTAGCTCTGGTGGACATCAACTTTTGTTGAAAGTGAACTAAATTAGACGCGGTTTTGTCTATAGAACCGACTTTTTTTTTCGGAATTTGCCTTTGGATCGGTGGAATTTGTTTTTGATTCTACGGAATTTGCCCCCCGTAAGTCAAATTCACACCAGACACAATCAAGTCAGGCAGATTATATTGATTCTACGGAATTTGCCCCCCGTAAGTCAAATTCACACCAGACACAATCAAGTCAGGCAGATTATATTGATTCTACGGAATTTGCCCCCCCGTAAGTCAAATTCAGGCGCAGACCATTTTTTCTTGGATCATCGAAATTTGCCCTCAATAATTCCTATCGAGGACTTGATCCTGCACATCTGCTTTAGAGGGAGAAAGGAAAAACGAAGAAATATTTTTGCTGTAAATCTTCAGTGTTGGTCATCGAGCAAATCTATCTAGGTGCTGTGAGTTTTTTTTTTGTTTTATGTCATTATATTGTATTATTCATATATGTCGTACATTAAGTATAAATAATTCTACTTTGGTTGTATTAAGTATTTTTCCAATTCATCCTCTTTGTAACGTTTATTCACCACGATTTTAACACGCGTTCGTTGCGCGCATCAAAAAGGGAATTCTTTTTTTTGGAATTACAAAACAATATTTTCAGGTTATATATATATGAGCTCATACATATTTAACACAAACGTATATCTGATTAATTATATCGAGAACTCTCGAACATATACAATATTTTTCGAGTAAGTGGTGGGGAACGACAGGATTATTAAGGATTAACAAAGAAATTAAAATAACACTTAAACTATAGTCTATAGGTCATATTGAATTCAAACATATTTTTTTTGATAACCTTATGTTTATGATATATTTGAATTAAAAGAAATTCCAGTTAAGGAAATATAATGTTCAATTACAAGCTGCTAAATTTTTTTTATGGTTAAATTCCATTCATATTTTCGTTATATAATTTAGATATTTTCTTTATATAGCTTATAGTTTTTGTTTATAATAAAGAACTGTTAAAACAATGTTTTGTGGTTAACTAAACTGTGTTAGGTGGATGGAGGTGTGCCTAGACGATGAACAATTTCGACGTAATATACTCACGTATAGAGTGGTTGCAGATGCATTGATGGCGTAATGTTTGCGTTATGACGCAGGTATTAGCAATAGTTCCCTGTTCCCTTCCTTGAAGTACATTCGATTTTTTTTTCCTATATCCAGGCACGAATAATAAATATATTTGTTTGAAACCGCGCATTGTATCAAATGGATAAGATCCCCCCCCCCGACCGGCGAGCTGAGCCGCAGCAAACGCAAGCGTGCCTGAGCCCATCTGAATACAATGTTAAGCAGAACTCGAATTCGAGCCGAACAGGTCATACAGACTTGTAATTAGAAAGCGATTATTACATTCGATATATCGAAAAAAAATATCGATATACCGATATATCGAAAATTTTTTTTGAAGCCGTGAGCCAGTGCGAAATGGAAAAAAATCATTTGGACAAGCAAGGAAGCAACTTCATTGCACCGAGGGACCGTAAAAATCATAAAAATTTAAATTCCGCTATCCTGTAAAAAATTTTTTTTTTAAAGCTGCTTTCTTTTTAAATGGCACACGGACATACCGAAATCTTATATATTTTCTCGCCATATTATTTGGACGAAACATTTAAAATAAATGGGGTATGAAAAACGCGAAAAAGTGGATTTTTCTAACCTCTGGAGCCCAATGAACGCAACGCGAACGCCACTCTAACGCTGTGAACTGTCACGCAGCGCAACATTTCAGCGGCAGAGTCCAATGGCATCTCATAAAGTATTAAAAGTGACATAATATAAAGTAATATAAAGCTGGCAAAATTACAAAAATGGATAATTTTGAAGCAATAATTTGCTTTGCCGGTCTTTATCTTTGTTAGTTGCACTAAGGCTATCAATTTTTAATCAAACGACATTTCCCCAACCTCACTTTATGAACTGTCAACGCAGAATTCTGCGGCAAAGTTAGAAGTTTGCAAACTTTTGCGTTGTAGTTGCGTTCACTGCGTTCACTGTGCTCACTTCAAATGATTTCTATGGAACAAACTTGTGAGTGACAGTTTCTGCGTTCGCGTTGCGTTCATTGGGCTCCAGGTATAACTTCTCTGTTTATTATTTATGTTACAGATATTACATATTTGTTGTACAGATATTACATAATTTGGAAATAAATGTGCAGATGTGCTGAAAAAACAAAATGTATTCCCGGAATATATTAAAATATTTAAATATTACCTTGTTGTTCGGTTACACATTGTTAAACCCAATATTTCTCCGAAACAGTATTCAATAACACTCTTATTTTAATGTGCTCGTCGGTTAGCCGGCTCCGATTATTGGGGACAACAATATTTATTGTTGAAGCCACCCTTTCAGACGAAACTGACGAGGCACTTGGTACTAAATATTTTTGGCCAATTTCTGAAAGCACAGGCGTGAAATGGCGGCTATCAAACCAAAATTTTATTGGGTCCGATGTTCTGGGTATGTTGGGTTGATCGAAGTATTGTTTCAACTCTTTTGGCACAGATCCACGACTAATCACTTCCAGATTAGATGTGGTGGCTTTCATTACTAATTTTTCATGTCTGGACCAAAGTGATGATGAAGAACTGTTTGTTTCAGCGTTTGCTAAAGTTTTTGGTTGTTCGGGAGAAGCTTGTCCCCTCCGCTCATGCTCCGAACGAATATCCGCAGATAGTTCCCATATGGTATTGGAAACAGCCATTTTTGAGGTGAAGTGAAGTCTTTTAAAGCGGAAATCTAACATTGTCGCTTTCGCAAGAAAAAGATTATGCTTCAGTGGATCCAGTCTCTCAATGATTCCACTGATTAAAATTTTCTGAATGGCCACCCCCACCTCCATCAAAGGTTTGGCTTGTTGAACTTCTTGGCGCAATAGATTTGTCAGCGGGATTGCCAAACTGGCTGTGGTGTATATCTCACCACTGATTTCTTCCGTCACTTGTTTAAACGGGGCCAGAAGAGTTACTAAATCTCTCATTGCACTCAACTGTGATGTGGCGATCATGTCTGGTACATGTCTTTTCGAACATTGACTTCTCGATGCCAAAACTTTGGCCACAATAGCTGATAGTTTCATAAACCTCTCCAACATGTCAAAACACGAATTCCATCTTGTGGTAACCGCTTGTATTAGCGTTAACACTTCACCTTCTTTCTTTCCGCATGCTTCCTGCTCAGTTCTCAATTCGTCCATGGCATTGACTGATTGTTTAAAATATGTAACAATACTTTTTACGTTTTCCACGAGACCGGAAAATGTCCTGTTTTCCTTGTAAACTTTTTCTACTATGAGGTTTATCAGATGAGCCATACACGGGATCCTCTTATTATTTCCCAGAAACAATCGCACTGCAGACACCATATTGCTACCGCCATCAGTAGTTATAGATAATATCTTATGTTGGTCAATAGAGAACTCATCTGTAATCTATAGAAATTGTTCTTTGATGTACTCTCCAGTATGTGCCTACAAAAAAGTATTTAATTTACTGATATACACTTTATCAATAATGGTAATTAAATTTCTTTAATAACTTGACTCCTATGACAATTTTTATAAGATTGAGTTACAATATTGATATTAATACCTGAAGCATTCTTTGTGCAGAGAGGCAAAGACTTTCTAAGGCTCCTGTAGCATTAATGAAATGGGCCGTCACTACAATAAAACTTCTCGTACTATTTGTCAATGTTAAAATATCGCTTGTCAATGCGATGTTGTTTGCTTCCGTCAAGACTTTTTTTAAAACCGTTTTTGTTGTGTCATATCGTTGTACCAAAAGCCGAGTTACCTATTAGTTCAAGCTATAAAACAAGTTGATAAATGATGTACATTAAAATATTTTAAGATAACCAAAAGAGACTAGTCCGTTAAGGAATGGTCAAAAATATGTCAGGGTTTTGATAAAAAAAAACGGTAAAATAAGAAATATGCTCGTTTTACTTAGTTTCTGCGAATCTAATTTTTGAATTTTTCAGGCTAAAATTTGCTAAAACAGTCCATTCTGTCACAAACTAACACCTTAAATAGTAGCTTTTGCTTACTTACCGTTGATCTTGATGGTAATTTAAATCGTGGGCATGCCGCACGACAAAATTTTGCTAGGCCTAATTTTTCCACGCACGAAAATGGTAAATTGTCTTTACAAATCATGTAAAGCAAAGCCTGCGTGATTTCGGTGTTCCTCTCTCCGCCCTCTGAAGGAAGAGAAAAAATACATTGATATTAAAAAAAACTAAGTAATTAGAAAGTATCGTTTTGCTAGCCGTTCATTAAATCTACTCAATCAGATTTATATATACAAACACTTTACCATTAAAGCTTGAACATCTTTCTAAGCAATCGGCTAAAGTCTGCTGCTTTCCGGATCGTTCAATGCATAAATCACTGGAAGAAACGCTCATTTCAATATTATCATCGTTCTCGTCGGCTGCTTCTTGTTGAATCTAGGATTTATGATTATTGTAATTTCTTGGAAATGTTGAAATCAAATCACTTACCAAAGAAGCGGTCGCAGTCGCAGAACAATGCGGTTTTACGAATTCAGACTGAGAAGACTGCTGTGAGACTGCTCTCCTGTCTGTTTTTGCCATTTGCAAATATGCATGGTGGTGACTATTTTTCAAATGTGTTGATAAGTTAGTCGTATTGCCGCTTGTTTTGTAGTTTTTTCCACACAAATTACACGAAACATTTTGCATATCCAGTCTTTTAAAAAACTTCCACACAACTGACTTTGACATGTCGATAATAAGTATAGAAAACTTAATTTCAAGGCAACTATACAAAGCCAAAGCCAAGGGTCTGACACAAAAACGTCTGGCACAATTCAGTGCTGCTGAATTGTATTAATTAGAATATGCATTAAGTTAGAATATAACGACGCTACGAAATGTTAGTTTTTCAGTTCAAAATAGCAAAAAAGGGTTCTGGGCAAAAAAATATCGGTTTTCGATATTCTGATTTTAATATCGATATAGCGATATATCGAAAAATAAAATATCGCCTTCGATATATCGAAATATCGAAAAAAAATATCGATATATCGATATATCGATATTTTTTGAACATCCCTAATTCATGTCGGGGATCAAATATTACTACGAAACGCTGTTAAAGATAACAAGCTGTCACCTATATGGACAGGGCCATATGAGGTCAAGCGAATTGATAGCGACGTGAACTGCACTATACAAATCGGTCACAAGCTTAAAAGAGTACATTTTAACCGATTAAAATTATTCAAATAAAATTTAAAAAAAAAAAATTTTTAAAAAAAAAAAGAAAAGAAAATGGAAGAAACATTTCCTTACCGTAAAACCACACAATTAACAAATAAGACACAATTTAAAAAAAAAAAAAAAAAAAACAAAAACAAAAACTTTTATGATTAAACGCATTTATTAAAAACCATCTTACAACCCGACTCCCCACTGGAGTTCGTGGGTAGAGCCATTTGAAGAGAATGCAACCAGGTGCATGTCCAATGTCTGGGCAACCAAGCCCGAATAACCCTTGCGAAGGGTCCTCCACCAACCAAAAATAGGTCACTCGAGTTCCGGCGCCATAAGACGACCGGAACTATCGGCCTCCACGCGTCAAAGCCTACCAGGCCATCCGTACCTATTTGGGGAGACCAGACGTCCAACAATTGGGGAGCCTCCGCGAGAACGTAGTCCCGGTGAGTGGCTGGGTAGGCCAGCACCACTGATCCAAGGTCATTGGTTTCGACTTCGGAGGAACTAAGCACCATAAAGCCCCTCCGGAACCGCCGAATTGACACAATAAACAATACCATATTTCTGGCAAATTTAAAAAAAAAAAGAGAAAAAAAACACATAAATTTAATTTGCACAATATTTAACACAAACAAAAATAAAAAAAAAATTACAACAAAAAAGAAAAAACCATGATAAGAAAAGAACTTACAAGTTTTTACAAAAAAAAAGGGAAAACTTTAGAGAAAATCCAAGGAATTTATAACACAACTCAACATCGGCCAACGAAAAACTAAAGTCGAGATCGACGGCTTGGACCAGGGAAACCGATGATTTGGGTCAGGGAAACTGATCAATAAAAAAAAAAAAAAAAAAAGAGAGAAAAAATTCTTTTTATAACTTCCATCATCAGCCGAAAAAATAAAAACCCTTAGTAATAGAAAACCACAATAATAAAATCAAGCAAAATAAGCAGAAACTATAAAGGGCACACTGCATTCTCACCAGCATCTAAACCAAATATGCACTCAAGAATGCATAAAGAAAGTGTTGAAAAATACAAATCGAAGTCAAGTGCAGGGGTGTCAAGACAAATCACCAAAAATGTGAAATCCTAAGAATGACATACAAAGAACATTACGTAAATAATGAAAGTATTACGCGGCAAATTCACAGCTGCAACGAATTAAAATTCTTTGGTGTTTATATTTTCCCTAAACAAATAAATAAAATTTTTCAAAACAAAAAATTAAGAAAAGACAGCCCATACAACTAACTAACTCAAAACAATATCCCGTTGTAGGAAAAAAATAGACATGAGGGGATTGAACACCGCAAAAATTATGATAACAATCATACTTATATTATGCCCGATAATTAATGCTTTCTCGGGACTGGTGGCCTATGATTGCACACACCCAAACGTAAACCATACCGCATATTCACTCATGAAAGTAGATGAATGTTTCATACAAAACGAAACTATTAGTTCAGAAAAAATAAAAATACAGCTGATACAATTAGCAGACGTAATATCAGTACATGTATACCAATGCAAAATAGACTTTACTCGCCACGCCACGTATTGTGGAATGCATGATCATTCAAGCGAAGTCAAAAATGGACACGTGAATTACCTTTTGGAAATAACAAAAGAAGAATGGATTAGAATGCATCCTTAAAAGGACATTCAAAGTCGGACAAGAAAAATTGCTAACTAATATAAAAGGAAACACCACTTTTACGAAAACCATGGTTTTGGCTGGCACAGTCAACGAGCAAGGAGTATTCACGGGTGCATATTATACTGACTACTATGGCGAATACAACAACGTATTAGTACAAGCCGAATATAAAATCACGATTAGCAATTATAATACCATATCAAAATTAGACGACGACGTTATAATCCTGCGATCAGGAATATCATGTACATTCTCAACAGGAAATTGCGTAGACATAGTCCAGGGCCAAACATTTTGGGATATTGGACAAAAAGGCAGCTGCATTGACTCAGAATATGAGGTTTTATGGGAAGGATTAGCAGAAAAAGCCTACGTCCATATGGGAAATTACGAATATCCCAGCACAATATATTCAGTCAAAAGCGAATCTATGATATTCGCACTGACTAAAAAAGCAGAAACTAACGCTTGTGGTCACGCAGTAATCCAAACCGACCATCCAAAATTACTAATCCATGAAAGCCCAAACGGAATGTCAGTATTTCCAAAGAAGCCACTGAACCCCAAAAAGCACAATATATTCAGTCAAAAGCGAATCTATGATATTCGCACTGACTAAAAAAGCAGAAACTAACGCTTGTGGTCACGCAGTAATCCAAACCGACCATCCAAAATTACTAATCCATGAAAGCCCAAACGGAATGTCAGTATTTCCAAAGAAGCATATGTAAATTCAAAATTCGTTTATGTCGAAAGCCATATAAGACAACAAATGTCCAATCTTTGGCGGGCAGCAGCAAAACAAAGCTGTGAAGTAGAAAGAGACCTTAAGATGACACACAGGTGATATTGTTGACTAGCAACAATATCACCTGTAGCATTCGCATACAACCATATGAAGTCTCCAGGATACACTGCAATTGTGCTAGGAGAAGCAATCTACGTCATAAAGTGCCAACCAGTATCGGTTGCAACTCGTAAAACGACAGTTTGTTTCGATGAACTGCCCGTGACTTACATGAATAAATCCTATTTCATGACATCCCGAAATCGAATTCTACAGACGAAAGGTACGCAAATTCAATGCTCAGTAACCCTACCACCACTGTATAATTTACTGTATAAGGTCCCCTTACTTTGTCCCCTGAGAAAACTGAAAAATGGCAATACACCAATATAGGAAACCTCGCAAGAGGAGGTATATACAATGAAGAAGATCTCCAGGCATTTCAAAATCAAATACGATTTGCTGTTGACAGAAATGCCATCCAGAATATTATTGTAAAAGGTTTTAGCGACCATTCTACAATGTCACAAGGGCTTACCGCTAGTAATTTTATAACACCCGAATTTATAGAATCAAAATTTAAAGAACTTATTTCAAAAACATGGGAATTTTTTCAAACAATCGGTAATACAGGCGCAGGAATTTTGGGAATATATTTTGTTTTTACTCTTATAAAGTGAATATTCGCGGCAATGATAAACTTTATAACACTAAAAAAGATTTTCGGATGGAGCTGGAAATTAGTAGTAGCAATAAGCTCCGTAGTCACCACTTTGGTATTGCAAAAACCAATTGATAACCTATCCGAAATTACAAATACAGAACTAAAGGAAATAAAAACGGAAACAAACGGTAGAATTTATCCTGAAGTTCCAGAAGTTGATGAAGAAGCAAATACCTTACGTATTTAAAACAGTTTAATTTTTCTTTATTATAGTCATCACCTTGCTCACAAATCAGTAAAGGCAACGATTATGTACAATTTAAGCTCAATATACAAAAAAAAAAAAAAAAAAAAATCAGTAAATTTAAGAAATTTGATTTTTTTGCTCTATGCGGTGTTATACCGGATCGGTAAAGAACTAATTTAAACACATTGTTTTATTTACTTGTTATAAGTTTTATTGAATAACTCCTTCTTATTACTATTTCTATTATTTTTAACCATTTATTGTTACACTATAATTTAATTAAAACCTTTACTACTTATTAAAACTGTTATATAATTTCTTTTCACTTGTGAATATTTCCTCGGGAGTGGAGACTTCTCTAAAAACTTTATTAATGTATCGGTTAATGTGGCAACTAATAGTGAAACTCACTTGATTTTGGTTACATTTAACTTTTTTATTCATCTAACTTAACATGCGGTTATCTTATTTGAGCTTAAACTAGACAACCAACAGCAGAACTTTGCAACATTGATTTTATGTTCTCTTACTAGTTCGCGTTTTTTCCGTTTATTACTTTTTAAAATCACCAAAACAACTCTTCTTGCGAATAAGAAATCGTTTCGAAGATTGAGCAATTTTCATTAAGAAACACGAACACTTTGCGAAATCTAATAAGTGATTCTTTAATTCCTTAGAAAACGGAACTTCTTTAAAACACAAAATAATAAAACTGCATTAAATGAACTAAGATCTTTCTGATCGCGATTGTGTTTCGTTTGGGAAAATGTTATTAAAAATAAAAGTGGAACGAGTGATTTTGTGTCGATAGAAAAACTTGCTATCGGTAGGAGCCGTGAATTGAGACTACTTGATTACTCCACGCATGCTTTCATCACTCGTTCTTCTTTTTACACCCACGCGCTGATCGATCATTTCTTATCGATCATCCGCGGTGGTCCCGGATTGCCGAATTGGCGAAATTGATTCAAGCGCTTTGTGTGACTCAAAGTGTCATTTGATACGATGAACACTTGGCCGGAAATCATTGTTTACACAAGTGTGGAATTGGTATTTCACAGAATTTTACTTTATTGAATATAATGGAATTTTGTTTAAGTGGACTTTTACTCCACAACAAAACTCTTATTTTAACCTTTACTTCACTTCGTACTAACTGAGATTTAATTACAATTCTTCACTCTATGAAACTTCATTCTTAATTGCCTCCTCGTGACCGCTGACCTATTCTTTTATTACCATTCTGAACGCCGCCCCTTTCAGTTATTCAGCTGCGTTCAGTTGGTATTCAGCGGTCAACTTACCCAATCCGTTCGCTTCGCTTGTTTTAGAATACTTTCCATTGGTTGTCCCATTTTGCTTATTTACATGATGCATATGCTTCCGCGCGTGCTATATGGCTTGACTCATATATCACGCAGAAGCGCACATGTTGGTGCAACCAATGGTTTGTTTACGTTGGCACTTGAAAAACGACACGATGCACTTCTGGCCACACTTTACTTGGAAACAATTAAGGGCGCCTCATACATCATGACGCAACACGACACCTTGACTTAGTTTGGGTCAAGCAAATTGTCGTGTTTATCGTTTCCCTGTTTATGTTATTATTTTGCATGTGACACTGGTGCTTCACATGATAAATAGGGAAATGATATTTTCTCTTCTTGTGCGATTTCCTTAATGTTCGCGTTAAGCGATTTATTGCGCACAGAGATTTGGTTTTAGGTTGAGATTCTCAGAATAAGGATCTCCTCCTTGACCACATTTCCACGAATAGGTTGGATGGCCAGTTATAACAGCGGCACATTAATAAAAAATAAATAAATAATAAACACTTTTAATTGTAATTAACGTAAGAATTTAAAAAAAAAATATGACAAAAGAGAAATTTTCAAACTTAAGTACAATACAAAATCTAATTTACTACATTAATTAAGTTGGATATATTTTTCATAAAGATTATGCATAGATATGTAAGATGCCGTTTATACGCTCTATCTTTGGATATAAACATTTTACAGACGTAAATAAAGAAAAATCAAAATCAAGTAATTACCGAAATACGCATAAAAAAGCAATTTTTTCTCCGTTTCAAAAAAAAAAAATTTTTTTTTCAAGAAACCAAACTGACACACAGGAATCAATTCAAATTGTAAATTCCTGTTTATATTAAGCAGATTAAAAAAAAAAAAATTTTTTTATATCGATAACTTTACTGATTACTTTGATAAAATCAAATGTTTCCGCTCTGAACATCACATTACGCCTAGAGGTGAAATCGAGAGAAGAAAGAAAAAATATATAATATTAAGAATAAACAATGATTTCCGCGCAAGTGTTCATCGTATCAGATGACACACTGAGTCACACAAAGCGCTTCAATCAATTTCGCCAATTCGGCAATTCAAGACCACCGCGAGTGATTGATAAGAAAATATCGATCAGCGCGTGGGTGGTTTGAATATCGGCAGCCACTAAAGCAGGCCTGGGCACCATGTATGTAGTGATTTACTATTACTCGAAGAAATTTTATGTTTCTTCATATACTATAACACAAAATGAGAAAACGCATCTTTTTCATTTTTTACGCTCTTTCGCTTTTGATGGAGATGTTTAGGAACAGTGGACTACACAATTTATCATGACGCGATTACAAAAAAATAATAAGTTCCGTTGTGCAATAAAACTTGTGGGGACGTATTTCCGGTTCTGTGCTTCGAAAAAACATGTGCTAAATTGCATTATGTTACCTGATAGGATAGCTGTTGTAATGGCGTTCTAGATTGAATTTTTTATTCGACATGTAATTGCAAACTAGACGTTGACGGTTATCATTATTTGTGGTTATTAAATATTTGTTTTCCCAATCACACGACATAGTATTTGAATTTGAATATGAGCGCTTCATAATGGAAAACTCAAATTAAAAAAAAACGAATTTCTGAAAAAATGTCGTACGTCAGTGTACTTTGGGAAGCAATTAGAATTTTGGGGAGCAAATGTATACATCCGCACGCATCAACAACAGAAATTATACTGAATGACTGTCGTAGGCTCGCTCCATCGATTGTTAGTCAATCGTTTGATTTTGGCTGCCGAAGCGGCCGTCGTCTACCAACACGTCTCATTGTGTTGGAGAGTCGAGTAAAAATGTTCATACATTGATTGTATTCTCGTAAAATTTGAATAAAAATGTTATCGTTGTGAGGAGCCAGACGAGCCAAGGAGTGCCCAGGCTTGCACTAAAGCATGCGTGGAGTAATTAGTCAGTCTCAATTCACGGCTCCAACCGATAGCACTTTCTTTTTATCGACATAAAATCACTCTTTCCGCTTTTATTCTTAGTAACACTTTCCAAGTGAAATACAATCGCGATCAGCAAGATCCTAGCTCGTTTAATGCAATTTTATTGTCTTGTGTTTTGAAGAAGTTCCGTTTTCTAAGGAATTAAAGAACCGCTTTCAAGATTTCGCAAAGTGTTCGCGTCTCTTAACGAAAATTACTCGATCTTCGAAACGTTTTCTTATTCGAAAGTTTATCAGTGCAACTGACGAGTATTTTGTGCATTGATTTCCAATCATTTTAATTGATTTGGTTTTACAATAGCTTAGCAAAATTTTAGTGTTCTTCTTGTTGTTGGTGATTTTCCACCTGAGGAAATTATTTGCACGGATGTCAGTTTGAATATTAAGTGAAGTTGACCTTTCTAAGTGCTGCTGATTTGATCAGAGCGATTTAAAGAGTTTCAAATACCAGAGGCGTGCTTCAATATTCCGAAATTAATGATTAAATTGTAATAAAGAAAAGAGTTTAAATTGTAATAAATTAGTTATTAAATTGTAATAAATAAGATTAACAAATAAAAAGAAAGAACTCAACAGTGTTTTACATTAAACTAAAGGGTGGTTAAATTTTAAGGGCCGATGTTGAATGTGAACCACACCTAAACGTCAAGTTTTTTTCTGCATTTCATTTGACATTTCTCAATTTCAGACTAACTCAATTTGAACCATGGAAAGATACACAATCGAGCAACGCGTTAAAGTTATTCAGGCTTATTATGAAAATGGGCGTTCAAATCAAAATGTATATCGTGCACTTCGTGATTTTTTCGGTCAATTTAATCGTCCAAATGTGCGTACAATCGGAAAAATCGTGCAAAAATTTGGGCAAACCGGGTCTGTAGGAGATGTGAAAACACCAGTGCATGCTCGTACAGCTCGTACTGCAGAAAATATTGCTGCTGTTCGCGATAGTGTGGCTGAAGAGCCGTCCACCTCAACTCGTCGTCGTGCCCAACAATTGCACCTCCCACGCTCGTCGTTGATGAACATTATGCATAAAGACTTGCATTTACACGCTTACAAGGTGCAATTGACTCAAGAACTAAAGCCTCTTGACCATTTCAAGCGTCGTCAATGGTCAGAATGGTGGCAAGAAATGGCAACAGTGGATGATCAATTTTCGAAGAAAATCATCTTCAGTGATGAGGCACATTTTCACCTCAGTGGATTCGTCAATAAGCAGAACAGCCGCATTTGGGCGAATGATAATCCAAGAGTGATTGTCGAAAAACCAATGCACCCACAAAGAGTGACTGTTTGGTGCGGTTTATGGGCTGGCGGCATATGCATTTTGATTTGAACGCCCATTTTCATAATAAGCCTGAATAACTTTAACGCGTTGCTCGATTGTGAATCTTTCCATGGTTCAAATTGAGTTAGTCTGAAATTGAGAAATGTCAAATGAAATGCAGAAAAAAACTTGACGTTTAGGTGTGGTTCACAATCAACATCGGCCCTTAAAATTTAACCACCCTTTACATCAAATAATAAAAGGTGAGAAATAAGAAAAGACAATACAACATTTATCATGCGATCTATTTTTAGATTAGTTCGTTTGGCTTGAAAACCAACCGAACTCAACTTTGTGTTATGTTCAAATATGCATGAATGCATATTTGCTTATTGATTTGATCATTTTGGGTTTTCGTATGTTTGTTTGCATACGATTTAACTATTTTTCTTCGAAGGAAAACATAAATTATAAAAGGGATGACTTTTATTACATCACTTGAATAATCTTATATGTTTTTCTTTTTAAAATAAAATAGTTTTGTTATTTGAACTTGTGTTCAAATAACAAGTGGAAAAATTAAATCCTTCAACGAGGGTAATTCCAAAAGAACTCGGTCTTGATTTTAATATTAATATTAAATTTGATGGTGGTGATCTCAGAGAAAATCTGATTCACCACACCATTTTACGCTTTTTTGTTTCTTCGTTGTTACTATCTGGAGACAGAAGATGACGAAGCCTCTTTGAAGGAGTCTCTGTTGGATTGTTCGATTCCAGTTTGACAGTAGGTTCCGTTTAATTTTATAATTTACGATATTAGATGCGTCGAATAATTTTATATTTGTTTTTAAACGCGCCTAATTCCTCAGCTGCGATTGAGAGCCAAATTCTCCTTATTTTTATCCGTTTTCCAATTAATATTATAGTTTTCAAGATCGAACCAAAAAAATAACGTCTTTATTTCACTGTGTTGCCAACTCGTCTTCCAACTCGTCGTTGCCAACTCGAAAACAACTATCAAATAAGAAAATTGAAATTAAGAAATAAACATATAAGGGAACAAATGTAACTTACCTCGAAATGTTTTTTCCCTCTTCTCTTTTAATAAATCCACAAAAAAATTTTTTCTTTTCTCTTCCACCTAATCAAGGGAAACGGAGGAGAATCAACAAAACTTCACAAAGTAAAATTAAAATTAACACTATAATAGAATGAAATAGATACGCAAATAAAAAAAAAACACAAAACAAAATTCCTGTTATTAAAACATTTATTTCAAAGAGTAAATACAATTTTTAATAACAAAACATCACATAGAACAAAACATCTGAAGAATAAAGGAGCCGCTCCATTACCATGACTTTTTACCATGACAAAAAAAATGAGACACATTTATGTGAAGATGCCTTGGCGAGAAAGGGAGATAAGAATCAACTGCAAAAATTTGTCGGCAAATGCAAAAATAATTTCCCCTCTTTTGTTATGGCGATTTTATGGGGATTTTATGGCGATTTCTACTACAACCACACATTGTCCCTGTAAGTGAATAGTAAGCACGGACACATTCAAACTGTTATTATAACGTGATGTCATTTTAAAAGCTTTTTCTCCTTCGCATGCATAGTCAAAAGCTTTGTTACCATGCCAATTTGAACATTATATTCATAGCATAAGGTTTGATATGATTGCTATAAAATTGTAAAACTGGAAGGGATAGCGTTTAACTTGTATTCAGTCATTCCTATTTAGATCTACATAAGTCTATCTTGCTCTAGTTTCCTGCATTTTTTTGTCATGGTAAAAAGTCATGGTAATGGAGCGGCTCCTATACATTTCTTCAACAAACATAAATTAAAGTTCAAATGAACAGCAATGGCCCCCATACAGAGCTGGGCATACTTCAGTACATTTGATACTGCAGTACACGAGCAGTACCAGTACATAGATACTTGTACTGGGCTTGCCACCAGTATCAATACCTTAAGTATTGGTACTGCACGATCAGTACCAGTACTTGAAGTACTTGTAATCGATGCACGGATCCAGTCCCAGTACAAAAAGTACTGGTACTGGTTTCTTACAATATTTGTATTTTTGTACTGGTTTTTGCAATACCAGTACTTTTTGTACTGGTATTGGTTTTTGCAGTACCAGTACTTTTTGTACTGGTTTTGAGTTTTGCAGTACCAGTACTTTTTATACTTTTTCAAGTACTTTTGCAAAAGTACTGGAATTTTTTCAAGTACTTTTGCAAAAGTACTGGAATTTTTTCAAGTATTTTTCGCGAAAGTACTGATATTTTTCAAGTACATAGCACTGGTACTGGAGTTTCAGTACCAGTACCGATGTTGGTATTTTTGTACTGCTCAATCAGAGCAATACCAGTACAAAATTTACTGGTACTGAAATCTCAGTACCAGTACCTTTTGTACTGATACTGAAATGCGGTTAAAAGTATCATTACCATATACTGGTACTGATACTTGAGTATTGAGTATTTTGCCCAGCTCTGCCCATAATGCCATATGATTCCACCTGCATGAAGCGACCTGAATAACCCTTGGGTGACAAAATACGCATTGGTGTCACTTTTGAAATCACTGCAAATAAAAAGGTGGATTCCAGATTTCCTATGGCCTGCTCCTCTTCCATCGACACGGTATCCTTGGTAAAGTCCATGGCTGTTCCCAATAATTTTAAGGTAATAGTCTTCCTACCTAGGGGGAAGATCACGATGATGTGTCCCAAGTCAATTAGATCCACCAATGTACCAGACGCGAAATAGAACTCTTCCCGTTTCAAAGATGCGCGAAATATTAAGAAATTAAACGCGGACATTTTTATTTTCTCTCGATTTTTTTTTCTTTCTTCCTTGTAAACTCCTCGAAGTTCAGTTTCAAACTACAATTCACCAAGCACTAAAACAAATTGATCCTCGTCAAACGTTAAGGACACCATAGGTATAAGGGTGGGATAATCGAACACAAGTAGGTAAAAAGAGAAAGTTTGATTTTTTTTTTTCTTTTTATACATAATACAGAGAATAAAATTTCTTGTTCCATAAGAGAAATAGTAGGGCAAAGGAAGAAAAGAAAATCTATATTATATACATAAATTTGTCACCTAATATTAATAATTCTCTATTACATAATCTAATTTTATTATTAATAATTTTTTTTTTCTTCTCACTTCTAGAAATGTTATAACTTTTTATATATATTTACAAAAAAAAAAAAATGAATGAAAAAAAAAGTGTAATTTACTTTTCTTTTTATTGACATTACAAAAGTTTACTTTCTTTTTATGTCTCAATTTTAATTTTAGCAAATTTCGCGTTCATTGATTTATTAATTTAATTTTCATTTTTTATTAAAGGGCCTGACAAGACTGTTTTGTTTTTATTGGTTATACCCCTAATTCGTTGCAGCAGAGCGCAACTTATGTGTGGCATCCGTTTTTATTATAAGTTTTTTAATTTTTTATTTTTTAGTCGCAACTCTAGTTGCATACTTTTAATTTTAAGGCCGCAATTGCGGTTGCAGACCAGGAGGACTTGTCGCGATGCTAGTCGCAGACGAAAAACTTGTCTTAATTTGACCGCGCAGGTCGTTTTATAAGATTTTTGGAAGTCAAATATCTTACTATTCTTTACTTTTTCTCTGTCAATCTTTTATTTTCTCATTGTTTCCATTTCAATTGGAATCTTATTATTTGGCGTGGGAGATATGCCCAGCCTTCTTTTTAGAGAATTTCCTTATTAGAAAATTAAGTTCCACAATTGGAACAAGAGAAGGATCGAAAAATGTCGATCAGCTATATGTGGGAAAACTAGCCCAACCTATTTTCAATATTCTCCTTAAAATTGTGTAAGGACTCATATGAGTTCATTTGGATCTAGCCCAACCTATTTTATATTGTCTGCTAATGCAACACAAAGGAAAAATGCAAGATCAGTTAGGACTATGTCCAACCTACTTTATATTGCCTGCTATTGCAGCACAAAGGATAAATGCACAAGGCACGATACGAGAAGTCTCGATCAATGTGTGAGTGAACTTTCCTTATTCATAAGGAATGTTGCAAGACATTGTATGTGGATTGCTTGTCCATCCTACTTTCTCAATTCTCCTTTGGAATTGCATAAGGATGATGCAAGGGTCAGTTGATCGTTCGTATGTAGGAGATTGGTTTCATCCTACTTTTGCTTCTCCTTATTAAGGATGAGGCAAAGACGATTTATTATGGTGTGTGCCTATTGGCTGAAATCATCTTGCATCATTGTATGCGAAAGGATCTTCGTTTAGTTCATTTGGTATGAAAATCAAACGAACTCAAATATGTGTAATGTTTACAAATGCAAAGGAACATTTGCTTATGATTTCCTTTGCGTTTTCGTATGTTTATTTACATATTATTTAACGGTTTTTCTTCGAACGAAACATAAATTACAAAAAGGGATGACTTTTATGTCATCACTTGAATATTTGTACATGTTTTTCGATTAACAGAAAGTAGTTTTGTTATTTGAACTTGTGTTCAAAGGTTGGTTACGAAAGATCTCGGTCTTTCACTTGATTTTGATATAAATTTTATGGTGGTGAACTCAGAGAAAATCTGATTCACCACAAACTGCTTAAAAATCTTTAGTCAAACTCCTTAAAACTTTAATTAAACTGCTTAAAAATCTTTAGTCAAACTCCTCAAAACTTTAATTGAACTGCTTAAAAATCTTTAGTCAAACTCCTCAAAACTTTAATTGAACTGCTTAAAAATCTTTAGTCAAACTCCTTAAAACTTTAATTGAACTGCTTAAAAATCTTTAGGCAAACTCCTCAAAACTTTAATTGAACTAAGAGTGCCTTGCGCACTCTCGTAATATTCTTTTCAAGCTCCCAGTCTCTTTGGACTGCCGGGGGTATTTATTACTTCGCAAGAGTAACCGTCCGGTGGGCGGTAGAAGCTTTCCCTTGTTTATGTTATCGATTCAATGGAATTTTCGCGATCCGCGTGCAGATGAAATCATCCTCAGTTTCCGCACTTGAAAGATGATGACATCCGCTAATAGGGCTAATCGCTTATTAGTTCCAATATTTATTTTTGATGTCGCCGGACAGTCGCTCCCGCTCTGTTTACAGCAGTATCACGAATGGAAGTTATCACAAGCTGAAATAAAACTAAAAATAAGCAATAGAACATGACATCACATATAAAAAAGAACAAACACAAGGAATAAACAACATTTTTTTTCTCATTCATTTATTGAAAAAAAGGGGAATTACATTTTAATTCCATTAATTCCACAAAATATCTGAAGAGTTGCACTTAGTGAAGAGACACAAATTTAACTTCAATTTTGTAGAGATGGCCTCCATAATGCCATCTGATTCTACACTCATGAATCGGCCGCTAAATCCCTTGGGTGCAACAAATCTTTTTGGTACTCCTTTATCCAGGACCACAAAAAGGTAGGACGATTCCAATTCCTGGATCGCCTGCTCCTCGGAAGCTGATAACATATTATCAGTGATGTCTGTCACAGAGTTCAACAATTTCAGGGTTTTAGATTTTAACCCATGAGGGAAAACGACGAGGATATGGCCTAAATCGACCATATCCATTAACTCGCCCAAGGCGAGATAAAAACTCCTCCGCTCAGGCGCGGCTCGGAAGACGAGAAAATTATATTTAGACATGTTGTTCTAACAAATTTCAATTCAAAACTAAAAACTTAGAACAGATTCAAAAAATTCCTCTTAAAAATTTTTTTTAAGGATACTGAATGTATGAGGGTGGGGTAACTGAGAAAACAGGTAAAAGAAAAACGTTTAAATGTTTCAATACACATCTACAACCACAACTTTAAATATTATAAGGGAAATTATTTAACGTATACACATAAGTTGTCACTAAATGTTAATGATATTTTTATATAATATAATTCTATTATTAATAATAATAATAAATATTTTTTTTTTATCTAAAAATATTATAACTCTTTTATATACATTAATGTATTTTTTTTTAATCCAATTATTATAGAATTTATCGAAAAAAAAATTTTCTGATTAATCTAAGATTTTCATTATTAAAAACCTAGAACTTAGAGAAAAAATATTAAACAAAATTTATAATAAGAATTTTATAAAGCAAATAGAAGGGATTCCGAAGTACCATAAGTAATTTTAATCACTGTACAAAAAAGGAAAACCCCCAAAGTAACGCAGAGCAATAATAATCAAAATAGTAAAAGTCAATGATTTTTTCCTTTTTCTCTAAAACAATCCTTATGTCAATTAATTTGTTTTCCTGGTTTATACATAATTTTAAAGTCGTATTCTTCTAAACGAATTTTCCAACGCATTAGTCTTCATTAGCCAGATCAATGGTTTGTGATCTGTAATTATTGTGAACGCCCTGCCATGCCGCATAGATAAGGTCGAAATTGTTCCACAGCATAGATGATTGACACACTGTTTCTAGTCTTCCCAATATATGATAACTGTTTACAGTAATTATTCACTTTACAATATATGATATTTTATTAAAAAAAACTTTATGATACTTTATGAAAAATACTACAATATATGATGTTTTATGAAAAACAATTTTATGATACTTTATAAGAAAAAAATACTCAAATTCTAGAACCTTCAAATTACAGCGAGTCATTCCTATAGCTGAAATAGTAATGGCTACTTTCAGGATTTCTGAACCCCGTTTTATACTTGTCAGTAAACCACCCTTGGTTTCAGATGTTCACTGTGGTAAACAAGTTAGTGTAAACAGTTTGGGTTTTCATAAACATAATTTTATCATGACTGTAACCCTTTCTGAGCATCAGCTATCATGATTTCATCCTGTCTTTGTTTTTTCAAACAATGCCCGAAAATATCTGAAATGATCGCGGATTGTTTACAGTAGTTCTCATATCAACTACAAACAAACTGTATAGGGTTGGTTCATTGCTGTAAACAAAACACTTGCGCATAACTGTAAATAAAAAGATATTCGCAAGATCATATTTCTTAATTTATGATTAATTTGAGTATTTTTCCATTTATGACTTCATCTTAATTCTTTTTTATTTTAATGTATGGGACAGTTTTTACTTTATTACAAAAACAGTACAAGAAAATATTAATTCGTGGGACAATTTCTCGTTAAATAAAACGTTAAAAGTTAACAGCTCGGCGCTCAGCTTTATACTACTCTCTTCAGCCTCGGTCGTCTTGGCATTGTTGCTGCGTTGGTCGTAGACCGTGTTGCCAGATTGGTTACAGACTTCCTCTCTACATTGCGGGGTGTGAGGTGGTCTTTCTTTGCGTGGTGGATTCATCATCATTTCAGCTTGCGGCCCTGTCGTTTTGTATTTTCGTATTTGGGATACATGATAACATCCTACTGGTATTAACGGATTTTGTGACCTGCGATCTCGTAAGTTGTGCTACCTCGTCGTTTCAAAATGCCAAATGGCTTGTCTCTTTTTGGAACGAATTCGGACGTTGTGCCCTTTCTTGCGTTACTCAATACGTAGGTATTTACCAATACCAGCTCTCCTTCTTGGTACATTTTACTTTCTCTGTACCAAATAAAAAATTTATGGATCCAGTTCAACTATCGTCCACAAAACAAAACGTAGAATTAGATACTAGCCACAAGTGGAGCAATCCCAGAAATTATTCTCGATTTGCAGGAGAAATTAGAAAGGAATTCGCCGAATACTTCTCAGAAGAAGGAGGAATTCCGTGGCAGGAAGGTTATTGATAAGTTTTAAAAATATTTTATAAGTGATAAGAAATAAATTTATTTTAATTAAATATTAACTTGTTTAATTGCTTAAAACTTAAAGTAACTGTTATCGCGACGATAACCATAATTTTTAATTGTTCATTTGTTTTAAGAGAAACACCAACTGTTTTATCGTGAGGTTATTATTTCATTTATTAACTTAACATTTACGTTTTATGTGGTTACTTTCACATTCAATTTTACTTATTCTTTAATTAAATTAACATTTATGTTTTATTTATTAATTTTCACAATCAACTGATTTGTAATAAGTTTCAATGATGATGATGATTACAACGATGCCTATGGCTCCGTTATTTATTTTATCCTGCAGGTGGAGGAACCAGTAATTTAAAAGGCGTCTAAAAAGACTGCCAAAATGTTAACTGAGAAAAACAAACTGCTAGAAACTGGTATGTTGTTTTCTGTTGCGTATAAGTGAAACTGGTATGTTGTTTTCTGTTGCGAATGTATCAAATTTTCTTATAATTTCCTTTCCTAGTTTTTCAGTTAAGGTTTCTGTTTTAAATTTCCTGTTCGGATTTTTTTTATGCTCTGATATAAATTTTCTAATGATATTAGAAATTCATCCATCTGATTTCAAAGACAATTCTCTTGTTAACAATTTGTGCTCTGATTTTTGTTTTACTCGAAAATCATGAAAATTTGTTATTTTGGTTTGTTCATTTTTATTGAAAAAGAAATATGTATTAAAATTTACATTATATTTTAAACTTAACCTACTCTGATTCAAACATTAATGTTTCTGGTTATACTTTTTCTTACAATATTCATTAATTTTTATGATTACAATTATTATGATTATTATCGCTATTGTTATTTCAAGCAGTTGTTGGTTCCTATTCGATGTATTTGATGCTTGTGCGATGTTCTCGTTGATTACTACCTTATCTTTTAATAGCTGCTTTCCCATCGCATCGGATTCGTTGTATGTCCTTTTTTAGAGTTTTTATTTCTGATTTGCTGGTCGACAAGCTCACTCGTTGATAAAGCTCTGCTATTATTCTTCGTTGTTGATATTTTTTCCAGCTCTCTTCTTTTTTCGTTGTTTTGCTGCAAGCGTTGGTACCTTTACTTCTTGTTTCTTATTGGTTCTACTGAGGTACTCCTCTATCGTTATCCTTTTGGGGCCTGCTTCCTTCTCGATGGGGATGTACTTCGGGATGGTCTCTTTTTCTGTTGTTTTACTTATTGATTGCGGGATGTACTCCTCTACGGTGCCGCACCACTTTTCAAAGATTTGGTCGAAGTCTTCTTTTGCTAAAGGTGTTTCCATCTGAAGTCAGTCTTTCTTCTTAGATTCGTAGAATGGTCCGCAGGATCGCCATGTAATAAGTGATGTAATAAGTTTCAATGATGATGACTTATTACAGATTCTTTTCGAACTGATTCCTTTTAACTGCACTTGACTTTCACTGACTGGCCCCTTACCGTCATGGCCCTTTTATTGGTGAACTCCCTTCTTTTGGAAGCACCTCGTCGATTGGCTTACAGCCAATCGAAAACTTCGTTAAGTGTCCACTCGAAAGCTGATTGACTCCAGTTGGACTTCCAACGATGCATTCCATCAGCTTGAGTGATCATTACTTTTCCGGGTTGCGTAAATGTACTTTCTTGGAAACATTCATAAATCGTGCGATTTTTGGATGTTTCTATTTGTTCTTTGTTTCAAAGGGAATATCTCATATTTCGTTAGATTTGAAGGATATTCCCTTCGAAATGGTTTATACCTAGTCGTGTGGATGGTCAGTTATGACATAACTAAAGACAATAAAAAGTTATTGAAAATCATCGACGTCGAATACTTTGTCCATGGCACACTGTAGCAAATCATTTTCTATCATTTCTTCATTTAAAACACTAGAAGTTAAGGTTGTTGGTGTAGGTATGGGTTTTGATTCCTGCAACGGCGCGTTTTTTAAAATCTGCACTTTCAGAATTTGCGGTTTATTGCTGGAACTGGTACTCGGGAAACTATACATCGAATTTGGCGATGGTGAGGGAATATTCCTCAAAAAACTAAGTTTTCCAAATTTGTTATCGCGACGATAAACGTAGTTATTATTTGTTCATTTTTTAAGAAGAAAAAGAAACACCAACTGTTCTTTATCATGTATTTATTAATCACCTCACTTAACATTCCATGAGACTTAATATTTAAGTTTTATTTATTACTTTACAATCAATATCACTTATCTTTTACTGAAGAAAAACAAAAAACTTTATCATTACTGAACAGAACTTTACTGCACCTTAACTGATTCTTGACTTTCACTTGACTGTACGTAACTCATACTCAAATTCTTGCTTTAACTCTTTAATGTATTTCTAAAATTTTAACTAATTTAATTTTTGCTAGACCCGGCGTTCTCGGGTTAAAGTATTTTGCATAGTGAGCGTCTTCCTCATGCCCTAGTTAGCGTCTACCTCATGGAAGGTACATACTGTAAAAATTTTATTTTTTATTTTTTGACGTTTGGTATAAAAATCCAGAAAATCGGTAGTTTTTAGATTTTTGTGCTAATTTACGTTAATATAGCTTTCGATTAAAGAAAAAAATCATTAAAATCGGGTATGGATTATTCTAAATCCTTATTTTTATACATGTAGGTAGATGCTCTTTTTATTTACGAGACATGAAGATGTCGTAGGTGTTATATCTCTCGATCGTCCGAGAAAACTATTCGGAGCTTGACCGATTTGTTTCAACAACCAAAACTAACTCTCCGATTGAAAATTTTGATCTATTTACTGGTGTTGTATTATTTTTTTAATTTTATATTAACTTTTTCTCACCTTTTATTATGTAATGTTGTTTAAACTAAACCAATGTTGTGTTCTTTTTTTTTGTTACTTTTATTTTAAACAATTTAATTTTCTTAACTCACAATGTTATGGTTACCAATCGTAAAATACAATTATTTTTCTTTAAATACAATTCTCTTTCTTTCTTTATTCACCTCGAATTTAATAAACAGAGTAAATCTCCCTCATGGAACTTTATAATAATCATGGCACGCATCGCCAAAACGGTTCTCTCTCGGGTTATCACGTCACTGAAGGATATTAGAATCCTTGGTACACTATTAATATTATATTCACTTATTCCCCAATTTTGTGTTCCATATGTCGTGGTGTTTTTTAAATGAAAGACATACAAATAAAATGAAACGAAATGTTCTTTTTGTTTGCTATTAACTGGTTATATTTATTCACTTAATTTATACATTTATTTTTTGACTTTACTTAAGATTTTAACTTTTACAATTTATTCACTTAATTATATTTTTATTTTTGACTTCACTTAAGATTTTAACTTTTACAATCAATCGTTTATATAAAAAAAATGCGCGTTCACTTCATTTAAAATTGAATTCACGTTTATTAAAGGGCCTATCAAGATTTAATTTTTAAATTGTTTATACCCCTAATTTCATCGCGTATAACGCAATATTTTTGAAGGCCGGGGTCTGTGCCCGTGGCCGTTTTCTAAATTATTAAAATTTGTTATTATTTTTCTTCTACGCGATAAGTCGCGTAATTTTAGCTTTCTATGCAACGTTTAATGCACCGAAAAACAACTGAGTCTAGGTCGCGACTAAGGTCGCGGACCCGAAAGAACTGCTCTTGATTTGACCGTGCAGGTCGTTTTATAAAATTTTGCAAAGGCAAAATTCTTTACTATACTTTTCTTTTTCTCTGTTAATCTTTTAATTTTAAATCGATTCCATTTCATTTGGAATCGTTAGAAATTGTCGTGGGAGTTGGCCCATCCTATCGTTTAAATTTTCCTTATTGGAAAATATAAAAATTACTCAATAGTGGGGGGGAATTAATCTTTGTGTGATCTTAAAATATGAATGATTTGCCCAACCCACTTAGTTACATTCTCCTTATCTGAAATAAGGGGTGAACAAAGTCTGCTTGAATGCATATGCTTGGTTGTTTGCCCATCCTACTTTCTTAGTTCTTCTTGTTTGAGAATCATTCCCAAACAAGATAATTGTAAATTCCTCTTGCCCATCCTACTCATGAATTCTCCTTTGGAATTGCATAAGGGATGTTGCAAGGAGCGATTGATCCTTCGTGTGTGCCTATTGGCTAAAATCGAATTGTTTCAATCATGCGATCTATTTTCGACTTGTTCGTTTGGTATGAAAACCAACCGAACTCAACTTTGTGTTATGCATGAATGCATATTTGCTTATTGATTTTATCATTTTGGGTTTTCGTATGTTTGTTTGCATACGATTTAACTATTTTTCTTCGAAGGATAACATAAATTATAAAAGGGATGACTTTTATTACATCACTTGAAATATCTTACATGATTTTTCATTTTAAATAAAATAGTTTTGTTATTTGAACTTGTGTTGCACAGCGTTTAGATTTTCTTGGATTGCCGAATTGGCAAAATTGTTTTCAAAACTTTCTTTGATTCACAGTGTCATTTGACACCGTGAACACTTGCCCGGAAATCGTTGTTGATTTCATTTGAACTGTGGAATTTTTATTCCACAACACTGGTTTTAATTTTGGTTGATAATCCTGCAACGATTATCCGACTAATGAAAATTTATCTTGCTCGGTTACATTACATGAGCGATGCCTTGCGAAAATTCACTTGACTCGATTTTGTAACGACTTTCTAGTCCCCAGGAGTATGCAATTCGAGACTTTAAACAATTTTATTGCTTTCCTCGAAAAGGATTTTAGGGAATTGTTCGTACACGTGCAAACAATTCCAAAGGAATTTATCTTTTTTTTGTTATTAGGTCCCTTTTAGCGAAAAAGGGACGTCGTAAAATTTTACGAGTTATCAAATTTGACTTTGCATTTTTTATTATATACTGTAGTGGTTCGATGATTGTTAAATTAAACTTCACTGATTTATCTCGCAAGATCACTTAACGTTTTCTTAGAATTTCTTGCTTAATTTACAAGGTAAAATATATAATTTGCTTTACTAATTTACAAGATAACAGTTAGAATTAACTATTTCACAAGGTAAAAGTTAGAATTTTACCACAAATAATATACAGATGACCAGAGCTCAAAGAAACTCATGATACAATTTTTAACGATCAGCCGACAGAAGATCAGCCGACAAAAGCTTTTGACTTAAATTTTGAGCGAGAGTGGAGAGATAGTTTCTCGTCAAATCGTATGCCGAACACACACAAGTGAATGTAATAAACGTTTTGAATTTTTTGTATGATTGGCGCGGCGGTGGGGTTGTATAAAACAAGTTTACAAAAGCTTGAAATCATCTCAAAAGAACCGAAGACAAGGTTCTCTCCCAGAGGAAAAAGTTTCTCGTCTTTTAAAAGCTCGCTTGATTTGGTTTCATATAACATGGATTTCTTTGAGCTCTGTTCATCTGTATATTATTTGTGATTTTACTTTATTACTTTACAAGGTAAAGGTTTTACTGATCACTCCGACTCACAGTTTTCTTCTGCTTCACTTGATTGACAAAACTCTTCTCCTTCACTTGATTGAGAAAACTCTTCTGCAAGAATTTTCGCTTCGATTTGCCAGCAGCCGTTTGAGCTGCTGGCGTCGGTCAAAGGAATTCGCAGCGTAAGCGCGTTTGTTTACCATTCGCCTAAACCGTGGACAGCCACTTGTGTGCATCGTAAGCGTTTTCTTGCTTACGATGCTAGCGGTGTCAGGTTTCGCCTTTGGCCAACGGAAACGCTTCTGCTAAATAAGCAGTTCGTGCTCTCGCCTGCCAGGGCCGGCAATATGATAACGGTCAGGGCCGTCACAATACATATGTTAACCAGATGTTTAGAATGACACATTTCGTTATAAAAAACCAAGAAATTTTTTAGATAGAAATTCCGGACCCCTATTGTCGTGGTTTTTTAAAATAAAAAGACATACAAATGAAATTAAATGTTTATTCACTTAAAATTTTATACATTTATTTAAAATTCTAACTTTTACATTCGATAATTGTTAAAAAGAATACGCGTTCACTTTATTTAAAATTTATTTTATACATTTATTTCTTAACTTCATTTATTTAAAATTCTAACTTTTACATTCGATAATTGTTAAAAAGAATACGCGTTCACTTTATTTAAAATTTAACTCACTGTTGTTAAATGGCCTATCAAGAATATGTTTTTTAGTTTTTTTTTATGCCCCTAATTTCATCGCGTATAACGCAATATTTCTGAAGGCCGGGGTCAATGCCCGTGGCCGTTTTCTAAGTTTATTAAATTTTTGTTACTTCTTCTACGCGATAAGTCGCGTAATCTTAGTTTACTATGCAGCGTTTAAAGCACAGAAAACTACTTACTTCTCATATGCGGGAGCTCGCTTTTTATAAGGATCTTGAAAGTCAAGATCCCCTCATTATTTTTCCTTTTCTTTTTCCAACTTATGGTTTCCTATTGGATTCCATTTCAATCAGATTCCTATTACTTCGTATGGGAGAAATTTGCCCATCCTATTTCCAATGTTTTCCTTATTTGAAAAATTAGGTTCCACAATTGGAACTAGGGAAGGATCGAAAAATGTCGATCAGTAATATGTGGGAAAATTAGCCCAACCTATTTTCAATATTCTCCTTAAAATTGTGTAAGGACTTATACGAGTTTCAGTTGGATCTAGCCCAACCCACTTTATTGGCTTACGAATGTAGCATAAAGAGTAATTTGGACTATACCCAACCTACTTTGTATTATCTGCTATTACAGCATAAGGATACATGCAAGATCAGCTAGGATCATGCCCAACCTACTTTACATTGCTTGCTCATGCAGCACAAAGGATAAATGCACAAGGCACGATACGAGAAGTCTCTATCAATGTGTGTGTGAGTGTTCTTTTATTCCTGGTTTAGCATAAGGAATGATGCCCGAGTTTTTAGTTCATGTATATGAACTATTGGCTCATCCTTCTTTTAGAAATATCATGATATTAAGATATCATGATATTTGAAATGAAAATTTATGCATAGTGTGCGTGAAAAGGATTTCTTCTCATACGTTATCATGCATGTTCGGTTTTACCAGATCATTTGTATATTTTAATAGTTTGTTTCAAAACTATTTAATGACCCTTTCCCAGAAACTCAGACGCATATATTATCGAAAGGATAATTTATTGCGTCACTTGAGAATTTTACATTTTTTAGAAAAATGTAAAATTTCGTGAAATTTGATCTTATGGAAATGATCGAGGGTAAACCTGAAAGAACTCGGTTCCCTTTAATTTTATATTAAATTTGTTAGTGATGAATTCAGAGAAAATCTGATTCACCACATTCCTCCCCTCTTTAAAAAAGGAAAAATGCTAAAGGCATTTTTTCGAAAATATATATTGATTTAAGATTGGTTAAAGAAAAGAAAGTTATTTTATTAGTTTTAATTTATGAATCGTTTCGTTAACCGATTTTTGTTTGTTTTGTTTTTTAACATGTATATAAAAAAAATCTTCAGTCTAATATTTTCTTATCTATTTTACAAAAAAAATATTGTTATTCTCTTGATTTTTATCTTATTATTGTTTAAAATTCTATTTTTATTGAACTTAATGCAAAAAAAAATTTATATATATGTATATATATTTTTTTTATGTATTTGTAAAAACTTTTAAATTTTTATTATTGGAGTAAAATATTTCTCTCTTTTTATATTTATCATTTATGTTTTAATAATAATTATGTTATTTATTTGGAAACTAGCAAAATTGTAAAAAAAAATTTTATTATTTCCTAAAAAATTTTATATTGTTTTCAAGTTAACTAAATTGAATATTATGTTATTAAAAGTATGTTTGTGTCAGAATTTATATATGAATTCTTAAATTTAATGTATTTAATTGCTATATATATTTTTTTTTTAGATTAAATTAATTGGGGAAAAAAAAAAATTTAACAAATGTATCTAATGATATGAATAATTGAATTCTATTGAATTTATAAAAAAATTTTTTAGTTATATAAAGATTTATTTCTTATTATATTAATAATTAAGAAGTATATTATATATTCATTAGCATTTTAGTGATAAACTCATGTAATTTCTCTTTTCTTCCTTTCTTTCATTCTTTTATAAGATCCTGAGTTATGTTTGTAAATGTGTATTGAAGCATTTCTTCTACCTGTTTTTTTTTTTTAGTTACCCCGCCCTCGTACATTCGATATCTTTTACATTTTGAAGAAGACTTATTCAACTTTTTAGTTCTGAATTTAACTTTGACGAATAAACATGACGAAGTATATAATTTTATAGTCTTCCGTGCCGCGTTTGAGCGGAAAGGTTTTTATCTCGCCTCGAGGGAGCATATGGATATGGTCGATTTAGGCCATATCCTCGTTGTATTCCCTCATGGGTTGAAATCTAAAACTTTGAAATTATTGAACTCGGTGACGGACATCACTGATAATTTGTTATCAGCTTCCGAGGAACAGGCGATCTATGAATTGGAATCGACTCATCTTTTTATTGTATTTCATAAGAAGACACCACAACGATTCATCGCCCCAAAAGGATTTATTGGACGTAATATGGAGCTAAGTTCAGATTGCATCATGGAGGCTATCTCCACAAAGTTAAATTTTAATTTGTGTTTGATAGAAAAAAATTATGTTTCAGACATCCTCTGGAATTAATTTCTCATTTATAAGAAAATTTTTTTTTTAATAAATGAATGAAGAAAAAAAAAATAAAAATTGTTTTCTTTCTTGTGTGTTGGGGTTTTTTTTTTTATTTAAATAACCTCGTTATTATTACCCTTTTTTTTTTGGTTATTTTCATTGGGTCTTTCTTCTTGTGGTTCTTGTTCTACATTTTGTAATTTGGGATATAATGTGATAATTTTAGTGTTATTATCCGGTTGTATGTTTTCTGGGGATTGTTCTTTATCCTCTGGTTTATCATTTTTGTAAAAAGAATGTAAACATAAAGTAGTGACAGCGGAACTTATTGAACCAATTAATTTCCAACTCCATCCAAATGCTTTTTTCAATGTAATCAGATTTATTAAAGAATTTATCAGTTTCTTTACTATAATATATGTCATATATATACCCATGATTCCTGCTCCGGTATTTCCTATCATTTGGAAAATTTTCCAGGATTTGCTTAAAATGTTTTGAATTTTTCCTTCAATATAGTCAGGAGTAATTAAATTTATGGCTGATAGTCCTTGATTTCCTATATTTGGTTCTAGAAATCCTCGGGTAATTACATTTTGGACAGCGGGTCTTTCTATTGAGAATCTTATTTGATTCTGGTAGGCTCGCAATTCTTCATCACCATATATTCCTCCTGTTGCTAAATTTCCTATTTTAACATATTCCCATTTTTCTTCTTGTTTGGGTTTTAAAATTTCGGGTGCTTTATGAGGAACTAATTGTGGTGTAGAAGCAAACCACTGTTCTCCTAAATTAAAAAGTGGAGGCATCATTACTGAACAATCAATTTCGGTTCCCTTGGTCTGTAATATTCTATTGCGGGGTGTCATGAAATAGGATTGGTTCATGTATGTTACAGGTAATTTACTGTAACATGTATCCATATTTCGTGTAGCAACGGATACCGGTTGGCATTTTATTAAATATACTGCTTCTCCTAGTACTACTGCCGTATAACCAGGTGCTTTCATGTGGTTGAAGGCGAAATTATTAGGAGCAATCACTGCCATCCCTAAATGGGTGACTTTGGTGGCTCTGTCTAATTCGCAACTCCGTAGGGAAGCAGCTTTCCATAAATTAGTCATCTGTTGGCGGGTATGTTTTTCAACATATACAAATTTAGAATTTATGTATGTGAAGAGATCTACATTGTTTATCTTTGCTCCTTTCTTTGGAAAAAAATATTTCCCGTTATGGGTTTCAGCTATTAACAGCTTTGGATGGTCAGTTTGAATTACTGGAAATCCGCAAGCCAAAGTATCTGATTTTTTACTTAATGCAAAAATCATATCATCACTAGTTACAGTATAAATTGTTGATTTGTAACTTGGATTCTCTATTTCTATGGTTGCTTTCTCAGTTATCCCTTCCCATAATACTTCATAGTTATTATTTAAACAATCTCTTTTTTCTCCTATATCCCAAAAAGTTTGTCCTAATGTTATATCGGTACAAGTTCCTTTGGAATATGAGCAGGAAATTCCTGAAGTTAATACCACTTGATCTTCATTTATTTTTACCAATGTTTGATAGTCGACTAGGGTAATGGTATATTGTGCCTGCACTATTACACTTCTCCATTCTCCATATGTATCAGTATAGTATGCCCCTTCACAATGTGCACTTGCTGAGACCCATCCTGCTAGTGTCATAGTTTTTGTTATGCTAGCGTTAGGCTTTAAATTATTTATGAATTTATTGGGTCCAACTTTGTAATAGTGTTGTTGATGCATTTTTAGACAATCATCTTTTGTTACTTCATGTATAAAATTAACATGACCGTTGTGTACCTCACTAGAATGACTATGCATTCCACAGTGAGTAATATGTCTAGTAAAATCTACTTTACATTGATAAACATGTATTGGCATTAGATCAGATATTTGAATCAATTGAATATCAATTTTGGTTACATTTGGTTTTTCATCCGGAATGTTACATTCTCCCACTTTAGTCAAAGAATAAATTGTATGGCTGACGTTTGCATGAATGCAATCATATGCAATCAATCCCGACTGTGCATAAGAACTGGGTATTAATATAATTAAAAATATTATTATTTGTAAGGGTTTTTCCATTTTAGATTCTGGAAAAGAAAAGAAAACTTCCATTATAGATTTCTAAAATTCAAAAAAAAATTTTATTTAAAAGATATATTTGCCTGTATTATCCCTTTTCCCCTTATATATTTAATTTAAATTATTTTCCTGCTTCTATCTAAAGTTAATGTTTTATTTTCAACTTTACCTTATCTAACATATATTATTGTCCTATATAAAGATAAAAATTTTATCTTTCCTGATATAATTTAAGTCTATTATTATGTACTCGTCTATTAGAATGTTTTATTCTAATTATTGTGTTTAATTCATTTGGAATGAATATTACTTGATAAGGACCTGTCCATATTTCAGACATCTTGTTCTTTTTTGTGGCGTTTTTTAATAATACCTTATCACCTATATGAAATTTTACAGGATTTAATTTTCTATCGTAATATTTTTTGTTTTTTCTGGCAATTTCATAGCCTGTTTGTAATTTATGCTTTAATTCTAAAACATAATCAGAGTAATTGTATAGAGGTTCCGGTTGTCTTTTTAATTCGGTGGGAATCTCTGCTGTATATCCATACAATACGTTCATTGGAGTCATTCCAGTACTCCGATGGATTGTAGTATTGTGTACGAACATGGCTTGTCGTAGATGATGGTGCCAAGTTGTCGGATTTTTATCTACATAATTTCTTAGATATTCTACTAAAGACTTATGACTCCTTTCTAATGCACCGTTAGTTTGGGGATGATAAGCGGTAGTTTGGATTTTCTTAATTTTCAAAAGTTTGCATAATCTTTTGAAAAGTTCACTTAAGAAATTACTACCTTGATCAGTTAATAAGACTTTTGGTACTCCATACCGGCTTATTATCTGATCGAAAAATATCCTTGCTACAGTACTAGCTTCCATATCTGGTATTGCGTAACAATCTGTAAACCGGGTCAAATCATCCTGGAACGTTAGGATGTATTTTTCACCGTCTATTGTTTCTTCCAGAGGCCCGACAATATCTAAATAAACTTTGTCAAAAGGCCGATATGCCGTATTCGGAATTTTCATGGGCATTAAATGACCTTTACTATTTTTGTTTTTCTGACAAATTTCGCAAGATTTAATATACCTTTGGATATCTTTAGACATCCCTCTCCAATAATATTTTCTTCTAATATTATTGTAGGTTTTGAAAACCCCTTGATGTCCCCCTAAAGGATTATCATGAAAATCTTTTAGAATAATTGGAACTTCGCTAGGAAGTACCAATCGTATTTTGTCTTTATTGGTGATAATTTTCTTTGTCAATGGATATTGATTATCCGTATTCTGTGTTGTATATTTTTCATTTTTCGTTTCATTATTGTTGAATTTACTCTGTTGTTGTTCATTGGCCACCCTTCTTTGAGCTCGGGTTACAGCCCAACAGTTTTTTATTCCCGTTCTTTCCATCTTGACTTTTGGAATACTATGTATGTCCGCGGTTACTGTTATTATGGTTTTAAAATCACCATATTCCTCGCTTTCATAATCGGATGATTCGGATTCGTCATCTGATAAATTGGTTTGTTCGACTTTTGTGTTTAGTATTTCCTGACTTGGAATAACCGTGGTTTTTTGTGAATCAATTTTTTCCTCTTGCACTCCTGGAAAAATGATTCTACTTAATGCATCAGCGCACTTATTATACTTTCCAGCTTTGTGTTCAATTGTGAAATTGTACTCTGAAAGTTTATGGCGCATCTTCAGCAATCTAGACGTAGAGTCTTTTATTTGGCATTGGCCTTTTAAAGGTTTATGGTCTGTTACTATTGTAAACTGCCTTCCATATAGATAACACCTATAATTTTTAGTAGCCCAGACTATAGCAAGAAGTTCTTTCTCTATAGTTGAGTATCTCCGTTCAGCAGGATTTAAAGTCCTACTTGCATAGGCAATTGGCTGATCATTTCCAATTTCCCCTTGCGATAGTACTGCTCCCAATGCTTCATTACTTGCATCGGTTGTCAGTATAAACGGTTTTTCAAAATCCGGGTACGTTAATAATGGTGGAGTTATCAAGGCATTCTTTAAAATATTGAAAGCGGTTTCGCATTCATCAGACCATTTAAATGGAACCTTTTTCCGCGTTAATTTGTTTATGGGTTCGGAAATTTTTGAAAATTCCGGGATAAACTTTCTGTAATAATTAGCCAACCCCAAAAAAGATTGTACTTTCTTTACGGTTGTAGGTCTTGGGAATTCTTTTACACATAGAACTTTGCTAGGGTCTGGTTGTACTCCTTTAATAGTACATTTATGTCCCAGATAAATTACTTCTTTACTAAGAAATTTGCATTTTTCTGGTTGCAATTTCAAGTTAAATCTTCGTAATCTATCGAACACTTCCCTTAATTTTGTGTTATGTTCAAGTAAATTCTTCCCATAGATGACAATATCATCTAAGTAGACGAAACATTTCCAGCCTTGTAGTCCTGATAGAACATAATTCATGGCGTTCTGAAATGTTGCCGGGGCTCCCATGAGTCCAAATGGCATTCTTTTGAATTGATAGTGCCCAAAAGATGTACTAAAAGCAGTTTTTGGTCTATCCTCTTCGTCTACCAATATTTGGTGGTAACCACTGGCCAAATCCAATGTACTAAAATACCTTGAATGACCTAGTTGATCTAGAATGTCTTCTATTCTAGGTAATGGGTACGCATTCCCCACCGTTATCTGATTTAATTTCCGGTAGTCTACGACTACTCTCCATTTTTTCTGCCCATCGGGTCCCGGTTTTTTGGGTACCACTAATAATGGTGAATTCCATGGACTAAAACTTGGTTCGATAACGTCATTTTTTAGCATATCGGTTACTTGTTCTTGGATTACCTGACGTTGAGTCTCTGGTAATCTGTAACCTTTTTGATTTATGGGTGGATGATCCACCTTAATCGGAATTTTATGCGTACTGGCACTCGTATAAGTGAGCTTGTCATTACTTAAATGGAATATATCATTATATTCCCCGCAAAGTTCTATTAAGCTATCTTTTTCCTCCTGATTATATTCCGTATGAAACACTAGTCCTTTTATTATTTCCTCTAATCTCTTCTCATATCTTTTTCCCTTACTTGTAGTGGCAATATATTTTTCATTCTCTATTTCTGTATTAAGATTCCTTATTTCACAATCTTGTGCTAAAAATCCCTGTATCCTTATTCTTTCTAATTTCTCTTCCTGTTCATTAACATTTATTATGCTTATTAACGCATTATTTTCTTCAATTGTTGTTAGACTGTTGGCTAGAAATATACCTCCTTTAATTTCCTTTCGAGGGAAAATGATATCTCCTTTGCCAATGACTTCAATTTGAACAATTGATTCACTCCGGGGGGATAATTTTACATTTTTAATTTCCCCCTCTAATATTTTAGTTTTCCCTTTTTCATTATCTAGATTTTCTGTTTTCGTTTCTTTATAATTTTCCTTTACTATGGGTACCCTTATTATTCCTTTATGATTTATATTTTTACTTTCAATTTCCGATTCAAATTCTTCTTTCCTCATTTCTTTTTTATAATTTATTTTATTTCGTATCCTTCTTTTTTCGGACCTATCGTTTTGAATTTTATCCTTTTTGGGTTCAATCGTGTTTGTTATTCTTTCTTCAAACAAATTTCCTAAAATATTGCCACTATAAAGTTAAGTGCACACGATATGATCACTGTTCATATTTTTGAGCAAAAAAGTGTCCCAAACGTGTTCATATCGTGTGAACACCATATTTTTGTGTTCATACGTATGAACACAAGGCATATGAACACATTTGAACATGCCGTGAGCAAACGTATGAACACGACCTGTTCATACCGTGTGAACACTATTTTGGGACCGTATGAGCCCAGTTTGTAAAATTCGGACATATGATCACAGATATGAACACACTGTAACATTTGAACATGGGGTAAGTTTTCAACATGTTCAAATGTAAAATTTTGAGTCAAATTTGTGAGTAAATTCATGTTTTTGGTTTTTATTTGGGTCTAGTAGGTTTTAGATTTATGGCGTGGATGGCTCAGTCAGCTAAGTGCTTGCCTTGTGATCCAATGAGCAGTGGGTTCAAATCCCACTCAGGGTAAAATAATTCGATTCGAATTTGAACTTTTCTGTTCATGGACTTTAAAACACGGACCAATTTGGTCTTCGCCTCCAAGCTCCTGGCATATAACACAAAAAAAAAGTTTTCGACAGTTTTGTAATTTGTTGTGTTGTGTGCTCAAATGTTCTTAAAAATTGTTCATATCTGTGATTTGAACAAAACGATCATATCGTCTGAACAGTGTTCATACGCGCAGAAAAAATATGAACACAATGCATTTGAGCACATATGAACACACCTAAAAATTTGAAGCTTTGGGACAAAATGTTCATATCGTGTGAACACCTTTCATATATTGTATGAACATATGAGCATTTGAAGCTTATAAGCAACATATGCGTATGTTCATAAATATGTACAGTGATCATATCGTGTGCACTTACCTTTACTTTCAATAAAATCATCATTCTTTTTTATACTACTTTCTCTCGGAGTCTCAGTAGTATTAATCACTGAATCAATATAAATAGGTGAATTACCTATCAGATTCTTATGATCAAGATTGTTTGATTTTAAATGTGGGTTTTCTTGTTGGCTAAGTACATTCTCTAAAGAATCACTTTTATTAGTCTGGGAAATTTTCGTCTTTCTATTTAAACAATTTTCATTTTCTGGTATTTTTTCTTTTTTTATTATGTTCCCTACTTTTTTTGTAAATGGATTTAACTCAGTTCCCGGATTATTTTGGGAATTCATTTTTTCAAAAATATCATATGGTAGTATTTCATCTAAAGAGTTAATTTCTCCACGATGTTCTTTAGTATTTTTCCTACAATCGTTTTTTGATGGGTTACCATCCTGATTGTTGGTCTCTTTTTTGTATATTTTTGTTATTGTTTTTCCATTACTTGGGAATTTGTGTTCTGGATTAGATTTTTGTTGTTTAAAATCATTTTCTCTCATAACGGGTAATGGATTATTGGCCCTTGTTAGATCTATTGGTAGTTCACTATCATATTTAGGTAAATATAATCGCCTATTTGGTCCTTCTATATTTACATTTTCGGCTAGGAATTCGTTTCCAAGTATTCCATCACCGGGAATATGTAGTGAATCATCAACTATATGAAATTTACATGGAACAAGGTTTTGACCAATTTTAAATTTTCCTATACAAAACCCAAATGAATATGTTCCTCCGTTCATTGACGTTAGATACAATTTTATTTCTTTCCATATTTTTATATGTTTCTTTAGTTTACTTCTTTTAATTAAACTAACCTGAGCCCCAGTATCTACTAATAAATTCGCAACATTATTTTTTACAATATCCAACGGAATATTTACCATTGGATTTCGATTAAATTTTTGGAGCTCACTACACCCAGAACAATTCTCTTTTAATTTTGACGCCTGACTGGGGTGTTCACAGTCGGCATTCTTCGGTTTCCCGGATTTTGGTTTTTATTATCCCAGAGTCTTTTGGGGACGCAGTCTGCAATATTATGATCCACCCTAAGGCAAAAATCACAATATTTGCCTCCTATCGCCCGTATCTGGGGTGGCATAGGGGGTCGCACCGGAGTTTGTCTATTCAGCTCTCGACATTGAGATCTGATGTGTCCTCGCCTCTGACAATAAGTACAAATTGGTGTATTTCCAGGATTTGTATTTTGTCTACATTCTCGACTAGTGTGATTGGGTTTTCCACACTTATAACAGACAATCTGTCTATTATTTTCTCTTCTTGGGGAGAAGTTAGCATTTGGCCTATTCAATTGATTGCGGGGGGGGGGGTAATGAACCTCACCTGGTTATTCCTTTGAGGAGTAACTGGGCGTTCATCCTGTGTATCTTTCTCAAATCTATTTATTTCGTCTACTTTCTTTATTAGATCTTCTAAACCCAGATTTTGTGTATGCGTATATTGTTGTAAGGTTGGCTTTAATAACCCCTTCTTAAAAGTTTTTAATGCAAGCTTTTCTTGCTCTTGGATAATGCCTTCCGCATTTTGGGGGTATTGCTCAATAGAGGCTTCCCTACATTCACTCAATTTTTTGAGAATACGTCGGCCAAAATCCCTGATACTTTCAACGGATTTTTGTTTAATAGCCCGCAATTCGTCACATAAATCCATTGGTTGTTTATATGGTAAATATTGTTGAACAAGTAACTTTTCGTAATCTTCAAAATTTTTGAAGGTTACTGTTTGGGCTAATTGATAAGCTTCTCCCTTTAATGATAGCATAGGTAGAAACTTTAAAAAAGATGCTTCTTTATCTGTAGCTCCCAAAGTTTCATAGAAACTTTTAGCTATTTGGAGATGCCTATGAACATCATTTTTTCGAGTGGCGTTGGCTTCGCCAGAAAATGGGGGTAGAACTTTCGTTATGAAATCTACAATATCTTTTATTGGATCCATTTTCATTTCTTGTTTTACTTTGCTTTTTTCAATTAATAAAGGTTTACCTACTTTTAAACTATCTATTTGTTGTTCTAAATTTTTAATTTGTGTTTTATTCTCTACCAGTTTCAATTTGTTTTGCTCCAATTCCCTAGTCAATTGAGCTTCTTTGTGCAAACTTTGTTCTATTTGGACCTCTAATTCTTTTCCTATACTATGTTCAGTATTTTTTGCCCTGTTTTTTAATTCCTTTAACTCGTTTTTTGACTTTAGTAATTCCTGCTCTAAACTTTCATTTACTTCTTCTCCTTTTTTAGCTAAATCTTTTAATTTACTATTTTCCGCTTTCAGGCTGACTAATTCTGTTTTTTGATTATCATCTGATTCAGTCGTAATTTCTATTAATTTTTCTAATAATTCTTCGATTACTTCACTTGAATTTACTTCTAATAATTCTCTCTTAATTTTTTCAAGGGTTTCCGAATCTAATCTTAATTTCAGCTCCTTTACTAAGTTTTCTTTTAATTGGTCAAAAATATTATTTAAAGTATCTAGTTTTATTTTAGTTAATTCTAATTCTTTTTCCGTTTCTTGATATAATTCTAACCGTTCTTTCGTTAATACATTAGATCCACGACCTTCCATTTAAACTGTCCAATGCCATCAATTAATTTTCTAGAAAAAAAAAAAATTTCTGTTATTGAAAAATGAATCATCTAGGAAAACCAAAGTTCCTCATATTAAATGGGGGTTTTCCTAGGACGCAAATTTTCAGAAAATTCAGAAATTTATCTTGGAGTTTTTTTTTTTTTGCTTGGTCGTGAAGACCATTCTGTGGAGAAGATTAATTAGACTCGGACAATTTCGAATTTAATAGGTCAAATTTAATATCAAATTTCATATTTTCAAGAAAAATTCCCTTTTTTTTTTTTACCGATAATATTTTTACTTTTCACTTCCCGTACTCAGTGAATTTTTTTTTTTAAAAGAAAATTTTATTTTTGGAGAGATAAGGGAGAAAAGAGAAATACAAAACCCTATACATTTAGAAACTTTTATTTCCACTACTTTTCTTACCTCTATTCATTTTGTTATTTTTATTTATATATTTTTTTTTATTCGAACGCGAAAACTTATTTATTTATTATTAAAATTTTTATCGATGATCCCTGATGATTTGGATGTTCTTGTTGGTATGTTTTCCTTGTTGATGTTGCTCTTTTCTGTTATAGTTGTCGGCTCCCACGTAGGTGCGCGTTCACCGATCGCACTTTTGTTGTTCACCTGTTGGTGCGCGTTCACCGTTCGCACTTGTTGTCACTAACTTTTAATTGAAGTTCTTCCCCGTTGGTGCGCGTTCACCGATCGCACTTGTAGTGTTGCTCTTATTAAACTCTTTTAATTGATTAATATTTTTTTCCTGTTCAATTCCAGTTGTTATGTTGATAAATTGATAAAATTTGATTTTTTGTGCTTTGATCCTGTTATATAATCTTTTTAATATTGTTATATTGTATATTTTTCTCACCTTTTATTTCTTGATATTCTTTTAATATAAACACTGTTACATTCTTTTATTTTTATTTATTAATCATTTATGTATTTTTTAATATATATTCTCTTTAAATTTATTTCGGTTTAATAACTAATTTATTATAATCAGCAGCAGTTAGTAAAATCAACAGCACTTATTTAAACTGATATCCGGGCATATAATTTCCTCAGGTGAACAGTAAAGAATCACCAACAACAAAAGTACACTCAAACTTTGCTACACAATCGTGAAACCGAATCAATTGAAAGGATTGGAAATCAATGTACAAAATACTTGGGAAATGTTACTAGGATTAAAAACGGAACTAGTAATTTAATGTCGATAGAAAATACTATCGGTTCGAGCCGTGAATTGAGACTCCTCCACGGTTGGAGCCATGAATTCAGACTTACTAATTACTCCACGCATGCTTTCATCATCCGTTCTTCTTTTAACACCCACGCGCTGATCGATCATTTCTTATCGATCATCCGCGGTGGTCCCGGATTGCCGAATTGGCGAAATTGATTTAAGCGCTTTGTGTGACTCAATGTGTCATTTGATACGATGAACACTTGGCCGGAAATCATTGTTTATACAAATGTGGAATTGATATTTCATAGAATTTTACTTTGTTAAATATCAAGAATGGAATTTCGTTTAAGTGGATTTTTACTCCACAACATTCCTTCCCCCATGGACAAAAAAAAATGTGAAGCATTTTTTTTTTATTTATTTTTTTTTTTTTAAATATAGGGTTAATTGAAATTATGCTTTGAAATGAATTTAGCTGTCGATAATACTTTGATTTTATCTCTTTTTTTTTTTTAGATTCTTTCGTCAATTATAAGTGAAAATGTTTCTTGTTTTTTTTTTTTTTTTTTTTTTTTAAATGCTAATGTGCCGCATAAGGCGGACGATTCCAATTTACTTAAAATTACTTATTTTGAGTGTAAAATTTCATTTTTTACTTTAAATGTTAATGTGCCGCTTAAGGCGGAAAATTGCGATTTAATCAAAAATTTGTTGCTTGGGTAAACCTTATTTTGGGGTTTTTTTTTTTTTTTTTTTTTTTTTTTTTTTACATTTTAGGTATGGTTTTATTTCATTTCAATTTTCTTAACGTTTGGTTTGTTTTAAAAACAAAAATTTTAATTGATAATGAAGTAACAATTGGTAAAATAATTTACACGACAATGTTTGGTGATAAACTAGTATTGATAAAACATTTTTTTTTTTTTTTTTTTTAATAATTTTTACCGGTAAATTTGGATAAACGGTATTGTTTGAATCGACTGGTTCATTTTCGGATTGTGCTAAAATTTTTTTTTTTTTTTTTTTTTAATTCAATTTTGATTCCATCGGGGTTTGTCTGTCATGACCTTGATGGGAACGAAACGTGAATTAGATGATTGCCTAAATGTATGCAATTTTGCTTTTGCTGGACAATTGGCGGGTTTAGTTTGTGCATTTGTTGTTTTGAAACAGTGAGACCCATATATAGTGTCCGGAGTTTCTGTAATTCAATTTTGTAGTCTAATATAGGCTTTTAGATATATATATATTATATATATTGAGTTTGTTTTTTTTTTTTTTTTTTTTTTTCGCAAACGATGGCGAGGGGAAGTGAATTGGTTTTTGGGTTTTGTAAAGTTGTTTCCGTATTTTGGCCTGTTTAGATTTTTGATGAAAGGCGGGAACAAAGAATTTTGCCCAGACATCATAGAGCAGTTGAAATTGTATTGTCCCTGAATTTTTATTGCTCCTACTATTGCCCGGAGTTCCCGTTCTATTGTGCTATATCGTCGCTCAGCAGGGTTTAAAGATCGACTTGCAAATGCAATAGGTCGTTCTTTGCCCTTTTCGCCTTGCGTTAATACTGCACCAATTGCTTCTCCACTGGCGTCTGTCGTTACCTGGAAGGGTTGCTCGAAATCGGGATATGCGAGCAATGGAGGGGATACTAAAGCGTTTTTTAGTTTTGTGAACGCTGTCTGACATTTTTCGTCCCATTTGAATTTAGTATTTTTGCGCAAAAGCTTATTTATTGCTTCGGCTTCTTTGGAAAAATTCGGGATGAATTTACGAAAATAGTTTACCAGACCTAGGAAAGACTGTACTTGACGGACTGTTCTGGGGACGGGGAAGTCTTGGACACACTTAGTCTTTTGGGGATCTGGTAATGCGCCTTCTCTAGAGCATTTGTGGCCCAAATAGACAATTTCCTTTCTAAGAAATTGGCATTTGGATGGTTTTATTTTTAAATTGCTCTGTCGTAATCTTTGGAACACTTTCGTTAGTTTGGTTAGATGGTCCTCCAGGTTTCTTCCATAAACTACTATGTCATCTATGTACACAAAGCAATGGAATCCCTGAAGTCCAATCAAAACGGTGTTCATGAGGCGTTGGAATGTAGCAGGCGCCCCCTTGAGGCCAAAAGCCATTCTATTGAATTCGTAGTGTCCGTAAGGTGTGCTGAAGGCAGTTTTGTACCGATCTTCTTCGGAAATGGGGACTTGGTGATAGCCGGATGCCAGGTCTATTGTCGAAAAATATCTGGAGTGACCCAGCTGATCCAGTATGTCTTCTATTCGGGGAAGAGGGTATGCATCGCCGATTGTTACTTTATTTAACTCGCGGAAATCCACCACTACTCGCCACTGTTTGATTCCGTCGGCACCTTCCTTTTTAGGTACGACCAAAAGTGGGGAGTTATAGGGACTTCCGCTTGGAGCAATTATGTTTTCGTTGAGCATTTTTTCGACCTCTTCTTGTATGATACCGCGTTGCCGTTCAGGCAATCTATACATCTTCCGATGTATAGGTGGTAAATTAGGTAATGTAGGAATTGTGTGGGAACACTTTGTCGTCTGGGTTAAGTTTTCACCAGGTAAATGAAATATGTCACTATATTCCGCACACAAATTAGTAATTTCTTTATGTTCCTCGGTATTTAGATAGCGATCAAACTCAAGGTGTTCAATCACCCGTGTTGCGCGAGGATTTGTGTTATTCGAAACCAGATGGTTCACACTTTTTTCGGATAGTGTGGTTCCATCTGTTGATTGTTTGCACCCGATTGGGGAAATTCTGTATTCTTGTAGCGGCCTAAGTTTGGCCTGATAATTATGTACCTTGAACTCGTGTGTGTTCGTATTAATGATGCTGACGGCGACTTTGCCATTCTGCGGTCTCACGAGACAATTTCCAATGAACACTCCTGGGGCAATCTCTTCAGATTGACAGAGATGATCACCGGTTTGTCTGCATGGTAACTCGCAAATTCTATTTGTTCGTGGTGGTAGGGTAAAGTAACTGCAATTTCCTTGTTCTGGCACCACTCCCGTTTGTTTTCCGCAGGGTTTAACCTTGGTTAACGCCCTTCGGCTCGAATTTTCATTTTGGGGAATTGGTGGTTGGTGAGCGATTTTATTTTGCTTTGATTTGTTTTTATGAATTGTTAATTGACCTTTAATGCAGTCTATTGTGCAGTTGTCTTTAAGGATATCGTAACCCAAAATGCCGTCTCCCGGTATGGTGTTATTTTCTTCAATTATATGGAATTTGCACGTAATTGGGTTTTCCATTGGGATTTGCCGTGTGCATGATCCGAGGGTGTCACCTGTGCCGTAAGCAGTTGTGAGCTTTATCGTTTCGGATTTGTTTACTTTTGCGCGATGAGATAAAGCGTCCTGCTTGATTAGGCTCAGTTCCGACCCGGTATCAATTAATAATGTAGCTCGATTGTTCTTTGTCAAATTTAAAGGGATTGTGGCGACGCACTTTTGTTCAATGGGTAGAACTAGATCGTTCTTTTTGGGCTGACATCCATTGTTTAACGGAGGGTGTGGATGGCAGCCCCCCGTTAGTTTTCCGGTTGCGGGGAGGGTGGGTGGGACGATACGTTTTGATTTTGCCAAGTAGTTTTGGATCGACATTGAGACTCTATATGTCCGATACGTTGGCAGAACGTACATTTAGGCCGCATATTCATCGGACCTGGGCTAATTGGTCCAGTATTTTGGATTGTATTTATAGTGTTCTGCCTATTTTGATTAAATGTGTTTTGAGTTGGGTTTCTACCGTTTCCGGTATTCGGTGAACGAGTTGTGTTGAAATTGTTTTGTGGGTTTCGCAGAGGTCCGGGATTTACATTATTTGTAGGGCGATTAGCATTGGGCTGGTTTTGTTGGAACCGTCCAAAATTGCTTGCTCCTTGTTCATAACGATTGAAGTTGCTAGGACCCGGTTGATTACGTGTTCGGCGGGGACAAGTGTCTTGGTAATGTCCGTAACTGCGGCATTCAGGGCAGAAAGGGGTATTCTTACGCTTCCGACACTCCGCGTAAGTATGACCAAGGTTGCTGCAAAAACCGCATTGGATATTCGTTTTTCTGAAAAATTGCTTTTCGTTCGCGAAATTTGCCTGGTTAACTCGTGGTGGAATTGTGACGTTTTCATTATAGCCAAGGTTTCTGGGAACACTTTTACTTAAACTAGGCTCTGCATTAGCAGGTTGGATCAATTGTGTCATCGGAGGCGGAGATGCCCAACTAACCTCCATCTCCTCTAATCGAATTAATTTGGTAACGACATCATTGAATTTATTGCTCAAGTCTTGGAGCATATAAAAGCGTGCGTTTGGGTTTGAAAGCCCATATTTCAAAATATGTACCGCCGTTTCTTCCAGTTCGCCAGAAACAAGATCCGCGTTGTTTCCATGTTTTGCGTTTAGAATTTCCCGGCACTGATAATAAATTTTTCGTACTCGTGAAACGTATGAACCAATCGACTCACCGGGGAGCTGGTGGAGGGACCTCAATTCGTTCACTAAAAGATAATACGGTTTTGTTGGCAATAATCTATTTTTTACCAACGCTGTGAACTCTTCGACTGAGGTTATTGTTTGACCCCCAAGCAGCTCCGCCGCTCTTCCGCGAATGCGCAGTGACAGAACCTTGCACAGTGCTGTTTCCTTAGTGTCTTCTATACATTCTTTGACACTTTCACAGCACCGTACAAAATTCTTAACTTCACTTTCAAGTTGGGGACCCGGTTCCCCAAACAACATTGGCACCGTATTACAGACTAAATTACTTATCTCTATATATTGATCCATTTCGGTCTTACCTTGTTCTAGATTTGAGGTGTTGTTGTCCCCGTCTGGGGTGTTTATGCTGTCGTCTAGGTGTGCGGAAGCTTCCTTGATGGTTTCGCTGTTGCTGTTGACACTGCTATCGCTGTCTTGTAGTTTCCGCTGGTATTCGCGTCCCGATCGTAGATGTCCTGGCTTCGGTGTTGAAGTACTGGATGGCTCAATATTTTTTATAGTTTGCTCCAGGATGGATGTGATGAATTCTCTGCTTATGTCCTCGTTGGGGGTGTCGTGGCTCATTGACGATCTTTCCCCCGTTGGTCCCAAGGACTTTCTCCAGCGTTGGCCCCGGTGGACTTTTTCAATTGTTGGCCTTGATAGGCTTTGTCCAACGTGGGCCTATATAGGCTTTGTGGAAAATTTTTCTGGATGATCGTTGAGTAAACGCCGGGTTTGGAGAGTTTCGTCGGCGTTTTTCTCGTTCAACACACACGTATACACAAAGGAAGGTGAGAATTGCTCTTCCTTTCGTGGAGCTCGAAGGGTTTTAGCGATGCTATTCACTTCGAATCACTACTCCTTGTAGTCCAGCGATTATTCGTATTCGTGGTAAGTGTTGTAATTTTAGTACATCAAACAGGATGAGGATAAATTGGTTCGTCACAAACTTCCTAGTCAACCGGTCATTTCAAACTTCAAGTCTCACTTCGATATCAAAAATCACTAGGCATTAATTAAGTCCATTACTGACAAATCTTTTATTTAATTAAAAAAAAATTTTTTTTTTTTAAATTTTTATTCCATTTAAATTTTGGATTTAGTATGAATTTGATTAAAGTTCCATTATTTTTCTTGTAATAAATTAAAAACTTTAGATTTTTTGTTAGTCACTGTTTTCAAGCCAAAAGAAGTTTTTTCGCTGCATATATTCAGGCGAACTTGACCTTGACTGAAACAATTCCACACTGGCTTGCACAATTTTGTTTTAAATGTCTCTTTTTTTTTTGTATAACTTCACTATTTAGTTTACTTATTAAATTGATTAAATTGATTTAGTACAGTTCGCAATTCATTTATATGGGGGAAAGCGTTTAACACTTTTATAACTTTTTCAAATAGCACCCAAAGTTTTATTCAAAATACCGATCACTTGTTTTTTTTTTCACTTCTTCACGCAGGATCCACTAAATGTTTTTACCGGATCCTACCGGCTGCGCCAAAATGTTATATAGTATTTTTAATGTTGTTATATTGTATATTTTTCTCACCTTTTATTTCTTGATATTCTTTTAATATAAACACTGTTACATTCTTTTATTTTTATTTATTAATCATTTATGTATTTTTTAATATATATTCTCTTTAAATTTATTTCGGTTTAATAACTAATTTATTATAATCAGCAGCAGTTAGTAAAATCAACAGCACTTATTTAAACTGATATCCGGGCATATAATTTCCTCAGGTGAACAGTAAAGAATCACCAACAACAAAAGTACACTCAAACTTTGCTACACAATCGTGAAACCGAATCAATTGAAAGGATTGGAAATCAATGTACAAAATACTTGGGAAATGTTACTAGGATTAAAAACGGAACTAGTAATTTAATGTCGATAGAAAATACTATCGGTTCGAGCCGTGAATTGAGACTCCTCCACGGTTGGAGCCATGAATTCAGACTTACTAATTACTCCACGCATGCTTTCATCATCCGTTCTTCTTTTAACACCCACGCGCTGATCGATCATTTCTTATCGATCATCCGCGGTGGTCCCGGATTGCCGAATTGGCGAAATTGATTTAAGCGCTTTGTGTGACTCAATGTGTCATTTGATACGATGAACACTTGGCCGGAAATCATTGTTTATACAAATGTGGAATTGATATTTCATAGAATTTTACTTTGTTAAATATCAAGAATGGAATTTCGTTTAAGTGGATTTTTACTCCACAACAATCCACTGCTTTCTGCCACCCCTTGTCCTTTTTCTTTTTGGTTTTGTTATTGGTTGAACACTTCTATTCCGGTTCTGATATTGTTGAATAGTGAGTTTTTTAGGTCCTGGCTGGGGTTCTTCCTTAGAGTTTTCCTCCTCGAAAAAATTCACTCCTCTGGTTGGTGCAGAGTTTAACTCTTCGAACAGTTGATCTAGTTCTTCCTTATTATATTCAGACATGAATAATTTAAAAATGTTGAGGTTGTGCCCTTTATATGGACCGCTCAACTATTTTATTTAAATTGTTAAAATCGTTTTCCGTCGATATTATTATTATTATTATTAAAAAATTTTTTTACTTTAGTCTTTCTATAGTTTCACTTTTTGCTCTTTTAATTGTTTTTTTTTTTTACAGATTTCACTTTTGTCGGTTTTTTTTTTCAATAGTATTCGAAAAGTTTTTTTTTTACGTAATTTTGAAAGTAATCTTTTTTTTTTTTTACTTTTAGTTTTTTAATTGTCACATTTGTCTTTTGTTTTTTTTTTTTTTCACTAATTGTTCAACGAGTTTCACTTTTATTATTATATTTTTTTTTATTTCTTCCCGAGTTTGATTCGGATCACTGGATACGTTTAGAAAATAATATTTTTCAATAAAAAACGTATCCTACCGGCTGCGCCAATTTTATGTCGTGGTTTTTGAAAAGACATAAAATAAAATTACTTTAATGAAATAAAACAAAAAATTTTAGCTTAATTAAATTGTTTATTCACTTAAATCGAGCAATTGTTTTATCAATTATTTGGAATTTTACACATTCTTATTTTCAATTAATTTCTAAACAAACATTTTTTTTGTTTTCTTTATTTTTATGGTTCCTTAATTTTTAGTTGAATGAAAAATTATTCACTTAGATTTGTCTTTCTTCAATATTTAAAGTTTAAAATATTTATTCACTTAGCTTTGTTTTAATTCAACAATCAAATTTTTAGAACAAGATATTCTCTTAGATTTTATTTTTCTTCAATACTTAAGTTTCAAACAATTTTCACTTAGTTGTTTTTCTTTTTAATACTTAATAAATTTTTAACAACTTCAATTAGACTTAATTTCATTAAAAATTCGCGTTCACTTATTTATTAAAATTTCACTGTAGACTTAAAGGGCCTAACAAGACTTTTTATTTTTAGTTTAAAGGGCCTAACCAGACTTTTTATTTTTAGTTTGTTTAATCCCCTACTGTGTTGTAGCTGAGCGCAACTAGAATTTGGCATCCGTGTTAAACACTCGGCCTTTTCTAAATTTTTATTATAATTATGTTTTTTATTTTTAAGTCGCAACTCTAGTTGCATACTTTTTATTTTTTAAGTCGCGATTAAGGTCGCAGACCAGGAAGAACTTTTAGGTCGCGACTCGAGGTCGCAGACAAAACTAACTTGGCTCCAATATGCGCGTACCCGCTTTTTATAAGGATCTTGAAAGTCAAGGTCCCCTGATTATTTTTCTTTTTCCTTTTCAATCCTTTGGTTTTCCTATTGGATTCCATTTCACTCAGATTCCTATTTCTTCGTATGGGAGATTTTTGCCCATCCTATTTCCAATGTTTTCCTTATTAGAAAAATTAGGTTCCACAATTGGAACTAGGGAAGGATCGAAAAATGTCGATCAGTAATATGTGGGAAAATTAGCCCAACCCATTTTCACTATTCTCCTTAAAATTGTGTAAGGACTCATACGAGTTTCAGTTGGATCTAGCCCAACCCACTTTGTTTGCTTACGAATGTAGCACAAAGGGTAAATGTAATTTCATTTTGGACTATGTCCAACCTACTTTGTATTTTCTGCTATTACAGCATAAGGATACATGCAAGATCAGCTAGGATCATGCCCAACCTACTTTACATTTCCTGCTATGCAGCACAAGGAATACATGTAAGATTAGTTAGGATCATGCCCAACCTATTTTACATTGCTTGCTCATGCAGCACAAGGAATACATGTGAGTTTAGTTAGGATCATGCCCAACCTACTTTGTATTGCCTGCTAGCAACACAAGGCATGATACGAAATGTGTGCGTGAGTGTTTGTAATCCATTATTCCTGTTATTATTAGTTCATGTATTTGAACTATTGGTTCATCCTTCTTTTAGAAATATCATGATATTGTAAAAGGATTTCTTCTCATACGCTATCATGTATGTTCGGTTTTACCAGATCATTTGTATATTTTCAATGGTTTTGTTTTTTTAAAATTATTTTTCGACCCTTTCCCAGAAATTCAGACGCATAAATTATCGAAAAGATAGTTTTATTACATCACTTGAGAATTTCCATGTTTTCTTAAAAAAATGAAAAGGATTGTAAACTATGGTCTTATGGAAATAATTAAAATAATCGAGGGTATACCTAAAAGTTCTTGGTTTCCCTTTTGATAATTTAATAAATTTGATGGTGGTGAACTGAAAGAAAATCTGATTCACCACATTCGTTATGAACTATCTTTTAGAAATATCATGATATTAAAATATCATGATATTTGAAAATGGAAAATTGTGCATAGTATGCGTGAAAAAGGATTTCTCCTCATACGCTATCATGTATGTTAGGTTTTACCAGATCATGTGTATATTTTAATAGTTTGTTTCAAAACTATTTTACGACCCTTTCCCAGAAACTCAGACGCATCAATTATCGAAAGGAAAATTTATTGCATCACTTAAGAATTTTACATTTTTTCGTAAACTAAACAGAAAATGTAAAATATCGTGAAATATGGTCTCATGGAAATAATCGAGAGTAAACCTGAAAGAACTCGGTTCCCTTTGATTTTATATTAGATTTGATGGTGATGAACTCAGAGAAAATCTGATTCACCACACGATTAACCATCGAAACGAAAAATCAAAACATACCCATCGGCATGAGACTGCCAAGAGCACGGGGCAAAACGAAGGAAATCAATGCGATCCGAAAGATCGTCAATTCACTGAACTCTGGCCAAACAAAAAAAAACACTCAATATATATATATAAAAAAAGCCTATATTAGACTACAAAATCAGATTACAGAAACTCCCGACACCATATATGGGTCTCACTGTTTCAAAACAACAAATGCACAAACTAAACCCGCCAATTGTCCAGCAAAAGCAAAACTGCTTACATTTAGGCAATCATCTTATACACGCTTCGTTCCCCTCAAGGCCATAACAGTCAAACCCCTATGGAACTGAAATCGAACAAAAGAAAAAGAATTTTTTTTTTGTCATTAAGCACATTTATTACAAAACCACCTTACAAACCGACTCCTCACTGGAGTTCGTGGGTATAACCATCCGAAGAAAATGCAATCATGTGCAGATCCAGCGTTTGGGCAACTCCATGAAAGGCCCTCTCAGATACCCGTACAACTCTGGCGAGGGGTCCACCGCCGACCAACACCAAGTCATCGGAGTTCTGGCGCCATAGGTCGCCATGCGACGAAGCCTCCCAGGTTATCCATACCTAATTGAGGAGACCAGATGTCAAACAATTGACGAACTTCTGCGAGCACATAATCACGGTGAGTAGCTGGATACGCCAGCACCACTTTCCCCAAGTCGTTGATCTCTATTTCGGACGAACTTAACACAAAAAAGCCCCTCCGAAACCGCCGAGCTGAGGCATAAAATAATACCATATTCCTGGTAAATTAAAAAAAAAAAACATAAATCTTTTTGCACAACACAAGAACACAAACAAATATAAAAAAAAATTATAACAAAAGAGGAAAACTAGGATAAGAAAAGAACCTACAAGTTAAAAAAAAAGGGGGAAAACTTTAATAAAGAAAATCCAAACAATTTAGAACGCAACTGAATGCCGACCAACGAAAGACTGAAACCGAAACCGATAACTTAGATCAGGGAAACTGGTCAATCAAAAAAAAAAAAAGGAATTTCTTTTAAATATCCCTATCATCAGCTGGAAATATAAAAAAACCACAGTAATAAATTCAAGCAAAATAAACAAGGGCAATTAAGGGCACACTGCATACTTAACAGCGTCCAAACCTAACAACGCAATGAGATTTTCTCGTTTCAATAACGCACTTGAAGTAACCACTCAAAATCAAGAAAACCTAAAATGTGTTAATTGATTTGCGTTAAAAAGAAAAGTATGACCGAAATCAGTCAAAACAAAAACAAACCATAAATATTGGCCATTCAAGTTGTTCTTGACATCTCAAGTGCCATAGCAACCCAAAACATTCATAAAACATTAAAATAAAAGAGAAAAACCATCATCATAATCTCGTATTTCGTTTTAGGAACCCTTGCAGTCAAAATGCTGATCTTGATTTTGGCGTTTTTTCTGAGCGAAATTCAGGCGGAATCCGGTCTAATTAGACCGGGAACAAAAGATAAGCCATGATTTCGCCAGCCACTTTCGTGTACAATCATATGAAGGCACCCGGGTACACTGCTATAGTGCTGGGAGAAGTGGTATATCTAATAAAATGTCTACCGGTGTCTGTCAGTACTCGTCAAACCCAAGAGTGCTATAATGAACTACCCGTTTCATACATCAACGAATCGTATTTCATGACCGCGCGCAAGCAAGGGAACGCAAATACAATGCTCCACGGTACTACCTCCATTGTATAACCTGGGTGGAACTTGGTACGCACACCTACCCCAACTAGTACCCAGAAAGGGACCTCAAATACTAGCCCCACTCACAACAGACAGATAGGAATACGCAAACATAGTAGGGATGTTCACATGGAAAAAATATATCGATATTCGATATATCGATATTCAAAAAAAAATATCAATATCGGAGTTCGATATATCGAAAAAAGTATCGATATATCGATATATCGAAATTTTTTTTGAAGCCGTGAGCCAGTGCGAAATGGAAAAAAATCATTTGGACAAGCAAGGAAGCAACTTCATTGCACCGAGGGACCGTAAAAATCATAAAAATTTAAATTCCGCTATCCTGTAAAAAAAATTTTTTTTAAAGCTGTTTTCTTTTTAAATGGCACACGGACATACCGAAATCTTATACATTTTCTCGCCATATTATTTGGACGAAACATTTAAAATAAATGGGGTATGAAAAACGCGAAAAAGTGGATTTTTCTAACTTCTCTGTTTATTATTTATGTTACAGATATTACATATTTGTTGTACAGATATTATATAATTTGAAAATAAATGTGCAGATGTGCTGAAAAAACAAAATGTATTCCCGGAATATATTAAAATATGTAAATATTACCTTGTTGTTCGGTTACACATTGTTAAACCCAATATTTCTCCGAAACAGTATTCAATAACACTCTTATTTTAATGTGCTCGTCGGTTTTCGATATTCTGATTTTAATATCGATATATCGATATATCGAAAAATAAAATATCGCCTTCGATATATCGAAATGTTATGTAATCTTTTATATTTCTCACCTTTTATTATTTGATGTCTCACCTTTTATTATTTTTTATAGTTTAATATAAACACTGTTGCATTCTTTCTTTTTATTTATTAATCATTTAGGTAGTTTTAAATATATATATTTTATCATTCTTATTCAACATGCGGATATGATAATTTAAACTTAATGAGACAATCAACAACAGAAATTTACTTACAAGATTGTTTTGACGTTCACTTATTACCAGAAAACAAAACTTCTTTAGTTCACCGAAAACCAACTCAATCAAATTGATTTGAAGTCAATGCACAAAATCCTCGTTAGTTGCACTGAGAAACTTTCGAATAAGAAAACGTTTCGGGTAATTTTCGTTAAGAGACGCGACACTTTGCGAAATCCCGAAAGCGGTTCTTTAATTCCTTAGAGGAACTTCTTCAAACACCATACAATAAAATTACATTAAAGGTTGTATTTCACTTAGAAAATATTACCGAGAATCAAATCGGAACGAGTCATTTAACGTCGATAGAAAGTGCTGTCGGTTCGAGCCGTCAATCAAGACTCCTTCTCCACGCATGCTTCAGTGGTTGTCGATATTCAAACCGCCCACGCGCTGATCGATATTTTTTATCAATCATTCGCGGTGGTCTTTTGTTTGCCGAATTGGCGAAATTGATTCAAGAGCGCGTGTCATTTGACACCGCGAACACTTGACCGGAAATCATTGTTTACACAAGTGTGGAATTTTGTTAAATGGAATTTTGTTTAAGTGGGCTTTTGCTCCACAACATTCCTTCCCCCGTGGACAAAAAAAAATGTGAAGCATTTTTTTGTTTTTTATTTATGGGGTTAATTGAAATGAGTTTAGCTGTCGATAATACTTTGGTTTTCTCTCTTTTTTTTTTTTACTCTATATTTTTAAATCTTCCGTATTTTCTTAAACCGATTTTTTTTCTTTTTTTTTTTTATGGTTGGTTATACTTAAAATTACTGGTCTCATGATCAACATTTATTTTTTATAGTAATGTGATGCATAGAGCGGAAAATTCTAATTGAATCAATATAAACTTACAATTACTTTTTTTTTTTATGCTAATGTGCCGTAGGGATGCTCATTAAATATCGATGCATCGGAAACATCGATGTTTCTGATTCGATACATCGAATCAACCCGATGTATCAAATCGGTCTGCATTTATTCGATGCATCGATGTATTTCTTTCGATGCATCGAAAAATTTAAATACGAGCAAATTTCTAATTACTCTGCAATTTTCTCTACCGTGCACACAAGGTTTTAGAGCTGGCCAAATAGAAAACAACCAGTCAGCAGCTGGATGAATATTTTGGTTTGTTTGCATACTAGTATCATGACATCTGACGGTAGTGGGTTTCGCTCAATTTGCTATATTTAAGTGTAGCAACAGCCGATAATTTCTCGTTTCGTTTTGTCACATCAATAGTGATGCAACGGGAACGTGCTTTCTTTCGTCGAGTATTAACTAAAAATTAATTACTTTTTCCTATAAATATTCATAACAAATTTCAAACTCTGGAGCGATCACCAGAAATTAGTTAATCGAAATTGGAGGCTAAATAAACTAGAAGACAGTCTTGGTGATGAATTATCGGTTTATTTAAGAAGCCCAGTAAGCCGTTTTAATGAAAATCCTTTAGAAGTGAGAGATATTAAAATGCAGTTTCCGGAATTGTACAAGGTTGCATTTAAATATTTAACTATGCTGGGTAGTTTTGTACCTTCAGAAAGACTTTTTTCAAAAGAGGCGCAGGTTCTCAAGGACTGAATCAACTTTTGTTTATGCAAACTCTAAATAAAGAACAATGGAATTTATAAATTTGTTTTATTTATTAAATACAGTACTATTTCCAATCCCTATTCAGTTCAAAACTTCTAGGCAAGCTGATTTCGATACATCGAAAAACATCGATGTTTTCATTCGATGCATCGTAAAACATCGATGTAGCATTGCGATGCATTGCATCGAAAAAAACATCGATGTTTTTTTTGGATGAGCATCCCTAATGTGCCGCATAAGGCGGACGATTCCAATTTACTTAAAATTACTTATTTTGAGTGTAAAATTTCATTTTTTTTTTTTTTTTTTTACTTTAATTGTTAATGTGCCGCCTAAGGCGGAAAATTGCAATTTAATCAAAAATTTGTTGCTTGGGGAAACCTTATTTTGGTTTTTTTTTTTTTTTTTTTTTTTTTTTTTTACATTTTAGGTAAAGTTTTATTTTATTTCAATTTTCTTGTTGGCGTTTGATTAAAAAAAAAAAAATTTATTTGATAATGAAGTAAGTAGCAATTGGTAAAATAATTTACACGACAATGTTTGGTGATAAAACTAGTATTGGTAAAACATTTTTTTTTTTAATCTTAAACTCTAGGCTTACATGTTTATTTTCCGTATTTTCTTATAAGGAAAAGAAAAAAAAAATGAATTTTTCATGTCTGTTGGTTAATAGTTATTCTTAAAATTATTGAACCTGGGTTCAACATTTGATTTTTAAATGCTAATGTGATGCATAGAGCGGAAGATTCTAATTGAATCGAAACTAATCTTAGGTTACAAATTTGGTTTTTGAATATTAAAATGTGCTGTTTATAGCGGAAAATTTTAATTTAATCAAAATATACTTAAAATTACTGATTTTTTTTTTTAATGTATATACATAAATGAAAATTTTTTTTTTTTTTTTTTTTTTTAAATAAATTTTTACCGGTAGATTTGGATAAACGGTATTGTTTGAATCGACTGGTTCATTTTCGGCATTTGTATCATTGTTTTCTGGTTTGACATTTTCGGGATCTTGACTTGTGGGTTCGGCGTTTCCTGTTTTGGCCAACTGCAAGATTAGGGTGGTAATCGCGGAGCTTACCGATAATAGTAACTTCCAGCTCCATCCGAAAGTGTGTTTTAGGGTGATTACATTGATTAATGCCGCGAACACTTTTTTCAGAGTCATGTAGGTGAAATAGAAGTTTTTGTATCATAGATTTTTTGGTGTTGCTTCGCCTTTCTCCTCGCTATGGGTACTCTTCGGCGATGGGTATGATTTTCGTTTTTATTTTGTTTCGATGGTTAATCGATGATGAATGTTGGACTTAGGAGTTTTTCTTTTTCTGTTGGCTATGGTAGGTTAACGTTTCTTGTTTTGGGGCTTAATTGAATAGGCGTAACCTGTTGAAATGAACTCGTCTGTGGTGCCGGCCTATTTGAATAGTGCAATTTATATCACTGTTTATTTTTTTGACTTCATATGGTCCTGTCCAGTTTGGAGAAAGTTTGTTTTCTTTAGCTGGATTTTTTAACAGAACCATGTCGCCGACGAAGCCATATAGGGCTTCCATTGGGGTTTTCTTGGTACCCATATGGTCCGTATGGTTGTGGACCATGGCTGCTTCTCCTAGCCAATCGTCCCATTCACCCGTGTATTTATCCACTACCGTGCGCAGGTACTCTACTAAAGGACCATGGGTGCGTTCTAACGAGCCATTGGCCTGTGGGTGGTACGCAGTAGTTTGGATTTTCTTAATGCGGAGCAGTTTACAGACTTCCTTGAAGAGTTCGCTCAAGAAATTTGTGCCTTGATCGGTTACTAGGACTTTTGGTACCGTGTAATATTTCAGAATGATATTACGATAGAAACAGTCAGCAACGGTGTGCGCTTCACAATTATTTAGGGGAAAACAATCTACAATTTTAGTGAGGTCATCTTGGAAAGTTAGTATGAACCTGTTACCTTTTTGGGAGACCGGAAGAGGTCCTACAATGTCTAAAAAGACTTTGTCGAAAGGCTTGAAAGGTGTGTTACTGATGACCATAGGCATTTTAGTGGGATTAGCTTTCTTATTCCGCTGGCATAATTCGCATTTACGGATATATTTTCTTATGTGCGTGAGCATGTTTTTCCATTTGTACTCTCTGCTTATGCGTTTGTATGTTTTGCACACTCCCGTGTGTCCACCAAGTGGTGAACTATGGTAGTCTTTTAATATTTTCTCGATGTCTTTTGGGTTTGTTAGTAAGATTGGTTCGTTTTCTCCCACAGGTGTTGTGCGCTGTTGGGATTCAGGAGTTTCATCGCTTTGGTTTACAGCCGGATTGTTGTCGACCGGCTCATTTTCCTCAGGGATTGGTGGGGTTTCTTGATTTTGGTTGAGTTGTTTTGCTCGTTTTTGGGCTCTAGTAATTACGGCCATTAAATTGTTGTTGATGGGCTTTGAATCCGTTTGTTCGTTGCTCATTCCGGGAATTCTACTCAATGCGTCAGCGCATTTATTCATTCGTCCTGGCAGATATTCTATTGTGTAGTCATATTCGGACAACTTGTGGTGGAATCGCACTAGTCTGGTAGTGGGATCTTTTACGTTAAAAACTCCCTTTAATGGTTTATGATCGGTATAAATCGTGAATTTTCTACCGTATAGGTAACATCGGTAGTTTTTTATTGCCCATACTATTGCCAGGAGTTCCCGTTCTATTGTGCTATATCGTCGCTCAGCAGGGTTTAAAGATCGACTTGCAAATGCAATAGGTCGTTCTTTGCCCTTTTCGCCTTGCGTTAATACTGCACCAATTGCTTCTCCACTGGCGTCTGTCGTTACCTGGAAGGGTTGCTCGAAATCGGGATATGCGAGCAATGGAGGGGATACTAAAGCGTTTTTTAGTTTTGTGAACGCTGTCTGACATTTTTCGTCCCATTTGAATTTAGTATTTTTGCGCAAAAGCTTATTTATTGCTTCAGCTTCTTTGGAAAAATTCGGGATGAATTTACGAAAATAGTTTACTAGACCTAGGAAAGACTGTACTTGACGGACTGTTCTGTGGACGGGGAAGTCCTGGACACACTTAGTCTTTTGGGGATCTGGTAATGCGCCTTCTCTAGAGCATTTGTGGCCCAAATAGACAATTTCCTTTCTAAGAAATTGGCATTTGGATGGTTTTATTTTTAAATTGCGTCCTGCTTGATTAGGCTCAGTTCCGACCCGGTATCAATTAATAATGTAGCTCGATTTTTCTTTGTCAAATTTAAAGGGATTGTGGCGACGCACTTTTGTTCAATGGGTAGAACTAGATCGTTCTTTTTGGGCTGACATCCATTGTTTAACGGAGGGTGTGGATGGCAGCCCCCCGTTAGTTTTCCGGTTGCGGGGAGGGTGGGTGGGACGATACGTTTTGATTTTGCCAAGTAGTTTTGGCTCGACATCGAGACTCTATATGTCCGATACGTTGGCAGAACGTACATTTAGGCCGCATATTCATCGGACCTGGGCTAATTGGTCCAGTATTTTGGATTGTATTTATATTGTTCTGCCTATTTTGATTAAATGTGTTTTGAGTTGGATTTCTACCGTTTCCGGTATTCGGTGAACGAGTTGTGTTGAAATTGTTTTGTGAGTTTCGCAGAGGTCCGGGATTTACATTATTTGTAGGGCGATTAGCATTGGGCTGGTTTTGTTGGAACCGTCCAAAATTGCTTGCTCCTTGTTCATAACGATTGAAGTTGCTAGGACCCGGTTGATTACGTGTTCGGCGGGGACAAGTGTCTTGGTAATGTCCGTAACTGCGGCATTCAGGGCAGAAAGGGGTATTCTTACGCTTCCGACACTCCGCGTACGTGTGACCGAGGTTGCTGCAAAAACCGCATTGGACATTCATTTTTCTGTTAAATTGCTTTTCGTTCGCGAAATTTGTCTGATTAACTCGTGGTAGATTTGTGACGTTTTCATTATGACCAAGGTTTCTGGCAATACTTTTACTTAAACTAGGCTCTGCATTAGCAGGTTGGATCAATTGCGTCATCGGAGGCGGAGATGCCCAACTAACCTCCGTCTCCTCTAATCGAATTAATTTGATTACAACATCATTGAATTTATTGCTCAAGTCTTGGAGCATATAAAAGCGTGCGTTTGGGTTTGAAAGCCCATATTTCAAAATGTGTACCGCTGTTTCCTCCAGTTCGCCAGAAACAAGATCCGCGTTGTTTCCATGTTTTGCGGTTAGAATTTCCCGGCACTGATAATAAATTTTTCGTACTCGTGAAACGTATGAACCAATCGACTCACCGGGGAGCTGGTGGAGGGACCTCAGTTCGTTCACTAAAAGGTAATACGGTTTTGTTGGCAATAATTTATTCTTTACCAACGCTGTGAACTCTTCGACTGTGGTTATTGTTTGACCCCCAAGCAGCTCCGCCGCTCTTCCGCGAATGCGCAGGGACAGAACCTTGCACAGTGCTGTTTCCTTAGTGTCTTCTATACATTCTTTGACACTTTCGCAGCACGGTACAAAATTCTTGACTTCACTTTCGAGTTGGGGACCCGGTTCCCCAAACAACATTGGCACCGTATTACATACTAAATTACTTATCTCTATATATTGATCCATTTCGGTCTTACCTTGTTCCTTGATTATATTTAGGTTCCGGTCTGAGGTGTTGATGCTGTCGTCTAGGTGTGTGGAAGCTTCCTTGATGGTTTCGTTGTTGATGTTGTCACTGCTATAGCTGTCTTGTAGTTTCCGCTGGTATTCGCGTCCCGATCGTAGATGTCCTGGCTTCGGTGTTGAAGTGCTGGGTGGCTCAAGATTTCTTATGGTTTCCTCCAGGATGGATGTGATGAATTCTCTGCTTATGTCCTCGTTGGGGGTGTCGTGGCTCATTGACGTTCTTTCCCACGTTGGCCCCAAGAGCTTTCTCCAGTGGTGGCCCCGGTGGACTTTTTCCCTCGTTAGCCCCGATGGGCTCTCTTAATTGTTGGCCTTGATAGGCTTTTTCCCTCGATTGCCCCGGTGGGCTTTCACTTGTTGTTATTTTTCCGGAAAAAAAAATTCACTTCAGCATCAAAAATCACCAGGCATTAATTAAGTCCATCACTTTTATTTAATTAAAAAAAAATTTTTTTTTAAATTTTTATTCGATTTGAATTTTGGATTTAGAATGAATTGAATTAAGTTTCCATTATTTTTCTTTTAATAAATTAAAAACTTTAGATTTTTTTGTTAGTCACTGTTTTCAAGCCAAAAGAAGTTTTTTAGTTGCATATTTTCAGGCGAACTTGACCTTGAGTCATATAATTACACACTGGCTTGCACAATTTTGTTTTAAATGTCTCTCTTTTTTTTTTTTTAAACACGCAGGATCCACTAAATGTTTTTACCGGATCCTACCGGCTGCGCCAAAAATGTTATGTAATCTTTTATATTTCTCACCTTTTATTATTTGATGTCTCACCTTTTATTATTTTTTATAGTTTAATATAAACACTGTTGCATTCTTTCTTTTTATTTATTAATCATTTAGGTAGTTTTAAATATATATATTTTATCATTCTTATTCAACATGCGGATATGATAATTTAAACTTAATGAGACAATCAACAACAGAAATTTACGTACAAGATTGTTTTGACGTTCACTTATTACCAGAAAACAAAACTTCTTTAGTTCACCGAAAACCAACTCAATCAAATTGATTTGAAGTCAATGCACAAAATCCTCGTTAGTTGCACTGAGAAACTTTCGAATAAGAAAACGTTTCGGGTAATTTTCGTTAAGAGACGCGACACTTTGCGAAATCCCGAAAGCGGTTCTTTAATTCCTTAGAGGAACTTCTTCAAACACCATACAATAAAATTACATTAAAGGTTGTATTTCACTTAGAAAATATTACCGAGAATCAAATCGGAACGAGTCATTTAACGTCGATAGAAAGTGCTGTCGGTTCGAGCCGTCAATCAAGACTCCTTCTCCACGCATGCTTCAGTGGTTGTCGATATTCAAACCGCCCACGCGCTGATCGATATTTTTTATCAATCATTCGCGGTGGTCTTTTGTTTGCCGAATTGGCGAAATTGATTCAAGAGCGCGTGTCATTTGACACCGCGAACACTTGACCGGAAATCATTGTTTACACAAGTGTGGAATTTTGTTAAATGGAATTTTGTTTAAGTGGGCTTTTGCTCCACAACAGAAATATCGAAAAAAAATATCGATATATCGATATTTTTTGAACATCCCTAATTCATGTCGGGGATCAAATATTACTACGAAACGCTGTTAAAGATAACAAGCTGTCACCTATATGGACAGGGCCATATGAGGTCAAGCGAATTGATAGCGACGTGAACTGCAGTATACAAATCGGTCACAAGCTTAAAAGAGTACATTTTAACCGACTAAAATTATTCAACTTTAAAAAAAAAGCACAAAAACTGGTAGTTTTAGTAGAACATTTAATACAAAAACACATCCTACATCCCTGCTCCCCAGTGGAGCTCGTGGAAAAAACCATTGGCTGAGAAAGCAGCCAGGTGTAAATCCAAGAGTTGAGACGCCACATGAAGACCCCTCTCGTTCAACTGAAGTATCCTGGCGAGGGGTCCTCCACCAGCCATTATCAGATCATCTGAGTTCCGGCGCCATAAAACAACCGGAACCATAGACGCTCAGGCGGCAAAATCCCTCAGACTATCCAAGTCCAAGCGAGGACACCAAATGTTGAGGAGGCCCGGAATTTCTGCGGCCACGTACTCACTTTGATTGGCCGGATATGCCAGGACAATCTTTCCGAGATCATTAATCTCGATCTCGGAGGAACTAATTACAATAAACCCTTTCCAAAAGCGGCGACCGGACGCGTGAAATAAAGCCATTATCCTGGAAGAAGATTTATTAAAAAACAAAAAACTACACACCGCACAAACCAAACACAAAACGAAAAAAAAAAAACAAAGAAGAAGGAATTTTAATAACAATGAAAAGGAAACTTACAGAGTAAAGACAAACGAAAACTAATAAGACGAAACACGTAACCTTAGAAACGAACTTAGTGACGGCCAACGCAAAACTGAAGCCAAACCCAAAAAATTGGATCAGGGAAACTGGTCAATCAAAAAAAAAAAAAAAAAAGGAAAAGAAAGAAATAAAAATATTTTTATCATCAACTAAAGTATAAAACCCTTAGTCAAAAACCATAAAAAATAAAAAAAAAATTCAAAGTAAAATAACCAAAAAGTAATTAGAAGCACTCAGCATTCTCACCAGCATCTAAACCAAGTATGCACTTAAGAATGCATAAAGAAAAAGTTGAAAAATACAAATAACAACACTCCGTCAAGTTCCATTCTTATAAAAAAAAAGAAAAAGAAATTTAGGTATCGAAGTCAAGTGCAGGGGTGTCAAGACAAATCACCAAAAATGTGAAATCCTAAGAATGACATACAAAGAACATTACGTAATTAACGATAGTATGTATTAAGCGGCAAATTCACAGCTGCAACAAATTAAAATTCTTTGGTGTTTATATTTTCCCTAAACAAATAAATAAAATTTTTCAAAACAAAAAATTAGAAAAGACAGCCCATACAACTAACTAACTCAAAACATTATCCCGTTGTAGGAAAAAAATAGACATGAGGGGATTGAACACCGCAAAAATTATGATAACAATCATACTTATATTATGCCCGATAATTAATGCTTTCTCGGGACTGGTGGCCTATGATTGCACACACCCAAACGTAAACCATACCGCATATTCACTCATGAAAGTAGATGAATGTTTCATACAAAACGAACGGTTTTTTCCACGAGCTCCACTGGGGAGCAGGGATGTAGGATGTGTTTTTGTATTAAATGTTCTACTAAAACTACCAGTTTTTGTGCTTTTTTTTTAAAGTTGAATAATTTTAGTCGGTTAAAATGTACTCTTTTAAGCTTGTGACCGATTTGTTCAGAAAAAATAAAAATACAGCTGATACAATTAGCAGACGAAATTACAGTACATGTACCAATACAAAATAGACTTTACTCGCCACGCCACGTATTGTGGAATGCATGATCATTCAAGCGAAGTCAAAAATGGACACGTGAATTACCTTTTGGAAATAACAAAAGAAGAATGCATGAGAATGCACCGTGAAAGGACATTCAAAGTCGCACAAGAAAAATTGCTAACTAATATAAAAGGAAACACCACTTTTACTGCATATTTGCTTATTGATTTTATCATTTTGGGTTTTCGTATGTTTGTTTGCATACGATTTAACTATTTTTCTTCGAAGGAAAACATAAATTATAAAAGGGATGACTTTTATTACATCACTTGAATAATCTTATATGTTTTTCTTTTTAAAATAAAATAGTTTTGTTATATAACAAGTGGAAAAATTAAATCCTTCAACGAGGGTAATTCCAAAAGAACTCGGTCTTGATTTTAATATTAATATTAAATTTGATGGTGGTGATATCAGAGAAAATCTGATTCACCACACCATTTTACCCTTTTTTGTTTCTTCGTTGTTACTATCTGGAGACAGAAGATGACGAGGCCTCTTTGAAGGAGTCTCTGTTGGATTGTTCGATTCCAGTTTGACAGTAGGTTCCGTTTAATTTTATAATTTACGATATTAGATGCGTCGAATAATTTTATATTTGTTTTTAAACGCGCCTATTTTCCTCAGCTGCGATTGAGAGCCAAATTCTCCTTATTTTTATCCGTTTTCCAATTAATATTATAGTTTTCAAAATCGAACCAAAAAAATAACGTCTTTACTCCACTGTGTTGCCAACTCGTCTTCCAACTCGTCGTTGCCAACTCGAAAACAACTATCAAATAAGAAAATTGAAATTAAAAAATTTTGTGTTACTAAAAAAAATAAGAAAAATTAAAATTAAGAAATAAACATATAAGGGAACAAATGTAACTTACCTCGAAATGTTTTTTCCCAGTTCTCTTTTAATAAATCCACAAATTTTTTTTTTCTTTTCTCTTCCACCTAATCAAGGGAAACGGAGGAGAATCAACAAAACTTCACAAAGTAAAATTAAAATTAACACTATAATAGAATGAAATAGATACGCAAATAAAAAAAAAACACAAAACAAAATTCCTGTTATTAAAACATTTATTTCAAAGAGTAAATACAATTTTTAATAACAAAACATCACATAGAACAAAACATCTGAAGAATAACATTTCTTCAACAAACATAAATTAAAGTTCAAATGAACAGCAATGGCCCCCATAATGCCATATGATTCCACCTGCATGAAGCGACCTGAATAACCCCTGGGTGACAAAATACGTATTGGTGTCACTTTTGAAATCACTGCAAATAAAAAGGTGGATTCCAGCCATCGACACGGTATCCTTGGTAAAGTCCATGGCTGTTCCCAATAATTTTAAGGTAATAGTCTTCCTACCTAGGGGGAAGATCACGATGATGTGTCCCAAGTCAATTAGATCCACCAATGTACCAGACGCGAAATAGAACTCTTCCCGTTTCAAAGATGCGCGAAATATTAAGAAATTAAACGCGGCCATTTTTATTTTCTCTCGATTTTTTTTTCTTTCTTCCTTGTAAACTCCTCGAAGTTCAGTTTCAAACTACAATTCACCAAGCACTAAAACAAATTGATCCTCGTCAAACGTTAAGGACACCATAGGTATAAGGGTGGGATAATCGAACACAAGTAGGTAAAAAGAGAAAGTTTGATTTTTTTTTTCTTTTTATACATAATACAGAGAATAAAATTTCTTGTTCCATAAGAGAAATAGTAGGGCAAAGGAAGAAAAGAAAATCTATATTATATACATAAATTTGCCACCTAATATTAATAATTCTCTATATTACATAATCTAATTTTATTATTAATAAATTTTTTTTTCTTCTCACTTCTAGAAATGTTATAACTTTTTATATATTGTTCCGTACCGCCGGAAGATCCTAACCTAAAATACATAAAATTATAAAAATTAAAATTAAAAATATATACATATATCAAGATCAAACTTACCAAAATGAATTCTATCCATGCACCGGTAAAACCTAGAAAAGTCCAAAGGATATTTACAAAAATAACATAAAAAATTTACCTTTTCTATGATCATCATGGAAAACACAACAAACTTAAAACGTCAAATCCAAAAGTAATAAACATGAAACATTTGTAGGGTTTTGACTTAGAGGTGCTGAGATCTGTCAGATTTTTCTAGAAGATCGAACACATCCGGTAGAGTGCCTATAAAAACAGAGCAATACACTCAGCACCATCAGAATTCATCCAGCTGTCGAAGGATTCCGATCTACCAGCTCTGACTGGTCAACCGCTGTTTTTGCAGCCAACCGTCGTTTTTGCGACAAACCTACCAGCTTTGACTGGTCAACCGCTGTTTTCGCAGCCAACCGTCGTTTTTGCGACAAACCTACCAGCTTTGACTGGTCAACCGCTGTTTTCGCAGCCAACCGTCGTTTTTGCGACAAACCTACCAGCTTTGACTGGTCAACCGCTGTTTTTGCAGCCAACCGTCGTTTTCGCGACAAATCTACCAGCTTTGACTGGTCAACCGCTGTTTTTGCAGCCAACCGTCGTTTTCGCGACAAATCTACCAGCTTTGACTGGTCAACCGCTGTTTTTGCAGCCAACCGTCGTTTTCGCGACAAATCTACCAGCTTTGACTGGTCAACCGCTGTTTTTGCAGCCAACCGTCGTTTTCGCGACAAATCTACCAGCTTTGACTGGTCAACCGCTGTTGTTGCAGCCAACTGTCGTTTTTGCGACCAACATACCAGCCGTGCCTGGTCAACCGCTACTTAATCAACCCATCAGCCGTGTCTGGTACATTATTTTATAATCAACGCAGATCAATAGAATTATCATAAAGATTTAATTTTTTACAAATAGTCTATTTTAACGACTTTGGCGACTTTGAATTGATTGAATTATATAGACAAAAATTGAAAATATAAAGTTAATATATTTATCAATTAAACTCGCTGGTTTTTTATTTGTTTCTGTTCCGAATACACGTTTACTCGAGCTGTGCGTAAACATATATATTTACAAAAAAAAAAAAAATGAATGAAAAAAAAGTATAATAAAAATAAAAAGAATTTTGAGCAGTTTATAGATTATGGAATTTATCTAAAAAATTTCTGATTAATTTAATCTAAATTTTTATTTAACCTATAGAAATAGTAATAAACAAATATTATAATAAATAAGAAGTTTATAAAATTAAACTAGCGAGAATATGAAGATATCATAAGTAAAAATATATTTTCCCAAAGTAGCGCAGAAAAGCAATAATTATACTATCGATAAACAATTCAAATAGTAAAAGTTAATAATTTTTTTTTCTCTCTCTAAAACAATCATAATTTCAATTAATTTTACCTTCGAAAAAATGCTTTTTTCAAACACTCGGCCCTTTCTAAAATTCTATTAAAAATTTATTATGTTATTACTAAATCGCAACTCTAGTTGCAGACTTTTGATTTTAAAGTCGCGCTTACGGTCGCAGACCAGAAAACTTATCGCGATACTAGTCGCCGATAAAAACTTGTCTTAATTTGACCGTGCAGGTCGTTTTATAAGATTTTTGGAAGTCAAAAATCTTACTATTTTTTACTTTTTCTCTGTCAATCTTTTATTTTTTCATTGATTCCATTTCAATTGGAATCTTATTATTTGGCGTGGGAGATATGCCCAGCCTTCTTTTTAGAGAATTTCCTTAATAGAAAATTAAGTTCCACAATTGGAACAAGAGAAGGATCGAAAAATGTCGATCAAATATATGTGGGAAAACTAGCCCAACCTATTCTCAATATTCTTCTTAAAATTGCATAAGGAATAATATAAATTCAGTTGGATCTAGCCCAACCTACTTTGTATTGCCTGCTAGTGCAGCATAAGGAATGCATGTAAGATCAGTTAGGATCATGCCCAACCTACTTTGTATTGCTTGCTAAGGATAAATGCACAAGGCATGATACGAAAAATCTCGATCAATGTGTGCATGAGTGTTCTTAATCTATTATTCCTGGTTTAGCATAAAGAATGATGCCCGAGTTATTCGTTCATGTATGTGAACTATTGGCTCATCCTTTTAGAAATATCATGATATTTGAAATGAAAAAACTAACCATGGTATGCGTGAAAAAAGGATTTTTCCTCATACGCTATCATGTATGTTAGGTTTTACCCGATCATGTTTATTTTCAATGGTTTTGTTTTTTAAAATTATTTTACGACCCTTTCCCAGAAATTCAGACGCATAAATTATCGAAAAGATAGTTTTATTACATCACTTGAGAATTTCCATGTTTTCTTAAAATAATGAAAAGGATCGTATACTATAGTCTTATGGAAATAATTAAAATAATCGAGGGTATACCTAAAGGATCTCGGTTTCCCTTTTGATTTTATAATAAATTTGATGGTGGTGAACTCAGAGAAAACCTGATTCACCACAAACTGCTTAAAAATCTTTTGTCAAACTCCTCAAAACTTTATTTGAACTGCTTAAAAATCTTTAGTCAAACTCAAAACTTTAATTGAACTGCTTAAAAATCATTAGGCAAACTCCTCAAAACTTTAATTGAACTAAGAGTGCCTTGCGCACTCTCGTAATATTCTTTTCAAGCTCCCAGTCTCTTTGGACTGCCGGGGGTATTTATTACTTCGCAAGAGTAACCGTCCGGTGGGCGGTAGAAGCTTTCCCTTGTTTATGTTATCGATTCAATGGAATTTTCGCGATCCGCGTGCAGATGAAATCATCCTCAGTTTCCGCACTTGAAAGATGATGACATCCGCTAATAGGACTAATCGCTTATTAGTTCCAATATTTACTTTTGATGTCGCCGGACAGTCGCTCCCGCTCTGTTTACAACAGTATCACGAATGGAAGTTATCACAAGCTGAAATAAAACTAAAAATGACCAATAGAACATGATATCACATATAAAAAAGAACAAACACAAGGAATAAACAACATTTTTTTTTCTCATTCATTTATTGAAAAAAAGGGGAATTACATTTTAATTCCATTAATTCCACAAAATATCTGAAGAGTTGCACTTAGTGAAGAGACACAAATTTAACTTCAATTTTGTAGAGATGGCCTCCATGATGCCATCCGAACTTAGCTCCATATTACGACCAATGAATCCTTTCGGGGTAATGAATCGTTGTGGTGTCTTCTTATGAAATACAATAAAAAGATGAGTCGATTCCAATTCATAGATCGCCTGTTCCTCGGAAGCTGATAACAAATTATCAGTGATGTCTGTCACCGAGTTCAACAATTTCAGGGTTTTAGATTTTAACCCATGAGGGAAAACGACGAGTGTTGACACCTGCCCGAACACCCATAACCTAAAAAGAAAAGAAGACTAAAATCAAAACATAAACAAACAAAATACTTACCTCAAACCGCGCTCAAATACTCCAGTACTTGAGATTTCCACTTCAATCGATCTGTGGCCCTTGACCCGATCGGATCGGTTCGCCTTGTCTTTCCCTTTCGTACCAGCACCTGAAAGGAAAAGGCACGCACCACAAACATCACAAACAAACACCGACTTTGCCATCCATGCGCAAACGTCATGGAATTAGCAATTATCCACAGCGAACATTAGTCCTAAAGCTACATTCCCTAGAGGACACTTAGAGTACCCCTATAAACCATCATGACTAAAGTACGAGGAACGTACCATTACAATATCAACGTTGTGTACAAGTTTCTGCTCCACTACAGGAACATCCCCTCCACTATTTTATCGTAGATGGAAACCTTCCGCTACTTCGGCTGCTATAAAAGACACAGCTCTGCTCAAAGCAAGACACTTCAGTTTCGACATCCAACTAACAACATCCATTAACCAAATTCCTCACTAACTAGGTCGAATATCTGAAGTCCACTCGCAGAAGTTATTTCTGCCAACTAGAGGAAGCTACGCCTCTCAATCTATGGTAGTTAAACCATACAACCGCAGAAGTTAAGCTGCAAATCAGTGGTAGTTCCGCCACTCAATCTATGGTAGTTAGACCATACAACCGCAGAAGCTAAGCTGCAAATCAGTGGTAGTTCCGCCACTCAATCTATGGTAGTTAGACCATACAACCGCAGAAGTTAAGCTGCAAATCAGTGGTAGTTCCGCCACTCAATCTATGGTAGTTAGACCATACAACCGCAGAAGCTAAGCTGCAAATCAGTGGTAGTTCCGCCACTCAATCTATGGTAGTTAGACCATACAACCGCAGAAGCTAAGCTGCAAATCAGTGGTAGTTCCGCCACTCAATCTATGGTAGTTAGACCATACAATCGCAGAAGCTAAGCTGCCAATCAGAGGAAGATAGCCTCTCACCGCGGGAGTTATACCGCATCTCCTTACCTTCAAGAGCAGGAAGTCAACAAATGCCAGAGCCCGACGTCGAGAACGAAGCAGTCCCCGATTGTCCATATTTATTGGCGCTACTCCAGGAAGTGGACAACATCATAAGAGAACGTCAGGCCGGCAGAAAGAGGGAACCGCCATATTGGAGATTGGAGTACTTGTTCCGGGAAATGAGAAAATCCATGAAAACGAACTGAATTAGTCTTGTATAAACTTAAGGAAAATTGTAAGAATTAGTAAATAAAAAACCATTTGTTTAAACTTGATTGTATATTTGATTCGGCACCTACAAAAATATTGTTCGCGCATTTAGGCCCGAACATTTGGTCCTTCGAGCCGGATTAAATACAATCAATAATTCTTACACCTAAGTTACTGCACAACACATACAACGTTTTCACCATGCCGGAAAGCGACGACATCTGCAAGGTTCCCGCAACCATAAAGACTCTTACGAGCCAACAAACTTACAACTACAACCTACTTGTCAAGTACAAGCAAAACTACAAAAAGGACGGTGCTTCCCGCAAGGTGGGACACTATTTCCTCAACCGTATCTCCGGCGTCCAAGCATTGTGGAAAAAGATCCAAGACACCCATGACGCGATCATGGCTAACTATGACGACACCTACATCGCATTACCATATTTCGCCGAGGACATCTTCGCCAACGCGTCGGAATTTTACAGAGAATATTTAACCGAGTTGGAGGACCAACAAGACATACTCCTAAGATCAACCGAACCTCCATTGAGGCCCAATCAACAACCACCACCAACTCAACCTACCAATACGTCGAAACCATTCGACATCCGTCTCCCTAGAATCGAAATACCAAAATTCAATGGAGACTACCAGACCTGGACTTCGTTCCGAGATTTATATCTCTCTCTCATTCACGAGAACAACAACCTCCCAAACGTACAAAAGTTGCACTACTTAAAGAGCAACGTAACAGGAGAAGCAGAACAACTAATTCGTCACTTCGAAATATCTGCAAACAACTACACCTCCGTTTGGGAAACATTGGTACATAGATACGACAACAGACGAATCCTCGTCAACACACAATTACGAAAACTTTTGGAACAACCATCCGAAAGCACCGAACGAGCAGACACGTTGAGACGGCTCATTGACACTACTAACGAAAGTGTCCACCTACTACAAAATTTGGAAGTAGACACTTCCAACTGGGATCCTATCCTAGTCTACTACATTACTCAGAAGCTGCCCCCTCGCACACTACAACTATGGGAGCAACAACTTAACAACTGCCAAGAACTCCCGAAGTTCTCGGAATTGATGACCTTTCTCGACACGAGATTTCGCTCACTCGAGATGATCAATTCGCAACGTACACCAAACTCCTCGGAGTCAAAACAAAACCAGAAAAAACACACTTTTCTGGCAACCAGCAAAACCAAATGCAGTCTTTGCAAAGGGGACCACCACATTCGTCAATGTCCCAAGTTTTCACAACTACCAGTCCCTGAGCGCATTAAAACAACGAGAAGTAAATCTCTGTGTTTAAACTGCCTGGACCATGGACATTCACTAAAAAACTGCCACAGTAAAAAGAAATGCTTCAAATGCAATCGCTCACACCACACCCCCTTACATCTAGAAACTGCAGAGCCTAGTTCAACACAGGAAACCTCTAACGGACCACCGAATCGAAGTCCAACTACTGCTGAACCCTCAACAAGCACCGCAGCGAACGCGCTCCACTGTGGCCAACGAGAAGCAACAGTGTTGCTAGCCACCGCAGTAGTAAAGACGCAGACGAGAACCGGAAACCATAATCTGCGAGCTCTGATTGACCAGGGTTCCCAAGTTAATTTCTTAACTGAAGACGCAGCACAACGTCTGCAACTTCAGCGAGCAAAAACCAACACTACGATCGGAGGAATCGGTGGCAACAACACTAACATCTGTAAAGGCAAGGTCACATTGAACGTGAAATCCAGATACAACGATCAGGAGTTTACAATATCGTGCTACGTAATTCCCAAGATCTCAGGTTTACTCCCTTCCACGAAGATCCCAACGCAGTCCGGCGCACACCTGCGAGAACTTCCCTTAGCGGACCCGGACTTTGCTCATCCAAATCCGATCGATATATTATTCGGAGCAGATGTATATGCGGCCATATTATTGGAGGGCATAAAACCTGGAACTTCCAACTCACCCTTAGCCCAAAACACGCAATTTGGGTGGATTTTGTCTGGACAAATCAATCCAAATCCTAAACCAGAACACACAAGGAGCATACACGAATACCCAAAATTGAGCCACACGGTCACGGCTGACCTGCTAAGAGACATGCCCACCAGCAAGCAGGATTATCGTCACCCCCAACCAGTCCTGGAGGCGAGAGGAGGAACTTCACAAACCGACTTACTATCGGTAGGACCAGCCTTCCAGGCGGATACCGGACCCACATCATTGAAATGGCAATCGGCCAGGCCCATTGATTCGGCGAAAGTAGAAAGAATGTACGGTCAAACATTGACAGCGTCTGGACATCGGCCGCAACAGCGTGTCCACTTGCAAGGGGATCAGAAGTTCGATGTATTCAGATTTAATGTTTCCCAGCAACCAATACCTCAGGGGTCTAACAAAAAATTAGTAGCCTTGGAATTGATAAAACCTTTTGATCCTGGGATCCAATTGCAAGGTACACACTCAATAGCCAAATTGAGTTCCCTTCGAACACTCCACTAACTCACACCACTTGACGGTATGTATTTCTCATGAAATCCGGAGGATTTCATCGGGGGGGAGAATGTTGACACCTGCCCGAACACCCATAACCTAAAAAGAAAAGAAGACTAAAATCAAAACATAAACAAACAAAATACTTACCTCAAACCGCGCTCAAATACTCCAGTACTTGAGATTTCCACTTCAATCGATCTGTGGCCCTTGACCCGATCGGATCGGTTCGCCTTGTCTTTCCCTTTCGTACCAGCACCTGAAAGGAAAAGGCACGCACCACAAACATCACAAACAAACACCGACTTTGCCATCCATGCGCAAACGTCATGGAATTAGCAATTATCCACAGCGAACATTAGTCCTAAAGCTACATTCCCTAGAGGACACTTAGAGTACCCCTATAAACCATCATGACTAAAGTACGAGGAACGTACCATTACAATATCAACGTTGTGTACAAGTTTCTGCTCCACTACAGGAACATCCCCTCCACTATTTTATCGTAGATGGAAACCTTCCGCTACTTCGGCTGCTATAAAAGACACAGCTCTGCTCAAAGCAAGACACTTCAGTTTCGACATCCAACTAACAACATCCATTAACCAAATTCCTCACTAACTAGGTCGAATATCTGAAGTCCACTCGCAGAAGTTATTTCTGCCAACTAGAGGAAGCTACGCCTCTCAATCTATGGTAGTTAAACCATACAACCGCAGAAGTTAAGCTGCAAATCAGTGGTAGTTCCGCCACTCAATCTATGGTAGTTAGACCATACAACCGCAGAAGCTAAGCTGCAAATCAGTGGTAGTTCCGCCACTCAATCTATGGTAGTTAGACCATACAACCGCAGAAGTTAAGCTGCAAATCAGTGGTAGTTCCGCCACTCAATCTATGGTAGTTAGACCATACAACCGCAGAAGCTAAGCTGCAAATCAGTGGTAGTTCCGCCACTCAATCTATGGTAGTTAGACCATACAACCGCAGAAGCTAAGCTGCAAATCAGTGGTAGTTCCGCCACTCAATCTATGGTAGTTAGACCATACAATCGCAGAAGCTAAGCTGCCAATCAGAGGAAGATAGCCTCTCACCGCGGGAGTTATACCGCATCTCCTTACCTTCAAGAGCAGGAAGTCAACAAATGCCAGAGCCCGACGTCGAGAACGAAGCAGTCCCCGATTGTCCATATTTATTGGCGCTACTCCAGGAAGTGGACAACATCATAAGAGAACGTCAGGCCGGCAGAAAGAGGGAACCGCCATATTGGAGATTGGAGTACTTGTTCCGGGAAATGAGAAAATCCATGAAAACGAACTGAATTAGTCTTGTATAAACTTAAGGAAAATTGTAAGAATTAGTAAATAAAAAACCATTTGTTTAAACTTGATTGTATATTTGATTCGGCACCTACAAAAATATTGTTCGCGCATTTAGGCCCGAACAACGAGGATATGGCCTAAATCGACCATATCCATTAACTCGCTCGAGGCGAGATAAAAACTCCTCCGCTCAGGCGCGGCTCGGAAGACTATAAAATTATACTTCGTCATGTTTATTCGTCAAAGTTAAATTCAGAACTAAAAACTTAGAACAGATTCAAAAAATTCTTCTTAAAAATTTTTTTTAAGGATACTGAATGTATGAGGGTGGGGTAACTGAGAAAACAGGTAAAAGAAAAACGTTTAAATGTTTCAATACACATCTACAACCACAACTTTAAATATTATAAGGGAAATTATTTAACGTATACACACAAGTTGTCACTAAATGTTAATGATATTTTTATATAATATAATTCTATTATTAATAATAATAATAAATAATTTTCTTTTATCTAAAAATATTATAACTCTTTTATATACATTAATGTATTTTTTTTAATCCAATTATTATAGAATTTATCGAAAAAAAAATTTTCTGATTAATCTAAGATTTTCATTATTAAAAACCTAGAACTTAGAGAAAAAATATTAAACAAAATTTATAATAAGAATTTTATAAAGCAAATAGAAGGGATTCCGAAGTACCATAAGTAATTTTAATCACTGTACAAAAAAGGAAAACCCCCAAAGTAACGCAGAGCAATAATAATCAAAATAGTAAAAGTCAATGATTTTTTCCTTTTTCTCTAAAACAATCCTTATGTCAATTAATTTGTTTTCCTGGTTTATACATAATTTTAAAGTCGTATTCTTCTAAACGAATTTTCCAACGCATTAGTCTTCATTAGCCAGATCAATGGTTTGTGATCTGTAATTATTGTGAACGCCCTGCCATGCCGCATAGATAAGGTCGAAATTGTTCCACAGCATAGATGATTGACACACTGTTTCTAGTCTTCCCAATATATGATAACTGTTTACAGTAATTATTCACTTTACAATATATGATATTTTATTAAAAAAAACTTTATGATACTTTATGAAAAATACTACAATATATGATGTTTTATGAAAAACAATTTTATGATACTTTATAAGAAAAAAATACTCAAATTCTAGAACCTTCAAATTACAGCGAGTCATTCCTATAGCTGAAATAGTAATGGCTACTTTCAGGATTTCTGAACCCCGTTTTATACTTGTCAGTAAACCACCCTTGGTTTCAGATGTTCACTGTGGTAAACAAGTTAGTGTAAACAGTTTGGGTTTTCATAAACATAATTTTATCATGACTGTAACCCTTTCTGAGCATCAGCTATCATGATTTCATCCTGTCTTTGTTTTTTCAAACAATGCCCGAAAATATCTGAAATGATCGCGGATTGTTTACAGTAGTTCTCATATCAACTACAAACAAACTGTATAGGGTTGGTTCATTGCTGTAAACAAAACACTTGCGCATAACTGTAAATAAAAAGATATTCGCAAGATCATATTTCTTAATTTATGATTAATTTGAGTATTTTTCCATTTATGACTTCATCTTAATTCTTTTTTATTTTAATGTATGGGACAGTTTTTACTTTATTACAAAAACAGTACAAGAAAATATTAATTCGTGGGACAATTTCTCGTTAAATAAAACGTTAAAAGTTAACAGCTCGGCGCTCAGCTTTATACTACTCTCTTCAGCCTCGGTCGTCTTGGCATTGTTGCTGCGTTGGTCGTAGACCGTGTTGCCAGATTGGTTACAGACTTCCTCTCTACATTGCGGGGTGTGAGGTGGTCTTTCTTTGCGTGGTGGATTCATCATCATTTCAGCTTGCGGCCCTGTCGTTTTGTATTTTCGTATTTGGGATACATGATAACATCCTACTGGTATTAACGGATTTTGTGACCTGCGATCTCGTAAGTTGTGCTACCTCGTCGTTTCAAAATGCCAAATGGCTTGTCTCTTTTTGGAACGAATTCGGACGTTGTGCCCTTTCTTGCGTTACTCAATACGTAGGTATTTACCAATACCAGCTCTCCTTCTTGGTACATTTTACTTTCTCTGTACCAAATAAAAAATTTATGGATCCAGTTCAACTATCGTCCACAAAACAAAACGTAGAATTAGATACTAGCCACAAGTGGAGCAATCCCAGAAATTATTCTCGATTTGCAGGAGAAATTAGAAAGGAATTCGCCGAATACTTCTCAGAAGAAGGAGGAATTCCGTGGCAGGAAGGTTATTGATAAGTTTTAAAAATATTTTATAAGTGATAAGAAATAAATTTATTTTAATTAAATATTAACTTGTTTAATTGCTTAAAACTTAAAGTAACTGTTATCGCGACGATAACCATAATTTTTAATTGTTCATTTGTTTTAAGAGAAACACCAACTGTTTTATCGTGAGGTTATTATTTCATTTATTAACTTAACATTTACGTTTTATGTGGTTACTTTCACATTCAATTTTACTTATTCTTTAATTAAATTAACATTTATGTTTTATTTATTAATTTTCACAATCAACTGATTTGTAATAAGTTTCAATGATGATGATGATTACAACGATGCCTATGGCTCCGTTATTTATTTTATCCTGCAGGTGGAGGAACCAGTAATTTAAAAGGCGTCTAAAAAGACTGCCAAAATGTTAACTGAGAAAAACAAACTGCTAGAAACTGGTATGTTGTTTTCTGTTGCGTATAAGTGAAACTGGTATGTTGTTTTCTGTTGCGAATGTATCAAATTTTCTTATAATTTCCTTTCCTAGTTTTTCAGTTAAGGTTTCTGTTTTAAATTTCCTGTTCGGATTTTTTTTATGCTCTGATATAAATTTTCTAATGATATTAGAAATTCATCCATCTGATTTCAAAGACAATTCTCTTGTTAACAATTTGTGCTCTGATTTTTGTTTTACTCGAAAATCATGAAAATTTGTTATTTTGGTTTGTTCATTTTTATTGAAAAAGAAATATGTATTAAAATTTACATTATATTTTAAACTTAACCTACTCTGATTCAAACATTAATGTTTCTGGTTATACTTTTTCTTACAATATTCATTAATTTTTATGATTACAATTATTATGATTATTATCGCTATTGTTATTTCAAGCAGTTGTTGGTTCCTATTCGATGTATTTGATGCTTGTGCGATGTTCTCGTTGATTACTACCTTATCTTTTAATAGCTGCTTTCCCATCGCATCGGATTCGTTGTATGTCCTTTTTTAGAGTTTTTATTTCTGATTTGCTGGTCGACAAGCTCACTCGTTGATAAAGCTCTGCTATTATTCTTCGTTGTTGATATTTTTTCCAGCTCTCTTCTTTTTTCGTTGTTTTGCTGCAAGCGTTGGTACCTTTACTTCTTGTTTCTTATTGGTTCTACTGAGGTACTCCTCTATCGTTATCCTTTTGGGGCCTGCTTCCTTCTCGATGGGGATGTACTTCGGGATGGTCTCTTTTTCTGTTGTTTTACTTATTGATTGCGGGATGTACTCCTCTACGGTGCCGCACCACTTTTCAAAGATTTGGTCGAAGTCTTCTTTTGCTAAAGGTGTTTCCATCTGAAGTCAGTCTTTCTTCTTAGATTCGTAGAATGGTCCGCAGGATCGCCATGTAATAAGTGATGTAATAAGTTTCAATGATGATGACTTATTACAGATTCTTTTCGAACTGATTCCTTTTAACTGCACTTGACTTTCACTGACTGGCCCCTTACCGTCATGGCCCTTTTATTGGTGAACTCCCTTCTTTTGGAAGCACCTCGTCGATTGGCTTACAGCCAATCGAAAACTTCGTTAAGTGTCCACTCGAAAGCTGATTGACTCCAGTTGGACTTCCAACGATGCATTCCATCAGCTTGAGTGATCATTACTTTTCCGGGTTGCGTAAATGTACTTTCTTGGAAACATTCATAAATCGTGCGATTTTTGGATGTTTCTATTTGTTCTTTGTTTCAAAGGGAATATCTCATATTTCGTTAGATTTGAAGGATATTCCCTTCGAAATGGTTTATACCTAGTCGTGTGGATGGTCAGTTATGACATAACTAAAGACAATAAAAAGTTATTGAAAATCATCGACGTCGAATACTTTGTCCATGGCACACTGTAGCAAATCATTTTCTATCATTTCTTCATTTAAAACACTAGAAGTTAAGGTTGTTGGTGTAGGTATGGGTTTTGATTCCTGCAACGGCGCGTTTTTTAAAATCTGCACTTTCAGAATTTGCGGTTTATTGCTGGAACTGGTACTCGGGAAACTATACATCGAATTTGGCGATGGTGAGGGAATATTCCTCAAAAAACTAAGTTTTCCAAATTTGTTATCGCGACGATAAACGTAGTTATTATTTGTTCATTTTTTAAGAAGAAAAAGAAACACCAACTGTTCTTTATCATGTATTTATTAATCACCTCACTTAACATTCCATGAGACTTAATATTTAAGTTTTATTTATTACTTTACAATCAATATCACTTATCTTTTACTGAAGAAAAACAAAAAACTTTATCATTACTGAACAGAACTTTACTGCACCTTAACTGATTCTTGACTTTCACTTGACTGTACGTAACTCATACTCAAATTCTTGCTTTAACTCTTTAATGTATTTCTAAAATTTTAACTAATTTAATTTTTGCTAGACCCGGCGTTCTCGGGTTAAAGTATTTTGCATAGTGAGCGTCTTCCTCATGCCCTAGTTAGCGTCTACCTCATGGAAGGTACATACTGTAAAAATTTTATTTTTTATTTTTTGACGTTTGGTATAAAAATCCAGAAAATCGGTAGTTTTTAGATTTTTGTGCTAATTTACGTTAATATAGCTTTCGATTAAAGAAAAAAATCATTAAAATCGGGTATGGATTATTCTAAATCCTTATTTTTATACATGTAGGTAGATGCTCTTTTTATTTACGAGACATGAAGATGTCGTAGGTGTTATATCTCTCGATCGTCCGAGAAAACTATTCGGAGCTTGACCGATTTGTTTCAACAACCAAAACTAACTCTCCGATTGAAAATTTTGATCTATTTACTGGTGTTGTATTATTTTTTTAATTTTATATTAACTTTTTCTCACCTTTTATTATGTAATGTTGTTTAAACTAAACCAATGTTGTGTTCTTTTTTTTTGTTACTTTTATTTTAAACAATTTAATTTTCTTAACTCACAATGTTATGGTTACCAATCGTAAAATACAATTATTTTTCTTTAAATACAATTCTCTTTCTTTCTTTATTCACCTCGAATTTAATAAACAGAGTAAATCTCCCTCATGGAACTTTATAATAATCATGGCACGCATCGCCAAAACGGTTCTCTCTCGGGTTATCACGTCACTGAAGGATATTAGAATCCTTGGTACACTATTAATATTATATTCACTTATTCCCCAATTTTGTGTTCCATATGTCGTGGTGTTTTTTAAATGAAAGACATACAAATAAAATGAAACGAAATGTTCTTTTTGTTTGCTATTAACTGGTTATATTTATTCACTTAATTTATACATTTATTTTTTGACTTTACTTAAGATTTTAACTTTTACAATTTATTCACTTAATTATATTTTTATTTTTGACTTCACTTAAGATTTTAACTTTTACAATCAATCGTTTATATAAAAAAAATGCGCGTTCACTTCATTTAAAATTGAATTCACGTTTATTAAAGGGCCTATCAAGATTTAATTTTTAAATTGTTTATACCCCTAATTTCATCGCGTATAACGCAATATTTTTGAAGGCCGGGGTCTGTGCCCGTGGCCGTTTTCTAAATTATTAAAATTTGTTATTATTTTTCTTCTACGCGATAAGTCGCGTAATTTTAGCTTTCTATGCAACGTTTAATGCACCGAAAAACAACTGAGTCTAGGTCGCGACTAAGGTCGCGGACCCGAAAGAACTGCTCTTGATTTGACCGTGCAGGTCGTTTTATAAAATTTTGCAAAGGCAAAATTCTTTACTATACTTTTCTTTTTCTCTGTTAATCTTTTAATTTTAAATCGATTCCATTTCATTTGGAATCGTTAGAAATTGTCGTGGGAGTTGGCCCATCCTATCGTTTAAATTTTCCTTATTGGAAAATATAAAAATTACTCAATAGTGGGGGGGAATTAATCTTTGTGTGATCTTAAAATATGAATGATTTGCCCAACCCACTTAGTTACATTCTCCTTATCTGAAATAAGGGGTGAACAAAGTCTGCTTGAATGCATATGCTTGGTTGTTTGCCCATCCTACTTTCTTAGTTCTTCTTGTTTGAGAATCATTCCCAAACAAGATAATTGTAAATTCCTCTTGCCCATCCTACTCATGAATTCTCCTTTGGAATTGCATAAGGGATGTTGCAAGGAGCGATTGATCCTTCGTGTGTGCCTATTGGCTAAAATCGAATTGTTTCAATCATGCGATCTATTTTCGACTTGTTCGTTTGGTATGAAAACCAACCGAACTCAACTTTGTGTTATGCATGAATGCATATTTGCTTATTGATTTTATCATTTTGGGTTTTCGTATGTTTGTTTGCATACGATTTAACTATTTTTCTTCGAAGGATAACATAAATTATAAAAGGGATGACTTTTATTACATCACTTGAAATATCTTACATGATTTTTCATTTTAAATAAAATAGTTTTGTTATTTGAACTTGTGTTGCACAGCGTTTAGATTTTCTTGGATTGCCGAATTGGCAAAATTGTTTTCAAAACTTTCTTTGATTCACAGTGTCATTTGACACCGTGAACACTTGCCCGGAAATCGTTGTTGATTTCATTTGAACTGTGGAATTTTTATTCCACAACACTGGTTTTAATTTTGGTTGATAATCCTGCAACGATTATCCGACTAATGAAAATTTATCTTGCTCGGTTACATTACATGAGCGATGCCTTGCGAAAATTCACTTGACTCGATTTTGTAACGACTTTCTAGTCCCCAGGAGTATGCAATTCGAGACTTTAAACAATTTTATTGCTTTCCTCGAAAAGGATTTTAGGGAATTGTTCGTACACGTGCAAACAATTCCAAAGGAATTTATCTTTTTTTTGTTATTAGGTCCCTTTTAGCGAAAAAGGGACGTCGTAAAATTTTACGAGTTATCAAATTTGACTTTGCATTTTTTATTATATACTGTAGTGGTTCGATGATTGTTAAATTAAACTTCACTGATTTATCTCGCAAGATCACTTAACGTTTTCTTAGAATTTCTTGCTTAATTTACAAGGTAAAATATATAATTTGCTTTACTAATTTACAAGATAACAGTTAGAATTAACTATTTCACAAGGTAAAAGTTAGAATTTTACCACAAATAATATACAGATGACCAGAGCTCAAAGAAACTCATGATACAATTTTTAACGATCAGCCGACAGAAGATCAGCCGACAAAAGCTTTTGACTTAAATTTTGAGCGAGAGTGGAGAGATAGTTTCTCGTCAAATCGTATGCCGAACACACACAAGTGAATGTAATAAACGTTTTGAATTTTTTGTATGATTGGCGCGGCGGTGGGGTTGTATAAAACAAGTTTACAAAAGCTTGAAATCATCTCAAAAGAACCGAAGACAAGGTTCTCTCCCAGAGGAAAAAGTTTCTCGTCTTTTAAAAGCTCGCTTGATTTGGTTTCATATAACATGGATTTCTTTGAGCTCTGTTCATCTGTATATTATTTGTGATTTTACTTTATTACTTTACAAGGTAAAGGTTTTACTGATCACTCCGACTCACAGTTTTCTTCTGCTTCACTTGATTGACAAAACTCTTCTCCTTCACTTGATTGAGAAAACTCTTCTGCAAGAATTTTCGCTTCGATTTGCCAGCAGCCGTTTGAGCTGCTGGCGTCGGTCAAAGGAATTCGCAGCGTAAGCGCGTTTGTTTACCATTCGCCTAAACCGTGGACAGCCACTTGTGTGCATCGTAAGCGTTTTCTTGCTTACGATGCTAGCGGTGTCAGGTTTCGCCTTTGGCCAACGGAAACGCTTCTGCTAAATAAGCAGTTCGTGCTCTCGCCTGCCAGGGCCGGCAATATGATAACGGTCAGGGCCGTCACAATACATATGTTAACCAGATGTTTAGAATGACACATTTCGTTATAAAAAACCAAGAAATTTTTTAGATAGAAATTCCGGACCCCTATTGTCGTGGTTTTTTAAAATAAAAAGACATACAAATGAAATTAAATGTTTATTCACTTAAAATTTTATACATTTATTTAAAATTCTAACTTTTACATTCGATAATTGTTAAAAAGAATACGCGTTCACTTTATTTAAAATTTATTTTATACATTTATTTCTTAACTTCATTTATTTAAAATTCTAACTTTTACATTCGATAATTGTTAAAAAGAATACGCGTTCACTTTATTTAAAATTTAACTCACTGTTGTTAAATGGCCTATCAAGAATATGTTTTTTAGTTTTTTTTTATGCCCCTAATTTCATCGCGTATAACGCAATATTTCTGAAGGCCGGGGTCAATGCCCGTGGCCGTTTTCTAAGTTTATTAAATTTTTGTTACTTCTTCTACGCGATAAGTCGCGTAATCTTAGTTTACTATGCAGCGTTTAAAGCACAGAAAACTACTTACTTCTCATATGCGGGAGCTCGCTTTTTATAAGGATCTTGAAAGTCAAGATCCCCTCATTATTTTTCCTTTTCTTTTTCCAACTTATGGTTTCCTATTGGATTCCATTTCAATCAGATTCCTATTACTTCGTATGGGAGAAATTTGCCCATCCTATTTCCAATGTTTTCCTTATTTGAAAAATTAGGTTCCACAATTGGAACTAGGGAAGGATCGAAAAATGTCGATCAGTAATATGTGGGAAAATTAGCCCAACCTATTTTCAATATTCTCCTTAAAATTGTGTAAGGACTTATACGAGTTTCAGTTGGATCTAGCCCAACCCACTTTATTGGCTTACGAATGTAGCATAAAGAGTAATTTGGACTATACCCAACCTACTTTGTATTATCTGCTATTACAGCATAAGGATACATGCAAGATCAGCTAGGATCATGCCCAACCTACTTTACATTGCTTGCTCATGCAGCACAAAGGATAAATGCACAAGGCACGATACGAGAAGTCTCTATCAATGTGTGTGTGAGTGTTCTTTTATTCCTGGTTTAGCATAAGGAATGATGCCCGAGTTTTTAGTTCATGTATATGAACTATTGGCTCATCCTTCTTTTAGAAATATCATGATATTAAGATATCATGATATTTGAAATGAAAATTTATGCATAGTGTGCGTGAAAAGGATTTCTTCTCATACGTTATCATGCATGTTCGGTTTTACCAGATCATTTGTATATTTTAATAGTTTGTTTCAAAACTATTTAATGACCCTTTCCCAGAAACTCAGACGCATATATTATCGAAAGGATAATTTATTGCGTCACTTGAGAATTTTACATTTTTTAGAAAAATGTAAAATTTCGTGAAATTTGATCTTATGGAAATGATCGAGGGTAAACCTGAAAGAACTCGGTTCCCTTTAATTTTATATTAAATTTGTTAGTGATGAATTCAGAGAAAATCTGATTCACCACATTCCTCCCCTCTTTAAAAAAGGAAAAATGCTAAAGGCATTTTTTCGAAAATATATATTGATTTAAGATTGGTTAAAGAAAAGAAAGTTATTTTATTAGTTTTAATTTATGAATCGTTTCGTTAACCGATTTTTGTTTGTTTTGTTTTTTAACATGTATATAAAAAAAATCTTCAGTCTAATATTTTCTTATCTATTTTACAAAAAAAATATTGTTATTCTCTTGATTTTTATCTTATTATTGTTTAAAATTCTATTTTTATTGAACTTAATGCAAAAAAAAATTTATATATATGTATATATATTTTTTTTATGTATTTGTAAAAACTTTTAAATTTTTATTATTGGAGTAAAATATTTCTCTCTTTTTATATTTATCATTTATGTTTTAATAATAATTATGTTATTTATTTGGAAACTAGCAAAATTGTAAAAAAAAATTTTATTATTTCCTAAAAAATTTTATATTGTTTTCAAGTTAACTAAATTGAATATTATGTTATTAAAAGTATGTTTGTGTCAGAATTTATATATGAATTCTTAAATTTAATGTATTTAATTGCTATATATATTTTTTTTTTAGATTAAATTAATTGGGGAAAAAAAAAAATTTAACAAATGTATCTAATGATATGAATAATTGAATTCTATTGAATTTATAAAAAAATTTTTTAGTTATATAAAGATTTATTTCTTATTATATTAATAATTAAGAAGTATATTATATATTCATTAGCATTTTAGTGATAAACTCATGTAATTTCTCTTTTCTTCCTTTCTTTCATTCTTTTATAAGATCCTGAGTTATGTTTGTAAATGTGTATTGAAGCATTTCTTCTACCTGTTTTTTTTTTTTAGTTACCCCGCCCTCGTACATTCGATATCTTTTACATTTTGAAGAAGACTTATTCAACTTTTTAGTTCTGAATTTAACTTTGACGAATAAACATGACGAAGTATATAATTTTATAGTCTTCCGTGCCGCGTTTGAGCGGAAAGGTTTTTATCTCGCCTCGAGGGAGCATATGGATATGGTCGATTTAGGCCATATCCTCGTTGTATTCCCTCATGGGTTGAAATCTAAAACTTTGAAATTATTGAACTCGGTGACGGACATCACTGATAATTTGTTATCAGCTTCCGAGGAACAGGCGATCTATGAATTGGAATCGACTCATCTTTTTATTGTATTTCATAAGAAGACACCACAACGATTCATCGCCCCAAAAGGATTTATTGGACGTAATATGGAGCTAAGTTCAGATTGCATCATGGAGGCTATCTCCACAAAGTTAAATTTTAATTTGTGTTTGATAGAAAAAAATTATGTTTCAGACATCCTCTGGAATTAATTTCTCATTTATAAGAAAATTTTTTTTTTAATAAATGAATGAAGAAAAAAAAAATAAAAATTGTTTTCTTTCTTGTGTGTTGGGGTTTTTTTTTTTATTTAAATAACCTCGTTATTATTACCCTTTTTTTTTTGGTTATTTTCATTGGGTCTTTCTTCTTGTGGTTCTTGTTCTACATTTTGTAATTTGGGATATAATGTGATAATTTTAGTGTTATTATCCGGTTGTATGTTTTCTGGGGATTGTTCTTTATCCTCTGGTTTATCATTTTTGTAAAAAGAATGTAAACATAAAGTAGTGACAGCGGAACTTATTGAACCAATTAATTTCCAACTCCATCCAAATGCTTTTTTCAATGTAATCAGATTTATTAAAGAATTTATCAGTTTCTTTACTATAATATATGTCATATATATACCCATGATTCCTGCTCCGGTATTTCCTATCATTTGGAAAATTTTCCAGGATTTGCTTAAAATGTTTTGAATTTTTCCTTCAATATAGTCAGGAGTAATTAAATTTATGGCTGATAGTCCTTGATTTCCTATATTTGGTTCTAGAAATCCTCGGGTAATTACATTTTGGACAGCGGGTCTTTCTATTGAGAATCTTATTTGATTCTGGTAGGCTCGCAATTCTTCATCACCATATATTCCTCCTGTTGCTAAATTTCCTATTTTAACATATTCCCATTTTTCTTCTTGTTTGGGTTTTAAAATTTCGGGTGCTTTATGAGGAACTAATTGTGGTGTAGAAGCAAACCACTGTTCTCCTAAATTAAAAAGTGGAGGCATCATTACTGAACAATCAATTTCGGTTCCCTTGGTCTGTAATATTCTATTGCGGGGTGTCATGAAATAGGATTGGTTCATGTATGTTACAGGTAATTTACTGTAACATGTATCCATATTTCGTGTAGCAACGGATACCGGTTGGCATTTTATTAAATATACTGCTTCTCCTAGTACTACTGCCGTATAACCAGGTGCTTTCATGTGGTTGAAGGCGAAATTATTAGGAGCAATCACTGCCATCCCTAAATGGGTGACTTTGGTGGCTCTGTCTAATTCGCAACTCCGTAGGGAAGCAGCTTTCCATAAATTAGTCATCTGTTGGCGGGTATGTTTTTCAACATATACAAATTTAGAATTTATGTATGTGAAGAGATCTACATTGTTTATCTTTGCTCCTTTCTTTGGAAAAAAATATTTCCCGTTATGGGTTTCAGCTATTAACAGCTTTGGATGGTCAGTTTGAATTACTGGAAATCCGCAAGCCAAAGTATCTGATTTTTTACTTAATGCAAAAATCATATCATCACTAGTTACAGTATAAATTGTTGATTTGTAACTTGGATTCTCTATTTCTATGGTTGCTTTCTCAGTTATCCCTTCCCATAATACTTCATAGTTATTATTTAAACAATCTCTTTTTTCTCCTATATCCCAAAAAGTTTGTCCTAATGTTATATCGGTACAAGTTCCTTTGGAATATGAGCAGGAAATTCCTGAAGTTAATACCACTTGATCTTCATTTATTTTTACCAATGTTTGATAGTCGACTAGGGTAATGGTATATTGTGCCTGCACTATTACACTTCTCCATTCTCCATATGTATCAGTATAGTATGCCCCTTCACAATGTGCACTTGCTGAGACCCATCCTGCTAGTGTCATAGTTTTTGTTATGCTAGCGTTAGGCTTTAAATTATTTATGAATTTATTGGGTCCAACTTTGTAATAGTGTTGTTGATGCATTTTTAGACAATCATCTTTTGTTACTTCATGTATAAAATTAACATGACCGTTGTGTACCTCACTAGAATGACTATGCATTCCACAGTGAGTAATATGTCTAGTAAAATCTACTTTACATTGATAAACATGTATTGGCATTAGATCAGATATTTGAATCAATTGAATATCAATTTTGGTTACATTTGGTTTTTCATCCGGAATGTTACATTCTCCCACTTTAGTCAAAGAATAAATTGTATGGCTGACGTTTGCATGAATGCAATCATATGCAATCAATCCCGACTGTGCATAAGAACTGGGTATTAATATAATTAAAAATATTATTATTTGTAAGGGTTTTTCCATTTTAGATTCTGGAAAAGAAAAGAAAACTTCCATTATAGATTTCTAAAATTCAAAAAAAAATTTTATTTAAAAGATATATTTGCCTGTATTATCCCTTTTCCCCTTATATATTTAATTTAAATTATTTTCCTGCTTCTATCTAAAGTTAATGTTTTATTTTCAACTTTACCTTATCTAACATATATTATTGTCCTATATAAAGATAAAAATTTTATCTTTCCTGATATAATTTAAGTCTATTATTATGTACTCGTCTATTAGAATGTTTTATTCTAATTATTGTGTTTAATTCATTTGGAATGAATATTACTTGATAAGGACCTGTCCATATTTCAGACATCTTGTTCTTTTTTGTGGCGTTTTTTAATAATACCTTATCACCTATATGAAATTTTACAGGATTTAATTTTCTATCGTAATATTTTTTGTTTTTTCTGGCAATTTCATAGCCTGTTTGTAATTTATGCTTTAATTCTAAAACATAATCAGAGTAATTGTATAGAGGTTCCGGTTGTCTTTTTAATTCGGTGGGAATCTCTGCTGTATATCCATACAATACGTTCATTGGAGTCATTCCAGTACTCCGATGGATTGTAGTATTGTGTACGAACATGGCTTGTCGTAGATGATGGTGCCAAGTTGTCGGATTTTTATCTACATAATTTCTTAGATATTCTACTAAAGACTTATGACTCCTTTCTAATGCACCGTTAGTTTGGGGATGATAAGCGGTAGTTTGGATTTTCTTAATTTTCAAAAGTTTGCATAATCTTTTGAAAAGTTCACTTAAGAAATTACTACCTTGATCAGTTAATAAGACTTTTGGTACTCCATACCGGCTTATTATCTGATCGAAAAATATCCTTGCTACAGTACTAGCTTCCATATCTGGTATTGCGTAACAATCTGTAAACCGGGTCAAATCATCCTGGAACGTTAGGATGTATTTTTCACCGTCTATTGTTTCTTCCAGAGGCCCGACAATATCTAAATAAACTTTGTCAAAAGGCCGATATGCCGTATTCGGAATTTTCATGGGCATTAAATGACCTTTACTATTTTTGTTTTTCTGACAAATTTCGCAAGATTTAATATACCTTTGGATATCTTTAGACATCCCTCTCCAATAATATTTTCTTCTAATATTATTGTAGGTTTTGAAAACCCCTTGATGTCCCCCTAAAGGATTATCATGAAAATCTTTTAGAATAATTGGAACTTCGCTAGGAAGTACCAATCGTATTTTGTCTTTATTGGTGATAATTTTCTTTGTCAATGGATATTGATTATCCGTATTCTGTGTTGTATATTTTTCATTTTTCGTTTCATTATTGTTGAATTTACTCTGTTGTTGTTCATTGGCCACCCTTCTTTGAGCTCGGGTTACAGCCCAACAGTTTTTTATTCCCGTTCTTTCCATCTTGACTTTTGGAATACTATGTATGTCCGCGGTTACTGTTATTATGGTTTTAAAATCACCATATTCCTCGCTTTCATAATCGGATGATTCGGATTCGTCATCTGATAAATTGGTTTGTTCGACTTTTGTGTTTAGTATTTCCTGACTTGGAATAACCGTGGTTTTTTGTGAATCAATTTTTTCCTCTTGCACTCCTGGAAAAATGATTCTACTTAATGCATCAGCGCACTTATTATACTTTCCAGCTTTGTGTTCAATTGTGAAATTGTACTCTGAAAGTTTATGGCGCATCTTCAGCAATCTAGACGTAGAGTCTTTTATTTGGCATTGGCCTTTTAAAGGTTTATGGTCTGTTACTATTGTAAACTGCCTTCCATATAGATAACACCTATAATTTTTAGTAGCCCAGACTATAGCAAGAAGTTCTTTCTCTATAGTTGAGTATCTCCGTTCAGCAGGATTTAAAGTCCTACTTGCATAGGCAATTGGCTGATCATTTCCAATTTCCCCTTGCGATAGTACTGCTCCCAATGCTTCATTACTTGCATCGGTTGTCAGTATAAACGGTTTTTCAAAATCCGGGTACGTTAATAATGGTGGAGTTATCAAGGCATTCTTTAAAATATTGAAAGCGGTTTCGCATTCATCAGACCATTTAAATGGAACCTTTTTCCGCGTTAATTTGTTTATGGGTTCGGAAATTTTTGAAAATTCCGGGATAAACTTTCTGTAATAATTAGCCAACCCCAAAAAAGATTGTACTTTCTTTACGGTTGTAGGTCTTGGGAATTCTTTTACACATAGAACTTTGCTAGGGTCTGGTTGTACTCCTTTAATAGTACATTTATGTCCCAGATAAATTACTTCTTTACTAAGAAATTTGCATTTTTCTGGTTGCAATTTCAAGTTAAATCTTCGTAATCTATCGAACACTTCCCTTAATTTTGTGTTATGTTCAAGTAAATTCTTCCCATAGATGACAATATCATCTAAGTAGACGAAACATTTCCAGCCTTGTAGTCCTGATAGAACATAATTCATGGCGTTCTGAAATGTTGCCGGGGCTCCCATGAGTCCAAATGGCATTCTTTTGAATTGATAGTGCCCAAAAGATGTACTAAAAGCAGTTTTTGGTCTATCCTCTTCGTCTACCAATATTTGGTGGTAACCACTGGCCAAATCCAATGTACTAAAATACCTTGAATGACCTAGTTGATCTAGAATGTCTTCTATTCTAGGTAATGGGTACGCATTCCCCACCGTTATCTGATTTAATTTCCGGTAGTCTACGACTACTCTCCATTTTTTCTGCCCATCGGGTCCCGGTTTTTTGGGTACCACTAATAATGGTGAATTCCATGGACTAAAACTTGGTTCGATAACGTCATTTTTTAGCATATCGGTTACTTGTTCTTGGATTACCTGACGTTGAGTCTCTGGTAATCTGTAACCTTTTTGATTTATGGGTGGATGATCCACCTTAATCGGAATTTTATGCGTACTGGCACTCGTATAAGTGAGCTTGTCATTACTTAAATGGAATATATCATTATATTCCCCGCAAAGTTCTATTAAGCTATCTTTTTCCTCCTGATTATATTCCGTATGAAACACTAGTCCTTTTATTATTTCCTCTAATCTCTTCTCATATCTTTTTCCCTTACTTGTAGTGGCAATATATTTTTCATTCTCTATTTCTGTATTAAGATTCCTTATTTCACAATCTTGTGCTAAAAATCCCTGTATCCTTATTCTTTCTAATTTCTCTTCCTGTTCATTAACATTTATTATGCTTATTAACGCATTATTTTCTTCAATTGTTGTTAGACTGTTGGCTAGAAATATACCTCCTTTAATTTCCTTTCGAGGGAAAATGATATCTCCTTTGCCAATGACTTCAATTTGAACAATTGATTCACTCCGGGGGGATAATTTTACATTTTTAATTTCCCCCTCTAATATTTTAGTTTTCCCTTTTTCATTATCTAGATTTTCTGTTTTCGTTTCTTTATAATTTTCCTTTACTATGGGTACCCTTATTATTCCTTTATGATTTATATTTTTACTTTCAATTTCCGATTCAAATTCTTCTTTCCTCATTTCTTTTTTATAATTTATTTTATTTCGTATCCTTCTTTTTTCGGACCTATCGTTTTGAATTTTATCCTTTTTGGGTTCAATCGTGTTTGTTATTCTTTCTTCAAACAAATTTCCTAAAATATTGCCACTATAAAGTTAAGTGCACACGATATGATCACTGTTCATATTTTTGAGCAAAAAAGTGTCCCAAACGTGTTCATATCGTGTGAACACCATATTTTTGTGTTCATACGTATGAACACAAGGCATATGAACACATTTGAACATGCCGTGAGCAAACGTATGAACACGACCTGTTCATACCGTGTGAACACTATTTTGGGACCGTATGAGCCCAGTTTGTAAAATTCGGACATATGATCACAGATATGAACACACTGTAACATTTGAACATGGGGTAAGTTTTCAACATGTTCAAATGTAAAATTTTGAGTCAAATTTGTGAGTAAATTCATGTTTTTGGTTTTTATTTGGGTCTAGTAGGTTTTAGATTTATGGCGTGGATGGCTCAGTCAGCTAAGTGCTTGCCTTGTGATCCAATGAGCAGTGGGTTCAAATCCCACTCAGGGTAAAATAATTCGATTCGAATTTGAACTTTTCTGTTCATGGACTTTAAAACACGGACCAATTTGGTCTTCGCCTCCAAGCTCCTGGCATATAACACAAAAAAAAAGTTTTCGACAGTTTTGTAATTTGTTGTGTTGTGTGCTCAAATGTTCTTAAAAATTGTTCATATCTGTGATTTGAACAAAACGATCATATCGTCTGAACAGTGTTCATACGCGCAGAAAAAATATGAACACAATGCATTTGAGCACATATGAACACACCTAAAAATTTGAAGCTTTGGGACAAAATGTTCATATCGTGTGAACACCTTTCATATATTGTATGAACATATGAGCATTTGAAGCTTATAAGCAACATATGCGTATGTTCATAAATATGTACAGTGATCATATCGTGTGCACTTACCTTTACTTTCAATAAAATCATCATTCTTTTTTATACTACTTTCTCTCGGAGTCTCAGTAGTATTAATCACTGAATCAATATAAATAGGTGAATTACCTATCAGATTCTTATGATCAAGATTGTTTGATTTTAAATGTGGGTTTTCTTGTTGGCTAAGTACATTCTCTAAAGAATCACTTTTATTAGTCTGGGAAATTTTCGTCTTTCTATTTAAACAATTTTCATTTTCTGGTATTTTTTCTTTTTTTATTATGTTCCCTACTTTTTTTGTAAATGGATTTAACTCAGTTCCCGGATTATTTTGGGAATTCATTTTTTCAAAAATATCATATGGTAGTATTTCATCTAAAGAGTTAATTTCTCCACGATGTTCTTTAGTATTTTTCCTACAATCGTTTTTTGATGGGTTACCATCCTGATTGTTGGTCTCTTTTTTGTATATTTTTGTTATTGTTTTTCCATTACTTGGGAATTTGTGTTCTGGATTAGATTTTTGTTGTTTAAAATCATTTTCTCTCATAACGGGTAATGGATTATTGGCCCTTGTTAGATCTATTGGTAGTTCACTATCATATTTAGGTAAATATAATCGCCTATTTGGTCCTTCTATATTTACATTTTCGGCTAGGAATTCGTTTCCAAGTATTCCATCACCGGGAATATGTAGTGAATCATCAACTATATGAAATTTACATGGAACAAGGTTTTGACCAATTTTAAATTTTCCTATACAAAACCCAAATGAATATGTTCCTCCGTTCATTGACGTTAGATACAATTTTATTTCTTTCCATATTTTTATATGTTTCTTTAGTTTACTTCTTTTAATTAAACTAACCTGAGCCCCAGTATCTACTAATAAATTCGCAACATTATTTTTTACAATATCCAACGGAATATTTACCATTGGATTTCGATTAAATTTTTGGAGCTCACTACACCCAGAACAATTCTCTTTTAATTTTGACGCCTGACTGGGGTGTTCACAGTCGGCATTCTTCGGTTTCCCGGATTTTGGTTTTTATTATCCCAGAGTCTTTTGGGGACGCAGTCTGCAATATTATGATCCACCCTAAGGCAAAAATCACAATATTTGCCTCCTATCGCCCGTATCTGGGGTGGCATAGGGGGTCGCACCGGAGTTTGTCTATTCAGCTCTCGACATTGAGATCTGATGTGTCCTCGCCTCTGACAATAAGTACAAATTGGTGTATTTCCAGGATTTGTATTTTGTCTACATTCTCGACTAGTGTGATTGGGTTTTCCACACTTATAACAGACAATCTGTCTATTATTTTCTCTTCTTGGGGAGAAGTTAGCATTTGGCCTATTCAATTGATTGCGGGGGGGGGGGTAATGAACCTCACCTGGTTATTCCTTTGAGGAGTAACTGGGCGTTCATCCTGTGTATCTTTCTCAAATCTATTTATTTCGTCTACTTTCTTTATTAGATCTTCTAAACCCAGATTTTGTGTATGCGTATATTGTTGTAAGGTTGGCTTTAATAACCCCTTCTTAAAAGTTTTTAATGCAAGCTTTTCTTGCTCTTGGATAATGCCTTCCGCATTTTGGGGGTATTGCTCAATAGAGGCTTCCCTACATTCACTCAATTTTTTGAGAATACGTCGGCCAAAATCCCTGATACTTTCAACGGATTTTTGTTTAATAGCCCGCAATTCGTCACATAAATCCATTGGTTGTTTATATGGTAAATATTGTTGAACAAGTAACTTTTCGTAATCTTCAAAATTTTTGAAGGTTACTGTTTGGGCTAATTGATAAGCTTCTCCCTTTAATGATAGCATAGGTAGAAACTTTAAAAAAGATGCTTCTTTATCTGTAGCTCCCAAAGTTTCATAGAAACTTTTAGCTATTTGGAGATGCCTATGAACATCATTTTTTCGAGTGGCGTTGGCTTCGCCAGAAAATGGGGGTAGAACTTTCGTTATGAAATCTACAATATCTTTTATTGGATCCATTTTCATTTCTTGTTTTACTTTGCTTTTTTCAATTAATAAAGGTTTACCTACTTTTAAACTATCTATTTGTTGTTCTAAATTTTTAATTTGTGTTTTATTCTCTACCAGTTTCAATTTGTTTTGCTCCAATTCCCTAGTCAATTGAGCTTCTTTGTGCAAACTTTGTTCTATTTGGACCTCTAATTCTTTTCCTATACTATGTTCAGTATTTTTTGCCCTGTTTTTTAATTCCTTTAACTCGTTTTTTGACTTTAGTAATTCCTGCTCTAAACTTTCATTTACTTCTTCTCCTTTTTTAGCTAAATCTTTTAATTTACTATTTTCCGCTTTCAGGCTGACTAATTCTGTTTTTTGATTATCATCTGATTCAGTCGTAATTTCTATTAATTTTTCTAATAATTCTTCGATTACTTCACTTGAATTTACTTCTAATAATTCTCTCTTAATTTTTTCAAGGGTTTCCGAATCTAATCTTAATTTCAGCTCCTTTACTAAGTTTTCTTTTAATTGGTCAAAAATATTATTTAAAGTATCTAGTTTTATTTTAGTTAATTCTAATTCTTTTTCCGTTTCTTGATATAATTCTAACCGTTCTTTCGTTAATACATTAGATCCACGACCTTCCATTTAAACTGTCCAATGCCATCAATTAATTTTCTAGAAAAAAAAAAAATTTCTGTTATTGAAAAATGAATCATCTAGGAAAACCAAAGTTCCTCATATTAAATGGGGGTTTTCCTAGGACGCAAATTTTCAGAAAATTCAGAAATTTATCTTGGAGTTTTTTTTTTTTTGCTTGGTCGTGAAGACCATTCTGTGGAGAAGATTAATTAGACTCGGACAATTTCGAATTTAATAGGTCAAATTTAATATCAAATTTCATATTTTCAAGAAAAATTCCCTTTTTTTTTTTTACCGATAATATTTTTACTTTTCACTTCCCGTACTCAGTGAATTTTTTTTTTTAAAAGAAAATTTTATTTTTGGAGAGATAAGGGAGAAAAGAGAAATACAAAACCCTATACATTTAGAAACTTTTATTTCCACTACTTTTCTTACCTCTATTCATTTTGTTATTTTTATTTATATATTTTTTTTTATTCGAACGCGAAAACTTATTTATTTATTATTAAAATTTTTATCGATGATCCCTGATGATTTGGATGTTCTTGTTGGTATGTTTTCCTTGTTGATGTTGCTCTTTTCTGTTATAGTTGTCGGCTCCCACGTAGGTGCGCGTTCACCGATCGCACTTTTGTTGTTCACCTGTTGGTGCGCGTTCACCGTTCGCACTTGTTGTCACTAACTTTTAATTGAAGTTCTTCCCCGTTGGTGCGCGTTCACCGATCGCACTTGTAGTGTTGCTCTTATTAAACTCTTTTAATTGATTAATATTTTTTTCCTGTTCAATTCCAGTTGTTATGTTGATAAATTGATAAAATTTGATTTTTTGTGCTTTGATCCTGTTATATAATCTTTTTAATATTGTTATATTGTATATTTTTCTCACCTTTTATTTCTTGATATTCTTTTAATATAAACACTGTTACATTCTTTTATTTTTATTTATTAATCATTTATGTATTTTTTAATATATATTCTCTTTAAATTTATTTCGGTTTAATAACTAATTTATTATAATCAGCAGCAGTTAGTAAAATCAACAGCACTTATTTAAACTGATATCCGGGCATATAATTTCCTCAGGTGAACAGTAAAGAATCACCAACAACAAAAGTACACTCAAACTTTGCTACACAATCGTGAAACCGAATCAATTGAAAGGATTGGAAATCAATGTACAAAATACTTGGGAAATGTTACTAGGATTAAAAACGGAACTAGTAATTTAATGTCGATAGAAAATACTATCGGTTCGAGCCGTGAATTGAGACTCCTCCACGGTTGGAGCCATGAATTCAGACTTACTAATTACTCCACGCATGCTTTCATCATCCGTTCTTCTTTTAACACCCACGCGCTGATCGATCATTTCTTATCGATCATCCGCGGTGGTCCCGGATTGCCGAATTGGCGAAATTGATTTAAGCGCTTTGTGTGACTCAATGTGTCATTTGATACGATGAACACTTGGCCGGAAATCATTGTTTATACAAATGTGGAATTGATATTTCATAGAATTTTACTTTGTTAAATATCAAGAATGGAATTTCGTTTAAGTGGATTTTTACTCCACAACATTCCTTCCCCCATGGACAAAAAAAAATGTGAAGCATTTTTTTTTATTTATTTTTTTTTTTTTAAATATAGGGTTAATTGAAATTATGCTTTGAAATGAATTTAGCTGTCGATAATACTTTGATTTTATCTCTTTTTTTTTTTTAGATTCTTTCGTCAATTATAAGTGAAAATGTTTCTTGTTTTTTTTTTTTTTTTTTTTTTTTAAATGCTAATGTGCCGCATAAGGCGGACGATTCCAATTTACTTAAAATTACTTATTTTGAGTGTAAAATTTCATTTTTTACTTTAAATGTTAATGTGCCGCTTAAGGCGGAAAATTGCGATTTAATCAAAAATTTGTTGCTTGGGTAAACCTTATTTTGGGTTTTTTTTTTTTTTTTTTTTTTTTTTTTTTTTTACATTTTAGGTATGGTTTTATTTCATTTCAATTTTCTTAACGTTTGGTTTGTTTTAAAAACAAAAATTTTAATTGATAATGAAGTAACAATTGGTAAAATAATTTACACGACAATGTTTGGTGATAAACTAGTATTGATAAAACATTTTTTTTTTTTTTTTTTTTAATAATTTTTACCGGTAAATTTGGATAAACGGTATTGTTTGAATCGACTGGTTCATTTTCGGATTGTGCTAAAATTTTTTTTTTTTTTTTTTTTTAATTCAATTTTGATTCCATCGGGGTTTGTCTGTCATGACCTTGATGGGAACGAAACGTGAATTAGATGATTGCCTAAATGTATGCAATTTTGCTTTTGCTGGACAATTGGCGGGTTTAGTTTGTGCATTTGTTGTTTTGAAACAGTGAGACCCATATATAGTGTCCGGAGTTTCTGTAATTCAATTTTGTAGTCTAATATAGGCTTTTAGATATATATATATTATATATATTGAGTTTGTTTTTTTTTTTTTTTTTTTTTTTTCGCAAACGATGGCGAGGGGAAGTGAATTGGTTTTTGGGTTTTGTAAAGTTGTTTCCGTATTTTGGCCTGTTTAGATTTTTGATGAAAGGCGGGAACAAAGAATTTTGCCCAGACATCATAGAGCAGTTGAAATTGTATTGTCCCTGAATTTTTATTGCTCCTACTATTGCCCGGAGTTCCCGTTCTATTGTGCTATATCGTCGCTCAGCAGGGTTTAAAGATCGACTTGCAAATGCAATAGGTCGTTCTTTGCCCTTTTCGCCTTGCGTTAATACTGCACCAATTGCTTCTCCACTGGCGTCTGTCGTTACCTGGAAGGGTTGCTCGAAATCGGGATATGCGAGCAATGGAGGGGATACTAAAGCGTTTTTTAGTTTTGTGAACGCTGTCTGACATTTTTCGTCCCATTTGAATTTAGTATTTTTGCGCAAAAGCTTATTTATTGCTTCGGCTTCTTTGGAAAAATTCGGGATGAATTTACGAAAATAGTTTACCAGACCTAGGAAAGACTGTACTTGACGGACTGTTCTGGGGACGGGGAAGTCTTGGACACACTTAGTCTTTTGGGGATCTGGTAATGCGCCTTCTCTAGAGCATTTGTGGCCCAAATAGACAATTTCCTTTCTAAGAAATTGGCATTTGGATGGTTTTATTTTTAAATTGCTCTGTCGTAATCTTTGGAACACTTTCGTTAGTTTGGTTAGATGGTCCTCCAGGTTTCTTCCATAAACTACTATGTCATCTATGTACACAAAGCAATGGAATCCCTGAAGTCCAATCAAAACGGTGTTCATGAGGCGTTGGAATGTAGCAGGCGCCCCCTTGAGGCCAAAAGCCATTCTATTGAATTCGTAGTGTCCGTAAGGTGTGCTGAAGGCAGTTTTGTACCGATCTTCTTCGGAAATGGGGACTTGGTGATAGCCGGATGCCAGGTCTATTGTCGAAAAATATCTGGAGTGACCCAGCTGATCCAGTATGTCTTCTATTCGGGGAAGAGGGTATGCATCGCCGATTGTTACTTTATTTAACTCGCGGAAATCCACCACTACTCGCCACTGTTTGATTCCGTCGGCACCTTCCTTTTTAGGTACGACCAAAAGTGGGGAGTTATAGGGACTTCCGCTTGGAGCAATTATGTTTTCGTTGAGCATTTTTTCGACCTCTTCTTGTATGATACCGCGTTGCCGTTCAGGCAATCTATACATCTTCCGATGTATAGGTGGTAAATTAGGTAATGTAGGAATTGTGTGGGAACACTTTGTCGTCTGGGTTAAGTTTTCACCAGGTAAATGAAATATGTCACTATATTCCGCACACAAATTAGTAATTTCTTTATGTTCCTCGGTATTTAGATAGCGATCAAACTCAAGGTGTTCAATCACCCGTGTTGCGCGAGGATTTGTGTTATTCGAAACCAGATGGTTCACACTTTTTTCGGATAGTGTGGTTCCATCTGTTGATTGTTTGCACCCGATTGGGGAAATTCTGTATTCTTGTAGCGGCCTAAGTTTGGCCTGATAATTATGTACCTTGAACTCGTGTGTGTTCGTATTAATGATGCTGACGGCGACTTTGCCATTCTGCGGTCTCACGAGACAATTTCCAATGAACACTCCTGGGGCAATCTCTTCAGATTGACAGAGATGATCACCGGTTTGTCTGCATGGTAACTCGCAAATTCTATTTGTTCGTGGTGGTAGGGTAAAGTAACTGCAATTTCCTTGTTCTGGCACCACTCCCGTTTGTTTTCCGCAGGGTTTAACCTTGGTTAACGCCCTTCGGCTCGAATTTTCATTTTGGGGAATTGGTGGTTGGTGAGCGATTTTATTTTGCTTTGATTTGTTTTTATGAATTGTTAATTGACCTTTAATGCAGTCTATTGTGCAGTTGTCTTTAAGGATATCGTAACCCAAAATGCCGTCTCCCGGTATGGTGTTATTTTCTTCAATTATATGGAATTTGCACGTAATTGGGTTTTCCATTGGGATTTGCCGTGTGCATGATCCGAGGGTGTCACCTGTGCCGTAAGCAGTTGTGAGCTTTATCGTTTCGGATTTGTTTACTTTTGCGCGATGAGATAAAGCGTCCTGCTTGATTAGGCTCAGTTCCGACCCGGTATCAATTAATAATGTAGCTCGATTGTTCTTTGTCAAATTTAAAGGGATTGTGGCGACGCACTTTTGTTCAATGGGTAGAACTAGATCGTTCTTTTTGGGCTGACATCCATTGTTTAACGGAGGGTGTGGATGGCAGCCCCCCGTTAGTTTTCCGGTTGCGGGGAGGGTGGGTGGGACGATACGTTTTGATTTTGCCAAGTAGTTTTGGATCGACATTGAGACTCTATATGTCCGATACGTTGGCAGAACGTACATTTAGGCCGCATATTCATCGGACCTGGGCTAATTGGTCCAGTATTTTGGATTGTATTTATAGTGTTCTGCCTATTTTGATTAAATGTGTTTTGAGTTGGGTTTCTACCGTTTCCGGTATTCGGTGAACGAGTTGTGTTGAAATTGTTTTGTGGGTTTCGCAGAGGTCCGGGATTTACATTATTTGTAGGGCGATTAGCATTGGGCTGGTTTTGTTGGAACCGTCCAAAATTGCTTGCTCCTTGTTCATAACGATTGAAGTTGCTAGGACCCGGTTGATTACGTGTTCGGCGGGGACAAGTGTCTTGGTAATGTCCGTAACTGCGGCATTCAGGGCAGAAAGGGGTATTCTTACGCTTCCGACACTCCGCGTAAGTATGACCAAGGTTGCTGCAAAAACCGCATTGGATATTCGTTTTTCTGAAAAATTGCTTTTCGTTCGCGAAATTTGCCTGGTTAACTCGTGGTGGAATTGTGACGTTTTCATTATAGCCAAGGTTTCTGGGAACACTTTTACTTAAACTAGGCTCTGCATTAGCAGGTTGGATCAATTGTGTCATCGGAGGCGGAGATGCCCAACTAACCTCCGTCTCCTCTAATCGAATTAATTTGGTAACGACATCATTGAATTTATTGCTCAAGTCTTGGAGCATATAAAAGCGTGCGTTTGGGTTTGAAAGCCCATATTTCAAAATATGTACCGCCGTTTCTTCCAGTTCGCCAGAAACAAGATCCGCGTTGTTTCCATGTTTTGCGTTTAGAATTTCCCGGCACTGATAATAAATTTTTCGTACTCGTGAAACGTATGAACCAATCGACTCACCGGGGAGCTGGTGGAGGGACCTCAATTCGTTCACTAAAAGATAATACGGTTTTGTTGGCAATAATCTATTTTTTACCAACGCTGTGAACTCTTCGACTGAGGTTATTGTTTGACCCCCAAGCAGCTCCGCCGCTCTTCCGCGAATGCGCAGTGACAGAACCTTGCACAGTGCTGTTTCCTTAGTGTCTTCTATACATTCTTTGACACTTTCACAGCACCGTACAAAATTCTTAACTTCACTTTCAAGTTGGGGACCCGGTTCCCCAAACAACATTGGCACCGTATTACAGACTAAATTACTTATCTCTATATATTGATCCATTTCGGTCTTACCTTGTTCTAGATTTGAGGTGTTGTTGTCCCCGTCTGGGGTGTTTATGCTGTCGTCTAGGTGTGCGGAAGCTTCCTTGATGGTTTCGCTGTTGCTGTTGACACTGCTATCGCTGTCTTGTAGTTTCCGCTGGTATTCGCGTCCCGATCGTAGATGTCCTGGCTTCGGTGTTGAAGTACTGGATGGCTCAATATTTTTTATAGTTTGCTCCAGGATGGATGTGATGAATTCTCTGCTTATGTCCTCGTTGGGGGTGTCGTGGCTCATTGACGATCTTTCCCCCGTTGGTCCCAAGGACTTTCTCCAGCGTTGGCCCCGGTGGACTTTTTCAATTGTTGGCCTTGATAGGCTTTGTCCAACGTGGGCCTATATAGGCTTTGTGGAAAATTTTTCTGGATGATCGTTGAGTAAACGCCGGGTTTGGAGAGTTTCGTCGGCGTTTTTCTCGTTCAACACACACGTATACACAAAGGAAGGTGAGAATTGCTCTTCCTTTCGTGGAGCTCGAAGGGTTTTAGCGATGCTATTCACTTCGAATCACTACTCCTTGTAGTCCAGCGATTATTCGTATTCGTGGTAAGTGTTGTAATTTTAGTACATCAAACAGGATGAGGATAAATTGGTTCGTCACAAACTTCCTAGTCAACCGGTCATTTCAAACTTCAAGTCTCACTTCGATATCAAAAATCACTAGGCATTAATTAAGTCCATTACTGACAAATCTTTTATTTAATTAAAAAAAAATTTTTTTTTTTTAAATTTTTATTCCATTTAAATTTTGGATTTAGTATGAATTTGATTAAAGTTCCATTATTTTTCTTGTAATAAATTAAAAACTTTAGATTTTTTGTTAGTCACTGTTTTCAAGCCAAAAGAAGTTTTTTCGCTGCATATATTCAGGCGAACTTGACCTTGACTGAAACAATTCCACACTGGCTTGCACAATTTTGTTTTAAATGTCTCTTTTTTTTTTGTATAACTTCACTATTTAGTTTACTTATTAAATTGATTAAATTGATTTAGTACAGTTCGCAATTCATTTATATGGGGGAAAGCGTTTAACACTTTTATAACTTTTTCAAATAGCACCCAAAGTTTTATTCAAAATACCGATCACTTGTTTTTTTTTTCACTTCTTCACGCAGGATCCACTAAATGTTTTTACCGGATCCTACCGGCTGCGCCAAAATGTTATATAGTATTTTTAATGTTGTTATATTGTATATTTTTCTCACCTTTTATTTCTTGATATTCTTTTAATATAAACACTGTTACATTCTTTTATTTTTATTTATTAATCATTTATGTATTTTTTAATATATATTCTCTTTAAATTTATTTCGGTTTAATAACTAATTTATTATAATCAGCAGCAGTTAGTAAAATCAACAGCACTTATTTAAACTGATATCCGGGCATATAATTTCCTCAGGTGAACAGTAAAGAATCACCAACAACAAAAGTACACTCAAACTTTGCTACACAATCGTGAAACCGAATCAATTGAAAGGATTGGAAATCAATGTACAAAATACTTGGGAAATGTTACTAGGATTAAAAACGGAACTAGTAATTTAATGTCGATAGAAAATACTATCGGTTCGAGCCGTGAATTGAGACTCCTCCACGGTTGGAGCCATGAATTCAGACTTACTAATTACTCCACGCATGCTTTCATCATCCGTTCTTCTTTTAACACCCACGCGCTGATCGATCATTTCTTATCGATCATCCGCGGTGGTCCCGGATTGCCGAATTGGCGAAATTGATTTAAGCGCTTTGTGTGACTCAATGTGTCATTTGATACGATGAACACTTGGCCGGAAATCATTGTTTATACAAATGTGGAATTGATATTTCATAGAATTTTACTTTGTTAAATATCAAGAATGGAATTTCGTTTAAGTGGATTTTTACTCCACAACAATCCACTGCTTTCTGCCACCCCTTGTCCTTTTTCTTTTTGGTTTTGTTATTGGTTGAACACTTCTATTCCGGTTCTGATATTGTTGAATAGTGAGTTTTTTAGGTCCTGGCTGGGGTTCTTCCTTAGAGTTTTCCTCCTCGAAAAAATTCACTCCTCTGGTTGGTGCAGAGTTTAACTCTTCGAACAGTTGATCTAGTTCTTCCTTATTATATTCAGACATGAATAATTTAAAAATGTTGAGGTTGTGCCCTTTATATGGACCGCTCAACTATTTTATTTAAATTGTTAAAATCGTTTTCCGTCGATATTATTATTATTATTATTAAAAAATTTTTTTACTTTAGTCTTTCTATAGTTTCACTTTTTGCTCTTTTAATTGTTTTTTTTTTTTACAGATTTCACTTTTGTCGGTTTTTTTTTTCAATAGTATTCGAAAAGTTTTTTTTTTACGTAATTTTGAAAGTAATCTTTTTTTTTTTTTACTTTTAGTTTTTTAATTGTCACATTTGTCTTTTGTTTTTTTTTTTTTTCACTAATTGTTCAACGAGTTTCACTTTTATTATTATATTTTTTTTTATTTCTTCCCGAGTTTGATTCGGATCACTGGATACGTTTAGAAAATAATATTTTTCAATAAAAAACGTATCCTACCGGCTGCGCCAATTTTATGTCGTGGTTTTTGAAAAGACATAAAATAAAATTACTTTAATGAAATAAAACAAAAAATTTTAGCTTAATTAAATTGTTTATTCACTTAAATCGAGCAATTGTTTTATCAATTATTTGGAATTTTACACATTCTTATTTTCAATTAATTTCTAAACAAACATTTTTTTTGTTTTCTTTATTTTTATGGTTCCTTAATTTTTAGTTGAATGAAAAATTATTCACTTAGATTTGTCTTTCTTCAATATTTAAAGTTTAAAATATTTATTCACTTAGCTTTGTTTTAATTCAACAATCAAATTTTTAGAACAAGATATTCTCTTAGATTTTATTTTTCTTCAATACTTAAGTTTCAAACAATTTTCACTTAGTTGTTTTTCTTTTTAATACTTAATAAATTTTTAACAACTTCAATTAGACTTAATTTCATTAAAAATTCGCGTTCACTTATTTATTAAAATTTCACTGTAGACTTAAAGGGCCTAACAAGACTTTTTATTTTTAGTTTAAAGGGCCTAACCAGACTTTTTATTTTTAGTTTGTTTAATCCCCTACTGTGTTGTAGCTGAGCGCAACTAGAATTTGGCATCCGTGTTAAACACTCGGCCTTTTCTAAATTTTTATTATAATTATGTTTTTTATTTTTAAGTCGCAACTCTAGTTGCATACTTTTTATTTTTTAAGTCGCGATTAAGGTCGCAGACCAGGAAGAACTTTTAGGTCGCGACTCGAGGTCGCAGACAAAACTAACTTGGCTCCAATATGCGCGTACCCGCTTTTTATAAGGATCTTGAAAGTCAAGGTCCCCTGATTATTTTTCTTTTTCCTTTTCAATCCTTTGGTTTTCCTATTGGATTCCATTTCACTCAGATTCCTATTTCTTCGTATGGGAGATTTTTGCCCATCCTATTTCCAATGTTTTCCTTATTAGAAAAATTAGGTTCCACAATTGGAACTAGGGAAGGATCGAAAAATGTCGATCAGTAATATGTGGGAAAATTAGCCCAACCCATTTTCACTATTCTCCTTAAAATTGTGTAAGGACTCATACGAGTTTCAGTTGGATCTAGCCCAACCCACTTTGTTTGCTTACGAATGTAGCACAAAGGGTAAATGTAATTTCATTTTGGACTATGTCCAACCTACTTTGTATTTTCTGCTATTACAGCATAAGGATACATGCAAGATCAGCTAGGATCATGCCCAACCTACTTTACATTTCCTGCTATGCAGCACAAGGAATACATGTAAGATTAGTTAGGATCATGCCCAACCTATTTTACATTGCTTGCTCATGCAGCACAAGGAATACATGTGAGTTTAGTTAGGATCATGCCCAACCTACTTTGTATTGCCTGCTAGCAACACAAGGCATGATACGAAATGTGTGCGTGAGTGTTTGTAATCCATTATTCCTGTTATTATTAGTTCATGTATTTGAACTATTGGTTCATCCTTCTTTTAGAAATATCATGATATTGTAAAAGGATTTCTTCTCATACGCTATCATGTATGTTCGGTTTTACCAGATCATTTGTATATTTTCAATGGTTTTGTTTTTTTAAAATTATTTTTCGACCCTTTCCCAGAAATTCAGACGCATAAATTATCGAAAAGATAGTTTTATTACATCACTTGAGAATTTCCATGTTTTCTTAAAAAAATGAAAAGGATTGTAAACTATGGTCTTATGGAAATAATTAAAATAATCGAGGGTATACCTAAAAGTTCTTGGTTTCCCTTTTGATAATTTAATAAATTTGATGGTGGTGAACTGAAAGAAAATCTGATTCACCACATTCGTTATGAACTATCTTTTAGAAATATCATGATATTAAAATATCATGATATTTGAAAATGGAAAATTGTGCATAGTATGCGTGAAAAAGGATTTCTCCTCATACGCTATCATGTATGTTAGGTTTTACCAGATCATGTGTATATTTTAATAGTTTGTTTCAAAACTATTTTACGACCCTTTCCCAGAAACTCAGACGCATCAATTATCGAAAGGAAAATTTATTGCATCACTTAAGAATTTTACATTTTTTCGTAAACTAAACAGAAAATGTAAAATATCGTGAAATATGGTCTCATGGAAATAATCGAGAGTAAACCTGAAAGAACTCGGTTCCCTTTGATTTTATATTAGATTTGATGGTGATGAACTCAGAGAAAATCTGATTCACCACACGATTAACCATCGAAACGAAAAATCAAAACATACCCATCGGCATGAGACTGCCAAGAGCACGGGGCAAAACGAAGGAAATCAATGCGATCCGAAAGATCGTCAATTCACTGAACTCTGGCCAAACAAAAAAAAACACTCAATATATATATATAAAAAAAGCCTATATTAGACTACAAAATCAGATTACAGAAACTCCCGACACCATATATGGGTCTCACTGTTTCAAAACAACAAATGCACAAACTAAACCCGCCAATTGTCCAGCAAAAGCAAAACTGCTTACATTTAGGCAATCATCTTATACACGCTTCGTTCCCCTCAAGGCCATAACAGTCAAACCCCTATGGAACTGAAATCGAACAAAAGAAAAAGAATTTTTTTTTTGTCATTAAGCACATTTATTACAAAACCACCTTACAAACCGACTCCTCACTGGAGTTCGTGGGTATAACCATCCGAAGAAAATGCAATCATGTGCAGATCCAGCGTTTGGGCAACTCCATGAAAGGCCCTCTCAGATACCCGTACAACTCTGGCGAGGGGTCCACCGCCGACCAACACCAAGTCATCGGAGTTCTGGCGCCATAGGTCGCCATGCGACGAAGCCTCCCAGGTTATCCATACCTAATTGAGGAGACCAGATGTCAAACAATTGACGAACTTCTGCGAGCACATAATCACGGTGAGTAGCTGGATACGCCAGCACCACTTTCCCCAAGTCGTTGATCTCTATTTCGGACGAACTTAACACAAAAAAGCCCCTCCGAAACCGCCGAGCTGAGGCATAAAATAATACCATATTCCTGGTAAATTAAAAAAAAAAAACATAAATCTTTTTGCACAACACAAGAACACAAACAAATATAAAAAAAAATTATAACAAAAGAGGAAAACTAGGATAAGAAAAGAACCTACAAGTTAAAAAAAAAGGGGGAAAACTTTAATAAAGAAAATCCAAACAATTTAGAACGCAACTGAATGCCGACCAACGAAAGACTGAAACCGAAACCGATAACTTAGATCAGGGAAACTGGTCAATCAAAAAAAAAAAAAGGAATTTCTTTTAAATATCCCTATCATCAGCTGGAAATATAAAAAAACCACAGTAATAAATTCAAGCAAAATAAACAAGGGCAATTAAGGGCACACTGCATACTTAACAGCGTCCAAACCTAACAACGCAATGAGATTTTCTCGTTTCAATAACGCACTTGAAGTAACCACTCAAAATCAAGAAAACCTAAAATGTGTTAATTGATTTGCGTTAAAAAGAAAAGTATGACCGAAATCAGTCAAAACAAAAACAAACCATAAATATTGGCCATTCAAGTTGTTCTTGACATCTCAAGTGCCATAGCAACCCAAAACATTCATAAAACATTAAAATAAAAGAGAAAAACCATCATCATAATCTCGTATTTCGTTTTAGGAACCCTTGCAGTCAAAATGCTGATCTTGATTTTGGCGTTTTTTCTGAGCGAAATTCAGGCGGAATCCGGTCTAATTAGACCGGGAACAAAAGATAAGCCATGATTTCGCCAGCCACTTTCGTGTACAATCATATGAAGGCACCCGGGTACACTGCTATAGTGCTGGGAGAAGTGGTATATCTAATAAAATGTCTACCGGTGTCTGTCAGTACTCGTCAAACCCAAGAGTGCTATAATGAACTACCCGTTTCATACATCAACGAATCGTATTTCATGACCGCGCGCAAGCAAGGGAACGCAAATACAATGCTCCACGGTACTACCTCCATTGTATAACCTGGGTGGAACTTGGTACGCACACCTACCCCAACTAGTACCCAGAAAGGGACCTCAAATACTAGCCCCACTCACAACAGACAGATAGGAATACGCAAACATAGTAGGGATGTTCACATGGAAAAAATATATCGATATTCGATATATCGATATTCAAAAAAAAATATCAATATCGGAGTTCGATATATCGAAAAAAGTATCGATATATCGATATATCGAAATTTTTTTTGAAGCCGTGAGCCAGTGCGAAATGGAAAAAAATCATTTGGACAAGCAAGGAAGCAACTTCATTGCACCGAGGGACCGTAAAAATCATAAAAATTTAAATTCCGCTATCCTGTAAAAAAAATTTTTTTTAAAGCTGTTTTCTTTTTAAATGGCACACGGACATACCGAAATCTTATACATTTTCTCGCCATATTATTTGGACGAAACATTTAAAATAAATGGGGTATGAAAAACGCGAAAAAGTGGATTTTTCTAACTTCTCTGTTTATTATTTATGTTACAGATATTACATATTTGTTGTACAGATATTATATAATTTGAAAATAAATGTGCAGATGTGCTGAAAAAACAAAATGTATTCCCGGAATATATTAAAATATGTAAATATTACCTTGTTGTTCGGTTACACATTGTTAAACCCAATATTTCTCCGAAACAGTATTCAATAACACTCTTATTTTAATGTGCTCGTCGGTTTTCGATATTCTGATTTTAATATCGATATATCGATATATCGAAAAATAAAATATCGCCTTCGATATATCGAAATGTTATGTAATCTTTTATATTTCTCACCTTTTATTATTTGATGTCTCACCTTTTATTATTTTTTATAGTTTAATATAAACACTGTTGCATTCTTTCTTTTTATTTATTAATCATTTAGGTAGTTTTAAATATATATATTTTATCATTCTTATTCAACATGCGGATATGATAATTTAAACTTAATGAGACAATCAACAACAGAAATTTACTTACAAGATTGTTTTGACGTTCACTTATTACCAGAAAACAAAACTTCTTTAGTTCACCGAAAACCAACTCAATCAAATTGATTTGAAGTCAATGCACAAAATCCTCGTTAGTTGCACTGAGAAACTTTCGAATAAGAAAACGTTTCGGGTAATTTTCGTTAAGAGACGCGACACTTTGCGAAATCCCGAAAGCGGTTCTTTAATTCCTTAGAGGAACTTCTTCAAACACCATACAATAAAATTACATTAAAGGTTGTATTTCACTTAGAAAATATTACCGAGAATCAAATCGGAACGAGTCATTTAACGTCGATAGAAAGTGCTGTCGGTTCGAGCCGTCAATCAAGACTCCTTCTCCACGCATGCTTCAGTGGTTGTCGATATTCAAACCGCCCACGCGCTGATCGATATTTTTTATCAATCATTCGCGGTGGTCTTTTGTTTGCCGAATTGGCGAAATTGATTCAAGAGCGCGTGTCATTTGACACCGCGAACACTTGACCGGAAATCATTGTTTACACAAGTGTGGAATTTTGTTAAATGGAATTTTGTTTAAGTGGGCTTTTGCTCCACAACATTCCTTCCCCCGTGGACAAAAAAAAATGTGAAGCATTTTTTTGTTTTTTATTTATGGGGTTAATTGAAATGAGTTTAGCTGTCGATAATACTTTGGTTTTCTCTCTTTTTTTTTTTTACTCTATATTTTTAAATCTTCCGTATTTTCTTAAACCGATTTTTTTTCTTTTTTTTTTTTATGGTTGGTTATACTTAAAATTACTGGTCTCATGATCAACATTTATTTTTTATAGTAATGTGATGCATAGAGCGGAAAATTCTAATTGAATCAATATAAACTTACAATTACTTTTTTTTTTTATGCTAATGTGCCGTAGGGATGCTCATTAAATATCGATGCATCGGAAACATCGATGTTTCTGATTCGATACATCGAATCAACCCGATGTATCAAATCGGTCTGCATTTATTCGATGCATCGATGTATTTCTTTCGATGCATCGAAAAATTTAAATACGAGCAAATTTCTAATTACTCTGCAATTTTCTCTACCGTGCACACAAGGTTTTAGAGCTGGCCAAATAGAAAACAACCAGTCAGCAGCTGGATGAATATTTTGGTTTGTTTGCATACTAGTATCATGACATCTGACGGTAGTGGGTTTCGCTCAATTTGCTATATTTAAGTGTAGCAACAGCCGATAATTTCTCGTTTCGTTTTGTCACATCAATAGTGATGCAACGGGAACGTGCTTTCTTTCGTCGAGTATTAACTAAAAATTAATTACTTTTTCCTATAAATATTCATAACAAATTTCAAACTCTGGAGCGATCACCAGAAATTAGTTAATCGAAATTGGAGGCTAAATAAACTAGAAGACAGTCTTGGTGATGAATTATCGGTTTATTTAAGAAGCCCAGTAAGCCGTTTTAATGAAAATCCTTTAGAAGTGAGAGATATTAAAATGCAGTTTCCGGAATTGTACAAGGTTGCATTTAAATATTTAACTATGCTGGGTAGTTTTGTACCTTCAGAAAGACTTTTTTCAAAAGAGGCGCAGGTTCTCAAGGACTGAATCAACTTTTGTTTATGCAAACTCTAAATAAAGAACAATGGAATTTATAAATTTGTTTTATTTATTAAATACAGTACTATTTCCAATCCCTATTCAGTTCAAAACTTCTAGGCAAGCTGATTTCGATACATCGAAAAACATCGATGTTTTCATTCGATGCATCGTAAAACATCGATGTAGCATTGCGATGCATTGCATCGAAAAAAACATCGATGTTTTTTTTGGATGAGCATCCCTAATGTGCCGCATAAGGCGGACGATTCCAATTTACTTAAAATTACTTATTTTGAGTGTAAAATTTCATTTTTTTTTTTTTTTTTTACTTTAATTGTTAATGTGCCGCCTAAGGCGGAAAATTGCAATTTAATCAAAAATTTGTTGCTTGGGGAAACCTTATTTTGGTTTTTTTTTTTTTTTTTTTTTTTTTTTTTTACATTTTAGGTAAAGTTTTATTTTATTTCAATTTTCTTGTTGGCGTTTGATTAAAAAAAAAAAAATTTATTTGATAATGAAGTAAGTAGCAATTGGTAAAATAATTTACACGACAATGTTTGGTGATAAAACTAGTATTGGTAAAACATTTTTTTTTTTTAATCTTAAACTCTAGGCTTACATGTTTATTTTCCGTATTTTCTTATAAGGAAAAGAAAAAAAAAATGAATTTTTCATGTCTGTTGGTTAATAGTTATTCTTAAAATTATTGAACCTGGGTTCAACATTTGATTTTTAAATGCTAATGTGATGCATAGAGCGGAAGATTCTAATTGAATCGAAACTAATCTTAGGTTACAAATTTGGTTTTTGAATATTAAAATGTGCTGTTTATAGCGGAAAATTTTAATTTAATCAAAATATACTTAAAATTACTGATTTTTTTTTTTAATGTATATACATAAATGAAAATTTTTTTTTTTTTTTTTTTTTTTAAATAAATTTTTACCGGTAGATTTGGATAAACGGTATTGTTTGAATCGACTGGTTCATTTTCGGCATTTGTATCATTGTTTTCTGGTTTGACATTTTCGGGATCTTGACTTGTGGGTTCGGCGTTTCCTGTTTTGGCCAACTGCAAGATTAGGGTGGTAATCGCGGAGCTTACCGATAATAGTAACTTCCAGCTCCATCCGAAAGTGTGTTTTAGGGTGATTACATTGATTAATGCCGCGAACACTTTTTTCAGAGTCATGTAGGTGAAATAGAAGTTTTTGTATCATAGATTTTTTGGTGTTGCTTCGCCTTTCTCCTCGCTATGGGTACTCTTCGGCGATGGGTATGATTTTCGTTTTTATTTTGTTTCGATGGTTAATCGATGATGAATGTTGGACTTAGGAGTTTTTCTTTTTCTGTTGGCTATGGTAGGTTAACGTTTCTTGTTTTGGGGCTTAATTGAATAGGCGTAACCTGTTGAAATGAACTCGTCTGTGGTGCCGGCCTATTTGAATAGTGCAATTTATATCACTGTTTATTTTTTTGACTTCATATGGTCCTGTCCAGTTTGGAGAAAGTTTGTTTTCTTTAGCTGGATTTTTTAACAGAACCATGTCGCCGACGAAGCCATATAGGGCTTCCATTGGGGTTTTCTTGGTACCCATATGGTCCGTATGGTTGTGGACCATGGCTGCTTCTCCTAGCCAATCGTCCCATTCACCCGTGTATTTATCCACTACCGTGCGCAGGTACTCTACTAAAGGACCATGGGTGCGTTCTAACGAGCCATTGGCCTGTGGGTGGTACGCAGTAGTTTGGATTTTCTTAATGCGGAGCAGTTTACAGACTTCCTTGAAGAGTTCGCTCAAGAAATTTGTGCCTTGATCGGTTACTAGGACTTTTGGTACCGTGTAATATTTCAGAATGATATTACGATAGAAACAGTCAGCAACGGTGTGCGCTTCACAATTATTTAGGGGAAAACAATCTACAATTTTAGTGAGGTCATCTTGGAAAGTTAGTATGAACCTGTTACCTTTTTGGGAGACCGGAAGAGGTCCTACAATGTCTAAAAAGACTTTGTCGAAAGGCTTGAAAGGTGTGTTACTGATGACCATAGGCATTTTAGTGGGATTAGCTTTCTTATTCCGCTGGCATAATTCGCATTTACGGATATATTTTCTTATGTGCGTGAGCATGTTTTTCCATTTGTACTCTCTGCTTATGCGTTTGTATGTTTTGCACACTCCCGTGTGTCCACCAAGTGGTGAACTATGGTAGTCTTTTAATATTTTCTCGATGTCTTTTGGGTTTGTTAGTAAGATTGGTTCGTTTTCTCCCACAGGTGTTGTGCGCTGTTGGGATTCAGGAGTTTCATCGCTTTGGTTTACAGCCGGATTGTTGTCGACCGGCTCATTTTCCTCAGGGATTGGTGGGGTTTCTTGATTTTGGTTGAGTTGTTTTGCTCGTTTTTGGGCTCTAGTAATTACGGCCATTAAATTGTTGTTGATGGGCTTTGAATCCGTTTGTTCGTTGCTCATTCCGGGAATTCTACTCAATGCGTCAGCGCATTTATTCATTCGTCCTGGCAGATATTCTATTGTGTAGTCATATTCGGACAACTTGTGGTGGAATCGCACTAGTCTGGTAGTGGGATCTTTTACGTTAAAAACTCCCTTTAATGGTTTATGATCGGTATAAATCGTGAATTTTCTACCGTATAGGTAACATCGGTAGTTTTTTATTGCCCATACTATTGCCAGGAGTTCCCGTTCTATTGTGCTATATCGTCGCTCAGCAGGGTTTAAAGATCGACTTGCAAATGCAATAGGTCGTTCTTTGCCCTTTTCGCCTTGCGTTAATACTGCACCAATTGCTTCTCCACTGGCGTCTGTCGTTACCTGGAAGGGTTGCTCGAAATCGGGATATGCGAGCAATGGAGGGGATACTAAAGCATTTTTTAGTTTTGTGAACGCTGTCTGACATTTTTCGTCCCATTTGAATTTAGTATTTTTGCGCAAAAGCTTATTTATTGCTTCAGCTTCTTTGGAAAAATTCGGGATGAATTTACGAAAATAGTTTACTAGACCTAGGAAAGACTGTACTTGACGGACTGTTCTGTGGACGGGGAAGTCCTGGACACACTTAGTCTTTTGGGGATCTGGTAATGCGCCTTCTCTAGAGCATTTGTGGCCCAAATAGACAATTTCCTTTCTAAGAAATTGGCATTTGGATGGTTTTATTTTTAAATTGCGTCCTGCTTGATTAGGCTCAGTTCCGACCCGGTATCAATTAATAATGTAGCTCGATTTTTCTTTGTCAAATTTAAAGGGATTGTGGCGACGCACTTTTGTTCAATGGGTAGAACTAGATCGTTCTTTTTGGGCTGACATCCATTGTTTAACGGAGGGTGTGGATGGCAGCCCCCCGTTAGTTTTCCGGTTGCGGGGAGGGTGGGTGGGACGATACGTTTTGATTTTGCCAAGTAGTTTTGGCTCGACATCGAGACTCTATATGTCCGATACGTTGGCAGAACGTACATTTAGGCCGCATATTCATCGGACCTGGGCTAATTGGTCCAGTATTTTGGATTGTATTTATATTGTTCTGCCTATTTTGATTAAATGTGTTTTGAGTTGGATTTCTACCGTTTCCGGTATTCGGTGAACGAGTTGTGTTGAAATTGTTTTGTGAGTTTCGCAGAGGTCCGGGATTTACATTATTTGTAGGGCGATTAGCATTGGGCTGGTTTTGTTGGAACCGTCCAAAATTGCTTGCTCCTTGTTCATAACGATTGAAGTTGCTAGGACCCGGTTGATTACGTGTTCGGCGGGGACAAGTGTCTTGGTAATGTCCGTAACTGCGGCATTCAGGGCAGAAAGGGGTATTCTTACGCTTCCGACACTCCGCGTACGTGTGACCGAGGTTGCTGCAAAAACCGCATTGGACATTCATTTTTCTGTTAAATTGCTTTTCGTTCGCGAAATTTGTCTGATTAACTCGTGGTAGATTTGTGACGTTTTCATTATGACCAAGGTTTCTGGCAATACTTTTACTTAAACTAGGCTCTGCATTAGCAGGTTGGATCAATTGCGTCATCGGAGGCGGAGATGCCCAACTAACCTCCGTCTCCTCTAATCGAATTAATTTGATTACAACATCATTGAATTTATTGCTCAAGTCTTGGAGCATATAAAAGCGTGCGTTTGGGTTTGAAAGCCCATATTTCAAAATGTGTACCGCTGTTTCCTCCAGTTCGCCAGAAACAAGATCCGCGTTGTTTCCATGTTTTGCGGTTAGAATTTCCCGGCACTGATAATAAATTTTTCGTACTCGTGAAACGTATGAACCAATCGACTCACCGGGGAGCTGGTGGAGGGACCTCAGTTCGTTCACTAAAAGGTAATACGGTTTTGTTGGCAATAATTTATTCTTTACCAACGCTGTGAACTCTTCGACTGTGGTTATTGTTTGACCCCCAAGCAGCTCCGCCGCTCTTCCGCGAATGCGCAGGGACAGAACCTTGCACAGTGCTGTTTCCTTAGTGTCTTCTATACATTCTTTGACACTTTCGCAGCACGGTACAAAATTCTTGACTTCACTTTCGAGTTGGGGACCCGGTTCCCCAAACAACATTGGCACCGTATTACATACTAAATTACTTATCTCTATATATTGATCCATTTCGGTCTTACCTTGTTCCTTGATTATATTTAGGTTCCGGTCTGAGGTGTTGATGCTGTCGTCTAGGTGTGTGGAAGCTTCCTTGATGGTTTCGTTGTTGATGTTGTCACTGCTATAGCTGTCTTGTAGTTTCCGCTGGTATTCGCGTCCCGATCGTAGATGTCCTGGCTTCGGTGTTGAAGTGCTGGGTGGCTCAAGATTTCTTATGGTTTCCTCCAGGATGGATGTGATGAATTCTCTGCTTATGTCCTCGTTGGGGGTGTCGTGGCTCATTGACGTTCTTTCCCACGTTGGCCCCAAGAGCTTTCTCCAGTGGTGGCCCCGGTGGACTTTTTCCCTCGTTAGCCCCGATGGGCTCTCTTAATTGTTGGCCTTGATAGGCTTTTTCCCTCGATTGCCCCGGTGGGCTTTCACTTGTTGTTATTTTTCCGGAAAAAAAAATTCACTTCAGCATCAAAAATCACCAGGCATTAATTAAGTCCATCACTTTTATTTAATTAAAAAAAAATTTTTTTTTAAATTTTTATTCGATTTGAATTTTGGATTTAGAATGAATTGAATTAAGTTTCCATTATTTTTCTTTTAATAAATTAAAAACTTTAGATTTTTTTGTTAGTCACTGTTTTCAAGCCAAAAGAAGTTTTTTAGTTGCATATTTTCAGGCGAACTTGACCTTGAGTCATATAATTACACACTGGCTTGCACAATTTTGTTTTAAATGTCTCTCTTTTTTTTTTTTTAAACACGCAGGATCCACTAAATGTTTTTACCGGATCCTACCGGCTGCGCCAAAAATGTTATGTAATCTTTTATATTTCTCACCTTTTATTATTTGATGTCTCACCTTTTATTATTTTTTATAGTTTAATATAAACACTGTTGCATTCTTTCTTTTTATTTATTAATCATTTAGGTAGTTTTAAATATATATATTTTATCATTCTTATTCAACATGCGGATATGATAATTTAAACTTAATGAGACAATCAACAACAGAAATTTACGTACAAGATTGTTTTGACGTTCACTTATTACCAGAAAACAAAACTTCTTTAGTTCACCGAAAACCAACTCAATCAAATTGATTTGAAGTCAATGCACAAAATCCTCGTTAGTTGCACTGAGAAACTTTCGAATAAGAAAACGTTTCGGGTAATTTTCGTTAAGAGACGCGACACTTTGCGAAATCCCGAAAGCGGTTCTTTAATTCCTTAGAGGAACTTCTTCAAACACCATACAATAAAATTACATTAAAGGTTGTATTTCACTTAGAAAATATTACCGAGAATCAAATCGGAACGAGTCATTTAACGTCGATAGAAAGTGCTGTCGGTTCGAGCCGTCAATCAAGACTCCTTCTCCACGCATGCTTCAGTGGTTGTCGATATTCAAACCGCCCACGCGCTGATCGATATTTTTTATCAATCATTCGCGGTGGTCTTTTGTTTGCCGAATTGGCGAAATTGATTCAAGAGCGCGTGTCATTTGACACCGCGAACACTTGACCGGAAATCATTGTTTACACAAGTGTGGAATTTTGTTAAATGGAATTTTGTTTAAGTGGGCTTTTGCTCCACAACAGAAATATCGAAAAAAAATATCGATATATCGATATTTTTTGAACATCCCTAATTCATGTCGGGGATCAAATATTACTACGAAACGCTGTTAAAGATAACAAGCTGTCACCTATATGGACAGGGCCATATGAGGTCAAGCGAATTGATAGCGACGTGAACTGCAGTATACAAATCGGTCACAAGCTTAAAAGAGTACATTTTAACCGACTAAAATTATTCAACTTTAAAAAAAAAGCACAAAAACTGGTAGTTTTAGTAGAACATTTAATACAAAAACACATCCTACATCCCTGCTCCCCAGTGGAGCTCGTGGAAAAAACCATTGGCTGAGAAAGCAGCCAGGTGTAAATCCAAGAGTTGAGACGCCACATGAAGACCCCTCTCGTTCAACTGAAGTATCCTGGCGAGGGGTCCTCCACCAGCCATTATCAGATCATCTGAGTTCCGGCGCCATAAAACAACCGGAACCATAGACGCTCAGGCGGCAAAATCCCTCAGACTATCCAAGTCCAAGCGAGGACACCAAATGTTGAGGAGGCCCGGAATTTCTGCGGCCACGTACTCACTTTGATTGGCCGGATATGCCAGGACAATCTTTCCGAGATCATTAATCTCGATCTCGGAGGAACTAATTACAATAAACCCTTTCCAAAAGCGGCGACCGGACGCGTGAAATAAAGCCATTATCCTGGAAGAAGATTTATTAAAAAACAAAAAACTACACACCGCACAAACCAAACACAAAACGAAAAAAAAAAAACAAAGAAGAAGGAATTTTAATAACAATGAAAAGGAAACTTACAGAGTAAAGACAAACGAAAACTAATAAGACGAAACACGTAACCTTAGAAACGAACTTAGTGACGGCCAACGCAAAACTGAAGCCAAACCCAAAAAATTGGATCAGGGAAACTGGTCAATCAAAAAAAAAAAAAAAAAAGGAAAAGAAAGAAATAAAAATATTTTTATCATCAACTAAAGTATAAAACCCTTAGTCAAAAACCATAAAAAATAAAAAAAAAATTCAAAGTAAAATAACCAAAAAGTAATTAGAAGCACTCAGCATTCTCACCAGCATCTAAACCAAGTATGCACTTAAGAATGCATAAAGAAAAAGTTGAAAAATACAAATAACAACACTCCGTCAAGTTCCATTCTTATAAAAAAAAAGAAAAAGAAATTTAGGTATCGAAGTCAAGTGCAGGGGTGTCAAGACAAATCACCAAAAATGTGAAATCCTAAGAATGACATACAAAGAACATTACGTAATTAACGATAGTATGTATTAAGCGGCAAATTCACAGCTGCAACAAATTAAAATTCTTTGGTGTTTATATTTTCCCTAAACAAATAAATAAAATTTTTCAAAACAAAAAATTAGAAAAGACAGCCCATACAACTAACTAACTCAAAACATTATCCCGTTGTAGGAAAAAAATAGACATGAGGGGATTGAACACCGCAAAAATTATGATAACAATCATACTTATATTATGCCCGATAATTAATGCTTTCTCGGGACTGGTGGCCTATGATTGCACACACCCAAACGTAAACCATACCGCATATTCACTCATGAAAGTAGATGAATGTTTCATACAAAACGAACGGTTTTTTCCACGAGCTCCACTGGGGAGCAGGGATGTAGGATGTGTTTTTGTATTAAATGTTCTACTAAAACTACCAGTTTTTGTGCTTTTTTTTTAAAGTTGAATAATTTTAGTCGGTTAAAATGTACTCTTTTAAGCTTGTGACCGATTTGTTCAGAAAAAATAAAAATACAGCTGATACAATTAGCAGACGAAATTACAGTACATGTACCAATACAAAATAGACTTTACTCGCCACGCCACGTATTGTGGAATGCATGATCATTCAAGCGAAGTCAAAAATGGACACGTGAATTACCTTTTGGAAATAACAAAAGAAGAATGCATGAGAATGCACCGTGAAAGGACATTCAAAGTCGCACAAGAAAAATTGCTAACTAATATAAAAGGAAACACCACTTTTACTGCATATTTGCTTATTGATTTTATCATTTTGGGTTTTCGTATGTTTGTTTGCATACGATTTAACTATTTTTCTTCGAAGGAAAACATAAATTATAAAAGGGATGACTTTTATTACATCACTTGAATAATCTTATATGTTTTTCTTTTTAAAATAAAATAGTTTTGTTATATAACAAGTGGAAAAATTAAATCCTTCAACGAGGGTAATTCCAAAAGAACTCGGTCTTGATTTTAATATTAATATTAAATTTGATGGTGGTGATATCAGAGAAAATCTGATTCACCACACCATTTTACCCTTTTTTGTTTCTTCGTTGTTACTATCTGGAGACAGAAGATGACGAGGCCTCTTTGAAGGAGTCTCTGTTGGATTGTTCGATTCCAGTTTGACAGTAGGTTCCGTTTAATTTTATAATTTACGATATTAGATGCGTCGAATAATTTTATATTTGTTTTTAAACGCGCCTATTTTCCTCAGCTGCGATTGAGAGCCAAATTCTCCTTATTTTTATCCGTTTTCCAATTAATATTATAGTTTTCAAAATCGAACCAAAAAAATAACGTCTTTACTCCACTGTGTTGCCAACTCGTCTTCCAACTCGTCGTTGCCAACTCGAAAACAACTATCAAATAAGAAAATTGAAATTAAAAAATTTTGTGTTACTAAAAAAAATAAGAAAAATTAAAATTAAGAAATAAACATATAAGGGAACAAATGTAACTTACCTCGAAATGTTTTTTCCCAGTTCTCTTTTAATAAATCCACAAATTTTTTTTTTCTTTTCTCTTCCACCTAATCAAGGGAAACGGAGGAGAATCAACAAAACTTCACAAAGTAAAATTAAAATTAACACTATAATAGAATGAAATAGATACGCAAATAAAAAAAAAACACAAAACAAAATTCCTGTTATTAAAACATTTATTTCAAAGAGTAAATACAATTTTTAATAACAAAACATCACATAGAACAAAACATCTGAAGAATAACATTTCTTCAACAAACATAAATTAAAGTTCAAATGAACAGCAATGGCCCCCATAATGCCATATGATTCCACCTGCATGAAGCGACCTGAATAACCCCTGGGTGACAAAATACGTATTGGTGTCACTTTTGAAATCACTGCAAATAAAAAGGTGGATTCCAGCCATCGACACGGTATCCTTGGTAAAGTCCATGGCTGTTCCCAATAATTTTAAGGTAATAGTCTTCCTACCTAGGGGGAAGATCACGATGATGTGTCCCAAGTCAATTAGATCCACCAATGTACCAGACGCGAAATAGAACTCTTCCCGTTTCAAAGATGCGCGAAATATTAAGAAATTAAACGCGGCCATTTTTATTTTCTCTCGATTTTTTTTTCTTTCTTCCTTGTAAACTCCTCGAAGTTCAGTTTCAAACTACAATTCACCAAGCACTAAAACAAATTGATCCTCGTCAAACGTTAAGGACACCATAGGTATAAGGGTGGGATAATCGAACACAAGTAGGTAAAAAGAGAAAGTTTGATTTTTTTTTTCTTTTTATACATAATACAGAGAATAAAATTTCTTGTTCCATAAGAGAAATAGTAGGGCAAAGGAAGAAAAGAAAATCTATATTATATACATAAATTTGCCACCTAATATTAATAATTCTCTATATTACATAATCTAATTTTATTATTAATAAATTTTTTTTTCTTCTCACTTCTAGAAATGTTATAACTTTTTATATATTGTTCCGTACCGCCGGAAGATCCTAACCTAAAATACATAAAATTATAAAAATTAAAATTAAAAATATATACATATATCAAGATCAAACTTACCAAAATGAATTCTATCCATGCACCGGTAAAACCTAGAAAAGTCCAAAGGATATTTACAAAAATAACATAAAAAATTTACCTTTTCTATGATCATCATGGAAAACACAACAAACTTAAAACGTCAAATCCAAAAGTAATAAACATGAAACATTTGTAGGGTTTTGACTTAGAGGTGCTGAGATCTGTCAGATTTTTCTAGAAGATCGAACACATCCGGTAGAGTGCCTATAAAAACAGAGCAATACACTCAGCACCATCAGAATTCATCCAGCTGTCGAAGGATTCCGATCTACCAGCTCTGACTGGTCAACCGCTGTTTTTGCAGCCAACCGTCGTTTTTGCGACAAACCTACCAGCTTTGACTGGTCAACCGCTGTTTTCGCAGCCAACCGTCGTTTTTGCGACAAACCTACCAGCTTTGACTGGTCAACCGCTGTTTTCGCAGCCAACCGTCGTTTTTGCGACAAACCTACCAGCTTTGACTGGTCAACCGCTGTTTTTGCAGCCAACCGTCGTTTTCGCGACAAATCTACCAGCTTTGACTGGTCAACCGCTGTTTTTGCAGCCAACCGTCGTTTTCGCGACAAATCTACCAGCTTTGACTGGTCAACCGCTGTTTTTGCAGCCAACCGTCGTTTTCGCGACAAATCTACCAGCTTTGACTGGTCAACCGCTGTTTTTGCAGCCAACCGTCGTTTTCGCGACAAATCTACCAGCTTTGACTGGTCAACCGCTGTTGTTGCAGCCAACTGTCGTTTTTGCGACCAACATACCAGCCGTGCCTGGTCAACCGCTACTTAATCAACCCATCAGCCGTGTCTGGTACATTATTTTATAATCAACGCAGATCAATAGAATTATCATAAAGATTTAATTTTTTACAAATAGTCTATTTTAACGACTTTGGCGACTTTGAATTGATTGAATTATATAGACAAAAATTGAAAATATAAAGTTAATATATTTATCAATTAAACTCGCTGGTTTTTTATTTGTTTCTGTTCCGAATACACGTTTACTCGAGCTGTGCGTAAACATATATATTTACAAAAAAAAAAAAAATGAATGAAAAAAAAGTATAATAAAAATAAAAAGAATTTTGAGCAGTTTATAGATTATGGAATTTATCTAAAAAATTTCTGATTAATTTAATCTAAATTTTTATTTAACCTATAGAAATAGTAATAAACAAATATTATAATAAATAAGAAGTTTATAAAATTAAACTAGCGAGAATATGAAGATATCATAAGTAAAAATATATTTTCCCAAAGTAGCGCAGAAAAGCAATAATTATACTATCGATAAACAATTCAAATAGTAAAAGTTAATAATTTTTTTTTCTCTCTCTAAAACAATCATAATTTCAATTAATTTTACCTTCGAAAAAATGCTTTTTTCAAACACTCGGCCCTTTCTAAAATTCTATTAAAAATTTATTATGTTATTACTAAATCGCAACTCTAGTTGCAGACTTTTGATTTTAAAGTCGCGCTTACGGTCGCAGACCAGAAAACTTATCGCGATACTAGTCGCCGATAAAAACTTGTCTTAATTTGACCGTGCAGGTCGTTTTATAAGATTTTTGGAAGTCAAAAATCTTACTATTTTTTACTTTTTCTCTGTCAATCTTTTATTTTTTCATTGATTCCATTTCAATTGGAATCTTATTATTTGGCGTGGGAGATATGCCCAGCCTTCTTTTTAGAGAATTTCCTTAATAGAAAATTAAGTTCCACAATTGGAACAAGAGAAGGATCGAAAAATGTCGATCAAATATATGTGGGAAAACTAGCCCAACCTATTCTCAATATTCTTCTTAAAATTGCATAAGGAATAATATAAATTCAGTTGGATCTAGCCCAACCTACTTTGTATTGCCTGCTAGTGCAGCATAAGGAATGCATGTAAGATCAGTTAGGATCATGCCCAACCTACTTTGTATTGCTTGCTAAGGATAAATGCACAAGGCATGATACGAAAAATCTCGATCAATGTGTGCATGAGTGTTCTTAATCTATTATTCCTGGTTTAGCATAAAGAATGATGCCCGAGTTATTCGTTCATGTATGTGAACTATTGGCTCATCCTTTTAGAAATATCATGATATTTGAAATGAAAAAACTAACCATGGTATGCGTGAAAAAAGGATTTTTCCTCATACGCTATCATGTATGTTAGGTTTTACCCGATCATGTTTATTTTCAATGGTTTTGTTTTTTAAAATTATTTTACGACCCTTTCCCAGAAATTCAGACGCATAAATTATCGAAAAGATAGTTTTATTACATCACTTGAGAATTTCCATGTTTTCTTAAAATAATGAAAAGGATCGTATACTATAGTCTTATGGAAATAATTAAAATAATCGAGGGTATACCTAAAGGATCTCGGTTTCCCTTTTGATTTTATAATAAATTTGATGGTGGTGAACTCAGAGAAAACCTGATTCACCACAAACTGCTTAAAAATCTTTTGTCAAACTCCTCAAAACTTTATTTGAACTGCTTAAAAATCTTTAGTCAAACTCAAAACTTTAATTGAACTGCTTAAAAATCATTAGGCAAACTCCTCAAAACTTTAATTGAACTAAGAGTGCCTTGCGCACTCTCGTAATATTCTTTTCAAGCTCCCAGTCTCTTTGGACTGCCGGGGGTATTTATTACTTCGCAAGAGTAACCGTCCGGTGGGCGGTAGAAGCTTTCCCTTGTTTATGTTATCGATTCAATGGAATTTTCGCGATCCGCGTGCAGATGAAATCATCCTCAGTTTCCGCACTTGAAAGATGATGACATCCGCTAATAGGACTAATCGCTTATTAGTTCCAATATTTACTTTTGATGTCGCCGGACAGTCGCTCCCGCTCTGTTTACAACAGTATCACGAATGGAAGTTATCACAAGCTGAAATAAAACTAAAAATGACCAATAGAACATGATATCACATATAAAAAAGAACAAACACAAGGAATAAACAACATTTTTTTTTCTCATTCATTTATTGAAAAAAAGGGGAATTACATTTTAATTCCATTAATTCCACAAAATATCTGAAGAGTTGCACTTAGTGAAGAGACACAAATTTAACTTCAATTTTGTAGAGATGGCCTCCATGATGCCATCCGAACTTAGCTCCATATTACGACCAATGAATCCTTTCGGGGTAATGAATCGTTGTGGTGTCTTCTTATGAAATACAATAAAAAGATGAGTCGATTCCAATTCATAGATCGCCTGTTCCTCGGAAGCTGATAACAAATTATCAGTGATGTCTGTCACCGAGTTCAACAATTTCAGGGTTTTAGATTTTAACCCATGAGGGAAAACGACGAGTGTTGACACCTGCCCGAACACCCATAACCTAAAAAGAAAAGAAGACTAAAATCAAAACATAAACAAACAAAATACTTACCTCAAACCGCGCTCAAATACTCCAGTACTTGAGATTTCCACTTCAATCGATCTGTGGCCCTTGACCCGATCGGATCGGTTCGCCTTGTCTTTCCCTTTCGTACCAGCACCTGAAAGGAAAAGGCACGCACCACAAACATCACAAACAAACACCGACTTTGCCATCCATGCGCAAACGTCATGGAATTAGCAATTATCCACAGCGAACATTAGTCCTAAAGCTACATTCCCTAGAGGACACTTAGAGTACCCCTATAAACCATCATGACTAAAGTACGAGGAACGTACCATTACAATATCAACGTTGTGTACAAGTTTCTGCTCCACTACAGGAACATCCCCTCCACTATTTTATCGTAGATGGAAACCTTCCGCTACTTCGGCTGCTATAAAAGACACAGCTCTGCTCAAAGCAAGACACTTCAGTTTCGACATCCAACTAACAACATCCATTAACCAAATTCCTCACTAACTAGGTCGAATATCTGAAGTCCACTCGCAGAAGTTATTTCTGCCAACTAGAGGAAGCTACGCCTCTCAATCTATGGTAGTTAAACCATACAACCGCAGAAGTTAAGCTGCAAATCAGTGGTAGTTCCGCCACTCAATCTATGGTAGTTAGACCATACAACCGCAGAAGCTAAGCTGCAAATCAGTGGTAGTTCCGCCACTCAATCTATGGTAGTTAGACCATACAACCGCAGAAGTTAAGCTGCAAATCAGTGGTAGTTCCGCCACTCAATCTATGGTAGTTAGACCATACAACCGCAGAAGCTAAGCTGCAAATCAGTGGTAGTTCCGCCACTCAATCTATGGTAGTTAGACCATACAACCGCAGAAGCTAAGCTGCAAATCAGTGGTAGTTCCGCCACTCAATCTATGGTAGTTAGACCATACAATCGCAGAAGCTAAGCTGCCAATCAGAGGAAGATAGCCTCTCACCGCGGGAGTTATACCGCATCTCCTTACCTTCAAGAGCAGGAAGTCAACAAATGCCAGAGCCCGACGTCGAGAACGAAGCAGTCCCCGATTGTCCATATTTATTGGCGCTACTCCAGGAAGTGGACAACATCATAAGAGAACGTCAGGCCGGCAGAAAGAGGGAACCGCCATATTGGAGATTGGAGTACTTGTTCCGGGAAATGAGAAAATCCATGAAAACGAACTGAATTAGTCTTGTATAAACTTAAGGAAAATTGTAAGAATTAGTAAATAAAAAACCATTTGTTTAAACTTGATTGTATATTTGATTCGGCACCTACAAAAATATTGTTCGCGCATTTAGGCCCGAACATTTGGTCCTTCGAGCCGGATTAAATACAATCAATAATTCTTACACCTAAGTTACTGCACAACACATACAACGTTTTCACCATGCCGGAAAGCGACGACATCTGCAAGGTTCCCGCAACCATAAAGACTCTTACGAGCCAACAAACTTACAACTACAACCTACTTGTCAAGTACAAGCAAAACTACAAAAAGGACGGTGCTTCCCGCAAGGTGGGACACTATTTCCTCAACCGTATCTCCGGCGTCCAAGCATTGTGGAAAAAGATCCAAGACACCCATGACGCGATCATGGCTAACTATGACGACACCTACATCGCATTACCATATTTCGCCGAGGACATCTTCGCCAACGCGTCGGAATTTTACAGAGAATATTTAACCGAGTTGGAGGACCAACAAGACATACTCCTAAGATCAACCGAACCTCCATTGAGGCCCAATCAACAACCACCACCAACTCAACCTACCAATACGTCGAAACCATTCGACATCCGTCTCCCTAGAATCGAAATACCAAAATTCAATGGAGACTACCAGACCTGGACTTCGTTCCGAGATTTATATCTCTCTCTCATTCACGAGAACAACAACCTCCCAAACGTACAAAAGTTGCACTACTTAAAGAGCAACGTAACAGGAGAAGCAGAACAACTAATTCGTCACTTCGAAATATCTGCAAACAACTACACCTCCGTTTGGGAAACATTGGTACATAGATACGACAACAGACGAATCCTCGTCAACACACAATTACGAAAACTTTTGGAACAACCATCCGAAAGCACCGAACGAGCAGACACGTTGAGACGGCTCATTGACACTACTAACGAAAGTGTCCACCTACTACAAAATTTGGAAGTAGACACTTCCAACTGGGATCCTATCCTAGTCTACTACATTACTCAGAAGCTGCCCCCTCGCACACTACAACTATGGGAGCAACAACTTAACAACTGCCAAGAACTCCCGAAGTTCTCGGAATTGATGACCTTTCTCGACACGAGATTTCGCTCACTCGAGATGATCAATTCGCAACGTACACCAAACTCCTCGGAGTCAAAACAAAACCAGAAAAAACACACTTTTCTGGCAACCAGCAAAACCAAATGCAGTCTTTGCAAAGGGGACCACCACATTCGTCAATGTCCCAAGTTTTCACAACTACCAGTCCCTGAGCGCATTAAAACAACGAGAAGTAAATCTCTGTGTTTAAACTGCCTGGACCATGGACATTCACTAAAAAACTGCCACAGTAAAAAGAAATGCTTCAAATGCAATCGCTCACACCACACCCCCTTACATCTAGAAACTGCAGAGCCTAGTTCAACACAGGAAACCTCTAACGGACCACCGAATCGAAGTCCAACTACTGCTGAACCCTCAACAAGCACCGCAGCGAACGCGCTCCACTGTGGCCAACGAGAAGCAACAGTGTTGCTAGCCACCGCAGTAGTAAAGACGCAGACGAGAACCGGAAACCATAATCTGCGAGCTCTGATTGACCAGGGTTCCCAAGTTAATTTCTTAACTGAAGACGCAGCACAACGTCTGCAACTTCAGCGAGCAAAAACCAACACTACGATCGGAGGAATCGGTGGCAACAACACTAACATCTGTAAAGGCAAGGTCACATTGAACGTGAAATCCAGATACAACGATCAGGAGTTTACAATATCGTGCTACGTAATTCCCAAGATCTCAGGTTTACTCCCTTCCACGAAGATCCCAACGCAGTCCGGCGCACACCTGCGAGAACTTCCCTTAGCGGACCCGGACTTTGCTCATCCAAATCCGATCGATATATTATTCGGAGCAGATGTATATGCGGCCATATTATTGGAGGGCATAAAACCTGGAACTTCCAACTCACCCTTAGCCCAAAACACGCAATTTGGGTGGATTTTGTCTGGACAAATCAATCCAAATCCTAAACCAGAACACACAAGGAGCATACACGAATACCCAAAATTGAGCCACACGGTCACGGCTGACCTGCTAAGAGACATGCCCACCAGCAAGCAGGATTATCGTCACCCCCAACCAGTCCTGGAGGCGAGAGGAGGAACTTCACAAACCGACTTACTATCGGTAGGACCAGCCTTCCAGGCGGATACCGGACCCACATCATTGAAATGGCAATCGGCCAGGCCCATTGATTCGGCGAAAGTAGAAAGAATGTACGGTCAAACATTGACAGCGTCTGGACATCGGCCGCAACAGCGTGTCCACTTGCAAGGGGATCAGAAGTTCGATGTATTCAGATTTAATGTTTCCCAGCAACCAATACCTCAGGGGTCTAACAAAAAATTAGTAGCCTTGGAATTGATAAAACCTTTTGATCCTGGGATCCAATTGCAAGGTACACACTCAATAGCCAAATTGAGTTCCCTTCGAACACTCCACTAACTCACACCACTTGACGGTATGTATTTCTCATGAAATCCGGAGGATTTCATCGGGGGGGAGAATGTTGACACCTGCCCGAACACCCATAACCTAAAAAGAAAAGAAGACTAAAATCAAAACATAAACAAACAAAATACTTACCTCAAACCGCGCTCAAATACTCCAGTACTTGAGATTTCCACTTCAATCGATCTGTGGCCCTTGACCCGATCGGATCGGTTCGCCTTGTCTTTCCCTTTCGTACCAGCACCTGAAAGGAAAAGGCACGCACCACAAACATCACAAACAAACACCGACTTTGCCATCCATGCGCAAACGTCATGGAATTAGCAATTATCCACAGCGAACATTAGTCCTAAAGCTACATTCCCTAGAGGACACTTAGAGTACCCCTATAAACCATCATGACTAAAGTACGAGGAACGTACCATTACAATATCAACGTTGTGTACAAGTTTCTGCTCCACTACAGGAACATCCCCTCCACTATTTTATCGTAGATGGAAACCTTCCGCTACTTCGGCTGCTATAAAAGACACAGCTCTGCTCAAAGCAAGACACTTCAGTTTCGACATCCAACTAACAACATCCATTAACCAAATTCCTCACTAACTAGGTCGAATATCTGAAGTCCACTCGCAGAAGTTATTTCTGCCAACTAGAGGAAGCTACGCCTCTCAATCTATGGTAGTTAAACCATACAACCGCAGAAGTTAAGCTGCAAATCAGTGGTAGTTCCGCCACTCAATCTATGGTAGTTAGACCATACAACCGCAGAAGCTAAGCTGCAAATCAGTGGTAGTTCCGCCACTCAATCTATGGTAGTTAGACCATACAACCGCAGAAGTTAAGCTGCAAATCAGTGGTAGTTCCGCCACTCAATCTATGGTAGTTAGACCATACAACCGCAGAAGCTAAGCTGCAAATCAGTGGTAGTTCCGCCACTCAATCTATGGTAGTTAGACCATACAACCGCAGAAGCTAAGCTGCAAATCAGTGGTAGTTCCGCCACTCAATCTATGGTAGTTAGACCATACAATCGCAGAAGCTAAGCTGCCAATCAGAGGAAGATAGCCTCTCACCGCGGGAGTTATACCGCATCTCCTTACCTTCAAGAGCAGGAAGTCAACAAATGCCAGAGCCCGACGTCGAGAACGAAGCAGTCCCCGATTGTCCATATTTATTGGCGCTACTCCAGGAAGTGGACAACATCATAAGAGAACGTCAGGCCGGCAGAAAGAGGGAACCGCCATATTGGAGATTGGAGTACTTGTTCCGGGAAATGAGAAAATCCATGAAAACGAACTGAATTAGTCTTGTATAAACTTAAGGAAAATTGTAAGAATTAGTAAATAAAAAACCATTTGTTTAAACTTGATTGTATATTTGATTCGGCACCTACAAAAATATTGTTCGCGCATTTAGGCCCGAACAACGAGGATATGGCCTAAATCGACCATATCCATTAACTCGCTCGAGGCGAGATAAAAACTCCTCCGCTCAGGCGCGGCTCGGAAGACTATAAAATTATACTTCGTCATGTTTATTCGTCAAAGTTAAATTCAGAACTAAAAACTTAGAACAGATTCAAAAAATTCTTCTTAAAAATTTTTTTTAAGGATACTGAATGTATGAGGGTGGGGTAACTGAGAAAACAGGTAAAAGAAAAACGTTTAAATGTTTCAATACACATCTACAACCACAACTTTAAATATTATAAGGGAAATTATTTAACGTATACACACAAGTTGTCACTAAATGTTAATGATATTTTTATATAATATAATTCTATTATTAATAATAATAATAAATAATTTTCTTTTATCTAAAAATATTATAACTCTTTTATATACATTAATGTATTTTTTTTAATCCAATTATTATAGAATTTATCGAAAAAAAAATTTTCTGATTAATCTAAGATTTTCATTATTAAAAACCTAGAACTTAGAGAAAAAATATTAAACAAAATTTATAATAAGAATTTTATAAAGCAAATAGAAGGGATTCCGAAGTACCATAAGTAATTTTAATCACTGTACAAAAAAGGAAAACCCCCAAAGTAACGCAGAGCAATAATAATCAAAATAGTAAAAGTCAATGATTTTTTCCTTTTTCTCTAAAACAATCCTTATGTCAATTAATTTGTTTTCCTGGTTTATACATAATTTTAAAGTCGTATTCTTCTAAACGAATTTTCCAACGCATTAGTCTTCATTAGCCAGATCAATGGTTTGTGATCTGTAATTATTGTGAACGCCCTGCCATGCCGCATAGATAAGGTCGAAATTGTTCCACAGCATAGATGATTGACACACTGTTTCTAGTCTTCCCAATATATGATAACTGTTTACAGTAATTATTCACTTTACAATATATGATATTTTATTAAAAAAAACTTTATGATACTTTATGAAAAATACTACAATATATGATGTTTTATGAAAAACAATTTTATGATACTTTATAAGAAAAAAATACTCAAATTCTAGAACCTTCAAATTACAGCGAGTCATTCCTATAGCTGAAATAGTAATGGCTACTTTCAGGATTTCTGAACCCCGTTTTATACTTGTCAGTAAACCACCCTTGGTTTCAGATGTTCACTGTGGTAAACAAGTTAGTGTAAACAGTTTGGGTTTTCATAAACATAATTTTATCATGACTGTAACCCTTTCTGAGCATCAGCTATCATGATTTCATCCTGTCTTTGTTTTTTCAAACAATGCCCGAAAATATCTGAAATGATCGCGGATTGTTTACAGTAGTTCTCATATCAACTACAAACAAACTGTATAGGGTTGGTTCATTGCTGTAAACAAAACACTTGCGCATAACTGTAAATAAAAAGATATTCGCAAGATCATATTTCTTAATTTATGATTAATTTGAGTATTTTTCCATTTATGACTTCATCTTAATTCTTTTTTATTTTAATGTATGGGACAGTTTTTACTTTATTACAAAAACAGTACAAGAAAATATTAATTCGTGGGACAATTTCTCGTTAAATAAAACGTTAAAAGTTAACAGCTCGGCGCTCAGCTTTATACTACTCTCTTCAGCCTCGGTCGTCTTGGCATTGTTGCTGCGTTGGTCGTAGACCGTGTTGCCAGATTGGTTACAGACTTCCTCTCTACATTGCGGGGTGTGAGGTGGTCTTTCTTTGCGTGGTGGATTCATCATCATTTCAGCTTGCGGCCCTGTCGTTTTGTATTTTCGTATTTGGGATACATGATAACATCCTACTGGTATTAACGGATTTTGTGACCTGCGATCTCGTAAGTTGTGCTACCTCGTCGTTTCAAAATGCCAAATGGCTTGTCTCTTTTTGGAACGAATTCGGACGTTGTGCCCTTTCTTGCGTTACTCAATACGTAGGTATTTACCAATACCAGCTCTCCTTCTTGGTACATTTTACTTTCTCTGTACCAAATAAAAAATTTATGGATCCAGTTCAACTATCGTCCACAAAACAAAACGTAGAATTAGATACTAGCCACAAGTGGAGCAATCCCAGAAATTATTCTCGATTTGCAGGAGAAATTAGAAAGGAATTCGCCGAATACTTCTCAGAAGAAGGAGGAATTCCGTGGCAGGAAGGTTATTGATAAGTTTTAAAAATATTTTATAAGTGATAAGAAATAAATTTATTTTAATTAAATATTAACTTGTTTAATTGCTTAAAACTTAAAGTAACTGTTATCGCGACGATAACCATAATTTTTAATTGTTCATTTGTTTTAAGAGAAACACCAACTGTTTTATCGTGAGGTTATTATTTCATTTATTAACTTAACATTTACGTTTTATGTGGTTACTTTCACATTCAATTTTACTTATTCTTTAATTAAATTAACATTTATGTTTTATTTATTAATTTTCACAATCAACTGATTTGTAATAAGTTTCAATGATGATGATGATTACAACGATGCCTATGGCTCCGTTATTTATTTTATCCTGCAGGTGGAGGAACCAGTAATTTAAAAGGCGTCTAAAAAGACTGCCAAAATGTTAACTGAGAAAAACAAACTGCTAGAAACTGGTATGTTGTTTTCTGTTGCGTATAAGTGAAACTGGTATGTTGTTTTCTGTTGCGAATGTATCAAATTTTCTTATAATTTCCTTTCCTAGTTTTTCAGTTAAGGTTTCTGTTTTAAATTTCCTGTTCGGATTTTTTTTATGCTCTGATATAAATTTTCTAATGATATTAGAAATTCATCCATCTGATTTCAAAGACAATTCTCTTGTTAACAATTTGTGCTCTGATTTTTGTTTTACTCGAAAATCATGAAAATTTGTTATTTTGGTTTGTTCATTTTTATTGAAAAAGAAATATGTATTAAAATTTACATTATATTTTAAACTTAACCTACTCTGATTCAAACATTAATGTTTCTGGTTATACTTTTTCTTACAATATTCATTAATTTTTATGATTACAATTATTATGATTATTATCGCTATTGTTATTTCAAGCAGTTGTTGGTTCCTATTCGATGTATTTGATGCTTGTGCGATGTTCTCGTTGATTACTACCTTATCTTTTAATAGCTGCTTTCCCATCGCATCGGATTCGTTGTATGTCCTTTTTTAGAGTTTTTATTTCTGATTTGCTGGTCGACAAGCTCACTCGTTGATAAAGCTCTGCTATTATTCTTCGTTGTTGATATTTTTTCCAGCTCTCTTCTTTTTTCGTTGTTTTGCTGCAAGCGTTGGTACCTTTACTTCTTGTTTCTTATTGGTTCTACTGAGGTACTCCTCTATCGTTATCCTTTTGGGGCCTGCTTCCTTCTCGATGGGGATGTACTTCGGGATGGTCTCTTTTTCTGTTGTTTTACTTATTGATTGCGGGATGTACTCCTCTACGGTGCCGCACCACTTTTCAAAGATTTGGTCGAAGTCTTCTTTTGCTAAAGGTGTTTCCATCTGAAGTCAGTCTTTCTTCTTAGATTCGTAGAATGGTCCGCAGGATCGCCATGTAATAAGTGATGTAATAAGTTTCAATGATGATGACTTATTACAGATTCTTTTCGAACTGATTCCTTTTAACTGCACTTGACTTTCACTGACTGGCCCCTTACCGTCATGGCCCTTTTATTGGTGAACTCCCTTCTTTTGGAAGCACCTCGTCGATTGGCTTACAGCCAATCGAAAACTTCGTTAAGTGTCCACTCGAAAGCTGATTGACTCCAGTTGGACTTCCAACGATGCATTCCATCAGCTTGAGTGATCATTACTTTTCCGGGTTGCGTAAATGTACTTTCTTGGAAACATTCATAAATCGTGCGATTTTTGGATGTTTCTATTTGTTCTTTGTTTCAAAGGGAATATCTCATATTTCGTTAGATTTGAAGGATATTCCCTTCGAAATGGTTTATACCTAGTCGTGTGGATGGTCAGTTATGACATAACTAAAGACAATAAAAAGTTATTGAAAATCATCGACGTCGAATACTTTGTCCATGGCACACTGTAGCAAATCATTTTCTATCATTTCTTCATTTAAAACACTAGAAGTTAAGGTTGTTGGTGTAGGTATGGGTTTTGATTCCTGCAACGGCGCGTTTTTTAAAATCTGCACTTTCAGAATTTGCGGTTTATTGCTGGAACTGGTACTCGGGAAACTATACATCGAATTTGGCGATGGTGAGGGAATATTCCTCAAAAAACTAAGTTTTCCAAATTTGTTATCGCGACGATAAACGTAGTTATTATTTGTTCATTTTTTAAGAAGAAAAAGAAACACCAACTGTTCTTTATCATGTATTTATTAATCACCTCACTTAACATTCCATGAGACTTAATATTTAAGTTTTATTTATTACTTTACAATCAATATCACTTATCTTTTACTGAAGAAAAACAAAAAACTTTATCATTACTGAACAGAACTTTACTGCACCTTAACTGATTCTTGACTTTCACTTGACTGTACGTAACTCATACTCAAATTCTTGCTTTAACTCTTTAATGTATTTCTAAAATTTTAACTAATTTAATTTTTGCTAGACCCGGCGTTCTCGGGTTAAAGTATTTTGCATAGTGAGCGTCTTCCTCATGCCCTAGTTAGCGTCTACCTCATGGAAGGTACATACTGTAAAAATTTTATTTTTTATTTTTTGACGTTTGGTATAAAAATCCAGAAAATCGGTAGTTTTTAGATTTTTGTGCTAATTTACGTTAATATAGCTTTCGATTAAAGAAAAAAATCATTAAAATCGGGTATGGATTATTCTAAATCCTTATTTTTATACATGTAGGTAGATGCTCTTTTTATTTACGAGACATGAAGATGTCGTAGGTGTTATATCTCTCGATCGTCCGAGAAAACTATTCGGAGCTTGACCGATTTGTTTCAACAACCAAAACTAACTCTCCGATTGAAAATTTTGATCTATTTACTGGTGTTGTATTATTTTTTTAATTTTATATTAACTTTTTCTCACCTTTTATTATGTAATGTTGTTTAAACTAAACCAATGTTGTGTTCTTTTTTTTTGTTACTTTTATTTTAAACAATTTAATTTTCTTAACTCACAATGTTATGGTTACCAATCGTAAAATACAATTATTTTTCTTTAAATACAATTCTCTTTCTTTCTTTATTCACCTCGAATTTAATAAACAGAGTAAATCTCCCTCATGGAACTTTATAATAATCATGGCACGCATCGCCAAAACGGTTCTCTCTCGGGTTATCACGTCACTGAAGGATATTAGAATCCTTGGTACACTATTAATATTATATTCACTTATTCCCCAATTTTGTGTTCCATATGTCGTGGTGTTTTTTAAATGAAAGACATACAAATAAAATGAAACGAAATGTTCTTTTTGTTTGCTATTAACTGGTTATATTTATTCACTTAATTTATACATTTATTTTTTGACTTTACTTAAGATTTTAACTTTTACAATTTATTCACTTAATTATATTTTTATTTTTGACTTCACTTAAGATTTTAACTTTTACAATCAATCGTTTATATAAAAAAAATGCGCGTTCACTTCATTTAAAATTGAATTCACGTTTATTAAAGGGCCTATCAAGATTTAATTTTTAAATTGTTTATACCCCTAATTTCATCGCGTATAACGCAATATTTTTGAAGGCCGGGGTCTGTGCCCGTGGCCGTTTTCTAAATTATTAAAATTTGTTATTATTTTTCTTCTACGCGATAAGTCGCGTAATTTTAGCTTTCTATGCAACGTTTAATGCACCGAAAAACAACTGAGTCTAGGTCGCGACTAAGGTCGCGGACCCGAAAGAACTGCTCTTGATTTGACCGTGCAGGTCGTTTTATAAAATTTTGCAAAGGCAAAATTCTTTACTATACTTTTCTTTTTCTCTGTTAATCTTTTAATTTTAAATCGATTCCATTTCATTTGGAATCGTTAGAAATTGTCGTGGGAGTTGGCCCATCCTATCGTTTAAATTTTCCTTATTGGAAAATATAAAAATTACTCAATAGTGGGGGGGAATTAATCTTTGTGTGATCTTAAAATATGAATGATTTGCCCAACCCACTTAGTTACATTCTCCTTATCTGAAATAAGGGGTGAACAAAGTCTGCTTGAATGCATATGCTTGGTTGTTTGCCCATCCTACTTTCTTAGTTCTTCTTGTTTGAGAATCATTCCCAAACAAGATAATTGTAAATTCCTCTTGCCCATCCTACTCATGAATTCTCCTTTGGAATTGCATAAGGGATGTTGCAAGGAGCGATTGATCCTTCGTGTGTGCCTATTGGCTAAAATCGAATTGTTTCAATGTGTGCCAAAGGATCTTCTTAGGCATGATCATGTATGTTTCTGTATCATGCGATCTATTTTCGACTTGTTCGTTTGGTATGAAAACCAACCGAACTCAACTTTGTGTTATGTTCAAATATGCATGAATGCATATTTGCTTATTGATTTTATCATTTTGGGTTTTCGTATGTTTGTTTGCATACGATTTAACTATTTTTCTTCGAAGGAAAACATAAATTATAAAAGGGATGACTTTTATTACATCACTTGAAATATCTTACATGTTTTTCATTTTAAATAAAATAGTTTTGTTATTTGAACTTGTGTTGCACAGCGTTTAGATTTTCTTGGATTGCCGAATTGGCAAAATTGTTTTCAAAACTTTCTTTGATTCACAGTGTCATTTGACACCGTGAACACTTGCCCGGAAATCGTTGTTGATTTCATTTGAACTGTGGAATTTTTATTCCACAACACTGGTTTTAATTTTGGTTGATAATCCTGCAACGATTATCCGACTAATGAAAATTTATCTTGCTCGGTTACATTACATGAGCGATGCCTTGCGAAAATTCACTTGACTCGATTTTGTAACGACTTTCTAGTCCCCAGGAGTATGCAATTCGAGACTTTAAACAATTTTATTGCTTTCCTCGAAAAGGATTTTAGGGAATTGTTCGTACACGTGCAAACAATTCCAAAGGAATTTATCTTTTTTTTGTTATTAGGTCCCTTTTAGCGAAAAAGGGACGTCGTAAAATTTTACGAGTTATCAAATTTGACTTTGCATTTTTTATTATATACTGTAGTGGTTCGATGATTGTTAAATTAAACTTCACTGATTTATCTCGCAAGATCACTTAACGTTTTCTTAGAATTTCTTGCTTAATTTACAAGGTAAAATATATAATTTGCTTTACTAATTTACAAGATAACAGTTAGAATTAACTATTTCACAAGGTAAAAGTTAGAATTTTACTTTATTACTTTACAAGGTAAAGGTTTTACTGATCACTCCGACTCACAGTTTTCTTCTGCTTCACTTGATTGACAAAACTCTTCTCCTTCACTTGATTGAGAAAACTCTTCTGCAAGAATTTTCGCTTCGATTTGCCAGCAGCCGTTTGAGCTGCTGGCGTCGGTCAAAGGAATTCGCAGCGTAAGCGCGTTTGTTTACCATTCGCCTAAACCGTGGACAGCCACTTGTGTGCATCGTAAGCGTTTTCTTGCTTACGATGCTAGCGGTGTCAGGTTTCGCCTTTGGCCAACGGAAACGCTTCTGCTAAATAAGCAGTTCGTGCTCTCGCCTGCCAGGGCCGGCAATATGATAACGGTCAGGGCCGTCACAATACATATGTTAACCAGATGTTTAGAATGACACATTTCGTTATCAAAAACCAAGAAATTTTTTAGATAGAAATTCCGGACCCCTATTGCCAAATAGTGTTAAACGTTTAATTGTGGGTCCTTTGAACTGTTGTAAAACTAATGTTATGATGAGTTTGTTGGAACTGGATTGAGATTTGAAAATCTATATGTTTACTCTAAGGCGCTGTTTACATCTGACACTATAGTCCTGGAATTTTATTCTATGACACTCAATTCACATATCACAATCGTCTACACTAGGACACAAAATCTCCTGAAAGACTAAATTCCTGGAAGACGCCCGAACTTGATTTTTTTCATACAAAAGAGTCGGAATTAATTCTGAATTTATTCTGTGATACATAAATGAAATTAATTCTGAATGAAATTCGCAGAGAAATTCAAGAAAAAATCGCAAGTGTAAACGGGACCTAAATCCATTCATCAAACAAAATATGATTATTTACAAGAAATTATGAAACCTATCCGTGAAATTGATTTTTTTATTGTATTCCAATAACACTGAATTCATTTCACGAAAAGAAGCTAAAATAAATTCGGTTTTTATATTTGACTAGGGGCTGTGTCCGTCCCTTACGCGATTAATTTATCTATCTGGTAATAAAATGTGATTCACAATTGTTAAGAAATGTAAGCTTCTTCAAAAAGTTATTTGCCAAATTCAGAGAAATTGTTTGAGCGGTTCAAAAGGTAAAAAGCATAGGTTCAAAAAACAAAAATCAAAACAGGTTAGTAGAAAGTGTCCCATGTTCTGAAAAAAACTTTATGTAAAAAATTCATACATTGTACCACTAAAAATAGTTTTTTTAGATACTCGCCTTCTTTCGCGTATTAAAAAATATAAACTTTTAATTGACTCAACTATAGGTTTGTTTACATGATTATAGATTTCGGTGAGATGAGAACTGATTTGCATTTGGGTCAGGAATGTAGGTTAACTCGAAATTATTTCTTCTTTAGTTGAATTTCCCCAGGCAGTTTAATAAAGCTCAATCCTCGCAGAGGTCATTATTGGAATTTCGAAGACTGTGGAAATCACTTCTCTCGCACCATTTAATAATGGTTAAATTTCTTGTTCACCGTAAATTTTACTCATATCTGTCTGAAATATTATGAGAGAATTAAGCATTTTTAAAAACATACTGAAATACAAAATTCTTTGTGACTCCTCCTCGTAATCGAAGACCGAGACTTTTGTTTAATAATCTTTCTTTAGATTCGATTAATTGGATCTTATCCTTTTGGTTACATACATTGAATTTTATTATGTAAACTTTTAGGACATTCTGGGTATGATGTCAAGTGATCTGTCAAAGTTTCGGGACTCGGGTGCGAAAGTTTTGCAAATTTTAATCAAAATGGAGTCAAAAAGAGGTGACTCTCGTGTAGTTGTCGTTTTTATTAGAAAATATTGGCCAGAATGTTGATAGTTGCTATCTTATTCAAGTCCGAAAAATTAACTGGTGACAGACACCATCAACTATCACCATAGGCGTTCCCACCTTGTTTTTCTGTGACTCGTTTAGATGTAATTACACCATGAATTGTGAGCACAAGAACTTTCGCACATGTAAATAGAATTTTTTGAAATTAAAAAAAAAATGAATATTGTTATAAAAATTCATAATTTAAAATTCCTTTTTCTAAAATATTCCTAGACTTATTGATTTGTTGTAGCCAAATGTTAAAACGATCTGCCCGTCAGATTTGGTAATAATGAAATATACAAAAAAAAATCTTTTAATCAAATTAAAATTGATTTCACCACACGCCTCCCAATCTATCTTCCGATATACTATACCTTCCATCCAACAAAACTCCTGTCTTCCTGATGCCGGTTACATCTTTATATCTCACTTTGCTTGAAAATGTATTGATGACGCGTTTAGAAGTTTGCATGAATTATGTTGTAAATTTTCGATATTTTGAATTTGGTCGCGATTTGAAATAAAAAATAAGTTTTTTTTCACAGTTCTTCTGAACGCATCATGAAAAACTATTAATTTTTTGATATTAATTTTTTTAAATTGAAATATCTAGTGACAAATTGTAAAATTAAATCCAACGTTACATTAATTGTATTAGACTTTTATTGATAAAATTTAGAGATTTTGTAGCTATAATCATATTTCCACTGTTAATTTTAAGAGACAAATTTCATGTTTCATTATAATAATATTAATTTCAAGCTTATGTTTGTTCTAAATTTGCACTAAATATAAGAAAATGTAAACTATAGATGGTTAAATACTTTTTACAAATTAATGAGAAATTTAGATGTTAAGAATAAAAATGTAAAAAAAAGAAATAAAAAAAGAAGATTGTCAAATAAGAAAAATAAATAATTAAAAATGTTGAAATTAAAAACTAAATAAAATATTAAATCTATAACTGCGTTTTTATAATTCAATTCAAAGGTTTTGACCCTAAAAGGTACGTCGCACGTTGGGGCCAAAGTGCTATTCGGCGGCCAAAAATACAAATTTTGAGTTCTGCCTTTGAAGGATTTCGGTTATGTCATTGCGTTGAGAATTCTTAGGAACCTAGAAATCCAAAAGGACAAAGTTGGTAAAAATTCTGTTTTTTTCAATTTTCGAATTTTCAACAAATTTTTTGAACTTCATTAAGTCACTTGTACAGAAAAATCGATTTTATCATCAACCTGAGGACATATTTAGGCAATTATAATAAAAATTAAAAATTTTTAGCACATTTTTTTTCTTAAAATTGTTATCCCGGAATTCTGGGCATTCTAAAAATACTATTTTTTCGCGAAATTTTGTTTCTGCAAAAAATGTACCGGCTTGTACCGGTCACGCGTCAGTTGGACATGATAGCCAAGGTCAATACCTTTCAAAATATCCATATTTCATCTGATACTACCTGCAACTCTGGTCACCGTACGCAAAAGTCCGATTTCTTACATATTATTTTTTTTTTAAATGTCTTATTTTGTCATAACAAAGAACAAAGATTTTTCGTCTTATATGCTAGGAAATTGTTTTAATTATTTTTAATATACATTAAAGCGGAATATTTTACATACCAGCATACAGTAAAACCATTAAATATCAGCCTTCTTGACAGTAAAACCGTTTAAAACTGGTAATCTTATCTTATAATATAATACGAGAAATTCCTGCACAACGTTCTCGAAAACCCGCCAAACGATTTTCACGAAACTTGGGGGTAAAGGATTTTCGGGGACAAGGAATCGATCTAGATAGGTCTCACCTCTGAGAAAATTCCCCTCGATACCCCTCGCCTGGTATCTTCGAATTGGGTAGTCCGATCTTAATGCAACTTTACAGTATTACAATCAACATCATTTATAATTTTAAGTATATTTAATATTAGTAAAATAAGAATTTCTAGATTAAGTGTGTAACATAGAGGTTTGAATAAATTTATACGAATGAAAGAACTTGTTATCAATATTTATCCCGGCACCCTTTTTTTTGGTTAGCGATTGGTCCAGCATGCGAGTCATAAGAGACTCCAGGTAAGCTACCAAACGTTCTAGCCCGTGCTGCGACACTACATAGTGGTCGCAACAAATGGTCCTTCGAGCCGGATATTGATAACAATTTCTAAGTAGATTCGAGTAGCAGTAATATTCAAACAATTCGTATTACACAGCTTAATCAGCAATTCATTCGATTAAATTATCCATTCCCCTTTTCTTTTTTTCTCTCAATTTTACGGTAGAATTAATCAATTCTAAATCATGGGTAAAGACAGCGAAATTAACGATAATCTAGCTGGCGAAGAATCTTCTCAGATAGATCCCCAAGAAGCTTTGAGTCAAATAAAACAATATACACCCTTGTTCTGAGATACGGCGTTAGCCCGCTAAACGTAACGCATTCGATTCGCTACGCGATCGGTGTTCTGAAAAACGGCGTTTGCTGTTTAAAAATACGGCAAACATCGCATGCAAACGAAGTGTCAAAAATCAGCTGGTTATGTTTGTATCTGGGTTGATAGCCATTTCAGTGCACGTTTTGAAAGTAAAACATGGATTTCACGGTGCCAATTAATTTATTATTGAGGCAGGAGGAGATAAACTCCTTGCGGGAGCAAAGAATTCTTCTGAGAAATTCTTCGAACGTCATGAATTTAAGTGAAGAAGCGTGAGTACATAGAAAAAGTGTGACTATCAATTCATATAAATTTTTTTCCTAGCTTTAGGAAGGATTTTCCTCTGAGCAAAACATCATTTTTATATATTCTGAGGAAATCCTTTTTTAGTGGTCCCAAGCTGGATAATTGATCCGATATTGATTGCCAGATTGCCTGAACCTCTGCCACTGGTCTTCGTGAGTAGCCCTTCGCTATATCAGGGTGCTCCTTCATTGCATCAATCAAATACTTGAACTGGGAATTATTTGTTGAATTTTTATTTCCACTCCTATTTAACAAATACACTTGTTAATTCATACATAAAAATATGTATATATTTCCATTATTTTCTACTAACATTTTAATTGATCGCAAAAGAAGCCCTAAAACTGCCTGAAATATCCACCAAACGCGAGAAAACTGAAGTGAGCAATTTAACCTCAAATATCAGCTCCCGGCGAATCTCAGAACAACGAAAATCGAATACGTTGCGAGGCGTTACTCCGCGTTGAACTCAAACGAAACGTTGCGTATTTCAGAACACCGAAAATGCGATATCGAGTGCTGATCGAGTAAATATCGAGCAAACTAACGTAACGCCGTATTTCAGAACAAGGGTGATAAAGATTTAATCGACAAATCCTTTTCTAATTTTACCAAGGAAGGTAAAAAACGAACAGAAACCTCATTAAAAAATCGGTTGGCTACCATTAATTCACATTGGGAAGACATAACAGCAACATATTTGAGCGTGCCGTTGACACCTGAATCCAAAGCTACAGGAGAACACGCTTAAATGCACATCGAATTTCGCAGAATTTTATGTGCATTTATCCGTGTTTTGCATTTATAAGTAGCACGGAAGCACGGATAAATGCACATTAATGTGCAATTATGCGAGTAAAAGATAAACATGCAACTTTAATATTCCTGTAATAAACATTTAAATTCAACAAGGCTACACAAAAACAAAGAACCTAATCAAGAATTCATTTTATCAAATAAAAATAACAATCATCACTTTTTTTTGTGTAATTACATTTCATTTTTGCACATGTGCATTTAAGCGTGTAAAATTTCATATAATTTATACTTTTGCGGATGTGAAAATGGTTGCATTTAAGCAAGTATTGCAATTAAGCGTGTTTCATTTATCCGTGTATATTTATATGAAAAATGCTTAAAAATCCTCCATGCACAAATTTTGCGTGCAATTACACGAGTTTTGCATTTACGCGTGTTGCATTTAAGCGCGTTCTACTGTATCAGATTAGCATGCAGTGCGCTATACGAGACCACTCAAAGTCAATATCTCGAACTCAAAGAGAAGATCGAACAGTTATTGCTCACGCATCAGAGCAATACACTAAGTCCTGGCAGTTCAATGGAGGCACCGGGATCCCCACTGCCTCAAATCTCAACACCATTCCCAATGAAACCATTATCATTACCACCTATCGAAATTCTCAAATTTTCTGGGGATTATCATACGTGGCTTTCATTTCATGATTTTTTTCGAAGCATGATTCATGAAAGTCGCATCCTATCCCCTGTTCATAAACTTCATTATCTGAAGTCAAGATTGTCAGGTGAAGCAGAACGCCTCCTGCAACACTTTCAAATTACCGACTCTAATTACGAGTCAGCATGGAATACGCTTGTGAAAAGATATTCCAATAAAAAAGTCCTCACAACCTCAACATTAAATCGTCTGTGAAAACAGACCACTATAACAATCGAAAATGCATCCAACATAAAACGCTTAATGGACACCACCAACGAATGTCTGTTAACCTTGTCCGGACTGGGCATTGACACATCGACATGGGACCCTCTCACAGTGCACATCATCGTACAGCATTTACCTGCTAATACGCACATGCTATGGGAATCCCGACAACAAGACAATGAGGAATTACCAACGTACCAAGATCTTTATCGTTTCTTAGAAAAACGATACAGAACTTTAGAAGCAATCCGCCAACCAACCGAGAAACAACCTTATTCGTCATCATTCAAATCAACCAAACCTCAACAATCTTTTCATACCGCATCGACACTTGAATGTGCTGCTTGCTCTCAACAGCACCGCATTTCACAATGCCCAAGGTTTTTAAAAATGTCTATACGACAACGACAAGAAGTTGTTGAACAAAATAAATTATGCTATAATTATCTTCACCCAAAACACGCAGTAGGCCAATGCATCAGCCATTCAAATTGCCGCACGTGCAATAAACGCCATTATACACTCTTACATTTACAATCATCATCCACAACTTCATCAAATCTTTCTAAGACTAAAACCTCTACCAAATCGGTAAACAAGAACCAACCCAACAAACGTTCAAAGTCTCGCGAAAATATAACAACTACCAAGGCTGGTTCATCAGTTGATTCAAATTTTGTCCAACGTGCCCCTTTAAAGAAGACCAAACTTAACGTCGACACATCTGGAATAGGAGGAATTGGGTCAATTAAATGCAATCATAAAACAAAATTTACTATATACAATCTTTATTGAAAGAAACCTTTTTTTATAATGTTGACGCCTTAATTTTACCGCGAGTAACAAAAACACTGCCTTCCGCCAAAATCCAATCAACTTGCCTCCACGATCTTAAAAATCTCCCGCTGGCAGATCCATCATATGCTTATCCGGGCGACATCGACATCATATTGGGTGCGGATGTATATCCTCATATCATGCGGCAAAACATAAAATTAAATCGCACTAGATCTTTGATGGCTCAAGATACACAGCTCGGATGGATATTATCCGGAAAGGCCAATATAGACGACAACGACTCGACGAATCCATCAGCTCACATATCCATTTTCCACAGTACTAAGGAAATCCAGTGGGATCTACGAAAATTTTGGGAACTGGAGGAAGTTGCCGAAAGTCCGAAAATGTCGGAAGAAGACATCAAATGCGAAGAAGTCTTTTCTCGCACCCATTTTTGCGATGATACTGGTCGCTATATTGTATCATTACCCTTTAAAGATGACAAGCCCTATCTCGGTAATAGTAGAACGGTTGCCCTAAAAAGATTTTATAATTTAGAGAAAAGATTTGCAAATGATACAAATTTTCATACAGAATATTCTAAGGTGATCAACGAATATATCGATCTCAAGCATGCAGAACCGATTGCACCCAATGAAAATACCCAACAAACTTCCGACGTCGATTATTATCTCCCACATCACGCAGTGATAAAGGATTCCAGCACCACTACAAAGCTACGCGTAGTTTTCGACGCATCTTCCAAAACCTCCACTGGAATCTCTTTAAACGATTGTCTATTAATAGGACCCCGACTCCAAGACAATTTACAAACAATCTTATTACGTTGGCGTTTAAAACGAGTAGCGTTTTCCGCCGACATCGAAAAGATGTACCGGCAAATTAAAATCGCACCCGAACATAAACAATTTCAAAAATTCTTCTGGAGAAATTCTCCTGAACAGCCCATCCACACCTATCAATTAAGTACTGTCTATTTTGGAACAGCAAGTGCACCCTATTTAGCAATTAAAACATTAACCCAGATCGCTAAAGATCAAGCTAACAAGTTCCCTCTTGCCTCAGCAGTCACACTGACCGACTTTTATGCCGACAATTTGTTGTCAGGCGCAGATACCGTGTCAGAAACTATCAAACTACAAGATGAACTTTTAAAAATGCTTAACTCAGCAGGACTTCCACTTAAAAAATGGTCATCAAACTTTCACGAAGTCCTCAATCCATTACCACCAGATTTCATTGAAATGCCTGAAACTATTTCCATAACCTTCGATACCACGATTAAAACGCTAGGAATGCATTGGTACCCCCATACCGACGAATTTAGTTACCGCGTAGATACCGACACTGTTTCAGAGAATCTTACTAAAAGACAATTATTTTCTGACATCGCAAAATTATTTGACCCTCTTGGATGGATTGCACCCATAAAATCACCGGTAAACTAATTATTCAAACTATCTGGTCTCGGGGAATCAATTGGGACGAAAGAGTGCCTCAATATATAGTAGAAGAATGGATAAAACATCGCAACCAATTAAAATCATTAGAAAAAATCAGAATATCGCGTTGGTTACGAACTACCAAATCCGATTCACAAAAATACGAAATACACGGATTCTGCGATGCATCCGAAAAGGCATATGCAGCCGTAATTTATCTACGAATCATTTCTCCCGACAATCACGCCGAAACAAGATTGCTAACTTCCAAATCTAAGGTTGCACCACTGAAACCAATCACACTACCCAGGCTCGAATTATGCTCAGCCTTTCTCCTTTCAAAATTAATGAAACAAATCAATTCGGAATTGAATTTAGAATCAACAAATTCCTTCGCTTGGTGCGATTCAACCATCGCTCTAGCATGGATTCTAGGACGAGCCACAGATCGCAAAACGTTCGTCCGAAACCGGGTAGCTGAAATCCAAGAAAATTCCCCAAACGTCAAATGGAATTATATCTCTACCAAATTAAATCCAGCTGACTTAGCGACTCGCGGAGTTTTACCCGAGTCATTAATCGAAAATGAATTATGGTGGAAAGGACCCAACTGGCTTATCGATTCACGACATTGGCCAAAGGAAACCAAGATCAACGAAAATAATTTCGTTAAACGTAACCATCGAACCATTCGAACTTTTCAAATTTTCATCATACAATAAAACAATTCGCGTCACCGCTTATCTATTACGTTTCTTACATAACACAAGAATACGACAGCCCCAACATACCAAAAAGAGTGGATATCTCTCGTCCGAAGAAATAAATTTCGTTTATTAAATTTCTAATCAAATTCTCCCAACGTACTTTCTTTAACAACGAACTCGACAACATCAAGCATTCAAAGCCATTATCTAACAAATCAAAAATCATAAATCTTAACCCGTTTGTAGATCAAGATAATATATTGCGCGTAGGGGGACGTTTAGAAAATGCAGACCTACCATTCAATTCAAAACATCCCATAATTCTGCATAACGAGTGCCATTTTACGAAATTATTAATTACCAAAACCCACCTACATACCCTACACGGGGGAAATCAAGTAATATTGAGTCTTTTGCGAACTAAGTATAGGGTCTTAAACGCTCGCAACACGATCCGATACTGTAACGAAATCACTTTCGCATCAAATGTTATTCTCCCATACATTGCTGGTTTTGAAGATTTCCCGATGCTCATGATTGGCTCTATCGGCAGAGTTCAACCAACTGTATCGGAGCTTGTTAAGTACTGCTAAGATAAAATGAATATATAAAAAAAACAAATAATTACAACGCGATCAATAAATCATACAACCAATCACACAATCATCCTTTCCTGCCACCACGATTATCCATCACCACATGCCGACCCCTTACTTAAAAGAATTATCTAGACATAATTTATCTTGCAAATTACTCTTAAATTAATTCAGCGGAAAATATAGGTAAAATAATATAACAAAAAATAACAATTCCACCACCGCCTGTGGCTCACTCCACTATAGTGGTACTCTAAAGCAAATTTTTGAGACCCGTGTAAACACCCTCTTGAACTAATGAAATATCCTTTTTTTACGTTGGAACTCTCAGGTGCCCGTACACCTCGCGATTTGATTCGTTATGTCGATGACATTAACGTCAAATTGGCGGTCATCATCGAGTTCTTTCGGATCGCGGCACGCACGTGTTCTTCCGAATTGTGATCGATGCGTTTGACGTTTGTTTTGTGATCTGATTGTATTGTGCAAAAAGTTTTTTTTTTCTTTAATTCAGTTTCCGCACAATTCGGAAAAATTTTAACGCCCAAACAAAAATGCGGGATCGCTCGCGTTCAAAAGTGAGTAGTTACAGTGATTAGAATATAATAAAAATGTGGGTAGAAAAAGAATGAACCACAAGTGTCAGTGAGTGAAATTCCAATCAAAACGAAATTCTTCAAAAAAAAAAAAAAAGAATTAATGAGAAACCCGTGACAGTGATTTGTCCTAAAATTTCTTTACCCCGCTTCCCTTTTGAACCCTACTCTCTTCTCAAACAAATTCAGACCCAGTTAGATAAATATAAAAATCGTAAATATAAATAATGCCAATACCAAAAATAAACTAAAAACCAGAAAAATAATTCAATTAATATGTAAAAAAACAAAATAAATGTGAAATCATAAAAAAATACTCCCTGTTGAATTTAAAACAAAGAAAACTTCCTGTGTTAGGAAAATAAAATCCAGCGCTTCAGCTTCTGGGACGAGGGAAAAATCCAACGATGTTCCTGTTCGTCTCACTCAGCACACTTCACAAAAAACTCAACTCGGTAAGAAAAATAAAAAAATAAAATTTTCTTTAAAATTTTCAGAAAAAAAGAAACAAAGGCAAACGACCCGAACTCTTCAAGATCCTCTTTCGGAATCCCTTTTTTCGCGCAGTTTCTTCAATCCAAAAGCGGTTTTCCGCTAATCGGAAACTGGCGGAAAAACAAGGTAAAACTTTTTTCCTAAAATTTTGATTAAACCATTCTCCCTCAATTAAAACCCAAAAAACTCCTTTTCCCTTTTTCAGCATTCCACTAACAATTTTGGTTCATTTCCAATAATCCTCCAAAGAACATCATAAAAAGACGAGAAAAATACGGGAGGGCGCTCGGTACGTTTTTCGTGCAGCTACTTTTCCCGCGTAAAACTACCCGAATTTCCCCTCTTTTATCAACATAAAAAAAAATTTGAAAAATTTTAAAATTCGTGTTTTGTGTTTGCGACTTGTCGAAAGTTATGTGTTCAGTGGTTGCCATAAATGTTTGTTAAGTTGTCCTTCTATGTGGGTTTGTTTTTAATTCGCGTTTGAAAATTTTGAGGTTAAGTGGGTGTAAATAAAAATCGACCAAACTCGATTTTACGAAAATTTTGTGAAATTGTGGTGACTGTCATAGTTTTAATTTGATGTAAACGAGCTATAAGAACCGGCCAAAGTCGGAAATGTTAAGTTGGTCGTGCATGATGGAATTTGTGGTATTTGTTTTGTCCATCTTAAGGTGGTTGGTTTCTGATGCGTTTCTGGGTTAGATTTTAGATATTTGAAAGGATTGCTAGTGGCATATCAACCAGCTGCCCATATCAACCATCAATGACCCGGACAGGATAAAGAAAACCATCAAACAAAATACACCGGATTATCAGATAAGTACCCTTTATGTTTTTATGTATTTGGACACTTCTCTTTGTGATAAAATTTTCTTATTTCAGAATCGCTGATGGACATCCGGATATTCGTCTCGAGGGAAAAAAAACCAGAAGGGAACGACTTGTAAACCACAAAAGTCGCTTCGCTTCAATACATAACCCATAAATGCATTATCTGTACGAGACAGCGAGCGGCATGTCAAGGCCAACTGATGGGAAATCTACCTGCTATGCGTGTACAGTAGTCAAAACCCTTCACCCATGTCGGAATTGACTTCTGCTGTCCCTTCGACATCAGACTCTCTAAACGCAAAGGCGCGAAATCATATTAAGGCTACATCGCCGTATTCGTGTGTATGTGCACCAAAGCCATACACCTTGAAGCTGCCTCCGATCTTACGTCAGCACGTTTCATAGCCGCATTCAAACTTTTCACTGCACGACGCGGTCTGTGCACCAACGTTTATACCGACAATGGCACCAACTTCGTTGGAGCAAATAAAATTCTTCAACGAGAATTTCAACGAGCAATATCACAAGCCTGTGAGATTGCAGCAGAACTCCTAGCCAACGATCAAATCAGTTGGAAATTTATTCCCCCCGGATCTCCTCATTTTGGAGGCCTATGGGAAGCAGGTGTTAAAGCAACAAAACACCATTTAAAAAGGGTATTACAAGATACCAAATTAACGCACGAAGAATTTTCTACGTTAATCTACCAAATCGAATCCATCCTCAATTCCCGTCCATTATGTTATATTGACAAATCGCCTATCGACTTCACCATTTTAACTCCATCCCACTTCCTCATCCGACAGTCCCTGCAGACAATCCCAGAACCAACAATCATAGACGAAAATCCTAGTTACCTTTCGCGGTGGAATTTCGTACAAAAACTATGCCAGACTTTCTGGAAACAGTGGACGCACGTTTATCTTAACGATTTACAACAACGAACTAAATGGCGTAACGCAACACAGAACATTAAACCGGACGACATAGTTATCATAAAAAACGACGCTTTACCTCCTGCAAAGTGGCATCTCGGACGAGTGGTCCAGGTGCATCCAGGAAAAGATGATTTGGTGCGTGTAGCAGACGTCCAAACAGCGAACAAATTAACACGTCAACCCATCGTAAAACTGTGTGTCCTTCCTTCCGCCAATTAACTATGTATCCAATTATATTTGTGTTATGTTGTGCCGTATCAATGCCGTCTCATCACGTCCAAAAGGTGAATGGGTCTAAAACAAACAAAAACCAAATCTCAATTTCTCAACGTTATCTATCTTCACGTTCTTAGATGACTACGAATAACGACGACTATGACGATATGGAATGGTTGGATGGGGTGCTTGGAGACGAACCTGAGGAAGACATCTCACTCGAGAAACTACTGGCCATGCCATTCGAAGACTTCCCAAATCCTCCCGAAATGCAATGCGCGGAACGCCCTCTAACTTCACCCCATATTGAACCGGATGTTTTCATCCCCATGGACCCGGTCCCCCCTCCAACCCGTTCACCACCATATTACGGACGCGGAAACGGACGATGACAACCCCCAATCGTTCAAAAAAAAAAAAAGGAAAAATTCTACTCGGTATTAACTCGGGAAAAAAATATAGTCGACATACCGCAGTCACGGATGGATAGTATCCCATGGGAGCGTATACGAAACTCCGCCCGAAAGGTCTATAAATTAAAATTACATCGCGGCAGTATTAAAATAAAATTGTTACCCAACCATTCAGTACTCTACTATGGGTATCAATCACGGTAGACAGTAAATACACACATAAGATCAAACAGACGTTTTATTTACCATGCATGATTATCCTCGTTGCCGCATAATCCATTTTCCTAATTATCCCAGTACATCCATGATCACAATTTCAGGAAAATCCGGGTCCTCCTTGCGAGGGCCCCAGTATGTTCAGACCCGACTGAACAACATAGAGTAAACAATCTAAAAGGAAAACATTAACAAACAATTTAAACCAGAAATCATTACCAACCAATATCTCTTATCCATACAATGACGGGAGTCCCATGCAGCTGCTCCCAACGATTACCTTTTCTTCAACTGAAAGGAAAGGAATATTAAACAAACAAATTAAGAAAAAACGCCATGCGCAACTTACCGAGTTACATAAATAAACAAATATCTTTTGACAACTCCAAAACCTCAGCTCAGCAACTTCACATCTCATAGCAAGCAGCGCCCCCAACAAGAAAGAAGTACAGAAAAGTAATCTACTTCATTCTCCCCACCAAAATTAGAGGATCCAAACAAGGATCAATAGAACCGAACCGATAAGCGTAAGTTCGAAACAATTCATGGTTACTTTCGATCAAGTCGTGCAGCTAGACAGACTTATTTTGGCAGCTACCTACCTGGATTTAAAAGGACCACAAACATCAACAAGGTATAAAACAGAACATCTCATGCACACGGATAAAGTGCAAAAATTATTAAGTATATTTTTTTCCCACCAATACATCCACCTCCTTATACTTCCTTGTCCATAAGGTACTGGCCGAAATTTTTTCGTTGGTCCTTATGGGTTCCTCCTAATTTACTAACAAACGAACAAATTCAACGACAGTAGTAAATTATTACAAGGCAAATAATATTACGTATTAATTGCCTTTATTAATTTTCGCGTCCACGAAGAGACTAATATCGAACATATTAGTCTACCTAACTGCGAACCCATTTGTTTTTCAACACTCCTTTCCTTCAGGAGTTGTTATAACTTATCCAAACAAGGAAATCTTATCAGATTTCCATTCGCTTATACAAGTTGACATCTATTATGTTCCACATAATTTGTCTCAATTGAGCCTTGTCTTCGTGAAATAGCATTCCCTTTATTAAAAAGGAAATCTTTTATGACTTTCAGGCACCCTAACAATCTGCTTCCCTCAAATTCCATTAATCAATACATTGGAAGCGGATTTAGCTCCAACGTTAACGAGGCGGTTAGCGTCTCCAAGACCCGAGTTCGATTCGCGGTCGGTGCGAATTATTTTTCGAATTAAACTTTTTATTTTCAATTTTGTTTTATTTTTTTAATTATTTTTCATCGAACCAATCCTTTTTTTTTCTTCTATCATTCGTCGCATCTAGTTGGCCGAAGGATTTTCGCCAAACATCAAGTCAACTTAATTCAACGTTGTTTGGTCGAAGAATTTTCTCCACCTTCCAGAGTTTAATAAAATTCTCTAATCAGTGTTTTGTGGGTAAGGTTGTCATTTGTATTGTCGAAACCTTTCACATAGTTTTTCCGATCCTTTTACTTCCCTATCTTTTTTTTTTCTCGAGGCATTGCTAATCCACAAAATATTTTAATCTTTATTCACACACGATTGTAATGCAACCTCGAATGCAACTGCTTTCATTTGTTTCAACGTTTTTTGTGATGGGATGATTTTATTTTTTTGATTTAGAATTTCTTTGACGATTTGTAGGAAGGCCTTTTTGTAGGAAGACATTTTGCAGGAAGGCCTTTTGTAGGCCTATATCGCACATGGTCCCGTAGACTGTAGTATCTCAAAAAAATGTGTTTTTGAGTAATTATTATATTATGTAAAGGAAAATTGACTGAATCAAATGAAAAACAAATTTAAATGAAAACGTAGTCCTAAAATTGATTTATTTTTGGTTTTTTAAATTCCCATTTTTTAAAATTTAAATTGATTTTGTGGAAAACAAACCTAACTCTATCTTTTATTATTGCAAAAAAAAAATGAAGCAAATGATCTGTAAATTATTATCAAAAGAGTAATAAATTGAAATATTACTGTACAGACAACAGAAAAAAACAATTATTTATAAACAATCATTTTGAAATGAAAACTTTGAATGCGTTTTTCTTGAAATGGCAGATTTTGAGATACTAGTCTACGGGACCATGTGCGATATATGAAATTGTTTTCACGTAATGTGATTGAAATATGTAGAAAATCTTGAAAAATGTCGAAATATGCAAATATGCATTTGCATTTAATCCGCTCCCTAGTCATAACCCTCTAATATTTTTCTGTGAAGTCTTTTCTGAGTGGAAAAGTTCCACTAAAAAAGGCAAGAAATCTCCCAGCTGAGATTTCCGGAACTGGAGGTCGCCTGAGATCTAGACATGGGTAACGCAGCGCTGCGTTGCGCCATTGCGTTGATACAGTATACTGCGCTATGTGCGCTGATACGCGAATAAAAATTTTAGTAGCGCAATAGCGCACATAACGCAAACGAGTCAAACGAAACAACTTGGTTATTGAGCCAACTGTTGGGGAAATTTTTACATATGTATTCAATACGATAGAGGGGAAATATCGCCTTGTCTTGCTTTCTCGCACATTGACTTATAGACAAGCCCAAAAATACAATTTCTTGTTATGTACATATTCTCTTTTCATGGGTCTTGTTAGCGCAGTAACTCAACTCAGCACTGTATCTCATGTCTATTGTAAATACATATGATACACAGCGCCGTATTGAGTTATTTTGTTTGTTCCTCCTCTTGATCGAAAAATTGACTGTTTCACACAACGAATTGACAGCGCGGCAAAAAAGCGCAGCCATAATGACGATGGTTCCAACCGGTGCGCCATATGGCGCAATTGCGTTAACGCACTGCGCTGATACAGTGTACTGCGCTTGCGCTACTGTATCAGCGCACGAAATTTTACTGCGTTACCCATGTCTACTGAGATCACAGCCCGAACTGACACCATTGGAAGCGCGTTTGCTAGCCCTAATTAGCACTGCATGTGTTAAGGGTATTCAACCAACGACCTCGGGATTTGGCGGTTTATCCAAGTAAATGCGCATGAAACCACTTCTATAGAAGGTCCAGCTCAGAAAAAAAGTGTGTATCCTGTTATAAATGCCCTTCACCCTTTTATTCTTCGTCTGGGCAAAGGTCACACAACAGACTTTGGAACATGCTTACCGCGATGACGCGGGTTCCCCGAGCTTGCTGCAATTGCCCCGCGGCTGGCATGCTGGTGGCTCCAGGCCTTCGCTCGTCGGATTGGGGTGGTTCTCACCACGGGTCAAATTGGAAGTGATAACAAGTCTTAATGGTTTAATTTAATGTGAATTAGATAGAAAATGACCAAAAAAAATCACCACTTAATAAATTTAGACACTTTTCGTTTCGTTGTTTTATGTTTTTCTATTTCCTTATGATTATTCCAGTCAGATCAATTTGTAAATATGAAAAAAAATCTGTAATCACAAGAACGTTGAAAATGTGTTAATTTAATTTTACTTTTGTTATCTGGATTCCTCGATGAGAAGATTGTGCGCACAAGTCCTTTCACCGGTTATCAAAATTCCTTTATTTGAATGAATTTAGCTAAAAAAAACTAAAATATAAAAATTACAATTTGTCCTAGCTGTTAACAAACTTGAAACGAAACTTTCCTTTTAATAAACGCGGTCTAAATTTCTCATCCGATGATTTTTCAAATAATAAGAAAAGAAAGTAATAAAATGATCCCGAAACAAAGGTTATCGGCGATGAATCGATGCGTCTGCTTTCCCCCTTGCTGTGCCAATCCGCTGGATTTTAAATTATCGCGTCAGCGTTACTGCGGAAGAAAAAAGGTTTCGCTAGGCGCTTGCAACACTCGTCGTTCCTTTTCCTCTTCTCTTCTCTTCAACGATGGGCTATGGGCCACGTTGCGTAGACCCCCTTCGCCTCTTTGCTACGAACAGCAACCAAATTCCCTTGAGTCAGCCAATTTCTTTCTTTTATGTTTTTTATACCCGTATGGTGAAACCAAAGGGTATATTAACTTTGCCTTACCGTTTGTAACGCCAAGATCCCGTTATCACACAAAAAAATGAATTACACCAGTGTGTTTAGAATGATAAAAAAAGTTGAATTTTGCATGTCCGTCCGTCTGTCTGTCCGTCTGTCTGTCTGTCCGTCTGTCTGTCCGTCTGTCTGTGGCGCGGATTGCGGGCGCACGAATTGAGCTAGAGACTTGAAAGTTTGCACAGATCCGTTTTTCGTAAAATGCGAGGCCAAGTTCGTTAATGGGCAAAAATGGACCATTAGGGGGGGTACCCCCCATACGAACGAAATCGTTTTTTGCGAATATCTCAAAAACGGTGCATCTTATCAAAAAAGTGCAAGAACAAAAGTTATTTAGGATATGATTCTACATAAAACTCCCATACATCAAAATCCGATTGGAATAAATTTTAAAAATTCTTATTGGAAAGTTTGACTCAAAGTGGAATTTTGGTACAACTGTTCGAATTTTGATACGAATATCACCATACGGGTCTCCAATGATTGCCAGATTGGCAATTATAGCTTTTGTTATGTTTTTAGCTTCAAGATGCTTTCAAAAGAAACGCTTTTCCAGGGAAACTCTTTCGTACCCTTTTCTTTGGACGATCCTTCTGGACGATCTTTCAGGTCGACAATAACGGTCTTTCAATCCGTTATAAAATGAACGGTATTTTACCAGATATCAAACGTTACTCGAATCATTCGATAATTTTCCCGGCACGTGTGGTGGAAATTTTGGGGTTTTCGCTATTTTTCCTTCTTAGGGCCACTCGAAAAGTGGAATTTTCACGGCCGAATCGCCTTTGTGATCTTGCGATCGACTGAATTTTTCCCAAATTTGCACTTTTAATACCTTGGTTCTGATTTTCCAGCACTAGTTTTAAACAAAAAAGAAAAACCTATACCTCTTCACTAAATTTAACCTTTTTTTGTTCCTTACCACGTGCCGATCCCTTATTTTTTTGTTCCTCGAGGCTTCTAGAACTCAACCTTCTCACTATTGCAACAAGAATGGAAGAATCACTTGGAAAATGGTGTTTCTAAACGTGGAAATATCATGGCCGGGATTCAAACTGGAAGCTACCTCAGTGCCCTCTTTTCAAAAAAGGTGATAGACTCTGCCGTTTTCAGGTGTCTTTTTAAACCTTTTCGAGCCCCGCTTCAAATTAATTTGGAAGTATTGTGAACCAAAAATGATTTTTTCGTTTTTCTCTGTCCGTTTTTATGACATATTCGATCAGATCCTTTTTTCTAATTTGATTTTAGGTCAACTGTCCCTTTACGCAAAAATTTCCCATTCAACCACTCGCGACTGACACGATTCGTTTATTCTAGGTTTGATCCTAGCCCTATTATAGACTCCAACCTCTGATCGAGCTTTTGTTTTAGAACACTTTTTCTATTAACCTCAGTGATCCTCAATTAATTTTAAGTGAATTTTGTATTTCACGGGATTATTCAAAAAGGGAGAAATCTTTGAAATTAGACACAGAACAAATTGCTAGCAATTGAATTTACGGTAACTAACATTAACTAATCGATCATCGAACAGAATTGAATTTAAAACAAACAGTAACTAAGTTATTATTCCGCTTGAATATTTAAAAAATAACAGTGGACCCTAAATTTGACGAACCCTTTTTCCTATCAGAAAAATTAAATATTTTATCCCTAAAATCCACCTTTGTGTAAATCTATAAATTATCCTGAACACCGTCACATAACAACCCCCATCCGCCAAAAGCACAAGTGAAAATTTGAAGAACTTGTACGACAACAAATCAGATAAACTGATTACAAAGCTATCTGAAATTAAACAAAACGTTTGTCTGCAGTCCACTACACTTCTGTCATCGATAAATCGCTAAAAAAATTGTTCAAAATAAAATCGTTGGAATTAAAGCTGAAAAAATATGGATACTTCCAATCTATAATTTTAAGATATTTTTTACAGAGTAAATAGTTCCATATAGCGTTACTAGGTGCCGCTTATACGAACAAGGAAGAAGTAGAAGTTCGCGATATTCATCTACATCGTTCTCCCCTCCAAAAGTTCGAGGATCCAATCGTTCGAAAACAGGATCCACCACAATAAAGTAAAATTAAAAATTTTTTAAGATCACTTTTGGATAAGTCTGGCTGACGATCAGACGTCCTACAGCAGAAGAAATTTCATCAAGCCGTGAACATCAAAACTAAAAGGTCAAAATCGATAAGTATAATTGCTAAGTATATCCTTACCAAATGTTTCCAATCCTTAATACTTTCCCTTGTCCATAAGTTGATGACCGAAGATTTTTCATTGCTGCTTATGGGTTCCTCCTATGTTATCAAACTCTAACAAATTCACTCACCTTTCATGAGGAAATTAATTCGCGGTAGCTAATATTAGGGATTGCAAATTTACCGAACTTTGTCATTACCGGTAACGCGGTAAAAAAAATTGAAATTACCGGTAAACCGGTAAATTAAACATTTTCTAAAATTATTAGGAAATGCACAATATTATATGATAGAGAGGGTAAAAAATAAGAAATAATGTGTAATTGAAAGTATCCTTTATTTGTCTTCAGAAAACTAAAATATAAAACGCACAAAATATAAAACCAAAAAAATTCACAAACAAATAATGCATAACAAAATAAAAACATTAATTAAGTTTCATTAACTTAATTAATTTTTAATGAATTGTCATTTTTATTTTTTTATACCCGTATGGTGAAACCAAAGGATATATTAGATTTGCCTTACCGTTTGTAACGCCAAGATCCCGTCATCACACAAAAAAATGAATTACACCAGTGTGTTTAGAATGATAAAAAAAGTTGAATTTAGCATGTCCGTCCGTCTGTCCGTCTGTCTGTCCGTCTGTCTGTCCGTCTGTCTGTGGCGCGGATTGCGGGCGCACGGATTGAGCTAGAGACTTGAAATTTTGCACAGACCCGTTTTTCGTAAAATGTGAGGCTAAGTTCGTTAATGGGGATTCGCGGACAATTTATCGTGAACAATTTATCGTAAAACAATTTATCGTGAACAATTTATCGTAAAACAATTTATCGTAAGAACAATTTATCGTAAGAACAATTTATCGTAAGAACAATTTATCGTAAGACAATTTATCGTAAGAACAATTTATCGTAAGACAATTTATCGTAAGAACAATTTATCGTAAGACAATTTATCGTAAGGAATATTATTATAATATTCCTTACGATAAATTGTTCTTACATATATATATATTATATATATATATTATATAATTGTTCTTACATATATATATATAATATATTACATATATATATATATATATATATATATATATATATATATATATATATATATATATATATATATATATATATATATATATATATATATATATATATATATATATATATATATATATATATATATATATATGTGTGTGTGTGTGTGTGTGTGTGTGTGTGTATGTGTGTGTGTGTGTGAGACGAAACATCATTAATTTATCCCCCCCCCTTCCCCCACCCCTTACCCCTTCCCCCGCCCCTCCCAACCCATCACCCACCCAACCCATCATCCACCCGACCCATCTCCCCAACACTTCCCACAATAATCTTGTTCTTACGATAAATTGTTCTTACGATAAATTGTCTTACGATAAATTGTTCTTACGATAAATTGTTCTTACGATAAATTGTTCTTACGATAAATTGTTTTACGATAAATTGTTCACGATAAATTGTCTCACGATAAATTGTTTACGATGAATTGACCGGCACCCGTTAATGGGTAAAAATGGACCATTAGGGGGGGTACCCCCCATACGAACGAAAACTTTTTTTCGGAATATCTCAAAAACTGTGAATTTTATCAAAAAAGTCCAAGAACAAAAGTTATTTAGGATATGATTCTACATAAAACTTCCATACATGAAAATCCGATTGGAATAAATTTTAAAAAATTTTATTGGAAAATTTGACTTCAAAGTGGAATTTTGATACAACTGTTCGCTGTTCACTTAAATCACCATACGGGTTTTCAATAATTGCCAGATTGGCAATTATAGCTTTTGTTATGTTTTAAAATACGACCGCAAAAAACATAAGTCGTCAATGCACCTGTCACTTAGTTGAGATCGTATTTTTGTGCTGATGAGCCCAGCCACAGAAAACGCACGTTCTGATTCTACACTGGTTGGTCGAATGGTCATAAGATGGTCGAATGCAATATTTAAATATTTATTGCGAATATTTCGTCTTGGAAATAGGTTATTTCTCTTTTGATAATGACTCCAAGATCATTACTATTTTTCTTATTATTATCTTTTGCTGGATTACGAGTTTTTTTAATAATTTCTAATTGAAGATTTTCCTTCAAAGATATATTGGACATAGTAGTCAATGTTGATGAAGCTGAAGCGACATGTCATCTGCATATGCATACGATGGTTCTGCTAGCGTTAAATTTTTCAGATCGTGGAGACAATTTTGCTCAATCTTTGCGGAAGGCAGTCTTAGTAACTTTGGGTAGAATTAGGGCTTCTACATTGTAAGAAAAGTTTTCCCGTAATAAAGATTGTATTTTGAACTTTGTTTTATGATTGCAATTGATTGATCCAACTCCTTCTATTCCAGATATGTCGACATGAAACGGACGCGTTGGACTAAAGCTTCAGTGACAAAGCACGGTTGTGAGCCTTGGTCAATGAGAGCTCGTGCAATCTGAGTTCCGTTCGTTGATTTAATTTTTATCAAGGCGGTCGCTAGTAGCACACATGTGTTGTGATTTGCCCATGCATGGCTGGATACGTCGATCGAGGAAAACATGCCTCTCAAAAAATATTGGCCCTTTGATTGTAAAACATTATCGCCTGGAAGGGATAAACATTTTTATAAATACAGTAGAATATGCTTAACCATTTCGGTATTTTGATGCCATATGGCATCATGCTAAAAAATTTGAATTGTCTTATTATTTATTTATTTTCAACACTCTATTCTCATTCAGTGCACCATTAAGTGCATTTTCGACCCAATTTTGATTTTTTGAGTAAAAAGCTGGACCACAGTGGACGTATTTGAAAAAAATTAAAATTTTCAATTTTTTTTTGTTTTAAATGAATACTAATAGCTTAAACATCATTAATTTGTATACAGAGTATTTTTAAAACCCATAGAAAAAAACATGTACCGAAAGGGTTAAATGCAAATGCATGTTGCATTTAAGCGTATTCTACTGTAACAATCTAAACACATGTTTTTTAGTTCCTACATACACGATCAGCCTTGCATGGAGGAGGATTTCCAATAGTTTTTACCATGCATATGCGCACGCCTTAAGCAACGGTATTAAACCAAGGACACCCCATTTCAAAAGACTCCTCTTTTTAAAGAGGGAAAGGTTTTAAGCTTAAAATAAAGTTTAAAACTTAAAATAAAGTTTAAAGCTTAAATAAATGTTTTTAGTTTCGAAGGAATGTCGCATTTGACTTGTCACCAACGTACACTATGGGTACCACGGTTTCATCCATTTCCGCCGCGCCCTCTGACCCATTCGGAGGATGTGTTCCCATACTGCAAATGGTGCAATTTCAGACCGAAATGGATATGCGACAAACCCATGCAGACGACTGGGCGGAGCTTGCACTGGAGCTGGTGAAACATTCTCAAGCAGTACGGGAAAAGCTGCGGGAGCGGAGAACCCGCGGCAAAAGGTTTTTAAATATTTTCATATATATTAATAAACTGAAACGAATTAATGAACCTAATTTTTTTTTTGTAGGAGCACAACTTGATTGTGTGGTCAATCTGGATTCAACTTTCGACGTTATTTTTCAAAAAAAAAAGTTAAACCTTAATATTCTTAAATATCTCGAAATCAATTTACTCGGAAAATAATAAGAGATTGAAATTTTTCATGATCGCAATTATTATACTTTGTATAAGAAAGTAAAAATACTCCAAAGATTCAAATATTCCTATTTTGAAATAAATTACAAGAAATTCCATTGGGGCCCTTATTAATCCAACAAAAAACAATTTTTGTTACACTGATGCGCGAAAAAATATCTTTTGTATTGTACACAAGGCTTTAAATTCCATGCGACATGGGTTGGCAAACCTCTGAACCATAAAGCAGTCAAATGCAATTTTTAATATTCGCCATACCTACGCCAGTGAGAAATGAATTTTTATACTAAGTTATTATACACTTTCTATTAAGTTGATTTGTCGCGACCTGGGTACCTATGTGTCTATCTCTGGAATCTTTGGAACGTTATATCTCCGAGACTATGCAACCTAGGAAGATGAAATTTTGTCACCTTGCGTAGTTCCGGTGACAGTTCAATATTTTTACTACTCCATCCTTGTAAGGATAATGGAAGGTCCTGTAAGGATAACGCAAATATCCTTTTTCCCATTTTTTCCGGGAAAAAATGGAATCAGGGGGTTTTCGATTTTGATGTATGAAACGATTATGTAAAATTATATTAATTATATTTTAAAGACATTTCGTCTACATGAATTTTTCGATACAATGGACCGTTTTCTATAAAATAGGAAAAAATAAAGTATGTTGGAGGCGGGAAGGAGTGGTGTGATTTGACCCGTTCAAAAAATTAGGCCTTGTTCAGAGACAGCGGTTGGAAACGCGCGGTTTTGATAAATATTCTCATGGCAGTGGAAACCGCTCGGTGTCTATTTCTATGGCGTTCTTCTTCGGCATTCAGACACAGCGTCAACCGCTAAAAATCGATACCGCGCGGTTTAGCTTATAAAAGCAAACTGCGTCGTCGATTCGATCTGAGACCTACTCCCCGGTTAATTATCGAAAACCGCGCGTTTCCAACTGCTGTGTCTGAACAAAGCCTTAGTCTTGCTATTTACGAGACACGCAAATATAAAAAATTTCACGTCTCTAGCTCAATCCTTTCGAAAGTTATGGTATTCACGAACGGACAGACAAACAGACAGACGGACATGCGGAAATCAAAAACTTTTGTCATCTCTAACACCCTGGTGTAGTTATTTTTATGTCCGATTATTGGTTCGATGCGTTTCAAACGGTATACTAAATCTTATATACTATATATGATTCTCATCACACAAAACTTCTACAAAATCTACGACCCTGCGCAATTTACGCTATAACCTTGTCCTGTTGTCAACCTAAGACGACCTCCCAATAAATTGTTGGTTTACCCAAAAATATCAAAAACGTACAAAGTTTGATTTACGGTAAAAGGTTAAAATGATGATAATTTGTCTTTAATTCATCTTAAACCAGGTTTTTTTTACATTGTTTATTTTATTTTATTTTATTATTTGTTATCATCCTAGATCCTAGTCTACTGAAATATAAAAAAATATATATATATTCGTATATTTTATTTTTTTATAACTTACCATTTCTTCCTTCTTCAGCCTGAGATCCTCTTTCCTCATTCCTCCTTTTTTTACCGTCTCTCTCCTGCCGAATCTGTTGCTTCAAACGAGCCGTTTCTTTCTTTAGTTTTTTTTATGTAGTCTTGTGACTCGTCATATTTTCACAAAACTTTCTTCTACAAAATCTACGACCCTGTGCAATTTACGTTATAGCCCTGTCGTATTGTCAACCCAATACAACCTCCCAATAAATTGTTGGTTCATCCAAAAATATCAAAAACGTACAAAATTTGAAATAACTTAAAAACGGTAAAAGATATCGTTTTAAGGTGGTAAAAGGGAAAAATTGAAGACAAGTTTATTATATTTAATTCTTCCCTTAACTGGTTTTTCGAAAAACCGTTAGTTTGCAAGTAATTCGCAAAAATAATTTTTTTACATTTTAATTAAAATATCTCAGTAACGGTAAAAGATAACGGATAACGGTAAAAAACGAAATTGTGCAAAATGCCATTGTCATTAATTCGTTTCAGACAGACAGACTGTCAGATTGGCATACTGACAGACGGACAGACTGACAAACTTACAGCCTGACAAATTGACAGACAGACAGAAAGACACTTTTGAAATACGGCTCCAATCGACCCGGGAGTGAGCGGGAAGGCAAAATTAAGAGGTCCAAAATTTTCATGAATTCAAAAATTAAGCAAAATATAAACTACATAGCAAAAGCACATTGTTACTTACAGAAGATTTCTCAAAAACTACTTGCGCCAGAGCCACGATCCTATCAACTTTTGGTGGAAATCCGTTAACCGGAAGTAACCAAAATGGCGGTTTTTTAAAAATCGCAATTTCGTTTTTCTCGATTTACTCCAAAACTGTTTTTTAGTGGTCTGACAAAACTTGGAGAAAATAAAATTTCCCACACTTTTGTCTTTAGCTATAACTCCAACCTGGTATCGAGATTTCTCAACCTATTATCGAGATAAACCATTATTTCACTAACGGGTTTTTTGCTAACTGTACATATGAGATGAATTAATGAGAATGGCATTCTGCATAATTTTGTCTTTTACCGTTATCCGTTATATTTTACCGTTATTGAGATATTTTCATTAATATGTAAAAAATCATATTTTTGCGAATAATTTGCAAACTAACGGTTTTTCGACAAATCAGTTAAAAGAATAATTAAAGATGTTAACATTTTCTACATTTTTGCCATTTACCGTAAATTGATATTTTTTACAGTTCTCAAGTTATCTCAAATTTTGTACGTTTTTGATATTTTTGAATAAACCAAGAATTTATTGGGAGGTCGTCTTAGGTTGACAACGCGACAGGGCTCTAGCGTAAATTGCGCAGGGTCGTAGATTTTGTAGAAGAAAGTTTTGTGTTGACCACAACTGATATTTTTTATTGTTTATTGTGGAGGATTTATTGTTTACAAATGTTTATCTTTAATTACAGGAAAAGCAGAAAGGAAAAAAAAAGATGGTGTTCCCTAAACAGAGAGACGCTGTAAGTAACAATGTGCTTTTGCTATGTCTATACTAATTATATAAAGAGGTAAAGTTTGTTTGTTTGTTTGTGCAGGGTAATCTCTGGAACCACTGATCCGATTCTGAAAATTCTTTCACTGATAGAAAGCTACACTATTCCCGAGTGTTATAGGCTACTTTTTATTGACCTCCCCCCTGACCTCCCCCCTCTCCTTTGGTACCCCTTCCCTGATAACTTTCGAACCGTTCAACCGATTGGGGTGCGGCTTTCATTAATATAGAAGTCATTCCTCAAGGAAATTTTTCGCCCACTAATATCTACCCTCCCTCCTCTCAGTAAACCCCCTCGCCTGCTATCTTTTACAACAATGAGAGATTCGGATTCGGTTTTCTCCTTTAGGAAGGTCAGCCCTTAGGGAGATTTTTCGCCCACTAATATCTACCCTCCCTCCTCTCAGTAAATCCCCTCGCCTGCTATCTTCTACAACAATGAGAGATTCGGATTCGGTTTTCTCCTTTAGGAAGGTCAGCCCTTAGGGAGATTTTTCGCCCACTAATATCTACCCTCCCTCCTCTCAGTAAACCCCCTCGCCTGCTATCTTCTACAACAATGAGAGATTCGGATTCGGTTTTCTCCTTTAGGAAGGTCAGCCCTTAGGGAGATTTTTCGCCCACTAATATCTACCCTCCCTCCTCTCAGTAAACCCCCTCGCCTGCTACCTTCTACAACAATGAGAGATTCGGATTCGGTTTTCTCCTTTAGGAAGGTCAGCCCTTAGGGAGATTTTTCGCCCACTAATATCTACCCCCCCCCCCCCAGGGTAAGGGGTAGGGGAAGGAGAAGGAGAAGGAGAAGGAGAAGGAGAAGGAGAAGGAGAAGGAGAAGGAGAAGGAGAAGGAGAAGGAGAAGGAGAAGGAGAAGGAGAAGGAGAAGGAGAAGGAGAAGGAGAAGGAGAAGGAGAAGGAGAAGGAGAAGGAGAAGGAGAAGGAGAAGGAGAAGGAGAAGGAGAAGGAGAAGGAGAAGGAGAAGGAGAAGGAGAAGGAGAAGGAGAAGGAGAAGGAGAAGGAGAAGGAGAAGGAGAAGGAGAAGGAGAAGGAGAAGGAGAAGGAGAAGGAGAAGGAGAAGGAGAAGGAGAAGGAGAAGGAGAAGGAGAAGGAGAAGGAGAAGGAGAAGGAGAAGGAGAAGGAGAAGGAGAAGGAGAAGGAGAAGGAGAAGGAGAAGGAGAAGGAAAAGGGGAAGGGGAAGGAAAAGGGGAATGGGAAGGGGAATGGGAAGGGGAAGGGAAGGGAAAGGGGAAGGGAAAGGGAAAGGGAAAGGGAAAGGGAAAGGGAAAGGGAAAGGGAAAGGGAAAGGGAAAGGGAAAGGGAAAGGGAAAGGGAAAGGGAAAGGGAAAGGGAAAGGGAAAGGGAAAGGGAAAGGGAAAGGGAAAGGGAAAGGGAAAGGGAAAGGGAAAGGGAAAGGGAAAGGGAAAGGGAAAGGGAAAGGGAAAGGGAAAGGGAAAGGGAAAGGGAAAGGGAAAGGGAAAGGGAAAGGGAAAGGGAAAGGGAAAGGGAAAGGGAAAGGGAAAGGGAAAGGGAAAGGGAAAGGGAAAGGGAAAGGGAAAGGGAAAGGGAAAGGGAAAGGGAAAGGGAAAGGGAAAGGGAAAGGGAAAGGGAAAGGGAAAGGGAAAGGGAAAGGGAAAGGGAAAGGGAAAGGGAAAGGGAAAGGGAAAGGGAAAGGGAAAGGGAAAGGGAAAGGGAAAGGGAAAGGGAAAGGGAAAGGGAAAGGGAAAGGGAAAGGGAAAGGGAAAGGGAAAGGGAAAGGGAAAGGGAAAGGGAAAGGGAAAGGGAAAGGGAAAGGGAAAGGGAAAGGGAAAGGGAAAGGGAAAGGGAAAGGGAAAGGGAAAGGGAAAGGGAAAGGGAAAGGGAAAGGGAAAGGGAAAGGGAAAGGGAAAGGGAAAGGGAAAGGGAAAGGGAAAGGGAAAGGGAAAGGGAAAGGGAAAGGGAAAGGGAAAGGGAAAGGGAAAGGGAAAGGGAAAGGGAAAGGGAAAGGGAAAGGGAAAGGGAAAGGGAAAGGGAAAGGGAAAGGGAAAGGGAAAGGGAAAGGGAAAGAAAAAGGGAAAGGGAAAGGGGGGAAGGAAGAAGTGGTAGGAGGGTGGTAGGTAGAGGGAGGAAGTGGAGAGAGGAGGGGATACATTACTGATGTTTCGTCATACATTGCAATATATACATATCTATATATATATAAATGGATGTTTGTCTATTTGTCTGTCTGTCTGAGATTACAAAACTCAAAAACTACTGGACCGATTTTTACGCGGTTTTTTGCAAAATGATCTGTGTTGCCAGAAGCAGGTTTTTAGCTATGTTAGATTTTTAAAATTCGAGAGAGAAGGTCCTGTAATGATAACGCAAATGTCCTTTTTCCAATTTTTCTTGAAACAATTGACACTAGGGGGTTTTCGAGGTCGCTGATCGCGAATCCAGTGTTCGATTTTTCAAATGCTAAACGGAAGGCCCTGTAAAGATAACGGAAATGTCCTTTTTCCAATTTTTCTCGCAAAAATCGGCTTTGGGAGGTTTTCAGGGTTGCTTATCACGAATCTGAAGTTGGAATTTCAAAATTCGAAACGGAAGGTCCTGTAAGGATAACATTTTTTCCCAAAACTTTTTAAGTTATCTATGGTTTTTTGGCATTCTAAAAGTTATACAAAAAACTTTTAGCTGCCAACGAAGGGTCTGCTATGTTTATATATATAAAAATGGATGTTTGTCTGTTTGTCTGTCTGTCTGAGATTACAAAACTCAAAAACTACTGGACCGATTTTTACGCGGTTTTTTGCAAAATGATCTGTGTTGCCAGGAGCAGGTTTTTAGCTATGTAGATTTTCAAAATTCGAAACGAAAGGTCCTGTAAGGATAATGAAAATATCCTTTTTCCCATTTCTCCCCGGAAAAATTTACATTATAGGGTTTTTGGGGTCGCTGATCACGAATCCGGTATTAGATTTTCAAAATTCTAAACGGAAGGTCCTGTAAGGATAATGAAAATATCCCTTTTCCCATTTCTCCCCGGAAAAATTTACCTATAATGTTTTTGGGGTCGCTGATCACGAATCCGGTATTAGATTTTCAAAATTCGAAACGGAAGGTCCTGTAAGGATAATGAAAATATTTTTTTTCCCATTTTTCCCCGGAAAAATTTGCATTATAGGGTTTTTGGGGTCGCTGATCACGAATCCGGTATTAGATTTTCAAAATTCGAAACGGAAGGTCCTGTAAGGATAATGAAAATATCCTTTTTCCCATTTTTCCCCGGAAAAATCGGCATAAGGGGGTTTTTGGTGTCGCTGATCATGAATCCGGTATTAGATTTTCAAAATTCGAAACGGAAGGTCCTGTAAGGATAATGAAAATATCCTTTTTCCCATTTTTCCCCGGAAAAATTTGCATTATAGGATTTTTGGGGTCGCTGATCACGAATCCGGTATTAGATTTTCAAAATTCGAAACGGAAGTTCCTGTAAGGATAAATATCCTTTTTCCCGTTTTTCCTCGGAAAAATCGGCATAAGGGGGTTTTTGGTGTCGCTGATCATGAATCTGGTATTAGATTTTCAAAATTCGAAACGGAAGGTACTGTAAGGATAACGCAAATGTCCTTTTTCCAATTTTTCTTGAAACAATTGACACTAGGGGGTTTTCGAGGTCGCTGATCGCGAATCCAGTGTTCGATTTTTCAAATGCTAAACGGGAGGTCCTGTAATGACAACGGAAATGTCCTTTTTCCAATTTTTCTCGCAAAAAAAACAGGCTTTGGGAGGTTTTCAGGGTTGTTTATCACGAATCTGGAGTTGGAATTTCAAAATTCGAAACGGAAGGTCCTATAAGTTATTTTATGGTTTTTTGGCATTCTAAAATTTACACAAAAAAACTTTTAGCTGCCAACGAAGGGTCTGCTAGTAGTTTATATTTTCCTTAATTTTTGAATTCATGATAATTTTATTTTTGCGAATTACTTGCAAACTAACGGTTTTTCGAAAAACCAGTTAAGGGAAGAATTAAATATAATAAACTTGTCTTCATTTTTGCCTTTTACCACCTTAAAACGATATCTTTTACCGTTTTTAAGTTATTTCCAATTTTGTATGTTTTCGTAGATTTTGTAGAAGAAAGTTTTGTGTTGATCACAACTGATATTTTCTTATTTCTTATATTTTTAGTACAGGCCCAGTAACTGCAACGGCTGCTATAAAAAGGCCGAGGAAGTCTACCACTGGCGCAGAAAATATGACGAGTCGCAAGAGTACATAAAAAAACTGAAAAAAGAAACGGCTCGTTTGAAGCGGCAGATTCGCCAGGAGAGAGACGGTAGAAACAGAAGGAATGAGGAAAGACGACCTCAGAATGAAGAAATGGTAAATTATAAAAAAATAAAATATACGAATATATATACATTTTTTTTATATTTCAGAACACTAGGATGATAACAAACAGGATGATAACAAATATTAAAATAAAATCAAAAAAAAAAAAACAATGTAAAAAAACCTTCGGTAACATGAATTAAAGACAGATTATCATCATTTTTATCTTTTAATGTAAATCAAACTTTGTACGTTTTTGATATTTTTGGATAAACCAACAATTTATTGGGAGGTCGTCTTAGGTTGACAACGCGACAGGGCTCTAGCGTAAATTGCGCAGGGTCGTAGATTTTGTAGAAGAAAGTTTTGTGTTGACCACAACTGATATTTTTTTATTAAAAACAAGTAATTTAATATCGATTGATAGGTTGTTGTTGTTGGCCGCCAACTTTTTGTTGTTGAACGGTAACTTGTTGCTGTTAGCACACGAATATAGCACATAGTCGACAGTTAAATATTCGATGATTTCATTATACCTTAAAACTTCCGACTAAAGCCTAAACCACAATTACGCGTGCGTGCGGCACCCACACGGTGAAAGTAAAAACTACGCATTTATATGAGTAAATGTATAATGTGCGTTGCCGCGTCCGTGCCGCGTAGAGTAGGTTCAGTCTCTACTTTTAGACGCGGTGAGAACTACTAGATGCCAGAACTAAATAATGCCGCACGCACGCACGCGTAATTGTGGTTTAGGCTTAAGCCTCCAAGGCCACTGGCGAATATTGCCCAAAAACATTTCGGACGATGCAATGACGAGCTACAAATTTCAATTCGTCTCGAGTCTAACACCGTGTATTCACTTGGGATTTTTCATCGCAGAGATTTTTGATTGACCAATCAGAGCTCGAGTTGATGACGATATCGCAGTCAACTCGGGCTCTGATTGGTCAATCATAAAATCTCTGCGATGAAAAATCCCAAGTGAAGATACGGTGTAACCAGTGTTGTTCCTCTAAGTCTACACTTCAGTGTAGACAATAGATTTCGGGTAGACAATGTAGACATTGGCGTAGACAATGTCGACTTTGCGTAGACAATGTAGACTTTCTCATATCTGTCAAAACAAAGTCATTAGTGAGTCATATATCTAATACTATACTATATAGGAAATGGCCAATTACAAGAAATAGCGAGGCGCTGGTGTCCCTAAAGAGTTAAATTTATATGAAAACTCGCTAACTGGGCTCCTCAGCGACACCAGCGCCGTGCCTTTATTGTCTTTTTCGCTTGTATGGAAATCAATCTAACCTCATTTCCTATCGTTTTATGCAGTGAGTACGTGACCACAGTGAAATCGTGTTTTTTTGAAATATGGCAGGAAGGCTTAAAAACAAAGCATTTAAAGAGCTGGGCTTTGATTTAATCAAGGCCAACACAAATGCTCCGCTTTTTACCTGCAGCGCAAAATTTTTTGCAAAATACTGCCGAAAGCCGACTAAGAGGGCACATATAAAAGAACAAATATAAAACCAAATTTCTAAGCACTTGTAAATTATTTTTTAGAAATGTTTGTAAGAAACTCAGCTATCCTTTATTTTATCAATTGTCTACATTGTCCACGCGTAGAGAATAGACCATTGTCTACAGTAATAGTCTACGCGTAGACAATGGTGTAGTCTACATCACGTAGACTACGCGGCACAACACTGGGTGTAACATCAAAAATCCTAATATCAAAAACTTTCGAAAATACTCGTTAAGCGACAGGAAGACCCTTTTCCTTGTCTATTAGGAAGACTCTTTTTTTCTAAGAAAAAAGAAATTTATCGCTATAAATAACTTTTAAACGAATTGAGATTTGTCAAAAATTCTTTTAGTTTTTGAGAGGGTTGACATTAGAGCATGTTTTGACTAATTTTGGGTTTTAATAGGGTGGTTCATAAGTTCTTCCTAAAAACGAGAAAAAATATTTTGTTTTTTTCTCTTAACCCTTTCGGTACATGTTTTTTTTCTATGGGGGTTAAAAATACTCTCTATACAAATTAATGACGTTTAAGCTGTCAGTATTCACTTAAAAAAAAATTAAAAATTTTTATTTAAAAAGTGGTTTTTAAGAGTGATGCTATATGGCATCAATTTACTCCAATGGTCATAAAAATTCTAAAATAATCGTTCTAAATGTCCTATAATAACACTGTCTAACAGGCATTTTGTTGCCAAAGATTTTTTAATCGTTTTAGGATAATTTGAACCCGCTGATTCCAAATCTGCAATCGGTTTGGCCAAATTGGCTCTAGTTTTTGAGATATTCGCAAAAGAAAATTTTTTTTCCAAAAAATCCCATAAAAAATGAAAAAAAAATTGATTTTTTTGTTGCGATATTTTTGAGTGTGAAATCATCTCAATTGATTCATATCAAAAATTGCAAAACGTCGAGGGATGCTTGACAGAAACTTGAAGAGGTTTTCCAGCCTAAAGGACCGGCAAGAAAACTTTCCCTCTTCAAGCAGTTGATTCACCTAAAAATGGAAGAAAATTCAGGTATGCCAGTTCATTTAAATAAATTTAGTGAAATTCTCGAGAAGTTAACCGAAAGTGAAATTGTGTTACAAGACGAGCTTGTCGTTATAATTCTATTGTCAAGTTTACATGCCAGTTTTGAAAATTTTGAAAACTGCATTAAAAACGAAGCTTCTAGAAGAGTCGTAGAGATGCGAAAATTACTAGCAAGCGGATGGCGAAACAGCTTTTTATTTAAAACAGAAAAGCCGAATGTCAACGGTACAGCATTCAAAATATGAACAAAAAAAGACCAAGGCACAATCACAGTTGAATTCGCAATCGAGCAAAAAGCGAATAAAATATTTTAATTGCAATAACAGGACATTATGCCTCGCTTTGTCCCGCCAAAAATTCAAATAAAGCAAGTACATCTTTTTCGATGGTGAATTGGCTCTAGTTTTTGAGATATTCGCAAAAGAAATTTTTTTCCCATAAAATCCCATAAAAAATGAAAAAAAAATTGATTTTGTTGTTGCCGTGGAAATACTAATTATTTCAGGGTAATTGGGCATCGCTGATTCCGAATCTGGAAGAATTTTGGCCGAATTCGATCTAGTTTTTAAGATATTCGCAAAAGACTAGATCGAATTCGGCAAAAAGGACCCAGCGATGCCCAATTACCCTAAAATAATTACTATTTCTACGGAAACAACAAAAAAAAATATGCTCACAATCTGACTCCTCCAAATCTGAGATCTCTGAATCATTAAAATCTTCTAATATATGAGTAACCTGAGCCTCCCTTAAAGTTTTTGTACTCTTACTCATTTTGTGTGATCCTGGGGGGAAAATTACGTTGCTGCGATATAAAAAAAAACATATTCCAGCAATGCCAAATGGCATCATTTGTATCGTGAGTGTTAATTTTTTTTGTATACCATTAAACAATTTTGATGTCATATGGGATCACATAAAATAAAAAAAAATCTGGAGATCTTAATAATTGTCGCACCAATAAGAACTTTACTTTAAATTAAACTTGAATATTTTCACTACAATTTCTCATCACTAGATTTTTTAAACTTTTATGTTAAATATGAAAAATAAAGAAATCAAAATCACTCTTACCAGCGATTTTTTTTTTAAGAAAAATGGTTCCGCAAATACGTCCACACTCAGAAAGTAAGTAAGCCTCAGTTGGGCGAGAATTACAAGACTAGTTTAACTACCAATGGCTAACTAAAACTGATATAGTTTTAACTTTCACACTGGTAAGTGCGCAGGAGGCTTAATAAACCATTGCAAGGTGTATTAAGCCACATTATACAGGAGCCACAGGCTTAAAGTACACCCATGTGCGCTGTATAAATGCAGTGTTAAACGCCAGTAGCTCGACAATGCACCTGCAGCAGGTGAAGTAATTCTACCACATGGTAACAGTCAACCTACGAAGGACTAACTTGTCGCGATTAACATTACTCTAGGCTAACTTTTGCCCAGGGAGAGCTTGACGGTAACCTGCCACAAGTTTACGTGACCCAGTGAAGGCTTACAATCTACCTGTAGCAGGCCAGTAAAACCACTCGTGGTTGACCAGTGACCTGGTGCAGCTTTAAAATAAACCTACTGCAAGTCAAGTCTCCTGTACCAGCCTAATTTTTCTCCTGCGGAAAGTCAATTTTACACCTATGTACCTCAAGCTTACCTTTCCTCCTGCAGCTGTACAGCTGACCTGTAGCAGCCTTACAGTATACCTACCGTAGGAGATCTACTATCTTCCCCCAGAAATCTCAAAATACACTTGCTGCAACCAAAGTATTGGCCCTCATGCCATACTTCTTCACCTTTTATATAAATACTGTCAAGAAAACACACGATCACATCTGCTGCATGGAAATCGGCTATTTTCTGGGTGACTATTCGCAAATGTTTTATGAAAAGTGGTGTCGTTTCAGAAAACGCGCCGCAAATATAGATTCCTTCATATCAAAATAAAAATTTGATATGTACTGAAGGTCAATTATAATGAGAGCTTTACAAAAATTATATATTAAATACAAAAGTTATAGAAAAAATTATGCATATGCATATGTTTACTGAAATATTATTCAACAACTTAATATCAATTTACATTTCGTTCCTGGCATACGTTGTGTTCTTCTTTTCCTGATTCTGGCCAATTATTTATCTGTAAAAAGGGAAAACATTTATTAGTGTTAATTAAATGAAATTATTTTTCTTCACCAATTATTCTTGAAATCTGGGCCTTTTTGGGGAGTAAAAAGAATTTATATTCCACTAAGCCAACATTTCAAGAATAGGGAAATGCTATATTTTATTTTGATAGATATAAATACCTTTCATATTTTGCAGTTGTTTCGACAAATTGTAAATACCGTTTACAATAATTGTAAGTACCGCTAGTGTCGTATGGTGTTGTGATCCCGAAAAGTTCCTGCTGCAAATCTTGGAATAGGTCTTCACTCAGCAAAGATTTTGTTGGCGCTAACGTCAGATCCCTTGGCGGTGACAATGTTTCTGTTCCTGTAGAGGACAATTTCTGATGTTCGGGAAGAGATAATTCCTGATTTGGTGCCTTTGGAGGCAACAGTGGGTCTTGAGGTGATGAAGACGCTCTCGTACGTTCTTGTTTCATGTAGCTCTATACAAATGTGAAGTTTTGGAAGGAAATGGGTTAATAATTCCTCGAAGGCGTATATTTTAATTGCCGTATTCACAAACTGCAACCCAGTTTAACCCTTCTATTATGTTCGGTGAATTTAAAGGTCATGGCACAGAGCGGCTTACATTTTGTGAATAAGGCCCTAAATATTGAAAACTGGAAATTCCAGGCAATAAAAACTAATACTTATTTTTTTAACTAAACCAAAAAACATGCATATTGAAACTTACCTTTAATAACGGTTCCTTGATTTTCAAGGTAATCTCTTTTAACTCACTAAAAAAACTCACTAAAAACGATCTGTCTGGGTCGGTTGCTCACAAGAGAATGACGGCTTTCACGCATTTGCACAAACGAATGTAACTCACACAGGCGCATTAAACCTGTCACTCTTGTACAGTTAACCTGAGGCTGGTAAAGTATGGCAATGCAATGCTTAGAAGTGCAACTAACACAGGCCTAATAAGCCTGTTTCTGTTTTACTTTTTATAAAGTTAACTGTTACCGGATAATAAGCCTAGCAGAGGCGCAATACGCCTAGCAGAGGCATAATAAGCCTGTTGCTGTTTAACCTTTTATGATAGGTTTGACTGCTCTTCGAATACAACGCACAGCGGTCAACAAGTTCCCCTATTAGCAGCTTTACACATGTTGTTAAGGCTGCGACAGCTTTACTGACGTCACATTGCTTCAGTTCGCCTTGTCTTGGTCGTCAGTTGACCTATGGTTGGCTAAATAGTCAAGCTATGAGAGGCATAATCGTCATTACATGGCATTACATCCTGGAAATACCTATCTCAGGTCAACCCGTGCAGCTCTCAATACCCTACTTCACCTGCTGGAGGCTTTATTTCAGAATTTCTCCGGCCACAGGTCAACAAATTTTTTACTTTCCCTCATGCAGGCGAACGCACGCCTCCCATAGGCTAAATTTTCCCGCACGAGGCCAATTACGCCGTATGCAGGTCGTCGAGTTAGCCTCCATTTTTCTGAGTGCACTGTAGTCCAGCTTTTTACTCAATTAATCAAAATTGGGTCACAAATGCACTTAAAGTTGCACTGAATGAGAATAGAGTGTTTGAAAATAAATAAATAATAAGTCAATTCATTTTTTAACTGCGTTGCCATATGGCATCAAAATACCGAAAGGTTAAGATTATTTTTTGGTTAAAGTAATTTCAACATTTCACAGCACAGAAAACAGTTTGAATTCATATCTGTTAAAATGCTATTTCTAAAACAAAACCTCTTTCTGAATTTTCTAGAATTGTCTATTAACGCTATTTGAATTCCGCATTTGTTTCTCTGTACTTTTAGATTAGTTGTTAAATTATACTCGAACGTTAAACATCTTTGTTGTGTTTTGCTTTGTATCCCTAACAAAAGTTATGGGCCCAGATCATCAGATATTGACGCAAACTGCTCAATTTGACTGATATTCGCTTGATTTTCCTTTCAATTGAATTGTGGTTCTCTTTTTCCTTTAAAGAAAAACGTGGCTTCGCATAAAACAAGATTTGAGTTGGACCGGTTGACCTTCAGTCCTCTTTATTCCAAATACCGGTTCTCGTCGATTATATTGAGCTGAATAGCTAGTTCTAGAACCGTTAGAACTGGGACCGTTAAAAATTGAAGGTCAGAACTCGAACAATTATGACTTGTAGGTTATGAATTGAATGATAAAGGAATCGAATATAAAAAGAATTGAAGGTTAGGAATTCGCGGTATTCGGGCCGCGCGGCAAGAATTTTCGGCTAAATCACGCGCTTTGACGCCAACTCTTTCGTAGCACGAACTCTAACTTTTCCACCCGAATACCGCGCTACGCGTTCCGTTTTTTAATTGAATTGACCTTTTTTCCTATTCTTTTTTTTATTTTTTATCTGGTGTTCTTGATTTCCTTTCGATCTTTCGCTTTCTTCTTCAAAAAACTGCTTTTTATCCAGTTTGTAATAACCACTTTACTTTCTTTTAAACTAAAAACCCGTTATCTAGACTTTTTTTTCTTTTAGCGTGGCTCCTCTACGAGCCGATGGGAACTTTCTGAGCCATCCTTTCCAACGAAAATTCTCGAAGCGCTATTTCTTTTTCCAGCTCTGCGAAATTTCAGCATTACCTTTGATACTGATACTCACGCTTCGACACGTGTACCTTTTCCAGTATAATACCACGGCATACAGACAAACAAGGTATGCTGTAAACTTTTGATAGTCAGGTGTGACGTCATTTGTGCCGACTTTTTTTAATTCATTTTTATGTTTATTGATCACTATTTAATGCAATCAGTCCACTAATTTACAAATATCTTATTTAGATCGCACAAATTTAAAAAAAAACCACCCAGAATACAAAATTCCTTCTGCACTTGACGAACTAATCGGCACAAGTGACGTAGCAACGAAATGTCAGATTTGAGTTTACAGCATACCTTGTTTGTCTCTATGCCGTGGTATAATACTACCCTCGTATCAATGTTTTATTTTAACCTAATCTCAATTTTCCTTCGTTTTGCTAAACAAAGTAACATACTATCATTACCGCTATAACGAATTCCGTTCATATTTTCTTTGGTTTTGGTCAAATTCGGTACGAATAATTTAACTGCGATTCTAATCCGGGTTCTAGTGTAATTTCCAAGTAGTTCAGACCAGTTCAGACAAAGATCCGCGACTCAAACCCTTTCCGATCGTCGTACAGTATTAAATCGGTTTGAACCCATGCTGAACCTCGTCCCAGATTCGCACCGTTCCATTACCGCAAAAATACACAGTCTAGGGCAAAATGAAATGACACCTTACTTTACCCATATAACAACTTTTTCTAAGCATGGCTAAAAATTCTGCTCAAACAGGTTTTTTGAAAAAAGAATTATATTGTGGAAATCATATTAGAAATGTTTCAGGAACTTTCCCCATTCAGGAATGTTATTAAAGAATTATACAAGAAGATTCCAGGGACTAACAAGGCTAATATTAAGTAATAATAAAATTTTATGTTAATGTTGCGTACTGAGCTGACGGCAATGCAAGGCTTAAAGAAAGAAAAAAACATTTTGTAAATAATGTGTACATATTAGTATTAATCGAAATAAAATTAATTATTATTATTATTATTAAGAGTCCCAGGGACTAACAAATTCTTATCGAGTTGTAAGCTAGCATATCAATAGGCTTTTGTATTTTAATTTTTATATACACGCCTAAAGATATGCAACCATGCACCAATTTTTGCTTATTAAATTTTTGAGCTCTCCAACCGAACCATAGAATAAACTAGAAACCTCACTTAAAAAGTAGTACTAGTTCCTTTTACAAAAAAAAAAGTTCCACGGGACACACGACTCGCCTATTTCCAACAATTTAATAGTTACAAGAACTGTTTAAAATCAATTTAAGTATTCGTACTAGATGCCCGTGCGTGCTAGATGCCCGTGCGTGCATGATACCCAGGTATGATACCCAAGCATGATAACCAGGCATGACACCCGGGTACCAATTATGGGAAACAGTATATTCTTTAAAAAAACTATTAGTTTTCCAAATAATCGCAAAAAACTGATTTTTTTAAGTAACGGCATATCTCGATAACGGATTAAAAAAAAAAAACAAAATAAAAATTTTGAAAAACCCTTGACTAAAGATAAACCCTAAAAAATTGAAAAACTCTTGAGTAAAAAAAATCTTTAAAAAGGATAAAATAATCATTACAGTAAATTTAAAATTTGTGTGCGTCGGGAAAGCCTATTGGTCGTTGAATTTGTGTGGATTTGGACTATAATCTAGAAAAAAAAAAATAAACAATGGGACGTATAAAAATTGCCGCCGAGCTGAAAAATCAGTAAGAAGAGCTTTAAAAATTTAATCCTTTGCCACAAATAATTAGTAAAATAACTGAAATCGGTCAATCAATATCAATAAAAAAAACTCATATCAAAATTTGGAAAGTTGTAGTTGTTGACACGTCATCATGTGTGTAGAGAGCCTATAATATAGAGAGTGGACATCCGGTCTTGTACAAATCGCTGCCAAGCTGAAAAACGAGCGCGGAAAGCTTTAAAAATGTCGTTCTTTGTCACATTATCAAAATAACGGAAATGCCATTTTTCCAATTTTTCTCGCAAAAACTGGATTTGGGAGGTTTTCATGGTTGCTTATCACGAATCTGGTGTTAAAATTTCAAAATTCGAAACGGTAGGTCCTGTAAGGATAACATTTTTCACAAAAGTTTTTAAATTATTTATGGTTTTTTGGCATTCTAAAATTTATACAAAAAACTTTAAGCTGGCAACGTAGGGTCTGCTAGCATAATATATGAGTATATTAGATTTATGACGTTTTCGACTGGCAGATTCAGGGCAGATTCAGAGCACGCTCTACCCCAGTTTAGAGCAAGGTATTTCGAGCAGATCTCGAGTAGATTTCGAGCACCTCTGCTTGGGAGTCGAGCATTTCTCAAAGAACAAGAAGAAGCATAAAACAAATTAAAATTAATTTTGATATATTCCCCTTAAGTTGACACTGCACTAATATATTTCTGACCAAATGAAATTCTTCTTCACTAGATGAAGAAGAATCCAAGAAATCAAAATCATAAATATCTTCCATTTACGATTCCACACGATTTTGTTAGCCTTAACCTCAAAAGAGCAACTCAAATCTGACTACATTAGGCAGCTCACAAAATTGCTCGAAAAATGCTCTTTTAGTGCTCGCATACGGAGTACTTGCGTCACTCGAACACGTAACTCTTTTTCGAGCGATCAAAAAATCTGAGTCGAACACAAGATCTCAGAGTGAGCAAATTTAGAGCAACTTCAGAGCAAAAAGAGCATGCCAGTCGAAAACGCCATTAGTATATCGTTTGTAACGCATCGAACCAATTATCGGATACAAAAATGAACTACACCAGGGTGTTAGAGATGACAAAAGATTTTGATTTCCGCATGTCGTCCGTGAGCACCATAACTTTCGAAAGACTGAAACTAGAGACATGACATTTTTCCCCCTTAAAAATGTGCTGAATTGATATTGTGAAAATATATTCCCGAGTCCAAAATATACTTTGAATTTTTATATCTGTTAATCATAGAAATACAAATGTCCCGCCCTTCTTTGGATTTTTAAAAATTTGGTCACCCATATAATTAAATTTTTCGATTTAATTACACTTCTATTAATTTAACAAGTGAAGAACGATTAAACAAAATTCAAAAGTTAAAGTGGAAAATTAAACTTACATTTCGATTTTGCATAGAAAATCTTAAAAACTACACATTAAGCTTACAATATACATACCAATATATTTACATAAAATTAAACACGTTTCGATATCATGTTTTATCGAAACCGTTCTCTTAGCATTCCTGAAAGAATTCTTTCCCACACCCTCGATATCTGGGAATCAGTGTGGCGTTAAACTTCTCAGCATATCAGACGAACGGTGTGCATAAACAAAATCACAAACGACAAAAAAACACTGTGGTCCCCAAGGAAACTGGACAAGAACGAGAACAACGCAAAGATTAAAAAAGAAATTTTAACTGACTGACCCAAGAAAATATATCACTGGACACTAAATATCATCCTAAAGGAAGCGAAGACAAAGAGTCAAAAAGAAGCCGCCACAAGGCAACTCCTCAAACATTCGTTCGAAACTACAAAGGGCAGAAATAAGATGCGATACCGACCATCCCGTTCCGCTGTAACGAAAAAGTCAAAATATATACACCAAAAAACCAATTTATTGACAAAATAAAAGACTCAGACTTGTTGACCGGTCTTTAGTTTGTCAGCCAGGAGTGCTATGCTGGTCAAAGGAGGTGAAAAAGAAAAAGCAGCGTCGTATATTAGATAAGTATGACCAAACATTAAAAAGGAGCTAAGTTGAAAAAACCGCAAAAAGTGTACAAAATCAGTGAAACAATCTTGCGGGTGGTCCCAGGTCTGAGATGTGGCTCTTGTTAAGAAACAGCACACCTCTTTATTGAAAGCTTCCGAACCAGCAAAAAGGAAGTGAAGGATATTCCCAGTTAGCTGATATTTGAGGTATACCAGATGAATGCATGTTAACTTGGCAGTGCACGAATTATGTTTATGTGGCGAAAAGATTACAAACTTTTAGGACGATTTTTTACTTCATTGCCGACTTTCTTTTAATCGGAAATTACTCTAAAGAAATTATTGCGAACCTATGAAAACAGGAATATCAAATTTTATTTATTTTTCCAGAAATACTGTATAAGCCGGTGTAATGCTCAGTTGACATGAGCGATTTCCGGTAAAAAAATTTCGGGAGAGAAAAGTTTGGCAACCACTAAAGTCGTAAGCGCGTCGTTGTTACCAGACCAGTTGATTGCTAATTAACAAGTGTTTTACGTATTTTTGGGAGAAAAAGTTTGTACATTCGGAGACGTATGGTCACCTTACGTCTCAAAATGGTTAGGACAGGTCCGGAGTTCGGCACGTTATCCCGTCGTCCCGGAAACTAAATTTTCATATCGGATTAAACTTAAAAATTTTCGCCTGCGGCACAGCTGTTCGAAGGATTTCGGCCTCTAGGGGTTTTTTTTCTTCGAAAAAATTCGTGTACGGCGTATTCTACATATTTTTGTTTCCTAAAGATCTTGTCTGTGCACTTTGTGCTGTACTTTAAAGAAAAAGAAAAATGATGCCACAAAAACTGACTTTTTTGGCGTGAGACAACGTTTTTGGCACCGGCGCCACTTTGCTTTGCTGAATACTTTTCGATTAACCCATTACAAGAGAAGTCTCGAAGTTCGAATTTTGGGAAAAAAATCTAGGTTAAATTCTGATTTATTTCAGATTCTCTGATGGTATTACAAATATGTAACATTCTTTACGAATAGTTTAATTTCAAGGTATTAAAAAATTCCCATAATCACTCTCCGCTCCCCCCGCCGCCGCGCCGGTGATTTGTCCCAGATTCGCACAAAAATGAAATTTTGTCACTCAAGGAATTGGGGGAGTTAATATTACCATTATTATTACAAAATTAAGTGAGTGCTGTCTTTTATATCTAATATTTTACACCTGTTGCATACTGAATATTCAACAATTATTCAAATTATTTAAGTTGAAAAATTCCCACATTTTTAAACATTCATCTAGTCAACAATATTTAACATAAGACTGTTTAAATGGACTGTGAAATACAAATATTTATTCAAAAATATCACTGCCGATTATTTTATTCCATGTTCGCCTATCTTATTCGGTGCTAACTTCCACAATACTAAAAAATCCCGCCCAGAGGGATTCCCAGGACCGAACGCGTGCCATCTGGTGTGTGGTCCAATAACTTTAATTGAATTAAATCTGTGCTGGCTTCCTCTTGAAACATCGTTCGCTCAAAAAAGAAAATAGATGGAGGGAGACTGGAAGAATTTTGGATTGCAACAAAACAAGAATTGATATTCTCGCTTTGCTTTGTATTCGTTCCTTTCGTGTTGCTTGTTAGCCCAGTCTTTTCTTCTGGATTAGGTGTGTACGGAGTACCAGTTAGCAGTTCGATAGGTTCGTATGGTTCATGGATTTATAGTACTCATGAAATATTTATTTTGATATAAAGGGCAATTTGCACCGTCAAAGAAAATCGAAAATGTTACTTGATCGACTCATGTGCGCAAACATGGGTTTCCACTGGCAAAGTTAGCGAGATAGCAGTAAGTATTCTGTGCTTCCATTTTTTACTTTGACGGTTTGAATAGTTTGTGTTTACTGTTGGATTTTTTTGCAATACTTGGTAAGATTTTTTTAACCGAAGTCGATTTTTTAAAGATTTTTTAACCGAAGTCGGAAGTTGAATGAGTATCAGAAATCGTTCGAGTTCGAATCTACCAGTGAATTTTTGCTTGTCCAGTGTTTTTATTCACCTATAGACTACACGTGGATTTGTTATTTGCGGAAAGTAAAATTATCGGCCCGATTCCAGAATCCGTCGTAGCTTTATTACGAAGAACTAACTATGTTACGAATACGAAGAAATCAGTATTCCATGATCCGAACGGAATTGAACTTAGTGGTGCCTGATTAAAATCTAATTTCGAAAAATGAATGTCTTCGTAAAAAGGTCCCTATGCAAAACTCATAAGGAATAGATTTCTGACATGGAATAGTTGCGTGACAAATGTCACTTTCTTGACTTAAAACTAAAAATTGTTATTAATAATGGATTCTGCAGCGTTTGCAATTTTGTGTCTGGAAGAAGATTTATCGAAGCGAAGGACTTTAATACTGGAATGAAAACGACAACAAATAACGGATACTTAGGAATACTCACATTGCTCTTTTTTCTGAAAAAAATTCCTCTTAATTTGTTAAAAGTTACACGTATACTAAATAAACAAATAAAAATGTTAAAATTGCTTTTTGTTGTACAATTCAGGCCATAAATTGAGCTAAAATAATAAGAAAATGAAGTTGCTACTCGATCTACAAAGCGAAATTTTTTCGTAGGTTTAGCTGTCAAAAGATCGATTCCGTCGGATTCTATGATACCAGATATTCCGATTCGTAATGTTTTCGAATTTAATTTAATTCCTTAGGATCTTGGAATACCATTTTCACGAATTCTCCGAAAATCGTAGCTACGACGGATTCTGGAATCGGGGCGATTATAAAAAAACTGCGGCATTTTGAAAATGGACACTACAATTTTTTATAGGGTAACTGATTTTTTCGGCGATTGTTAGGTGATTTCTAAGATGCTCTTTGATTTCATCGCAATTATTGACTTTTAGTTTCCACAATTCACATTTATATTCGCACTTCTCCCCGTTTCTAATGGGAGAACTTTTTTTTGAATGGCTTTTATGCTAATGAATTTTATCTTTCTTAAAGTTCCAAAATCTGGTTTAAACAATTTTCCTGCAAACACTTAAGCTTACTTTTTTCTTTTTTCTCCATTGATATAAAGAAGTTTGTTGTGCAACTGCACAGAATTTAATTTTCCTGCACAGAAACTGCACGAAAACGACCAATCACTTGCGAAATTAGAACATAACAAAAGCTATAGTTGCTAATCTGGCAATCATTGGAGACCCGTATGGTGATATTCGTATCAAAATTCGAACAGTTATACCAAAATTCCACTTTGAAGTCAAACTTTCCAATAAGATTTTTTAAAATTTATTCCAATCGGATTTTGACGTTTTTGTAGAATCATATCCCAAATAACTTTTGTTCTTGGACTTTTTTGATAAGATGCACCGTTTTTGAAATATTCACAAAAAACGATTTCGTTCGTATTGGGGGTACCCCCCCCTAATGGTCCATTAACGAACTTAGCCTTGCATTTTACTGATCTGTGCAAAATTTCAAGTCTCTAGCTCAATCCGTGCGCCCGAAATCTGCGCCACAGAGAGACAGACGGACGGACAGACGGACGGACGGACGGACATGCAAAAATTAAATGTTTTTATCATTCTAAACACACTGGTGTAATTCATTTTTTTGTGCGATTACGGGATCTTGGCGTTACAAACGGTAAGGCAAAGTTAATATACCCTTTGGTTTCACCATACGGGTATAAAAAATATCACTGCGAAGTAAAATTTGTTGATTAAACAAAAGGTGTTGAATATTTTAACAATGTTTGATTTTCAACAAAAAACAACTTCATACATTTTTAAAAGTAAATCTACTTTATTTGATAAAGTAATTTTACACACAATGTGAAATAAACTTAAATTTAAGAAATTTTACACACAAAATGAAGTAAACACTCTCAGTGAAAAAGTTTTTAGATGATTTAAGATACAGTAATCCCTCGAACTGCGCGGTTTCGGACTGCGCGGTTTCGCAACTGCGCGGTTAAGTTTTTAATACCAAAATTTCGAACTGTGCAGTAAAAATTTCGCAGCTGCGCGGTTTTTTTTTATAATTTCCGTATAAAAAACATGTTCTGAACATATATTATGGTGAATCCCCGACAAGAAGCAATCAGCTGGTAATTTGGTATCTTCGTACAGATTTGGTAATTTCGTGCTTATATTAGTGTTTATATTTAGTGGAAATTGTGACATTAGGTAAGACAATTGGTGGGGACGAATTTGAAGACTTAGAGTCAGAAGATATCATGGAAGTCCTTGCAAGCAATGAAGAACATATGACTGCTGACGATATTTTGGTGAAATTTGACAGCCGCTTTAGCCCCATACGCAGAAATGCATAATGAAAACAAAAATCGGGTAATCAATCACTAATTTTTCAAAAATATTAGTAATACATATCATATTACTTTAAATATGTCGTTAAATAAAAACTTTTTTCTATTTTTTTCGAATTTTTCTAATATCTGGGACCTAACCCCAATATTTCATACAAAGTAAGATTCACAGTGCGCGGTTTCGCAGTGCGCGCTCTTTTTGTGGAACGTATCTACCGCGCAATTCGAGGGATTACTGTATGTATAAATTAAAGTTTGCTGCATCACCAAGAATCTTGGACCCCACACATCAGGATTCAGCTACATCCAAAATATTTAGTAGTCAAGAACAGTTGTTCAACCAAAATGACAAAATTTTCAAAACTAAAACATAACTAAAGGTCTTTGCTTTTCCAAGGTCTTCGATTTGAACCGTATGTTTTCGGCATTTGAAATATTCAAATTACCAAAGTCTAAAAAAAACCAAGTGCCTCAAAGTCTAGTAATATAGATCGTGTGTAGGTCCCTTAATAGTTCAATTCAGTGAATCTTTTGAGATCAAGCACCATAGCGACTCTCATATGTGTGGGCTAAATGTTAGGTGATCGGCAGCGGCATCAGACTATGATCTGACAGAAGATGGAAGGAAAGAACATGAGGCGAGAAAAGAAATACAGAATTTGAACTGAAGCCAAATGAACAGAAACCGAGCTTGGAAGGTTGAGGTACCTGTCAGCAAACGCGTGCCTATATGTGTGTGGTCCTTGTATAGTAGTTGATGGGTTTGATTTTCGTCGCTCTCTCCGTGGTAAATAAATTTATGTGAGAAATTTTTTAAATCGTAGGTTTCATTTTCCGGATAAAAGGGGTAATTTAGAATCTGCAAAATACTATTATGACAATTAACTCGAGTTGGGAAATATGCGATTAGGAGATAAAATTTTGGTGTTTGAATAACAAAAAAGATTTGTTTTTCACCCAAAATAATGAAAAGCGATCCGGTTTTCTGGGCCGATTCAAAGATTGGCTTAAATAATACAATCTACATATGTCTCTACAAGGGATGATGAGTGGGTGTTTCAAATCAGGCTTACGGCTGAGGGACATATTTAAATATCTGAATATCTGCAAAGCCGTCCAAAATCCCTGCTACGCCACTGTTTCAGTATCAAAATGTGCATAAAGGTATTATCCCACATAAGTTCAAATGGTCTGAAAATTGAGCTTAAAATGATAAATGGGAATTTTTCATTGGTAAGACAGAGCTAAATCTATGTATGAGAAGAGAGGGACATGATAAATTTCAGAATAATTTTGAACTTAAAACTGAAGAAGCTCTCGAATTTAAGACCAAGTAGCCGAAAAATTTACGCTTGTCTGTCGAAATTCGTGCTCTTAAATTTTAAGACTAAACTTTGATTTGAATTTTTGGGCAAACAAACGGGTACAAGAATTAAATGTCTTTCTGAACTCGTCTATTTTCTATAAACAATAAAAGAAAAATAGTTTTGCGATAATTACATACTGCCAAATTTTTTTTTTTAAATTTAGCGACACTGCAATGCTCGAAAATATTTTTGTCATAATTTTTTGATTCAATTGTAAGCAAAGGAAATCTCACTGATATGTACTACCCAAACCAGGAATAGTTCGCCTATCAAGAATTTTTTAGAACTTATTGTTGAAGACTGATTTGCTTTTTTTTTATTTTAATCATGAAATACATTTATTTTTAATACAGTTACTTCTGCATTTTTTATTAGAATTGTCGACAAAATCAAATACGAAAAAAATGCCATTGATTTGAAGTTCTAAAAAAAATTCTTGATAGGCGAACTATTCCTGGTTTGGGTAGTATATCTATCTTTTTTCTTCATTTTCAGAATTTTGTGTCAGATGTGGGATAATACCTTAGGTTGAGAATCAAAAGTTATAAAAGTTCAAATCAAAAAAAAAAATCGAAATAAACATTTTAATTGAAAGGCTAATTGTCATAATTCCAATATAATACAAGAATTGTTTATACATATATTAGTTTCATATTAATCACTACTTTGTATCAGACATTTCTCCTAGCGTAAAATTCTTTAATTAACTTAAATTCTTATTTGATGGATAAAATTTGCATCTATCATTGTGTACAATCCTATATTACTGATTTGCTTTAAAGCAAAAAATTCGACAAAAAAGTTATGAAAATAAACACCTCACCGTAACAAGTGATCAGATTTTTTCTGATCAAATTTTTTCTGATCAGATTCACTAAGTTTACCTTAATTACAAGCTTTTACTTATGTAGTTTCACTTTTTTGTTTGTTTCTTAGGGTCAAATCTTGTAATCTAATTTTGACCCACTTCAACTCATCTGATTGACTTTGAAATGTTACACACATACGTAACTACGATGAAACGCAATATGTGTGGTTGCATGTACGAGAAAAAACAATATGGCGGCCAACAGTCGTCATTTTGTCCAAATCGAACTAACGATGTAACCATCGTGTAGGGTTTTAAATGAAAGTTTTGAAAAATACCTTACGGAAAAAAAAAATAAAATCATAAACTGTGCTAAAAATAAAATAAAAACATAAGAAAAGCTACAAATGCCAGGGGCCAATCGTCAAATACTCTATATCAGGCCTGCCCAACCTTTTGGTACTAAAGTTCGACTTTTTTTAATTCAACTACACTCAGAAAAATGGAGGCTAACTCGACGACCTACATACGGCGTAATTGGCCTCGGGCAGGCGCGCGTTCGCCTGCATGTGGGCAAGTAAAACTGAGTTGACCTGTGGTCGGAGAAATTCTGAAATTAAGCCACCAGCGGGTGAAGTAGGGCATTGGGAGCTGCACGAGTTGACCTTAGATAGGTTAACTCTGACCGCTAGCTGGCTTACAGAAACCTCTGTAAGGTCAGAGTTAACCTGACAAAAAGTTGACCTGGACATTTTTCTGAGTGTACATCGAGATCTACCCATATACAAAAAATAGATCTTTAATTGGTATAACTTCAGTTTATTTCATTTCAATTTAAAATAAGGTATCTAAGTAAAATAGACCACTTGCTTTAACAGAAAAAAAAAAACAAAAAAACGGAGAAGTAGATAGTGTGATAACTTAATTTTCACTTTCCTTTTTTTTTTAATATTTGTGTTTACAAAAAAATTTTTTTTTAAACATTTTCAGTCTGTAGTAGAAGATCGACCCAAATTCGTGTCGAGATCGACTGGTAGATCGCGATCGCCTGGTTGGGCAGCACTGCTCTGTATGATGAAAGATAAAATGTTTATTTAGAAAAATCCGTTTGTATAGGAGAGGGGGAAAGGGGTTATCCGATTGGATTTTGACTTTTACAAAAGTAAATACGCAAAATTCTGAACACTTTTATCTTGTTTTTATTTTCGAGGCCAAATCCCTACGTAACTTTTTTTTTAATTTTTAATACACTTTAATTTTTTTTTTTTTTAAATTTTTGCTGTATTTTTATATTTATATGCAGTGAAACTTGTATAAACCAGACCCGGTGTAAGCCGGAACCTGTCTCAGCTGGGCAAATCTCCTGGTCCTGTGTGACTTATAAAGGTTTCACTGTTTAACCTTTACAGGCTTGGTGGTAAATCAGAAGTACCACTTTTTTGTAACAACTGCTGCACGGTGGTATAAAAATTGATTAAATCGAATTCCATTGCAGCATGAAAGCTTTGAAATGGTAACACTAAAAAAATGGCACGGGTGAAAATATTTTCTATTTTTCTGTGCCTCTAAGGATTAAATATCACACTTTTTCCTGGACCCATTTTTGGTCATTACTCATCGTCGGTCCACAAACTTTTAAGTTCTATAAAAAATCAAATTTTCGATCTTCAAAAACGATTTTAAAATTTTTGGGTTTAAAGATTTTTATAACGATTCTAATTTTTCAAATGATAGCAACATCAACGGATTTTAAATATTCTTAATTTATGATAATGTCTGGGTTTTTTTTTAACTCGGTAAACCTTCACAAAGTGCGGATTCGTTATAAAGAAAAACCTACTGAAAAATAAATGTACAGCACACTCGCGATTATATGAACATGAAATTTCAAGCTGTTCATATAACAATGCTGTTCATATTCAATCTTAAATATTTTCTATGCATTGAATACAGCCGTTCATATAAACATAACAAAAGCTATGATTGCCAATCTGGCAATCATTGGAGACCCGTATGGTGATATTCGTATCAAAATTCGAACAGTTGTACCAAAATTCCACTTTGAAGTCAAACTTTCCAATAAGATTTTTTAAAATTTATTCCAATCGGATTTTGATCTATGGAAGTTTTATGTAGAATCATATCCTAAATAACTTTTGTTCTTGGACTTTTTTGATGAGATGCACCGTTTTTGAGGTATTCGCAAAAAACGTTTTCGTTCGTATGGGGGGTACCCCCCCTAATGGTCCATTTTTGCTCTTGGCCACGCATTTTACGAAAAACGGATCTGCGCAAAATTTCAAGCCTCTAGCTCAATCCATGCGCCCGCAATCCGCGCCACAGACGGACAGACGGACGGACATGCAAAAATTAATTATTTTTATACCCGTATGGTGAAACCAAAGGGTATATTAGATTTGCCTTACCATTTGTAACGCCAAGATCCCGTCGTCATACAAAAAAATGAATTACACCAGTGTGTTTAGAATGATAAAAAAAGTTGAATTTAGCATGTCCGTCCGTCTGTCCGTCTGTGGCGCGGATTGCGGGCGCACGGATTGAGCTAGAGACTTGAATTTTTGAGTAGACCCGTTTTTCGTAAAATGCGTGGCCAAGAGCAAAAATGGACCATTAGGGGCGGTACCCCCCATACGAACGAAAACGTTTTTTGCGAATATCTCAAAAACGGTGTATCTCATCAAAAAAGTCCAAGAACAAAAGTTATTTAGGATATGATTCTACATAAAACAAAAGCTATAATTGCCAATCTGGCAATTATTGAATACGGGTTTTCGGTAATTGCCAGATTGGCAATTATAGCTTTTGTTATTTTTATCATTCTAAACACACTGGTGTAATTCATTTTTTTGTATGACGACGGGATCTTGGCGTTACAAACGGTAAGGCAAAGTTAATATACCCTTTGGTTTCACCATACGGGTATAATAAAATGTTTATATAATCGCGAGTCTACTGTATTTGAATTTGGTCTAAAAAAATGAATTTTATTTTGCATTTTTGACCTGATGGATTTATTGTACATATGACTTTATTGCGAAAATTTAGTTTTTGACTTAATATGTCATGATTTAGATTTTTGACCGTAAGATAAAATGTTGATTTGGTTGAATTTGTCGCCGGGCCATGGTGTTGATTTTAATTAATTGACCATTTGAGGTGTTATTACACTTGGCTTGAGGTGATGTGAGTTATATGACACATGACTAAAATAAATACCAGCCCGCGTTAGAGACAAGTTTGTCCTCTAGTATTTCCTTGGTGTTATATTTATTTACCTGAGTTTTTTAGCATTTTTGAATATCTTTGCATTATCCAATGGACATTACTGTTTACCACCAAATAGAATTTAAATAGGTAGGTATTAAGAGAAGGCAACAGGTACGATGACTCTGACTCTAGCAGATATGATGGTAGACCTGTTCAACATTCTTAACTTCTTTAAGTTCTTTTGAATTTAGTTTTTTCTCATTATAGTATTTTTTTTCCTTCTCATTTGAATGTCATTAAAGTCAGAAATTATACTCGTTACTATCACGGCGGTGTCTTTTCAAATGGTTTTTATGGGCCGTGTTTATATGACGAACATTTAAAAGTGTCACTATGAAAAGACTTTTTTGTATTTAAAAGAACATATTTTATAAATGATCATGTAGATATCATTATATAGCTAGCACTCGCTATAAGAAAGTATGTGTAAAATAAGTGTGGGCTTTATATAATATCATTTTATATTTTATTTAAAAATGAAGATGATAAATATTTTAAAGAACAAAATCATTGATTGAATATTTTACAAATGACAAAAAAAAAGTTATCAATAATAATTTCTTCCAGGCATAACTTTTTTTTGTGTATTATGTTTGTTTTATCGCTCCAGGAGTGAGATAATGCTTAACACTTGCGGTTAAATATGGAATTTCATTAATAATTTATGATGGAATGAATGGACAAATGAGCGTTTAAACATGGTTATAAATTTAACTAATTACGGCCGGATATAATATGAAATCCTTTTTCAGAATTTATAAAAACTCACTATAATTTCGTGGAAATTTAATTTAACTTTAGAAATTCTAGGTAAAATATTTGGAAAACATTTACATCGTTAGCTGACAAGCGTGACGCAATCGTATTGTTCAAATAGTCAAAAGATGAATTCTTAACGGTAGCAATAATCTTCCTCCTTAATGAAACCTATCCAATGGACAAGAGAAAATTGAAATTTATGATCCTTAACCTCGCCATGAACATTACCTACCCTCAGTTTTTTCCCTTCAAAGATTCAAAAAGTCAGTCAGTCACTCAACTGATTCTCAAGATGACTGGTTTTTTTTTTAAATATTGGTATTTGAATTCGTTTATAAGGCTAACCAGATCTACTATAGCTTACTGGCACTAGTGTGAAAATTGGTAGATGCCCAGCAAACTATTTGCTGAAGGTTTTCCTCATAAACGGTTGCGGGCGAACATTTTCAACGTCCAAAATGAAAAATTTCTTTAATTTTGTTGAAAAGTTATGTTTCTTCTTTAAAAACCCAACGTTTTTCAGTAGAGCTGTTACTTTTCGAAATTCTTAAAAAAATCTCGTAGCGAAATGTTTTGCGGCCCTCCTTTATGGGGCCGATTAAATATCGATTCATAATTCACAACCACTAAAAAGGAACAGTTTAAAATTTGATAAATCTAAATTAAGTTGCAATAAGAAGATAAACAATCTGTTTGTAATGGTCTGGGGTGTGTTTCGCAACCTGTAGGTCGCGATGCGCTGAGGAGTCGCAACAATTTTCAGGTAGGTCGACGCATGCTGAGGATTTTTATACTCTATAATGATATCGAAGTATATTAAATTTAGTATACCATTTGTAACGCATCGAACGAATCATCGGACACAAAAATGATCTACACCAGACTCTTAGAGATGACAAAAAATTTTGATTTCAACATGTCCGTCCGTCTGTCCGTTTGACAAACCCTCTGTCCGTCCGTGAACACCATTACTTTCGAAAGGATTAAGCTGAAGACTTCAAATTTGTTACGTTTCTCGTTATGTATGTTTCTAGTTCTTGGATGGGCAAAATTGCACCATTCCTTTTCCCCTGCCCCATACAACCGAAACAGTTTCTTGCAATTTTCTCAAAAACGATGAGTCATATTCAAAAGGCAAAAAAAATTATAACTCGAGTATAACAAATTAATGTCGGCCTGCCTGGGATATTTTTCACTCATCATATCCCCTCCGTGATTTTTTGGATGACACCTTTTCAGGGTTAAGGTCTCAAATTTAATGCTTTGTTTAGGAAGGTGAACTATAGGAATTTTGAGCCAAAGGCACACTTCTCTTAAAAACTTTTCACCTGAGGTACATTGTCTTACAATTTTTCGAGTACAGCGCGTTGTATTTGGTTGTTGTTACAATACATATTTTGTGCCATAAAACATAACTTTTCACTCTTTCTGTAAGTTTTTTCGTGCAGTTTTTCTGCACAGAAAAATTCACAAAAAAGTTTCCATTTTATAAATATTAGGCGCAAAATTACTATTGTTTCCAAGGAATACGACAAATGCGAGTTTAATAGTTTAATAATAAATCAACCATTGCTTTACGACGAAATTTAAAAAAAAGAAGTTCACCTATCCTCTTATTCGATATTCCAAAAAAAGGGGTCGTAGAAGAGCAAAGAAAAAAAAAGAAAGAGGAAAAATATAGAAAACTTCTATTAAAGGATTTACAGACAAGATCAAAAATGCAAATCGTTTTGTATAATTTGAATCGCATTGACATGATGCGCACTAGGCTTGCTGGTTTCGCGGACCTTTCAGGACTGGACTACTACGGGCGCATTACCAAGCGCAGAGAAAATGAAGCAAAATGAAAATTTAAAAAAATCGTATTAAAATAAAACGATTGAAACCAAAAAGATTAATGTCCAACCACCAGCTGAGAAAGGTTAAGAACAATCTTCCCAAGAAGATCACTTGAGGGAGGAAAGGTATGAAAACAAAAGGTAACGAGACGAAGAAGAATTTCGTATGCTGTGGCTGTGAATTCAACTGATGCTTTCTGCGGTAAAGGTTTAATAATTTATCTTAGCCTTAAGAGGAAACCACACAAAACTATGCTAATATGAGTGTTCACATTGTCTTACAGGCGATTCTCTTCAATAATGGAGAATCTGGATGTCTGGTAGTTTTCTTACCATGTAATCTTAGTGTGCATAATTTCACCTATGGAAAAATTGTAATAAAAACAAACGTTGGTGAATTAAAGAGTTTCGCTAGTATCGTCATTTTTAAATCATTCAGGAGAGTTTAAAAAGCTGATACGTAGATTCATTAGTGTGCACGGAAAAAAACGTATGGGAACCGTTCCATCAAAATTGCATGCTTCAGTCCCATATTTATGGGAAAAACGGCATAGTAGCCAAATATGGGAGTAATTCCTATAAAAAAGTTGTAACAGCTCCCAAGTTTTTTAGGACACATTCCAACAAAAAAGTGGTCGTATTATTTTTTTTGTGTAACCATTCTCAAAATTATGGCAAAGACTCCAATGTGTTACATGGGAGAGATTACTGTATATGGTTACGAGGAAAAAAGGGCGACATTCCCTTTTGTAAAGGACTCAATCCTAACATGAAAGGATTGAATCCTATAAAACATTGTAATGTCTCCATTGATTATTGGATTCTCTTCTATATATATATTCGCGACATTCTAATTTGAAATAGGATTCGTTCATATAATTATAGCACCAAGTCCTATCCGAATAAGACTGGAGACTTTTTTTTATTGGATTCTGTCCAATCTAAAGGGGACAGACAAAATTTCGAGTTATCTAATATACGAGATAGGGAAGTTCGAGGGGCTTGAAAATATTCGAGATATCAAATAGTTCGAGTAATAAATACCCTGTAATTAAAAAATTTCCCCGACACAAGTGTTAGAGTGATGGTGCCAGGACGATCCAAACTATATTAACCACAAGTTCGTAGACCACATGCGAATTATAATCGAAGAAAAAAACTTAGGTTGAATTGCCATATTTGTTGCATCCTATTTGCATAGGAATGAGTGCGCGAACATTTAGGATTCATTCCATTTTTTTTTTGTAGGACTGAGTCCTACATAATATTAAAGTCACTTCTAAAAATAGTGGGAACGATTCCATACCATAATATAACATTCATTCCATCTCAGTTTAGGAATGGATCCAGTAAAAAATAGGAATGTGTGCAAGTTTTGTCGGAATATGTCTATTCTTCTCTCAGCCCTATTACATAGTAGTGATTCCAGGAAAACTAGGACTAGTTCCAATATTTATGGAAGCCTTTTCTACAAAATAGAGTCCTATAATCGCTTTCCCATATTTTATAAGAACGTTCCCTATGCAGATATTTTTCCGTGAAGATGCAAACTGCGATGGCAAACATGTAGAAGGGTGATAAACTACATTGATTAACCTCGAAATGTAACAATTTTCGCCTGCGGCGCAGTTTCCTTGGAAACTACTACCTCTTGCGCATTTTTCTGCAGCGCATTTTATTGAATAATTTTCATTACTAGGATGTCTGTTTTTAAAAGTTTTGCGTGCGGCGTGATTTTTGTTGTACTTTGAAAACATAAAACACCCTTAACACTTTTTGCTATAACCACAAGCAAGAAGTGAAACAACCCCTCTTCCTTCTGATTAGGGTTTTAAAATGTTCACGATTAATTTCGAAGCAACAGAAATTTCCTCATACTTCGTTGCCCCCTCATCACTCTTCACCGCTCTTCCCATCGTTCTTAATATGTTCCGGTATCGCAGAAAACAAATATGATTACCCTAACTGTGGGGATATCTGAGTTAATGCGTCCCTGCAGGGCATTTACAAATCGAGCCGTTAACGAACTAAAGCAATTGTCCAAGAAATGAAGTGTTGTTCACAAACCGAGAACTTGTGTACGAACCGAGGCATTTTTTGGGCTCGGAAATAGTTCACGAATCGAGGGATTCACAAACTGAGTCGCCCACACGCTGCGGTTCCACTGTATAACCAAATTTCAAATGGTGAATATATTTTTTATCGCTAAAATACAACCAATATTATAGAAATATAAGATTTTCACGACATGTTTCAATAATATGTGTCAAAATTGATAGGAGTATGTGTCAAAATTGGTAGGAGATTTTTTTATCTACTCTCAGTTTTTGTTTTATGAAATTTTACTTCATAATTGATTCCAATTGATTTAAATGGATATTTTATCAAAATTCAAATTAATCATCCGATCAATTAGTTTTGCAAATTTGTGCTAATCGTTTAAAGTTTTAAATGAATCCGCGGTACATCGTTTGTCACCCCACTCAAATACCTTTGGAAATGTCTTTTCTTATTGGCTGAAATGAATTCAAGATAATCTTAATTGATTTGATTACATAACATTTCAACCGTGCCGTTTGCCTTTCCTTCTAAAAGTTTCTCGATTTCTTCGCTTTTGAGTCAAATAAATCAAAATGTTTATATTTATTTTCATTAATTAAAATCCCATATATTTATAATAATAAATAATTAAACAAAATGTTTGTTCTTGGATCCATTCCGAATATTGAACGTGTGCGCATTCTAAAACGCGTTTCTTCACATTATTATCAATTTTGTGTCGCCTACACAAACTGTTGCTAATGCAATTATGCAAAATCATACTTCTAGGATTAGTCTGATTTGTCCGATTCCCGGCTTTTATGCAAATTTATCAACATATAAAACAGCCGCTGCTAAAACATCACAACCGTCTGTCCGTCTTTCGATTAGGTTTAATGGTCGAATGGTTTCGCTATCAAACAGTGCGGATTCCGAGTCATCCAGGTTTGAATTTCTTATGTGATTAATCGAAGACATATCAAGGCGTGACAAATGTTTACAAATGTTGATATGCTTACTTCTGAAAGGGAAGTTTTCTTCAGCTCCTGCAAATAACCACGTTTAAATTTGATCGCTGACCGCACCGACGTCTTCTGTGCCATGATCACATTCTACCGTACAAGTATCTGAATGGAAGACGGTTTTTATTAATCAAATAGACTAAACACCAACGAGCATTAAACGGCTTCAGAAGCGGCCAACATTAATCCAAATTTATGGGTGAACATTTTCACATAAGAGGAATACAACAAAAAGGAATTTCGCTTTGATTATATCTATCATAAATGCAGTGGAATGTAATTTTTTATTGTGCTTTTTTAGCATATATCACAAAGAAAAAAATTTAATGAATTCTTTGGAATAATTTTCATTTTTGGAAATTAATTAGCTTTCTTTTTAATTCATCACTTTATGAGTTTTTGTGTCACAATGGGTGGAGACATTTGTAAAATATCAGTTGTGATCAACACAAAACTTTGCTCTGCAATATTTAGTTCCAGAAAATAATGTAAAAAATCACATTTTTCAAATAACTCGCAAAAACCGTTAAAGAAAAAAATGCGGGAAATTTTATTTTCTTTGAATTTTGTCATATGCTTTTTTTTTAGCTAGATACTTGAAAATTTGCAGATGGGTTTCGTGTAAAAAGTAAGGTTAAGTTTTGGAATGGGAAAAATCATACCAACCCCAGACTACTAGACTAAACCAGACCCTCTTTTCCCAGTAAAATTTTAATGGGATTTTATTAGGGAAAACTGCAAATATTTTTTTTTCACTATTACTGCACAATCGAAAAATTTACTACACAATCGTAAAATTTAATACAGTAAATTTTACTGAAAATACAGTAATTTTTTACTGTGGAATTACTGATTTCGTCCGAGTATTTTATATTATTCCCGTTTTCCACAAATTTCTAACTGATTTTGATGTTTCACCCCAGTAAATGCCATTCACTCTGATGCGGGGGTCACAAGACGCTGTTTTGCCAGCGCTAGTGGCTGTTAGCAGCCGTTTCAGCAACGCCGTGTGAACCCTAGTGTATTGCTACTACCAGCAGCAGCGTGATGATTTTAGTAGCGCTAGTGAAGTAGAGACCGTTCTACTTTGCCAGCGCTACTAGGGATCATGTGACCCTGTCAGATGGTTTCTGCGCTGTCAAAACTCTGATAAGTGGTAAAGTTTGTTTATTGTAAGTTGTTATTTTACGTTTATTTATTTAAATTTGTGTGTAACGTTTATTATTGAAAAAATCTCCCAGACTCAAATGTCAAACCACTGTTTTGCTACTAGCCAGCGCTACGAAAGTATAAATCGTGTGAACCCTCTCAGTACGCTGGCTGCTGTTGTTATACTAGCCAGTGCTACTAACTAACACCAGCCAACGGCTGGCAAAATAGCGTCGTGTGACCGCGGCATAAGAGTCAGTTTCTCAATTGGCTTGCATGGCCAGCGGTAAGTGAAGTGGCCTACAAATGCAGAGGTTCTCGGGTTCGAGCCTTGATAGTGTCAGATATAGATATTTTTCAAAACACAAGTTTAAAGCATATAAAATGATATACTAGTAACAAAAGAAAATGTAATAACAAATAGAAATTAATTAGTTTTGAAAGTGAAAAGCAAATGTTAAATGCCTTTTCAAAAATTTCAAAAGTCATCTATCAGGTTTTTAAGATTTTACTGTGAGCCTAGTAAATTTTACTCGTATTCCTAGTAAAAATTACTGTTATTCCAGTTTTCAATTATGAGAATTTTACTTGGAATACAATCCAATATTTACTGGCAGAAACTGGACTAACGGAATTTTAAGGCTTGTTTAGAATTAATTCGAGATTTTTAAAGTTTAAAATCCATTTTAAACCGAAAACTTTCATTTATAAGACATTTTCGTCTAAGAAACATTAACAGGTAAACTTTTTGAGTTATAAACATATTTTTTAAACTCTCTAGTATTATTTCTAAGCTCTTACACATGAACTACATTGGCTTTCATTTGGGTTTGTTATACCAGCTGGGGTGCGTTCCTTTATTCCGGAGTAAAGTAAAGGTTGGGTTTGTCAAAGTTAAAACAGCTGATTGCCAAAGTTGAAAATAACGTAAACTGTACTCTGGCATTTCGGAACGTGATTTGGTTAACTTTGACAGTTATTGGAGTCCTGACTAAATCACCTAAAATTATCATACTTTTAATAATACTTTCCTGCTAAATGCAATTAATAAAATACCTTGGGAATTCTTCGCCATTATGGTATTGTCTTTAATATCATAATTCCCTCCAACCAAAATAATTTCAAAGGTGTCCGTTGCCATCACGCACAAATTTATTCATTTTGTTTCTCAATTTTAATAATTTACTTGTTCTTGTCGAACTTGTTCATTAAATCACTCACAATGAAAACAACGACTTAACCTCAAATAAGTTTCCAGTACTGTCAAAGTTAACCAAATCGCGTTCCAAAATGCCCGAGTAAAGTTTACTTTTCTCAACTCTGCTATTGAGCAAAGTTGAAAAAGTTAACTTTGACAGCTCAACTGTGGTGTTTTGGAACGCGAGTATAGTTTACTTTGCGTTAACCGTATGTGTTTTGGAACGACTTTCAGTTAACCGTGGTCGACCGCGGTTAACCGTGGTTAGTAATGGAACGCGGCCCAGATAAGCTTTATAGTTACAGTGTGCCAAATTTCTTTGGTAGGCAAATTCTGGTAAAACAGTTTGGTAGGTGAAATGTCAGTGAGTAGTCGAATCTGGCCGATTAATTGGATTCGGCTTCGGCCACCCTCAGTCAAAAATCACATCTTCGGCCACACCTCGGCTTCGGCCAAACCTCGGCTTCGGCCAAAATTAAGCCGAAGGTTTGGCCAAAGCCGAAGGTGCAAGTGAACTATCAAATAGAAATGAAAACAAAAGTTTGGCGTATTTTTTTCGTATAGTTTTCTGTCAACTTGTGGAAAAGTAACGGTATGTATAACGGGTACCACCCATACAATTTTTTTGGAAAATATAATTTTTTGAAAATTTCTCGAAACTTATGCGCTTTTGAAAAAAAATTCATATACCCAAATTCAAAGAAAACGAATTTTCCTGTGTAGGCATTATTTATAATTGTTTATTATTGTCCATATAAATCAGGACCTTCAATATTATATAATCTCGTCTATTGATATTAGAATAAAAGTAACTGCCGAGCCGATAACTTGTATTTTTATTTGTCTCTGTCCTCTACACCTGCATTCTTCCTTTAAGCGTTTTAACGTATCTTTAATGGTTCTCGAGATATTTGGATTTCTAAATTTTTCCCAAACAACTGTTTTCAAAAATTTCCAAAAACGTGGGGAAACTATTAGAGTACAAGTTTTTCATCTTCAGATTGACAATTTTTAAGATATTTAAAAAAAAACTTTTCCTCAATGTTAACAAAATGTTTCTTTATTATTGATTGGAATTGTTTGTGCTTTGGTTTTATAAATTTTCAAATGTTTCTATTATTTTTAACGACAAAAAATTTATTTTAATAGAACCGCAATTGCGTTTCCATTACGGTAAACACTCACCTCAGCGGTTCGGCCGAAGGTTAAGAAAAAGGCCGAAGTTTGGTATCGGCTTCGGCGAAAAATTGATTTTCGATCGGACTGTAGTGAGTAGGAAACAACAAACTTTGATTGCCAAATTATTGAATACTAGGGGCTGCGCCCCGAACCGTTTCGCGGTTCACCCCTTACCCACCAACTCATTTTTATATATTAGTATGATGAAATGTGTGGATGAGGACGAATCTACCCTCTGCCGTCTATCAGTTTCCTCTGCTATTGACGTATCTTAAATAATTCGAGAACGCGTTGAGCTAGCGACTTGAAATATTTTGTAAATGAGCTTTACAAAAATCGTAGTTTTTTATAAAGAAAAGTAACGTTAGTTGTAACGGGAGGTACCTGATTTTTAATTTTTTTGATAAAAATAGTATTTTGAAAATTTATTGCAATTTGTGCGTTTTTGAGAATAAAAACGATAACACAACTTAAAGGATATAAAATTTTCTGTATTTTTGGCTTTTACGGTTTGTACGTATCTCTAACGGGTCTCAAGATAGTTCAAAAAATTAAGTTTTTTTTTAATTCTCGAAAAGTATGCTCTTAAGGAAATAAAATTTTCTGCATTTTTTCTTTTAATGGTTTTTACGTTCCTGCGTTACAGCTTTTTAAAACATAATACACTCTTTAAAATTTACACTTTTTAGTTGATCTTTTAAACGTATACAAATGTGAAATCCACGTGCCATGTAATTCTAAAATGGAAACCGTAAAGCTTAAATTGATTTACGAAAAAATTATAGAGTTTGAAACTCAACCAATAATCAGATTTATATAATTTTTGGACCATTTCTAAAACTTTTAAGGTTCCGATAAACACTTTGAAGTTTTGAATACAAACCAAGAGTTTTTATTTTGCGCTCGTTCTTTTAGACTTAGAATAAATCGAAAAATTTGTTTAAAATTAGACTTTACTTTTATTGTGTTAAAAAACCCAAACGAGATTTTACGTTTTTTTTTAGAATAGATCAGGAATACGAAAGTAGATTTTTTGGCGGGCCAAATGTGAAATTTTGAAATTTGAGGTTATACCGCGGGCCGCAGCAAATAAAATTAGAACTTCATTTTTTTCCTTCTCTGTGTTATCTAGGAATCACCATGTGGAAGTGTGGCAAAGTCGAATCCCTTTTCTTTTTGTTTTTTGTTTCTTATTGTTTTTTGTTTCTTATTGTTGTTTTTTTTTGTTTGTTTTTTATTTGTTTTTTTTTTCGTTTTTTCGTTTTTTTTGTTTTTTTTTATGTTTTTTATTACTATTGCGGATATCGAAATTGTGATAACTTCGCCACAAGTGCAATTAGTTGTAAAATGCACTTTTAATGTAAAAACTTCGCTACCAGATCTTGGGCCAGTTTCTTGAAACTCGGTTCGTAAGTGGTATTGGCCACTAGCATGCAGTCGCGGAAATGGTCGTAGTGCTTGACCGGTAAAAAATAATTCGGCGTTATGTGCTAATAATTCAATTTATTTCAAATTTTTTATACGGGTCAAGCTTGGATGTCGCCGGCTAGATCGGAAAGCCTCGCGGGCCGCCAGTTGCGTATTCCTGGAATAGATTATTCTCAGATTGACTTTTTTCCAATTCAAAAAAAAAGCAGAAATTGCCAACATGTCAGCAACATTCTTACTTCATCTGTAAATTTCTCTGTTGCCGTTGAATGGTGTGTCATAATAATACGAGACTTATTACATTTTCAGATATTTTCTCATATACGAAAGTCAAAGCCATCACGAATAAATAAGAAAATCAGTTTACAACAATAAAATGATTCATCGATACTCAGCCCACTCAGTGAATGGTGGTAGAGTCGCTTTCAAAGATCATGTAAGATTGAATGTTTCAGATTCCTGGTTGAAGTGATATGAAAAAAAATGCTCTTATAAATCTAATCCCACACATTATACAAAATAAATTAATGGGAGTAGTGAGTTATGACCGAAATATTTTATTTGAACAATACTCGACATCAACTTAGAGTCTTTTAAGATGACAGATAAGTGGCGCTTAGTGGTAGCCACATATTTATTATAATATGCTTCAAGTTTCTGTCAGCAATAATGATACGCATGTTAAACATCTTTTATATTTTTGGGAATAGAAAAATAATTTTCATTCACATCAAATCATTTAGATATTAACTTAATTTTCCATTTTAATTCAATATAATTCAGTAAATTTGGATCGGGGAAATAGTTTAATGACAGTCTATTTATATGCGGAATTACTGATTTATGAATGAATCTGCTTGCGTCCCAAGAAGAATTTCCTTTTGAAGTGTTCGTTCATAAAGTTTATGCATCCCTCGTTGGCAGTTTTAGTGTAGTTACCTGCTGTCAAGGATGCTACAATTCGATTCGGATATTTAACATTGTTTGGTTCAGAAATATTTTATCATGCCTTCAATGAACCTTCGACTATGATCCTATTTTCGTTGTAAAATCGCTTTCGTTGTAACTTGCAAATTCATATTTATGTACATTTTATAAAACATTTATTCTGTAATCTTTTATGCGGTATGTTTTTTTAACTTGAGTTTGCCATTTTCAAAGATCACAGACAAAGGGATGAACAGAAAAGTTAAGATCCTAAAAAATCCTTTGATGTCATTCAAAGTTGGCGACGAACTTGCCATCTAAATACTTTTATATTGGTAATCTAACAGAATGTTTGACAAGAAAAATCAGCAGGGAGCACAATTACTATTTTGTAAATGCGAACTAGAAAATTTAAACTATGAAGATTTTTAGGTCTTTTTGGTCATCTGCAATATTTGTTTCTCTCAAAACCATTTCAATTCAAGTACCGGATTGCTCTCGGTGAACTATTGAATATAAATGAAATTAATTTTTAATCGAAAACAAACTGGAACGAATAGTAATTTTTACTTTGAATCTGGGTAAAAATTTTTGGGATTACTTTATTGGGATCACCTTGCGCGATTGCAGCCCTGAATTGTTGCTTATAGGCAACAAAACCCTATTGAAATTCCCCTATTGACTGGTGTTCCCTGTAGGCAACATCAGTTTTTCAAAAATCCTGAAGGTAAAAACTAAATTTTTTTTCCAACCATATTAGGTTTTAATTACTTATTTATTTACTATCAGCCATACAGAGCAGTTCTCATAGACTATACAATTAAAGTTAAAATGCAATAAAAACAAAAAAATTAAAGTAGATTTAGTTTTAACAATTTTATAAATTCTTCCTTAACACATCTGATGACATATTAAAGTCAATTTTGTTAAAATTTTTATTAAACATAACAAAAGCTATAATTGCCAATGTGGCAATTATTGAAAACCCGTATGGTGATATTCGTATCAAAATTCGAACAGTTGTACCAAATTTCCACTTTGAAGTCAAACTTTCCAATAAGATTTTTTAAAATTTATTCCAATCGGATTGTGATGTATGGGAGTTTTATGTAGAATCATATCCTAAATAACTTTTGTTCTTAAACTTTTTTGATAGGGTGCACCGTTTTTGAGATATTCGCAAAAAACGTTTTCGTTCGTATGGGCCTGGATTTTTGCATATGTGCATCTATTTTTTTCGTTTATATGCGAATTCAATTATTGTACTCTTCCATGTATTATTTTAATGCTTTAAATTCACTAATTTTTTTTTTGCATATAACTGAATATTTTATAAAGGGTCTTTCAACAAGGACATAATAATTTTGTATTTTAATAAAAACGCACCCTAAAACTTTTTTTATGATCTGGCAATGCTAAAACGTCAGTCAAGGTTTATATTTTTTATTTTTAAGGTTTTTTTTAAGTTTACATGCCACACAGCTGGTCAAACAATTGATCTATTGAAGGAGAAGTTCGGTAATCGTGTAATCTCGAGAAATGGTCCGGTCGAAGGGCCACCTCGCTCATGCGATTTAACGCCATTGGATTTCTTTTTATGGGGTTATGTGAAGTCGTTGGTTTATGCCAACAAGCCAACAACGCTAGAGGAGCTCAGGAACAATATCGAACGCGAAATTGCCAACGTTCCGGTCGATATGTGTTGAAGAGTGGTGGTAAATTTTCTCCAAAGAATCAATCTGCAAACGTGCTCGCGGTGGCCATATGAACGACATCGAATTTCATACTTAAATGTAACATGTCCACTACACCTGGAATAAATTTCAGCCAGATATCTCAATTATTCTGTGTTTTATTTAAATACAAAATTGTTATGTCCTTGTTCAAAGACCCGATACGTGAGTGCATATTAAATGCACGAGTACATATTTTTCTTGCAAATGCATATAATTGCATATTTCGGTATATTTGCATATGTTAAAAAAAATATATTTTTTAAATGTTTATGTTTTTTTTAAAGCTTTTTATATTTTTTTCCAAAGTTTAAAAAACGAATTGATAATTATGTTTCTAGTCCCTATAATTGAAGACCCCACAAGATGGGTACTTGTCATTGACAGCCGCCATTTGTTTTTTTGATGCACCTTACATATCGTATTATCACCGGAGTTACGTACGTGAACCTTATTTCAAATCATTCGGACAAGATTTGACCCTGGCAAACGAACAAACAGACAAAAAAGGGAGCTAAAAAAAGCTTTTAAAAAACTGCATCCAGCCTTGACAAAAAAAATCTTACAATTTCGAAAAACCAAATTAGAGGGCTCAATACCGTTTCAATTGATCCTGAGTTGACTAAGGGTAACCATACGTACCTAAAAAACATTCCCGAATTTGGGCATGCTGTTCAGTGTCCCGAAAACTAAAGCATTTTTCCAATTTGCGTTCAAATTATTTATGGAATGTGAAGAGCTCAAAAAATTAAGTTAGTTTCCGCTTGGGACTGTGTAGTTTTTGATTTAAATCAATACGCATTCTATTTAGTAGATTTTGCCTGCGGCGCACATTTCTTGATTGCTTTTCCTTGGGTTTCGTGCAAATTAAATTTTATTCTCTATATAAAAATTGTGGTCTCGCTGATCCTTCGTTTCTTCCCCCGAACTCCTCGCTCATCTTGTTTTGGCTTGACCAAAATAAATATGGTCACAGTCACCATAACTAATAACGACATTCAAAGTTTGAGTCGCGCGTGCATTTTCACTATATAAAAAGGTTTTAGGCCCACAAATGGATTAAGTTTTCTTTCAAACATCTAAATTATTATGTTATTGTAGATTATCACAAATAGCTTGATCAGTACTACAAGCAATAAATACGAAATTTAATGTTAAATATTTTGTCTTGATTTCAAAATAAAATGTGATATTTAATAACAAAGATGAACCACTTTGTAACTTTCACTTAAATGAAACCATATAACAAATTGATTTTCAATTTTTATCAATTTTTTTACAATTTGGTTTGATGGTTTATATCCCTAGATCGTAGTTTCTTTAGTGCATATTTAGTTACATATTTTAAGATTTTCTAGTGCATATTTGGACACAAATTTTCGGATTTTCAGTGCATAAAAATACTGGCCTTACTTTAAAATTAAAATGCAATCGTTTGCAAGTCTGTTTTTTAATAAATTTTTGATTGTAACGATCGTTATGTGGATTACATTCAATTACTCTTATAAGCAAAGGATTATGGACTTCGCATATTTTTTTGTCAGAACACCGTGACTATGTATACAGACAGGTTTATAACCCACAATAGTTTCTTTCTCTCTCTAATGTACAAAATGTTGTTTGTTATTTCATCTGATTCTAGTGTTGCTTGTAGGCAACATCGGATGCGAAAGGGTTAACAAACGCAACTCAGAGTACTAGTCACTATTTTATTTCTGATTTCTGAGGAAAATATATTTTTTCGGAAGGAAAATTATATTGTAAACATTTTTTTTCGCTAAAAAATGTTTTTTATTCGAAAACATGATTCGCTGTTTAATTTGAGTGAAAAGTTGAGTTCAGATTTGTAAATATATAATAAATTCTTGCCTTTATTATTAATTTAAAGCAAAAAAACAATAATTAATGTGGGTATTTTGTGTGATGTCACTTTATATTCAATGATTCGTATGTGTCTACAAATTTGATACCGGTGTTCCCAAGTGTTTTTTTTATAGCATCAAAATGAGTGATGATGTACTTGACCTCTGATACTTTAACACTGCAAAAGGAAGCAAACAATTAGCTAAAACCTAACCTTTGGGATACCTACTTGTAATTTGTTGGGTTCAATGTATACGACTGGGTATATCGTTAGCTTACCATTCTAACATAAGGCGGTCAGTGATACCCAAAGTCGAAAGTGGATAGAGTGTGGAGTCATTAGGAAGCAACGTAGAAGAGCCTAACGACTAGACCATTAATGTTCGATCCATGAAAAAAAATATACGTGTATATAATGAAAAACTCAACGAAGAAGTTTTAACCACGTCTTGTTCAGTGTCGGTCAACACGTTTTTCGAGGCACTTTGAACAAGGCTTAGCGGATAGTCTTTAATTTAATATACCATATATTTATCTATATTATGGATAGCTTGATAGCTGCACATAATTATATCTACCTACATATATAAAAACAATGTCAATATACATATATGAAAAATGTGCATTTTTTTGTTGAGTAAAAGAAGTCTCTTTTACTGACATTTTGTAAACAAATCCAAAATGGTATTTCCTTTCTTCTGTTAAAGTGCAATTTGATGCGAAGAGATTTCGAACAACAGGAAGATGTGAATCAGTGTACTGTACGATTTCTTCCGTTTTTCATTATACAGTCTAATGGAGTTTGTTGTACCTACCGGCTTGTATTCCTGTATGACGAGATAAATATTTTCACTTAACTCGATCGTTTTACTAATTTTGACTATATTGAAAAATATAAGTATATTTTTTCCCCTTTTGTATTATGTTAATATAGGTGAATGAAGGACAAACGGTCGAGGAGAAATTAAAAGGATTCACTTGTTGTTGATCCGTTTTACAAATTAAGGGAACACAGTTGAAACTATCTAAGCTCGGTGTTATTAGCTCCGTACAATATTAAACTTTCAACTGCGGAATAATACCACGTACATATGTCTGTTCGAGGCTCGAAAACCAATTAACCGATTTTGATTCTGTTTTTTCCTAACAGCCTGACCTTCTGCTTAGATTTAAGTAAATGTATTAATTCTAGGTATCCATACTTAATTTTTAAGCTATTGTCTAGATTTTACTCTTCTCTGGTGTCTTTTCCCAATATTTCCTAAACCATAGAATGAATTGTGAGACTGTTGGGTCTATTTTACACCTGGCATTTTTGATGGCATTTTTTTTTGAAAACTTTTCTCACGAATGACCGAGTATTCGCCTATTTGCACAATAACGGCAATTTTCGGTTGATTATACGCTATATCGATACTTTAATATGAAAATGTCGTAAGTGCAGAAAAGCAAGTTCTGAGAAAAAGCCTGTCAAACATTTTATAAGTTTTACAAAATTTGAAAAGCTTTTTATCGATACTACGAGCTTTTCAGTAAAAGCTTTATTGTGCACATCCGACCCTTTACAAGCACGGCATCGATGTGCTTATTAGGAAATAATGAAAAGTTGATTTGTAGAAAAAGTTGTAAAGTTCTATAAGACTCCACAACAAACTTTATTTCTGTATTGTACTAAATGACCTCTGCACTTTGTTAAATATTATTACCGTTTTTCGTCATAATCAGGGTATTCACAGTCGTCTTTCAAATTGCGGGTAAATTTACCGCTCGGTAATTCAGTCAAATTTAACAGATTTTGACCGAGACGGTAACTTGGTTCATGTAAAAATGAATTACCGGATTCGGTAATTGTAGACATGCCTTGAGTCGTGTTTTCCGGCCCGGTTATTCGGTATCAAGAATCAACTGCGGGTGGCGCTAGTAATGTTTTTAGTTGTCAAATTTTCTCGCTGGCTTTTTTGTTAATCTCATCGGACTGATGCAATTTTTTTCAATTTTGATAGCCGTTGCCACAATTGAAATACAAAAGAATACATCAAACATGGATTTAAAGGTATATGACAATCAAATTCGCAGTTCATGATTTGGTCACGTATCCAATAAAAGCGCTGTTCTCAAATCTGTGCTGTGGGATGTTCACAGCAGAATATTTTCAGTCTTTTAATATTACCGAAAATACCGAATACCGAAAATTAAAAGAGGATTGTGAATACCCTCAATAGTTTTTTTTTTTTAATTCATGAATAAGTGTTGTTATGGTCATAACTTATTTAATGAAATTTTGTTGCTTACGACCTTTTCACAATTAAGCTATCGATATGAGAATCATAGAGTGGTATATTAGATTTAGTATACCGTCTAATACTTTGGAGATAAAAATAAATCTTTGGACATAAAAATGAACTACTCTAGAAATCTTTTGTGATAGCAAAATATTTTGACTTCCGCCTGTTGCCCGTGAAGTATGTATAAAATTTCAAAAATTTGTTTATCCCAAGTATGCGAGAGGTTAACACGTTCGTGACATCGTGTACCACTGGTGGTACATGTAGGGGAACCCGGGGCTAGAATTAACAGGGCTAAGTATTAACAAGCCTATTCTCGCCGAAATATACGAGCCAGAATCTCGAAATTTGGTTTTTGTCCATCATTCGATAAGGTCAATCATATCGTGACTCATCAGTCATAAACAGTTAATTGCCAGTGAGCGTTAAGCACAGAGACCGAATTTTAGCTGGTAAACGAACTTTTTATGGTTTGGAATATTTTGATTTCTGTCTTAGTTTTTTATATGATTGAATATAACTTTATCGATAATGTAAGTTAATGGAGCTATAATTAATAATATCCTTTGGTTTTATTAAAATCCTTAACTATATTTTTGTGTGTGGTTAATAATTCAAAAAAAGTAGTGTCGGGGCTAAAATTAACAAACCCATGGGGCAAGTATTAACAATATAATGTCATAGACATAGAGTAAGAATTCTCATACTATGTTTTTATAGATACAAATTATGTACAAAAAAGCTTCCCTGAGACCTTTTTTAAATAATAATAATTGTTTTTGTTTTTTAAAACGACTTAATTTTTTTGTCAATTTTTGTTCCTTGAAAAGGATATTTATAGGATATTTATTTGGTTCATTTTATTAGTTTTTGTGATAATTAATATATTTGAATTTAAAAGGATATTTATTTTGTTTATTTTATAATTTTTGTGAAAAAAAAAATCTTTTTTTCTAATTATTTCCATGTTAAAACTTATGTTAATACTAACCCCATCGTTGTTAAAACTAGTCCCGTGACCGGGGTTAGTTTTAACAGATGACATTTTTTCATAAAAATGATTTTTTTCATATAGTGACTACTTGGTTGAAACTTTTTTTTATTTCTTATGATACCTGAAGACCTACAGTATGGCTAGATATAAACACAATATCAAAAACATTACTTGTTAAAAAAATATGACCCAATTTCCAAATTTTGTTAATACATGCCCCGGCTTCCCCTACAGTTTTTTAAAACCGCGCGAGTAAATAGTGCGGTAGTTTTTTTGTGGTAGTAATATAAAAACACGCACCGTATATCACCGATGGCGCACAACCGCCAGAAAACAAATCGCTAGTGTACCACCCGTGGTACACAATGTCCAAATGTAAAAAAAGTTGAAAAAGCAAATGTCACGAACGTGTTAATTGTGTTAAAAGTGAAAAATAATTAAAAGCATGAAAATAAATAATCGATATTCAAAAAAAAAAATTTTAGACAACATAATTCGAATCACGCAGAGAAAAGAAATAGCAAATCTAATTATTTATACTAAGGGTTTTGCGCTGAACGCTTCGCGGTCCAACCCCTACCCGCGGCCACCGCTTTTTCAAAATCCCGTCGAAAAAAAAATTAGTTTTTGTAAAAAGATGAATTTGAATTTTACAAAATATCACGATAGCGTTCGCTAAAATCTATTTTTTATAATTTAATTAAAATATCTCAATAACGGTAAAAGATAGCGGCTAACATTGAAAGGTAAAATTATGGTAAACATTATTCTCTTCAATTCATCTCATACATTAATTAAACCACCAAAAACCCGGTATTTTTTGAGATGATCGCAAAAGGCTGATTTTTTTTTTTTAAATAACGGTTTATCTTAATACTGATTTGGAGTATCGAGTTGTAGTAAAAGACAAAAGTGTAGAATATTTTACTAACTTCAACTTTTGCTATTCATTGGACTACTAAAAACGAGTCGTTTTAGAGTAAATATCAAAAAACTAAACTGCAATTTTTTAACAGCCGCCATTTTGGTGACTTCCGGTTAACGCAGTGCTCCGCAACCTTTATTTGCATACGGCACACCAATTTTTTTTTCTGGAAATCCGGGGCACACCACAAAAGAAAATATAAACATAACAAAAGCTATAATTGTCAATCTGGCAATTATTGAAAACCCGTATGGTGATTTAATTGAACGGCGTATCAAAATTTCATTTGAATTCAAATTTTCCAATAAGATTTTTTTAAAACTTGTTCCAATCGGATTTTGATGTATGGGAGTTTTATGTAGAATCATATTCTAAATAACTTTTGTTCTTGCACTTTTTTGATAGGATGCACAGTTTTTGAGATATTTGCGAAAAACATTTTCGTTCCTATGGGGGGTACCCCCCCTAATGGTCCATTTTTGCCCATTAACGAACTTAGCCTCGCATTTTACGAAAAACGGATTTGCGCAAAATTTCAAGTCTCTAGCTCAATCCATGCGCCCGCAATCCGCGCCACAGACAGCCAGACGGACAGACGGACAGGCGGAGAGACGGACGGACATGGAAAATTCAATTTTTTTTATCATTCTAAACACACTGGTGTAATTCATTTGTGTGTGTGTGTGATGACGGGATCTTGGCGTTACAAACGGTAAGGCAAAAATAATATACCCTTTGGTTTCACCATACGGGTATAAAAAAATTTGTGTATAAAATATTTATAAGAGTAGGTCGACCGTTGTTTTATAATTCTTTTTTGTTAGGTTTTTAAGCTTTTCGGTCTTTCTTTGAATAAAAACAATTTCAAATTTATCCTTTCTGGTTATTTATTTTACCGACGTTTCGGTCATGTTTATGACCATTTTCAAGGTACTACAATATAAGATTGTTATTTTTAGACCAACTCCAAAAGATTTTATAATTGAACAATTATTATTTGAATTTACTTACTTTTGTTTATATATTAACATGAAGAACAAGTTAACAATGTTGACGAGATCGAAATAAATTAATAAAGTAAAAGCACTGGACGTACATTTCAATAAATAAATACGACGTCACATAACAATAATTGGACTTAAAACTATGGAAGGAATGATGAACTAATAACAGTTTATGCTGATCATGTATTTGCTTGTTTGATGGTATTAAGTGTATCTCATCGCCGTAATCGTTTATTGTTGGTAGTATCACTGTCATTTGCATGAGTTCGTCTTCTCTTGCGAGAGCTTTTCTCATCGTCAAGAAGAGAGCAGTATATCGCAGAGATATCGTCCGTGTCACGTTTAATGTTGTAAGTGTTTTCGGTGTATATGTGAAGAGCTTCCACTGTCAGCCGTTTTTTGTAGTTATTTTGTGTCGATAGTATTTTTGTTTTTTCAAAATCAGGTGTATTTATTTATTGAAATGTACGTCCAGTGCTTTTACTTTATTAATTTATTTCGATCTCGTCAACATTGTTAACTTGTTCTTCATGTTAATATATAAACAAAAGTAAGTAAATTCAAATAATAATTGTTCAATTATAAAATCTTTTGGAGTTGGTCTAAAAATAACAATCTTATATTGTAGTACCTTGAAAATGGTCATAAACATGACCGAAACGTCGGTAAAATAAATAACCAGAAAGGATAAATTTGAAATTGTTTTTATTCAAAGAAAGACCGAAAAGCTTAAAAACCTAACAAAAAAAAAAAAAAAAATAAATAAAATATTTATACCTAATGAAAAAATTAAAAAAAAATCCTGAAAGAATTATTAAATAGCTTTTTGAAATGTTTACCGCGGCACACCTAATATCATTTCCCGGCACACCAGTGTGCCGCGGCACACTGGTTGCGGAGCACTGGGTTAACGGATGTCCACTAAAAGTTGATAAGATCGTCCTATTTCAGGACCAAACACGTCTGCAAAATTTCATTAGTTTGAGTTATATTTTCGCAATATTTTTTATGGTCGTATTTTCAGATTTTGTTTTCAAAAGTCTCTTTTTTTGCAGAATATGACGAGGGGAGTGTGTTTTTTCGAGGTATCATTATGATATTCATCAAGAGAATTCATTCGTTTGAAGGTTTTGTTCTAAAAATCATTAAATTCCTGTAATTTTATGTTACTCGTATATCATACTAATATATAAAAATGAGTTAGTGTCTGTCTGTCTGTCTGTTCCTCTTTCACGCAAAAACGGCTGAACCAATTGACTTGAAATTCGGCATGAGTGTCTGTGGTAGTTCTGGTTCCGACATAGGCATACGGAAAAGTAGCCCGAGAGGTGGGGGAGTAAGGGCAGGGGGTAAAGTGATCTCGAAACTTAGCTCTTCCTCTATGTTACCCTTTCGCGGGGAAACTACCGAGCAGTTTGGCCTGAAACTTAGCTCCAACATAGACCATCAAAAAAAAAAATTGAAAAAACTTAACCCGGCAACAACGGGTATGCAAGCTAGTTTTTAATAAAACACAAAATAAAATATTTCCATTTGGAAATGAATATAAAGTGCTACCCCAAATGGACATGTAAATATCGGGTCTTTCAAGAAGGACATAACAATTTTGTATTTAAATAAAACACAGAATAATTGAGATATCGGGCTGAAATTTATTCCAGGTGTAGTGGACATGTTACATTTAAGTATGAAATTCGATGTCGTTCATATGGCCATCGCGAGCATGTTTGCAGATTGATTCTTTGGAGCAAATTTTCCTCCACTCTTCAACACATATCGGCCGGAACGTTGGCAATTTCGCGTTCTATATTGTTCCTGAGCTCCTCTAACGTTGTTGGCTTGTTGGCATAAACCAACGACTTAACAAAACCCCATAAAAAGAAATCCAACGGCGTTAAATCGCATGAGCGAGGTGGCCATTCGACCGGACCATTTCTCGAGATTACACGATTACCGAACTTCTCCTTCAATAGATCAATTGTTTGACCAGCTGTGTGGCATTGCTCGTTCGTGAACTTCACCATGATAAAAATGTAAACCTTGACTGACGTTTTAGCATTGCCATATCATAAAAAAAAGTTTTAGGGTGCGTTTTTATTAAAATACAAAATTTATATGTCCTTATTGAAAGACCCTCTACATCCTATCAACATAGATTAATAATAAAGAAAATATATAAACTTTGTTGTGGCGTTGCTGTTTTCTCTGACAAAAAACAACACTCATTTGGTTTAAATACTTTTCATTTAAATCAAATACAAAAACCGTTGGCGCAAATTTACCGATTTTCTTTAACTTGATTCAACTGCTTTTTCGCTGAATCTAATGAAAATTTTCCCTCAGTATAGGCGCGCGTTTACCTGCGTTAGAAAAAGTAAACATGTGTCAACCTGTTAAACCTGCAGCAAGTAAAGTAGGGCGTCAGGAGCTGTACGGGTTGACCTGAGATAGGTGTTTAGAGGATGTAATGTCATGTAATGGATAACTCCGTCTGCCTGATACAGGCCAGAGCTGACTTGTGAAAAAGTTGACTTGAATCCGCTTTATTATTTTTCTGAGTGTACTAAATATTATTTGATTCTCATATAAAGTATAACTACAGGAGCGACGTGAGTCTTGTTTATAGTTTTGCTCGAAATATAAAACTATCTGGAAAAATCAAAAGTATTTACAAGCTGTAAAATTAAAGTATCTTTAATTAAAGATTTTTACATAAGCACACCTGTAATAGGTACCAATATTGCTTATCTATACAAAAGTCTATAATCATTATTGTGGTCATGATAATTATAAGTCAACAATGTCTGCAAGTGTTTAAAAATTATGATCGGTTCTATTCATTTCAAACCAATAAAAAATTATTTAACAGCAAGACATAATTGCATCAGTATAGGACTCTGAATGTAGGTGTACAAGCATTTATAAATAACAAATTGAAAAACACTTTTTTTATTTTCATTTCTTTCAGTTTACTGTCTTCCCTATCTTGTTGTTGTTGTTGTTGTTTTTCTGATTTTTTACATTTGCTACAAATGAAATTCCTTTAGAGGCAAATCATACCTTTATAGTGAGCATATTTTACAATCGTATGTTGAGGTCTTCGCTTATATAGGTTTGATATATTACAAATTTGTTTCCATAAGCCCAAGTGAAAACATAATCATAAACAGAGACCATTAATAAGTATGAACAGGTATTATATGGGATCCGTTTTAAAAGATTCTCTACGGGTCTGCAACATGTCTAAAAATCTACTCTACTGTATTTATGGACCATTGGAGGAACCGTCTTCGTCTAGCGTTGATGATGAGACTCCACCATCCAAGCATAGTTGGTATAGTACGAATATAAGTTGGACCATTGAAATACCTTTTGGCCGATCTTGTCTTATACTTTTTTTTCATATTTGAGTTTCAGTTCGCTTTAAAACACGTTGAATTCAATATATGTTAAGTTGAGGATAAAAATGAAAGAAAAGAAAAGAAAAAATCAAATAACAACAACGATGCAGTAAAATAAAAGTATGTGAAGAGAAGACAAGACAAGCACATTAACTCACCTTTTAACAAACTTAAAACACCGCTAAGACTCTGTTAGTATATAATGTTAAATATATTCCAAAGATGATTATGATAATCGAATGCCTGGTCATAATCAGAGATCACAACAAAATGCTGAAAAAAAGAAACACCAGCAACAACAACTATGAATGTAGATCTATATATTTATATTTGTTACATCAATATTCGTATGATATGAAATACCTAACTAGATACTATATTGATGGATATATAAATAAATACCTGTAAAAATAAGATGAAGCTGGTTTCAGCATCCACGAATGATGACGGTCATCATCATCTTCTCGATTCCAATTCAACTCAATGGTGCATATTTCGAATTATGAACTGAAGAAGTTTCAAGAAGATCCCAGGGAAAAAGTGTCAGTATGAACCACAACCAGATTGGAGAAATACCGGAGATTGGGCCGTGATCGGGGCCACTTACGGAGCAACACAATATCCCGACATCCGATGAGATCTTTGGCAGACATTATTAAACTACAAAACTTCCAATAGGCACTATTCGTGTTGCCGTTTATATTTAAAATCAGCCGGTATCCATGATGAAGACGATCTTATATATCTTCGAGTCCGTCTTACATACAAAATATGATCTAAACTCCGCCTCCCAGAAAAACCTTTTCAAATCTAACACCTGTTAACTGGCTCTCTATGTGTTCACATGTGATCTTGGTGTTGCACAATGTTTGTGTGTACGATATTCCGGTTACGAAAGCCACTGTAAACCTGGCGAAGATTACTTTACCTGAATGCCTACCGTAAGGTTTTTGGATTGGTAACGCAACCAATTAAAGTGGCATACTGCAAGACGATATTCGTATAGTGTTCAATTTGATCATGCATCGGTAGTGAGACGACACACTATACCGGCATTACGAACACATCTTTTTTAGGTAAATAAACAAGATTACAGTATAGGCGAATGCGATAAGTTTGAAATTGACTTTAACTTGGCTTTTAGGTGATCTTCACTTAACGAAACTATAGCAAATCCTTAAGTCTCGTTCAGTTTCGCTCAGATCCCATTCATAAGACTTTGATGGTAGCATAAGTGTTTCGCGCGCATATTGAACAGATCACACTTAATAATTTCGAGGGTGGTTATAGGTATCTAACGGTTGGAGATATTTTTTTCACCCCGAACTATAATTCGGTTTTAGGAGGAAAAAAGAACTTTTTATTTTTAAAAGAAAAAAAAACTATGATGGAAACTTGTTAAGTACATAACTGAATGCGTAGCGTTTGATCATACACTCATAGTCGATACTACAGAAAAATCGTTATAAAAGTGGGGTGAAAATATGTATAATTCCTATACACGTGCATGTATAAGGCCAATGGTAGCAGCAACGGCAGCAGCTCACAAAAGGTTCGATGTTTGTTAATCAGTTGTATAGAAGACAACGCAACGAAAAGGATTTTTGAAACTGTCATACGAGTACGAGTGCGTCGATAGTTTAATTGATCGTTGGTACGGAAATAAGGATATTTGATAGTTGGCTTCATTCACACCGTGTCAATCGGATTATCGTTAATTGGTTGATATATACTTGAATATTATAATTGGTCATTTATGGATAACCGGTGAGGATAACAAGATTATTCAAATCGTTCACTTGAGGATAATGTGATACGTAACAGTGTATGTTTTTTTTTAACAAAAATTCTATAATGTGAAAAGTGTTTTCGTATTACAAAAAATTAAAATAAAAAGAAAAATTTTAATTGTGACAAAAATCGAAAAGTGTTTTTATACAATTTTTATCAGGGAATATAAAATGAATAATTAAGAAAATCTGTTTTTATTAAAAAAAAGGTTAATATCTGAAATGTGTCATAAATTATTGTGTAAATTGGCATGGTTAACGAAATCATATATAATTTTCAGTGCAACGTGAAAACAATTTCTACTAATAACAAGTTAACATAAAAAAAAATTCCAGAAATATGATCTTAAATATAAATAGGGTTTTTAAAAAATTCACACATTTATTAAGTAGTAGCAACATGTCTATAAATATATTTTTTAGTTTTATTATATTATTAACAATATTCGAATCAGTTCACTCATGTGGTCCGGGACGGGGGCTCGGTGGACCCCGGAAAAATCGCAAATTAACACCGTTAGTATTTAAGCAACATGTACCAAATATGTCTGAGAATACATTGGGTGCATCTGGATTACAAGAGGGCAGAATAAAAAGGGATCATCCGAAATTTAAAGATTTAGTACCAAATTATAATAAGGATATTATATTTAAGGATGAGGAAGGTACGGGCGCCGATCGTCTAATGACACAGGTAAAATAGATTTCTTCAAACATGTTTTATTTCTTCAAATTTTTGATTTTAAAAACTACGGCTTGAGGAAAAAAAAGTGTCTTTAGTTCTTCTCAGTGGCTCGTATTAAAATTTGACATAAATTTTATATTAAAAAAAAATCTGGTGCTGAGTTGAACCCAGCATTTTGTGGTAGATTTTAGCTACTGTGAAATTTTGAGTTGGTATTGAAGACCCACTAAATGTTTTTGAATGACAAAAATATATATTAAAGACAATCTACATTCGTTAAATTAACTTGATAAAGATCAAAACTTTCGAGAAAATGTTTCTTTTTTTTCAAATCACACAAATTTTTTTTTCGATATGTTTCAAATGTGCTAAAATTCGTATTGATTCCACACTATCATTTTTTTAGTGTATGGTACGTATCTGCCACTAGAAGTGTTTGTCTTTTAGTGGCAAACATGTGCTAAATATAGGTTGACGAAATTTATATGGGGTCAATCCAGAAGCGTTATCGATATATCTTGTCCTTTTCACGACTATACCAGTTATAAGATCCATATTTTTTCATGATAAGTGTGGGAGGGGGAGGGGGGGGGGGCTGTGTGGAAGGATCAAACATCAAGAAATCGAAATGAAAGGGAAGACAATTAAGAATTCTTTGCACCCTTCACTTTCCACTAATGGAAATTGTAAAAATAAGATTTAAAAGAAATGCGCCGAAGGCGAAACCTCGTTTAATAAATGCGCCGCAGGCGACAGCTATCTCTGTCAAATGAGAACACATTTTTGCTTATTTAGAGGTCGTTTTTCGTTTGATAAGTAATAGCACTGAGAAATCTGAGACAGAAAAATTGTTTCCAGGACGCGCCGCCGGAACAATATGCCGAAATCCTGGGCTGTCTCGGCCATTTCAGACCACTCCTCTCCCTTTCTCCTATACAAATGTTTTGAATAAAAATATAGAGTATTTGATGACTGGCCCTTGGCAATTGTAGCTTTTCTAATGTTTTATATGGGGTATAGTACTGGCATATTCCCTCCTCACTTCCCCTTAAAAGTGTGATGTATTTTATGATGGCATTTCTTCAACTCTCGTCTAATCAAACATTTTTTCGAACTCATAGGCTAGTAACCAAAATAAAGAAACTATTTAGAAGTAATATCAATCGGTTTGTAATAATGTATAAACCAATTGATATTTTAAAACCTGTTTTTTTCAGGACTTTTTTCGTAAATTTTGATTAATTTGCCAAAAGAAACAAGTAATTTTTCGAGAACTCCATATTCTGCGAACTAATTTAAGTCAAAAATTTTGTTATATGGAAAATAGTTAAAAGTCGAATTAGACAAGGCAAAAATGTATGATTTTTTCATCAAATTTCGTCATAAATTTTGTTTAAGTTAGTTGACCAAAGACCACGTTGAGGGATATATTCGTTATATCGAGATTTCGTTATCAGACGTTCCACTGTATTCAATTCACAACAAAATTTTATGGAAATTTTAACAAAACATAAAGTAAGCTCACAAATTATTAGAAATTACACCAGTTCAATTTATTGAAATTAAAGCATTTTCGATGCAAGCAACGTTTTAGAATGCATTTTAAACTCATGGCTTAGTGTAAATATTTGTTTTTTTCACGTACTATCACTATATTTACTATAGACATATACATATGTAGGTTGCATATTTTATTACGTTCAAACTTACGGGTTTTATCAGCTAATATTTGTCTTAAATGAAAGTGGTACGCGTAAACGCAAGTTTTAACGAAAAAAAAATCAATAAAACGTCTGCGAGATTAGATAGAATGTTATAAATCTGAATGATAAGTTATCATAATCAAACAAAAATATTGAGTACTATAACTTTGCTTTAATCTGGCTATATATAGTATAACATATAACGTAATAATAAAACGAGGAAATTTCCGCATTAATTCAAAAATAAATAAAACAGAATTTTAATAAATAGTTTACATTTTTTTTACTAATTGTGTTTGTTTACCAAATTGCGTATAACATTTTTTAATTTAAGACTTCAATTTTCTATTTTTTGAAAGTTTATCGAGGTCATTGGCAGATAATTCATTAACACCTTAACCGCCAGGGTACAAATGTTTAAAAGGCGATATCTCTAAGCGCTATCGAGATATCTTGTCCTTTTCACGACTATACCCGTTATAATATCCATATTTTTTCATGCTAATATTTAGCGTTAATTGCCATAATAAAAAATAATTCTTAATTCACAATCGGAACGCTGCGGACCGAATGGGTTAAACGTTATTTGTCTGAAAAATCACAATTGAAAGCTAAAAGCCTGATTAAAAGATAAATATTTTGTGTAAATATGAACTGCTAAGTGATCTAATTATATTTGATTGCGTTTAATGTGTGATAATAACTTATGAATAGGTGTTAAATAATTTGTGATTTCTTTGACATTCAGATGGGTTGAAATTGTGACTCAATTATTACGAGTGCCTATCAATTATCAAAACGAATGTTTTAGTGAATTGATAAAATTTTAAGTATTGACGAATAATTTTGATTGTGACGACATATGTTCGCTCTTGTGTTGTGATTTGGATAATTTATGAACGAATGGAGCAAGGAATTTGAAATTTTGAACAGCTCTTTTTTCATTAAATTCAATGTCGGATTTGTTAACAGAAACCGTTCGTGTTTCGTGTAAAACAGAGTTTTTTTTTGATGTTCTCAAGAATGGTTTTTCCGAAAAAAAAATCTGAAACGAAAAGTACAATTTCATATACATTTTCATAATTCAAAACTTTAAGTCAATTCTGATACAACTATCAAAATTTAGTTTGAATATTTGATATCGGGCAATTGACGATTGCTTCCTAAAATTACTAGATAGATTTTGAGAAAAATTTAATTATACTGTAGAACAGTGGTTTTGTTCTTGACATACTGTTTATAAATGGATTCTAAAAGATAACTTTGAGATGAAAAATATTACAGAAGAATTTCTATTTCTATGTCGTAAATTTTTTTATTATATTTCCTTTAAAAAAGCCCAGAAGAATTTTTTTTTCAAATTTTGCCGCCTTTTAAGTCCTAAATGCTTCGATTTATGTGAAAATCCTCTAAGCACCAATAATAACCCATTAAATTTACTATAAAATATGTAAATATACTTTTCATTGTGGCATGCATTAGAAAGGAGATACTTACGAAAAACTAATTAGTATAGGCTCTAACACAGGCAAACCGGACCTAGAAATTCGGCTAAATATTAATTTCATAAAATCTTTTTTGAGATTTTATTGCTTAATAGAAGGAAATCATTCCCAAATAACTCAAGGAATATGTTTTACTATTTTATTAGAAATGTTAAGAATACAGTAATCCCTCAGTGTGTTTAGAATGATAAAAAAAATTGAATTTTGCATGTCCGTCCGTCTGTCTGTCCGTCCATCCGTCCGTCCGTCTGTGGCGCGGATTGCGGGCGCACGGATTGAGCTAGAGACTTGAAATTTTGCACAGAGCATTGTAAAATGCGAGGCTAAGTTCGTCAATGGGCAAAAATGGACCATTAGGGTGGGGGGGGGGGGGGGTATCCCCCATACGAACGAAAACGTTTTTTGTAAATATCGCAATAACGGTGCATCTAACAAAAGTTATTTAGGATATGATTCTACATAAAACTTCCATACATCAAAATCCGATTGGAATAAATTTCAAAAAATCTTATTGGAAAGTTTGACTTCAAAGTGGAATTTTGGTACAACTGTTCGAGTTTTGATACAAATATCACCATACGGGTCTCCAATGATTGCCAGATTGGCAATTATAGCTTTTTATGTTTTTGTATAAGGTTGATTAGTAATATAATATTCTAATAAATAAATCAATTCAATACAATTATTTAAAAAAAAAATCGACAATAACCAAGTTGCGTAGACGAGAATGTTAAATTGTTTCTCATTAGTAGATTCGCGGATAGTTAAGTTTCGCAAATGTTGATTTCGCGGATGATAAGCGGATGATGTATAATTTTACACAACTCTTCCATACATTGTATTTTTTTATCTTTAAACCCTCCGTCTTTAACGGACTGTTTACATGTGTAATTTTTGCTGGATTTGTTCTCTTAGAAAATATATTACGACACTTATTCCACGAATCTAAGATTTCCTTCCACTATCAATCACAGAACAAGTACAGTTAGCAAAAGTTTTTAGAATTTATATTCCGCAGAAAAATCCAGTACAGATTTCTTCCGGAAATTTCTGAAATATTGTGTTTTAATATATAAACAAACGTACAATATGCTTTTTTTGTCACAGAAAAAAATTTGGTGAACAAAGTGTCAAATGTAAACTGCCCCTAATATCTAAAACTTTATTCCGCAAACTTTATTCTGGGTCACCAAATTCACGTTTCATAACTGTTTCCATTACGCCACAAAATTCTGAGATTTTTTCTGAGAAGATGCCGGAACGGCCTTTTTTTCATACAAAATCGCCAGAAAAAATTTAAATTTTGCCAAGTGAATTTATTTTGCGATAGATGAATAAAAATCGCGGAATAAATCATACTAATCATACTAATATATAAAAATGAGTTGGTGTCTGTCTGTCTGTCTGTTCCTCTTTCACGCAAAAACGGCTGAACCGATTGACTTGAAATTTCGCATGAGTGTCTTGTCTGTGGTAGTTCTGGTTCCAACATAGGCATACGGAAAAGTAGCGCGAGGAGTGGGGGGAGTAAGGGGAGGGGGTAAAATGATTTCGAAACTTAGTTTTTGCGCTATGTTACTCTTTCGCGGGGAAACTACTGAACCGATTGGCCTGAAATTCGGCATAGATGTTCGTCGGGGGTCCAGCCCCAACATAGACCCATTAAAAAGTTTTTAAGTTCTTTCCGGTTGTCTTCGTATTCTACAACTTAGACAAAAAAACACGGCAACGACGGGTATGCAAGCTACACGGCAAAAAATCCTGGAGTATTTTTCAATCCAAAAATTATATTGACGAAATCTTAATACATATTTTGGATTGGAATTTAATACATGCGAATTTTTGAAAATATTTTAGCCTTTTTTGCAGTCATATTTGAAAAGTTTTTTATTATGTATTGAACTTAAATACTCTTAACATTAATGTCTACAATTTAATCAAAATTTTAGATTTTAATACTGAATTAAACCAAAAATAAATTTACAAAAATTTCGAATCCATATTATTGGATTAGAATTTTCCATTGGATTACATATAGGTTCAGCGTAATCCAGTTTTGATTGGAATTCACTCCAAGATTTTTTGCCGTGTAGTTCTGAATAAAATAAGAAAGTTATATGCTTTTGACATCAGATATTCTTCTTTTTTGGTACAAAAATCTTTCAAAAATGAGAGACCGTGGAAAATTTTTATTTAGGAAAGGTTTTGTTTTGTATGATTTCCTTCTTCTTTGTGGCCCCATGCGCCTCGGGCACCGCTCCTGCGCCTTTTTGGCCCTATTCACAATTTAGAAGACATTACTTTGTTGTTATTTCTCACGTAGTGACGATATTGCGGTTGTAAAATTTTAACAATTACGCAGATACCACACTAGCATCAGCTACTGATAATGACCTGATTTCAATATCGCTGTTGCCTGACTGCGCCTACTGAAATCCGTTATTATGCCACAGTGAACCGATAAATTTGAACATGGCCGATATTAAAAATTGAGGTTAGGGTGGATTAAAAATTTAGGTTAGGGTGGATTTAAAATTGAGGTTAGGGTGGATTAAAAATTGAGGTTAGAGTGGAATGCTTATGATTTTAGCCTAATGTTATCAGCTAACATTATCTTAATTATAGTTGGAAAATTCAAAAATGAATACAAAATTGACCAATTTCACGACATTTTACACTCAAAACATTCAAGAATAAATTTCGAAGCAACAAATTTGCGTAAATTTTCATTACTTTCACAAGTATAGATGAAATGAAATGAAAATTAAGAACTAATATTATTTTTAACCACATTATTTTTCTACTATGATGGTAACACTATCAACCGATTTGAACCTGATTTTCAAGGCAACTTTATCCGTTGTATATTATGACTTCTGTATCGCGCTCGTATCAGTATCGCCTCAGTGTCTATTAGTCCCCTCCTAAACATTATCACAACAGTGATATCGGAATCAGATCGTTATCAGTAGCTAATGCCGGTGTGGCATCTGTGTGAGAGTTGAACCCTTCGCAAAAATACTGTGACACCACACTTGATCTGCCCCCTCCCTCGCTCCTCGACCCCGTTGGGCGAACCCTACCCCCGAAGATGTAACTTATTTTATTGTGAGTAAAAAATAGAAGTTTTTTTCACGTAATTTTTTCTATAACAGTCTATATAGTAAATTATTTAAGCAAAACTTAGATTAATATGATTCGCTGTTGTAAACGCCTCTTTAGACAATAAAATTGTCTTGCAAATTCATATTAGGTATTATTCAGGCTGTCAAAATTCGCTGGCAAAAGCCGTACTCAAAAAGGATTCCATACCGACTTCCCTTATAGGTAATAGTTTTCAAATTATGCCAGTCGATCCATTTTTGAATACGAAAATAATTTAAGCAGTTTTTAATGAAATCAATTAGATTCATTTGTTAGATAGCTGTGTATTCAAATAAATCTTTCATTCAAACACAAAATGAAACACCAACAGCTTAAATAATAATAAAAATCAAAATGATTAACTATTTTTATCTTGGAAAATAAAACAACAATAAATACTTCAATAATCATCTCATTTAGAAATCATAATAAAGAACTAAAAATCCAATAAAGCGATTTTGATTAATCAACAGCCACCTACAACCGATTGATCCAAAGATTTATTTACTTTCTCACAGTTAGTTGGCCAACGAATTTATTCAGTTGTTGAAATGAAATGGAATGGTAGATGACTGACTGACTGACTATTATTATTATCGATCAAGAGGGGGATATGGGAGCCCTTTTGGTGTGCTTCATCAGAGTGGGTGACTCTAATGGTTTATGATCTTCATCCATTAGATTGCCAACAACAACAACAAGTGGGGGATCGAGATCGCTTTTGAAGGCGCGTATATCACGATGTAAGATGATTGTTTCTTCTGGTCCAGTGATATTCATACATAACTATGTTGGATGCTGGTTCTTAAAGAATGTCGAAGCTATTTGTTTGCTTATGAAGAGTGAGTTTGTGTCTGATCTGCGATTATTTGATTCAATTCCGATTTGATCGCTAATGCTTATAGGTATCGGTTAGTTGAACTTTTGATGAGTTACTAATGCCAATGACAGATATTTCGAATGGAATGCGTAATAGATACATGTCTGCCTACATTTATATACAGTGAGATAGTCATTTTCTAGCAAATGAAACTCTAGAATATTGATTTAAATGCTTAGACCGCAATATTCTGATTGTTTGCATATTGATCTTGGCGTTTAGTGAGATATATATTAATTGACAAAAAAATATTCGAAATTACTTTAGAAATAGTACTTTAAATTTTCAATATTAGTAGGTAGATTTTTTAAATATAGCTTGAATTTCGTATTCGAGAAAATTGGACACATAAAGCACTGTTAAAGTAGCCAGTGTTCTATGTTTAAGCAATTCGAAGCTAGTTAATTTGCGAGAAACTCTAAATATTATTAATCCTTTATTTATTGTATACCAGGGGTGGGAAACGTTATCGCAAAGTAACGAAACAACGAAATGATTTCCCGGTAATTTCTTCAAAATTACGTTGTAACGTTATAGAAATTTAATTCCGTTACAATAACGAAAAACGTTCGTTATTTATTAATTTTTGCCCTCTTTTATTTTGTATTAATTTTTTTGTGAAATTTTCCACAAAAGTTCATCTTACCACTGCATAAAATATTTATAATTAAAAATGTTGAGGTGGTATTTTTAATCATGTTTTAATTTTAAATAGGACTTTGTTTTGCCCAGATTCAGTCTATGGAGATACGAAAAAGAAAATCTTTTAAGCAACTTTTTTGGCATCGAAAATATTTTCCTTTTCGCATATCCACAAGAAGAGTGAATCTGGCCAAAACAAAATCCGATTACCCTAAAATTCAATTTATTTGGCAACACATTTTTATACTCTATATGATATACAGGAGTATACTAGATTTAGTATACTATTTGTAACGCATTGAACCAATCATTTTGATTTCCGCATGCCCGCCCGTCTTTCTGTCTGTCCGTTTACTTGTCTGTCTGTCTGTCTGTCTGTCCGTTTGCTTGTCTGTCTGTCTGTCTGTCCGTTTGCTTGTCTGTCTGTCTGTCCATTTGCTTGCCTGTCTGTCTGTTCGTGTGTCTGTTTGCCCGTCTGTCTGCCTGTCCGTGAACACCATAACTTTCGAAAGGATTGAGCTAGAGACTTAAATTTTTTTACAGTTACATTTGTCATAAATTGCTAGGCTAAATTCTTGAACGGCAAAAATTGGACCATTCCTCCCCCATACAAACGAAACAGTTTGTTCCAGTTTTCTCGCAAACCATACTGAAAAATTCATGAATCTAAAATGTGTTTAGAATAGGATTTTACACAACCGTTCCATATATCTAAATCGAATCGAACCACTATTTTCCCCCTCTCCTTACAAATGAATTTTTTAAAATAAAAATTTTGTCTGTCATCATATAGAGTATTTGACGATTGGCCTCTGGCAATTGTAGCTTTTTTTATGATTTTTTTGAATTTTCGGTTTCAATACAATGTGTAACCAAATAAAATCGTTATAACGTAACGAAATAAATTTTTTTATCGTTACAAAACAAAATAACGTAACCAAACATAATTCACTTTTTACTAAAACTGTCTTTGTTTTGTAAAATAGGATAACTAAATTTATAACTTTATGATTGGTTATTTTTTTCGTTTGCTATCCCTGCTGTACACAGAATTTTACTAAAATCTAATTGAAGAACATTTATAGTTATGGCCAGTGTTGTTCCTCTACGCGTAGACTTTAATTGTCTACACTTCAGTGTAGACAATAGCGTAGACAATAGATTTGGGGTAGACAATGTCGACTTTGCGTAGACAATGTAGACTTTCTCATATCTGTCAAAACAAAGTCATCAGTGAGTCATATATCTAATACTATACTATATAGGAAATGTCCAATTACAAGAAATGGCCAATTACAAGAAATGGCGAGGGCCTGGATTCTTGAATTAGTTTTGGTAGTTTTTATTTTTAATATTTTTTATACTCCACTAGGGGTATTTGATTTACTTTATTTGATTTAAATTACTTCCGTATAGATTTCCGTCTATCTGTAAATACAACTCTCAACGGAATTAAGCTAAAGACTAGAAACAAACGTGTTTTTCGAAAAAAATAAACAGATGTTCTTAAATGAGCAAAGCCATCCCATACAAATGAATCAGTTTTTTAAATAAACGGTTCGTTATATTAAAAAATGTGTGAAGCAAAAAGATTTTAGAATTCAATGTGATTTCAATTGCAAAAATTAAAACAAAAAGCCGCTTAGATTGCATGCATAGAATTAGAATTGCCATTAAAGTTTGCTCCGAAGTTCTCATGTACAGCATTTGGCGATTGCTTCCTGGAAATTGTGCTTTATTATGTTAAAATTAATTGAAGAAAATGAGATTTTAAAACCAAATCAGCTATCCTTTATTTTATTGATTGTCTACGCGTAGAGAATAAACCATTGTCTACAGTAATAGTCTACGCGTAGACAATGGTGTAGTCTACATCACGTAGACTACGCGGCACAACACTGGTTATGGCTTACAAAGACTCAGAGACTGTCATACCAAAAGACATTTTTGTATAACGGCTCCGGTGGTTTGAGGAGTAACGGGGAAGAAGTATACGTTAATGCTTAACAGATTTTTCTATTAGTTTTTAACAAGTTTTTTTTTAGAAATGGTGCCAAAAATGATGAGTTAGGGGTGTATATTTGTTTTGTGTCGCAAAAAAAAACAATTAGTAAACACACTCAATATGTGTTTAGTAATACAGGAAATGGTAAAATTCGTAACCTGTTAAACAAACTAAAATAGAATTTTACGAATTTCACATTTGGTTCAGCTCAGCAAACATTTCTAATACATTTTGTTGTTTTAGCACCTTACGCGCCAGTTGTCCGAATAGATAACATTTCTCGCATACCTTTTTAAATCTATCGATTATGTTTTTGGTTTACCATCGTCATAATCCATGAGGATGTTGCGGATTTTTATTGTTTGAGTTTTTCGAGACGACTTTTTTCCTCTTAAGGGAGTATTTTTTGTAAGTGTAAACGAATTATTCTACACGCGGCACGAAAATTTGCATTTTACAACACTTGCCGACGATTAACCGACCGACATCTTCCAACAAAACTTTGTTAAATCTCTTCTTCATAAATAGACTTGAAAAAAAAGAGGTGAAGTGAAGATAAAATGGTTGTGGGTATCTTTTAGTGTGGTTTTCTCGCACATTTCGATAATGAACTACCACCGCCGCCGTCGCCAAGAACTACCAAACTCTAAAGAATGAGTGGTTCGTTTATTCCTCATCAGATTTGTACATGTACCACCTGGGCGACCTCGAAAATTATTGTCACAAATTAGTTTTATCGTGCATTTTAGATACATATTAAAATACATTTTATTTATTTTCACGTGGCTTTGATGGGACATAATTTTTCGTCTCGAAATTACGAAAATCCAACACAGTTTAAATGGATAACGACGAATAAATGATTTAAAATCGGACCAACAAAAACGAATGATTAAATTCACTTAAGCTCATCTGAGAAGAAATAAAAGATTACCAGCACACAGTGGTCACGCAAATGTCAATTTATAGCCAAGTTATACCTGGATCTCATCTCATTAGGTTTACCATCTATAAAACATTCAACTTTTGCTGATTCTGTGGCTACTCCTGAAAATTAAATCTGAATCTGAATCTAAATCTGAATCGCATTGTGAATGTGGGTATTTGTTGTGGTTGAATCTTGAGAATTCTGTTCCGTGGCTCTACTAATTCCTGATCTTGATTCAACATTTTCTGTTTTAAACTGAATTGGTTATGTCTAAAGTGGCCATGGTGTCTTGTCTGGGTGCCTCTTGCGCTGTGTAACCAGCCGAGATGTCTGTCGAAAGTGGCAATTGAATTTATGGCGGTCTGGTATGCTTAAGCTTAAATGGTAGTTTAGCTGCTTCTTTAAGATGGTCATTTCAATATTCTTTGGATCATCTTTTCACTCTCATGGGCAAAAAATGGCATTTTTTTTGTTAGATTTGATTTTTTCCCCGAGGTGCTTAAAATCAATTTGAACCTCAAAAGTGTTTTGATTTCTTCGGACAGTTTTGATTATTTATTATTAGTGCAGTTTTGTTTTATTATTTTTAGCTTTAATTTATCAAGAAGCCATCAATCCAGTCATGATCTTTGGCGATACAGGACACTACAACAGCGTCAAATTCCGGTGACGTTGTTGAATGCACCCCCATAATACTTTTTTTTATATAACTTATCGCTAATTTAAGCTTTAATGAGCTTAAGATCAAATAAATTTTTATTGTAGCTAATTGGTTGAGCATTTGTTGATTTTTTCATCAGCAATTCGTGATTAAATGGGCAATTAAATGAAAGTGATGGTTTATAGGTAGTAAAAGATACATTTTAGAACAGTCAGTGGGCTTTTTCTCCTTTTGATTGAATTTTTTGTTTATTGCAAGAAACTGAAAGTGATGGTATTTTTAAAAGCTTTTATTTAGCTCGCTATCTTGTCTGTTTGTTTGTCTGTTTGTCTGTCTGTCAGATCAAATCTTGCAACCCAATTTTGACCCACTTCCACTTGTCCGATTGACTTGAAATTTTGCACACTTATATAAGTCCGATGACAATACAATATTTTCACTACTTCGTCCTTATAAGGATAACGGAAGGTCCTGTAAGGATAACGTGATTATCCTTTTCTCCAAATTTTCCGGAAAAAAATCTATCCTGGGGGTTTTTGGGGTCGCTGAATCCGAATCTGTCATTAAAAAGTCAGTAAGGATAACGGAAGGTCCTGTAAGGATAACGTGATTATCCTTTTCTCCAAATTTTCCGGAAAAAAATCTATCCTGGGGGTTTTTGGGGTCGCTGAATCCGAATCTGTCATTAAAAAGTCTGTAAGGATAACGGAAGGTCCTGTAAGGATAACGTGATTATCCTTTTCTCCAAATTTTCCGGAAAAAAATCTATCCTGGGGGTTTTTGGGGTCGCTGAATCCGAATCTGTCATTAAAAAGTCTGTAAGGATAACGGAATGTCCTGTAAGGATAACGTGATTATCCTTTTTCTCAATTGTTCCGGGAAAAAATATATTCTGCGGGTTTTGGGGTTCGCTGAATACGATTCTCAAGTTAAAAAGCCTGTAAGGACATCTCAAATGTAAAGCTATATATTCGAAGACTAAAAAGAACAAAATAAAAAAAAATAAAAAAAAAATTTTTTAAAAAAGCTTTTATTAAAAAAAATGCACTAAAAAGAAAAAAATAATTTTCTGGACGCTGTGTATCACAAATATAAAAGCTTTTAAAAAGCGAGATAAAGCATAAAACAATAAAATAAACATTTATCTCGCTTTTTAAAAGCTTTTATATTTGTGATACACAGCGTCCAGAAAATTATTTTTTTCTTTTTAGTGCATTTTTTTTAATAAAAGCTTTTTTTAAAAAATTTTTTTTTATTTTTTTTTTGGTTATAATTTTTGTTTTGTTTTCAAAATTGGTTTATTGTTTCATGCTCTCCTAACACGAAATACAGTATTTAATTGGGGTTTTTTCAAAAATAGGAAAATAACCTTTAAAGCAAAGTTGGTTTGTATGTCTACCTAATCCGTTTATAGCGTCAGTTTATAGCGTCAGTTCATAGCGTCAGTTTATAGCGTCAGTTTATAGCGTCAGTTTATAGCGTCAGTAAGTTGAAAGATGTCCCTAAATATGAAAAAGGACGAAAAATGCATTTTTTTGCGGTTCACAGGCAAATGCAAAATTATAAAATAGAAACAACTGCAAAACAGCAATACATCTTTTAACCCTTTAGGGTTAAAAAGATCACCCCATGGACATTTTTCACCCACAAATCTACCTTACCTGTTTTTTTGTAAGTGTGACTGGACTGCGAAGCGGGACGTCTACACTGAACGTAAAAAGTCCACAACAATTATGAATTTGTGTATAAAGTCTATGAAAAAGTTTAGTCTTGAACCAATGAACTTGTTCATAGTATTTTTGCACAAACATTCATAGGAATTAGAAAACCGAAACTTGTGAATCTGTCCCTAGTATTTATGAAATCGTTCACAACATTTAATTATATTTATTTATGAATGCATATTCATAGTATTCATGAACGATTTCATAGAAGTTCAAATAACTTTAGGAAATCTTTCATAGTACACGGAAAAAAATCCGCATAGTAATCGTTCCTATAAAATATGGGATATCGATATTGCACCATTTTGTAGCAAAGGCTTCCATAAATATTGGAACTAGTCCTAGTTTTCGTGGAATCATTACTATGTAAATAGGGTTGAGAGAAGAATGGACACATTCCAACAAAAGTAGCACCCGTTCCTAGTTTTCACTGGAGCGATTCCTAAACTGAGATGGAATCAATGCTATATTATGGTATGGAATCGTTCCCACTGTTTTTAGAAGTGACTCCAATATTATGTAGGACTCAGTCCTACAAAAAAAAATGGAGTGAATCCTAAGTGTTGGTGGACTCATTTCTATGCAAATAGGATTCAGCGAATATGATAATTCAAGCCGATTTTTTTCTTCGATTGTAATTCGCACGTGGTTTGCGAACTCGGGGTTTATATATTTAGCTTGGACCTCCCTGGTGCCACACTCTAACACTTCTGTCGGATTTTTTTTTAATTACAGGGTATTTATTACTAGAGCTATTTGATATCTCGAATATTTTCAAGCCCCGGACTTCCCTATCTCGAATATTCGATTACTCGAATTTTTGTCTATCCCCTTTAGATTGGACAGAATCCAATAAAAAAAAGTCTCCAGTCTTATTCGGATAGGACTTGGTGCTATAATTATAGGAACGAATTCTATTTCAAATTAGAATGTCGCGAAAATATATATAGGAGAGAATCCAATAATCAATGGAGACATTACAATGTTTTATAGGATTCATTCCTTTCATGTTAGGATTGAGTCCCTTACAAAAGGGAATGTCGCCATATTTTTGTCGTAACCAGTCTAACATATATAGTAATCTCTCCCATGTAACACGTTGTAGTCTTTGCCATTATTTTGGGAATGGTTACACCAAAAAGAAAAATACGACCACATTTTTGTTGGAATTTGTCCTATAAAATTTGGAAGCTATTACAACTTTTTTATAGGAATGACTCCCATATTTGGCCACTATGCCGTAAAGGAATGTTTTTTTCTCATTTTCTATAAAATGATTAATTTTGCAAAAAATCACTTATTCTATTTTAGTGTAGCATTTCCATAAAGATTTTTAGTAATGTGCAATACGGTTTTTGAAATATTTTGCTGACTATAAAACTTGCACTAAAATATATTTCTCATTCTCATTAAACGCTTTTAACATGTTATGCTTTGAAATATCTCCGAAAACATTATTGGAACAACATTCTTTTAAATGCTAGCTTGAATTTATGATTCTCATGCGAAAAACTGTTAGTTTTAAAATATGCCCGCTAGTTTGATTTTTATCTGAGGATATCAAATTCAAATAAACATAGAAACAAAAAACTCATTTGAATTATCGTATGTGTTTAAATTATAAAGTCAATAAAATGAAATTTCGTGCTTGCAATAAAATTCTAATCGACAGGCTAGAAGTAATCAATCAAATTAGTGAAACTGTATTGATGTTTGGGTCTTTTTTTCATCTAATTGTAGATTTATGCGACTGTTAGAAGTTATAGGGAATGGCTTCCAATATAATGGCCAGTTTAGCTGATAGAATAATTTATGATGTTAATAAAACATTTTACAGCATTATCTCATTTCTTTTAATCACTTCCTTGTCTGCAGTAGCTTATTGTTGTCATCAAATCCGCGCTTCTTTTCATATATTCTCAAGGTTCACATTTAGTAAAGAAGAAAATTCCACGAAACTTAAGTCTATAAAATACTTAAGTTAACGAATTTTATATGATGTGGCATATATAACTTACTACTGTTTATGCTATTTAAAATGAAGCAAAACCGTCGCTTTAAAACTCTTTTTTTTCTTGTTGTTGTTTTGAATTTTCTTTGAGAGTTTTAAGTACAAAAGTATGAAAATTTCACACCCGTATAAGTCATTCCTAAACGGTTGTAAAGTAATAAATCCATAAAAATATTAAGACGAGCAAAGCATCACAGAACGAGGACAAATTTTTGACGAATAGAAACGAAAAACACGATAAAATTGTCACCCACTGTGTGCTTGCTACAGAAGATAGTTAAAACTCGTAAGGTGTCCTTGCAATATTGAAGTCTTTTGTAAGCGACGAACTTTGTTTTGATGGTTGGTGTCATTGCGAAAAATAAATGAAAACAACATGTAGACATTTTATTATTTTCGATTTTTTTTTCTTGCCTCCACTATTGCTGGCTGATTTTTCACACACTATATGAATACAGACAGTGTGGACGAGAAACAAGTTTCTTCTGAATGCACCAAAAACTGCAACATTAAATGTAATGGTTCAACTTTATGTTAAGCAATTAATTTAACTTGGGAGATCCTCATGTAATGCTTGCTTGCTATATTGCTATAATAACCATAATATGAACGAAATATGCTTAACAAAATTAGGTTGTTAATGTCTTTAGACCCGACGATTTTTATCTTGTTGAAATAATAAAACTATATCACATAATGCAGTGGTTAATTCTCATGATCCGGAACATATGATCTATACGGCGATCATTTGTTAAGAGTGATCTTTACCCTAACCTTGTTATTTAATGACACAAAATACCGTTGAGCATGAATATAGATCGTGAGCCAAGTTCTATAGATATTTTTAAAAAAATACACAATATATATACATTTAAGTGTTTGTGAGTTGCATTATATTTTAAAAAACTAATTGAAAATTACAAAAAACGAAAAATTGCGGAAAACTATAACTTTTCGTATACGTGAGGCTGGGAAAGAAGCAGTCAAAATTGTGAGTAACAAATTAAAAGACATGTGATAACTTCTCCTGGTTTTCAATTTGAAGAAAGGCTTATGTACATATGTTCTCAAGCAATCAAAAAAAACATGACAAAAGCTATAATTGCCAGTCTGGCAATTATTGAAAAACCGTATGGTGATATTCGTATCAAAATTCGAACAGTTGTATCAAAATTCCACTTTGAAGGGAAACTTTTGAAAAAGATTTTTTAGAATTTATTCCAATCGGATTTTGATGTATGGAAGTACTTTTTTGATAAGATGCACCATTTTTGAGATATTCACAAAAAATATTTTCGTTCGTATGGGGGTACCCCCCCCTAATGGTCAATTTTTGCCCATTAACGAACTTAGCCTTGCATTTTACGGGAAAAGAATCGGCATAAAATTTCAAGTCTCTAGCTCAATCCGTGCGCACGTAATCCGCGCCACAGACGGACGGACGGACGGGCTGACGGACATGCAAAGCTTTGGTTTCACCATACGGGTATAAAAATATCTTATGTGAACTTCCATGACTTGCATATAAAAAATCTACGTTCTGGCGCAATCTATAACCCGATGAGTAAAATATTAGTTTACATCTGAAATATCTCCATAACGGAAAAAAGATATTAATTAACTGTACAAGGCAAAAATGTAGAGAATATTAATATCTTTAATTTTTCTTTTAATATTATTGTTAAGAAAAACCGTTAGCTTGCGAGCAATTCGCAAAAATCTTTGTTTACCTTTTAATGAAAATATCTCAATAACGGTAAAAGATAGCGGATAACAATAAAATAAAAAATTGTGGCAGACATTATTCTCTTGAATTCATTTCATAAATTGAACAACTTAAAACCCGATTAGTTTTCGAAAAAATCGCCAAACCTGATTTTTTTAAAATAAAGTTTATGGTATCTCGATACCGGTTTAAGATATTGAGTTCTAGTGAAAAAAAATGTGGGAAATTTTACTGTCTTCAATTTTTTTTATACATAAAACTACTGAAAAACGCGTGGTTTCGAAGTAACTCGTAAAAATTAAAACGATATTTTTAAAAAGCCAACATTTTGGTTACATCCGGTAAATGGATTTTCATTAAAAGTTGATGGGATCGTCCCATACCCCACACCAAATACGCCTGTAAACTTTCTAGCTCTATTAGTTTTTGAAAAATCTTGTTCACAGACTAATGCCGCGGTCACATGGCGCTGTTTTGCCAGCGCTAGTGGCTGTTTGGGTGTTAGCAGCCGTTTCAGCAGCACCGTGTGAACCCTAATGCGTTGCTACTACCAGCAGCAGCGTGATGATTTTAGCAGCGCTATTGAAGTAGAGACCGTTCTACTTTGCCAGCGCTACTAGGGATCACGTGACCCTGTCAGATGGTTTTTGCGATGTCAAAAGTCTGATAAGTGGTAAAGTTTGTTTATTGTAAGTTGTTATTTTACGTTTATTATTTAAAAAATCTCCCAGGTTCAAATGTCAAACCACTGTTTTGCTACTTGTCAGTGCTACTAAAGTATAAATCGTGTGAACCCTCTCAGTACGCTAGCTGCTGTTGCTACTTGCCAGCGCTACTAACCAACAGCAGCCAGCGGCTGGCAAAACAGCGTCGCGTGACCGCGGCATTACAGACAAAAAGACATTTTCGTAATATTGTTCGTATAAAAAAGCAAGAAAATATTTTGTTAGAAAAAAAAAAGTTTTCCAAAGAAATAAAATACGCAAAAGAATATACATTTAAAATCTATCAAATCTCTCTAAAGGCATTGCACTTATTTACGTGTACATGACATCATCACGAATAAAAGATATCTCCATAAAAATAATCGTAAAAACTGTCAAAGCTCAACGAATCAAAGAGGAATTTCATAAACAGATTGGGTTTCAACAAAACTGTCAAACAACCGAAAATCTTCAAAGAACAATGTCACTACCACTTAGGATTTAGTCGAAATTAACTACTTGTCTTATTTATATTGCACAAGTTATAATGTCAGATCGCCTCTGTGACAAAACCAAGATGATTTTTTGTTGGTGAATTTACGGATCAATTCGTCGGATTGTATCTGATCTCATCTTAATTTTATACGTTACTTACGTACGACTATAGTCGTGAACCATTAACAGCGGCCAAGTATCAATAATAACACTAACAACAACAGTAACCCGATATAAATTGTAAGTATAATAATCGTCAACAGCAACGGCAGCACTCAATTTTGATGTTCAATGTTGTTTGTTCGATGACTTAAAAGATTCAGGCATTAAAGGTTAAAAATCCATCATCACGACAGCAACAGACCATCACATTAAGATAAGCGAAAAGATTTTTCAATTTAATAATTTTTGGGAATTTGGTTTCGTAACAATCATTAGATCAGTTCAAAAAAAAAACACCAAACATTGTATGCTTTTTAGTATCTTTACAAAATATAATAATTTATTGCTCATATTTGATCCAATTTTTTTTTATAGCAATAGCAAAACTATTGAAAATGCTACCTAAGAAGGTACCTACAATTTGTAGAGAACTGAAATTTCACTCTGGACATTGGCATATTGGATTACAATAATTCGAAAATTGATTTTCATTTTGACCGATTCAATAATTCTTTATTGATGAATAGGAAATAACATCTGGTTGATTTGATTTATCTTAAACTGATATTTAATACTTGTCTTGAGTAATGAAAGAAAAAACTTTCTTGAAAATTATTTTTCATGGGTTTTCGAAAATAAAATGTATTAAATTTCAAAATAAAAAAAAAAGGAAAAAAAAATCCATAAAGACCAAAACCTTGTAATTAAATAAATCTAATATACACCTATATGAATCTTAAAAAACTACCTACAGATACACGGACCAGACATTAACGCCAAATTACAATCATCTTAATCAGATGCTGAGAAAAGGTCTGATTTTTCTCGTTCAAGAACATCATCATCATTTTCGGCGCAACAGCCCTCGAAGAGCCTGGGCCTCCTCAATTGAGGTTTCATAACAATTTCTTCCCTGCTTTGCACCTACAATTTTACATGGATTGCGAACCATGGATGATTTACAACATTTGCAAGGTTTTTTCACGTTGCAACCCATCAACAGTAGAGGCCGTGATAGCAATCTAAACCGATGATGTCATTAACACCAAGGGGCAACTATCACTACTCATTTCGTAAAGCAGGTTGAGTGGACTTGAATCAAAGCGTGCCACAGTCGGAAATTGAACCACCGACCTCCGGAACACGGGCCAAGTACTTTACCACTTGGACTACGCTCTCAACAACCCTAATGTGTTAATTTTTTTAGTGGTTTTTAGGTGTATTTAATTATATTTTTACCGAGAAAAATTCTGACTTAAATAGTTTCGGGTCTAAATGGGCTAAAAATAAAAAAAAATGAATTTTTGCGAATTGCTTGCAAACTACCGGTTTTTCGTTAAAGGAAGAATTAAAGATATTAAAATTCTGCACATCCCTGTTTCCATAAATCGATATCTTTTACCGTTATCAAGGTATTTCAAATCAAAATTCACATTTTTATATAACCTAAAATTTTATTCGTCGGGTTATAGTGTGAATTGTTCAAAAACATCGATTTTGTCATGTGTTGTTAATATCAGAAATTTTTTTTATGTATTTTTGTCTCGTGAAATAAAAATACAACATTCTTCATGTGTGGTTTCATATTTGCATATTCTATTGAACAAAAAAAATCAATTTCCGATATAGCGCAGTTAATATTTGCGATAAAAATCACCCCTTTTTCAACTTGCCATAACAATGACTTATCCTTTTTAAATTGATCTTTTTCACAAAGGTAGATACATAGATACCTACTTAAGTTCCATAATGACAAATTATGCTTGGCGGCCGAAAGATATCCCAGCAATCACAGCCGGATGGTATGAAACCTGATCGACAGGAAGAGTTAATGATCAAAGTGCACAATCAAAAGGGGTTTTTTTATATTCAAGTCTTTTGTTATAAGAATGGGGTGAGTGGAATGCGTTTAATGATACTCTCTGTATTATGAAAATCCCTTACATGTGTTGGCATGTGGTGTAGTAAAAGATGTGTCTACCTACGTCACATTAAAAATAACAGGTGTATCGATCTAAAGATTAAATTACAATCTCAGGTATATTGACTCAAGCTGATATTGATACATATCAAATCAAATCTCGATCCTTGTGTCGATGTTATTTTTAAGAATTGCAAATGTTTTAAGTTAAAACTAATTTCTTACATTTATGATGGATTTATTTTTCTTGCATTTGCGATGTATTTGGTTTTTTGTCATTAAAAATATTACACTACAAAAAACTACTTTCTTCGTTCCTAAGGATTTTACAATATTTTAAGATATTTTGACGTCGCTGAGTTTGACTCTGCAAGTGGTTTGGCCAGATTGGCTCTAGATTTTGAGAAAACTCCAAAAAAAGATCGTTTTTTTTTAAACCGTCCACATAAATCCCTTTTTTATACCCGTAGGGTGAAACCAAAGGGTATATTAAATTTGTCTTACCGTTTTGTAACGCCAAGATCCCGTTATCACACACAAAAATGAATTACACCAGTGTATTTAGAATGATAAAAAAAAATTGAATTTTGAATGTCCGTCCGTCCGTCTGTCGCGCGGATTGCGGGCACACTGATGGAGCTAGAGAGTTGAAATTTTACGCAGATTCATTTTTCGTAAAATTCAAGGCTAAGTTCGTTAATGGGCAAAAATGGACCATTAGGGGGGGTACCCCCCATACGAACGAAATCGTTTTTTGTGAATATCTCAAAAACGGTGCATCTTATCAAAAAAGTCCAAGAACAAAAGTTATTTAGGATATGATTCTACATAAAACTCGCATACATCAAAATTCGATTGGAATAAATTTTAAAAAATCTTATTGGAAAGTTTGACTTCAAAGTGGAATTTTGGTACAACTGTTCGAATTTTGATACGAATATCACCATACGGGTTTTCAATAAATGCCAGATTGGCAATTATAGCTTTTGTTATGTTTTAACCTAAAGACTAAAATATAAAATATATGTCAAAAATATTAAAGAATGACGGGTTAGAAAAAATCTCGCATTCAATTTTCTGCTACCTAAATAGTCTCAAGATTGTTTGCTAGACAATTGAATTAATATTTTTCAATAACATGTATAAGTGTCAATTTGAAAAGCACTTGACGTTTGTGGTTAAATTCATCATATTTGTTTTGATTCCTTTGTATCCATTGAATTTATTAAAAATGATGATGAAAATTAGTTATGAAGAATTAAATTTAAATATTAATGTTTAATATTTCTAACGTCCTCCTCATTTTCATAATTCGATACAAAATGTTTTCAATTTTCTTTAAAATCCTCCAACATTTTGTTTTCAAACACCCACTTTAAATGACAAGTAACAACAAGTGATTCACTTTAATTCAAGAAGTCGGAGAAATATGGAAATTAGTTTGGCTGGTGTCAATAATGATTCAACGAATTATTTTAAGTTTTACATGCACATCTGGAAATTCACGTGTAGTACAGATTCGAGGTAAAATCTTAATTCAAGTGTTGAAATGTATTTTTAAACTTTTTAGACATAATCATAAGCCGCAAAAAGTGTTTTCAGAGAAAACTTAACTCCAAACTGAGAATTCCAAACACATATGTATCAAAGTTTGTTAATAATTTGTCAATCAATTTAGTGATGCTTAGAAAATTTGCTCGACATACATACATATGCCTTAGGGAGGATAAAAAGTCAGCTCAACACAGAAATGGTTTTAGTAGCAAAAAGAAAAATTTGTCAAAGGTGATGCGCTTTCTTTGCTAAAATACTTACCAATATAACTGCACAGGTATAAAAAAATTTATACAATGTTTATTAGTCATTTATAGAACGTCCTTCAATCGGTTAAACTCAATGTGTTAATGTCAACGGCACGTAACATCAATAAAGTATCAAAAATCAATTTCAGTTTAATTTCCTTCTTCCTTTTGAGTATCCAAAATGTGTTGCAAAAAATTGATGAAAGTGACAGCTTGCTAAGGGTATCAAGTTCATTAAAATCATCGATACCCACGTTGACCTGTCAACGAAAACGTCACATCCTTTGGGCTCGATCTGGTACAATATCTGAACTTGAACCACTTTAACTGCTCTGATACACATTAACAAAGTCATTGAGATTTTTTTGCCCTAATGATATTATATATATTAAGGCAAGGAAATTTAGAGCAAATACTGATCAATAAAGTGGATATAATTGGCAATGCTGTTGATAAAATGGCAACAATCGTACGGCAATGTGACTCCAAAAAAACTTGTGTGCTTTTTATACTCTATATAATATACTAGTACCAGGAAGACCGAGCCATGCTCGGCGGCCTCAAAATCCCACTTTTGCTAATTTTTGGGGAAAAACTAAATTCACATTATCTTTACAGAGCTTTTCCAGAGTTTTTAAATTCCCGATCTAGAAATCTAGAATTAAAACTAACGCGCGATAACAAAATTTCATAGAAATCGGTTGAGTGGTTATTGACTAATCGCTGTTACCGATTTTTGAAAAGTTGTTTTGAGACACCAGGTGAGATTTATCGAGGAGAGGGAAAAGTCAGGTTTGTAGTGGAAAAATCGAAAGCCCTTAGCCCCCTTAGTAATACTGTAAAGTTTCATGAAGATCGGACCACCCAATTCGAAGATACCAGGCGAGGGTTATCGAGGGGAGGGAAAAGTCAGGTTTGTAGTGGAAAAATCGAAAGCCCTTAGCCCGCTTAGTAATACTGTAAAGTTTCATTAAAATCGGACCACCCAATTCGAAGATAACAAGCGAGGGGTATCTAAGGGGAATTTTCTCAGGGGTGAGACCTATCTAGATCGATTTCTTGTCCCCGAAAATCCCTAACCCCCAAGTTTCGTGAAAATCATTAGGCGGGTTTTCGAGATCGTTTGTGCAGACAGACAGACAGACAGACGTTCCTCGTATAGGATATAGGAGTATATTAGATTTAGTACACCGTTTGTGACGCATCGAACCACTCATCGGACACAAAAATGAATTACATCAGGTTGTTTGGGATGACAAAAGATTTTGATTTCTGTCCGTTTTTTGCTCTGTTAGTTATGGTCCGTGAATACCATAACTTTCGAAAGAAATTAGCTAGAGACTTGAAATTCTGTATATTTGTGTTTCTCACAAATGGCAAGGCTAAGTTCTTGAACGGGCAAAATCGGTCCATTCATTCCCCCATCAGTCTGTCAGTCTGTCTGTCAGTTATGTCAGCCTGTGTAAAAGATTTTTCAAAAACCACTCGTAATGAAATTTTACAGACATATTGGTCTTGGAATTGAACGATCCTATCAACTTTTGGTTTTGACGAATTTTTAAAAATATCAGTTTTGTTTTTGGCAATTTACTCCGAAACTACGCATTTTTGGGTAGTCTTGTTTATATGGAAAAAGTTGGAGACAAATTTTCTATATTTTCGTTTTTGACTAGAACTTCATATATCAAACCGTTATCGAGATATATCGTGACGTTAAAAAATAGATTTTTTGCAACTATCGCGAAAACTAATGGCTTTTCGGTAGTTCAATGTATGAGGCGAATTAGAAAGAATAACGATTTCCATAATTTTGTCTTTTATTGTTATTCGCTATCTTTTACCGTTATTGAAATACTTTCATTAAAAGTGAAGAAAAAATAGATTTTTACGAAAAAATACCTTGCAAACTAATGGCTCCTAGTAAAAATAGTTAAAAGAAGAATTAAAGATATTAAAATTCTCTATAAATTTGTCTTTCACCGTAAATCGATATCTTTTACCGTTATAGAGATATTTCAGGTTAAAAAAATCCAAATTTTTTTATAAGTTGGAGTATAGTCTAAATTGCGCAAGAACGTAGATTTTTTATAAGAAAGTCATATGCTGCATACATTAGATAATTTTAATTACCAGACGTTTGGGCTGTAAAAAAAATTAGGTTGATCTTACTTTCCGTTCAACCTAATACTGAAAGTTTATAATTGCCTTTTGATGCTTAAAAAATCAAAGTGGTAACAGAAGGAGAACAAATATTTTATTTTTATGAAATATGGAAAGAAAACCGCCGATCCACAGGTTATCACATTACATTCAACATTCGAAGTAGTTTTGTGTGTCTACTATACATATAATCGTTGATATAGAAAAATAAACTATGCAATAATAAACCTCTAATATGTATCTACATGCATACGGTTCTAGGCTACTTGCTTGCATATATGCTATTCATGATTCATGTTGAGCGGAAAATATGTCATCTGGCATCAAAGTCTCAGGTAAACTTGATTGAATCTGACACTTGTAGACATCTTACACACGCGGTCAGTGGTTCCACCAGCCAAGCCAGACATATCAATATGTCAGTCTCTCACACTTTTTTTTAAAATATTTCCTCTATATCGGAATCTCGGACGGGTAAATCGATTCGATCATATGCATAACGCCAATCTATATATCGGTAGGTGAAGTAGCTATTCTATTGGCCCATTTTAACTTTTTCACACGAAATGCCAAAACGTTGTTGGCAAAATAGCTAATGGGCCCGCGGAATGAGTGTTGGCGTTACCGTGTGTGAATTTTGATATCATGTGCATTTGTCAATCAAGATTAAGAAAACTGCTGTGGCTTACCACTTGGTTTAAAGTGGTTGGTGTAAAAATATAAAAAGAACTTCCAAGTAAATATCGTGTAATTGTTTAAGTTTTCTGTAATCTGTTAATTAATTGTTTGGATGGCTTTGAAAAATTATGATAAATTAATTTAAAATGCAAAATGACACTAAACGACGTATCCCAATAAAAACTAAACGATATCTGGTTGAAGTGCATTCGAAATGCTTCTGTGCCGCTTTTCATTCTATCTTTCCGTCAACGGAACGTCTGCTACTTACATTAAACTGTGCACACATCTTGAATTCAGTAACAAATTAATGATTTTTGTTTTGGCGTAATTAATCACTCAGGTGAGTAATTGACTACAAGATGAGTGTTGCGGTACAAAATGGATTGACGCGAGATCATTCAGACTATGGATTAAAAGTGTTTGTTCAGGAGACCTACAGCAGTGCAGTTAAAGGAATGTCAAACGATATGATCATTAATTCTTCCCACTAAAGGGTATAAAAATGAATCTGGAGAATCTATAAATATTTTATCGAATAAACAATGGAACTGATTTAAGCTTGTTTTCAAAATATGTGTATACCTGATGATGTCAGAGGGCAGTTTAACAAGACACTTTATTTTAGATAGTTTTTTATTGCGTGACATTATTAAATTTTCCAAAGCTCGGAAAATTTGCCTTGGCGACCAACCTGTAGCGGAAGGTACACTGCAGAAGTAAGTTGCAAATGGTGAAAGGAACGCCAGAAATTGCAAATGAAACTACATTTAGTAGTTTGGGAGACAGCCGGAGACGGGGTTCGAATAACGCAAAAATTTGTAAAAATTTTTTTGGGGAACGACCAGTCTAATACTGAAAAGCCCTGTTCAAATCCCTTTAGCGGTTGAGAAAATCAGAGGAGAAGGAATCAAGAGGGAACATTTTACCTTCCTTAACCCTCATACTGTCCTCGGGTCATTTTTGACCCAAATTCGATTTTAATTAAAAGTATCTTCTCAACTACATGAACAATGTTTGTATGGTGTAGGCTCTGTGAACAAATTTCTTTTGAATACCGAAAACAATAATCTATTTGTTCATATTTTAATCCATTGAAGAGCACTGTAGTCTTCATGGGTCATAAATGGGTCATAATGGGTCATTCTTGACCCACGAAGACATCATACGTTATTTTTCTTAAGGAGGTATGAGGGTTAAACGAAGTTAATGGAGCGTTATTATATTGAATTCATGAAAATTGTATTCATGAAAAATTTCCACCTATAAATTTTGCCTAAAAACTTTTCCCGAGTACTCCTGAGTCGATTGGAGCATTATTACAAAAATGTCTGTCTGACTGTCAGTCACTTAGTCTGTCAATTTATGTACCAGATTTCTCAACAAACTACTAGACCTAGAGCCATGAAATTTTACAGAAATGTTTTTCCTTTGGTCGAAAGATTTTTCGTTTGATACACTCAGAAAAATAAGTCTTGATATCTATGAAAATTTTAATAAAGTCTATGAAAATTTAGACGTGATTTGGTCTCATTGAAGAGTGATCTTAGAACCTATGACAAAAAATTCATCATTTTTATGAAAAGATTTTCATAGCGTTTATGAAGTTTTTCATAGATATAATGAAATTTTAAATGGAATTTATGATGTATTTTCATAAAATTAATAGAATTTCTGAAAAATCTTCATTGATCAATCGTCAAAAATCATAAAAATTTCACGTTGGTTTTAGTTCTTCCCAATAATTTTGATTTCTCTGGTATTGGTCTCTTTTTATTATTTTTAAATTCACTTGCTTTTGCTTCACACTTTTCAGATTCACTTAGACGGGCATATATTGCCATTTAATTTTGCTTCCAACCAATAGTTTCCATCGCTAAAACTTCCATTACTACCCCATCTAAAGTAAAGGATCTTTCAACAAGGACATAACAATTTTGTATTTTAATAAAAACGCCCCCTAAAACTTTTTTTATGATCTGGCAATGCTAAAACGTCAGTCAAGGTTTACATTTTTATCATGGTGAAGTTCACGAACGAGCAACGTTTGGAAATTATTAAAACTTACTACCGAAATTCTGAGTCGGTGGTTGCAATCGTGTAATCTCGAGAAATGGTCCGGTCGAATGACCACCTCGCTCATGCGATTTAACAAGCCAACAACGTTAGAGGAGCTCAGGAACAATATCGAACGCGAAATTGCCAACGTTCCGGCCGATATGTGTGGAAGAGTGGTGGAAAATTGGCTCCAAAGAATCAATCTGCAAACGAGCTCGCGGTGGCCATATGAACGACATCGAATTTCATACTTAAATGTAACATGTCCACTACACCTGGAATAAATTTCAGTCCGATATCTCAATTATTCTGTGTTTTATTTAAATACGAAATTGTTATGTCCTTGTTGAAAGACCCGATATATATACTAACCATGAAATATTTTTAGTTGTGCGAATTATATCACGAAGCCGAATTTTTTCACCAATTTTATGAAATTTTCCACAAAATCAATGTTTATTCTTGCATAAGCCTATGAAAAGTCGTCGTCTGTCTGTGTTAAAAAAAAAATTTGATAAAAAAAAGATTATAGAATTTATGAAACCGTCTTAAAAATTATGAAATACTTTTTCTTAAAATGAATGAAGTTTTTCATAAACCAAATGATTTGTCTTGTATTTTATGTAGTTTTTCCTAGTTTTAATGAAAAAGAGCACGTCTTAAAAGTATTGAAATATTTTCATAGATCTGATGAAAGAAATTTTTGTGAGTGTAGGCTTGTGTGTCGATCTGACTGTCTGATCGCCTAAAACTCGAGAATCCCTGAACTGACTTGTATGAAACTTTCTGGGGATCTTACTGGCATCAGGGGACAGGTTTTGGACTACGAGTTTAACCAATGCTTCCCTGCTTCTTACCACCTCCTGCTAACTCTTGCACCGTTAAAACATTAACTACCATGAGTTGGTATTACCAAATGAAACTTCCCTAAAGAAATCAGATTTTTTCATAGTTCTCTCATCTCCTGAAACGATTTGTTCAAAAGATTCAAAGCGGTTACAAGCGAAGTATATTTCTAAAAGACACATAACGTGACTAGGGGATGTAGGACCTTCAATACACGAGCATGGCTTTGTGGTTTTGGCGGCCACCGGACATCATGGGAACCTCCCTTAAATTTTTCGGTTACTAAGGGAACTCAGTTCGTTAAAACTTAATAACTTTTTTACACTTTTTAAATTTTTTGGAGTTAAAAAAAAATTTAAGTGGTGGTGGAGCAACATTTTTATGTTGCATTAAAATCCATAGCAAGAATTAAGCCTAGTTTCCTACAGCCACTCGTTAGAAACTTTGATTTGCAAATAAAATGTTTTCTGTTACAAAGTTTGTTTTTCTTCCCAGGATGATTTTAATTTTTAGTTCTTTCTTACGTCACTCCGCTAGTCTTTGATTATATCACAAGAGTGAAATTTTTTTTTTTGAAACTTAAAAGTCAATTGTAATACATTTCGATGATCAGTATTTAATATATCTGAAGAAATTTAACGATATAAGACATTCCCCACCATAATCATAACTCGTTCTACCAGTTCACGTGAACGATCTTCTCTCTCTCAACATCTTCCATGTTCGGTTCAATACTTTTTTTTCAACTTTCTTTTTTGTTTTTGAGTATAGATGAATTGTTAGTGCTAAGTTTTTCATTCTTGTTTCCCACTAAAAAAACAAAAATGCGAAAAAAAAACATCAACATTTTCTTTATCTTTATCCGTTAGTTGCAAATAACACGTCCAGCTTACCTTACGTGTTTGATAAATTTTGCACACTTAACAGCGAATTCGATGCTAGTCGGATTAATGCGTTGTTATCGAAAGGATTGGTTCGGATCGTTCAGTTCGTGGAGATTTTATCTGTTCAGAATATGTATGATTATGGAGAACCTTTCGATATACTCTACATCAGCTGAATCTTCAGACATTTCAACATATAGCATTGTTTCGCGGTAGCCATTGTAACAACATGAGTTTTGTATCTGGATGGATACCACTACCAGGTTAATGCTTGGATCCGAAATATACCTGACACATATTGATAACACACATGATCGTGAAAATGGAATTGGATTTACGCGGCCAAGATCAACTCCAGCAGCCATTTTGTGTGTGTGTTTTGTTTCTTTTTCTCAGGTAAAGAAACGAATCTACCATATTTCCGCTATTTTTAAGTTCATTTTCTGGCCGCAGAAGCCATGCAGTACATACTTCGATCGAATGCAATAATACCGTGCCTATATAAATTTTTGTTCCGTACATATACAGAACTTTTCAAAAGAAATCGTATAATGCTACATTTACACGAATGACAAATTTGTCATTTTTTTCTTGTCATTATGTTAATTCCCGTGTAAATGGCATAATTTTTGTAATTTTTTCTGTCAGAAAATGTCAATCTCTCATAAAAGAATGGACTTGTCCATTCTTTTATGTCAGATTGTCATTCGTGCAAACGCAATATTAGTTATGACAACTTTAGTATTCAACTTTTGTCATAACTAATATTGCGTTTGCACGAATGACAATCTGACATAAAAGAATGGACAAGTTCATTCTTTTATGAGAGATTGACATTTTCTGACAGAAAAAATTACAAAAATTATGCCATTTACACGGGAATTAACATAATGACAAGAAAAAAATGACAAATTTGTCATTCGTGTAAATGTAGCATAAGGCTTAAATGGAAATAATAATCACTGAAAATTCTGAAGGGTGATCAGAAAATTGAATGTGTGGAAAATAAATTGTAAGCCGAATTTGTAATCAAATAAAACTACAATCTTTAAATTAATCTAAAATAGGCGATAATTACAACTTAACGAAGTGTAATTAACAAGGGTTGGCTAAAAATGATAGTCGGATCATTGGAGAAGAAAACCATATCCAAATATTTTAGGCGCCATTTACATCTGATACTTTATTCCGGGAATTTTATTGTTCGACAGCAAATTCACGTTGCACAACCGTTTTCATTAAGCCACAAAATTCTGGAATTAATTCCTGAAAGACGCCGGAATTGGAATTTTTTCATACACATTGAATTCCTAAAAACAAGTGCAATTTACTTGAAACTAGTTAATCTGCAAATGCCTGTGTTCAGAAATTTTGTGTTCCGATTCCGTTAGGATTCCGTTCAGGAGGGACTGGAAGAAACCAGGTGCGTTTTTTAATCCAAAAGGGATTCGCTTATGAGCAAGATTTATGATTTTAATATCCTCCTCATGTACCAATTATGCGAGGTTTCCCAATCACAGAGGTGGTGGTCTATGAAAAATACATGGGAGGGGTCAGAGGATGTCCCGATTACAGAGTGTCTCAATTAGGAGGTTTCACTGTGTCATTAAATTGTTAGAGTAATTTTGTTTATTTTTTTATACGTAGTATAATAAAGTATCGTATCCATGAGAAATTTTGACCTCTAAAAAACATTTCTCGAGCACTCCTGAGCCGATTGGAGCATTATTACAAAAATGTCTTTCTAGTATGTTAGTCTGTCAATCTGTATACAAGATTTTTCAAAAACTAATAGAGCTAGAGCCTTGATATTTTACAGGTATGTTTGGTCCTCGACTGGGACGAAAAATCCGTTAACCGGAAGTAACCAAAATGGCGGCTTTTTAAAAATCGCTATTTCGTTTTTTGTTATTCACTCCGAAACTATGAATTTTTCAGTAGTCTTATGCATAACATCCCAACTAACAAACTCTCCAGACCAAAACTCTTACGAATTTTGAAATCTCCTCATTAAACTTTCTTAACACACTGGATACTCTCATAACATAGTTCTTGTAATGACACTCTAATTTTTTCTGATAGCGTTCTTTTTATAAGAGTATGACGCTACTAGAGCTACTAAATCTTTTACGCTTATAGCAAGGCGATTTTTGAACTCTTGTAGCGAGCCTTTAAAAACTGGTGTTCTCATTGTATATTTTTTATAAAGTTTTAACACTTAAAGAGTTTAAATCTTAAATAAAAGTGTTATGAGCAGTTAATTCGTATGATTCTCATAAAAACGCGCTTGTAAAAGTTTAAGTATAAAAATACTTGTTAAAATGCTCATATGAGACATAACGCGAGCTTAACACATGGATCAATAAGTCCCGAGACTAACAATGAAAACAACATTTTTTTTGCAAAATTTTTTTTTATTCATCAATATAATCACCTTTTAGGGTGATACAATCGTCACGCCATGCGTATCCCAAAAAACTGACGCCATGACTTTGCCAGCTGACTGCTGCGTTTTCGGACGCTTCGGACGGCTTTCGCCAGCTGTGCGCCACTCAGATGACTGCCGCTTCGACTCTGGAGTGTAGTGATGTATCCATGTTTCGTCCATGGTCACGTAACGACGCAAGAAATCTTTTTTATTGCGAGTAAATAGCGATAAACAGCTTTCTGAATCATCGACTCGTTGCTGTTTTTGTTCCATCGAAAGCAATCGCGGCACCCACTTGGAAAAAACCTTTTTCATGCTCAATTTTTCATGAAGGATAGTAAATGCACTTCCATATGATATCTGTGTTATCTCAGCAATCTCACGGAGCTTCACTTTACGATCTTTCATTATAATTTTTGTCACTTCACTCACATTTTCCGGTGTAACGGCTTCCACAGGTCTACCCGAGCGTTCCGCGTCATTTGTGTCGGTACGACCACGTTTAAACTCGGCAAAGCACCGACAAATCGTTGCTTTTGATGGACAAGAGTCCGGGTAACATTTTTCAATCCATTGTTTCGCTTGCACGGTGTTTTTACCCATTAAAAAACAATGTTTTATCAGAACACGAAACTCGGTTTTTTCCATTTTTTAAACAAACTACAAAACGACTTTACTCCAACCTCGATAACTCAGCTGTTTCTGGTCCGATCGACTTAAAATTTTGACACGTTTCAAGCAAAGGTTAGTACTCTAGAAAGACGTGGTTACTGGTTTACTACGAGCGTCATCTCTGGGTTAGTCTCGGGACTTATTGATCCATGTGTTATGTTCTTATTAGTAGAATTTTATTCTTAAAATAAATCTTCGTCAACAGGCGCCATATCTTCCCTTGATCTTTTTTAACAGTAAAACTTTGAAATTTCAAAAACAGCTTATATATGTAAATTAGGACCTAAAAACACTGCAAAAAGCTATTTTCTTTAAAAACAAAAACGCATTAAAACAATTGAAACAGTTTGATCAATTATATTAAAAATTTAATTTGTCCATATTATATTTCTGATTTTTAAAATATCTCACATTTTCGATTTTTTCGAGGGGTTTCGCGTTTTTTCGAAGTAAAATATGTTATATTATCAATAAAATTGCATTCCCCATATCATTTTTGCCTATATATCCGAAAAAATAGAATTTAAAATCTATGTCATATGAAATTCTAATACAATATTATCATACGCAAACGTAGACATGACTCGGATCCGAAAATAAATAAACACTTCAAAAATAACTTTTACTCTTTAAAAAAATACTTTAACTCTTAAAAAATAAAACCGGCTAGATATTTTTATATACTCTTCTCTTTTTAGCAAAGCATAAAGTACTTGTTATGAAAGTTTTATGAGAATATCAATAAACTCTCATTAGAATTCAAATAGTGTTCTTGTGAGACTTTCGTGACTCTTACAAAAAGAACTGATGTCTTTTTATAAGATAAAAAAAAGTTCTCATAAGTGCGCCATTTAAGCCTCATGAGCTACTCATAAAACAGTTGTAGCATTCTACAAGGGTGAAATAGCCCTGTATGAAAACTCTCAAAAGACTCTAGTAGAGTCTTATGAGACGAAAATTGTTAGTTGGGATCTTTGTTTGTTTACAAATCTTAAGCCGTTATCGAGATATCTCGTTATATAAAAACATAACAAAAGCTATAATTGCCAATCTGGCAATTATTGAAAACCCGTATGGTGATATTCGTATCAAAATTCGAACAGTTGTACCAAAATTCCACTTTGAGACAAACTTTCCAATAAGATTTTTTAAAATTTATTCCAATCAGATTTTGATGTATGAGAGTGTTATGTAGAATCATATCTTAAATAACTTTCGTTCTTGGACTTTTTTGATAGGATGCATCGTTTTCGAGATATTTGTAAAAAATGTTTTTGTTCGTATGGGGGGTACCCCTATGGGGGGTACCCCCCCCCTAATGGTCCATTTTTGCCTATGAACGAACTTAGCCTTGCATTTTACAAAAACGAATCTGCGCAAAATTTCAAGTCTCTAGCTCAATCCGTGCGCCCGCAATCCGCGCCACAGACTGACAGACATACGGACAGACATACGGACCGACAGACGGACAGACAGACGGACAGACAGACAGACGGACGGACATGCAGAAATTAAATATTTTTATCATTCTAAACACACTGGTGTGATTCATGGTTGTGACAAACGGTAAGGCAAAGTTAATATACCCTTTGGTTTCACCATACGGGTATAAAAATCAATCTCTTGCGATTACAGTAGAATCCCGATAATTCGTACCCCGATAATTCGTATATCCCGCTAATTCGTATGAATTTGCTGGTCCCTTGAAAAAAATCCCAATAATTCGTACCCCGATAATTCGTATACCCCGCTAATTCGTATGAATTTGCTGGTCCCTTGAAAAAAATCCCAATAATTCGTACCCCGATAATTCGTATACCCCGCTAATTCGTATGAATTTGCTGGTCCCTTGAAATACGAATTATCGGGATTCTACTGTATCTCGAAAAAATCCGGGTTTTTGGTGGTTTAATGAATGAGATGAATAGAAAAGAATAATATTTTCCATAATTTTGTCTTTTATCGTTATCCGATATTTCTTTATCGTTATCGAGATAATTATCATAAAAAATTTAAAAATATTTTTTTGCGAATTGCCTGCAAATAACGGTTTTTCGAAAAAAAAACAGTTAAAGACAGAATTAAAGATATTAAAATTTTCTACATGTTTGTCTTTTACCGTAAATTGATATCTTTTACCATTATGGAGATATTTCAGATTTTGTAAAATGAAAATTCATGTTTTTAAGTAAACTAATATTTTATTCGTCAGGTAAATTGTGCAGAAACGTAGAGTTTATATAAGAAAGTCATGTGCTGTTCATATCAGATATTTTTTGAACATGATGAAGAAATTTTTGAAAACGAAAAAATGGAATAGTATTTCAAAAGAAGATTTACACAAACTGATTTTAAAATTTTATGGGGATATTTGAGTCAATTATCCTGAATTCCTTGTCTCCGTCCGTTTAACATTTTTGTATACATTTCCGAGAAATTTCTCTAAACTGTTAAAGTGTAAATAACAAAATTGGCCTTCCTATGTCTAAAAATGTAATGTCAAAACTCATATTCACATATTGGGCTTAAGAACCAAGTATTGTCCAAATATTTAGACGCCGTATCAAATCGGTCTAAATCGATCTTCTACGGTAGCCCTAGTCATGGTATAGTCATGGACAAAAAAGGGCCACACGCTCAACTCCTATACGAAAACTCAGCTATTGTCAATTTTCTCACAAAACATTTGCAAGTGAAATGATTCACAAAAAAAAGGCAAACCAATATTTTGTTACCTTGGCTGCAGGATCCGCGGTAAACTTCGGCAAAGGAATTAATATTGAACACAGCTCGAGGTGTTAGTCTCGTAACAATGAAGACAAGGAAAGAGGAAGAACACTCTTTTATTTCGTTCAAGATGATATTTCGAAACTCAGTATATCTATCTATGTATATTTCCAAGAAACTAATCGTTGAAAATTGACAAGCGTAAAAATGCTTAAAGGTTTGATATCTGTGACGAAATTGAAATTTCTTTGTCGATGGGCTCGGTTTTCGGTCTTCCCTCCAGTATGCGGGTTAAATTTCATGTTGTCTACATGCCGTCGTGTATAGACGACGACTGTTTTTATGAAATGTCCCACATCATCTTAACAAATTTGACACAAATATGACATTTTTTGCAAGGTTCATTAGTTTTTCGTTAAACTTGCATACCATCGTCAAAATTTTAAATTCCGTGTTAAAACCACACTTAAATTCTCTGAATTGTTATGGCGATTGATATGCAAGTATTTTGCATATAATGGCCATTGCCTGATTTTTATATGTTTTGATGTTTTTCAATTTAGCTGACCAGATCGACGGCAGATCGACGGCTTTTTAAAACATTTTTTCTAGCGTATTATTCTAATATCAGATTTTATATTGAGGGAATTCACAGTCCTCTTTTAAAATGCGGGTAAATTTACCGCTCGGTAATTCAGTCAAATTTAACAGATTTTTACCGAGACGGTAACTTGGTTCATGTAAAAATGAATTACCGGATTCGGTAATTGTATACATGCCTCGAGTTGTGTTTTTCAGCCTCGGTATTCGGTATCAAGAATCAACCGCGCTAGTAATGTTTTTAGTTGTCAAATTTTCTCGCTGGCTTTTTGTTAATCTCATCGGACTGATGCAAATTTTTTCAATTTTGATAGCCGTTGCCACAATAGAAATTCAAAAGAATACATCAAACATGGATTTAAAGGTATGTGATATATTTTACAATCAAATTCGCAGTTCATGATTTGGTCACGTATCAAATAAAAGCGCTGTTCTCAAATCTGTGCTGTGGGATGTTCACAGCAGAATATTTTCAGTCTTTTAATATTACCGAAAATACCGAATACCGAAGAGGATTGTGAATACCCTCATTGTTTTTTGTTACGTAAAGAATAAAAAAAAACAAAAAAAATGAGCTAAATTGTATCGAAACGGCAATTTTTTCACCAATTTTTTTCAAACAATTGAAACATACAAAAAGAAAAATAAAATCTTAAGCATACAAAAATCGAATTGTTCATTGGTCTTGTGAGTTTATTAAAAAAAACGTGGGTGTTAAGAAAAATTTGATTATTTTTTTTCCAATTCAATTGGCATCTTAATATCTATTTATTTATTACACTTTATCCCAAAAGTTAGAGGCCAGGCGAGCAGATTATATCGAGCCTTTAGAATGTGCAAGAGGGCTATAGGAAGGCTGGGGACCTGTATACCAAAAACATCAATCGGTAATTTAAAATGAGCGCGAAAATTTCCTGAAGTTATACCAAATATTTCAAAATGTTTTTAGGAACAAGCATAACAAAAGCTATAATTGGCAATTATTGAAAACCCGTATGGTGATATTCGTATCAAAATTCGACAAGTTGTACCAAAATTCCACTTTGAAGTCAAACTTTCCAATAAGATTATTTAAAATTTATTCCAATCGGATTATGATGTATGGGAGTTTTATGTAGAATCATATAACCTAAATAACTTTTGTTCTTGCACTTTTTGATAAGATGCACCGTTTTCGAGCTATTTGCAAAAACGTTTTCGTTTATATGGGGGGTACCCCCCCCCCCCCCCCCCCCTAATGGTCCATTTTTGCCCATTAACGAATTTAGCCTTGCATTTTACGAAAACCGGATCTGCACAAAATTTCAAGTCTCTAGCTCAATCCGTGCGCTCGCAATCCGCGCCACAGACGGACGGACGGACATGCTAAATTCAATTTTTTTTTATCATTCTAAACACACTGGTGTAATTCATTTTTGTGTGTGATAACGGGATCTTGGCGTTACAAACGGTAAGGCAAATCTAATATACCCCTTGGTTTCACCATACGGGTATAAAAAGTAAAAGTTATCTCGAGAAAAATCAGAGAGCTGAAATTATCCAAAGACCATTGAAATTACATTGAAAACAAAAAATCATGTTACACAGTGTAATTAATGCTTTTCCAATCATTCATTAAATAAAAAAAACTACAATCGAGTAACTATATAAAAGACAACACAGTATAAAACGTGTTTGATATTGAAAATTTATCATTGCGTATTGATTTTCACACCTTTACAACATGGTAATTGCGGAATTCAACACGTTTCCTGTGATATCCAGCTTAAATACAGTATAATCGTCTTAGGCTTTAAAGATGTCCAGAAAATGCTAATGACGATGTTCTTCACTTCTGCTAAGTGCACAGATCAGGTTTAATAAGATATAGAATCACTTGCATGGCAGACAAAGTCCATTCTCACTTTAACCGATTTATCGGACTTGAGTTACCATCGATCGACTCGCTTGAACCGATCACGTAAATTATAAGTTCTCGACTATCATTTGGTGCCATCATCATTTTCATCAAATCAGATATTATTGCGATTGCACCGGTTCACTGTATCTATAAGATAAATCACATGGCTTTTTATGCAGTGGCAACCACGCATGCTATTCACATTTTTTTATTCTTATATTATAAAAAAGTTTTTTTTTCTCTCCTATCTATTCGAGGTGATATTAATAATAGCAATAATTATGAAAATGACGATGATGATGGTCAAATTCATAATGCCGAGAAACCGGCTATAATGACCACGCCCACATTTGAGGTGGAGCCATTGATCTTTAACAAGATCCAAGATTCAAGATCCGAAGCTTGTGCATCTTCCAACATTCTTATATGTAAGCAAAAGTGCTCGTTGTACTTTAACGATTTTTGAAATTTCTTAAAACTATTGAGAAGTAGAAAAAATTAAACTAAATTAAATACCAATCGTTGCTTTTGTAATGATTAACATTTTTACCTGTAAAATATAACTACTAATACCTAATGATTTTAACATTTACCCAACTTGTAAGACGATTAGCGTCGTATGCAAAGATATGGAATACGATGTAATCGAAATTAATGCTTAAAATATGCTTTTAATGGAGGATCAGAATAATTTTATGAATGAAATTGATATACGATCACTAATGGAACGCCGATCAATTACTGGGAAAGATCATTAGTTTTTGAGAGGTTTTTTTTTCAATGGAATGATGTGCAAATTTGTAGACATATTGTATTACGTGGGAGAAATTCACCACGATCTGTAAATTTCGAACACACTTTACAAGACGTTCCATAAGTTAGAAAAGAAGTTGCAATACAAGAAGTTATGTCTCTACTTCAAAAAGTTGTTTTCAAATGTTTTCTTTTGGTTTAAAAAAAACCAAAGTTGTGCTAAATATTTATGCAAATGTGATGACTTAAATTGAAATTTATTGATCATTATTATAATTCCAGAAACCCGATGACGATTATAAATTAATTTCTAATTTACTTTCAAGTTTTTTTTTACTTTCTTATTCCTACGCTGACCAATAAATTATTTTGTTTCTGAAAATCTACGTATTTCGCTTTAAAGACACTTCTGAAGGAGCCAAGTAGTAGTTTATTTAAATGGCTGTTTACTAGATTGAAACTATGGCGTTTTAAATTTTATTGCGACAACCAAAATAAAATATTTTATTTATTTTTTCTAACAAAAAGTTATCCAATTCTTAATGTTTTGGTAGAAATGTTTTGATGTTTCGTCACCGGATTTCTGATTTGTGACATACGCCAATTTGTTAGTTTTGAGTAAATTAAAGATTAGAGTTTACTTACTCAAAACCTAGGCCATAGGATTTTGTGTAATTTGACCCAATAAATACTCATACAGTTGACTTTTCCAAATCCAGGTTTCAATAAATTTTGAAACTTAATAAAGAAGTTTAGCTATTTTTGTGAAACGCGAAATTCGTAGTTTGTCATCTCATTTTTAGCAATTTTTTTATTGTCGTGTATTTGAAGTGGAACAAAACATGGTACAATTTGGGACTTGTTGACAAGGATGATTTTATACCACTTCGTACAAAAACTGTGAAAAATTTAAGTGACCCTCTCCGATTTCGATGGAATTTGGCAGACACTTCTTTTTATAGAAGAACAATATCCGTATTTTTTAGTTTGACCATGCGGCGCATAGTTTGGATTTTAGAAGAGCTTGAAGAGTCGATTCCTCCAGCTTTCAAAAATTTGTAGCTTCCTAACTATTCATTCTACACAAAAATAGACATTGTTCTCTTAGACATTGTTGGGCTATCCAAAAAAAAATTGAGATAAAAAATTTCAAGTACTTTTGAAGGACGACATGAGAATTTCCTTTAAATATCCTTAAATATATCAAAAACTGCATTCTTTTTTTTTGATTTTTTTAGAGATTCCTCAATATGTTTACCCGTTTGGTACATGTTATTTTCTATGGGGGTTAAAGATTCTCTCTATACAAATTAATGATGTTTAAGCTATTAGTATTCATTTAAAACAAAAAAAAAAAAAAAACAAATTAAAAATTTTTATTTTTTACAAATACGTCCACTGTAGTCCAGCTTTTTACTCAAAAAATCAAAATTGGGTCACAAATGCACCTAAAGGTGCACTGAATGAGAATAGAGTGTTGAAAATAAATAAATAAGAAGTCAATTAAAATCTTTAACTGCGTTGCCATATGGCATCAAAATATCGAATGGGTTAATTGAATTCTCCCAAAGCTTAATTTTAGGTTTCTGCCTGAATCCGGAATTAGAAAATTTAACTTAATTCATGGATTTTGGTATTAAAATTAGAAAATGAAAGAATAATACTGTATACAACAACCAAAACTAAACTGGGGACGCGCTAAGCTTTTTTTTTAGACCAATTAAGGATCGCTAAGTACGACTCTGGAATAAAGTTTTGCTATATTACTTCCAGTTTGTGATATGAAATTACTCAAATTTTAAAAATACAGTCAAAGTCCTCTAACTCGAATTGTCTGCTGCCATCAAAATCGCTTCGAGTTAGAGGAATTTCGACTTAGAGAGTTCTTTTTTAAAGAAAAATTGAAGGGAACGCAAAAAAAAGTTAAAAAATTCGAGTTAGTGGAAAATTCGAATTATAGGGATTTCGAGTTAGAGGACTTTGACTGTATTTAAAACTTTTCCATTTGCTATGTGACCTCTTTGGTGTCTTGGGAAAAGTTATTCGTCATTACTAGACGAAACTTTCTTGTTTCGACGGTAACCTCGCACCACCTCTTTTTACCCTACTTCTGGGATTTTTTCAAACTATTTTTTTTAAGAAAATGGCCATATCTGGTGAACAGTGGAAAAATTTATTGTATCTTTGGGAAAAATGTTTCTCGATACCGAAATTTTGATATTCTATAAGCAATTCGACACCGAAATTTTGATATTCTATAAGCAAGATCCTACAGGCAAGACCTTTTTTATGAAAATATTTTTTAAAATAGAAAAATTACGGATTTACTATGAATTTTTGTGGAACCTCGGTTCAACGCTTGGGTTTATGAAAATTCTTCTGGAACGGAGGTGTCACTGTATCATAAAAATGATTTTTTTCACCAAATTAAAATTATACTATTTCACTTTGAATGATGAAGAAAAATGTGCCGCAGGCTGATTTTTTTTAAAGAATACCTCGCAAGGTGACATTTTTGTTTAGAAATAGGCAGACGAAACCATTTCTATAGAAAAATGTCTCTATTCTTAAAAAAATGGCCTGCGGCACATTTTTCTTAGGCGTCTTTCGTGGTTTTTGATCTGCAATACGTATTTTGTGTTGAAACAAAACAAAGAAATAGTTTTTTCGTCTAGCTATGCAAAAATGCAGACTTTGACCAAGATTTAGCCTAAGATTTCCAAGCAATATGGCAAATTCGAGTTGAATAATTTCAAAAATCGACAATAAATATTTAATCTTACGATTAAATTAAGCAGAATCATCGGTCAATATTTAATAGGACATTTAAATCCAAAACGACGCTGGGAAAGGGCACTGCTGATCTTACCATACTATCAAATTTTAGGAACAGGGGTCATATGAGAAGGGAGAACCACTACCCTGGATTCAAAATAAAAATTTCAAAATTGCCTAATATCATCGATCATTTTACACCTCAGAATTTTTAACATTTTAGTCAAATTGATTGTACTAATTTTTACTTAATTTGTAATATTTAGTACATTTAACTTTTCTCGATTCATTGGAATAACTCGCCCGGGACAGTATAACGGGACACATACCTACAATATGCCTAGCTACGTTCATCAAGAAAAAAAACCTGCTCCTTAGGGAATTTTAAAATTCTCGACATTCTTCAAGATCTAGATCTCAGCTCACACCTGGTACAGAATTTGTTGTTCAAATGTAATCCTTAAAAGCAGCAAGCACCTGGAATGAACGTTCAATTGTGGTTAATTCCCTAAAGCAAATCCCTACGAAACCATTATTAGAAATTCAATTATAAAATTGGCAACATGCCTCTGATTTCTGTTGTGCTGTCCAGTCGGATATTGAAAGCGTTATTTAAATACAACAAATATATACAACAGTTCATAATGCGGTGGTTGGTAATGTCAAAACATCATTTTTCATAAATTACCAAAGTATTCAGGAAATGCTGGAAAAAATGACAATTTAGTTGGAAAAAATGACATTTTTACACCAAAGAATAGAAAGGACAAGTTTGCCAACAACCAATTCAGATTTATGCCCAGTCATATCCTGGCTTTTAAGGGTAAACAATCGACAATACACACAAACTTATACAATGCGAATAAACTATCCAACTGAGAATGAAAACTGTGCAATTTGTTGTTCATTCAAGGGCGACTAAAATTGAAAAAGGACATCGTTTAAAAGGAAACCAATATGAATGCGATTTTAGTTCAAAAGGATGCGCCCTTTTTTAAATTTCCCCGTACTTTCCGCTTGTTTTTTTTCGTAACATACATCAAAACGCCTTTATAGAACACACAATTTAGTCTGAGGATATTTGGGTATAATTGAGAACGAACTTTCGTTTCATGGTGAATGAACTTTTTATGAAAAATCATTGACTTGCGTGTAGCCAATTTGCCTGATCATTTATATCCGAAAAGGGTTCTTTTGCTTAACGAGCAAAGAGGGTAGTAAATTTATTGTAAATACCCTGATTTCTCTTGTTTAATCAGCTATTGTTGAGATTGAGTATTTAAGATAAATTCAAGTTTGATTTATAGGCATAGTTAAAGAAATGTTGTGGATGGTTACATTGCGATTTATATAATTCTCAGAATTCCTTTAATATTCCTTTAATGTGATCCAATATTTTAACACAGATATTTTGCATAAAACATTATTAAGGGTTTTATAAAGCATTATTTTCTTTACAAGGTAGATATCGGTTTGCTTGTTTTTTTACATCTAAAATTTTAAAATAAAAAATTTAACACACTAACTGCCACGACAGTTTTAAGCCTTTTTCGAATATTTAGTTGTCCGTCAAAAAGGCACTAAGAGAAAAAAAAAATTGAAACAAAATTATACCTAAATGTTATTTTATTACCATAAAATGTGTGCAACTACAAAAAGTCGTTGCGGTTGCAGCGAACACTTTAACCCATTTTGGCCCAGCCTCGTGTTTCCATAATAGCAACTTTGACTTATATGTGGTACCAATAATAATCCAAATTGCTCAACGTACTGGTCGTTAAACCGATCATTTGGGTCAAAATGGGTTAATAATTTTCATTGTGGCCTTGTGTACAGTTAGAAGTCAGGTCTTTTTGACTGACGTGGCAGTTAGAGTGTTAAGGATCCTTAATAACAGATTTTTTTTTATTATTCAATGAAAAAAACTACTATTCTTGTCATTGACCAGTTAAAAATGGCAATTTTTTAAATTTGACATCAACATCTTAGACTGAACGTTACACTTACCGACAGTTGGTCAGGGGTTCAATGGAGAGAGGGTGGGAATAAATTCTTCAAAAAAAAAAACTTGCCTGAAGAATTCTTTAACGAGCTAAGAAAATCACATTCCCACTCCATTGAATACGACAAAAGTTAACAGGCGAAGGGTTTTGAAGACGGAGAGGCGTTAATTATATTCTTTTCTCTGGAAATAACTCTGTCTGTATAAAACATTGTAGTAGAATTGGTCGAGCAATTTAAATATTTATTGATTTTTTTCTGCGGCTATTTGAGTTTATTCTGCATCTAAACATGATTTGATGGTTAAGTTCTTAGTTTGTAAGTTTTGATCAGAACAGGGTTTTTGTCATATTCTCCCTTATTATTTAAACAGTATTTGTTCTTTAGTGCAAACAATTCATAGTTGTAAGACCTCGAGTCGATCTCTAACCCATAAATATATTTTAAAAATTTTATCACGATGAATTTAATAAAAAAAAATAAAAAAAAATGGTTTGACCAATTAAAGAGCACAATATTTTATAACAACGTTTCGCTTTTCCTATAGGTTACTCTTTGTAAACCACTCAATCGATTGGGCTGCCTTTTTCACAAGATTTTAGTTTTTTTTAACTAATAAGGTTCAAATTTTGTCAACCCCTCTGCCTCTAAGCCGATTGGCCTGAAACTTTTTACACTTATGTAAGTCGATATGGATATATAGTGAAAGCTCCTTTCGTGGACATCTTGCACAGGGAATAGAAATCTTGACTGCTGAAGATTCCCCTATGGAAAATTTCATTGTATACAGAGAAAACATAATGGCGGGTGCCAAGTGCCATTTTATCGAACTCATACTGACACAAAAAATTGTCATTAAATTCAATGAAAAACCAGTTGAATCAACTAAAAAGTTTTGCTAACTTTACGACACCGATTTTTGTATTCTTTTAAATGAAAAGTATTTAAGCCAAATGATTGATTTTTTGTCAGAGAAAGCAGCAACGCCACAATAAAGTAATCTCTCTTCTTGTTTATTATCTCTCTTCTGTATTATTAGTGTATATTGATGAATTTATGTATTTATATGTTTATCTGTGGTAGCACTTAATATTAATTTCAATGTGGAAATATTTATTTTTATGTTCTATTAAAACTATACGTGAATCATACATAAATTACGGAGACCAGAAATTTCAGACAAATTAATTCTCTTGATAAATGTGGTGGTGATTCTTTGAAAAAATATACCCCTCTTCATATTTGGTAAAAAAAGGGATTTTTGAAAAAATAAATTTGAAAATATGGGCATGAAAGTCTTCCAAAACATAACTCAAACAAATTTCTAGACGAAGATATTGTGTTAATAACACCGATATAATGGCTTATACATTCAAAACAAATGCTCCGGTATTTGTTTTGCGCGCTCTGTCAGACAGTTAAATTAACTGATTGAATTTTTGTTTTAAATACTTTTCATTTAAATAATTTTAGATGTATTTAAATAAAGTACAAGACATTTGTTTTAAATAACCGGCATTTTAAATGAATGGTTTGATATTTGTCTTTACTACTTTCTCTTTTAATTCAAACAAAAGAACATTTGATTTTGGACTATAAATGAAAAAAATTAACCTATTGGAATTTCTTGGCTTATAAGGGGGAAATTGGATGTGAAAACATCCAAAAAAATAATATAATATTTTTGTTATATTATTTTTTGTTTTTGCAGACCTATAAGCCAAGAAATTCCAATAGGATTATTCATTGCTAGAAGGTCAAGAAAACCATGAATCAGAAATGGTTCAATGGTTTAACACGAAAAAAATAAATAAATCAAATGACGGTTCTTGATTCAACCACATGCCTGATTTCTCTCAGTGTATGAAGTTTTATACTATGTTCACACCGACGCAAAATTACGTAATTTTGAAGATTTTCGTAATTTAGAACGAAATCTTCCTCGAAATCACGAGATTTCCAGTACATTAACCAGTTTTCAAAATCACTAAAAGTATGCAATTTCCGCAAAATTAGGAACGAAATCAAGCAAAAACAATGAATACAACCCTGCATCACTTATTCAGCTCTCTTCAGTACATCAGTTTTGAGAAGTTTTGACATTTGTGCTGGATTGGAAAGACGGAAATATAAGAAAAAGAAGCCGTGTTCCGCACGCGAAGAGGATATATTAGTAAACAACCTACGCGGGGCAAAAAAATGGACCTGTTTTTGATGCGATTAGATATGAAATGGAAAATAATTGTTTATTTTCATTACAGATAATTTCCATTGTCGTCTAAAGTGTCTAATTCTGTTTGCACATATTTGATCGATGTTTTGAATTGTATTATTCATCATATTACTAAAATTCATAGTAATCCTACACGAACTTCCTCGATCCATTTTTGAACTAACGTAGTTGAAATGTCAAACAAAATTACTTTAACCTCTGTATGAACACTTTGGTTTAAGATCTAAATCATTTCGCAAAATTACGTGATTTTGCGTCGGTGTGAACATTATCGATCAATTTGAATGTTTTGCCCCATTCGAAATTAACTTTGTGATTTTCTATGCGAATGCAATGGCATTTATCACAAAGCCCTGGGCACGTATTCAGGAACTCGAGTCGCAAATAAACTCGACTCGTATGTGCTACTCGGATAAAATTGAAAATGGGATTCTTGAACTCGGGCCGAGTATGACCAAATGTGTTGCCACCACGAAAATGAAATTTTATATGAAATTGTTTAAATGTGGCCAACTTCACTTAGCAAATTGATGTTCTAACCTAATTTCGTGGAAAGTGAAAACATCCCTTACTTGTGTCTATTGGGTTCAAAACGAATCTACTCCATTTTTGAAAAAAATGAGATTACGATTGATTTTGTTTCCTACTGTTGGTTCCCACAACTTACTTAATCATGCGTTATGATCAAAACTGTTTTACACCGTTAAAAATCGGTTTGAAAATGCGGTTTAGTTTCAAAATGGTTCTATTCCTTACGTATGTAAGAATCAAAGCGAGCCTATTCCATTGAGTATCAAAGTGGTGCTATTCCCATTGCAACTAATAACCAAGGCAGAAAATATAATCAAAGTGAGTATTCTTGCATGAAATTATTTTAGCGCGTAAAGGTGAAAATTAAGAGTTTTGTTTTTAGGGAATGCAATACCGGAGGTAATCTCTACACCGGTAGTTCGGTATTGTAAAATGATAATACCGGGATCCCGGTATTGCTTTCACTATTTGTTTTATTATCATTATTTGTCATCATAGTTAGGGTGAAAACATAACAAAAGCTATAATTGCCAATCTGGCAATTATTGAAAACCCGTATGGTGATATTCGTATCATAATTTGAGCAGTTGTACCAAAATTTCTCTTTGAAGTCAAACTTTCCAATTAGATTTTTTAAAATTTATTCCAATCGGATTTTGATGTATGGGAGTTTTGTGTAGAATCATATCCTAAATAACTTTTGTTCTTGTACTTATTTGATAAGATGCACCGTTTTTGAGATATTCACAAAAAAAGTTTTCGTTCGTATGGGGGGTACCCCCCCTAATGGTCCATTTTTGCCCATTAACGAACTTAGCCTCGCATTTTACGAAAAACGAATCTGCGCAAAATTTCAAGTCTCTAGCTCAATCCGTGCGCCCGCAGTCCGCGCCACAGACAGACAGACGGACAGACGGACGGACATGCAAAATTGAATTTTTTTTATCATTCTAAACACACTGGTGTAATTCATTTTTGTGTGTGATGACGGGATCTTGGCGTTACAAACGCCAAGTTAATATACCCTTTGGTTTCACCATACGGGTATAAAAAACATTACTTGTTAAGAAGTTTACTGTGTAATAAATGAATAACAATAATATGAAGAAAGGGAAAACATTTTTTACTTGACTTGAATTGACTTGAATTTATTTGTTATGTTCAAAAGTCATCTATTCCACGCTCATTATTTTCAAAGCGGTTCTATTACAAGGGGTTAGCGTCAAAGTGGTTCTATTCCAAATTAAATATTGAAATTTTGGAAAACCTAGGTGCTTCTGATTTATGACACTTATAATATTAGCTTTTATGATGTTGCACTTTAATTTGAAGATACAGAGATTTCGGTTGGTTGGTGCATACATTAACTATAGCTTTTTCTGCATTATCTCGAAATCGCTTATAGTGGAGTAGACTCGTTTTGAACCTAATAGACACACTTGTTTTACATGAGGAAGAGATTCCTATGTACGGAGAATATGGTTGCGAATTTCTGAAATGTTAGCGGAAAAATATTGATAGAATTTTGATTTTGTGAAGCAGTGCAAATTGTTGAATACGATTTTTTTACGATGGAAAGTATAGCAGCTTTTTTGTCTGACGATAGTGATAGTAATGAAGAAAATATCCGTGCTCGTTACAAAGAAATTAGAGACAAGTAAAATCCATTATCATTACAAAATGCATTGTAAGTTTTGTGGCAGATGTTTCAAATGTGAAATTTATTGTATAAATAATTGATTCATAAGGCTATTTCGTTTGTCAAAAGATAGTTTCAATTTCATATTGACAAAAATGGATAGTTACTTCCCATCTAGATCACGCTCTTCTTCCATAACAAATATTCAAAAGTTCACTCGGTAGGCTAACCGTCACCGAATATTTACTCGCCATAATCTGCTCGTTTCCGAGTTCAAGAATTCGTTTTTGTCGCACTCGGCAAATATTTTACTCGGTACGAGTTCCCGAATAAGGGCCTTGTTTACGCTAAATATGTTCTCTGGGCCGAACTAGGGCTTTGTAATTAATGTCATTGCATTCGAATGGAAAATCACAAAGTAAATGTCAAATGTTGCAAAACATTCAAAAAAGACAGAAAAAATAATTTTTCAAAAAAATAAATTTTTTACAACAAAACTTTTTAGAATATACATTAAGTACTTAAACATATAAGTCTCCAGTGTCTGTTTATCGGTTTTTGGTATTTCTCTAAATTTTATTTTTGAATTGCGTACAATAGTTATTTAGTACACTCTAAACCAGATTTTACTGGGAGCCCAGTAAAAAGACAACCACGATGAAGTACAGTAAATTTTACTGTTCGTTCCCAGTAAAAAAAAATTACTGATCCTCCCAGTAAATATTTTGAGTGAGTCCCAGTAAAATATCCGCACTGGAAAACTGGAATATCTTAGGAAATTCGTAATATATTACTAGGAGCCCTAGTAAAATTTACTGGACTATCAGTAATATATGCAGAATTTTTACTGGGAAATCCGAGTAAATTTTACTGAAACTGCAGTAAATCTGACCCTTTTTTACTGCACTCCCAGTAAATTTTATTGGGAAATCCAAGTAAATTTTACTGACGCCGTAGTAAATCTGAAACCTTTTTACTGCACTCCCAGTAAATTTTATTGGGAAATCCAAGTAAATTTTACTGACGCCGCAGTAAATTTCAAACCTTTTTACTGTACTCCCAGTAAATTTTATTGGGAAATCCCAGTAAATTTTATTGGGAAATCCAAGTAAATTTTACTGACGCCGCAGTAAATTTGAAACCTTTTTACTGTACTCCCAGTAAATTTTATTGGGAAATCCAAGTAAATTTTACTGACGCCGCAGTAAACCTTTTCTTCGTTTTTCTTCGATCTAACGCAGAAAACTCTCAAAAATTTAAATAAAAAATATGTAATAAAAGTCGACATTCATTTCACAATACATTTAATAAAATCGTTGTATAATGCTTGTAACAAAACGCTTACTATTTGTCTCTATGACAAGGTAAAAAATCGCTCCCGTATCCGGATTTCCCTGCAAAACTGAATAAGGCTGACAGAGTCCAGTGTTTGAAATTGTTGAATCAACATTCACGTCTTTCTAAGTAAAAACAAAAGAAAATAACTAAGTTAAATAACATTTTTTTAAATAAAATCAGGATATATAGTTTTTATCCCTCTCAGAAACTCAGAAATTATTTAATTTTCTGAGACTTTCAACAATTAAAATATTGTATGGCTTTCCTAATACTTACATTTGAAAAATTTTTAAATTAAGGATTTATTCCCAAGTTTTCCCTTATCTTTTTTTTATTGACGGATGACGTTATATTTCTCGATTCGAAGTGATAGGGCACATATAATTTTGAGCTCATCTGAAAAAGATTTTGAATAAATATTTCGTATTTTATTTTCGTAACTATCTTTATATTACCATTAAAAAAAACCTTCACTAGAAGTTCCCAATTTTTTGAAGAAAAATTCTTTGTGGTTCAATATTTGTAGAAATGATTCGTCAGCTTTTTCAAAAAACAATTTGAAATCAAGTTTTATCTGAAAAACAAAATTATTGTGCATTAAAAAAACTAGTAATATAAGAAAAATTGTGAAAAATACATTCTAATATATTGCATTTGCAAGCCACTTTTATACCCCGCTCCTTGAAAAATTGCTTATTGGCAAAACATTGAAATTTAGTAAAATTATGAAAAAGGAAATTCGAGTATTTCCGAAAACTCCGCACTCAATACTATTATAAAATAAACAATCACAAAACGGAGCTAGAATAATGAAAAAAACGTTTTCGCATGCCTACCCGTGTTCGCAAATGAAACATGAAAATCTAATTAAGTTTTTCGTGTTAAAAATTCGGGATAAAAAGTGTAGAAATTCACTTACCTGAGCACTTATCAACGATCTCCTGTTTAACTCCTTCCTTTTCGAGGAAAATTCTTAATTCTCGCACTTGTTTTTCACGCATTTCACTTGCGCACTGTATTAAAAATATCTGTCAACAATGACTTTCACTTGAAGAATGACGAGAATCTGGCTCTCCAAAGCTGATGTGTTTCGAAATTTACTCGGATTCCCAGTAAAATTTACTTAGAATCCCAGTAATTTTTTTTTCTCGTAAAAAATATTGCGTGACGTAAAAATTGTAGTGTTACCAGAAGTTGTAGGTTATTTTTTTGAAAAACTTTTCACTTGATCATTATGCGGTTGGAAAAAAATATTTTATTTACATTAATAAAAAAATTCTCGTGTGCTAACGTCGGAGAGATAGATTTAATTTTGATAGATACAAAAATAGTGAGACAAAAATACTGAGACAAAAATAGGAACAAAAAAAGTTTTGTAAAGTTTCTACACTTGGTGTCTAGTTACGAGTTGGAAAACGAAAAAACATCTAAAAGAGAATCAGTGGGTCGATTTGGTTAACATTTCTAAAAGATAGTTAGTGTCTGCTATTATTATTATTGACATATTTTGTAAGGAAACATTTAACAACGTAAAAACTCCAAAGAAATTGCAAAAAAAATCGTGAAAAACCGCTTGAAAATATTCTAAAAGTTTAGAAAAAAATTTCAGGCTGATCTTTATGGTGCAACGTAATTAAAATAATACAAAAAATTGAAAAAAAAAAACAGGAAGCAATAAATGTTATGTAAAGGTTTATTTGCAATTATGCGTACAAAATTTAAAGCTGGTCACCCAAAAGCAAATCAAATAGAAAAAAGTGTTTACTGGGGATCCCAGTAAAATTACTGGGGATCCCAGTAAAATTACTGGGGATCCCAGTAAAAGTACTGGGATTCACAGTAAAAATTACTGTGATGCCTAGTAAAAATTACTGTGATGCCTAGTAAAAATTACTGTGATGCCTAGTAAAAATTTAGAATATTTGCGGTAACTTAAGTTTTTACTTTCTTATACGAAGTACATAGTAGGTGAGTCGATCACCAAAAATCAACTTTTGGTAAAAATCTGTGAGCAATACTGGAAGTTACGAAAACGGCGCCTTTTTAAAAATCAAAATTTCGTTTTTAGCAGTTTACTCCGAAACTATGTATTTTTCAGTAGTCTGATGATAACAAAGGTTGGGACGTAGATTTCGTATAAGAAAGTCAAGTGCTATTCGCATCAGATTTTTCTTTAGTTATTAAAGTTCGCACTCTTTTTTATATTTATATATCTTTTTAAAATATTAACAACTGTACGTTTCAGAAAACTACACGAAAATATATTTTTTTTAACTTAGTCGCATTACGTAACTAATACCATAACAGTTGCTTTACATGTTATCTTGAGGTTCTTACCTCATACACATCACGACAAATTTACTGGGATCAAACAGTAATGAGTCATAATCAGTGAGAAATTTTTGGAAGACTGGAACAATAAAATTTACTGGGACGAAATCAGTAATTTCCCAGCAATAGTTCACTTGATTTTCAGTAATTTTTACTGTTTTTTCAGTAATTTTTACTGTGTATCAGTAAATTTTACTGGGAAAACAGTAAAAAATAATTTTTACTGTTTTTCCCAGTAAAATCCCAGTAAAATTTTACTGGGAAATTTACTGGGAAAAGGCCGTCTGGTTTAGAGTGTAGGTGATAAAATGAATACTAAGGACGAAAAAATATATAAAAAAAAGATTTCCTGATTAAAGTGAATAGGTATTTTGAAAGGAATATTTTGTTTGCTAACCCTTTTGTGTGTATCTTTGATATTTTGTTTAAGTAAATAAGGTTTAATTTATTCTGTTAAAAGCATAAGTGATGCGCGATGATGCGGCATTGAAGTCTTTCGTTTTGGTTAAATGTTCTTCTGTTCGGTCGCCTCTTGTTTCTTTATTCCTCTGTAACTTGTTCTGGTCAATGTTTGATTTGTTAAGAAAACACCTAAAAATAGGCATATAGGTGGACTTATACCAATATAAGTCCGAAACTTTTTACTCAAATATGCAGTTGTTTTATTTTTCTTTCTTTCATTTTTAAATTTTTATTCTGTTGTTATTTTATTGTGTTGTTCCTACTTCTGTTATTGTGTTATGTTAGTTAGCAATTTATGTATACATTTCATGTTAACCTTTTCATCGTCGTAACCAGATGACCATAACACTTTTACAATAATCATTCACACGATGAATTTAAAGAATGGGATGAAATATTATATTTCTATGGATGATCTTCTCCCGTGCTTTTCTTGTCTTCAATTCTGTACGTTCTTTTTATTTGGTCATAATGGTGCTATAATGGCGAGATAGTTAAAGTAAATGTTTGTCAAATAAACATAAGACTTTGAGTTGGCGCATTTGATTTTTTTTTTTTTTTTGTATTTTTGGTGCGATGCCGCACAATATTTCTTCTCAATGATGAAATGCGACTTCATATGCTATGACGGTGATCATAATAATCATTCTTATGATGAAGATGATGATGATTTAACGATGGTTATGGAGTTCAGGTGTTTAGATTTTAGTGAATGTGATGAAAAGTTTTTAACAAATATTTAATATTAAACATATCGATGGGTGGGTAATTGATTGGTGATAATAGTAAACAGAAGATAGGAGTGAAAATTGAAAATGAAGAATAATAAATTAGTGACTGGTTTTTATGTTGTTTGACAATCGGGCCAAAGGAATTTGGTTTTGTAAACTTTATGAAAACTGGTAAAATTGATGGTGTATATACATTTTGTATCATATGAAAAAAAACGACGGAAAATAATACTTTCGATTTTTTTATCTACGAATTAATTACTGGAATGTTATCTTGTAAACATTATCTATCGTGTAAGACTACATTGGAAAGTCGGACTAGGCCTCTTCAATTGAGGTTTCTAACAACTATCACCTAATTGAATTGCAATATTTAAAAATTTGTTGTTGCAAACCGATAACAGGAATAGTCGTGATAACAGTCCAGACCAGTGATGTCCAGCTTACGTGTGTTGAATTACGACTACTCGGATTTTCTTTGTCTCTTATGCGTCGGTCACACGACGCTGTTTTGCCAGCGCTAGTGGCTGTTTGGCTGTTAGAGGCCGTTTCAGCAGCACCGTGTGAACCCTAGTGCGTTGCTACTACCAGCAGCAGCGTGATGATTTTAGCAGCGCTAGTGAAGTAGAGACCGTTCTACTTTGCCAGCGCTACTAGGGATCACGTGACACTGTCAGATGGTTTCTGAGCTGTCAAAAGTCTTATTTTACGTTTATTTATTTAAATTTGTATGTTTTATTATAGAAAAAAAATAATATCACGGTATCATGGAAGCAAAGTGGAACGCAGACCAAATATTAAAATTTTTCGAAGTGTATGAAAAATACGAATGTTTATGGGATGCTTCTTCAGCGTGTTACTTAAAAAGAGATGTAAAACATGCGGTACTGGACAGAATCCTTCATGAAAATCTTCCAGATTCAAATGTCAAACCACTGTTTTGCTACTAGCCAGCGCTACTAAAGTATAAATCGTGAGAAATCTCTCAGTACGCTGGGTGCTGTTGCTATGTAGCCAGCGCACTAACCAACAGCAGCCAGCGGCTGGCAAAATAGCGTCGTGTGACCGCGGCATTATTGAGATAGTAGCGCAAAAAAAATTGCGACATGTGGGTTGGGCCACTCTTGCTCTCAACGCCTCATATATACTCGTATATACGCCTGGGTGATAGTGACGAGGCAAAAGGCGCGTATATAAAGCGCGAATTTTCGCATTATAGTGGTTTCAGGTTGCTGATCACGAATCTGATGTTGGAATTTAACAATTCAAAGCAAAACGTCCTATAGCGCCTGTTTAGACGCGACGTGATTTCGTTTGTTTCGTTAAAGTTGGATGGCGCGGGGTACTGTGGGAATGACGATAGGAAAAGACGAACGAAAACTAAAATTCCCACCTTGAAAATAAAGCGGAACGGTGCCTGATTGGTTGTTAAGGTGTTTCGTTGCTATGCATTTCGTTGCTATGGTTTTAAATATTTTGTCAAGTGTAATTGTTGTTTGGTTTTTCGATTATAATTGTTTTAGCGACTGTGATTATTTAGCGGAGATAATGTCATTGTGGAATAAAGTGTAAACATTGGAATTAATCCAATTAGGTCAATAAAACTCTTAACACGTTGGCTACCATGTGAGTCACCGGTGATCACAGCGTAAGTGAAATAAGAGTGCGTTTTTTTTGGCTGGTAGCCAACGTGTTAATACAAGAAATGTAAACTAACTTGATCCGAAGATTCCATTTTCGCGCATTCCAAAAGGAACCAAAATACGTTCGTTAAAAATCTGCGTCTAAACACGAACGAAAAAGAGAAGCGGAAAAAGGAGAGTAAATAGCTGGTCGTGTAAACAGGCTCATATGGATGACACAAATATCCTTTCATTCATTTTTTCTCGAGAAAATTTTTCGGGGTTTTCGGATTGGGGATTTCGAACCCCAGGAAAGGTCGTGGAAAAATAACGTAAATACACAATTCTGCTCGGAAAAATAACGTAAATACACAATTCTGCTCGGAAAATTACCTGGGTGCGACGAACGTGGCTCGGTCTGACTACTACAATGAAACCTGTATAAGTCGCATTCGCACAGGACCAGGAAATTTGAAAGATAAGAGCAATGTGCTCAAGCACCATTAAATGAGCTTTTCTGAAATATCTTTGAAATGTGCAAAATGTTTCTTAATTAGAGAAGAAAACCAGTAAATTTTAACTGGAACACTGATTAATTCATAAATTTGTTATGTTTTTAGTTAAGATTCCGACATGTGTAACAACTATATGTAATCTAGCAACAAAGCTATTTCACACTCCGGCTACAATGCTGAAATTGGCTTCCAGCCATATGTTATGGATTAATATTTCATAGAGGTGTCTGTAAAATTTGTTTAAACACAAAAATATTACTATATTTATGGCAGGATTATGATTGGACAGTCGTTGGCAAAATCAATTATGTGGCATGTTGACAGATTAAATGTAATTATACATGGCGATTAAACTGGATGTAATTAAGTACTTTTGCATGATCTACCATTGGTCTTTATTACCCTATAGTTGCAATATATGAACCAGTTTCCATCAGGTATTAACCGCCTAAGTGCTCGAATCAAAGCAAATGTTTCGACTCGATTATGAACAAATTGCTCTTTTCACTTCTAGAAACGAGTAAATGTAATTACTTGAAGTTGAATATGACTATTAAGAGCAATTTGCTGTGAAGAACATTAATATTCGTTACGATTATGTTTCATTAATATTCTAAGTTTAGTTTCATTGCAATTTGTACACTTTGGCATTATGACTATATGCGGCCGGAGGACGAAATTTGTTTAATGTTGATCTCTTATTTTGATATTGCAGTCAGTTAAATTGTACAAATAAGCATACATTAGTTTTAATAATAATTTGTATTGTAACTTTTAATTTAATAATTCTTCTTTTATTGAATTTTCTTTGTGGATGATTGCGGTTTTCACCAGAGGTGTAAGGAAAAACTGAACACATTAGCGGTGTCGGTAATGAACCAGTGGCCTGGTGTGCGATTAAGGGTGACAGAGAGCTGGGACGAGGATAATCTTCATGGTTCTGAATCATTACACTATGAAGGTCGAGCTGTTGATATAACGACTTCGGACAGGGATCGGAGTAAATATGGAATGCTAGCACGATTAGCCGTGGAAGCTGGATTCGACTGGGTTTACTATGAAAGTCGAGCGCATATTCACTGTTCAGTTAAATCAGGTAAGTCAGTACCGCATGCAGACATTTTTTTAAATTTAACGTTATGGAATTTCAAACATTTCAGTGTTGAGTTTTTATCTCTGTTAAAATTATTATTATACTCTAAATGGCATATCATATTGGAGTATATTAGAATTAATATTCCATTGGTAACGCATCGTATCAATCGTCAGACACAAAAATGAACTACACCAGGGTATTTGGGATGGCGATCATTTCTGTATGTCCATTCGTCTGTCTGTTCGTCCGTCCGTTAACACCATAACTTTCGAAAGGATTGAGCTAGAGACTTGAAATTTTGTATAGTTGCGTTTCTCGAAAATGGCGAGGCTAAGTTCTTGAGGGGGCAAAATCGGACCGTTCTCTTCCCCCCTCTCCCATACAAATGGATTCTATCATAAAACTCTCTCTGTGCATAGTTTCAAGTGTCTAAAAATAGATCGAACCTCTTGAATTTTTTTTTTAGTATAACACGTGGTGTTCATGAATATGTAGAGGAAATTCCTAGAAGTCAACGTGAATCCATTTTGGTTTCGATGGATTCCATTTTCAGGATTTGATGATTTCATTCTATCCCCGAAGCAATTATATTCTTCATCGGACTATGTTCCTTTATTTGGCTCAACTTCTTTTAAGTTCAACGTCAAAAACCAGAATAAACCTTTGATTGTATTTGTAATAACCACAGGTACAATATTAAGTTAACCGTAAACTGTTGGACGTTCATTTTATTTTTTGGTTTGCTCTAAAATATGTAAAAATTCTGGAGTTTCTCATTCCATCTTCGTGTATGTACATCATATAGAGTTTTGCCGGGGTTAACATAATGCATTATAAAGTTATAAGCTTAAATAATAAAGATTCAGAATGGAATCCGAGTTTAAAGATGTGCATCCAGTTCCCAGATATGAGCGAGGAACATGGCATACCTACCAATCTTTTAATATATGTGAAAAGCGAAAACAAAAAAAAAACACAAAAAGAAATAAAAAAAAATTAGTATGGTAGCCCAATCTAAACTGAAAACGCCTCTCTATATCACTTTTTTAACAAGATTCATCCTCTTCTTTGAATGGTGAATGCAACGAAAGCGAGATTTCCTATACACAATCAGATTTTCTGTCTACTAATATATAGAAATCGGATAGTTTGTAACAAGGAAAATGGCAAAAGATCGAAAATGGAATAACTTTCGCAATTGAGGAATTCCTCGGCTTTTTTATACACTTTTTTTATAGGCAGACGAAGGGCGAACGAGAGTCTTTTCCTAAAGCCAAAGAAGGTAAACTTAAAGAATTGATCTCAACAAATCGTGGTCATATCTTAGCTGAATGTAGCGGGCGGCTCCTATCAAAAGGAGAAAAAGGAGAATAACGTAAAATTATTAGAAGATGGTTATCGTTTGTCTGCTTTGAGGAAGATCTTTAATGGTTTTTGCTACACGAAGGCGCTTGTACGCTACACGATATACACAAAGATTTATATTCTTGACTTGTTTTTCTAGATATTTCTAAAGAAAAAAAAATTCTTTTGTATTAATACAATACTATTGGTAACTGTAGGGTCCTCGGAAACATTTAATTTTTATTGGGCAAAAAGGGATGAGGCACAAGCCACAATTATGTTGGAAACATGGCTGCGAACGAATTATTAGCAGTCATGTTTTATGGCAGCTGACATTTTCAGAATCCTATTAGTAATTCATATTATTCATTTAAAAGGACTTTTTTTTATATGATTTGGACTACTGTCGAAGCATTGATGTTTTTTTTAGTGTGGGTCTTCCTATATGTTAAAAAAATATAGCTTTAATCATTATTAACCTAATAATACGGCTTATAACTCGCTATTCCTTGCTTTAAAATTCACAGTTCTTATACTCTATATGATATATCATGTAGAAGTATTTTGGAGTTAGTATACCGTCTGTAACGCATCGAACCTATCATTGAACACCAAAATGAATTACACTAGGGTGTTGGTAATGACCAAATATTTTGATCTCCGCATGTCTGTCCGTCTGTCTGTCCGTCTGTCTGTCCGTCTGTCTGTCCGTCTGTCTGTCCGTCTGTCTGTCCGTCTGTCTGTCCGTCTGTCTGTCCGTCTGTCTGTCCGTCTGTCTGTCCGTCTGTCTGTCCGTCTGTCTGTCCGTCTGTCTGTCCGTCTGTCTGTCCGTCTGTCTTTTAGTCTATCTGTCTGTCTGTTTCTCCGTCAACATTATAACTTCCGAAAGCACTGAGCTAGAGACTTGTATGGTTACGTTCCTCGTAATTGGCGAGACTAAGCTCTTGAACGCACAAAATCGGACCACTCCTTCCACCTCTCCCATACAAATTCAATACTTTTTTTCCATTTTCTCGAAAGCGGTGAGTCGTATTGAAAAATTTATGAAGATAAAAAGTGTTTTTTTTAGAATATGATTTTACATAACCGTTTCATACATCAAAATCCAATCGAACCACTCCTTACCCCCTCTTCTATACAAATGGATTTTTTTGAATAAACATTTTTTCTGTCATCATATAGAGTATTTGAGGGTTGGTCCTGGCAATTGTAGCTTTCCTTATGTTTAATTTCAAAATTATGAATAAATTGTTTTCACTTTAAGGAAAAATTTCCCAAAAATTTTAAACACAGCAAAAGTTTAAATTTTTTTTAAATCAAGGTCGTAGTTAGGCATGCGCCAGCTACATTGCTACGAAACACAATGCACAAGAAATCTTTAAACGCAATTTAGGAGAAATTTTACTAAATGTTTCCTAGGAAAGCTAAATTTTGCCCGTGGAATTTGTTCCCAACGTATTGAAAATATTAAAGTCATGTAGCTGTCAATTTTAGTTTTTGTTGTTGTAAAATTTTCGAACCAAATTCGAAGAAGCTTTAAAAAACTAACATCCTTTTGCTAATTCAGTGTCTTTTGTCTTTAACAAAAATTCACCGAAAAATCGGGGCAGAAAAATCAACGGATATTTGGGTTTTGTTTTGCAAAAACCTTAGGTATCCGTGGCTAGGGGAATTCCACTATATCCTACAAAATGATTAACCCTAAAGAAATTCAATAAAATTTCAAACTATTGAAGTTGACCGATTAACCTCTTTGGTGAAATACGAGGTGCCCTCGAAGCAGATAAAAATGTTTTCGTTCAACTTGAACAAATTTGCCTCAAATTTACATAATATTCATAGCCATAATATGCAATAACATACGTTTTTGATTAGATATGATCGTAAAATTAAAAATATCAGTCGTGATCAACACAAAACTTCCCACTGCAATATTTAGTTTCGGGAAAAATATCTAAAATATAATATTTTTTCAAATGTCTCGAAAACCGTTACACATACGTTGAAATCGTTAAAGACAAAATGCAGAATATTTAATTTCCTTTAAATTTGTTTTTATGCATTTTTCAATAAATTTCAAAATACTTAATTATTGAATCTTGAGAACCGTTAGAGGTAAAAAAGATATTTGAATCTTGAGCACCGTTAGAGGTACAAAAAAACCGTTAAATCAACCGTTAAAGTAGACCATTTCATATCCTTTAAATGTTGTTATATTCATTTTATTTCAAAAGCGCTTAACCCCCGTCGCACACTTCAACTAAGCTATGTGAGCGAGGCTAGCTATAGTTACATAGCCTAGCTGGGTTAGCTCACCTCGTTGCACACTTGAGCTAAGCTACGCGGCGATATTTACGGTAAATATATGCATTTTTCCACTTTATCTGCAGCCATTTTTAAAAATAAATTATTTAACGCGATTGAAAATATTCCGCAAAAGAATTCAATTTTCACGTTTTCCTTACACTTTTATGTCCACAAAATACTACACTTTTGCAAACACCGATTCTACACTGTATAACGCCGAAAATATTTATATGTGAGTGTCAGCGATGCCAGCGAAGTCGTTCGCGTAGTTGAGGTCTGAACTACGCGAGCGAACTTAGTCCCCGTCGCCCATGACTACGCGATGTAGTTTCATAATTTCGCTGAAGTGAGCGGTCACCAATGCAAATGCTAAGGATTTTACTTTCAGCGAGAAACTTAGCTCACGTAGTTGAGCTCGCTCAGCTGAAGTGTGCGACGGGGGTAAGTGTCGAGTTTTTTTTTTTCAAAAAACTGTATCTAAAAAAATGTATGGGAGGTACCCGTGTATCGGAGCTATCGTTAACCTTTTCAAAATTCGATAGAAAACTACGATTTTTGTAAAACTCATTTACAAAAAATTTCAAGTCGGTAGGTCAACTATTAAAACGGACAGACAGATAGACAGATGCACGGACATCCTCATAATTTTGACTGAAACGGATTTCGTACTGATCAGAAATTTTCTATCTGCCCCGGTTTTCTATCTACCCACGGTCTCCGTCATGATAACAATACTTTCCCTCTATAGCAAAGCAAAGTAAATATATTGTTGCATCAATGATTGACATAAATTCCTAATAATACAATTGAAAAAAATGTTGAATATTTTAATAGGAGTTTTCGAATAATAGATTCACCTTTGTGTGTTTTTTATGAATTTTTTGTATTGTTTTTTTGTTTTTCGATGATTCGGTTACACATATGTTTAGTTGATGATAATATTTGAAATTCAAATTTTTATTTTATGGAAAAATGACAATCAAAAGCGAAAGGGTAGTTTTATGTCCGAAAGTTCTGACATTGACTTTAGAAAAATGCATTTAATTGTATTTGTTTTAAGATAACTATGTTCTTTGATCATTTCGTTTTTTATAACGCAACATTTTTAGCACTCTAAAATATTCTGCGCAAAAAATACGGATTTGTTTTTGTTCTTCCTTCGGAATTCTTATTCCCGCTTATCTTAGTGGGCTAAAATTTTGTATTGCAATTTTTATACTTGTAAAAGGAACAGATAGTTACGTCCGGGTTTAACCTACTTTACGAGCAATTTAATATACAACTAATGATTAAATATAGTGTATTTATCACACATCTCTATAAGATATTTAAAAAAAACATTTTAATCAAGTTTTAAGAACGGCTGAAAAACTATACCTTGAACTGGTCGGTATTCAGCCTTGGAAATTATTTTAAACAGCCGGAAATCGATCAAGACCACAAAAATGTTGCATTTTTCTGAGTGCATCAGCCGATATAGTTGTATGGCTTTAGAAATGTTTTCTCCCTATTCACCGAACCGAAGCACCGATTTTCTGTGGCGTAAACAACTGCAAATTTTGTACATATGTCAATGAGGTTTCAGAAGAATTTTCATACCATATTATCAGGGGAAATTTTTTTTTGAATTTTTTAAACTCAATTTTGTATTGCGTAAGTATCCGGGTATGTGACTTTTGTCCGGAGATTTTTGCCCGGGAAATAAATGGACATTTGTCCGGAAGTTTCTGGTTAAAAGTCCATTTTATTTTGAGACTTTTGGCCGGAATTTATTTATTTTTGTCGAGAGATTTTTCATCCGGAAAAGATTGACTTTTATCAGGAAAAAGTGGATCTTCGTTTTCCACTTCTTTTTGAAATTTCTCCTTCTTTTTACCACCGCTCCTGGATATCTTTTTAAGCGATCTCCAGCAGATAAATTGTTTTACCGCAAGATCGTAGGTCAACCACTGAAGAGACATTTGACAATGAAGTTTTCAGGGCTGACCCATCTAAGTTTTTAATAGAATTAAATCTATGCTATTTGTGTCTTTCTGTCTGCTAGCTTATAACTTAAGAACCACTGAACCGATTTGGACGAAACCACTATATAGGACCAAGTTTTTATACCCGTATGGTGAAACCAAAGGGTATATTAACTTTGCCTTACCGTTTGTAACGCCAAGATCCCGTCATCACATACAAAAATGAATTACACCAGTGTGTTTAGAATGATAAAAAAAATTGAATTTTCCATGTCCGTCCGTCTGTCCGTCCGTCCGTCTGTCCGTCTGTCCGTCTGTCTGTCTGTCTGTCTGTGGCGCGGATTGCGGGCGCACGGATTGAGCTAGAGACTTGAAATTTTGCGCAGATCCGTTTTTCGTAAAATGCGAGGCTAAGTTCGTTAATGGGCAAAAATGGAACATTAGGGGGGGTACCCCCCATACGAACGAAAACGGTTTTTGTGAATATCTCAAAAACGGTGCATCTTATCAAAAAAGTCCAAGAACAAAAGTTATTTAGGATATGATTCTACATAAAACTCCCATACATCAAAATCCGATTGGAATAAATTTTAAAAATTGTTATTGGCAAGTTTGACTTCAAAGTGGAATTTTGGTACAACTGTTCGAATTTTGATACGAATATCACCATACGGGTCTCCAATGATTGCCAGATTGGCAATTATAGCTTTCGTTATGTTTAGTAATAAAGCAGATGTGATTTAGGAACCAAAAGTCCCGCATTTTTCTTGCCTCTCGCGTTCTACCACCTGAAAAAAAGTGGGCAGCCACAGAAAACATTTAAACCTACTTAAATACATCTCGTTTGATGAGAATGTTGATACTGTTATATTCTTTGCGAGACAGGAAATTAAGAAAGTTATAAGAATAATAAGAAGCTTTAGACTATAGCAGATTTTTTTAAGAACTGCGTTACAAAGAGTGTGGAGGGGGGAGGAGGGGAGGCCAAATTCACTAGGAACAAAAATACGTATAATACGTCAGGGAAACATTTTAATTTGGTGTACGAAATGCTAGTGGAATTATAAATTTCCTAGAGACACCATGTTCCCAAGTAAACAAATAATGCGTAAAGTGGTCGTGGCGACTTTAACATCGAATCTTTATGGTTGCGACGACTACTTTACGCCCTATTTGGTTACTTGGGTTACCTCCTCTATACCTAAAGGGTCCATTTTCCCCTAAACATTTTTTTCTCACTAAAGAGCAATTCGTATTAACTCCACAATAAAAAGGCAAACTTCAAAACCACATAACGCGATATTCAAGAAACTTCGTTGGTCCATCATTTTAAAAATACGAACTCGACACATTATTTAATACATATGTATAACCAGCGGATAGTATCCTTTCGATCTGACAATGAGTGCAAAAAATAAATGTATCTCGCACATCTTTCATCGATGAATACCAACAGCATCTACTTAAATCGTTTCCGTCACGGAGTGCGTTTTTTAATTAAAGGTTTCAGTGGGGCTGCGAATTTTTTTTATGTCCGATCTTCGCATGGCTTCTACGATTCTCGAAGTTATTTAAAACTCCTTTGGCATTTCGTATCTCATCATATTATGTATGGAATGGAATGATTTCCATTCACTTCACATATTAGCCGCGGTGTGTATGCACGGTTGAAAGGCCAGACGGCAAGCACATATTGGCTCCTTAATGCAAAGTTATTCTCAGGTATTCGTTTAAGGAATACACATTTATCGATGATCGCGGCCGTCAGTTTTTCAATTAGAACGACATGAAAATTCAGCCCTCAGGGCTAATATTGTAAATTAGTAGGGTCCAGACCAAATGTACGTGTTGTCGGATTGACACTTACAAAAGAGTTTTGCGCAGCCTACCACACACGATATACGAAGGTGATGAAGCTTGGCGGTACACTCTGTCTGATGGTTGTTCATCATGTCATGTAATTTTCATTTTAATTATTATCATTGCAGCAGCAGAGACGAGAGACAGTTTTTGCTTAACTTATTGGAAATTTTACAAGTATGTGTGTTTTTTCCCCAACAAGCAAATTATCAGATTTTTGAACTCATTTCAACAAAAAAATGCTGCCCATTTCGCCTTAGTGACAGGCTAGTAACTTTTCACAGATATGTGACTTAAACGTTTGAAATTCAACAAGAAATCGCTAAAAATATTTGAGCTAAATTTCGTTGGTGCAAATGGCACTTAATGAACAAACTCACTTATATTACAGTAATCCCCCGCTATACGGACGCTCGTTTTACGGAAATTCGAAGTTACGGACATGACTAATATAGGAACAAATTCGCTATACGGATAAAAAAAATTCGCTATTACGGACAAAAAAATTTTTTTTTTGAATCACAGAAAAAAATCAAGAAAAAGTCTTCCATAATTATGTTGTATTTATTGTAAATGTACAGACTTAATTTCTCCGAAATTTCTGACACATTTTGTGTATACACAAAAGAGAATTAAAAAAAGGCAATAAAAAACTGCAGTGCGGTGTATTTTTAAAAAAATTATTTGCTATTCTTAAAGGTAGAACCTGAATCGTACGTCGATGCGTCCGTCATGCGTGCGTTCGGTTGACAGTTCGAGTAGAATCAATGGGCTGCTATGAGTACTCCCCTAATAATACGTTTTCCGATGCGGCAACCGCATAGAGTAGGTCGAATTTCTACTTTTACATGCGGCAACGCACGGAAATGTCATTTCGCAAAAAAGTTTGTTTACGATTTAAGCAATTTAAGTATGGAACAAATTGAAAGTAATTGTTTCGATGATAAACTAATAGAAGAAGTGCAAAACAATGAATTAACTCCAGATTCGTTGCCGCACCCAACTGTCACCGCATCGAACTGTCAACCGGACGCACGCATGACGGACGCATCGACGTACGATTCAGGTTCTAGCTTAAGCGAGAACTACAATTGGGCAGAGGCAGCAGCAGGGGCAGAAGTAGAAGCAGCAGCAGAAGCAGAATCTGCTTTCTGTCCCACAATGAAATTTGAATTCTGACGAAACTAGCAGAAACCTACGTAGAAACAGCTACGTTTTTCTGTCCGCGGCATGATTTGTCCCATAATATTTTGTTGGTTTTAACATATTCAATTGATTTATGCTCCATTTCAAGTAGTATAAATTTTTATACCCGTATGGTGAAACCAAAGGGTATATTAACTTTGCCTTACCGTTTGTAACGCCAAGATCCCGTCATCACACATAAAAATGAATTACACCAGTGTGTTTAGAATGATAAAAATAATTAATTTCTGCATGTCCGTCCGTCTGTCTGTCCGTCTGTCTGTCCGTCTGTCTGTCTGTCCGTCTGTCCGTCTGTGGCGCGGATTGCGGGCGCACGGATTGAGCTACAGACTTAAAATTTTGCGCAGATCCGTTTTTCGTAAAATGCGAGGCTAAGTTCGTTAATGGACAAAAATGGACCATTAGGGGGGGTACCCCCATACGAACCAAAACGATTTTTGCGAATATCTCAAAAACGGTGCATCTTATCAAAAAAGTCCAAGAACAAAAGTTATTTAAGATATGATTCTACATAAACCTCCCATACATCAAAATCCGATTGGAATAAATTTTAAAAAATCTTATTGGAAAGTTTGACTTCAAAGTGGAATTTTGGTACAACTGTTCGAATTTTGATACGAATATCACCATACGGGTCTCCAATGATTGCCAGATTGGCAATTATAGCTTTTGTTATGTTTTTTTTCTATAATTATATAGTTTTCTCATTATTCTAGTGGTTAAATAATTATTTTAATATATTATACTAATCTGTTTCGTATTACGGATTTTTTTGGTACGCATCTATCTATTTTTAATACGATCTTATACTGAAATAGGTTTCGTTTTACGGATTTTCGATATACGGACAGTTTCCGTAGAACGCATCCCGTCCGTAAAGCGGGCGACTACTGTACTTAAATTACTTAAGATAGCAAATTGCCTTAAACACTTGTGAGATTTTCTGAATAAATATGAAATGCGTCGAACAACGCCAACATTGAAACAGTACTGATAGACGATTTATTAGATTTATTTCGTGATTTCCGATAGTTGATAAAGTTATTTCAAGGAAATCTCTTGTTATTTTTATACCCGTATGGTAAAACCAAAGATATATTAACTTTGCCTTACCGTTTGTAACGCCAAGATCTCGTCATCGCACACAAAAATGAATTACACCAGTGTGTTTAGAATGATGAAAAAAGTTGAATTTAGCATGTCCGTCCGTCTGTCCGTCTGTGGCGCGGATTGCGGGCGCACGGATTGAGCTAGAGACTTGAAATTTTGCACAGATCCGTTTTTCGTAAAATGTGAGGCTAAGTTCGTTAATGGGCAAAAATTGACCATTAGGGGGGGTACCCCCCATACCAACGATAACGTTTTTTCCGAATATCTCAAAAACGATGCATCTTATCAAAAAAGTCCAAGAACAAAAGTTATTTAGGATATGATTCTACATAAAACTCCCATACATCAAAATCCGATTGGAATAAATTTTAAAAAATCTTATTGGAAAGTTTGACTTCAAAGTGGAATTTTGGTATAACTGTTCGAATTTTGATACGAATATCACCATACGGGTCTCCAATGATTGCCAGATTGGCAATTATAGCTTTTGTTATGTTTTTAAATTATTTTTTTATTGCCCAACAAATCGCAAATTTTTGGAATTTCTTAAATTTTTTTTTTTTTTGCATCCTTATTGTGATTTCACAAAATTTACGAATACCCTAGCAAGGGAAATGAACCTAGATTGCTATCACGATGCAACGCCTGCTGTTGATTGATTGCAATAAACCTTTCAAATGTTGCACTTCATTTATGATTCGTGATCTAATAAAAACTGAATGTGCAGCCAGGGGGGAAGAAAATTGTTTCAAAACCTCTAGAGAAAAAAAAATTGTAAGAAACAGGTCAATTTAACGGGATGTATTTTATGGATAGCTGCTAAATATAGCCAGGCATTTATAAAAGCCAAAGCTATTTAATCATACGTTACTTGCAAATTTGCAATATGATTGCACTGTCATTATAAGGTTCAACACACTTTTGTGATGCAATAGCATTGATGATTTGTAAAAAAATTAAGAAATTGCCAATCATTGTTTATACATCACATAATATAAGAAAAGCTACAATTGCCAGAGGTCAATCGTCAAATACGGCGACAGACAAAAGGTTTATTCAAAAACCCATTTGTATAGGAGAGGGGGAAAGGAGTGGTCCGATTGGATTTTGAACGAATGTAAAATTTTTACCTTTATAAATTTTTCAATATAACTCACCGTTTTCGAGGGAAAAACAAAAAAAATGTTTCGTTTGCATAGGAGAGGGAAGGAATGGTTTACGAGAAACGTAACTATACAAAATTTCAAGTCCCTGCCTCAATCCTTTCGAAAGGGTTGGTGTTCACGGACAGACAGACGGATAGACGAACAGACAGAGGGACGGACATTCGAAAATAAAACTCTTTTATCATCCCAAACTCCCTGGTGTAGTTCATTTTTGTGTTCGATGATTGATTCGATGCGTTACAAACGAATCGATGCGATGCATTACAAATGCGTTAAATAACTTTGGCTTTTATAAATGCTTGGCTATACTAAATCTAATATACTTCCATATGATATATCATATTGTGTGGAAAAACCTCAGTCGAAAAAGTTTTCCCTTGAAATTCCCGGAATTTTCCTAGGGCGTGCCCTCTTTAAAACCCGAAACTTGCAAGTTTTTAAATGCTCTAAAAAGCAAATTCATGATTTGTTTTTTTTTTTTTAAATACGAAATTCAGATTTTTCTTGAATTCTATAAGAAAATATAAGATCATTTTGGTTGCACTATAATAATTACTAGCCTTTGTGGGAAAATCTACTACCTTTTAACCCTATTCCTGTCAGGCTGTGAATTTCGAACCAATATAGATGATTTAATACATGTTTTAACGCAAAATCAATTTAACAAAAAAAAATAAAATTTATTCTATATAACAGTAGCGTAGTGACCAATAATAAAATACATTAAATTGATTTTGCGTTAAAACATGTATTAAATCATCTATATTGGTTCGAAATTGAATAGTGACTCACAGTCACAGCCTGACAGGAATAGGGTTAAGGTGTTTTGTCAGATGAAAGTTATGACCATAGATATACTAGATCGCTCGATTTGCTGTCTCAAATGGTCCCATTTCAATACAGTTCAGTGAATCAAAACGAGTCAAGTAAGAGTAAGATAACCGTATGAAAATAAATATAACCCTCTCGTTTAAACCGTGAGCTGTCAAAGGAAAATATACTTTCGGAATGGTGTTGGCGCCTAAAGTTATTTATTTGCGCCTAAAGTTAGTCTCAAACTTGTGAAATTTGAATTTCGCGGCAAACTAAATTTGAATTTCGCGACCTTATACAGTTCAGTGGATGCGTTCAAGTACGATAAAGAGGGAAATACTTTTGGGACCATTTTTCAGCAGAGCTTTTTATGGTGACAGTTGTTCTATGTTAGATAGTTCTGTGGTTATGACACTATTATCGCAAATGAGCGATATTTTGTTTTTGAAAGCTTTCATTTAGCTTGCTTTCGCATCTGTATATTTGTCTGTCAGGGTCAAATCTGTACACATACGTAGCTCCGATGACAGTAAAATATTTTTACTACCTCGTCCTTGTAAGGGAGGGCCCAATTAGGATAACGTGATTATCCTTTTCCTCAAATTTTCCGGGAAAAAATCTCAACCGGGAGTTTTTGGGGCCGCTGAATCCGATTCTGATGTTAAGAAGTCCGTAAGGATGACGGAAGGTCCTGCAAGGATAACGTGATTGTCCTTTTCCTCAAATTTTTTTTAGAAAAAATCTCATCTGGTGGTTTTTGGGGTCGTTGAATCCGGTTCTGGAGTCAAAAAGTACGTAAGGATATCTCAGAGGCAAGGATATATCTGTGGTAATAAGTGAAAGTAGCTTAAGTCGATTTTCAAGCGAAGCCAACGTGATCTGTTTGCAAATGCTGGTTGCAAAATTCGTTTCACCTGACAATCAACTTAAGGTCCAGCGTAGTCCAAGTGGTAAAGTACTTGGCCCGTATTCCGGAGGTCGGTGGTTCAATTCCCGACCACTCAACTTGCTTTACGAAATGAGTAGTGATAGTTTCCGCTTGGTGCTAACGTCATCATCGGTTTAGATTGCTATCACGGCCTCTGCTGTTGATGGGTTGCAACGTAAAAACCTTACAAATGTTGTAATTCATCCATGGTTCGCAATCCATATGAAATTGTAGGTGCGAAGCAGGGAAGAAATTGTTGTGAAACCTCAATTGAGGAGGCCCAGGCTCTTCGAGAGCTGTTGCGCCGAGGATGACGAAAATTGACTTAACCTTTAATTGATGAGGTGGGTCCAGTGGACCCACATTGACTTTTCTCTCGTTGCTATCTCTCATGTTTCCAGCATAGTGACTCTGAAATCTTCAGTACCTTCATACAGTATGGTGTTGCATGCGGAGTTAAAAGCACGGATTTGGTATGTGATTAGAACGTAGTGAACGTGGAGCCCATCTCATCATTTACGCATATTTTCACCTCATAAATTAAAGGTTAAGCTACTTTAACTTATTTACCACAGATATATTCCAAGAATAAAAAGTATGTATAAGAATGGCGAAAAACAGGCATTATTTTGGATTTTTAGTCATACTAATCAAACACAAAATGACTTAAAAGGATAAAAAAAAAATTTAAAAAAAAATTGAAAAAAACGTACTAAAAAATGTACTAAAAGGGAAAAAAAATCATTTTTTTGGGCGCTGTGTATTACAAATAAAAACGAGATAAAAGCATAAAAAATAAAATAAATATTATTTCGCTATTAGCACTCAAAAAATTATTTTGTCCGTTTTAGTACTTTTTTTTTGCACGTGTTATTTGAAAATAATAATTTCATATGTAAACCGATTATATATTTTTGGTATTCTTTGACTGCACGATGATATTACGAAATTATCGAATAGGTGTTTACGTGGTTACAGATTTGTAATTCTTACCGTTAAGTTACCTGCTAGGTGCCATCTCCTCCTCTTCTCCTTGATGGTGCGGCTGGCAGCTCCAGACAGTCATCGTTCGGAAGATGGGAATGTGGGATAGATGGATGGATGAATATCTTTTGTGGCCGAATAGCTGGCAGCCTGTTCAAAACAAGAAAGCCGCATTTGGTGTTGTATCATCAATTAGTTTAATTTGACAGGCGCAACCTAAACATGTCAAAACATGGAACGCGTATGCTTTTTTTCTTTCATCTCCTTCTTTTCAATTTACCTTCATATTTTTATTCCTTGTTTTTACCAAATTCATTCTCAGTTTCCTTCTCCCTCACCTTGGGAGATGTGGTTTGTAATCTTTAAACTTCTTAAAATACTCGTATAGATGTACATACCTTTCGGAAATTGGCTCGGTTGGTATAGTTTCGACGTATACGTAATACGATCGGTGGTTTTTTTCAATTCGGATCTCGTTTCAATACCGACCGTCCAATTCATACACAGATTTAACTTTGAATCTCTACCTTTTACATTCAGCTTTTAGCTTCTTTCCGTAAGAAGAAAATCTTTATTCTTATACTTTTATTTCGTTTTATTTAAAGTTTTTTTTTTGTGTTTGACGATGCTCGCGTTCTTTTTAATGAACGAAACACGAACAGATTTTGTTCTCTTAGTCATTTTTCGAGGAGGCTATATTAAACGCATTTGGGCTTGAAGTTTTCGGTACTTTTGATACCATGTTAAGACCAGGTATCTTGTTATGTTATGCGACTCAAAACGCAGCACAAAAGATCATGTTTTCGAGGTTGGGCTATATCTAAGCTTGGTCTATCCGTGTATTGTAGAAGTTCCCAAGTCAAGGCGAAAAATGTGAATAGCGCCTTCATCTGGCTGGGGTTTGTTCTTCAGGTTTCGACGGATGTTATGTTGAAGCCTTAGGATCTACATGCACATAAAAAAAATCTATATATAGATAAGTATGGGAATATATGCTAGTGATAATGATGGCGTTACGTTTTTGTATTAAGTTTTACAATTCTTCTTGTTAAGTGGGATTCCAGTCAAAACAATTAGTTTCTGGTTGGAGAGTGTGAGAAAAAGAAAATCTTATAAATACATCTTAAAGTATCGATTGCAGTAATATTTGAGTTGAATGTGATTTGACTCCTTACATGAATTATTTAATACAGGACGATCATTCATTCCCGGCTTTCCAGCGTTCAGTTTGCGACCCATGGATAAAATTCGTACACTACCACCTTTTGTGTTTCAATGATCAACTGTAAAATTCGTCAAAATTCAGGATCGGAAATGGTATTTGAGAAGCCCTAGGGATGGAAGGCTCGTTTCAAAGTGCATTTGGCTAATCAAATATACATAATGTACATTTTGTATTCATAAATTACTATTTAGTTAAACCGAAAAAAAAGGATTTTCTATCCAAAAATTCCATAGACTTATTTGTTTTCTAATAAGTGATGTTTAAAAGCTAACACGAAAAAATTTATTCTGTTATTATGTTGCGGCAATGTTAAAGGGCCAGCAACGACTATGATCAATGAGAGACAAACGATAGATCGTAAAGAAAAAGTAAACAATATAAAGGTAAAAAAGGTGATAGTTGATTAAATACAATAGGACCTCACACACCGAGGTTTACTGTAAATATGATCAGCTTTAAAGAACAGACCGACAATTCAAGGACCTCATGTAACCTGAGATAACGGAAATAGACTGATGGGTCCCTTGACTTACGTGTGTCTTCGTTTTCTTCTTCTTGTTCTTAGGCTTCATTGCTTTTTTTTGTCATTTACCAAAAAGAAAACCGAAATTTATTAGATCTTGAGTTGAAAATGTGTGGTTTCATTGAACATTGGAAAATTGAAAGGAACAATAAATCAATGGATTTGTTTAAAGTAGGCCTAACCACAGCATGGCGCCATTTTATGGTTTCTTTCAAAAACACAAATCGAATTGATCTTTGGCAAAAGACGGGAAATTTTTATTAAAATGCTGCAATATTTGCACGAATTAGATATGATTAAAGACTTGGTGACATAAACTGAATAAAAGCCACTTTCGATAAAAGCTTGGTTTAATTCTTTAGACAAACTATACAATTTTTCACATGCTCGGTGCTCTAGAATTCCAATTAGAATTCCAACTTTGAGAAATTTTATGCTCTAAAAACATATAGCCAGAAATTATTGTATTTTATTTGGGTGGATCCGGGACGAGATGAGCCAGATGATTGGGAAGGGTGGGGGGGGTGGATGGTTCTGTGTGGTGTGGAAGATTGGCTGGAACAGAACACCAACGAAACGACACATTTTACAAAGAACATATAAGTTGATTTAGACGAAAACTAATAAAGAAATTAAAAATGTGAAATTTTTTAACAGACTGGGGCAAAATATATGTATTTAAGCTTTTGCTAATCTTGAATACGAAATTTAAAAATCCGGGACAAAAGTTTAATTTCCGGCCCGCCGGGACAACATCCTTAAATTCGGGCCTGTCGACGCGTGGTGACCCTAGTTATGGACGATTCTTTAATGATAAAAACTCGTTGGTGGTTGATAAAGACAGCTGAAGGGGGGGTTGAATTTAGTGGGTGAAATTTTTTCCTGCTGGACGACCTGCCCAAAAGTGAAAATCATATCAAAATTCATTCAATCGTTTAAGAGATACCGGAAGAGGGGACCGAGAAGAAAAGAATGTTTTGTAGTTTCATAATAATGTAATTTTTCTAATTTCATCAGACCGTTTATCAGTAATTTCGTTGGATAACTTAACGAACATGGGGGATATTGAAAATAATGATTCCGCCGATTAATTTCCAGTACCAGGAAGACCGAGCCATGCTCGGCGACCTCAAAATCCTACTTTTGCTGATTTTTGGGGAAAAACTAAATTCACATTATCTTTACAGAGCTTTTCCTTTACAGAGTAGTAATTTTGTAAAGTTTCATTAAGATCGGACCACCCAGTTCGAAGATACCAGACGAGGGGTATCGAGGGGAGGGAAAAGTCTGGTTTGTAGTGGGAAAATCGAAAGACCTTAGCCCCCTTAGTGATACTGTAAAGTCTCATTAAGATAGGACCACCCAATTTGAAGATACCAGGCGAGGGGTATCGAGGGGAATTTTCTCAGAGATGAGACCTATCTAGATCGATTCCTTGTCCCTGAAAATCCCTAACCCCCAAGTTTCATGAAAATCGTTAGGCGGGTTTTCGAGATCGTTTGTGCAGACAGACAGAGAGACATTCCTCGTATTATATTATAGGATTATTGATTGTGCTCTTAGCTAAGCGAAACTTTTGGATATTCGATATATTGCAACAAGTCGCATTTTTAAACTCGAATTACCGGCTTTTCCAGGCTTTTCCATCAATTGTGATGCATTTTTCTGCCGTAAACCCAAAATTTCGAAAAAAAAACTTTTGATTTTTATTGTCAAAAGCTTTTGAATGTAGCCAAATTCAAATCTGATGCTGACGATTTCAATCTAAATCTAGTAGATAGAAACTTTATGTGTTCAAAACGACGACAAAATATATTCCATTCAAAGAGTTAAAATAAAAGTTCGAACCTCTAGGATTTTCAGAGTCATTAATTTTTAGATAAGATCTTTTTCTTTCGATTTTGAATCTTATTTTCCTTACTTACGCTTGAAGTAGGACTCAGACGATTATACTTGATGTTGATAGTCGTATTTTAATGTTTCTCTTTTTCGGAACACTACCAGAAGGAGCAGTCACAGATCCACCTTTTTTTTTATTCTACAACCATACGGGTTCTTAAAGTTCTCCTTAGTTTACTGGAAACATCTTCGGTTCTTTTTCTTAAGATTTGTCGGAATTCTCTTGGATTTCTTCGATCCGTGGCCGCTTAGATTATATTGCTGGTTTGTCTTGAACATTAAACGGTTTTTCAAGTTATCTGTCACTTTGGCCATCGTCGTGTTGTCGTAAACTGAGCAAAATGCTGTCGTTTTTCGGTTTTCCGTCCCGATATCAAGCGATCCACGTACACCTTTTGTGAAGAACGGGATGAGGCTTTTTATCTCCTACTGATTGGACTACCTTTTTGGAATCTGGAACTCTTATTAGACTGTAAGGTTGAGGAAGCCACTTTAGAATCGGATACCTTTGGTTTTATTTAAGTTACATGGGAGCTAGATTTAGATTTTTTCCCCTATTGGATGATTTTCTGTAGTTTCGGTTGTCTCGATGTGTTGGTTTTAAGCCAAACTTGTGTGACGATCAAGCAGAGAAAGAATAATGTGTGTTAACCTTTTTGTCGACACTAATTTTTAATTTATATTTATATGGAGAGAAACACATCACCGGATAAGATAAAATGACCATTTAATGGGTTATTAATTTATGGTGCGTGTGTGGTTTTTTTACTGGTTTCGTCTGAATATTTTTCATTTTTTCTCATACAAATTCCTTTCAATACATGGTTAATGAATTCGGATTTATAAGAAGGTAGTGGGGATAAATTTGTTATTTACAGACATTTAAATATTTTAAAAAAGAAGCATAATAAAAAAAATAGATGAGATACAATTTTTTTCTTCAACTGCTTGAAATATATTCATAATTGTATTAAATCTCTAATGTCAATCGAAATTTAATTATAGTTACGTATCACTATTTTTCAAAATTTAAAAAACAAATTATTTTCGTCAATTTATGCGCTTGCATTTACTTTAAGTTCTGTAGAACTATGTAGTTTGTTACACCACTTGAGAAAAAGTGTTTAAAATAATAGAAACATTTGAAAATTTACAAAACCAAAGCAAACACAATTAAAAACATAACAAAAGTTATAATTGCCAATCTGGCAATCATTGGAGACCCGTATGGTGATATTCGTATCAAAATTCGAACAGTTATACCAAAATTCCAATTTGAAGTCAAACTTTCCAATAGGTTTTTTAAAATTTATTCCAATCGGATTTTGATGTATGGGAGTTTTATGTAGAATCATATCCTAAATAACTTTTGTTCTTGGACTTTTTTGATAAGATGTACCGTTTTTGAGATATTCGCAAAAAAAGTTTTCGTTCGTATGGGGGGTACCCCCCCTAATGGTCCATTTTTGCCCATTAACGAACTTAGCCTCGCATTTTACGAAAAACGGATCCACGCAAAATTTCAAGTCTCTAGCTCAATCCGTGCACCCGCAATCCGCGCCACAGACGGACAGACGGACGGACGGACGGACGGACGGACGGACGGACATGCTAAATTCAACTTTTTTCATCATTCTAAACACACTGGTGTAATTCATTTTTTTGTGCGATGATGGGATCTTGGCGTTACAAACGGTAAGGCAAAGTTAATATACCCTTTGGTTTTACCATACGGGTATAAACATAACAAAAGCTTTAATTGCCAATCTGGCAATTATTGAAAACCCGTATGGTGATTTATGGTGATTAAGTGAACGGCGAACAGTTGTATCAAAATTCCACTTTGAAGTCAAATTTTCCAATAAGATTTTTTAAAATTTGTTCCAATCGGATTTTGATGTATGGGAGATTTGGGAGATTTATATCCTAAATAACTTTTGTTCTTGCACTTTTTTAATAAGATATTCACAAAAAACGGTTTCGTGTTTAACCGTTGAACCATTTCTGATTCATGGTTTATACTCGACCTTTTAGCATTGAATCCTATTAGAATTTCTCGGCTTATACGGTCTGCAAAAACAAAAATAATACAACAAAATTATTATATTATTTTTGCTGATGTTTTCACATCCAAATTTCCCCCCAACAGGTCGGGCATGTCTGCCCTGATAACCTACGTTTCCGTTCGTATGGTGGTTACCCCCCCCCTAATGGTCCATTTTTGCTCATGAACGAACTTGGCCTCGCATTTTACGAAAAACGAATCTGCTCAAAATTTCAAGTCTCTTACTCAATCCGTGCGCCCGCAATCCGCGCGCCCGCAATCCGCGCCACAGACGGACAGATGTGCTAAATTCAACTTTTTTTTATCATTCTAAACACACTGGTGTAATTCATTTTTGTGTGTGATAACGGGATCTTGGCGTTACAAACGGTAAGGCAAATCTAATATACCCTTTGGTTTCACCATACGGGTATAATCAATAATAAAGGAAAATTTTGTTAACATTGAGGAAAAATTTTTTTTAAATACTTTACAAATTGTCAAAATCTGAACACGAAAGGCTTGTGCAACGTGCTTTTAGAATTTTTTGAACACAGTTATTTTGGGAGAATTTTCAAAAACCTTAATTTATTTCAAATACTATGTTGAGAACCGTTAGAGCTAGTAAAAACCATTAAATCAAAAAAATGTAGAAAATGTTATATTTTTTCCCAAAAGCGCCAAATTTTCGAAAATTTATCAAAAAAACTCTATTTAAAAAATAAAATAAATGGGAGGAACACATTATAGTTACCATTACATTTCCAAAAGTTGATAAAAAAGCAACAATTTCCGTAAAACTTTTTACAAACATTTCAAGTCGCTAGCTCAACACGAATGTTCTCGAGTTATTTAAAATACATAAAACGGACAAATCGTCTTACCGATAGATTGAAACGGATTTCGTACTGACCGGAAAGTTTCTAGCCCCCATCGTTCTCGTGTCGGTCTCCGTCATGAATACAATACTTTCCCTCTGTAGCAAAGGAAAGTAAAAATATGTAAATCGCACGAAGAAAATATTTTCTGCAGTTTTTCTTTATTGCAGGTCTCATTTTTCAACAGATTTTTAATTTATTGGACAAAAATATTCGAAAAAATCTGTCTATAGTGCAATTTTCATCGGGACGAAATCTTACCGTGAAATATTTTCTGGCCAAATATTTTGAATTGACAAGAAAATTTCACTGGCAAATAAATCATTTCCTATGATCCGCCGTTCACCAAATACAACTTTTTGAGCAACTTGAGTTTCAATATGCTGTTTTCAATGCACTGATATATGACAGTCTTCGGCTTAATTTTGACCGAAGGTGTAATTTTAGGCTGAAAGTGGCCGAAGCCGATTAATCGGTCGGAACCTAGTTATAATGCGTAATTCTTTACATGTAAAAAACTCCATCAAACCACTTTACGTAAAAAACCGGCACAACACTGTTGGCAACCATTTTCGATTAATTTTAATATGCTTTGGTGCGGTAGTATATAAAATCTTGGCGAAAACTGTGTCGTAGAAATATACTTTTTAAGAAATATAAGATTATGTTCGAAAATCTCAATTATCATATCATACTTAATATATAAAAATGAGTTGGTGTCTGTCTGTCTGTCTGTTCCTCTTTCACGCAAAAACGGCTGAACCGATTGACTTGAAATTTGGCATGAGTGTCTGTAGTAGTTCTGGTTCCAACATAGGCATACGGAAAAGTAGCGCGAGGGGTGGGGGGGGAGTAAGGGGAGGGGGTAAAGTGATTTCGAAACATAGTTTTTGCGCTATGTTACTCTTTCGCGGGGAAACTACTGAACCGATTGGCCTGAAATTTGGCATAGATGTTCGTCGGTGGTCCAGCCCCGACATACACCCATTAAAAAGTAGCCCGAGAGGTGGGGGGAGTAAGCGGAGGGGGGTTAAGTAATACCGAATGCAAGTGCTGGAATTTTTTGTTAGTTTGTTAATCATTTTCCGAAGAGAAAAAAACTAACAAGCAGCATGCAGGCTACCTAATTTTTAACCAACTGAATTTAGTTTTCCTAAGTTTTTTTTCTGTTCACGCTTTTAGCCGGGCGAAGCCGGGTCCAAATTCTAGTAAATTTATAAAAGATTGCGCTGCAGGCAAACATTTTTCAATACGACTGGCCGTTTTCGAAAAAAATGGAAAAAAGTATTCAATTTGTATGGGGCAGGGGAGAAGAAGTGGTCCGATTGGATTTCAGTGTATGGATGAGTTTTGTAAAATCGTATCCTAAATACATTTTACGTCTATAAATTTTTCAATATGACTCATCGTTTTCGAGTAAATTGCAAAAAACTGTTTCGTTTATATGGGGGAGAGACAAAGGGATGGTCGGACTTTGGAAAAAAACGATTCAATTTGAAATAACAATTTGCGAAAAATATTTTTGGGTCGATATGCAGCCATGCAATAAATCATAGAATAACATGCAATTATAAAGTTTTGCAAACAAGTATCTTCATGGCTTTGGACTCAGGTAGATATAAAAAGGATAATATCTTTGGCTTGTAAGGAAAGTCGCAAGACAATGAAAACTCAGATCTTCTTGACTTTGAATAAAGAAGTTAAAAGTGAGCCGGGAAAATCCTAAGCCGACATGTCGACTAAAGGATTTTCATCAAAAACCAATTACTCGAATCTGTAGACACATTCAATTTTACCACTTTTCATGGAAATTGGACATTGATTTTTAAGACATGTTTTCTTTTTCTTTTTTTTTTCAGACTCTTCGCAGGCCTCGCACACAAGCGGTTGCTTTACAGCTGACAGCACTGTATTAACTTCGACGGGAATTCGCCGCAAGCTGAGCGATTTGCAAGTCGGCGAAAAGGTTCTGAGCGTGGATGAAAACGCGGAGGTAATTTTCAGCGAAGTTTTGCTGTTCTTGGACCGAGACGAGACCCAGAAGCGCGAGTTCGTGCGATTGAAAACAGATGGCGGTGAAATTCTTACTGTAACTCCAGCGCATTTAGTTCTGGTTTGGAGCTCCGATAGACAGTCCACCAAGTACACATTTGCCGACAGAGTACAGGAAGGAGATTTTTTGTTCGTCAACTCAAACAACACACTGGAGCCCAGAAAAGTAGTCCACATTTCGGCCGTGCTTTCTAAGGGAGTTTTTGCACCACTGACCAGAGAAGGCACCATCGTGGTGGACTCGGTGGCCGCTTCCTGCTATGCCCTTGTAGATAGTCAATCAATAGCTCATTGGAGCCTCATGCCAATGCGAGCGGTGAACACCGTTTGGCATTGGTTTAGCGATAACTCAGTTGAATCGTCGCGGGGGAGTGGTGTGCATTGGTACGCAAAGGCTCTATTCACAATAAAAGACTTTATTTTACCAAATGATTGGACATATCACTGACACAATTTCTAGGATTTAATTCGTTTTATTTTTATAACAAAAATTATTTATTTTTTAAATATCTTAAAGACAAAACTGTTACGTGTTTATTGTATTTTTTTATTAATATTATTATTGTATTTGAAATTGAAATTGAAATATTTTGTTGAAAGAGCGATTGTAGTAAAACACACAGAAATTTTTTTTAGTTAATAGATAGGAGAACAACAAATTTATTATAAATAGAGATTTAGAATTATTTTTATAAATATTCTGTACTTAAAAAATGTTTTAAAAAATATCTAAACAAAAAATAATTTTTATTTAACTTAAATTATTTCATGTGTACATTTTATACATATAAGCTGGCCAGTGAAAACACGGACAAATACTAAAAAAAAACTAAAAATTAAAATTTTATTTATTGTATATTTAATAAGTTAATAATTTGAACCTTTACATGACAATCAGGATCGGTTTTAGTCATTTTATGTGGACTATCTCAATTTCGATCGAACCATTTAAAAGAATCAGTCACTAAAAATCATTATATCTAATGTAAGTCATGACAATTTGGAAAATTTGTTGTTTCGCAAGGCAAAAGTGATTTTGCATTAGCAACTCTTATGGTATTTTTTGTCATAAAATTTTCTGAAATATGCGATGGTCCTATTTATTTTGGGATACGATAAGCGGGGAGTGGCGAGGGCGACAATTATCTTATAATAAAAACTTTGTACACTGGTTCTCTTTTAATCGCGTTTTTTTACCAGTTTTCTTTTAATCGCACTAGTTCACATTCTTCAAGATACTAACTGGAATCAGTGCCTAGAATTCCGTCTCTCCCCACTTTCTTTCTCGAGCACGAGTTTTGGGGCACGCAAATATCGGTCCCCTAAAAAAGTGTTAAAAAAATTATAAAGCGGTTTTATTTTTCCGTGGTTCATATTTTATTTGTACGCGGAGGCTCAAAACTTTCAGGTACACCACAGGACAAATATTGTGTAAAACAAAACCTGGATAGACTTTTTCGATTTTTAATCAAACCGAAACAAGACTTATTTCAATAAGTGAGATTTTACGAATTTTTTGATAGCTTAAGCAACTGCTAATGCAAGGATGACATATTTCCTGATAATAATCCACATTAAATATGAAAACGGGCCGGCCCTGACTGCTATAAATCATTATTTAAATTTATTCATAAAAAAATAATTGACAATATTCTAGGCTATATTATAGTTTGGAAATCTTGTGTCTAAAATAGTTTATAATAGTAAAAATACATTGTATTGAATATCAAATAAATCAATAAGAAAAAAGGTGATATAAATATTTTTTTCATAAAATTTGAGTTTAAACATTAATATAAATTATATTTTATAAATTGTACATTTTTATAAATATTATAATTTAGTTTAACATGAAAATGTTGTACTTAAAATTAATTTACTTAAGTTATGTTCCAAAATATGCGCTTCTTTGTTTTTTTCTGCAATTTTTTTTATACATATATACATAATTTTGTAAATATTTAGTCACTTAATTATTTCTTAAGACTATCTGTTGTAATTTATATTGTAGTTAAATTAAAATGAATTAAAAACAAAACAAAATATTTTTGTTTAAGCTTATAACAAATAGTTGTATTGTTTATTTTCACCTGACGATGACGTAACTGAAAAATGTCGATCATTTTTTTCCCATGGTCCTATATAAATATTAAAAATGGTTAGAAGAATAATTTTGTAAATGGTCACGCGATTTTTTTTGACAAATATTGGATTGCATTCTTTTTAGCCCCGAAAAAGACAAATCAAACTTTAGCATATCTAGGCGAATGCATCCACATTCTCACGAACATTCGCCGAGTGCCCAAGTTGTCACTTATTTGTTGAAAATTCGCTGAAATTAATGCTGCTGCCTTAGTTCTTTTTTCGCATTCAAATATCGGGTCTTTCAACAAGGACATAACATTTTTGTATTTAAAAAAAACACAGAATAATTGAGATATCGGGCTGAAATTTATTCCAGGTGTAGTGGACATGTTACATTTAAGTATGAAATTTGATGTCGTTCATATGGCCACCGCGAGCACGTTTGCTGATTGATTCTTTGGAGCCAATTTTCCACCACTCTTCCACACATATCGACCGGAACGTTGGCAATTTCGCGTTCGATATTGTTTCTGAGCTCCTCTAACGTTGTTGGCTTGTTGGCATAAACCAACGACTTAACATAACCCCATAAAAAGAAATCGCATGAGCGAGGTGGCGATTCGACCGGACCATCATTTCATTAATCATTTCATTTCATCATTTTCATTATCATTTCATCGGACTCAGAATTTCGGTAGTAAGTTTTAATAATTTCCAAACGTTGCTCGTTCGTGAACTTCACCATGATAAAAATGTAAACCTTGACTGACGTTTTAGCACTACCAGATCATAAAAAAAGTTTTAGGGTGCGTTTTTTTTAAAATACAAAATTGTTATGTCCTTATTGAAAGACCCTTTATTTTCCCTTTTGAACATTCAGTTAAAATGCCATACATTTAGACGTTTTCGCAATGTAAGGATAGAGACACATTCGTATAACTCAAGCTGACCGTAGAAATTCTAAGGCGAATCACAGTAGATCAATACATCATCATCTACATGTTCATGGAGAGTGTTAAGCTAGCATAATTATTTTTTCGGCAAATTGTTCTTAAGTAGGTATGTATGTTCATTGCCAGCATATTAAAAATCATAATTTTCGTCTCAGTATTTGATTTGTTATTTAGGGAAAAAACAATTCCATTTCAGTAAATTTTTAGCTGCGTAGCATTTTTATTGACCCGACTACTTAAGAAGCAGTGGTGAATGTCTTTGCCGGTATTGTGAAAACATTTTTCGAAGAAAAGATTCCATAAGACAGCATTTCTCAACCTTTCAGTATTCGCGGCCCAATTTTCAATCAAAATTGTCATCGCGCCCCCCCCCCCCTGCATACAATAAAATGTATACAATAATAACGTAATTTGAGTATTTTGGCGCTAAACCTACACTACTACCCTAATTTTAAACACAAATTACCAAAAAAACAGTAATTTATTGACATTTGGCAACACCGATCCTCGGCGTTGACAAAACAAGAATCCGGTGCCTTTTTATTGCTCTTGCGTCATTTTTGCGGTTTCACGAGAAGTTGTTTTAACCCTGAAATCACAATGAACGCGAAACCGACGCGAAACTGGCGCAGAAACTGTTTGGTTCCCACAAATTGTTGGAAGTGAGCACAGTGTAGAGAACGCAGCTACAACGTAACCGCAACACAAAAGTTTGCAAACTTCTAACTTTGCCGCAGAATTCTGCGTTGACAGTTCATAAAGTGAGGTTGGAAAAATGCCGTTCGAGGAAAAATTGATAGCCTTAGTGCAAATAACAAAGATAAAGACCAACAAAGCAAATTGTCGCTTCAAAATCATCCATTTTTGTAATTTTTCCAAGTTTATACCACTTTATATTATGTCACTTGTACTACTTCACGAGCTGCCATTGTGCTCTGCCGCTAGAATTTTGCACTGCGTGACAGTTCAGAGCGTTGTAGTTGCGTTGGTTTCGCGCTAGTTTCGTGTTCATTGTGCTCCAAGCGTAAGTTAATAAGTTAATTATTAAATATTATGTCGAAATGTATTTTGTTTTGTATGTGGGTATGTACTTTCCTTTCAGTCAATTAATAAACTTTTTTAAATATTTTGTCTTGGATATGCTCGCGCCCCCCCTTAAATGTACTCGCGGGTTTTTCTTTATCTCGAACAAATTTATTTTTAAAACCACTCGACTCGTATTGATATCAAGTCGAAATCTTCGCATTTTTATTGTCACATGCCTTTCCAAGAACAGATCTTTTATTCATAAACCGAACAATGTTCATGAATTGAGGCATTTATTGGGTTCAAAAGTAGTTTTACTAAACATTTTTGTTTGTAGTTACACTATCGTTAAACAAAATAAAATATAAGTGTTTTGTAATTCAACCTGTCTAAGCCGGAAACCTATCTAAAGTCCAAATTAGACTAACGATTGCGATTGAACTTCCTCGACCAATGAGATCAAAGCTTTCATGTCTCTATCGTTAAAAGGATTGATCTTATTGGTCGAGAAAGCTCAATTCAGACTAACGATTGCGATTACGATTGCGATTGAGCTTCCTCGACCAATGAGATCAAAGCTTTAATTTTCCTATCGTTGAAAGCTTTGTTTGGTCGAGAAGATTCAATCATAATCGCAATCGTAATCACAATCGTTAGTCTGAATTGGGCTTTAGTCTAATTTGGGCTTAAGCCTTTAAGCCCAATGAAATCAAAGCTTGAAGCCTTTAAGCCCAATGAGATCAAAGCTTTCATGACCTCATCGTTGAAAGCTTTGATCTCATTGGTCGAGGAATTTCAATCGTAATCGTAATCGCAATCATCAGTCTGTATTGAGCTTTAAACCGGGCAAATATCCTGGTCCTGTGCGAGTTCGGCGTATACACGTTTCACTGTATAGAATATTCTTACTTATTATAAAAGTTTCATGGAGAATTAAAAAAAAAGTAGAACCTTTTGTAATCGGTTTTTAGGAAACTTTATCTTTAAAATGTAAACAAGTAGAATAAGTATTATTACATAACTTAAAAACCATTGTTCTTTATAAAAAAAAAAACATAAATTTCCGAAAATACTTTTTGATTTTTATTATTTACGTTGAACGTTTTCCTCGACATCTTCCAGATTCGTTTCTCTCACTTGTCAATTTCAATTCCTGAAAATGTGCCTCCCTATGAAAATGGGGGTAAACTGTAGTTGTCTTGTTTGTTTGTTATACTTTGTGGAAAGAAAGATTTTTCCTTGATTTCAGTTTACTGCAAAGGAAAATATTACGGAATGTCTAGAGCAGATTGACAAAATCAGAAAAACCTTAATTATATTTTATATATTTGAGATGAGAGGTGGATTACCGGATTTTCAGAAAATCCCAAATGGATTTTTTATGAAATTCGGGAAAATCTGTTCGTTGAATAGTCGTTTTGCGACCTTTCTGTAATAAAAAAAATACACACTTGCACACTGGTTTGTAATCAGTCTGAAAGGTTTTCATTCACCTAAAACACAAAAGCGTTTATAATGAATTGGGGAAAGGTTTTAAATTTTTGTTCTATAAGATATAAGACCTACGTCTAAAAATAGAATAAATTAACAACTTTGAGAGTGGCGTTAAAAAAAATACTTTTACTGGTTTAACTACGGTTTCCTTTTTACCAGTGTAAATTTGAGTGGAAAAATTCTGAAATATCAGGGAATGCGACATAAAATTCTCAAATACGAAGATGGGTGTTAGGGACGAATTTAAAAAAAATCGAAAAAAAATCGCGTAACCGTTACAATAAAAAGGACGGAAACCCATTAATCTATTGAGTTTGTAAACATTTTTCACAAGTTGTAAGTTTAAGAGCCTCACAACTGATGTTGAAAATGTTTAAATTCTCACAAGTTTGCTGTCAGTTATTGAAGGTATTCTATTGTTTAATTTAGTGACTTCCTAACTTTATGTTGCTACGTCCCCTGTAAAAAAATTAAACCTTGGGACACCACCCACTTTACTTTATGAGAAAAAGGTAAAAGATGTATTAATACAAAAAAAATGAAAAAAAAACACTCAGGTTTATCGACCTAACTGTGAGATGCTACCTCTCTTACATGTCTAATTGAAAGTAGTATAGTTGGTATGATGAACAATAATCAAATGATTTTTGAATATTTCACGAATCGCTAGTTTATTTTTGTAAGTTTTTTTTTTAATTATACTTTTTTTGCTTCTTATACAGGGTGTTCCAATGGCTCGGATCGATGTTAACAGAAAATAAGATAATGTTATTCGTTAAATTTTTTTGATTCCTTTATTGAATCATGTTATTTGGCACATGGCAATTATGTGTGAAAGATAATATTACTCAAATGTTCGCCAAGGCTTCGGCGGTCCACTCCACTCGATGGTCAAACTTTTTGATGACATCTCTGCATAGCAATTATCCCACGAATATGCATTATTATCTCATCCTTCAGCTGTTGAATTGTTGTTGGCCTGTTGGCATACAACTTGCTTTGAGATAACCCCAAAGAAAGAAGCCCAAAGGCGTCAAATCGCACGATCTTGGTGCCCATTTGATTTTGCTGTTTCGAGAAATGCAAAAATGCGAAATGTTTTCGTAATAGGTTTCAGTAACTTTAACAAGTTGTTCCATTGTTAATCTATCCATGGTTAAAATTGCCAAAGATTGAACCTGAAAACAGATGTCAAAAATCATTAGAGGTTTAAGACTCAATTACATTTAACATCGGTTCAAGCAATTGGAACACCCGAGATATTATTATTCTTTGCTACAGAAGGAAAGTATTGTACTCATGACGAAGAGCGACTCGAGAACGGCGGTAGAGAGAATTTTTTTGATCAATACGAAATCCGTTTCAGTCAAAATGATGAGAATGGGCGCATCCAACTACCAGAGCGGCTCAGCATCGCTCTAGAGCGAAAAAGGTGCTCAGTTACTGAACGCAATCGCTACAGAGCGGCTCAACTGAGCAGCTCACATTTTTTCTGAGCGTAAAAGAACTCCGCTCAGTAGCTGAGCAAATGTCAAATGAAGAATTACAGAACCTCAATTCATGTCTAAAAACGACGACGAAAATACATAAATGGTGTTATTTATAATATTTATAGTTATTTATGTTATTTATAATACGGGAAGCCTTATGGAAGTTCTTGCTGAGCAAACGGGAATGGAAATAGTCGGCGTTGCGGAAAATGTTGGCGAAAGAGTTCGGGAGTGTACTTCGGCATAGTCACCTCAAAATAATCCCGGTTTCTTTCGGGTGCCGCATTCCGGATTGGGGCGACTTCAACTGAAGTATTACAAAAGTGAAGTAGCTTCCAGATTTATCATATCAGAAGCACAAATTTCTAACATTACGGAGATAATTACATCGCGGTCCATCTTGAACAATAATTTCTTTCAATGACAGCTCATATATAAATGAGCGGTGCATTCAGGACACAAAATGCTGCTCAGCTGAGCATTTTTTTGACAGCTGAGCTTCGCTCCAGAGCCGCTCTAGTAGTTGGATGCGCCCAATGTCTGTGCATCTGTCTGTCGATCTGTCTGTCTGTTTGTTTTACGTACCTTAAGTAACTCGAGAACGCGTTGAGCTAGTGACTTAAAATTTTTTGTAAATATGTTTTACCAAAATTTTCCATCAACTTTTGTAAAAGTGAGGTTAACATAACGGGTACCTCCCCTACAATTCTTTTGAAAAAATACAGTTTTTTTGAAAATTTCTCGAAAACTATGCGCTTTTGGGAAAGAATGGATATGATAAAATTTAAAGCTTTAACGATTTCTATGTATCTATCTCTAACGGTTCTCCAGTAATTTGGAAAAAAAAGGTTTTTTTGAAAATTTCTTGAAAATCGCGCTTTTGAGACAACATGCATATATCCAAATTCAAAGAAAATACAATTTTCTACATTTTTCCCATTAACGGTTTTTACTTATCGTCAACGCTTCTCGAGATATTTGAAAAAAATATTATTTAAATAGCGTGAAATGTCAAGTACTGAAACAAGGTATACTCAATTTTTTCGTCGAATGAATATCGTATTGATTTGTTCTTTAACGTAAAAGATGATTATAAAAGTTACCGTTTTTAAGATTATACTTTTCCTTAAAGAGTCGTCTGACAGCAAGTCATGAATCTTATATCACATGAGGATGCTTTAATTTGGACCTTGGATTTAGGGTATTTACTTGTCTTAAGTAGCCACACATGCCATTAAAAAATCGAACATGCTTATCAAATGTTTGTTGTATTGCTTACGATGTGTTCACGTACTTATCCTACGCTTATAATTTAATGTCAAAGCAGAATATCTGGACATTTGTTCTCTTTATCGTAATTTTTGCGGATATTTTTTTTTATAAATTTATACTTTGTTCCAGTATTTTTCGGCCCTTCTGAGTTGTGCTTTCTAATTAAATTTTTAATTTTCTTATTAAATAGCATCAGGCGCAGCGAAAGTTCTAGCAAACAAATATCTTCATATATGAACCATAATAAATGAATGACTTAACGCACTCGGAAATTATTCTTTAACGAATCATCGAGCGAACTGAAATGGTCATCGTTATGGTTCGTTATCATTAATAATTTGCGAAAGCTTCACAAAAAACGTGTATATAAGGACTATTTAACATCGCTGAGTTTCGAGAATTATTCATTATTACCCTGAGCTTTATGAAGTTCAAAGAATTTCAGGGCGGTTTGCTACCTTCAAAAAGTCTTTGTTTTTCTTGTATTTTTTATGAATATTGAGAGTTTTTACGAAAACTTAGTATGCGTCTTGCTCTTCATTGATCTCTACTCCTTTATTGCGCACTCCTTCGTTAATTCTTCGTTTCTTAAGAATTAATTGTTGGCTCGGATAGAATGGTCTCAGAAACCAGCAGTGTTGTGCCGCGTAGTCTACGTGATGTAGACTACACCATTGTCTACGCGTAGACTATTACTGTAGACAATTGTCTATTCTCTACGCGTAGACAATGTAGACAATCAATAAAATAAAGGATAGCTGATTTAATTTTAAAATCTCATTTTCTTCAATTAATTTTAAGATAAAGCACAATTTCCAGGAAGCAATCGCCAAATGCTGTAATGGAGAACTTCGGAGCAAACTTTAGTGGCAATTCTAATTCTTTTCATGCAATCTAAGCGGCTTTTTTTTTAATTTTTGCAATTGAAATCACATTGAATTCTAAAATCTTTTTGCTTTACACATTTTTCTATATAACGAACCGTTTATTTAAAAAACTGATTCACTTGTATGAGATGGCTTTGCTCATTTAAGAATATCTGTTTAATTTGTTCGAAAAACACGTTTGTTTCTAGTCTTTAGCTTAATTCCGTTGAGAGTTGTCGTATTTACAGATAGACGGAAATCAATACGGAAGTAATTCAAATCAAATAATATATGTTCAAATTAAATAATATATGTTCAAATCAAAAAATATATAGACCTATCAAAGGTTAGTCGATTTCGAATTTGACAATATATGACTCACTAATGATTTTGTTTTGACAGATATGAGAAAGTCTACATTGTCTACGCAAAGTCGACATTGTCTACGCCAATGTCTACATTGTCTACCCCAAATCGATTGTCTACGCTATTGTCTACACTAAAGTGTAGACAATTAAAGTCTACGCGTAGAGGAACAACACTGGAAACCAGTAATATAAATAATAAATAATATTTTCTAATATTATCTTTCGTAAAAGAAACTATAATTTGACGAACAAAACTTTCTACATGAATTTTTTAAGCAATGAATTTTTTATCAATATTCTTCTCGACTCAGACACACACTCTCATAAGTAAATACATGAGATATTTTCTGAAAATGATAAATTAATCATTTATAATCTTCTATATCAGGCCTCGGCACCATGTATGTAGTGATTTACTAATACTCGAAGAAATTTTATGTTTCTTCATATACTATAACACAAAATGAGAAAACGCATCTTTTTCATTTTTTACGCTCTTTCGCTTTTGATGGAGATGTCTAGGAACAGTGGACTACAGAATTTATCATGATGCGATTACAAAAAAATAATAAGTTCCGTCGTGCAAAAAAACTTGTGGGGACGTTTTTCCGGTTCTGTGCTTCGAAAAAACATGCGCTAGATTGCATTATATTACCTGATAGGAAAGCTATTAATGAACTTGAAAGACTAAAAAGCTCATAAAAATTGTGAAAAATTACTGTTTCAAAATTGTTTCTTTCATACTTTTATACTCCAGCCATACGTAATGATTTTGAAGCCATACCACCCAAAGATACATGTGAACGTGATGGGGACGAAGTACCCTCGCCCAAGAGTTTTCAAAGCCAAATCGGGGAGTTTGATATCTGGCAGGCCCCCTCGCCTCTGCCATTTCGAAGTTAAATCGGGGAGTTTGATATCTGGCAGGCCCCCTCGCCTCTGCCATTTCGAAGTTAAATCGGGGAGTTTGATATCTGGCAGGCCCCCTCGCCTCTGCCATTTCGAAGTTAAATCGGGGAGTTTGATATCTGGCAGGCCCCCTCGCCTCTGCCATTTCGAAGTTAAATCGGGGAGTTTGATATCTGGCAGGCCCCCTCGCCTCTGCCATTTCGAAGTTAAATCGGGGAGTTTGATATCTGGCAGGCCCCCTCGCCTCTGCCATTTCGAAGTTAAATCGGGGAGTTTGATATCTGGCAGGCCCCCTCGCCTCTGCCATTTCGAAGTTAAATCGGGGAGTTTGATATCTGGCAGGCCCCCTCGCCTCTGCCATTTCGAAGTTAAATCGGTATCTGGCATTTCAGTTCGCCTTGACTAAGGACATCGAAATCTATTTCGAAAGATTCTGTTAATGACAAACGAAGCAAATCCACTAAATGTATGTCGGATAGAGAAGTTCTATGTTCAGTTTTAATGTTTTTTAGGGTCGAGAAAGCACTTTCACAAACATAAGTGCTTCCAAACATGGAACAATATTTTAACATGGCATTATGCAACTTTGGATATCTTTCAGAAGGGACGTTTTTCCAAAAGTCAATGCCATTTCTAACGATATTTTTCAAAGAAATGTCCTCTTGAATATCGCACAGTTCCAATTGCCATTCCAAAGGCTGGTCCTCAATTCGACATGAAATAGGGTTAGTGAAAACTTCACTAGCTTCCCTTATTTTTTGGAAGTCCACAAATCTTTTGTCTATTTGTGTAATCAGAGTTTCAAGTTCATCAGCAAAACCAGAAAAGTCGACATTTTCGCATTCTTCAGAAATTACCGAACAACATTTGAAGTGGTGCAAGTTATTATTTAAAAGACAATTTTTCAAAATGGACAGTTTTTTCTTTAGAGCACTTATTGCGGCGACTAAGTCAAAAACTGTTTTATTTTTACCTTGCATTTTCAAATTAGTTTCATTCAATATTTCTGATATGTCGGTGAGAAAGGCCAATGAAATTTTAAATTCAGAAGAAAGAATTTTCTCTTGCAATACTTTATTGTTATTTATTGTATTGGTATTTCCTATAAAGCTCGCCAGTTCGTTTCTAATTGCAAAAAATCGTTGCAGACATTTTCCTCGGCTTAGCCAACGAACTTCTGTATATAACAGTAGATCACCATATTCGGCATCAACTTCTGCTAAAAATGTTTTAAGTTGGCGATTAGTCAAAGCATTATGGCCCCCTTTCAATCGATTTACAAGAGATGAAACAAAATGCATTGTGGTTTTCAAAGATACTGCTTTGGCACAAAGGGCTTCTTGGTGTATTGCACAATGCATATTCATTACGTCAATGCCATTTTGTTTCAGCAAACCTATGAACCCGTTATTTTTTCCTATCATCGAAGGGGCGCCATCTGTGCATACCGAAGAAAGTTTTTCTGAAATTTTGTATTCTTCCAATACATTTTTTACTGCGTTATAAATATCGCATCCTTTCGTCGTTCCATGGAGGCTAACACAACTCAACATTTTCTCCTGCGTTTCAAATTTTGTGTTTGTAGTCTCCAAGTGGTGGGTAAATTCGGGTGTTCTTGAACAGGATGGTAGGTATCTTTCTTACGGCCTAGCTCATCGGATGGTCGTGGTATCTTTCCTGCAATTGAACCCCTTGGTCGCTACATAAATTTTGTACCTACCAGGTTCTTCATATTAAAGGAGGGGGATAGGGATAAAAAAAAATTGAAAGGGGGAAATGGTTGTCAATCATTGGGCTTACCAATCTATACTAGACGATAGATTGGCCCCGAAGTCATCTCTTCCGTTTTCATGTCCGACACTCTCGCACTCACCATACTCACGGAAATTAAAGATAAAAATTCATCTTGTAAACTTTTATTGTAAAGAGCTGACTATTATCAGATACTCGGTAGCTATGTACAAAATAAATTGTAATAATACAAAGCTGAATCTTAAGGATACGAGTAAAAAAAATCTAAATAAGAATAATAACGACATGCAAAAATATTTTACCATAAATTTTGAAAAAAATAATACATAAAAACTATCACCACTTTGGCCACGTTTAGATAAAACAATAATTTTTTGTTTTAACACTTTAAAAATTTTAAATAAATCGTTGTGTACACAGGGGGCCCCATTTGTCTACAACTGCTCAATCGCGTAACTCTTTTTTTTGAGCACGGGTAAATAAACTTTGGCAATGTGGCTGCCGTTCACAATAATGTAGACAATATGTTAAATTAAATTACACTCTGATAACTTGATTTTAGAATAAGTTTTATGTGATTCTTTTAAATATAACCTTTTAAAATTTTAACTCTAGTCTTAAGAATTTTAGCAAGCAATTTTAATATAGTTTTACCAATTAGTTAATAGAAATAAATTAGACATAATTTTAACCTAATGATAAGTAAATTAGACGTAATTTTAACCTTAATATAAAATCGCGAAACTGTAGAATTACAACAGAATTCGTAGATGAATTCGCCGAATTCTAAAGGGGGTTAATGAATCTCGGGCCGGATATGCTGCCGATTATTTTTGGCACGTGGCTAATCGGGATTACTAAATTTAGCATCGGATTTTGCGAAAATTTTAAAGATAACCTTACTTGTTCGTTGTGCAAAATGAGGTTTAAATCTGTGGTCCCTGAGGAAATCCTGGATTTCACTGGGAAATTCTGCTACTCTCGATCTACCAAAACGAGGTTCCGGATTTTCTTTCCGTTGATACTCCTCAGCTGTATGATCTGGAGAGGGCCATGCGTTTTTCCAAAATGAAAATCCTGGTAATTTCAGGTACAAAATCGGGACGCAATGAGTTCAAAATTGCAGATTTCTTCTTCTAAAGCCACTCGGGCACGGGGATATCCTGCTGGAAATTCAGCAACCCCCTTTTTTTTAAGAAGGTAAAAAAAGATTTCGTTGATCCTTAAATTTTCGTAAGAAAGTTTAATAAAACGACTCAACAGAGATTATAATAAATACCTTAAACTCGGTATCACTTATTATATTTATCACTTAAAAATTTTAACTATAAAATTTAAAGATAAAGGTGAAACCACATTTCTTCGAGGCGACTATAATAAGAAAAATGACTCAGTCATGTCGAAATTATCATATCCGGGTAAGTTTTAGCGGAAACTCCTCCATTTTTATCATGGCGGAAAATCCGGCGGAAATAGGTTAAAATTAGTTTGACAGTCAAAGAAAATCTTTAAATGTCAAAGTTCTAATTTTTTGACGAAGTGTGTTACAACAGGTGGTTTTACGTATGGGTGAGTATAAATACAAAAAGACAGAATCATTTATACTATGATACTTAATAAATTAACAGAATCCTTCTTTTGCAGACTGGAAGAGGAGTAATTGTGGTCGAAGATCATCAAATACCATCAAAGCGATATGGAAGTCTACGTTTGATAAACAGATAAGTATAATTCTGGTTTCTTTAAAAATATTGTGTTATCTAGCCACTGTTATTCTCTTATCGGTTTGAAGCGATCTGTTAGTATCGCTGTACGAATGTTTACTTCAAATTTTGTAGTTTTTTAAACGGTAGAGAACTTATAAAATATTGCAGCAAAATATGGAAAAGTGCAATATTTATGTTATTTATTAGTAATAATAGTTAACGTGAAGTCTTAGAAGCATGATCTGTTGTTTGTGGAATGAGGTTTTGTGTTTTATTTATGGATTTACTTTGTGAAGTCTTGGCTATTGTTTTTGTTTAAATTTTAATATTATTTTCGATTTTTAATTCTGGTTTTAAATTTTTAGGTGTAATTGAAGTGAAAACTATTGTATGAAAAAGGGAAACATTTGAAGTGAAATGGAAAATCTAGGATGCCAACTGCAAATTACTTGACCTTCGATGGATTGTTTCGGCACGGAAGAATTTTCTCATCGACTCTATCTGTTCGGCAGACCGTACTGAGGGAAGTATTTATTTATTATTTAAATTAAAGAGTGCATATTTCTGCTGATTATTTTGTTTTCTTTTCCAGGTGGCTGCGACAGCACCGGAGATTTCGAGATTTCCACGACAATGAAGAAAGATTCGGAAAAACAGCCACGACCATAGTGTAGTTAAAATGTTTACGAAACCAACCATTGAACGTGGTGCCGAACCCACTATAATGTCAAGCCGGGCTCATCTAAAATCGGATAATATATTTTAAGGTATAATCATGACTATGTAAACGTGTTATTTATTTCTATTTTAGGGCTTATGTAAAGGACAGATGGCAATAAAATCTCTTTTTAGTTCAGATTAGACAAACTTTTTATCAGAGCTTCAAATCCTTTCCGTGGAAAACTCCGATTTTCCTCCCTTGCAAATCTTCCAGTTCGTACATATTATTCCCTATTGTTTTACAGATGCGAGCTTTCAAAAACTTAGGGCATAATTTCGCGTTTATTTGTTTCGATTTGTCACTTAAGACGAAGTTGCGGCGAAAAACTTCTTGACCCAGAGAAAACGATCTGTTTCGGGAACGAAGATTGTAAGATTTGGAATTTTTGAGATAAGCTTGGTGTAAATTATCCTTTATTTTGCTCCTTAAAAGCTCTAACTTATCGGCTTGATTGAGCAATTCGATTTCGGTGTCCTGTAATAATTTTAGTCGTTTTGCTAACGGATAATTACTCCCATGGGTAATCATGTTGCAGCCAAACAAAGCATAAAAAGGAGTCGTTCCAATTGCGGAATGTCTTGCGGTTCTAATAGCACATTCGATTTCTCCCAGGTGTATATCCCAAGATTTTTGCTCGTTTTTGATAGTTGCTCGGATAGCACTAAGGACAGTTTGATTAACCCGTTCAGAAGCGTTGGATTGAGGACTGTAGTTAGCTGTTTTAATATGTTTCACCCCGTATTTATTAAGCAAAGTTTGAAATTCTTTTGAGCAAAACTGTTTGCCATTATCCGAATGAATAAACTGCGGAACTCCAAACTTGTTGAAAATCTCAACTTCTAGAAAACGGATTACATTTTGAGAATTGGCCTGTCTCATAGCTTTTAAAAAGACGAATTTCGTTAGGTGGTCAAGCACAATGAAAATGAAAGAATTTCCCTGTTTCGTACGAGGATACGGGCCTAAAAAGTCTATATAAACTTTTTGGAACGGTCTATCTATAATCGTTTCGGATCCCATACTTGGACGTAGAATAGTGTTAGGTGGTTTTATTTCCTTACATTTTGAACAATTTGCTACGTAGTCGCGAATTTGGGTAACCATGTTAGGCCAGAAGTAATGTTGACGAATTCGCGCTAATGTTTTTCCAAATCCGCCATGTGAAGCTTGTGGAGGTTCATGGGCTTGGGTAATTAAGGAGTACGTCAATCCCGAAGGAATCCATAACTTCCATGCAAATTCTTCCATTTGTACGTCGCCGTTGTAAGGTATTGTACGTTTATATATGTAATCATCGACTATTTTAAGGTCAGGTAATCTTTCTTGGTTTTTCTTAATGGTTTCAATTAACTCTTCGTATTCTTTCGCTTTAAAGTCACTCGATTCGAGATCTACCGTGAGCATTGGACTTTCGAGTGAAATGCTTTCCATATGACAACGCGATAACGTATCGGCCACTACATTTTGTGAACCCTTTCGGTGCTCAATTTTGAAACTGTACCCTTGGAGCTTCAAACTCCATCTGGCAAGACGGCCTCCAAGATCGCGCAAGTTCATAAGCCATTTTAAGCTTGCGTGATCGGTTATCACTGTAAATGGCAAGCCTTCAATATAGGGTCTAAACTTGTGGATAGCCATCACCGCGGCCAAGCATTCTTTTTCCGTCACGCTGTAGTTTTGTTCAGCTTTACTCAGTTTTTTAGAAATATAAGATATAACTCTTTCGCTATTGTTCTTGTCTAATTGGTACAGTACAGCACCAATACCAGTGGAGGAGGCATCGCACTGCACGAAGAACTCTTTAGCAAAATTCGGATGAGTTAACACAGGTGACGAACAAAGGGCGGTTTTCAAAGCTTCGAACGATATTTTAGCTTCTGGGGTGAAAACAAAGGATTTCGGACGTTTCAATGTGTCTGTAAGGGGTGAAGCGATTGTTGCAAAATTTTTAATGAATTTTCGATACCAGCCACATAATCCTAAAAAGCGTCGGACTTGGCGGACAGTTCGAGGTATCGGAAAATCATTAATTGCTGAAACTTTTGCAGGGTCGGTTTTTAACTCTCCTCCCCCTACAATATAGCCTAAATACCGAAGTTCTTTTACGCAGAATCTTGACTTTTTCGTATTGATCGTGAGATTTGCCTTTCTGAGACATTCTGCCACTTCCTCAAGTAGTTTTAAATGTGTCTCAAAGTCTGGAGCTACTACTAAAAGGTCGTCTAGATAAACGAAGACTCGTTCTCGCAATCTGGAAGGGATTACCTTGTCCATTAACCTGCATAGCCTCTGCGGGCTGTTACATAGGCCAAAACACATAACTGTGAACTGGTATAATGGCCTACCAGGGACTGTGAAAGCTGTTTTAGGCCGACTCTGCCTCTCCAGCGGTATCTGCCAGAAAGCGTCCTTCAAGTCAATACTACTAATGTATTTGGTATCTTGAAGTCGGCTTAGCAGCCCCTCTATATGAGGAGGAGGATACGCGTCTTTTACGGTAAGGTTGTTGACCTTACGGGAATCAAGGCATAATCGGTTTTTTCCAGGTTTCCTTACTAGGACAACCGGGCTACTCCAAGGACTGTTAGATTCTTCGATTACCCCGAGACGCAGCATCCGATCCACCTCCTCATAGAGAGGGGTTTGGACCGCTGGAGAGACAGGGTAATACTTCTGTTTTACAGGAGCAGAGTCTCCAGTGTCAATGACATGTTCCTCTAAACTAGTACGGCCTAGACCAAACTTCGTTGAGCAAAGAAATTTTGCTTGCACTGCCTCAAGCTGGGATCTTTGAAAAGGGTTTAAATTATGCAGTGTAGGATCAATAGTTTCTGAATCTTCGCTCATTGCGGAAATTATTTGAGGTGCAATAGCAAAACGTCGCCAAAAATCTACACCCAAATATAAATTTTGCTCAAGGCCAGGGATTAAATAAAGTTCCATTTGATGACTTTCATTTTTATATGTAACTTCGACTCTTATTTTGCCAACTATTTCTTGACTTCGACCGTCTGCAGTGCGAACTCGAGAAGAATATTTACTGATAGGTAGATTTAGTTGATTAGCTAGTTCCAGGCATCCTTTTCCCAAGCAAGATATACTGGCTCCACTATCTAATAAACCAGTTAGCTCAATATTAGCTAATTTTATCTTGGCATAGGGTCTAAGATCATTAGGGGAATCAAAGATGGCACTGGCAATCAACTTCCGGGCAGTTTTGCGTGCAGCAAATCTCTGTCTGGTTTTAAGAATTTTACTCGATACAAGTGAAGGACTATTGAAGATTCTGTTACGTATTTTATTATACTCAATTAAACGGATATGATATGGTTTGGATGGAAGTAAACTGGGGTATTTTGGTTCAGAAATATTGGCTTCGGATTCTAAAATTTTGAAATGATTTTTATTATTAACGGTTTCCGGTAAAGACGATTTATCGGAACGAGACATTATTCTTTTTGGTTTTGGGTCGAACGTGATGGACCCGGGTTCGACATCACGTTCTGTCGAGAGTTTTCCGGTTTACACTTTTTGCAAAATTTAGAGTAAGTATTTTCCGCACCACAGCGGTAACAAAATATATTACGTGGTTCAGTACAATCTATATAAATATGACCTTTTTCCTTGCAGTTCCAGCAGATTATCTCATTTCTCGCGGAATTGATCGGACGATTGGACACAGCTTCTACCGCATGATTATCATATTCGCCACCTAAATCTGGGCTATTGAAATCTAACTCGTTTATGTTATATTTAGAGGAATTCGGTTTTGTGGCCATTAATGGGCGAGATCGGGCCGGATCCAAATGAGGAAAGGCGTTTTCCGTCGTCCTGCACGCTTCACGCAACTGGTCCAGTGTATAAATCGTCATGGGATATATGTAGCGATTTAACCAAGGCTTGAGATTTTTCTTGATTATGCTGATTAATTGTACGTCCGCTAGCGGAACGCGCATCTGATTTCGTATACGAATGACGGATGTATAAAACTCTTCGAAAGACTCATGGTTTTGTTGCCTTTTCTCTAACAGTTTACTAATTATTTCAAGATCACTCTCAGTGGACTTAAATTGTCTTAAGAGAGCATCCCTTAATTCAGGCCAGTTGGGACGAGGCTGACGTCGCAAAAATTGCCAGAGCCACTCACGAGCTAAACCTGTCATAAAAAAATGGAAATTTTTAATTACATCGGCCCAAGACGTATTGTAACTATTTTTCAAAAACTCAACCTGGAAGATGAAGTCTTCGACAGATTGTGACTCTCCATTGAATTTAAGGCCCCATTTCTCTATTCTACTCTGGTAGCCTTGGGTGGAATATGGAGTTCGTTGACTGTTAGATGTAGGTAAAAATTGGGCTGCATAATTAGAAGGTTCTGGAAACTGATAATTTGGGGGTTGAAAAAACTGTGAACTTTGCGGTGGAGGAAGCGAATAATTTTGCGAGGGTGGAAATCGATAGTCTTCTGAAGCTGGATATTGAGAATTCGAGTTTAAATTTGGAATAGACCGTTGGGTTGGCAAATAATTCTGATTTGGATTAGTATTTGCGGAAAATGGTGGGAAATTCAAATTAGAACTTGCATTTAAATGAGAAGGTTGACGAAGGGGTGGGGATACATAATTCGGATTTGAATGGGCTAAAGTTTGGGTGGAATTTGTCGGTAATGGTCTCAGATTTTCGTTGGGAATGACTGGTACTGCTTCAGTCTGTCTACTCAAAGGTAGTCTATCGGCTAAAGCTTGTTCGACACAAGTTCGAACTTCTTCCTGAATAGTGGTAGTAATGGAATTCATGATCGTAGTTTGCGTCAGACCAACAGAAGCTCTTAAAGTTTCTTCTAGAAAATTTTTTAGTTCTGACATATTTAAGGTTTTTACATTGTTTGGGTCTGGTCTAGATGCAGTTGCTCTATTAGCAAAATTGCTACTAGGTCGAGTAGAAGTAAACAACCTAGAATCGATCTGAAGTCCTGTAGTTCTGGTCGTATTCTGGTTGTAGTTTGTGCCTGGTAATTGCAAAATAGGAATATTGCTATCTTTTAAAATTTGTGATGAAGTAGTCGTAATACCGGGTGTTGTCGTAGCTAAATCTCTACTTGTGGCTTGAGCCTCCAAGGACATAGCTCCTTGAGCAGAATCATCAAGGCGATGATCAGATTGAGTCACATGAGTAGAGTCCGAGCGGGTAACAGAAGGTGAAGGGTGTGCCGGTGTTTGGTCAGCTACATTAGACCCTGTGGTTTTAGGTGGACTATGACGTACAGGTGTCATGGTAGAAGGAATGTTAAATTTACTGTGTAACCTTGCCTGGCTTCGAGTAAATCTTGGACTAAAATCTTTGGATGGCTTATGTTTAACCATTAACTTTAAATCTCTAAAATGCTAGAGCTGCTAATCTCTAAGATCTTTTTCTTTAGATTTTCTTTTTCAATTTCATACTATGAAGGTGAGTGCGATAAATGAGGGACAACAGATGAAACTGGTGTTATATTATCAACAGCTCATATGATTGACAAACCAAAATTTGACTTTAAATGTATAAGGGAAAAACTTGGGAAAAACTTGGGGAAAACTTTGAAAAAAAACGTTAAATTAAGGATTATCATGACGGTTTTTAAAGAAAAACTTCCTAAATAATTTGCTGGTGTTATAAATAGTTAAATTTTCTTGCAGATTGTTTTCTTTGTTTTTTTGTTAGAAAAAATATAATGAACTATCGATTTGGCAGCGCGAAATATTCTGCTCTGAAGCTATATATTTCGGGTCACAAGTCATAGTCACCAATTCACGATTAAAGTTTTATTTCAAAACAGTATAAAAAAATTTACTTCGATTTCCATTAACGAAAGTTGCAAGCGCAACGCGACGTGAAAATTTATCAAATCGGGACGAATTGCATCTTATTTGTAACGGAAATCTGACTGCAAGATTTAGAGCTGAGCTTTTCCATCACATCATATATTTGAGTGGCAACGCGAAGACATCCTGTTCTACAACTACATGCTCCGGGACTCACACAGATATTGATGGATTTACAAAACTCAACTATCGAGAGCAAAAAAAAGTTTCGGAAAATTTGAATGAAATATTGTAGTTTGTCCGGTAAGGACAAAGTGCTACGTTGGGCGCCATTATGTAGTCTCCAAGTGGTGGGTAAATTCGGGTGTTCTTGAACAGGATGGTAGGTATCTTTCTTACGGCCTAGCTCATCGGATGGTCGTGGTATCTTTCCTGCAATTGAACCCCTTGGTCGCTACATAAATTTTGTACCTACCAGGTTCTTCATATTAAAGGAGGGGGATAGGGATAAAAAAAAATTGAAAGGGGGAAATGGTTGTCAATCATTGGGCTTACCAATCTATACTAGACGATAGATTGGCCCCGAAGTCATCTCTTCCGTTTTCATGTCCGACACTCTCGCACTCACCATACTCACGGAAATTAAAGATAAAAATTCATCTTGTAAACTTTTATTGTAAAGAGCTGACTATTATCAGATACTCGGTAGCTATGTACAAAATAAATTGTAATAATACAAAGCTGAATCTTAAGGATACGAGTAAAAAAAATCTAAATAAGAATAATAACGACATGCAAAAATATTTTACCATAAATTTTGAAAAAAATAATACATAAAAACTATCACCACTTTGGCCACGTTTAGATAAAACAATAATTTTTTGTTTTAACACTTTAAAAATTTTAAATAAATCGTTGTGTACACAGGGGGCCCCATTTGTCTACAACTGCTCAATCGCGTAACTCTTTTTTTTGAGCACGGGTAAATAAACTTTGGCAATGTGGCTGCCGTTCACAATAATGTAGACAATATGTTAAATTAAATTACACTCTGATAACTTGATTTTAGAATAAGTTTTATGTGATTCTTTTAAATATAACCTTTTAAAATTTTAACTCTAGTCTTAAGAATTTTAGCAAGCAATTTTAATATAGTTTTACCAATTAGTTAATAGAAATAAATTAGACATAATTTTAACCTAATGATAAGTAAATTAGACGTAATTTTAACCTTAATATAAAATCGCGAAACTGTAGAATTACAACAGAATTCGTAGATGAATTCGCCGAATTCTAAAGGGGGTTAATGAATCTCGGGCCGGATATGCTGCCGATTATTTTTGGCACGTGGCTAATCGGGATTACTAAATTTAGCATCGGATTTTGCGAAAATTTTAAAGATAACCTTACTTGTTCGTTGTGCAAAATGAGGTTTAAATCTGTGGTCCCTGAGGAAATCCTGGATTTCACTGGGAAATTCTGCTACTCTCGATCTACCAAAACGAGGTTCCGGATTTTCTTTCCGTTGATACTCCTCAGCTGTATGATCTGGAGAGGGCCATGCGTTTTTCCAAAATGAAAATCCTGGTAATTTCAGGTACAAAATCGGGACGCAATGAGTTCAAAATTGCAGATTTCTTCTTCTAAAGCCACTCGGGCACGGGGATATCCTGCTGGAAATTCAGCAACCCCCTTTTTTTTAAGAAGGTAAAAAAAGATTTCGTTGATCCTTAAATTTTCGTAAGAAAGTTTAATAAAACGACTCAACAGAGATTATAATAAATACCTTAAACTCGGTATCACTTATTATATTTATCACTTAAAAATTTTAACTATAAAATTTAAAGATAAAGGTGAAACCACATTTCTTCGAGGCGACTATAATAAGAAAAATGACTCAGTCATGTCGAAATTATCATATCCGGGTAAGTTTTAGCGGAAACTCCTCCATTTTTATCATGGCGGAAAATCCGGCGGAAATAGGTTAAAATTAGTTTGACAGTCAAAGAAAATCTTTAAATGTCAAAGTTCTAATTTTTTGACGAAGTGTGTTACAACAGGTGGTTTTACGTATGGGTGAGTATAAATACAAAAAGACAGAATCATTTATACTATGATACTTAATAAATTAACAGAATCCTTCTTTTGCAGACTGGAAGAGGAGTAATTGTGGTCGAAGATCATCAAATACCATCAAAGCGATATGGAAGTCTACGTTTGATAAACAGATAAGTATAATTCTGGTTTCTTTAAAAATATTGTGTTATCTAGCCACTGTTATTCTCTTATCGGTTTGAAGCGATCTGTTAGTATCGCTGTACGAATGTTTACTTCAAATTTTGTAGTTTTTTAAACGGTAGAGAACTTATAAAATATTGCAGCAAAATATGGAAAAGTGCAATATTTATGTTATTTATTAGTAATAATAGTTAACGTGAAGTCTTAGAAGCATGATCTGTTGTTTGTGGAATGAGGTTTTGTGTTTTATTTATGGATTTACTTTGTGAAGTCTTGGCTATTGTTTTTGTTTAAATTTTAATATTATTTTCGATTTTTAATTCTGGTTTTAAATTTTTAGGTGTAATTGAAGTGAAAACTATTGTATGAAAAAGGGAAACATTTGAAGTGAAATGGAAAATCTAGGATGCCAACTGCAAATTACTTGACCTTCGATGGATTGTTTCGGCACGGAAGAATTTTCTCATCGACTCTATCTGTTCGGCAGACCGTACTGAGGGAAGTATTTATTTATTATTTAAATTAAAGAGTGCATATTTCTGCTGATTATTTTGTTTTCTTTTCCAGGTGGCTGCGACATGTTTATAGTTCTAACATATATTAATAACTGACTTATATTAGAACGGTCAGTGGATTCGTCAAGCGCTATTGAAACATAAACAGAAGAAGCCAATAATATTTTCAAACCATTAACAACAAATTCATTCATTTTTTCAATTCTTCGAGTTACCGTTCGGGGGGATAGGCAAACGGTCTTAACTTTTTCGGCGAATTCTTTACCTTTTGGCCCGTAACATTTCAGAACTTGTTCCATATTTTGTTTAAAAAATTCACCATCAGTTAATGGCTTTTTCGCTTTAGCAATATTAAAAGACACAATGAAGGACGCCTTTACAGATGCAATTTCAGAATCATTTGTTCCGCCTAAAGGAAATTTCTCTAAAAAAACTTTCTTTAAGTTGTCAACCTGTCTTACTCTTTCTACTTCATTGTACAGTAGAACACGCTTAAATGCACATCGAATTTCGCAGAATTTTATGTGCATTTATCCGTGTTTTGCATTTATACGTAGCACGGAAGCACGGATAAATGCACATTAATGTGCAATTATGCGAGTAAAAGATAAACATGCAACTTTAATATTCCTGTAATAAACATTTAAATTCAACGAGGCTACACAAAAACAAAGAAGCTAATTAAGAATTCATTTTATCAAATAAAAATAACAATAATCACTTTTTTTTGTGTAATTACATTTCATTTTTGCATATGTGCATTTAAGCGTGTAAAATTTCATATAATTTATACTTTTGCGGATGTGAAAATGGTTGCATTTAAGCAAGTATTGCAATTAAGCGTGTTTCATTTATCCGTGTATATTTATATGAAAAATGCTTGAAAATCCTCCATGCACAAATTTTGCGTGCAATTACACGAGTTTTGCATTTACGCGTGTTGCATTTAAGCGCGTTCTACTGTATCGGGCAAAATCGGACTTATGGCAGCTGTTGTAATGGCGTTCTAGATTGAATTTTTTATTCGACATGTAACTGCAAACTAGACATTGACGGTTTTCATTATTTGTGGTTATTAAATATTTGTTTTCCCAATCACACGACATAGTATTTGAATTTGAATATGAGCGCTTCATAATGGAAAAGGAAAACTAAAAAAATCAAATTTCTGAAAAAATTTCGTATGTCAGTGTTCTTTGGGAAGCAATTAAGGTTTTGGGGAGCAAATGTATACACCCGTACGCATCAACAGCAGAAATCATACTGAATGACTGTCGTAGGCTCGCTCCATCGATTGTTAGTGAATCGTTTGATTTCGGCTGCCGAAGTGGCCGTCGTCTACCAACACGTATCATTGCGTTGGAGAGTCGAGTAAAAATGTTCATGCATTGATTGTAACCTCGTAAAATTTGAATAAAAATGTTATCGTATTGAGGAGCTAGACGAGCCAAGCAGTGCCGAGTTATGTTCTATATACTCACAGGATTGCATAATTCAAACAAATGTCTTATGCATTAGTGATGATTTTGGGAAGTCAGAAATATGTAGCTATCATCCGATATATTAGATAGTAGTCTATTATAACATTAGGTATATTATAAAGTTATCATTTAAGCTGTTCCCTTGGAAGCAATCATCTTAATTCACTTCTCATGTCCCCAAATTGGTTAAATATATTTTATGAGAATGACGATTTTTAGAAGAAACGATTTTTAGAAGAAACGATTTTTAATGAAGTTCATATGATATTTGAAATTTTGAGATTTTAGGTTATAAATTACCCACATTAAATATATTTTCAGTATCCAAAATAACCTAAATTTTCGTCTTTATAACTCCTACAATTTCTTTATCTATAGCATTGTTAACTAGTGCAAATAATTTTGACCGGTAAAATGTTTCATGGTTGAACAACGTTTGTAACGCATCGAATCAGTCGTCGTACACAAAAATGAACTACACCAGGGTATTAGGGATGATAACAGATTTTGATTTCCGCATGTCTGTCCATCTGCCTGTCTGTCCGTCCGTGAACACCATAATTTTCTCGAAAACGGTGAGTTATATTGAAAAATTTAGAATGGTAAGATGTGTATATAATAGAATTTTACATAATCGATCTATACATCAAAATCAATCGGACCACTCTTTTCCGCTCTAAAATACAAATGGATTTTTTTAAAGAAACATTTTGTCTGTCATCATATAGAGTATTTGACGATTGGCCCCTGGCAATTGTAGCTTTTCTTATGTTTAAATTTTCTTTTACTGGTTTCTCTGATAAAATGTGTAACATGCATATATTTACACATTTTATTAATCATTTATTGTCTTCTCTTTACCTTGTACATATATGTGTTCAATGTGAGAACAGAGTGAGAACATATTTTATGCTCCGAAATAATCTTCAACATTTCGAGATTTGTTTCAGGTTTGTTTCTCGATATTCGTGGTCAATTTCTTAGTGATTAACCCTTTGACGACCATACATTTTCGGCCGAAGGGATTTTGATTTTTTTTTTCATTTTCATGATCTGTGACCTGATAATAGTTATGCCACAAAAAATGGTGGCCCTAGACCTCCTCCTTGCCCCTCATTTTTTTTATCTCGAAAATTAAAATTGAAAGAATTCATGTACGCATTTATTATTGAATTTGAACAAACTGAATTTAATTAGTTGTGCATGTGGTAGACGTCGAAGCAATCGCAAGTACAGATATCGTCGGCTAAGAGTGAAATCGTTCTAAGTCCATTATATCAAAATTTCTGGAAGAGCAATGAAAAACCTTGTTAAATCATTTTAATTTTCATTTATGATCATAGGGGCACAGGGGAACCGGCATAGAATTCCCGCCACATACATTTATATTGCCCCATCTATCCTCTACAAAAAACCTTTTAATACCTTTGCTCTATCTCTTAACTGGACGATTTTCAGTACTGAAAGCTCTTGGGCAAGCATATGTTACTTGCCTGTGGTCGTCAAAGGGTTAAGAAATTACAACACCAAATTGCGTAATTCCGGAACAAACGTTTAGTATAGGGGCCGACAGGACAATTTGCCTAAATCCGGGACTGTCCCGGCAATTCCGGAACGTATAGTCACCCAGGTGATAGCGGCCAAGCAAAAAGCGCTATACACGCTTGTGATGCCAATGCGTTAATCACAGATTTATTGATTTAAGTTTATGATACACTCTTGTATGTTTTTGCATAAAAATTTTATTGTACGCTCAGAAACGAGATTTTAAAATTATTTTTACAAAAGTTTTTGTATGAAATAAATATATTGGTTGTGTACAGTGTTGCGGTTATCTAGATACAATTTATCTAGATAATCATCTAGATAAAAAAATGTTATCTTTATCTTATCTAGATAACACCCCTAAACAACTGTACTTGAGCTCAATCTGCTCCAGCGAGGGATATCGGAGGTGTGCAATGGGCCCAACTTGAGACCTACGTGCGTGGGGTTCCCCTGTGAGCCCCCCTCCTATCAAACCAACCAACCAGATAACACCCCAAAAATATTATCTTTATCTTATCTAGATAAAGGAAAATCCTATTTATCTAGAGATAATCGTTACCAACGAAAATCAAAAAATTAAATCTAAAAAAATGCTGGAACGAAATTGTTTTCTGCATACTTATGAAAACCTAAAAACTTTTTTTAAAAACCGTGTTACACTTGGCAACAGCAATAGAAGCGAAGTGTCACTCCTTCCCTCGCTTCTCTTGCACATAAACAAAAATTTTTGCCAGCGTCTGTTGCCAAGTGCTGTTTAAATTGGAAATCAACAAAAAAAGAAAAACAAATAATTTTAATTTTGTGCACTTTATTTTTTTTAGTATGTAATTTTGAATTTTGTGCAACGTTAAAATAAATCTATATATATAAAAATGGATGTTGGTCTGTCTGTTTGAGATTACAAAACTCAAAAACTACTGGATCGATTTTTACGCGGTTTTTTGCAAAATTATGTTAGATTTCCAAAATTCGAAACGGAATGTCCTGAAAGGATAACGCAAATATCCTTTTTCTCGTTTTTCCCGCGAGAAATCGGCATAAGCGGGTCTCCGCGGTCGCTGATTACGAATCTGGTGTTATATTTTTAAAATTCTAAATGGAAGGTCCTGTAAGGATAATGCAAATTTTCTTTTCCCAATTTTTCTCGCAAAAACTGACTTTGGGGGGTTTTCAGGGTTGCTTTCACGAATCTGGTATTGGAATTTCAAAATTCGAAACGGAATGTCATGTAAGGACAACGGTTTTTCCCAATTTGTACAAAAAACTTTAACCCTTTCGGTAAATGTTTTTTTCTGTGGGTTTTAAAAATACTCTGTATACAAATTAATGATGTTTAACCCTCATCCGTATTGCATTTAAAGTTACTTAAAAGTATTTCATGTGTCAAATTGACACAATACCAGAAAATCCCATATTTTTAGTGTTAATTGTAACAAAATTAAGTTTTCTTGATTAATCATTATTTTTTTTATTGAGAAAAGCAAAAAAAATAATTTGGTCTTATTAATAACATACAAAATTACATAAAAAAGGAATCAAGAAAATTGAACGTTGGTTCCACATTTTTCACAAATTGTGAAACGGTGAGATGGACAAGTAGATTTTACACCTTTATCACATCGTACACTGTGGACATTGGAATTAGATTTTTTTTTTTGGAAACGATGGCAAATTGTATTCCTGTTGATACTATTTCAATTCAAATAAAAAATGTGCATGAAATATCTTTTTGACGCAGCGTAATGTTTAAGTTTTTACCATTGTGTCAATTTGACACATGAACGACAGATTAAGGGATTTTTTTGTACAGCGACTATGTGACATCTAACGGTAAATCCAATTAGAAAAATTAAAAATTCATATACGATTTTTACCTTGCGCCAAAATCTCAGATCAATTTAATAAAAAAAACAATGAAATAAGTGGATTTGAATTCGAAAATTGTGTCAAATTGACACGAAATACGGATTAGGGTTAAGCTATTAGTATTCATTTAAAACAAAAAAAAATTAAAAATTTTAATTTTTTTAAAATACGTCCACTGTGGTCCAGCTTTTTACTCAAAAAATCAAAATTGGGTCAAAAATGCACTTAATGGTGCACTGAATGAGAATAGAGTGTTGAAAATAAATAAATAATAAGACAATTAACATTTTTTTAGCATGATGCCATATGGCATCAAAATACCGAAAGGGTTAAGCTGGCAACGAAGGGTCTGCTAGTATTTATCTAAAAATTATCTAGATAATTTGGCTTTTCATTTTATCTTATCTATTATCTTTCAAATTTTCATTATCTATTATCTTATCTATAATAGAAGAGTTTTGTTTTTGAAAAATATTTTTAGTTCAATAAGGTACATATATGTAGCAAACTTCAATGGAAGGATAAACAAATGAAACAGAAAATAAGATATTAGAGGAATCTACGGCAACTGAACGACGGAAACGATTTTCCGCAAGAGTTAGCATTGATTATGTTTTTCACTGATTCGGTTCATTAAATTTTCAAAGATTTTGATATTTCCGTCCTTGTGAACTCAAAAACACGGCAACGGAAAGTAGAATGGTTTTAAAATTGGCTGTACATGATTTAAAATCCGAGAGTGGATAAACAAAGGACTCCGGTAGCGAAATCAATTACAATCCGCAAAGGCATTTTAATCACGATAAATTTCAATTAAAAAATCCCCCAGCTGGTAGAAATGGTTAAAAAAAAACTCATACGGGAATTAAGTACCTATATAATTAGCGCTTCGTCATGTGGATTTCATTTATAGAATGGTATAACGAGTCTAGGTTTATCAACTCGAGACGCTTTTTATGGAAAATTGGTAAACCAGCAATCTTAAATTATAAAATCACGAGTTTAGTGATTTATTATAATACAGTAGAATCCCGATAATTCGTATTTCAAGGGACCGATGTAAAAATACCAAGTATCGGGATATTCGAATTAGCAGGGAATGAATTATCGGGATTCTACTGTATTTTAATAAAAGCAGTAATTGGAGATTTTATCTCGAAAACGGTAACGACTTTGGTGAGTCCAGCAACACGCTAAAGTGTGTGTGTTTTGTTAGGTCAATTAAAAAAATGTATTTTAGAACGCAACGGAGCCTGTAAGAACGCTGAGACGGTGACCATATTTTTTTTTTTTTTTTTTTCGAGAAAATAAAGGACAAAAACACATTTTTTTAGGAAAATTACGGACAAAAAACGACAAATTGTTCATTAATTAAAACAAAAAAAACTATTACTAACAAGTAGGAAATGCTCTTTATGATGGAGTCTTAAAACTTAAGAAACAGTTTTTCTATTGGAATTTTCAATTGAAGTGAGGTAATTCACTGAAATACTTCAGCAAAAAAATAAATAAACAACCTTTCAAAGTCAAATACTCTACACTCAGAAAAATATTCAGGTCAACTTTTTGTCAGGTTAACTCTGACCTTACAGAGGTTTCTGTAAGCCAGCTAGCGGTCAGAGTTAACCTATCTAAGGTCAACTCGTGCAGCTCCCAATGCCCTACTTCACCTGCTGGTGGCTTAATTTCAGAATTTCTCCGACCACAGGTCAACTCAGTTTTACTTGCCCACATGCAGGCGAACGCGCGCCTGCCCGAGGCCAATTACGTCGTATGTAGGTCGTCGAGTTAGCCTCCATTTTTCTGAGTGTATATAGACAAAATTTTTATGAAAAAAACCCATTTGTATGGGAGTGGGAGACAAGATTAGTCTGAATGGATTTTGACGTTTGGAATGGTTATGGAAAATCGTATTCTAAGCACGTTTCGTCATTATAAATTTTTCGATACTACAGGGTGTCCCAATGGCTTGGACCGATGTTGACAGAATTAAGACGATGTTATTTATGATTTTTTTTTAAATTTCTTTATTGAACCATGTTATTTGGCATATGGCAATTATGTGTGAATGATAATATCACTCAAGTATTCGCCAAGGCCTCGGCGGTCCACTCCACTCGATGGTCAAAATTTTTGATGACATCTCTGCATAGCAATTATCCCACGAATATGAATTATTATCTCATCCTCCAGCTGTTGAATTGTTGTTGTCTTGTTGGCATAGATCTTACTCGTGAGATAACCCCAAAGGAAGAAGTCCAAAGGACGATCTTGGTGCCCATTTGATTTTGCTGTTTCGAGAAATGCAAAAATTCGAAATGTTTTCGTAATAGGTTTCAGTAACTTTAACACGTTGTTCCATTGTTAATCTTGCCATGGTTAAAATTGCCAAAGATTGAACTTATCAAACCTGAAAACAGATGTCAAAAATCATTAGAGGTTTAAGAATCAATCACATTTAACATCGGTTCAAGCAATTGTAACACCCAATATGCACCGTTTTCGAGCAAATAGAACAAAATTTTTCAATTTGTCTGGAGGAGGAGGCAACTGAATTTTACTGTATAGAAAAGTTATGTTTAATCATATTCTAAACACATTTTGTCTTTACAATTTTTTTAACATGACTCCCCGGTTTCGAGGAAATTGTTTCGTTTGTATCGAGAGGGGAAAAGGAATGGTTTAATTTTGCCTGTTCATAGACCCCAAAAACCCTCAGATGAGATTTTTTCGCGGAAAATTTGAGTAAGAGGATAATCGCGTTATCCTTGCCGGACCTTCCGTTATCCCTACAGACTTTTTGACTCTAGAATTACAGCAACCCCAAAAATCAACAAATGATTTTTTTCCGAGAAATTTTAGGAAGATAAAAATCGCGTTATTTTTACCGGACTTTCCGCTATCCTTACAGACTTTTTAACGTCAGAATTGGATTCAGAGCCTCTAAAACCCGCAGATGCTTTATATGCGTGAAATTTGAAGAAAACTTGACAGGTAAATATTTTATTGACAGCGGAGTTACGCATGTGTGCAAAATTTCAAGTCAATTGGTTGAATGGAAGTGGGTCAAAATTAGATGACAAAATTCGACCATGACAGATAGACAGATAAACACACACGAAAGCAAGCTAAATAAAAGCTTTTAAAAAGCCGGAATTCAAGGCCAGTATTTTGGCAATTTTGACAGCCATCATATAAAAGTTAGCAAATTCTTTTACCGGTAGTTGCTTTTGTTCGTTGATAGTCTCAATGATTGGCATCTTGCTAAAAACTTAGCTAAAACTTGAACGTGATAATTGAGGCGTTAAAAGCTAGAGTGGACTAACCCACATTTCGAAATCGTGAATTTTTTTGTGTTTGAATCACTATTGCGAGTAAGTTTTTAGATAAAAATGTTTGGATGCACAAAAGAACATTTCAACATTGAGTAATAAAGTCCACACAAATTTTTTTTCCAAAAATTTACAGTAAATAATAGTACAAAAGTGAAACAGCTTCAAAAACTCGATTATGTGGGTTGGTCCACTCTAGCTTTCAACACCTCAATTATGACAACGAAAAACATTCATATATCACCAATGATAGACTATGCAGTGTAGGGTTAAGCTGCAAACTGAAAAACTCATTTTCAAGAATACAAAACATCTGCCCGGTCCAAATTTTGACTGGAAATTTTTCAGATACCTTCTTAGAAGCTAAATAATTTTTTTTTTTGACAAAAAATCGATTAAAAATGGTTGAGAATGTATTTCGATGCCCTGTTAACATGACTGCATAAAAGTTGTGGTGATCTGGTAATTTACTTTGCGACCTCTTGTCCGCGTTTGAGAGGAAGGTACTCAAAAGGATCTTTGGCCCCATACAGGAGGAGGGGGGACGATTCCGGAGACTCTACAATGACGATGTCTATGAGATATATCAGGACGTGTTCGTAGTCAAGCTCATAAGACTCAACAGACCCCGCATGTCATTCGAATGAGTGAATGTGACTCGGCTAGGAAAATCTTCTGCGATAGGTTATTAACAACAAGGCGACGAGGAAGACCCAACCTCAGATGGCAAGATGGCGTTGACCAGGATGCGAAGAGAATTGGGATGCAAAACTGGAAGACATCGGCACGTGACCGGGACCTCTGGCGAGAGACATTGCGGCAGGCCAAGACCGGAAACCAGTTGTAGCGCCCAGAAAAGAGAGAGAGAGAGAGATAGAGCGAGAGAGAGAGAAAAAAAGAGAGAGAGAGAAAGAAAGAGAGAGACAGAGAGAGAAAGAAAGAAAGAGCGAGACAGAGAGAGAGAGAGAGAGAGAGAGAGAGAGAGAGAGAGAGAGAGAGGGAGAGATTAATTTACTAAATTAGGGCTTTGGAGTTTTCGTATGGCACAAACGAGCTCATAAAACTCAGTCGCTGCAGTTTCGTTGAATTTTATCGTTAAAAAAATGATACTTAAGCCAATTTGTCAATTGAAGAGTTCATGAAATCACATCTAGAATGGAAAGATGCTGTAATATTCTATGAACCACAAACATTTTAGCCGAAATATTTATAATAATTTCGGTTATTTTCTGCGATTTTTTAAATTTTTTATATTCTTAAAATTCTTGAATTTCCCGGCACTAGTTTCTCGAATATCGAGGAAAAAATATTTACTGGGAATTCTCGCAAGTCTGGGAGAAAAATATTGTCTGGGAGAAAAAAAAATTCTCGAGCCCAAATTTTAATAATAATATTATTTTTCATATTTGATTTTTAATGAGAAATCTGTAAAAATATTTATAAAACAAACAGGCACAATCAATTGAAACTTTTTTTTCGATTTATTATGTAAGTCTTCTTATTCTTGTTCTTTAAGTCAAATAGGGCTATTGAATGTCAATACGCATAAATACTCGTAAATCGATGGCCTATTATTTCAATGTCCTGATAATATCCTGACAGATTTTTTCAAAATCCTTTCATGAGACTAACTTGATGATTTTGTCCATCGGTAAGTTTTACTCATTCATCTGACGATAAACATCAGTCGAATAATAGCATTCAGTATTTACACATGCGCGGAAATTTTGGGGCCATTCATGGAGACTGAGAATCACCAGTCAACTGATAATAAAAATCCACCATATGCCAGTTCAAGTCTAGATTTCCATCAGGTTTGTCGGTGGCTTTCTGATCAACTGTTTTTTTAACCAAATATTCCATATCTCGTCGAATTTATCGAATTTGAATGAAACAGACGTGTTTTATACGAACAGGTGTTTTAACTAAAATTTAAAAGTGTTCATTGGATTACTAACAATAAGTGTTTGCTAATCTCCTCCTATCGGTCTTAATTGCTATGCATATCTAGTGTTAAATATGTATTCTCGTTAGTTACATATTTTAACGGTGAAGCGATAAAAAGCAAACATCTTTAGTGAGATATTCAAACTAATTGTTCATTTATGTAAAATAGATTTAATCAAGTGAAAATTAAACAAAAGGAATACCAATTTCTTGGTGCTGGTGCTTTTAATCATTATTTGCATTGCAAATACCCATTTGAGAAGTTTTTCAAGCAATGAATCAATTATACAAAAATTCCAATCGCTGGAAAAGTGAAAATTATTCTTTCGAGAAAATATCTACTAAGAATTGTGACGAATGAGATGACTTAAAGTACACTATCTCTGCTTTAATCTAAATATTGGAAAATCCATTGAAAAGAAAACACTCGTTTAAAGGTCACCAGGGGATTAGAATATTATCCCATTTGTTACCTGTTGTAAGTTATTTATTTAGAAGTTACCGAAAATTTGGAAAGCTAAAGGAACATTTCAACTTAAGTGTAATCCTAGAACCATTTGTGAGTATAAACATAGTATGAGAGTATAAACAAGTATACAATGAAAGCTCTCTTTGCGAACATCTCTCATATGCGGACAACTATTGTAAACGGACACTTTTTTATGACCAAATTCGTATATCCAATATTAAAACTGTTCTTATAAACGGACACCTCCCCTATTCGGACAGAAATCTTGGTCCCATGAGTGTTCACTTATAAGGACTTTCATTGTGTATGCGTATTTTACAAAAATATATATAAACACATAAATTCCAATTTGTTGATATTTACAATTATTAAGAGATCGTGGGAATAGAAAAGTCCTAAACGTGTTCATACACCAATTTGGTTAACCGAATTAACCAAAAAAAAAAAGTTTTTCCCTGTACCTGGGGAAAGATTAACTTTAATTTCAAATTTTAAGGTTTCGGTAATACCCGAATTTAAGTTTCATTTATAACTTATCGTTTAACGAAAATTTACTTTGAGACCTTTTTATCGAGGTGAGTAAACTATAATTTTATATCACGTCTATGTTACTTTACTCCCGACAGAACGGAGAGGGTATATGCGTTTGGGGTGAGAGTTTGTGTGTTTGTCCTTTCGTCATAACTTTTGATCTACTCGGCCGATTTCAATGCCGTTTTTGACGTTTGGTTGGATATTACGGGAGTAAGGTTTCAGTGCAAAAAAATCGCCGTTTCCCATCAATTTAACCCCTCTCCACACCCCCGCCCAACACGTTTTTCTAAATCCACTGAACCGATTTTGATCGCATGATGAAAGGAATGTTTCAGTGTACAAGATGACATTACATCCTGTATTATATGACAGTACATCCTCCTCCCTCTAACTTTAAATCTCCTCTCCTTGTATCTTTTAATCCAATGAACCGATTTCGATCGCGTTTTCCCTATTGGGTTGCAAATAATGAAAGGAATACTTCCAGAGAACAAATAATCTAGAGAATAAACTCTTAGAACAAATTTTTAGAGAAAATTTTTCCACTGTGAGATGGAGCAATAGGATCCGATGTAACACGAAAAAAATTATCCATTCGATTCCTCCATCTCATTGACTAGATACGACGAAAATAATTAGAAAATGTTCTCTCTGCTTCGTGCTCCCTAGTCTAAAAGTAATTAACTTTTAGGCCGTAGCTAGTGAATGATAGGGACATTTTTCCCCCCTTCGAAGGGGAAATTTGTCAAAAATTTGTTCTAAGAGTTTATTCTCTAGATTATTTCTTCTCTGATACTTCAGTCTTCAAGAATTTGCCCTTACTTCTTAACTTTAAACCCTCTCTTCTTGTATTTTTTTTAATACACGTCATCTTGACAAAAATATGAATCTAAAAATTGACTATAAAAATATGAATCGGATGTTAAAAGTTTTTTCTTCAAAGAGAGTGAAAAAAAAAACAAAATTAAGAATTTTAAAATATCCCCGACTAAAAAAATCCTCAAAAAATTGAAAACTCTGAAATTAAAAAAAGTTTAAAACCCCGAAATAAAAATATCAGTTGTGGTCAACACAAAACTTTCTTCTACAAAATCTACGACCCTGTGCAATTTACGCTAGAGCCCTGTCGCGCTGTCAACCTAAGACGACCTCCCAATAAATTCTTGGTTTATTCAAAAATATCAAAAACATATAAAATTTGAGATAACTTGAGAACGGTAAAAGATATCAATTTACGGTAAATGGCAAAAATGTAGAAAATGTTAACATCTTTAATTATTCTTTTAACTGATTTGTCGAAAAACCGTTAGTTTGCAAATTATTCGCAAAAATGTGATTTTTTACATATTAATGAAAATATCTCAATAACGGTAAAAGATAACGGATAACGGTAAGAAACAAAATTGTGCAGAATGCCATTCTCATTAATTCACTTCATACATTCAGTCAGCAAAAACCCGTTAGTTTTCGAGATAATCGCAAAAAACTGTTTTTTTGGAAATAACGGTTTATCTCGATAACATGTTGAGATATCGAGTTATAGTTAAACACAAAAGTGTGGGAAATTTTATTTTCTCCAAGTGTTGTCATACTTAAGGCCACCAAAAAACGCGTAGTTTGGGAGTAAATCGAGAAAAACGAAATTGCGATTTTTGAAAAACCGCCATTTTGGATACTTCCGGTTAACGGATTTCCACTAAAAGTTGATAGGATCGTCCCATTTCAAAACCCAACATGCCTATAAAATTTCATGGCGCTAGCTCTATTAGTTTTTGAGAAATCTTGTACACAGACTGACAGACAGACTGACAGACTGACAGACTGACAGACTGACAGACTGACAGACTGACAGACTGACAGACTGACAGACTGACAGACTGACAGACTGACAGACTGACAGACTGACAGACTGACAGACTGACAGACTGACAGACTGACAGACTGACAGACTGACAGACTGACAGACTGACAGACTGACAGACTGACAGACTGACAGACTGACAGACTGACAGACTGACAGACTGACAGACTGACAGACTGACAGACTGACAGACTGACAGACTGACAGACTGACAGACTGACAGACTGACAGACTGACAGACTGACAGACTGACAGACTGACAGACTGACAGACTGACAGACTGACAGACTGACAGACTGACAGACTGACAGACTGACAGACTGACAGACTGACAGACTGACAGACTGACAGACTGACAGACTGACAGACTGACAGACTGACAGACTGACAGACTGACAGACTGACAGACTGACAGACTGACAGACTGACAGACTGACAGACTGACAGACTGACAGACTGACAGACTGACAGACTGACAGACTGACAGACTGACAGACTGACAGACTGACAGACTGACAGACTGACAGACTGACAGACTGACAGACTGACAGACTGACAGACTGACAGACTGACAGACTGACAGACTGACAGACTGACAGACTGACAGACTGACAGACTGACAGACTGACAGACTGACAGACTGACAGACTGACAGACTGACAGACTGACAGACTGACAGGCTGACAGGCTGACAGACTGACAGACTGACAGACTGACAGACTGACAGACTGACAGACTGACAGACTGACAGACTGACAGACTGACAGACTGACAGACTGACAGACTGACAGACTGACAGACTGACAGACTGACAGACTGACAGACTGACAGACTGACAGACTGACAGACTGACAGACTGACAGACTGACAGACTGACAGACTGACAGACTGACAGACTGACAGACTGACAGACTGACAGACTGACAGACTGACAGACTGACAGACTGACAGACTGACAGACTGACAGACTGACAGACTGACAGACTGACAGACTGACAGACTGACAGACTGACAGACTGACAGACTGACAGACTGACAGACTGACAGACTGACAGACTGACAGACTGACAGACTGACAGACTGACAGACTGACAGACTGACAGACTGACAGACTGACAGACTGACAGACTGACAGACTGACAGACTGACAGACTGACAGACTGACAGACTGACAGACTGACAGACTGACAGACTGACAGACTGACAGACTGACAGACTGACAGACTGACAGACTGACAGACTGACAGACTGACAGACTGACAGACTGACAGACTGACAGACTGACAGACTGACAGACTGACAGACTGACAGACTGACAGACTGACAGACTGACAGACTGACAGACTGACAGACTGACAGACTGACAGACTGACAGACTGACAGACTGACAGACTGACAGACTGACAGACTGACAGACTGACAGACTGACAGACTGACAGACTGACAGACTGACAGACTGACAGACTGACAGACTGACAGACTGACAGACTGACAGACTGACAGACTGACAGACTGACAGACTGACAGACTGACAGACTGACAGACTGACAGACTGACAGACTGACAGACTGACAGACTGACAGACTGACAGACTGACAGACTGACAGACTGACAGACTGACAGACTGACAGACTGACAGACTGACAGACTGACAGACTGACAGACTGACAGACTGACAGACTGACAGACTGACAGACTGACAGACTGACAGACTGACAGACTGACAGACTGACAGACTGACAGACTGACAGACTGACAGACTGACAGACTGACAGACTGACAGACTGACAGACTGACAGACTGACAGACTGACAGACTGACAGACTGACAGACTGACAGACTGACAGACTGACAGACTGACAGACTGACAGACTGACAGACTGACAGACTGACAGACTGACAGACTGACAGACTGACAGACTGACAGACTGACAGACTGACAGACTGACAGACTGACAGACTGACAGACTGACAGACTGACAGACTGACAGACTGACAGACTGACAGACTGACAGACTGACAGACTGACAGACTGACAGACTGACAGACTGACAGACTGACAGACTGACAGACTGACAGACTGACAGACTGACAGACTGACAGACTGACAGACTGACAGACTGACAGACTGACAGACTGACAGACTGACAGACTGACAGACTGACAGACTGACAGACTGACAGACTGACAGACTGACAGACTGACAGACTGACAGACTGACAGACTGACAGACTGACAGACTGACAGACTGACAGACTGACAGACTGACAGACTGACAGACTGACAGACTGACAGACTGACAGACTGACAGACTGACAGACTGACAGACTGACAGACTGACAGACTGACAGACTGACAGACTGACAGACTGACAGACTGACAGACTGACAGACTGACAGACTGACAGACTGACAGACTGACAGACTGACAGACTGACAGACTGACAGACTGACAGACTGACAGACTGACAGACTGACAGACTGACAGACTGACAGACTGACAGACTGACAGACTGACAGACTGACAGACTGACAGACTGACAGACTGACAGACTGACAGACTGACAGACTGACAGACTGACAGACTGACAGACTGACAGACTGACAGACTGACAGACTGACAGACTGACAGACTGACAGACTGACAGACTGACAGACTGACAGACTGACAGACTGACAGACTGACAGACTGACAGACTGACAGACTGACAGACTGACAGACTGACAGACTGACAGACTGACAGACTGACAGACTGACAGACTGACAGACTGACAGACTGACAGACTGACAGACTGACAGACTGACAGACTGACAGACTGACAGACTGACAGACTGACAGACTGACAGACTGACAGACTGACAGACTGACAGACTGACAGACTGACAGACTGACAGACTGACAGACTGACAGACTGACAGACTGACAGACTGACAGACTGACAGACTGACAGACTGACAGACTGACAGACTGACAGACTGACAGACTGACAGACTGACAGACTGACAGACTGACAGACTGACAGACTGACAGACTGACAGACTGACAGACTGACAGACTGACAGACTGACAGACTGACAGACTGACAGACTGACAGACTGACAGACTGACAGACTGACAGACTGACAGACTGACAGACTGACAGACTGACAGACTGACAGACTGACAGACTGACAGACTGACAGACTGACAGACTGACAGACTGACAGACTGACAGACTGACAGACTGACAGACTGACAGACTGACAGACTGACAGACTGACAGACTGACAGACTGACAGACTGACAGACTGACAGACTGACAGACTGACAGACTGACAGACTGACAGACTGACAGACTGACAGACTGACAGACTGACAGACTGACAGACTGACAGACTGACAGACTGACAGACTGACAGACTGACAGACTGACAGACTGACAGACTGACAGACTGACAGACTGACAGACTGACAGACTGACAGACTGACAGACTGACAGACTGACAGACTGACAGACTGACAGACTGACAGACTGACAGACTGACAGACTGACAGACTGACAGACTGACAGACTGACAGACTGACAGACTGACAGACTGACAGACTGACAGACTGACAGACTGACAGACTGACAGACTGACAGACTGACAGACTGACAGACTGACAGACTGACAGACTGACAGACTGACAGACTGACAGACTGACAGACTGACAGACTGACAGACTGACAGACTGACAGACTGACAGACTGACAGACTGACAGACTGACAGACTGACAGACTGACAGACTGACAGACTGACAGACTGACAGACTGACAGACTGACAGACTGACAGACTGACAGACTGACAGACTGACAGACTGACAGACTGACAGACTGACAGACTGACAGACTGACAGACTGACAGACTGACAGACTGACAGACTGACAGACTGACAGACTGACAGACTGACAGACTGACAGACTGACAGACTGACAGACTGACAGACTGACAGACTGACAGACTGACAGACTGACAGACTGACAGACTGACAGACTGACAGACTGACAGACTGACAGACTGACAGACTGACAGACTGACAGACTGACAGACTGACAGACTGACAGACTGACAGACTGACAGACTGACAGACTGACAGACTGACAGACTGACAGACTGACAGACTGACAGACTGACAGACTGACAGACTGACAGACTGACAGACTGACAGACTGACAGACTGACAGACTGACAGACTGACAGACTGACAGACTGACAGACTGACAGACTGACAGACTGACAGACTGACAGACTGACAGACTGACAGACTGACAGACTGACAGACTGACAGACTGACAGACTGACAGACTGACAGACTGACAGACTGACAGACTGACAGACTGACAGACTGACAGACTGACAGACTGACAGACTGACAGACTGACAGACTGACAGACTGACAGACTGACAGACTGACAGACTGACAGACTGACAGACTGACAGACTGACAGACTGACAGACTGACAGACTGACAGACTGACAGACTGACAGACTGACAGACTGACAGACTGACAGACTGACAGACTGACAGACTGACAGACTGACAGACTGACAGACTGACAGACTGACAGACTGACAGACTGACAGACTGACAGACTGACAGACTGACAGACTGACAGACTGACAGACTGACAGACTGACAGACTGACAGACTGACAGACTGACAGACTGACAGACTGACAGACTGACAGACTGACAGACTGACAGACTGACAGACTGACAGACTGACAGACTGACAGACTGACAGACTGACAGACTGACAGACTGACAGACTGACAGACTGACAGACTGACAGACTGACAGACTGACAGACTGACAGACTGACAGACTGACAGACTGACAGACTGACAGACTGACAGACTGACAGACTGACAGACTGACAGACTGACAGACTGACAGACTGACAGACTGACAGACTGACAGACTGACAGACTGACAGACTGACAGACTGACAGACTGACAGACTGACAGACTGACAGACTGACAGACTGACAGACTGACAGACTGACAGACTGACAGACTGACAGACTGACAGACTGACAGACTGACAGACTGACAGACTGACAGACTGACAGACTGACAGACTGACAGACTGACAGACTGACAGACTGACAGACTGACAGACTGACAGACTGACAGACTGACAGACTGACAGACTGACAGACTGACAGACTGACAGACTGACAGACTGACAGACTGACAGACTGACAGACTGACAGACTGACAGACTGACAGACTGACAGACTGACAGACTGACAGACTGACAGACTGACAGACTGACAGACTGACAGACTGACAGACTGACAGACTGACAGACTGACAGACTGACAGACTGACAGACTGACAGACTGACAGACTGACAGACTGACAGACTGACAGACTGACAGACTGACAGACTGACAGACTGACAGACTGACAGACTGACAGACTGACAGACTGACAGACTGACAGACTGACAGACTGACAGACTGACAGACTGACAGACTGACAGACTGACAGACTGACAGACTGACAGACTGACAGACTGACAGACTGACAGACTGACAGACTGACAGACTGACAGACTGACAGACTGACAGACTGACAGACTGACAGACTGACAGACTGACAGACTGACAGACTGACAGACTGACAGACTGACAGACTGACAGACTGACAGACTGACAGACTGACAGACTGACAGACTGACAGACTGACAGACTGACAGACTGACAGACTGACAGACTGACAGACTGACAGACTGACAGACTGACAGACTGACAGACTGACAGACTGACAGACTGACAGACTGACAGACTGACAGACTGACAGACTGACAGACTGACAGACTGACAGACTGACAGACTGACAGACTGACAGACTGACAGACTGACAGACTGACAGACTGACAGACTGACAGACTGACAGACTGACAGACTGACAGACTGACAGACTGACAGACTGACAGACTGACAGACTGACAGACTGACAGACTGACAGACTGACAGACTGACAGACTGACAGACTGACAGACTGACAGACTGACAGACTGACAGACTGACAGACTGACAGACTGACAGACTGACAGACTGACAGACTGACAGACTGACAGACTGACAGACTGACAGACTGACAGACTGACAGACTGACAGACTGACAGACTGACAGACTGACAGACTGACAGACTGACAGACTGACAGACTGACAGACTGACAGACTGACAGACTGACAGACTGACAGACTGACAGACTGACAGACTGACAGACTGACAGACTGACAGACTGACAGACTGACAGACTGACAGACTGACAGACTGACAGACTGACAGACTGACAGACTGACAGACTGACAGACTGACAGACTGACAGACTGACAGACTGACAGACTGACAGACTGACAGACTGACAGACTGACAGACTGACAGACTGACAGACTGACAGACTGACAGACTGACAGACTGACAGACTGACAGACTGACAGACTGACAGACTGACAGACTGACAGACTGACAGACTGACAGACTGACAGACTGACAGACTGACAGACTGACAGACTGACAGACTGACAGACTGACAGACTGACAGACTGACAGACTGACAGACTGACAGACTGACAGACTGACAGACTGACAGACTGACAGACTGACAGACTGACAGACTGACAGACTGACAGACTGACAGACTGACAGACTGACAGACTGACAGACTGACAGACTGACAGACTGACAGACTGACAGACTGACAGACTGACAGACTGACAGACTGACAGACTGACAGACTGACAGACTGACAGACTGACAGACTGACAGACTGACAGACTGACAGACTGACAGACTGACAGACTGACAGACTGACAGACTGACAGACTGACAGACTGACAGACTGACAGACTGACAGACTGACAGACTGACAGACTGACAGACTGACAGACTGACAGACTGACAGACTGACAGACTGACAGACTGACAGACTGACAGACTGACAGACTGACAGACTGACAGACTGACAGACTGACAGACTGACAGACTGACAGACTGACAGACTGACAGACTGACAGACTGACAGACTGACAGACTGACAGACTGACAGACTGACAGACTGACAGACTGACAGACTGACAGACTGACAGACTGACAGACTGACAGACTGACAGACTGACAGACTGACAGACTGACAGACTGACAGACTGACAGACTGACAGACTGACAGACTGACAGACTGACAGACTGACAGACTGACAGACTGACAGACTGACAGACTGACAGACTGACAGACTGACAGACTGACAGACTGACAGACTGACAGACTGACAGACTGACAGACTGACAGACTGACAGACTGACAGACTGACAGACTGACAGACTGACAGACTGACAGACTGACAGACTGACAGACTGACAGACTGACAGACTGACAGACTGACAGACTGACAGACTGACAGACTGACAGACTGACAGACTGACAGACTGACAGACTGACAGACTGACAGACTGACAGACTGACAGACTGACAGACTGACAGACTGACAGACTGACAGACTGACAGACTGACAGACTGACAGACTGACAGACTGACAGACTGACAGACTGACAGACTGACAGACTGACAGACTGACAGACTGACAGACTGACAGACTGACAGACTGACAGACTGACAGACTGACAGACTGACAGACTGACAGACTGACAGACTGACAGACTGACAGACTGACAGACTGACAGACTGACAGACTGACAGACTGACAGACTGACAGACTGACAGACTGACAGACTGACAGACTGACAGACTGACAGACTGACAGACTGACAGACTGACAGACTGACAGACTGACAGACTGACAGACTGACAGACTGACAGACTGACAGACTGACAGACTGACAGACTGACAGACTGACAGACTGACAGACTGACAGACTGACAGACTGACAGACTGACAGACTGACAGACTGACAGACTGACAGACTGACAGACTGACAGACTGACAGACTGACAGACTGACAGACTGACAGACTGACAGACTGACAGACTGACAGACTGACAGACTGACAGACTGACAGACTGACAGACTGACAGACTGACAGACTGACAGACTGACAGACTGACAGACTGACAGACTGACAGACTGACAGACTGACAGACTGACAGACTGACAGACTGACAGACTGACAGACTGACAGACTGACAGACTGACAGACTGACAGACTGACAGACTGACAGACTGACAGACTGACAGACTGACAGACTGACAGACTGACAGACTGACAGACTGACAGACTGACAGACTGACAGACTGACAGACTGACAGACTGACAGACTGACAGACTGACAGACTGACAGACTGACAGACTGACAGACTGACAGACTGACAGACTGACAGACTGACAGACTGACAGACTGACAGACTGACAGACTGACAGACTGACAGACTGACAGACTGACAGACTGACAGACTGACAGACTGACAGACTGACAGACTGACAGACTGACAGACTGACAGACTGACAGACTGACAGACTGACAGACTGACAGACTGACAGACTGACAGACTGACAGACTGACAGACTGACAGACTGACAGACTGACAGACTGACAGACTGACAGACTGACAGACTGACAGACTGACAGACTGACAGACTGACAGACTGACAGACTGACAGACTGACAGACTGACAGACTGACAGACTGACAGACTGACAGACTGACAGACTGACAGACTGACAGACTGACAGACTGACAGACTGACAGACTGACAGACTGACAGACTGACAGACTGACAGACTGACAGACTGACAGACTGACAGACTGACAGACTGACAGACTGACAGACTGACAGACTGACAGACTGACAGACTGACAGACTGACAGACTGACAGACTGACAGACTGACAGACTGACAGACTGACAGACTGACAGACTGACAGACTGACAGACTGACAGACTGACAGACTGACAGACTGACAGACTGACAGACTGACAGACTGACAGACTGACAGACTGACAGACTGACAGACTGACAGACTGACAGACTGACAGACTGACAGACTGACAGACTGACAGACTGACAGACTGACAGACTGACAGACTGACAGACTGACAGACTGACAGACTGACAGACTGACAGACTGACAGACTGACAGACTGACAGACTGACAGACTGACAGACTGACAGACTGACAGACTGACAGACTGACAGACTGACAGACTGACAGACTGACAGACTGACAGACTGACAGACTGACAGACTGACAGACTGACAGACTGACAGACTGACAGACTGACAGACTGACAGACTGACAGACTGACAGACTGACAGACTGACAGACTGACAGACTGACAGACTGACAGACTGACAGACTGACAGACTGACAGACTGACAGACTGACAGACTGACAGACTGACAGACTGACAGACTGACAGACTGACAGACTGACAGACTGACAGACTGACAGACTGACAGACTGACAGACTGACAGACTGACAGACTGACAGACTGACAGACTGACAGACTGACAGACTGACAGACTGACAGACTGACAGACTGACAGACTGACAGACTGACAGACTGACAGACTGACAGACTGACAGACTGACAGACTGACAGACTGACAGACTGACAGACTGACAGACTGACAGACTGACAGACTGACAGACTGACAGACTGACAGACTGACAGACTGACAGACTGACAGACTGACAGACTGACAGACTGACAGACTGACAGACTGACAGACTGACAGACTGACAGACTGACAGACTGACAGACTGACAGACTGACAGACTGACAGACTGACAGACTGACAGACTGACAGACTGACAGACTGACAGACTGACAGACTGACAGACTGACAGACTGACAGACTGACAGACTGACAGACTGACAGACTGACAGACTGACAGACTGACAGACTGACAGACTGACAGACTGACAGACTGACAGACTGACAGACTGACAGACTGACAGACTGACAGACTGACAGACTGACAGACTGACAGACTGACAGACTGACAGACTGACAGACTGACAGACTGACAGACTGACAGACTGACAGACTGACAGACTGACAGACTGACAGACTGACAGACTGACAGACTGACAGACTGACAGACTGACAGACTGACAGACTGACAGACTGACAGACTGACAGACTGACAGACTGACAGACTGACAGACTGACAGACTGACAGACTGACAGACTGACAGACTGACAGACTGACAGACTGACAGACTGACAGACTGACAGACTGACAGACTGACAGACTGACAGACTGACAGACTGACAGACTGACAGACTGACAGACTGACAGACTGACAGACTGACAGACTGACAGACTGACAGACTGACAGACTGACAGACTGACAGACTGACAGACTGACAGACTGACAGACTGACAGACTGACAGACTGACAGACTGACAGACTGACAGACTGACAGACTGACAGACTGACAGACTGACAGACTGACAGACTGACAGACTGACAGACTGACAGACTGACAGACTGACAGACTGACAGACTGACAGACTGACAGACTGACAGACTGACAGACTGACAGACTGACAGACTGACAGACTGACAGACTGACAGACTGACAGACTGACAGACTGACAGACTGACAGACTGACAGACTGACAGACTGACAGACTGACAGACTGACAGACTGACAGACTGACAGACTGACAGACTGACAGACTGACAGACTGACAGACTGACAGACTGACAGACTGACAGACTGACAGACTGACAGACTGACAGACTGACAGACTGACAGACTGACAGACTGACAGACTGACAGACTGACAGACTGACAGACTGACAGACTGACAGACTGACAGACTGACAGACTGACAGACTGACAGACTGACAGACTGACAGACTGACAGACTGACAGACTGACAGACTGACAGACTGACAGACTGACAGACTGACAGACTGACAGACTGACAGACTGACAGACTGACAGACTGACAGACTGACAGACTGACAGACTGACAGACTGACAGACTGACAGACTGACAGACTGACAGACTGACAGACTGACAGACTGACAGACTGACAGACTGACAGACTGACAGACTGACAGACTGACAGACTGACAGACTGACAGACTGACAGACTGACAGACTGACAGACTGACAGACTGACAGACTGACAGACTGACAGACTGACAGACTGACAGACTGACAGACTGACAGACTGACAGACTGACAGACTGACAGACTGACAGACTGACAGACTGACAGACTGACAGACTGACAGACTGACAGACTGACAGACTGACAGACTGACAGACTGACAGACTGACAGACTGACAGACTGACAGACTGACAGACTGACAGACTGACAGACTGACAGACTGACAGACTGACAGACTGACAGACTGACAGACTGACAGACTGACAGACTGACAGACTGACAGACTGACAGACTGACAGACTGACAGACTGACAGACTGACAGACTGACAGACTGACAGACTGACAGACTGACAGACTGACAGACTGACAGACTGACAGACTGACAGACTGACAGACTGACAGACTGACAGACTGACAGACTGACAGACTGACAGACTGACAGACTGACAGACTGACAGACTGACAGACTGACAGACTGACAGACTGACAGACTGACAGACTGACAGACTGACAGACTGACAGACTGACAGACTGACAGACTGACAGACTGACAGACTGACAGACTGACAGACTGACAGACTGACAGACTGACAGACTGACAGACTGACAGACTGACAGACTGACAGACTGACAGACTGACAGACTGACAGACTGACAGACTGACAGACTGACAGACTGACAGACTGACAGACTGACAGACTGACAGACTGACAGACTGACAGACTGACAGACTGACAGACTGACAGACTGACAGACTGACAGACTGACAGACTGACAGACTGACAGACTGACAGACTGACAGACTGACAGACTGACAGACTGACAGACTGACAGACTGACAGACTGACAGACTGACAGACTGACAGACTGACAGACTGACAGACTGACAGACTGACAGACTGACAGACTGACAGACTGACAGACAGACTGACAGACAGAAAGACATTTTTTTAATATGACTCCAATCGACTCAGGAATGATCGGGAAATGTTTTTTAGGCAAAATTAAGAGGTCGAAATTTTTCATGAATACAATACTTTATTATACTCCGTAGAAGAAAGTAAAAATTTCAATTCGAATGGGAGGCGGAGGGAAGGAGTGGTCCGATTGGAATTTAATGTATGCATAAGTTATGTAAAATCCTATTCTAAACACATTTTAACTTTATAAATTTTTCAATATGACTCACCGTTTTCGAGAAAATTGCAAAAATCTGTTTCGTTTGTATAGTGGAGGGGGAAAGGAATGGTCCAATTTTTCCTATTCAAGAACTTAGCCTTCTTATTTACGAGAAATGTAACTATACGAAATTTCAATCCTTTCGAAAGTTAGTGTTTACGGGCGGACGGACAGACGGACGAACAGACGGACCAACAGACGGACGGAGAGCCGGACGAACATGCGGAAATCAAAATCTTTTGTCATCCCTAACACTCTGGTGTAGTTCAGTTTTGTATCCGATGATTGGTTCGATGGGTTACAAACGGTATATGAAATGTAATATACTGCTATATGATATATCGTGATATATATGGTATATCATCTAGAGTATAAACGGTAAAAACAGTGAGGAAAAACAGCGATTTATAAAAAATGTTGTCTTAATTAAGGGATAAAGTCAATGTTTATGCCTAAAAACCACCTTGCAGTGATATAGGGTATAGCGGACGGTAGTCTTCCTTGTAGCTTAAGCCTCTCGCCAAATAGAATTCCACGAAATAAATTCCTAATAACCAAAACATTTTTGAAGGAAGAGTCTTAACCATAATAACCAGCAATTTGTTTTTGTTTTTGACTAGAAATTTAAGCTAAATTAAACTAACCCACCTTCCCTACAATCTGATGGAGAAGACTGGACTGAAATGAAATGTGATAAATGTGAGAGAGACAAACAGAAACACAAACTTTTCATTATAAAATTCTGACCAGCCTGTGGTAAAAAAAAATTCTCACATCGTTTAGTTAATTAACGTTCGTCACAATAACTCTTTTCCTTTCATCTATTGCCTTCAAGTAAAAATATGCTTATAATTTTGTAGACTTTTACTTGTTGTTTTCACAATTAATAGAAAAATATTTTTTTGTGTAGGGGAAAGTGGTCACCCTTCGTACACTTTTTGTGTTTTTGATTGTAATGTCGTGCATAACGCTCAAATTACTGTCTATTTCGTTTAACTGGATATTATAGATATCCAGCTAATACAAAGATATCAAAAAGATTATGAAAATCAACTAATAATTAAACAGTTGCCTTTTTGCCGAAAGTCGAAAATTGTACGAATCTACCCCCCTAGTGGGGCACTTTCGTACATGTCATGGGGAACCTATGGGAAGCATACGAAATAAAACAAGAATCAAACATAAAAAGTTAAAAAACCAGTCTTTATTAAATTCAGTAAAAAAGTGCAGAAAAAATCTTTTTCTTTTTAAGTAAATAACATAAAATAATTTAAAAAGGTAAAAAAAATATAAAAATTAAAACAATTCAAAAATTAAAAATAAATAACTTTATAGTAACGAAAAATACCTTTTCATCACTTCACATTATAAGTGCCCAAATCAATTGGAAATTTAAACATACCAAAAGTTCTAGCACGAATGTGCCCCATTTTTTTTGTACGAATGTGCCCCAAACCAAATAATACTGAATAAGTAACTTTTCTGGAAAACGGTAATACATAAACACGATTTTTATTCAACAAATTAATTTTTAGTCACTTTTCCTCACTAAAAAAAATATTGTTAGCTGTACTTACTGTGAAAAAATATATTATATCACGACTGGAAAATAAGGGCACCAATTTATTTCTCGCGCGAAAAAACAGATAGGTCTTGGTTTTTCCACTCGCTGCAATGAAATTGTGGTAACCGATTTGGTCATCGCGTCAGCGGCGGTCACAATTTACAAATCGGCGAGGGAGTGGTGTGGGACGAGAGCATACCCGAATTACCTAAATAGCTCAGCCGCTGGGTCGTGAGTCGCTCGTCCTTTTACCACAACCACAAGAAGTGGGTATGCTGTTAGGGGGCAGTAGGCTACCGTAAGAAGAGACGGAAGTGTCTCTCAGCAGCCTAATGTCTGCGGGATGAACGGCACGGGGAGAAATCTCACAGATCACTATCAAAACAAAAAAAGAAAAACACATTAGAGGAGGCAGCGTATGGCTTCTTGCTCCCACCCCATCTTAAACCCATAAGGGGCTTAAGCCTTTTGAGCATTCGGCGAGCCATCTGCCGAATGTCGCCCTGTTTCAACAAATAAACTAAACTTTCACCCCATCAATTCACCTTTCACATTAAACGGTCCATAGGTGTTCTATTTGCCCTTCGAAGGACATTCCTCCCCCCTCTCCATCACTTTAGTTCACCATTTTGATATCGGTCAGATCGCTACTTAGAAACGGAAAGCAAGAACAAGAAATCAACGCCATCCAAAGGCCATAGAGGGATAAGGGAACAAAAAGTGCCCCCAGAGATAGAAGCTTGAAATTTTTTTCGTAAGTTGCCACCATTACAACAAATATTTTCCCAAAATTTCAGTCCAAAAAAACTAGTAGTTTTGGAGAAAAAAAATAAAATATGAATTTTTTGAAAAAATTCTAGCTCCGTAACGGGTTAACCGATTTTGATGAAACTTGTCGCAATTTTTTCGTTGAAAGTCATAGTTTTCAAAAAAAATTATAGCAAAGAAATTAAGTGTGAGGAACCGTTAGGAAAAAATATTTTTTGTTTTTAAAACATTATAACGGTAACTTAACGGTTTTGCACTACTTTTATTTTTTTCTCAAAAACTCCTTAATCCCTGACCTACAAAACAAAAAAAATTACAGGGCAATCGGAGAGGTACTTCATATTCAAAAAGAATAAAATGTGAAAGATGAATCAATTTGTGAACTAAAAAGTTTAGGCGAAGAGGTAAAGGAGGGCGAAAAAGGCAGATACTTAAAATCCGACATTATATCTGTGCTTTTATGACAAAGTCAATTAAGTCGAAAATCGGCATTTTTCAGGAGAGCGATTTTAAGAGTAAAATAAAATTCTGAAAAAACTATAAGTATTTAACACATGTGAAGTATAAGTACCATTCGATAGCCAAATGGGAGCTCCGTATTTCATCTATAGTATTTGCATATCTTGTTTTAAAAAAGCGATACTATTAAAATTATAAAAAAGTTCTTTTGACTTATTAAGAAATACAATGAATTCCAATCCACGAAAAACTGTAACACAAAAGCCTTTTACCAAATAAATGACATACCAAAACGTTGTTTAACGTTAACTTAAGTTGTTTTGCGAAAAAGATTTTATGTTTCAATAACCTTTCGAAATCATCATATGTAAACTTAGAAGTAAGCTTGTAAGCATTCTTAATTTGGTTAAAACCACAATTTCGACTTCCGAGGTTTAGTCAAAACGAAAAATTACAGTTAGACGGGTTTTTTTTGCGGGAAATTTTTGACATAAGTTTTTTTACCAGAATTATTTTTAGAAGCTAACTATGTACAAAATAACTAATATATACCTAAAATATTTTTCGAAAACCATTGTGTATCAAAACTCTACTTAACCCTTTGTAGCGCAACATGTTAGTTTTGAAGCAAATTTAGATTTTTGGCTTCGTTTTGCATAAAAAAACATTTTGTTCAGCAAAAAAAACGCAATTTTTTTTTGTTGCACATATGCAAGGCACCAAAACTCCATTGTTCTGAATATATTATTCATTATTCTGAATACATATGTTTTTCAATTGTTTTTTTTTTCAAATAATATAGAAAAATTATACTCACTTCTTCGTATTTTTTTTCAATCACTGTTTTTAATGATTTTTAATAATTTTTAAGATTTTTTCAAAAGCGCATTTCTCGACCGAATTCTAACGCACGCCATATGCTGCCAACCAAAAAAAATTTTTTCAGTAGAAGAAACGTTGCGTTATTGCAACAATGCGTTAAAGCGTCGTTAAATATCTCTCGGCCTTTTACAAGAGAGGTTTTTAGGTATGTTGCAGAACTACAACATGGCGACACAAAGGGTTAAGTTATTTAGGCGGTTTAATATCTCTGTATTTATTAGTCGTAGAAACATACCGAAAATACCAAAATAAAGTTCTTTAAGAGCATAACACGATTCTTGACATAACTCGAAATTTGCTTAAGTCGACTTAAGTGACTTGAAAGCACTTTTGTCATAAAAGCACAGATATAATGTCGGATTTTAAGTATCTGCCTTTTTCGCCCTCCTTTACCTCTTCGCCTAAACTTTTTAGTTCACAAATTGATTCATCTTTCACATTTTATTCTTTTTGAATATGAAGTACCTCTCCGATTGCCCTGTAATTTTTTTTGTTTTGTAGGTCAGGGATTAAGGAGTTTTTGAGAAAAAAATAAAAGTAGTGCAAAACCGTTAAGTTACCGTTATAATGTTTTAAAAACAAAAAATATTTTTTCCTAACGGTTCCTCACACTTAATTTCTTTGCTATAATTTTTTTTGAAAACTATGACTTTCAACGAAAAAATTGCGACAAGTTTCATCAAAATCGGTTAACCCGTTACGGAGCTAGAATTTTTTCAAAAAATTCATATTTTATTTTTTTTCTCCAAAACTACTAGTTTTTTTGGACTGAAATTTTGGGAAAATATTTGTTGTAATGGTGGCAACTTACGAAAAAAATTTCAAGCTTCTATCTCTGGGGGCACTTTTTGTTCCCTTATCCCTCTATGGCCTTTGAGACCAACAAAACCGAATTTTTGTAATTTAAGTTATTCTTCTTTTTTATTATAAAATTCAATAATGCTCTATCGAGAAAACAAAAGATTCCTTTTCTTAAATAATAAAGAAATTCAAATTCCCTAAGTGGCCACCTTACAAACTACGTAAATGTTGCATGCTCAAAAAAAATGTAAATTCAAAAAAAAAGGTAAACGAAAAAAAATATAACAATAATATTAATTAATGGTTAGGCTAATTTTAAGGTATCCTTATGTTTAGGTTAGTTTTAAGTTCGAATTTTCATGCATGATGTGTGTGTGTGTGTGTGTGTGTGTGTGTGTGTGTGTGTGTATATATAACGTGCTGGTGTAAATGACGCAGGAACAAGCGCTTATTGAGCAGGATACGTCGCTGCTATCTTCCTTCCCTAGCTTCTGGGAACAATGGCCCACGGTCCGGGCGGATATGTTTTGCGGATACTCGTGGATGGCGAGCCGCGTCCTTGGACTTCACCAAAGTGTGTGTGTGTTTGTGTGAATGTGTTTGTGTGGATGTGTTCCGGTGCTTGCGTGCAATATGTGAAAATGAATGTACTTACAGTTTGTCTGCTTTTGAGTGATGATTCCTGCAGGAATGAATGTTTGTTCGTTGCAAGCTTGATGTATGTTTACGCATTTGAATGTTGTATGCTTGATGTATGTTTACGCATTTGAATGTTGTATGCTTGGTGTGTGTTCAAGCGTTCGAATGTTGTCTGCTTGGAGTATGTTGAGCGTGTGAATGTTGCAATCTTGGAGTATGTTGAGCGTGTGAATGTTGTACTCTTGGTGTATGTTTACGCATTTGAATGTTGTATGCTTGCGTTCGAATGTTGCAGTATGTTGCTTGGAGTATGTTGCGCGTTTTAATGCTGCATGCTCGGCGTATGTTGAATCGTTCTGACTGCTCATAAAAATCTGCATGTGCTGCGTTTGATGAATGTGTGTCTGGATGCGACTTGATTGAAGTGTGTAAAGATGTGAAGAGGTGACTGATGGTCGGTATGTATGGTATTTCAAATTAATTATTGATTAAGCTAATTATAGAAAAAAGGAAATCTTTCTTTCTGACTAAAAACTCCCGAATTCAACCGCACCACGCTAAATCTCAAGCAAGAAGAAGTCCCTTACTTTTCTAACTTTTCTAAGTTCCGCTAGTCTCTCGTTTGAATTGAGGCATTGTTTTTGTTCGCCTATTGTTCGACGTTCAGCTAATTGTTAACTCGACTCGTTATAAGTATTTTGAAAGGGGATTATTGGAATATTGAAAATAGTTAACTGGCAACTAAACATTTCGTGGAATATTCAGGGATTTGAAACCTTTTTACGAATTGCAGTTGTGGTTGCCGAAACAACGATCGTTACACCATCAACAGTGTCGAACACCTGCTCAGGTGATCGAAACGGTTGAAAAGACGTATCGTTGATTCGCCAAACCCAACGTGTGGCTCGATCACGCCCTGGGAAACTAGTCTCATGCCGGGCATAAGTTTTGTCGCGGTCTTTAATCCTTTAAATCTTTAGCATGTACCCTGCCTATTATCCGACCCTTCATATCCTCGACCTTATATATCGAACCTCCACACTTTTCTAAAATCTTGACCTTCACAAATTTAGGTGCTAATTTAGCGTTGAAAGCTTTAGATGCGTCGCTTTGGGAAAAGTTTTTGCAAAACGCTATTTGACCTATCAAGAAACTCCTATCTCTAGCCCGTAAATTATAACCCTTTTCGTATCGCAACTGAGCAGCCTCTAAATTGGATCTTACTTTGTCTCTTATAGTCTGGAGTCTGTCTGGGCCAGTTGTAACGTTCATATCACCTGAAGTTATAGTTTTAAGACGCTTCATTAAGGGGTATGCTGAGCCATGCGTCACCATATGTTGACCGAAATTTAAATAATAGGGAGTTTGACCCGTGGCACTATGTACAGAGGTAGCAATGCTGCACTCTATTTCTTTTATATGCGCATCCCACTGACGCTGATTCTCCTTCAAATATGACCGGACAGCCGCAAGGATCACGCGATTTACGCGCTCTGACGCATTGACCTGTGGGGCATATATCGCTGTTCGTAGGTGTTTCACCCCATATTTGCTGACGAGATTTTTGAAATCCGAGGAGACAAATTGCTTGCCATTATCAGAGATCAAGATCTCCGGGACTCCGAAGGTGAGGAAAACTTCCTGCTCTAAGTAACGGACAATGGGTTTCGCTAATCCTTGTCTTAAGGGTTTGAGTAGCGCAAATTTCGTAAAGTGGTCTAAAACGACTAGCAAAATGGTATTTCCCGACGAGGAGCGTGGGTAAGGTCCTAATAGGTCAATGTACACCTTCTGCCAAGGTCGTACTGATTCAATCAGGCTTCCCATCGGCGGTCTCAACACGACATTAGGGGCTTTCGACATTTTACAGATCTCACAGGCATTTACGTAGGCTGTTACGTCTTTAACCATTGATGGCCAATAGTACCATTGCCGCAGTCTTGCCAATGTTTTCCCGATTCCGCAGTGGGCAGATACAGGTGGATCGTGGGCTGCTGATATTAAAACCGATGAGAGGTCAGGTGGGATCCAAAGCTTCCAGCATTGGAACTCTTGATCTGGATCGCCTTTCCGTGGTTCCAAGCGTTTGTATGCGAACCCGTCGGATACGCGGACATCGGGTAGTGTGTCCTGATTCTTTTGGATGTCTTCCAGCAACAGTTGATATTCTTGCGACTGAAAGCTCGGCGAAGAGAGGTCAACTTTCATGCCAAAAGAAACATCAATTTCATCCGCATATGTCCGGGATAGCGCATCCGGAACTACATTTTTACTACCCTTGCGATGTTCGATTTGGAAGTCAAATGACTGGAGCTTTAAAGCCCATCTGGCCAATCGTCCGCTTAGGTCACGTTGATTCATCAGCCAGCGTAAGCTAGCGTGGTCAGTGATAATTCGAAATTGATGGCCTTCTACATACGGACGGAACTTTTTAACACAGTATACTGCAGCTAGGCATTCGAGCTCCGTTATACTGTAATTGCGCTGAGCCGCATTCAGCTTATACGACACGTATGCAATCGGTCTCTCATCCCCATTTTCATCGACCTGACATAGGACGCCGCCTATACCTGACGTACTCGCGTCGCAGTTTATAACGAAAGGTTTCGAGAAATCGGGATTAATCAAAAGTGGGGCTGACACTAGATGTTTTTTTAACAGCTCGAAAGCTTCTTGAGCGTCTTCAGTCCACTTGTACTTTCCCGCGGTCTTTTTAAGACAATCTGTGATGGGTGCAGCTATTGCAGAGTAGTTCGGCACAAACCGGCGATACCATCCGGTTAGTCCTAGGAATCTCCGGATTTGTTTTTGGGATTTTGGTATGGGAAACTCTACAATAGCTGCTACTTTGCCTGGATCTGTTTTCAGTCCGCCATCTCCGACGATGTAACCTAAATATTTGATTTCTTTCATACAGAAGTGACTTTTTGAAATATTTATGGTTAGGTTTGCGAGACGAAGACACTTTGCGACTCCTTTTAAGACTTGAAGATGACGTTCAAATGTCGGTGCTATCACCAGCAAATCGTCTATGTAGACAAATACGTAGGGACGTAGTTCGGGGGATAAGCTTTTAAGGACCTTGTCAATTAGCCGACACATCCTTTGCGACGCATTACAGAGCCCAAAAGCCATCACCTTAAATTGATAAAGGGGGCGTCCCGGAATTGTGAATGCGGTGAATTCTCTTGATTTGGGCTCTAGGGGAACTTGCCAGAAGGCGTCCTTCAGATCTATGCTGGAGATAAACCGAGTGTCTTCGAGGCGACTGAGGAGGCCATCGACGTTCGAGATGGGGTACGCATCCTTTTTCGTCACAGCATTGATCTTTCGGGAGTCCAGGCAAAGACGAACTTTGCCTGGCTTCCTTACCAGGACCACCGGCGAGTTCCAAGGACTCGTACTCTCCTCTATCACTCCCAACTCTATCATTCTATCTATCTCCGCATACATCAATCGCTGTATGGCAGGCGACACCGGATAGAATTTTTGTTTGATCGGTGTTTCGTCAACGAGCTCGATTTTATGTTCTTCCAATGGAGTTTTTCCTAGCCCTAGAATCTCGCAAGACGGAAAACAGGAAATGATCTCATGGAGTTGTTTGGTTTGAGACGAGCTGAGTTCGTGCATGTTTGATTTGTCCTTATTTGGGTCAGAATTTATTTCCGATATGGAATACGGCAACAGATCAAACATGCGCCAAAAGTCTACACCCAGATAAAGATCTTGAGTGAGACCAGGTACTAGAAATAGGGTTAATTCTTTCGTTTCATTTTTGAAAGTAACAGGGATCTTGACGTAACCCGCGATTCGTTGTGAGTTCCCATCCGCTGTTTTGATGGTAGACTTTAAAGGGGACAGCTTAAGTTTCAATTTCTCCATTAAATTCAGACACCCTTGTCCCAAACAACTCACCGTGGCTCCTGAATCCAGTAGACCCGTCAAGGAGTGACCATTTATTGAAATCTTGGCATAAAGTCTATCATCTCCAGTTATGGAAAGGATTGACGACATGATGGCCTTTTGTTTGGATCTCAAATCTTCATACCAGGTTTTAAGTCTTGTGGTAGATCGTTTTCCTTTTGGTTTTTCCGACGATTCCTGATTATCGAATATTTTGGCACGCGCTATTTCGTATTGAATTTTCCTTTCATGCAATGATTTTGTGAGTGGGGCAGGCGAAGACAACGAATTAGATGGATTTTCCGGCCGCTTTAAAATTACGATGCTGTTCTGCGGAGTTTCTACAGCCGGAATTTTTGGAGAATCTCCGGGTTCTATTGTTGAGGGCGGGGAGGTCCGGAGTTCGTCCCGCTCTCCTTGGAGTTTTCCGGACTGCATTTCGGACAATCTGGTTTTGTGATCGACTTGGCACCGCATCCGTAACAAAATAAGTTACGTGCTTTTAGCGGGCAGTCGCGGTAACCGTGCCCCAGTCGTTCACAATTCCAGCACGACCATGTACTACACCCAGATCTTCCACGAGAGGATTGATTGACTCCGCGATTAAAGGCTTCCAAATAATTTCCGTCCCATCCAGCTTCTAAGCTGTGGTCCAGCTCTTGAACAACTCGCTTGTTCGACATGGGTACGTTTTGGGTACGTAGAGTATTTAGATGAGACTCCGCTCGTCTACCAAAGTCGCGAAACTCTTTTAAGCTTTCTAACCTGGCCGAGAAAATCATAACTGCAAGACGAGGGAGTAGATTTTTTCGCATTATGTCTATCAATTCCAAATCTGCTAGGGGCTGTCTCATCTGTACATTCATGGCTAAAATCGCGGCCAGGAAATCCTCGAAACTCTCTCGCGGTTGCTGATTTCTAGCAAGCATAGCACAGACGAGTTCGTGATCGGTGTCTAATCTACGAAATTGGCCAAGTAATTCTGATTTCAGAGTGTTCCACGTTGGTCTTGGATTAGTCCGCAAGTAATGCCAATACCAGGTATCTGCGCGATCACTCACAAAGCGATGAAAATTTCGAACGAGTTCTTCGTGAGTAATGTTATCGGCATCGCTTAACACTTCGAGACGGAAGATCAATTCGTTTGGGGACATTCCGGAAGGGGAACCATCAAATTTTACTTTCCAGTTGTTCATGGGATTTCTTAATCTATGCAGAACTGGAAAATGATCTGTTGGATCAATCGATTCTCTAGGAGGACGAACATTTGCCTCATTACGGTTGTTTCCAATGCGATTGGAGGGATTATCATTCTCCGAACGATTTACGAGGTCCTCATTGCGCCTAAATAGTGCATCCTGCATTTGCCGAATTGAATTTTGCTGTTCCCTAATCAGACGCTCGTAATGGCTAGTCAAGGATTGTTGGGGTGCAGATGTTTGAAAAGCTTGAGTGTAGGCATCATAGGTTGGATCCCATGATAAGCCAGTGTTCATGGCCGAAGGTATTTCTGACGGACCTAGAGCTGTCGGACCTTGTGCTGTCGGGAAATTTAAATTTAATGGTGGAGCAGCAAAACTACGACGTGAGAAATTAGGTGATAACGGTATCGAAGAGTTGTTAGGAAACGATAGATTTAGATCGTCTAATCTTGAACCAAAGCTTTTATCTCCCGGATTTCGTAAGGGTGGAGGTAAGCTGAAATCTACTTGATGGCGTGCAGTGGCAAGGGAAGGTCCCGGTGGCCCTCGATTTGTCATCGATGCGCGGGTTGTAGCGCGCTTAAGAATTTCGTCATTGTTGGGCTGCCATACTGATCCTCCGACAGCTCCTTGATCATCGAACCGACCGACCGCTCCAGCCAATCCTCGTGTCTCAGAGGGATTTACACTTAAGGGCGCAACAACTGATTCGGGGCGGGGTGAATGAGGGGTTGCAGGCCTTTGCGGATTATACGGGACCGACTGCTTTAAATCGTCAAAACGAAGACTTTGCCTAACACGATCTATTGCTGGGTTTCTTAATGGAGGAGGCAAATTCAAATTCGCATTCGGGTGCGGTAATAAATTTCCACGAGGACCAATTGGGGTATTATCCAGATTTAATAATTCTGGGTGCTCTCTGGTTTGTTGACGAGTAACGCGTTTGGGGTTTGCACCCGTAGTTACAAAAGGGGTGTTATGCTCTGCCATCGCTAGGAAATGAGCCAATTCTCAACCTAAACAGTATAAATTTTTGACGATTGAAGCTCTCTCAACAAGGATTTAATCCGCAAATTCGAAGATTCGAAAACAAGTCTTACTAACTACAATTTAAATTTAAAAAAAATTCAGATAACAGGCAAGGGACACTTGCTATTAATTGCAAGAAACAATGGAAATATTTTGACTTGAGCTCGTTAGAAATTCAAGTGAAACGTGTCATAAAAATTATTTCCACTGTTTCCGTTATAAAAAAAATCTATTTAACACAATTCGAGGCGGATATTTATCCAAATCTCTATTCCACTAATCAATTTAATCAAAAAAAATTATGTTAAGTTGCCAGAATCAAAAGTTATTGCAAATTTCGAAACTCAAAAAAAAATATTATCAACTTTTGTTTTTATTATTCGTATATTCATATTAAAACGGGAGGGGGGTGAAAGACCCACAAGGACGTAGTCGTCGGACTTGATGGTTTAAGTGAATTGATCGGGCTACTAATTACATTTAAGAATTCAATTTATTAAGATCTTACGGCTTCTTCCTTGCTACATAGCTCAAGTGGGGAAAGGCAAAGCCGGGTGGAGACACTCGTTGCTAAGATCCACGACCCCCTTTTACTATGTGCAATTTACGAGACCGCAACGCTGCTGAATGGGAAAATTTCTATCAACATGGATATTTTCGGACCAGCTATCAAAATGGGAAAGAGTTGCGTAGTGACGCAAACTTTAAGTTCCTCTAACAGACATCATTCTGATAGCTAATCTTTTCCATCCTGGTGGACACTACGGTCCTTCCTTCATCACGTAGGACAGAATATCGCCCGAAGCTTAAAATCTGTGTCACTAAATGACTTAGAATTTCCGAAAGGACACCTTTCTCTCTCTTCTGCTTTACTTTAGAATTACTACGACAGATCACTAAAATGAAAGAAAAGAATTTATAAAAAAATGGAAATTACAATAAAACATTACAGAGAATACTGGGTCGTGTGAATTTGTCTTCAAATGTTTGAAATTCATTAAGATTTAAAGCCAAATTCGCAATGGGAATGAAGCACTGCTCGTGTAGAGGATTGCTGACTGCCGTGAAGGCTTACTTTCTAAGACGGAAGAAAGTGCTCCGTTGGGCGCCATGTGTGGTAACCGATTTGGTCATCGCGTCAGCGGCGGTCACAATTTACAAATCGGCGAGGGAGTGGTGTGGGACGAGAGCATACCCGAATTACCTAAATAGCTCAGCCGCTGGGTCGTGAGTCGCTCGTCCTTTTACCACAACCACAAGAAGTGGGTATGCTGTTAGGGGGCAGTAGGCTACCGTAAGAAGAGACGGAAGTGTCTCTCAGCAGCCTAATGTCTGCGGGATGAACGGCACGGGGAGAAATCTCACAGATCACTATCAAAACAAAAAAAGAAAAACACATTAGAGGAGGCAGCGTATGGCTTCTTGCTCCCACCCCATCTTAAACCCATAAGGGGCTTAAGCCTTTTGAGCATTCGGCGAGCCATCTGCCGAATGTCGCCCTGTTTCAACAAATAAACTAAACTTTCACCCCATCAATTCACCTTTCACATTAAACGGTCCATAGGTGTTCTATTTGCCCTTCGAAGGACATTCCTCCCCCCTCTCCATCACTTTAGTTCACCATTTTGATATCGGTCAGATCGCTACTTAGAAACGGAAAGCAAGAACAAGAAATCAACGCCATCCAAATTTGAGACCAACAAAACCGAATTTTTGTAATTTAAGTTATTCTTCTTTTTTATTATAAAATTCAATAATGCTCTATCGAGAAAACAAAAGATTCCTTTTCTTAAATAATAAAGAAATTCAAATTCCCTAAGTGGCCACCTTACAAACTACGTAAATGTTGCATGCTCAAAAAAAATGTAAATTCAAAAAAAAAGGTAAACGAAAAAAAATATAACAATAATATTAATTAATGGTTAGGCTAATTTTAAGGTATCCTTATGTTTAGGTTAGTTTTAAGTTCGAATTTTCATGCATGATGTGTGTGTGTGTGTGTGTGTGTGTGTGTGTGTGTGTGTGTGTGTGTGTGTGTGTGTGTGTATATATATAACGTGCTGGTGTAAATGACGCAGGAACAAGCGCTTATTGAGCAGGATACGTCGCTGCTATCTTCCTTCCCTAGCTTCTGGGAACAATGGCCCACGGTCCGGGCGGATATGTTTTGCGGATACTCGTGGATGGCGAGCCGCGTCCTTGGACTTCACCAAAGTGTGTGTGTGTTTGTGTGAATGTGTTTGTGTGGATGTGTTCCGGTGCTTGCGTGCAATATGTGAAAATGAATGTACTTACAGTTTGTCTGCTTTTGAGTGATGATTCCTGCAGGAATGAATGTTTGTTCGTTGCAAGCTTGATGTATGTTTACGCATTTGAATGTTGTATGCTTGATGTATGTTTACGCATTTGAATGTTGTATGCTTGGTGTGTGTTCAAGCGTTCGAATGTTGTCTGCTTGGAGTATGTTGAGCGTGTGAATGTTGCAATCTTGGAGTATGTTGAGCGTGTGAATGTTGTACTCTTGGTGTATGTTTACGCATTTGAATGTTGTATGCTTGCGTTCGAATGTTGCAGTATGTTGCTTGGAGTATGTTGCGCGTTTTAATGCTGCATGCTCGGCGTATGTTGAATCGTTCTGACTGCTCATAAAAATCTGCATGTGCTGCGTTTGATGAATGTGTGTCTGGATGCGACTTGATTGAAGTGTGTAAAGATGTGAAGAGGTGACTGATGGTCGGTATGTATGGTATTTCAAATTAATTATTGATTAAGCTAATTATAGAAAAAAGGAAATCTTTCTTTCTGACTAAAAACTCCCGAATTCAACCGCACCACGCTAAATCTCAAGCAAGAAGAAGTCCCTTACTTTTCTAACTTTTCTAAGTTCCGCTAGTCTCTCGTTTGAATTGAGGCATTGTTTTTGTTCGCCTATTGTTCGACGTTCAGCTAATTGTTAACTCGACTCGTTATAAGTATTTTGAAAGGGGATTATTGGAATATTGAAAATAGTTAACTGGCAACTAAACATTTCGTGGAATATTCAGGGATTTGAAACCTTTTTACGAATTGCAGTTGTGGTTGCCGAAACAACGATCGTTACAAAATTGAAGTCAAACTTCGCTGACACGTGGCTGGGTTAATATACAGAAAAAACATGTGTGGACATGTTCTGAGTTGGAGCTATGGATTGAAAAATATTCGATGTACGAATGTGCCCCGCGTACGAATGGTGACCACTTTCCCCTACATATATTAGTAATATTTAAAAAAATGTTTTTTTGAAAGCAAAACACTGGGATTTTTCTGGTTTTTGTGGTTCAAAAGAGAAAATTCCATACAAAAAGATATGCATATATTGTAAGTAGGAAAAATCTTAGAAGCCACTTTATAAAAACCTCTTGTGTGGGCAATTCGGAATTCGGAAGGATCTGATAAATTTGTCGCATTTCATTAGACAAGAATTTTTTAAATTTAACGACGGTCTTTCTTTTTATACCCGTATGGTGAAACCAAAGGGTATATTAACTTTGCCTTACCGTTTGTAACGCCAAGATCCCGTCATCACACATAAAAATGAATTACACCAGTGTGTTTAGAATGATAAAAATAATTAATTTCTGCATGTCCGTCCGTCTGTCTGTCCGTCTGTCTGTCCGTCTGTCTGTCTGTCTGTCCGTCTGTCCGTCTGTCCGTCTGTGGCGCGGATTGCGGGCGCACGGATTGAGCTAGAGACTTGAAATTTTGTGCAGATTCGTTTTTCGTAAAATGTGAGGCTAAGTTCGTTAATGGGTAAAAATGGACCATTAGGGGGGGTACCCCCCATACGAACGAAAACGATTTTTGTGAATATCTCGAAAACGGTGCATCTTATCAAAAAAGTCCAAGAACAAAAGTTATTTAGGATATGATTCTACATAAAACTCCCATACATCAAAATCCAATTGGAATAAATTTTAAAAAATCTTATTGGAAAGTTTGACTTCAAAGTGGAATTTTGGTACAACTGTTCGAATTTTGATACGAATATCACCATACGGGTCTCCAATGATTGCCAGATTGGCAATTATAGCTTTTGTTATGTTTAAATTTAACGACGGTCTTTCTTTCTTTAGACAAGTATGCCTTTTTGTATAAACTGGAACATTGTTAGGATGATATCTACTAAAGAAGATAACTATTAAGGGGAAATGATGCTAAAGCAGGGTTTAGACGAGACAAGTAACTTGCGGCAAGTAGACGTAAATACACGCGATTTGACCTAGTGTGCGACGCTCGCATATGTGTGAGAATACTTGCCGCTCTCTCGAAAATAATAGAAAGCCATTCTATTTTTGTGGCAAGTAAAACCAATACAAGAACATGGAACCGCGTACAAAAGAAGTGGTTTTATGTGTGTGTGTTTCGGTTCATTTTATATTTGCTGCTTTGCCAGAAAACGTCGTAACATTTTAAGGAAAAAACGACACGGATATAAAAAACTCGTCGGCAACAAACAGTTTCAGGTCGAAATTCGCAAATTTTTCCACAAAAAAGAGTCGTGATATTTTTTCTCAGAAAATTTTAGGTTATGTTTTCCTTCGGCTGTCATTCTACTTGAAATGATTTACTTGAAACGTGTAAACTAAGCAAACTACTTGCCTCTCTTTACTTGCCGCAAGTTACTTGCTGTGTATAAACCCTGCTTAAAGGAAAAAAAATATTTCGGTTTGGCAATTTGATACGTTTTAACAGAAAATAATAGTATTGCGTTTCAAGCTTCTAGTTTGAAGTTCTTTTTTATTAATTTTCCATTTTTGATCATGTTCTAATTATAAAACTTCCACAAAACCCTAACGGTAACTCTACCTTTTTTTCTTGTTTTTGACCCAAAAGTCATATCTATGTCACAGGTTTTTTTGTGGATTTTTCGCTACCCCCGGTGTTTGTCTTCTTACTTGCTAAACAAAATTTTGTATCCACACGAAATTATTACCCAGAAGACAGTTATTCAAATATTTGATTGAAGTTTTTTTCTATATAACGGGAAAGCAACAAAAATTTTCGGATAAGTTGTGTACAAGGAATAGGACTGAAGCTATTTCTGTTTTTTTTTCCAAATAAGAAAAATTTTGTCGAACCGTATTGCTCCGGACGTAATTTTATTATTTTTGGGGTTGAATTTCCTCAATTTGATATCAATTTAATTAGATAATAAAATATTTATGCATACCAAATATAACTATTCTTACGTCAATTTGATAAGTAAATGATGTCTATTAAAATTTCGTGGAAATCAATTCAACTTAATCAATGGGATATAATTTATTCTAAAGTATAAACGCATTTATCGACCCTAAGATAAATATAAATCGCTTTAATGTCCATAATGTTGAATGAAATTGAAAAAAAAAAAAATAATATTTAATGTTAAAGCATCATCCCTTAGTGTTTTTCATTAAATTTCACAGAAAATCTTGTTTTGATTTTTTGAACACAAAAAAATTGTGTGGCCGCTTTGTTAGCATCATTATTCTATAATAATATGGAAACCTGTAGTTAGCAAATGAAAACCAAATTAGGAAGCATTCATATTTATTAGTTATTCAGTCCTTTGGAGTTGAAAAACAATTTCACCTTCTCTTTAATTCATAAAGTTATTTTTTGTGAACCATAATCTAGTGAAGGTTTTTATTTGAAAAAACAAGAAAAACCAAAAAAAATCTACTATGTATATATAAAATAAAATGTGTGATTGCTCACTCAACCGACTTTGATTGCTAAATTTAGCTTAGACTTATGCTGGGTTTACACGAATGACAGATAATGACAATATGTCATAAAAAATAGACAAGTTCATTCTTTTATGAGAGATCGTCAATTTTCTGACAGAAATAATGACAAAAATGATACTATTTACACGATGATGACAATTTATGACAAAAAAAATGACAAATTTGTCATTCCTGTAAACGCAGCATTAGGCGATCTATTGTGAAACCCCTCTCCTGTTTTTCCATTATGCATACCAAATGAATTTTGAATTGGTTTTTAATGTTGGAGAGGTCGTGCGTCAACGAAAACTTTAACCCACTCCAACCACTCCCTCGCTGAGGCTGCTTTTGCCGTGTTTAATCCACCAACCCCTTCTCCCCCCTTGTTTACCCACTTAGATAGGGATGTCAAAAAAGAACTGGTTAAACCGGTTACCCGGTGTTTTTTCTTCGGTTAACCGGTTTTTTTCGGTGTTTTTTTTTGCACGGTTATACCCGGTGTTTTTTTAAAAGCCAAAAACCGTTCAAAAAAAACCGATCATTTTTTTGTACGGAAAAATAATTTTAAAACAATTTTCGTGCAACTGATTTGTTAGAAATACTTCTTTTTAGGCACTCTAAACCAAATACAATATCGTATTGTGCCATTTATGGCCTCTTAATGCGTTATATTGCGTCTAAGACCTAACCTACCCAATTTGAACAAAACGGTTTTTCGGTGTTTTAATAACCGGTTTTTTTGGACCCGGTTAAACCGGCCCGGTTTAAACCGAAGTCTTAAAAACCGGTTTAACCGAAAACCTGTTTTTTTCAAAAATTTGACATCCCTACCCTTAGGGGCCGAATTTCCAGAAACTCCCACCTTTTTCTATAATTGAACGCGCAAATTTGTCATTCCTGTAAACGCAGCATTAAAAAAATTTTAATCACTTTAAAAACTATTGTAACAAAACCAAAAACTAAACCAAATAATCACAAAGCGAATGTCAAACTTTTTCACCCCTCTGGAATTGTAATGAGGCGAATTTTTTTATACTTTTATAGACCCAAGGTTAAGAACACCAAATGCCTGCTCAGTCACAAAAAAGTCACAAGGTAAACATAATAATCGATGGTCACAACAGTTTGTGACTTGTGACCGGTCACAATGAAAGAATAAGGGCATAATTATAATGGTAAGCAAAACAATGTGTTTATACCCGTATGGTGAAACCAAAGGGTATATTAAATTTGCCTTACCGTTTGTAACGCCAAGATCCTGTCATCACAAACAAAAATGAATTACACCAGTGTGTTTAGAATGATAAAAAAAACTGAATTTTGCATGTCCGTCCGTCTGTCCGTCCGTCCTTCTGTCTGTCCGTCCGTCCGTCCGTCCGTCTGTCCGTCCGTCCGTCCGTCTGTCCGTCCGTCCGTCCGTCTGTGGCGCGGATTGCGGCCGCACGGATTGAGCTAGAGACTTGAAATTTTGCGCAGATTCGTTTTTCGTAAAATGCGAGGCTAAGTTTGTTAATGGGCAAAAATGGACCATTAGGGGGGGTTCCTCCATACGAACGAAAACGATTTTTGCGAATACAGTGGAATCCGGTTATAACGACCTCCAAGGGACCAACAAATCTGGTCGTTATATCCGGTCGTTCGTTCTAACCGATTCATAGTTTTAAAGGTTTTAAAATACAATTGTGAAGTTCTAAAATACAAAATTTTTATTGCAAATCGTCCGTACATTAAAAAATTAAATTTATTTAATTTTTCTGCAGATATTGAGTAATCTTTGTTTGTTTGGATTTTTGGTGCAAGAACTCCTTTTCAATTTTCTTTTCAATTCTTAGCACAGCTTCTTTTAAAATTTCATCAAAAATGTTATTGAATAATAGGAATGAACTCAATGTCGTAATACTCCGAAGTGCTTCATTGACTGAAGGTATGACACAACCTGTTTCTGAAATTTTCACCCGATTTTAAAATTATGTATTGTGATGCATAAAACATTATTTACCAGTAGTATCTTCTTTATCTTTTTCCTCGATACTAAATTGTCGCCTTTTAGCATTCATTGTGGAATTCACAGTATAAACTACGAAATAAACTGAATTAAAAACTGTAGATGCACAAAACTTTGACCGAACTGATTAGGGGAATTCCCGAAAAGTTCCAACTTTCATTTAATGACTTAAGCAAATGACGTTTAGAAGTGCAACAAGTTTGCAAATTGGGCAAAAAGTAGGGTATCTGACATGGCGGCCAATTTAGAACATTTGTTAAAAACTTAATCTACCAGGTTTTGATTTTTTTCTATGAGATCTTAAGTTTTGGTCGTTATAAACGATATTTTTTTCTGTTTTCGTAGAAAAAGGGGTCGTTAAAGCCGATATGTCGTTATATCCGGTGTCGTTATAACCAATACCAAAACGCACAGAGTCTTATGGGCTCTGGCCGGGACCTGAGAAATGCGTCGTTAAAGCCGGTATGTCGTTATAACCGGTGTCGTTATAAGCGGATTCCACTGTATCTCAAAAACGGTGCATCTTATCAAAAAAGTGCAAGAACAAAAGTTATTTAGGATATAATTCTACATACATCAAAATCCGATTGGAATAAATTTAAAAAAGTTTGACTTCAAAGTGGAATTTTGATACAACTATTTGCCGTTCACTTAAATCACCATACGGGTTTTCAATAATTTCCAGATTGGCAATTATAGCTTTTGTTATGTTTTTTGTTTGACGTTGATGTTGTTTGATATTGAAGTTTTGATGTTCCTTTCGCTATTATCAAAATAAATTTATAACCCTCCTCCATTAAATGAAGTTCAAAGAAAAAGAACTTGATCACAAAAAATAAAAAACAATATAAAATAATCAAAAAAAAGTACAAGTTTATTTATAGCTTTACATATAAAAAAAAATAACATGTTAAAAATTCTGTCCAGAGATTTTTCCGAATCGACAAAACGAAAATAAAAATCAAAAGATGTTTTTGTCAAATTCACAAGATTGGAAATACCTACGCAGAAGTCCATGATATGACATTATTTTTCAAGCAAGTCAAAGAGAAATAATTTGGCAATATTCTGATCATAAGAATTTACCTGTAAATAAATGTCTAGAGAGATTTTTATAACAGCTTAATATTAAATTCATTATAATTGAATTTATCCGACAGAAGTGCTTCTTAAAATTACGTTATAAGGAAAAGAATTTTTTTATATTAAACCAAGAGACAAATTCTTGCATACATACGAGGGCGGGATGAAAAGTAATCGGTAAATATTTACTATCCGTCATATGGCTTCTCTCAAAATTGCGTCCTTTAGTTTCTATTTGGCAGTCATTCAAAATTTTGAGTTTTAAAAGAATTTAATAACAACTTTTGAATTTTAACAAAAATTTATAAAATTTAATATCGTGCATTGATTAGATACTTGTTTTTGAAAAAGAAAATGAATGATAATATTAGCACCGAATTTAAGTCTGTTAATGGAGACTCTGCACCTTTAAATAAAATATTGGACAGCTGCATTTAAATGCGGCTGTACGAGAATTTTTGATAAAGAGCGTTTAAGCCGTCCAAGACAGGCAACCACACCAGAAATGCTTGATAAAATCCATGGTATGATTATTGAAGAAAAACATTTTGCTCAATTTCATAACCGTGGTCAAAACATGGATCCAACACAACAAACCAGAGACAAAGGAGCAGTCAAAACTGTAGACTTTTCCTGGCGAGTCGAAACCGAAGAAGGCTGAGGTGGACCTGTCGCCCAACAAGGTCATGACCACAGTTTTTTGGATGCGCACAGTATCGTTCACATCGATTATCTTGAAAAAGGCAACACGATAACAGGCGCATATTATGCAGAGATTCCCCCCGATTGCGAGTGTCGTGTCGTTTTCGACAAGAGTCGTTTTCGACAAGAGTCGTTTTACGTGTTATTGTTGGTAGAAAAACACTAACAACAACACGTGAAACGACTCTTGTCGAAAACGACACGACACTCGCAATCGGGGTGCTGTTTGATCAATTCGACGACGATTTGAAGCGAAAGCAGCTGTATTTGGGTAAGACAAAAGTACTGTTCCAAAAATCCGCAGTAGCAAAGACAAAATTTCATGAACTGTGCTACGAGTCTTTCCCTCATCCATCATATTCTCCAGATTTGGCCCCCTCCGACTATTATCTGTTTCCAGCCTTGAAGAAATTGCTCCATGGTAAGAGAGTTTGATCGAACGAGACGGTCATCAATAGAGGTCTATTTTAGGGGCTTTGAGAAATCGTATTATTCGGAGTGTATCAAAAAATTGGAGAATTCTTGGACGAAGTATATCGCGCTAAAAGAAGACTATGCTTAGAAATAAAATTAATCTTACCGAAAAAACTGTGTTTTCTTTGCCTATGCCCATTACTTTTCAGCCCGCCCTCGTGTACTCACATTAGTACAAGACCTAACATAATTTTGCCCATAAGAATGCCGTCGGCATTGATGTAATTTTGTGGAAACGAGTCCAAAATAATATATGGTATCATATCCTCAACACTTCCTTAAATTTATCCATTATACCGGGTACACACCCACATGTATACATAAAAATATTTCAGCATAGATTACAAAACAGAAAACGTTGAATATTTGAGGTATGGTTTCATAAACAACACTTCTTTGATATAAGGACTGGACACGAAATAAAGTGCACACTTAAAATTTTGTATAAATTTAAACTCGCAGGTTAATATTTGATGTAAGTAGGTTTGTTGTGTTCTGTCAAGTTTATATTTTTATTAGTGCTTGGTTTTTAAGCTTAATCTATAAACAAAAAAGACATGGCGCGAATAACCGAAGAAAACAGAAAATTAATTGTGCAAACTTGGTGCCGTACAAGTGGAATATCACTAAGACAGTTAGCAAAACTGCACAAAGTTTCAGTAAATGGTGCCAAAAAAGTTATAACTAAGTTTGGGGAGCATAATACCCGAATGGATCTGCCAGATTGTGGTCGAAAAAAATGTCCAGCTGACCCATAATTAGAAACAAAGGTGGTGAAATTGTTGACAAGAAAGAAAACTTTGTCAATTCGAGATGTGGCCAAAAAAAACGGGAGTGGCGAAAAGTACGGTGCAAAAAATTTTAAAAAAAAGAACAATTTAAAAACGTATAAAAAACAAAAAATGCCCAAAAGAAGTTTAGACCAATTGAATCGTGCCAAAATTCGTTGTGGGAAATTATACAAATTTTTGTTAAACAATCCGCGTCGCTGAATTTTAATAGACGACGAAACGTCCTACGACGAAACGTACCTTAACCCCCAAAACTGTCCTGAACTCCGTCCCATCGAGCGTTACTGGGCAATCGTAAAGCGGGAATTGCGAAAACAAGGTCGAGCTGCAACGACAATGGAAGAATTCAGGAAGAATTGGAACACAGCAGCCCGTAAAGTCACTAATACTACAGTGCAAACTCTTATGAACAAGATAAAATCAAAAGTCCGCAATTTTAGTCGTAGGAAATAATTTTCTGTTTTTTTTTGTACTTTTAGTTTGCTAAGAGTTAAAATACTTAATATAAAAATGTGATTTTTTTTAAATATATAAAAAAGTGTTTATTTTGTAAAAATCGTGTGTGCACTTTATTTCGTGTCCAGTCCTTAACTATATACCTATTTAGTAAATAAATTTTGAAGCGGAACTCGAACAAGTTCTGTCGTAAATAACAGTTGGTCGTTATAAAAAGAGATTGTTTTCCTTAATTGTCATTAAGCGTCTGTTCACATTTTATAAAGGAAGCTGTTTAAAATATGTCATAAAGTAAATGTTAACTCAAAATTTATGCATATATTTATACAACGGGTATTTTATGTGTGTCGTAAAAAACTGTATTTTTATCTCAAAAATTCATTGAAAAATTGTTAAATTATCTGGTTTTTAAAATGTTTCTAGCAACACAACACCCAAGACTGTAAGGTAATCATTAAGTTTTAAAATTCAAACTTTTCATCCCTATAACGATATTTCATTGTTCATCTACCTAGAACCTCAATTACATTCTTCTGAATGATGAGATACGGAAATTTTGATTAAAAAAGTGATCCGTGAACAACAAATGAGGACATTCAATCATATTTAGTTGGATATATGTTGTTGGGAAAAATCACTTTTACATGTTTATAAAAATGTATTTTTTTCAATAAATTAACTTTGAGTAATTACCCGAAATATGTTGTTTTTAGTTTCCCTTATTTGAGTTCAGTTTTTTTTTAAATTAACGATTTTAATAGACTTCCCCAAACAGACTAAAGTTCTTCTGTGGCCAACGGGTGGGGTTACTTCACCATATAAAAATTTTATTCAGAAAACAAACCAAAAACGTGAGAAAAGCTACATTTTACAAGGTCAAAATTTTACAAGGTCAGGACATACATTTTTAATAAACAAAATCCATTTCCAGATTTTGATGTATGGATGAGTTAAGTAAAATCCAATTCTAAACACATTTTCTCTCTCTCTCTCTCTTTCTCTATCTCTCGGCACTACAACCGGTTTCCGGTCTTGGCCTGTCGCAATGTCTCTCGCCAGAGGTCCCGGTCACGTGCCGATGTCCTCCAGTTTTGCATCCCAATTCTCTTCGCGTCCTGGTCAACGCCGTCTTGACATCTAACGACTCAACGTTTTCGAGAAAATCGCAAAAAACTGTTTCATTTGTTCGGGGGAGAGAAGAAAGTAATAATCCTATTTTAAGTATAGTATTCATGGCAGAGACCGACTCGAGAACGAGGGCAGATAGAAACTTTCTAATCAGTACGAGATACGTTTTAGGCAGAATTATGAGGATGTCCGTGTATATATCTATCGACCTGTCCGTTTTACGTATTTCAAATAAGTTGAGAATTCGTTGAGCTAGTTTTGCCAAAAACGTAATTGTACAATTAATTTGTTTGAACTATGCGCTTTTGGCGAAAAATGCATTTAACCAAATTCAAAGGAAATAAAATATTTTACATGTTTTGCTTCAACAAGTTTGTCGTATCTCTAACGGTTCTTGAGATATTTGAAAAAAGTATTTTTGCTTACATATTTTTTCCGAAACTTTAAATATTGCAAAGGAAAATTTTATGTTGATCACAACTGATATTCTCAAAATACAGCACATGGAGCACATTGGCCGTTTGGCCAATCTACCCCAACATGAAGATGGTCAAAGTTCCCCATGCGCTGCTGTTTGAAAAAATATTTAATTTGTTACAGAAAGAAGAACTTTTTCAATAAAATTGTTATTGTGACTTAATTGAAATTTCATTCAACTTACTGCCAAAATATTCAACGTCACATATAAAAAAAATAAAAAAAATTTTTTTTAAAAAAAGCTTTTATTAAAAAAGAATGCACTAAAAAGAAAAAAATAATTTTCTGGACGCTGTGTATCACAAATATAAAAGCTTTTTAAAAGCGAGATAAATTTTTATTTTATTGTTTTATGCTTTATCTCGCTTTTTAAAAGCTTTTATATTTGTGATACACAGCGTCCAGAAAATTATTTTTTTCTTTTTAGTGCATTCTTTTTTAATAAAAGCTTTTTTTAAAAAAAATTTTTTTTATTTTTTTTATTTTGTTCTTTTTAGTCTTCGAATATATATCCTTACATTTGAGACGTCCTTACAGGCTTTTTAACTTGAGAATCGTATTCAGCGACCCCAAAAACCCCCAGAATAGATTTTTTTCCGGAAAATTTGGAGAAAGGGATAATCACGTTATCCTTACAGGACCTTCCGTTATCCTTACTGACTTTTTAATGACAGATTCGGATTCAGCGACCTCAAAAACCCCCAGAATAGATTTTTTTCCGGAAAATTTGGAGAAAAGGATAATCACGTTATCCTTACAGGACCTTCCGTTATCCTTACTGACTTTTCAATGACATATTCGGATTCAGCGACTCCAAAAACCCCCAGAATAGATTTTTTTCCGGAAAATTTGGAGAAAAGGATAATCACGTTATCCTTACAGGACCTTCCGTTATCCTTACTGACTTTTTAATGACAGATTCGGATTCAGCGACCTCAAAAACCCCCAGAATAGATTTTTTTCCGGAAAATTTGGAGAAAAGGATAATCACGTTATCCTTACAGGACCTTCCGTTATCCTTACTGCCTTTTTAATGACAGATTCGGATTCAGCGACCCCAAAAACCCCCAGAATAGATTTTTTTCCGGAAAATTTGGAGAAAAGGATAATCACGTTATCCTTACAGGACCTTCCGTTATCCTTACAAGGACGAAGTAGTGAAAATATTGTATTGTCATCGGACTTATATAAGTGTGCAAAATTTCAAGTCAATCGGACAAGCGGAAGTGGGTCAAAATTGGGTTGCAAGATTTGACCCCGACAAACAGACAGACAGACAGACAGACAAGATAGCGAGCTAAATAAAAGCTTTTAAAAAACACTTTAACCAAGTAACACCCGTCAAGAGTGTGTGCACAGCTGTCAAACTTTGTAACGACTTTCAGAGATATCAGATGGAAATCATACATATTTTTTTTGAATTTTCCGATTGCAAGTTTAGGAAAAAAAAAATAAAGGGTGGCCAATGTTCCCTAAGGCTAATGTTCCGCTATGGCTAATGTTCCCCTATGGCCAATATGTCCCGCTCTCCCCTACGGTCCGACCCGCTTAAGATAAACCCGCTTAGCAGCACAAACCACTTAAGAACTTATAATCTTATAACCCTGTACGTGCTTGAATCCGCAACAAGTCTGTGTACGTGTGTGATAAAACTTTCTTATAGATTGACTTCGACAAAAAAGTCTCAAACGACTTTGACCCGATTTTTGCATTTGAAAAATTCCAATTGGAGTAATGTAATCCAATTGAATTTATAAACATTTTGTCTCCATTAGATTTTATGTAAAGTTATGTAGAATCACATTCTAAACACTTTCTCTCAACATATTTTTTAGATAAACCATTTTCGAGAAAATTGTAAAAAAAAATTTCTATTTGTATGGGGGAGAAGAGAAAGAGTGCTTAAATTTTTCTCGTTTTTGGACGTGGTGTAACTTTGATTAAGAAAGGAATCTGTCTTAAATTTTCCCAAGCTCTGTAGTCCTTTCGTATAATACATTTCAAGACTCAGCTGTGTAAAAACGGTACTTTCTTACCGTTATGTGGATAATGCTATGTTTATGGAAAAAACATTTTATTTATTTATCTACATTTTTTACTTCAAAATAGTTCGTATGTACAGTACCTCACAAAAGTAGGTTAACATTCCAAATAATTTCGCATTTGCAGGTACAGTAATCGCTCGAACTGCGCGGTAGATACGTTCCACAAAAAGAGCGCGCACTGTGAAACCGCGCACTCTGAACCCTACTTTGTATGAAATATTGGGGTTAGGTCCCAAATATTAGAAAAATTCCAAAAAAAAATAGAAAAAAGTTTTTATTTAACGACATATTTAAAGTAATACAAAGATATGATATGTATTACTAATCTTTTTGAAAAATTAGTGATTAATTACCCGATTTTTGTTTTTCATTATGCATTTCTACGAATGGGGCTAAAGCGACTGTCAAATTTCACCCAAAATTTTAAGGCATGCTCCATATCAGGGTCCATATTAAGAGCTTCTTGTTAAAGTTGACTACCAAGCATTAAAAAATTCGCCAGTTTTTCGTGCGTAAGGTTTTTCTTTCTTATAATCACTATAACTTCACTTCCATCATTTTCGTCGCTATAATTATCGCCGAACTGTGTCAAAATATCGTCAGCAGTCATATTTTCTTCATAGCTTGCAAGGACTTCCATGATATCTTCTGACTGTAAGTCTTCAAATTCGTCCCCACCAATTGTCTTACCTAATGTCACAATTTCCACTAAATATAAACACTAATATAAGGACGAAATTACCAAATATGTACGAAGATACCAAATGACCAGCTGATTCCTTCTTGTCGGGGATTGACCAAAATATATGTTCAGAACATGTTTTTTAAACGGAAATTATAAAAAAACCGCGCAGCTGCGAAATTTTTACCTGTATTGCTCATTGATTCGTTACGAAGAACTGCTTATTATAACGGTATTTTATAACTTAACTGCTGTTATTACTTATTCAGTTGCGTTTGTTGGAAGTGATATGTAGGTTGAAAGTTCTGCAAATTTTGTACTTGTATAGTGTTTTGAAGAATTTTAGACAAACTTGTAAAATAACGAAACCACTTGGTAAGCAGAGAATTTTGTTTTCTTAATGGTGCACAAAGTAAAATTTTTCTTTCGTTATTTTATTTAATCTGTATCGAAAAATCGCGGATGTATTTGGTAAATCTGCTACTGCAATATACAAAATGGTGAAAGCGTATAAAGAAGACTAACGGTACAAAACGACCAGGACGTCCAAGAATAACGGATCAGAAGGTTGATTCCAGAATTATCCGTGTTTCGGAGAAAAATCCACATCTCTCAGCTCCGAAAATCCGTTACAAAGTGTTCCAGGAGGATGAGAACAAACCGTCGACCGAGACAATTAGGAGGCGCCTAAGGAAGTCTGGTAGACATGGACGGGTAGCTCGAAGATTGCCGTACATCAGCCCAGCCAATTTAAAAAAACGGATGTCTTTTTACAATGAAAATGTATTTAAAACTCCGGAATATTGGAATCGGGTACTTTGGACTGACAAATCCATGATCCGTCTTTAACACAGCCATGTCAGCGTTTGGGTATTGTCTTACAGGTGCACGAAACCCATATTAAAGTCATTTGACATGGGTGTGATGGTTTGGAAATGCATTTCCAGTTACGGCCGCGGTAAAATTGTGTTATATGCAGGAAGGGTTACCGCAAACGTGTACCTTAGTATCTTGGAAGAAGTCATAATACCTGAAGGCAAGCGGTTTATACGTGAGGATTTCATACTTCAGCAGGATAATGCACGTAAATATCACGTCCAGCCGAAAACGTGGCCACTGTGGTTATTAAAGTCTAGTGTTAACCTACTTTTGACTGCCTTAAAAAATCCAATTAAGTTGAGCTCCATTAAAAAAAAAACATTAAAAAATTATGCCTTTTTCTTACCAAAAATAAAAAAGATTTGTTTTACTAGTCACAATATTTTTGAATAAAATTTTTATTTTCTACTGTTAAACTAGTTTTCTTTCAAAAATTCTATTGTGTTAATCTACTTTTGTGAGGAACTGTATGTATGTAACGAAAATTGCAAGATCGACTTCTCTCAGTAAACCTTAACCCAGCGTTTCGCAGCTACAACGTAACCGCAACGCAAAAGTTTGCAAACTTCTAACTTTGCCGCAGAATCCTGCGTTGACAGTTCATAAAGTGAGGTTGGAAAAATGTCGTTCGAGGAAAAATTGATAGCCTTAGTGCAAATAACAAAGATAAAGACCAACAAAGCAAATTATCGCTTCAAAATTATCAATTTTTGTAATTTTTCCAAGTTTATACCACTTTATATTATGTCACTTGTACTACTTCACGAGCCATTGTGCTCTGCCGCTAGAATTTTGCACTGCGTGACAGTTCAGAGCGTTGTAGTTGCGTTGGTTTCGCGTTCATTGTGCTCCAAGCGTAACTTAATAAGTTAATGATTAAATATTATGTCGAAATGTATTTTGTTTTGTATGTGGGTATGTACTTTCCTTTCAGTCAATTAATAATTTTTTTTAAATATTTTGTCTTGGATATGCTCGCGCCCCCCCTAAATGTACTCGCGCCCCCTAGGGGGCGCGCCCCACAGGTTGAGAATCGCTGCCTTAACCGATTATGAGGCGGTTTTTTGTATTCGAGAGCTGTTGTCCCAAAAATGAGCGGTTTCCTAGATAATCGAAAAAATCTTTCACATTTGCATGGAAGAGGAGAGAAGGAGTGGCCCGACTGAATTTTGTTGAATCGAGAATTTCATAGAACCATATTATAAACACTTTTTATTAAAACAAATTTTTCGAAAAAAAATGAGCTGTTTTTCAGAGAAAGCAAAAATTATTTACATTTGTATGGGAGTACAAATGGGGAATGGGTGATTCAATTTTTCCCAGCGATTTGTAAGTCTATTCTATTTAAAATTTCAACCTTGTTCTTCAATTAGTTCTCGAGTTTTCAAATTTTTCTGTATAAAAACTTTCAGCATTATAACCACTTATAGTCATTATATGAGGGTTGATTACGTAAGAAAGGTATAATCTCACTATTAGGTGTATTAAGAAGTATTTTATTTCAAACATTGTATTACAATGTATAACACAAATATTTCGGCTGTTTTTATTTGAAAAAAAAACTGAATAAAAACACATTCCGCTTAGCGGCAGAAATTTTACGAGTTCGACTGATGTGCTTTTAAGGTGGTTCGACAGTAATATAAATTCCACTTCAAACAGACTCCACCGTACATCAAATCGAACGCGGAAGTTTTTCTACTTTTCTACAAGTACTTTATAATTCCATTCAAAGCACATGTAAACAAACAAGTCAATACAAAATTAAGAAGAAGAATACGAAATCAGATTTTAGGATTATCGATGGTCGAGAAAAGTAAATTTGTATCTTGATAAAAGTAAAATCCCGTATTTTTTAACATATTTGAGAAATGTAAGCAAACTTCATGTTCTTTTACCCTCAAATTCAGATAAATGGTAAAAGAGACAAAAGAAATGTATTTTTTTTTACAAATTTAAATTATTTTGCAGGAAGAAAAAGAAATTGTAAACATTTTTAGGATTTATTTCGCGAATTAAAAAAGAGAATTTCTGAGTTTTTATTCCACTCAGGCTTTGTGTCCATTTTGTGTCAGTATAAATACAATACGACAGTGCGAGCGTGGTAAGAAAATTCAATATTGCTCTTTCTTTGTCCAAAATTGAATTTATTGTAGATCTTAGATTAGCCCTTATTATATGTCTATTTTCACACAAAAAAAAAAAGTAAAAAAGTACGTGACAATAATAGAAGAATCAACATCTATACATATTAGGATTTTGGTGCACAATGAATAAAATATGTTTCGACTAGTCACTGTCAGAACAAACATTTGACGATTGAATATGATGTGGTTTAAACATTTCAAAAATTCAGGAACTTAGGGTTTATTGGTCAGTAATTAGAATAATATTTGCTTGTCTAGAAACCAACTGACCAATCAACCCCAAGTTTCTATATATTGAAAAATCAGATTTTCCCCATTGCATAAAAATGGATACTCTGTTTAAATTTTAGATTCAATATTGTCGGGAATTTTTAACTGCAACTAAAATCACGGCATGCAGTCGGAGTAAATGTACATTATAAAATAATACTCCACAAAAAGTTTTCATTTATTGATCGCCATTAGATTTTTCTTGTTCGGTTTCTGTTTACGTTTTGATATTATTTGTTCATCTCTGTTCAGTCGCTAATCTATATAAGCATTCGAGGGAGAAAGAAAACTCCGCTCGAAGATTTGTGTGATGTACTGCCGTCAGATGACGCTCGCATAAAGCTTGAAGCAGCTAATTTTGTTAATGGCATTTGGCATGGAACAGGCTTTTATCAAAAGATAAACCTTTCCGGAAATTCAACTACTCCTTGCCTCTCCCATACATATGCAAAACATTTTTGTGGTTTTCTCGAAAACAGTCCGTTTTTTCCAAAGGGTTCTATGGCACGATAACAGCTTTCGAATGCAAAAAAAACCGCGTCAAAATCGGTTAAGGTTTACTGGTAGAAGTCGATCATACAAAGTTCTTTACATACATATATATACGAACGAACACATGCATATACATAAAGACCGATATATTGTGGGCTCATCGCACAGGGTTGATGGGTCCCGGGGATGTGTGGGGCTCCGTTATGATTTCGGTTTTTAAAATGATTTTAATACTTTTCTTATATGTAAGAAAGGTACAAACCTTTTGAAGATCTGTAAATTGATACATTGATACAGAGATTGGAATTTTCTTGAAAATTGTGCATCGTATCGAAGGCAAAAAGTGTTTTAAATTAAGGCAAAAAGTGTTTTAAAAGAAGGATTTTAAACAGCTTTAGTGAACATTAAAATTGTATCGGGCCGTTTTTTTCCAGGACTTCACCATAGAAACATATTATATTGGCTATGTGAATAAGTTCTTAGCGATTGTGAATAGATGCCGCCAACCGATCTACATGCACGCGTCCCCATCCAACATTACGTGGCTTTGAAAAGAATATGTGTCAGCTTTTAAACATAGTTTATAACATTTGTTGGAAGCGTTAACTATTATTTTTCTCTTGCTGAAAATGTCGATTTTTGTACCGGGTAAGGGAAATTTTACTTCATTACCATTTTTTGGAGAAAAGGAATCCTATCGTTTGCTTGTGGAAAGAAGCCTATGGCAATCATGCTCTACCAGAATCCACATGCAGATTTTGGATGCCTCACTTTAAAACTGGTGATTTCGATGTCAGAGACAAGGTGGGTTTTGAAGGGCGTTGTGTACTATGAGGTCTTAAAACCGTCAAAAAATATCAGTGGTGAAGTCTATAGACGTCAGCTGATACGTTTGCGAAAAACGTCCGGGATGGGCCGATAGGCATGACAAATTGATTCTACTTCACGACAACGCAAGGCCACACATTGCTAAGCCCGTTAAAACATACCTAGAAGAGGTCAACTGGGTAATCCTACCCCACTCGACATACTCCCAAGATATTGCCTCTTTTGATTACCATTTGTTTAGATCGATGCAATCAGGTCTTACTGGAATGCGGTTCCATTCATATGAGGAGGAGAACAAATGGGTGTGATTGGATCAGGGCGAAAGAGCAGGCCTTCTTCACTCCAGGAATCCGTCGTTTGTCTGAAAGATGGACTTCCAATGGAGCTTCCAATGGAACTTCCAATGGAGCTTCCAATGGAACATACTTTGAATGAAATCCATTTGTAATTTGAAGCAAAAAAAGGAGATTTTTCACAAAAAACGCTAAGAACTTATTCCCATAGCCAATATAAAACAACTAGAGCCGCAAAGAAGAATTAAAAGATATTTTTAGATAATCTTTCGCTTTTATCTTTTTGAATTTTCATCAAAAGTGTGTATACGTATACATAGTTCTTTCAATTAGATGAAATGGAATGTTAAATATTATTATTATCAAGCATCATTTTTCAAACAAAGAAAACTTCTCAGAACATAAATGCGAAAATAAATTTTTTCTTGTAGCTTTCCCAGAATTAGCAGAGAACATCATTTTATCCATCGTTCATATTTTACATGGAATTATGTTCTGTGAACCCCTTAATTTTCATGTTCATAGATTCAATACAGAAAGAACATTTATTTAAAAAGTTTTGCTTTTGGCATTCAAAGTTCTGTAAATGCCTTTTACAAAAGTTATGGACATACTCGGATAACTATAATGCGCTTCATAATGATAAAAACTCTTGTTAAAGTCATAAAATCTTTTACCAAATATTTTAGATGGGATTCGTAAAATATGTGATGGATCTACACTGACAGAATTCAGGCATGTAGTTGAATCAAGAACAGTCATTTGATTAAACTGTTTTTTATTTATAGTTCAAAATCAAATGTTTTTTTTTAATTAAAAGAGAAAGTAGTAAAAACGAATACGGAACCATTAATTTAAAACGCATGTAACTCAAAACAAATGTCTTGTATTTGATTTAAATGCATCTTATAAATAAATACAATACTTCCCATCAACTTACACTAATAATAAAGAAGAGAGATAATAAAAAAGAGGAGCAGTTACCTTGTTGTGGCGTCGCTGCTTTCTTTAACAAATAAAATAATCATTTGGCTTAAATACTTTTAATTTAAATCAAATACAAAAACCGTTGACGCAAAATTGGCGAAAATAAAAAATGGTTCTACTGCTTTTTCGGTGTATCTACTGATAATCTTCCCACAGTGTAGCGTAATACTGTAAGGAAATGTTGAAATATAAGTCTTAATAACAAAAAAAGTAATTTGAAATGCCATAATAATATCACAAAAGGACATGAAATTGCAATAAAATCTCGGATACAAGATAAAACAATGGCATAATAAAAACATAAAATAGCAATAACATTGAGTTTTATATGTTGTAAATTACATAAAGGATTGAAATTCGCCTCACGTCTAAAAGAATTCTCTAAAAATTGTGATAACATTCTAATCAATAAGGAATCGAGTTGCTATAGAAAAGAACCCTTTCAGTGCGAAAAATAAAAGATTACCTTTTTTCGACTTGAAACGCATAGGTAGAATTATTTTAAGAAATACATTGAAACCTCTAACCGTACACTGAGAGAAAACTGTCATTAGATTGAACGAAAAAGCAGTTGATTCAAATTAAAAAATCGCTAAATTTGCGCCAATGATTTTTTATTTTATTTACATAAATGAAAAATACCGAATGATTGTTGTTTTTTGTCAGAGAAAGCAGCGACGCCAAAACAAAAAAACCTCTCTTCTAGTTTTTTATCTCTTTTCTTAATTTTTAGTGTATGTTGATGGGACGTATTTATATGTTTATCTGTGGTAGCACTTAATATTCATATCGAGGTGGAAATATTTTATTTCAAGTTTTATTGAAAATATTCGAGTAACATAAAATCACATACCAAAAACTTCAAATGAATCAGTTTCTTGTTGAATAAGATAATGATATCTCAAAAAAACATTCTCCTTTCGCCCTAATTTTTGAAAACAAAATCTGAAGATATTGGCATAAAAAATCAAGCGAAAATATAACTCAAACTAATTTCTAGATAAAAATATTAGTTCTAAAACTAATTATACTCTATATGATAAATCATATAGAAGTATATTAGATTTAGTATACCGTTTGTAACGCATCGAACCAATCATCGGACACGAAAATGAATTACACCAAGGTGTTAGAGATAACAAAAGATTTTGATTTCCGCATGTCTGTCCGCCTGTCTGTCCGTCCGCTTGTCCGTGAACACCATTACTCTCGAAAGAATTGAGCTAGAGACTTGAAATTTTGTACGGTTATTTGTTTTGACTGCTTGACGTAAAAAAGCGCACTCTGTCAGACAGTCCAATTAACTAATTGAGTTTTTGTTTTTAATGTTTTTCATTAAAATAATTTTTGATGTAATCAAATGCAAGACATTTGTTTTAAAAAACATCTGAATTAAAAATGAATGGCTTGGCATTTGTTTTTAGTACTTTGTCTTTTAATTCAAATAAAAAAAAACATTTGATGTTGGAGTATAAATGAAAATTAGGTAAATCAAATGACGGTTCTTGATTCTACTAGATGCACCATTTTTCTCAGTGTATACCAATATCAAACCAGAGAGATTTACCAAATCAAACCAGAAAGAAGAGAAGAAAATATTGTTTTGGTTTCAATCCATATAATCATAATTTATTACAAAATCATTACAAATTTATATGGCTATGCAAAACAAATATTTCTTTGTTAAATTCCATATTTTTCTTAAAATCTGACATAAGTTGCTTTCAAACCCAACTATCATTTCTAGTGCCCGGCTCGTATTGCTTACTAGAAATGACACTTCAAAGTGGCATTTACCTGCGATAGATTCCTACCAGGTACATTTGAGATACTTGTATTGCATTAAAATCAGGAATGAAAAGGCACAGTCGAAAAACGCCGCCACTGTGAGCATCTAAGTAATGGATGGAAACAATTCAACATTTCTAGGTCAAGGAGTTTGTGCTGGACTTTGACGACTCAGTCAATCAATAAATTCAGGTCAAAGGTTTCTTTAAACTTACATTACAGATTAGAGAGTATATGATGGAGGGAGTAAACAATTGTACTTAATATACTGTGCTAAGCATCTGAGTAGGACAGCCTGTTAACTCCAATTAGAACATTATATTAGGCCAGTTGGAACAGTTTTTTAAATATATTAGAACTGTCTGTCAACATTTTTTTATTGAAAAATTTATTGAAAAAACCCAAATTTTCCAATTTATTTTTATATCTTATACCGTCTTTTTTCGTCGAGTAGAAGAATTTTAAATTTTATTTCATTGAAATCGGACAACTTTTTCTATCAGAAAATGCAAATAAATGAAAATTTGCACACCTTTAGGGAAGCCAAAAAGGACCCTAAACATACATGCATGGCATACGTCTAAAACATTACTCATTCCATCCTGGAAAAAGGTTTTGTGAGCTTTTTCGAAAATATTTAAAAAAAAAATTTACGTAACTTTTCTATAAATAAAAATTCGATTGAAGCCGATTTCTGTAAATCCAATTGGATCTCATTGGAAATTTTCCTTGGTTCTATGGGACTGCTTTCAAATCACGCGAAAAATTCCGTCCGAATCGGTTTTGGATTTCTGTACAAAGTCGATCTCAAAAATCTTTTATCACACTCATGCATACTTATCCACACATGCACAGAAATGTTGTGAATTAATCAAACGTATTCCGCTGGAAATATGTTGGGATTTTTTTTTCGTTTAATACAGGTCTAAATCATATTTACAGGACTAAGACCATATCCTTAGGACTAAATGGCACAAATTGTAGAGTCAATAAGTTTATGAAAAATTCTCGTTTTATGATAATTTCAGTTACTGACATTAATATAGTTATCATAAAGTATTATGCATAATTCACAGAATTACATTATTATAACAATAATTTACAATTTAACTAAAGTGGAATCGCATTTAAACTTGTGCAAAACTTTGACATTTTTAATGAGCAACTTTGTTAGTAGAGAGTAATTTATATCACACAGGAAAACTATCCGTTAAAACTCTTTTAATCAAAAACTGGAAGGTCGTTTAATATAAAATTTCAACTTTTAATATTAATGAGAATCTTCTATTAGTTAATTAAGTGCCATTTTGTGCGAAATTAAATAATTAAACATGTGAAAGCTTTTAATTAAAATATGACTCAGCGTAGCTTTATATATTCATATTGTATTTTGAAATTACAGAAAATCTTAAATTGGGGAATGTATCTTTAACTTTTTATGGCTATGGGAATAAGTTCTTAGCGTTTCTTTTGTGAAAACTCTTCTTTATAACAAATGGAATCAAAATACAAATGGATTTTATTCAAAGTATGTTCCATTGGAAGTTCCATTGGAAGCTCCATTAGAACCTCCATTGGAACCTCCATTGGAAGCTCCATTGGAAGTCCATCTTTCAGGCAAACGACGGATTCCTTGAGTGAAGAAGTCCTGCTCTTTTGCCCTAATCCAATCATGCACCCATTTGTTCTCCTCCTCACATGAATGGAACCGCATTCCAGTAAGACCTGATTGCATCGATCTAAACAAATGGTAATCAAAAGAGGCAATGTCTTGGGAGTATGTCGAGTGGGGTAGGACTACACAGAAAGAAATAATTTTGTATTACTTACAAAATGGGTTTTGTTAAGCTTAACAAAAAAAAATTCGTGAATATTACTGAAGTTTTGTATATACTACGAAAAAATTAACCAATATTTTTTCGTATAGTTACTAAAATTTGTTAATATTACGAAGTACATTTTGTCAACTCTGATTTGCATCATGGCGTCATTACGATACACAAGCTTATCTATTAGTGGTCTCATTAGCCGCTGTAAGCATCCAATTCCCAATTCCCATGTTTGGATGCCTGCAGCAGGTAATTAGACTACTAGTAGAACTGCGCCACACTTGTGCAAGACGAAAAAATGGCGACGATTTTGTTAGTCGATTTGCGAGTACTAAGAACTCGATTTTAAAGCGATTCCAATAATTTTGCTTAAAACTGATGCAAAAAATCAGTTTTTGGAAAGCATTTCTTAGTTTAGACATTAGTTGGAATGCTTTTTTGAAATATTGTTTATGCCCATTTTTTTCAAATTTCGATAATTTTTTCCCATTTTCGAAAAATACTAAACGCGAATAGTATTTTTTCGAGGTAACACAACAACATTCGTCGAGAGAATTCATTCGTTTGAAGCTTTTGTAAGAAAAATTATTCAAAATAAATTATTTTCATTTCGCATCATATTGGCCATCATAAAACATTTCCTCCATACGAATATTCAATATAGAAACTATCAGAAACAAACAAGCATCTCTTAATTTTTGAAGTCATCACACTAAAACAATTTCCGCTCATTAGTTGCATATATTAAATTCTATGAACACACACTAAGCAAGAAACAGAAAGAGATTCCATATCAACAAGAGAGATTTGTTTTTGTAATATTTACAAAATATTTGTAATATTTACAAAATATTTGTAATATTTACAAAATATTTGTAATATTAACAAAATTTTTGTGAAAACGAAATACAAAAATACAAAAACTTAACAAAATTGACATCGTACCATTAACAAAATATTTTGTCGGGACAAATGGTTTCGTTATATTAACAAACGTTTTCGTAATGTTTACATACTTTTTATTTTCTGTGTACCCAGTTGATCCCTTGTACATATATTTTGACGGGCTTGGCAATGTGTGGGCTTGCGTTGTCGTGGAGTAGAATCAACTTGTCATGCCTATTGGCCCATTCCGGATCTTTTTCGCCAATAAGTCGCTCCAAACGTATCAGCTGACGTCTATAGACTTCGCCACTGATATTTTTTGACGGTTTTAAGAGCTCATAGTACACAACGCCCTTCAAAACCCACCTTGTCTCTGACATCGAAATCACCACTTTTAAAGTGAGGCATCCAAATTCTGCATGTGGATTCTGGTAGAGCATGATTTCTTCCTCCAAATTCCTTTTCTCCAAAAAAATGGTAATGAAGTAAAATTTCCCGCAAACGACCTTTACTCGGCACAAAAATTGACATTTTCAGCAAGAGTTGTTAACGCTTCCAATAAAAAATGTCACATACTATGTTTGACAGTTCACACATACATCTTCCAAAGCCACGTAATGTTTCATGGGGACGCGTGTATGCAGAGCGGCTAGCGGCATCTATTTACAAGTAAGAACTTATTCCCATAGCCAATACTAAAATAAGATTTGAATCATTAAGCGAATATTTTGTTTCAATTTCCCTATTCAGTAAATAGACTTCGACTTCTTACTAAAAAAGTCCAAGGCTTAAACAAAAAAAAAATATGTCTATACTTATGATTAATTGAAATGTATATAATTTGATAGTAAAATCAATGACTGGAAATACGACAATCATGAAAAATTTATTATTTTGTGAAGTTTCCCAAATAAAAGAATCGATATCTATTATTAAAATTTTATAAATAGAATCAATGGAAATAAATCCTAATAAGAATGATATTATTATTTATAATACAAAAGAATTTTTTTGCAAAGCTTTCATTTCAATATTACATGAATTTATAATACAAATATACAGTTCTGCAGTATTTGTTGTCAAAACAATTGTAAAGAATTTCAAGTGAAATTCGATAAAAATATTTCGAACTGATTTTCTATAGCAGATCAGAGTTCTTTAAAATTAACATTTCTTTAACGGCACATTCTATATGATATATCATATAGGAGTATATTAGAATTACTATACCGTTTGTAATGCATCGAACCAATCATCGGACACAAAAGTGAACTACACCAGGGTGTTTGAGATGACAAAAGATTTTGATGTCCACATGTCTGTCTGTCCGTCCGTGAACACCAAAACATTCGAAAAGATTGAGTTAGTGAGTTGAAATTTTGTATAGTTGAGTTTCTAGTAAATGGCAAGGATAAGTTCTTGAACGGGCAAAATTCCATCATTCCTTCTTCCCTCTCTCATATAAACGAAACAGTTTTTTTACAATTTTCTCGAAAACGGTTAGTCGTAATGATTTTACAAAACTTATCTATACATCAAAATTCAATTGGACCACTTCTTTCCCCCTCTCTTTTACAATGGATATAGAGTATTTGATGATTGGCCCCGGCAATAGTAGCTTTTCTTATGTTTTTCATAAAATTTTTGCCTGGCCTCATATAGAATATTTTTCGTTTGTTTCCTGCCAATTGTAGCTTTTCTTAACCCTGGACCCGTGTACTATAAAACTTCCATTTATCGTGTACTTGGGCACTCAGTGCCCAGATGTAATTCCAATAAAAAATGTATGGCTGGTTTGTTTAAAAACCATAAAAATTTGTTTATTCGTTAAACAAGTAGAAATACAATGGGAAAATATAATTTGCAAAAATCGACTGAGAATATAGACCACCTTGTAAGCTCGCGAATCTGGTAGGTACTCGATTTCTCCAACAAATCATGTACTCCACGAAAGAAAATGCAATACATGATAACAATACAATATAAATATTATAATATAAATAATATAACAATACAATATAATATCTGCATACAAGAAAAATCATAAAAGAGGAAAAACCCAAAGCTGCAATCAAAATAAAAACCAAATTCATACAAAATGTACTGACTTGGGCACTAAGTGCCCAAGTACACGATATTACGCTTTTTTTGACACCTTCCACAACCCCCCCGAAGATATGCAATTTGGATTTTTTTTTTGTTTTTGTACTCTAAATTTCAGTATCTTTCAGAAATATATTGCATTTCATCATATTCTTTATTAAAAATATGATTAATTTCGGTTTGAAAATCGTTCTGGGCACTCAGTGCCCAGTACACGGGTCCAGGGTTAACCGAGCCATAGACGTACAACCTGGTTGTGAAGTTATTATTTCAAAAATACGACATGTCGGGAAAGGAACTTAACAGCTAATGAACTTGACTAAAAATCACGCGTTCAAATCTGTAAATGGCTTATTTAGTACTTACAGCCGGTTTCACAGTGGGAGTTTAAGCTTCGGCTTTGTTAAACTTATCCTGGTAGCTTAAGCTTTCGCTCACACAAGTGCTGTTTCACAGTTAAATTTTGTGTGTCGATTAACAAAACTCAGTTTAGTGAATTTAATAGGCCACTGTGTATTTCTGTAATCATAGTAAACAATATTTAGCTCCGTAAAATTTTTATTTACGTTTAGAAGAGGCTTGCCAATTGGCTTCAACAGCCTATTGGGAAGGCAAATGGTTTACAATTCGAGAGGTCCCGTGTTCGAGTCCCAGCAGAGACATGCAAGAAAAGTTTTTAACAAGTCAATATTAACTTTGGAAACACGAAAAAAAAACTCAAAACATCTCAAATGCTTGCAAAAAAAGAGAATTTGCGAGGTTTTTTTTGGGCCATCTAATAAGTTGGTTTAACACCGAAAAATTGTTAAAAATTAACACCCATAAGGAATTGTTGTGAACTCCCTAGCCCGGTGCTCGATTTTCTCCAATAGGTGATGGACTCCCTCAAACTCCCTTTCGGTGCGTAATCGACTCCATTTTTTCGAGAGTGTTCGTGTGCTGCAACCGAGAAGATTCCATAGCAGAAGAAGCTTTCAGAATTTTATACTCGTTTTAAGGATTCAGAATTTTATACTCGTTTTAGAATGAGTAAGCAGTTTGCGTTTACAATATAAAACTAGATAAGGCCTCAAATAGAAAACACAACAACATGGCACACTGCCGAAAAAAACGGAGTCAATCATGCACTGAAACGGAGTTTGGAGGGAGTCCATCACCTATCGGAGAAAATCGAACTCCGGGCTACGGAGTTCACAACAATTCACTGTGGGTGTTAATTTTTAACAATTTTTCGGTGTTAAACCAACTTATTAGATGGCCCAAAAAAAACAATTCACCTGGCAAATTCTCTTTTTTCTCTTTTTTTTGCAAGCATTTGAGATGTTTTGAGTTTTTTTTTGTGTTTTCAAAGTTAATATTGACTGTTAAGTTAACAAGTTTTCTTGCATGTCTCTCTGCCGGGGACTCGAACATGGGAGCCCTCTCGAATTGTAAACCATTTGCCTTCCCAATAGGCTGTTGAAGCCAATTGGTAAGCCTCGTCTAAACGTGAACACCCTTTACAATGAAAATAACTCCTAAAAGGATTGGAGTGAATTTTTGACTCCTTTTTGGAGTTAATTCAAAATTGAGGTCAAAACGGTGTTAAAATGAATATTTAGCTCCGTAAAATAAAAATGTAAAAAAAAATAACTCCGCGCTACGGTGTTAAATTTTTTCTGAATAACACTGCGAGGTGCTTATTTTTAGGCGGAGTTAATTGAGGCGGAGTTAATTCGTCCCCGGATTTTTTCGAGAGTGAACAACCAGATAGTAGCATTCTTCATCACTTTCATCAAATAAATCTTCAAAATCACTATCCATTATTAAAAACTCAATTTAAAAACCAATAATAATAATATTTCACTGGACGATAAGCATGCTAAGCTTTAGCTTAAGCGCTCAAGTTTGGTGGCTTAAATAAACGGAAATTTAAACTCAGTTTAAGGACTAAACCAGCACTGTGAAACAGTAAAAACAGTTAAGCGAAAGCTTAAACCAAATTCGAAGCTTAAGCTCGCACTGTGAAACCGGCTGTTAGTGAGACAAAAATTGGGGGTAGCTATTTCACTGAAAAATTAGAATCAAATGGTTTTTGTTGATTTAGTCGATTAACTAAACGACTTGACTAGATTATTTCTAAATCGGTATGTTCACACCTATTTAGTTACTAAATTACTTGCTACTTCACTAAAATACTTATATAGTCTGAACCGGCCTTTAGTTAAACCATTTTTTACTGTCTACATATAATAGATTGTTTTGGTTTGTACTGGAGCTTAATAAGTGGCATAATCGATATTAAAGCTCTGAATTTGGAATTCCTAGGATTAATGTTAAAAACCCCCTTCCTAATTACACCGATTTATCATAATTTTTCACATTTCATTACAGTGTGTAGCATTTAACAGCGTCTATCGCTTATAACTAGGTAAACATTTCTTTTTATCTGATAATTTATGACGTATTTTTTTAACTCCAGTCTACTTAATAAATTTCTGAAAATATTTGATTTTCTATCAGTATGTGATTGCCTTCAAATATAAAATGCCACATTTTAGCACGAATACAGCACATGTTTCTGATTTAATTCTGTTAAAACATCTGTAGGAATGTGTTGAGATTTCGATTTATTAATCATCTACAATTTCCTATTATCGTAACCGCCGACGAATATCCAATGGAATCCAACATACATAAAAGTTTATTTTTAGTCAAATTCCGAATTCATCTGAGTTTTAAGTATAATTATTTGAATAACAAGAGGAATTCGTTTAATTGACGTTGTTCATACATGTTATAAACCATATGTTGATCAGCTAGTAAACATAATTAACTAATTGAATAAATGATATTATTTTTTTGCCTGGGGGTTAAAAATAATTGGAAGTGAACGAGAATGAAAACGTCAAACCAGCATCCTTCGGATTATCTTGTAGCGCAAAATAACGAAAATACGGTATTATCCTTCTGATTAATGGAGAAAGCTGTGACTTACCTGACCTTATAAATATATATATAGTTCAAGTACATAAATAGTTTAGATGTTCGATCAATAAAAATTAATTACTGCGTGCAAATAAATAATTAAGAAAAGCTTTTATATGGCTTTGTGTTTACATCAGTAAAAAGTTCAATTTAATTGGTAAATATATCGTTGCTATCGTGGCGAAATTGAATTAAATTACATTTGCTGACATCCAAAAAACAAATAATCATAAAAAAGTTTGCAGGGTATTTCGTATTTTATCGGATTTCCGTTTATTGTTGTTTTAACAACCGTATTTTCATTAATCGTTAATTTTCCATTTTGGTACGAAAAAAATCGATTAATCAACAGCAAAAACAACACCAACTAAGAAACTAAAAATCAAAAATAGCATTAACTAAGAAACTATAATTTACCCAATATTCTGGGTTAAACCAAATTTCGGAATAAAATCAAGTGGATACATCAGGAATGCATCGAATATTTAATGGGTAGATAAAACAATTTTTACTAAAAAAAAAAAGTTGTAGGCCTATCGGTATCAATATCGCTTGTTATTAATATCGCATCTCTATTGTAATTGCAATATCTGTGTATTAGAAATAAAAGCGAGATAAATATTTATTTAATTTTATTTTTTATGCTTTTATCTGGCTATAATTTCTGATACACAGTACCAAAATAAATATTTTTTTTATTTTTAACGCATCTTTAAATAAAAGCTTTTTTTTAATTTTTTTTCAATTTTTAGTCATTTTTATTTGATTAGTATGACTAAAAATACAAAATAAAGTCTGTCTTTCGCCACGCTTGTTTATACTTTTTAGTCTTCAAATATAAATCCTCACCTTTGAGATATCCCTACAGCCTTCTTAATGACAGAATCGGTCTCAGCGACCCCAAAAACCCCCAGAAGAGATTTTTTCTGGAAAATTTGAGAAAAAGGATAATCACTTTATCCTTACAGGACCATTACCGAATTCTTGACGTGAATTTTTTATCATTACCGAATTCTTAACGCCAGAATCGGATTCAGCCACCCCAAAATCCCCAGACGTGATTTTTTCGGGAAATTTTAAGACAAGTATTATCAAGTCATTCTAACAGGATCTTTCGTTATCCTTACGGGCTTTTTAATGCCAGAATCGAAGTCAGCGGTCCCAAAAAACCCCAACTGAGATTTTTCCCGGAAAATTTGAGAAAAAAAAATAATCTCGTTATCCTTTCAGGACCTGTAATTTACACTATAACGCGATAAATAAAATTTAATTGATGTAAAGATTAAAATTTTTAATTTTCAAAATATGAAATATCTCGATAACGGTTTCGATTTATGTAGAGAATTTTAATAACTTTGATTCTTCCTTCAAGTGCTTAAATGTTTTTTTTTTTAAAAAAAACCGTTTGCTTGCAAGCAATTCGCAAAAAGCTATTTTTAATATTTTATCGAAAATATCTTAATAACGGTAAAAGATAACGGATCACTGTAAGATTCATTCTGGTGATCTACGTGTATTAATGGAAGTTAAGAAAAAAGCAGCAATGATGTACAGTCGAAAACAGGTGGTACAAAAGAAACTTACTCATTATTTTCGTCCAAAATAAAGAATAAAAAAACTGCTTTTTACCATTTTAACTATATTACAGTGCATCAATACTCGACCTTGAAATAGTGACCGTACACAATATGGTGAACGTCCTGTTTTTTTGCGGACCCTTTATACCGAATTTCGAGATACATTTAAAGGGTGCCGGTCAATTGATCGTAAACAATTTATCGTGAAGAATTTATCGTGAACAATTTATCGTAAAACAATTTATCGGAAGAACAATTTATCGTAAGAACAATTTATCGTAAGAACAATTTATCGTAAGAACAATTTATCGTAATGAAAATTATCGTGGGAAATTAAGGAAGTGTAGGGAAGATGGGTTGGGTGGGTGATGGGTGGGGTGAGTGGTTGGGTGGGGGAGGGAGGAGGTGGGAAAGGGGAGGTGGGAAGGGGAAGGAGGAAGGGGGGAAGGGGAGGGGTGGGGGAGGGGATAAATGATCGTTGTTTCGTCATACACACACACACACATTATATACATATATTTAACGTAAACATTTTGTCGTAAGGAATATTATATTCCTTACGACAAAATGTTTACGATAAATTGTCTTACGATAAATTGTCTTACGATAAATTGTTTTACGATAAATTGTTCACGATAAATTGTTCACGATAAATTGTCCGCGAATCACATTTGAAACCGGTTTGAGATACGCATTTCTCATTTTATAGCTGTTATTTTAAAGAGATCTATATGGATCATTAAAAAGACGTAAACGAGTTTATTGTGGGTTTAAATATTTTTATAGGGTTTGTTGGAACCCGTATGTTGTCGCAATAACTTTTAAAAATCGCAAAACCCATGTAATTACCAGCTAGAATAGAAATAGCTCGTTTTTCTCGCCGCTTGATTTTTTTCAGTTTTAGGATAATATCCTTAATATGATGGAAATTGTATTCAATATCCCTACACTTATGAAACCAAAAACCATAAGCTGAAACACGGACCGAGGGAAATTTTTTATAATCATGATCCCGATGAAACTTGGGTTTCGAATTTATATGAGACTTAATCCGAATCTCTGAGCGGACCATTAAAAAAATACAGCTATTGTCTCCAACTTCTGTTATACATAAGACTACTGAAAAACGAGTGGTTTCGGAGTAACACCGTGTCTTCACTTGGGATTTTTCATAGCAAAGATTTTATGATTGACCAATCAAAGCCCGAGTTGACGGCGATATCGTCATCAACTCAAGCTCTGATTGGTCAATCAAAAATCTCTGCGATGAAAAATCCCAAGTGAAGACACTGTGTAAGTCGCGAAAAACGAAATTCTTTTTTTTTTTGACTGTTACATAATTTTAACAGAAGACGTAAATTTATTATTATTTTTGATTAATAAAGATGATAAAAAAATTAAAAATTTTCGGAATAAATTTTGAAAAACGAAATTGCGATTTTTAAATAGCAAGCCGGCATTTTGGTTACTTTCGGTTGACGTATTCGGTTGACGTACGGTCCTGAAATGGAAGGATCGATCCATTTCAGGACCAGCTACGCCTGTATAATTTCATAGCTCTAGCTCAAGTAGTTTTTGATAAATCTTATACACAGACTTTGGTTCTATGATTCATAAACCTGATGGTGGGACTAATTCAATTTTTAAAATACTCTGATCTTTTGGATATAAAGAAAGAAGTCTCTTTCATCTGTACATTTCGAGAAAAGAAACATAACAAAAGCTATAATTGCCAATCTGGCAATCATTGCAGACCCGTATGGTGATATTCGTATCAAAATTCGAACAGTTGTAACAAAATTCCACTTTGAAGTCAAACTTTCCAATAAGAACCCCCCCCCCCCCCCCTAATGGTCCATTTTTGTCCATTAACGAACTTAGCCTCGCATTTTACGAAAAACGGATCTGCGCAAAATTTCAAGTCTCTAGCTCAATCCGTGCGCCCGCAATCCGCGCCACAGACAGACAGACAGACGGACAGACTGACGGACAGACAGACGGACAGACAGACGGACAGACAGACGGACAGACAGACGGACAGACAGACGGACAGACAGACGGACAGACAGACGGACAGACAGACGGACAGACAGACGGACAGACAGACGGACAGACAGACGGACAGACAGACGGACAGACAGACGGACAGACAGACGGACAGACAGACGGACAGACAGACGGACAGACAGACGGACAGACAGACGGACAGACAGACGGACAGACAGACGGACAGACGGACGGACATGCAGAAATTAATTATTTTTATCATTCTAAACACACTGGTGTAATTCATTTTTGTGTGTGATGACGGGTTCTTGGCGTTACAAACGGTAAGGCAAATCTAATATACCCTTTGGTTTCACCATACGGGTATAAAAATTCGTCCACTTCAAAAATATGGAAAATCTGCAAAAATCTCACACAGAACATATGTTTTTTTCTATTCACTTTTCAGGACATAAATGGGATTCTAAATTATCCCCAAACACCCATATTTCCAGCGAAAACAGATGGTAACGAGATTTTCTAGAATAATCAGATTTCATCGCTCCTTTATTGCGTACCAAAGAAAGATAGAATTTTAATCCCATGGCGATAATTTTAAGATTTGAATGTTTTTTTTATCAGTCTAATACCATTTCATACTTTAATACCAGTTTTGGTTTATTTTATTTTGTGAATTTTTGTGAATTTTTAGTTTATTTCGTGTTTTTTTTTTGGGAAATTCAAGCAAGTTCTATAAATTTTAAAAAGTGGAAGTTTGGCTTTTCGGAGAAATATGAATTTATTCAACCTTCAAGAATATTTACAGAAAAGGAATTTTTTTCCCGCATAATTTGATTTTCATTTTATTATTTACCTTAGATCACGTCTACCCTACATATCTTAACATAGCAAATATTCCTGTTCAGATGTTAGCATATGAAAAATGTCACAGTCATATCATATAACATACATATGTTATTGATACTGACATAAAAAACATCTGGAAAAGTAGAGAAATTCAAATAAATGAAAATGCACAAGTTGCCTGAATATGATTGAAAAGCTTTCAAAGAATGCGGTATTCTTATTAAAATTCTTGGGATATATTAAAATTGTTGAATTTATATTTTTATCTTTCTTACATGTAAGAAAATCAGTGCAAAAACCGAAATCATACCGGAGCCCCGCACGTCCTCGGGGCATATACCCATCCACTCGGTTCGATAAGTCTGCAACATATCTGTATATGTGTGTTTATGTGTTCGTTCGTATGTATGTATGTAACGAAATTTGTAAGATCGACTTCTGCCAGTAAACCTTAACTGATTTTGTTACGATTTTTTTTTTCGAAAGCTGGTTCTATGGAAAACAGTTTTGGAAAAAAATGAACTCGCTAAAATCTTTTCCATTTGTAGAGGGTAAGGAGTTGTTCAGTATTTGTCATTTTCCGACGGAGTTCAGTATTTGTCATTTTCCGACCTGTTCTGTGCCAAATTTTAACTTTCTACCTAAATTAGTTGTCGAATTTTCAAACTTTATTGTATAAAATCATTCAACACAAATATCCAATTTTTCAAACTCAAAAAAATGCAAATTTGAACTGTGAACGCCATTATGTTCAAAATTCAACGGTATACATTTCTGTAATACTGGCACATCGATTTATCTTTTCAATTCCAAAAGATCGCGATAGTGCTATTACACCTTCTATTATCTACCAAATTTAACAAAGGTATGATTTTCAACCCTTATATCGCGAAACTGGAAATATGAGTTGGAAGCGATATGAGGTTTAATTATGTAAGAATGATATCAGCTTACCGCTAGGTGGATAAAGCTATGTTTTTGGGATTCTACTTGCTGATGATTACAATTTCATAAAGTTTTTGGTTTAATCGTAGTCCTACGTCGAGGAAAAATTTTTATTTCTACATTCGTAGGTTTATAAAAATTGAATATATTTTATGTATTGTATTTTTTTGTAATATAACATAATTGCAAAATAAAACATAACCAATCTGGCAATTATTGAAAACCCGTATGGTGATTTAAGTGAAACAGTTGTTTGATACAACTTTTTAATACGATTTTTAAAAATTTATTCCAATTGGACTTTGATGTATGGAAGTTTTATGTAGAATCATATCCTAAATAACTTTTGTTCTTGCACTTTTTTGATAAGATGCACCGTTTTTGAGATATTCGAAAAATCGTTTTCGTTCGTATGGGGGTACCCCCCCTAATGGTCCATTTTTGCCCATGAACGAACTTAGCATCGCATTTTACGAAAAACGGATCTGCTCAAAATTTCAAGTCTCTATCTTAATCTGTGCGCCCGAAATCCGCGCCACAGACGGACAGACAGACAGACGGACGGACATGTAAAAATCAATTATTTTTTATCTTTCTAAACACACTGGTGTAATTCATTTTTGTTTGTGATGACTGGATCCTGACGTTACAAACGGTAAGGCAAGTTTAATATACCCTCACAATACGGGTATAAAAAGATAGAAAGCTCTTACAGTTCCAGAGATTTTTAAAAAAGGAAAAAAATATTTAGTTTTCTACACCAACGTATAAACATGCATTTTGTCGATTCTTTACAAAAGTATGTACTTTGATAAATCATTTAATAATATATTTTACTCTTTTACCAGATTTTTCAAATAAACAATAACGATAAAGTGTCCAATATAATCATTTGTAAAAACAGGAGGGTGTGTATAAGAGACATATTTTAGGCGACGCGGTAACCCAATGATTCCGTTTATTCTTATCTCCCCTCGCCTACTAACTCTAGAACTCTTTAAGAGTATTAATTTAATTTATCTACTAGACAAGTAGCTCTTCGAGGAAAGCTTTCGTCCACTAAATTCAATCCACTTCCGTTCTTATGAACCTTGCACTCGCATCAAACCGATCATATACCTCAAGAAAATTTTTCCCCCAAGAAAATATTTCGCCCACTACTAAATTTTACTTTCCCTGTTTCACCTAAACCCCTTTGCAGCTATCTGTTGCAATTTTAACGGGTTTTTATTCAGTTATTTTGGTCTTAAAGGAAAACTTTCAAATACTAAAATCTACCACATACTGTATCAGAGACTGTTTTTTTCGGAGACTTTGCAGCCTAAACTCAATTTATGGTGGAATTTTTCATCTGATTTTTGATATCGAATTTTGAGCCGAAAAGGAATTAAGGGGGTAACGCCGCAAGGCTATTTTACGTGGTGTCTTATGGGGGATAAATGACCGATTTTCTCAGAAACCACTTATCGTAGCTTAATCAAATTTCGCATACCTTTTTTATGCCAAATTACATATTTTTAGATATTTGTTTTTTATTCTGATGAAAACTGTTATCTACAGCCCATGTGAAACTTTTTTGTTATTTTGTGTGATAATTCTTGACGGTGTGCATTCCATATTTCAAAAACTGGCGGGAGTTTTGTCATTTCCACGGCAGTTTTATTAGCAAATAAAAAAAATGTGATAATATGTTTTTTTCTTTTGGAATAAATTGGTCTTTTGTGAAAAAAGGTAACTTTGAGACGCAAAAAACAAAAAAGTTGTTTTTCAAATGATTTTCTTCACAGTAGTTTTATAAATATTTTTATAATAAAATCAATGTTTCATAATTGGGAAAGTAATGCGTGGCGATTGGGAGATGAGAACAGAATCGGGCGGGAGGACGGGTAAGTGCTGTAGGTGGATTGGGTTACCGGAACGGCCGGCCTGTAACACCCGACCTTGTCCACTTTGAACGAATATTAGAAGCACTTCTAGTTGTCATAGAGATCTGCGGTGGCGTTCTGTGGGGAAATTAGTGTATAATAAGAAAAGAGAATAAAAAATCTATTTTTTTTTTAAATTTTTTCGGGCTTTACCCCCTTAAACATGGCAGATATAATTTTTAATCAATTAAACCAAACTAATTTAGTATATGGGATCTCTTGATTTGGCGAATTACGAAACTAATTTTTTTTATCAAATCTTGTAATCTAATTTTGACTCGTCCTTGTAAATATAACGAGAAATCCTGTACATAAAGATAGCGAGATTATCCCTTTCCTCAAATTCTTTGGGAAAAATCTCGTCTGGGGATGTTTGGTGTCGCTGAATCGAATTCTGGCATTGAAAAGTCGGTAACTGAAAGTCCTATAACGGTAACGGTATTCTCATTTTCTTCAAATTTTCGGGGAAAAATCTCATCTGTGCATTTTCGAGGTCGCTGAATCTGATTATGCAGTCAAAAAGTCCGTAAGGATATCTCAAAGGCAAAGATATACTCGGAGACTAGAGAGAATATATATAAGTGTGGCAAAAGACAGACGTCATTTTGGATTTTTAGTTATACTAACCAAACACCAAAATGACTAAAAAGGATAAAGTAAAATAAAAAATTGAAAAATAGTGTAAAAAAAAGTTTTTTTTTTAAATGCATTTAAAAGGAACAATTAATTTTTGTTTCTGAGACACAGCGCCCAAAAAATTATTTTTTCCTTTTTAGTACATTTTTTTATATAAAAGCTGTTTATATATATTTTTTTTGAATAGCATTAAATGTGAAAAACAAGATTTTGATTATCCATTACAGAACATGTCTTGCAGCTATTTCTTATATAATTGATTTATACTTATATTTTCACATCGACTAACTACAATCAAACGTTATCTAATTTCAAAATTTTCTTCAAGTAATAATCCATCTAATAGATAAAACCAAAACAAAACCGCTTCAGAACTTAATGCACAAAAAATCCCCTCCAAACCGGAGGCTCCTCTACAGATCTGTTATATAAAAAAAAGTATAGATAAATACGACATTTACTGCTACCTGATTAATTCCGGCACGTGAACGCAGCTGTGATCAAATAAAGAGTGTAATTCATCACATCGATTGATTTGTGAATTGATTTGACAAATTTAAGTCACGTTATTTCATTATCGAAATACCTCAAGGTATATGAAGTAGACGAAATACGTGGGAGTTCCAGGATTGTTCATTTTAAGTTCACATCACCTGCAGGATTATTTGATATTTGCCAGAGGTAGATTTTACTCCATATGATTTTTTTTGTACTATTATTTGCCTTAGGTCACGTCCACCCAACATAAATAACACAACGAACATTGTTGCTCAAAGCTTAGTATCATTCTTGGTGTATATGTCAAAGTAACCGCAATAACATGAACCTTTGATGGAAAACAGCGGAACGCACATAAAAGGTAGCATCCATATATGCACACACACATAAAATCTGAAAAAAAATGGGAAAATGAAAATAAATTAATGTGGATATGCATATGTTGGAAAATGTCACCATATGTGATATATAGTCGAACCCCCTCGAGTATTTTGCATTATTTAATGAAATCTGTTTGTTCACTTCAATATGCTTAATTTTTATCTATATGGCGAATACGAAGAGTCACGTCGCAAATATTTGATTACTCATATGAAAATAATATTGAAAATCTAACGTGGTCATCACATGATATTCTAGTACTGGTAATAGGGTCCTGTTTGGTATTGCAGAAAAAAAAATATGTTCTGGGAATACAATTTCAAAGCCATAAAAAATAAAGCAGAAATCAACTCTGATTGTATTGTAACCCTGCCTGAATTAAAAACCGATTTTTTTTTCTAATATACATATTTTAATTAATTAGTAGAATGTGGAATCGTCGTTTTATTACAGTTGGTAATAACTTTTGGGAAAAAACGTTATCCACTCTTAAGAAAAATTGATAATATGTTTGCTTGTAATGTGCGGGGCGGACGGCCGGGTGAGCCGATCTTGACTATATAAATGTTATTCGAATCATATTGGCCTTGCGGTGCTTGAAGATATAAAATGGGGGACGCTGCACGCCACTTTTCAGTCAATCTGTCAGTCTATCCGCTATATTTTACCGTTATCGAGATATTTTCAGTAATATTTAAAAAATGATGTTTGCGAATTACTTGCAAACTAACGGTTCCTCGTAAAAATAGTTTAAGTAAGAGTTAAAGATATTAAATTCTCTACATTTTTACTTTTTACTGTAAATCGGTTCCTTTTCATTCATATTTTCATTCATATTTTCATTCATATTTTCATTCATATTTTCATTCATGTTTCATCGGATTATGGTGTATTCGTAAATTGCCCAAGAACATGGATTTTGTATAAGAAAGTCATGTGCTGTTCACATCAGATATTTTTGTTGACATTAGCGATCTCAAACATCCCGAAAGAAATTTTTCATCCTTATAATTGTCAGGCAAGCGCCGGGAGCAGCGGTAAGAAGGAATGGAATGAAAAATTGTTTACGAGGAGAACATGTTGACCGAATTGACTTACAACATATTACAACATATAAAGGGTGATCCAATTGGAGGTACTTTTTCCAATAGGGTTGTTTTGACAGTTCTTATGTGCCAACTGGCTTGTCTATATGACGTTTGTGTTCAGTATTCAGTGCCATTTCATCATGAATAGACTTACGTGTGAACAACGTTTACTAATTGTGGAAACTTATTTCCAAAATCAGTGCTCAGTTAGGAATTGTTGTAGAGCTCTTCGTACAACTGAACGCACAGTCGTCCCACTGAACGCACTATTCGTGAAACCATCACCAAATTTCGAACTAATTTTACACTATTAGACATTCATCCATCAACCAGAGTGTGTGCAGCCCGTAGCAATGAGAATATTGCTGCAGTAGCATCATCGGACCATATTTCTTTAAAAATGCGGAAGGAGTGCGTGTTACTGTCAATGGAGTTCGCTACAGAGCAATGATCAATGAATTTTTGTTGCCAAAAATTCAAGATATTGGAGTAGCTGACTTGTGGTTTCAACAGGATGGCGCTACATGTCATACAGCTAACGATACAATCGCTTTATTGAGGGAAACGTTCGATGAAAACATCATCTCAAGAAATGGTCCTGTTAATTGGGCACCGAGATCTTGTGATCTGACATCATTGGATTACTTTCTGTGGGGATATGTGAAATCTCTTGTTTACGTCGATAAACCCGGAACAATTACAGCTATGGAAGCAAACATAACCTGTGCTATTCGCAGAATACCGACCGATATGCTTGAAAGAATGGTCGAAAATTGGACCCACAGAATGGACCATTTAAGCGTTAGTCGTGGGCAACATTTGAAGGAAATTATCTTTAAACATTAAATGGCATGAACCAAACTCACAACTTAAATAAAGATTTCCTCAATATATTAATTATTATGTGTTTTATTTAAAAAAAAACAGGAAGCTCTTATTGGATCACCCTTTATAAGTGAGACTTTCAACATATATAAGTTTAAAATTGTAATGACACTAAAAACATTGTTTTGCAAATTTAATTATATTTTCTGCAAATTTTTTGTGAAGCTATAATTTATATTACTTTAAAAAATAAAATTCTAAAATCCAATGTTTATACTCTATATGATATATCATATAGGAGTATATTATATTTCGTATACCTTTTGTAAAACATCAAACCAATCATCGGACACAAAAATGAAATACTCCATAGTGTTAGGGATTACAAAAAAATTTGATTTCCGCATGTCCGTCGGTCTGTCTGTCCGTCCGTTAACACCATAACTTTCGAAAGAATTAAGCTAGAGACTTGAAATTTTATATTAGTTGTGTTTCTCATAAATGGGTAGGCTAAGTTCTTGAACGGACAAAATCGGACCATTCCTTCACCCCTCCCTCATACAAACGAAACAGTTTCTTGCAATTTTGTTGAAAACGGTGAGTCTTATTGAAAAATTTATAGACATGTGTTTAGAATAGGATTTTACGTAACTCATCCATGCATCAAGATCCAATCGGATCACAGCTTCCCTCTTCTATCATACAAATGGAATACTTTTTTCCTATTTTCTTGAAAACTGTGCATTGTATCGAAAAAATTATGAATATGATTTTACATAAATTATCTATACATCAAAATCCAGTTGGACCATTCCGTCTCTCGTGATTTTACATAACCGTTCCATACATCAAAATGTAATCGGACCAGTCCTTCCCCCCTGTCCTATACAAATGGATTTTTTAAATAAATATTTTGTCTGTCATCATATAGAGTATTTGACGATGACCCCTGGCAATTGTAGCTTTTCTTATGTTTTTTTAGTATTTTTTTATGTGATGTGAAAAATTTCCTAAAATGGCATGTACGGAGGCGTCGATATGTATGTATTTTAACAGCTCAACAAATTCTTATTAAAACATAAAAAGTTATCAGATAGAATTATGTTTATTTGCATTAACGTCACTAAAATGAATATTAATGCATTTGAGTTCAAAATTTAGCGTCTGCCATCGTACTTTATGCTTTGAAAAGCTCAGCTACGGGATATTATTAGATGTCTTGTATGCCTCTACATATGTTTAATGTTTGCATGGATTATTTATTAGCGTTAGATTGAATATCAAAAAGCAAGGCTATCGATTTACTACTGATAACCGATATTAAACAAATACATGCAATCATAAGACTTTTTATGATGCTTTCACAAAAATACACACTTATTTTATTTCCTCGAAAAAGAATTATGCATATTTACCATAAATAAATCATCACAAGTTTAGAAATTTTCTAATCCATTTATTTCGATTGGTTTTAATTAAACATCTCAAATTAAAGTTGATTTAGCGAATTTTTTTTAATTAAGTAACCTTCAGATTTTCCACTAAAAGCTTCCAAGAGGAATACTCTTAAGCATTACCAATCAAAAGTAAGATATCCAATTCTCTATTTAAAATTAAAACACAAGAAAAGCTGCGAATTTCAAGGGGCAATCGACAAATACTCTATACATATAAGAATTCTGGAACTAATTTTTGATAGAAATACAATCTCAGGGTAGGAGCACACTTCAGTGGCAAGCATGTGACTAAAGTGGCCATTTGAATTTTTCAAATATTTGAAAACCAGAATAGTAGAATTGTAGCGAAATAATGGTTTTCATGCGTTCCAAAATCCAAATTGCCTTGAGCAGATTGCTAAGCTCACTAGGTTATTTCAAATATTTACTCAAATTTAATACTTTACACTAGGGATGTCAAATTTTTGAAAACGAAACTGGTTTTTGGTTAAACCGGTTTTTGAGACTTCGGTTTAAACCGGGCCGGTCTAACCGGGTCAAAAACCCAGGTTATTAAAACAACGAAAACCCGTTTTGTTCAAATTGGGTAGGTTAGGCCTTAAGGTAGAAATACACGACAAGAGACTTTGGTCTCTTAGACCAAAAATTTCGCCTCTGCATACAAAGAGACCTGTGTATACACTTCGGAGACCGGAGATTTATCTCCAAGTACAAGTCTCTCGGGTCTCTTGGCAGACTTAAGTCTCTTGCCGTGTAGCTACTCTTTTTAATGCGTCTCCGGTCTTCAAAACGTTTTGAGATATATCTCTTGGTCTCAGGAGACGAATTTTGACATTTCAGGCAAAATTAAAATTTAAAATTTATAACGCAAAATTATGAGTGCTGATATTGCTGCAGTGATTCTTCTATTTCCCCCGTTCATTTGAATAAAAAAATTAACAACTTGAAAACTTTCACAGCACAACACGAATTAAAACTACCAAATGTCAAAAAGATCTCCAGAGACGAGATACCTGTGTCGTGTATGCACTCCAGAGACTTTGCTTTGAGAGACTTTTTAGTAAAGGTCTCCGGAGATCTATTTTTTGATCTCCAGACTTAAATGTCTGTGATCGTGTATACACTTTGGAGATTTTTGCCTTTTGTACCCTGGAGACCAGAGACCAAAGTCTCTCGCCGTGTATTTCTACCTTTAGACGCAACAAATACACTATAATACAAACAAAAGACGTGAAGTGTCATATAATCCATTAAGAGGCCATAAATGGCACAATATGATATTGTATTTGGTTTAGAGTGCCTAAAAAGAAGTATTTCTAACAAATCAGTTGCACGAAAATTGGTTTAATATTATTTTTCCGTACAAAAAAAATGATCGCTTTTTTTGAACGGTTTTTGGCTTAAAAAAAACCCGTGCAAAAAAAACACCGAAAAAACCGGTTAACCGAAGCAAAAACCCCGGGTAACCGGTTTAACCGGTTCTTTTTTGACATCCCTACTTTACACCAAGCGGTTAATACATAAAAAATTATGTTAAAGTTGCAAAAAATATTGCCGTGTATTTTGATGCTGTTTACAAAACTTTAAATAATAAACTATTTTACGACGATAACAGATATTTTAATACGTTCTGTCATCGGTCCAAGCCATTGGAACACCCTGTATAAGTTCAGTTGAGCAGCCTAATGCGATTAAGAAAATCTCTGAGCAAAAAAAAATTGATTTTATCTCAAAACAACTCAAAAAAAATAGCAGAAAGTGATTTCTATAACTCAAGAAGCATGAAATTCTTGTACTTTTTATAATATTCTTCACTTGTTTTTATCTTAGGTATTTCCGAGAAGAAATTCCTTTAATCAGGAAACTTCCTTTAATGGCAAAACATCATTTTCATGGTATTTTACAATTCAAATTCAAATGTTTCTTTTTATAAATATTTAGCTTTTTTTATTTTATTCGAACGGAAATGAAAACGAAAATTCACACAGCATTAAGACAAAATTACGCCATACTTGGAGGATCACAAGGCTCGGTCCATTCCCAGTCATCCCACACAACGCAAGCCAGAGCACTTTCAAGGAAAGCGGTATGGTTTTGGCAAAGGACTTCAATTCCGGGAGTATTCAACTGTTTGCATAGCCAGTATCTGGTGGGGTCGTTATTATTTCGCCATGGCCGGGTGAGCTCGATATCCGTACGGCATCCAGGACGACCATTATGTCCATGAGTATATTCGGCTGTGGCCAAGGCAACAACAACTGCTAGACACAAAACTAGAAAATATATGCAAAATAATTTTTATATCTTTGGAGAAAAAAAATTCACCATACCGAATTTCATTTTTATATCACGTTATGCTCCAGATCGATTAATTGAAAGCGTATGAATTACAAAATGTGGCATCAACTGTATTTTATACAAATTTTACCCGAATTCTAGAAAGCTGTGAATAAATTTCTTAATCTAATCAAAGGTATTGATTAATTCTTCCAATTATTTCAAAAACTCGTGTCTTAGCGATAAGATTTGCGGCAAGGAAGTGGAGTTTATGCGTCATAAAATAATCAGTAAAAATTGCAATTTTTCAATATATTATGAAATCTTAAAATTGATCTTCATGAGTTGTTGGCTACAAATTTGTGGACTGTGAGATAAGAACAAAAAAAAATTAGATAATTATGACATGATAATTGCAAAAACCCCCTTTAGTGATACTCAAATGTCAATCTGAGTTGTTAAATTTAAATTTTAACTTGTAAAAAAAAATAAAATTAATTTTAAATTATTACGAATTTGAAATCAATTTAGATAAGTAAATTTTTCAACTTATCAAATCGCAAAAGCCTGCAAAAAAATATTTACCTATGAATTGCGTTTTGGGGTACGAAGTTTCTTTAGTTTGATATTTTTTTATTAATGGCCATAAGTAATTAATTGGACGTATTTTAATTTTGATCAAATCAAACTTTTAGACCAGTTTTCCCATCGCTGGTGTGTTTTTTGTGAAGAGCTCAGGCAATTTCCTTCCATTTTCATGAAATCTATTATTGTTGCGGAATAAGTTTTGAGAGAGATATCCAGTAGAGATTCAGTAATTCGAATCAACAGAAACCAGACCTAATTCGAACCACGGAGATTTTCGAATTACTTAATTCTTTTTTATTGTCGACATTTTGTTTAATAAAACAGTCTTAATGGTAAAAAAAATATTTTGAAGTTAAAATTAAGTAACAATGTTCCTGCATTCAAAAAGTATATAATATACAAGTAATAAGGGCTTAAGTCGAATTTATTGATTTTTCAGGAGAAGCATTTTAATATTTATGAAATTTTAACTGTCGGTGGCAAAATGGTATCAAACCGAATTCAAAAACCTATAACTACAAAATGTTATGAAAGCGTTTTACGATTGGTTTAATCTGGTTTATTCAAACTTAATATTTTCAGAGAAATTAAGGATTATTTTACTTTAGCCACTTTGTCAAAAAAAATTTATGACTTAGAAATGGCTACAATCAATGGATAAAGTCAAGTTAAGCCCCTAAAAACCTATACCTCGATTTGAAAAAGAGGCCAAAACAGACTTTAGCCTGCTCGTTTCGGAAAAGTTAAAAACGAAGAATGAACTAACTCGACTTAAGCCACTATTCCACGTGCAAAAACTATCAAAACAATGCAGCTTCTCACCCATAAGAGTGGATTAAGTCTATACAAAAAAAAAATATGGGATCTGACTTTAGCCGTTCTTCCAAATGCAACTTGGAAATTTTTTGACTTAAGCCGTTTGGTGGGGTAGCCTATAATGGTCAAAAATTGTCATAGAAACTAACGGGTCAGTGGAATTAAAAGCATTTTGGAAATATTTAGAAGGCAATTCTGTAAAAACATTGAAAACGGCTAAAGTCGAGTTAGGCCCTTACAACTTGTGACCACAGATATATCTACTAGCTTGCATACCCGTCGTTGCCGGGTTAAGCTTTTTGTCTAAGTTTTAGAATACGAAGAAAACCGGAAAGAACTTAAAAACTTTTTAATGGGTCTATGTTGGGGCTGGACCCCCGACGAACATCTATGCCAAATTTCAGGCCAACCGGTTCAGTAGTGTCCCCGCGAAAGAGTAACATAGCGCAAAAACTAAGTCCAACATATACCTCCAACATAGGTCCAACATGCCTATGTTGGAACCAGAACTACCACAGATACTCATGCCAAATTTCAAGACAATCGGTTCAGTCGTTTTTGCGTGAAAGAGGAACAGACAGACAGACAGACAGACAGACAGACAGACAGACAGACAGACAGACAGACAGACAGACACCAACTCATTTTTATATATTAGTATGATGTGACAACATTCAATTCTATTTAAAGAAACTTGAAATTTTCGCTTCAAAATAAATGCCTGTACAGTTACGATAATACATACCATCACGTAAATTTTGCTACTAAATTCCTTAGTTATTGTATTCAAGCCATTTCCATGCTCGACCAGAAAAGTTCGAATTACAGAGACCAATATATCGAGCACAATTCGAATTACCAGATACCCAATATAAAAAAATGGTTGTACGAATTAGCGTGATTTTCGAATTATAGAGTGTTCGAATTACCGAGTCTCTACTGTAGCGACAAAAATCGCAAATGTAAACGGTGTCAAAGAGATGGAAAAAGATACGTTTTTTGGCAGTTAAATGACTTACCCCTAATTTATTCACTAGGAGTTAAGCCGAGTTAGTGAGTTAAGGGAGTTAGCTAGTGTTATTTTCCATGTAAAAGGTGAGTTAAGGGAGTTAAGGCGATTTAACTCCTAGTGAATAAATTGGCCGTAAGTGCCGTTTGCACCAACGAAACTTAGCAACTTATGTACAACATAAATTATTTAAGTCCCAGAATTTCTACGGTTTAAGTAGGCTAACCGCAATTTAATTTTTTAAAAATAGTACGCGCAAACGCGCTTTATATTTGCAACTTGTAGGTGTAGACAAATAACCAAAAATTTGAGTAACTTCAGATTATGTTATTTTTATTTTTGTGTATCCTGCTATTCATATGCGAATTATATGGGATGGTACATTTCTCTTATTATGAAAGTTACCACGACTATTTAAATTGTTATTACCACCCTTTCTATGATTTCCACTACCCTTTTATATGTTTTCCGGAATCACTTCCATGGTTCACAGTATTGTGGTTTCTATTTACAACCTTTTATATTTACAACCTTTAATACATATTTCGTTTTATAATTCACAAAACTATATGATTGTTGCCACAACCATAATCTCACTTTGTTTTATCTGCCTATGCAAATTTGGCGATAAAATGTAATATTTTCAGGAAAATTTAAAAAAAAAATCTTTTTGTGCTGATGGATTAAGGAACCTATCGGGTTCGAACAAGTAGATTTTCTCTTTAGCCGTTCTAAAAAACAAACACATCCGCGTTGTTCTTTAATTCCCATAAAAATACTAACACTATTTAAAAAATCTATTTATTTGTTTTTTAATATGTATTTTTTTTTTGCTTTCAGATTTTCAACATTTTGTAATCAAACTTGAAGAGTTTTTCATGTCCCAAATGGAAGGAGAAGTTAGTGTCCTACTTATAGTAACTGTGGTGATTGGCACTATATTAATGACGTCGCTATTGGTATGCTACATATGCGTATTTCGTCAATTGTGCTGCGGCCCTGACATGAATCAAAGGCGTGGTCATTACCAGGGCAGCAAGCGCGTCTACAATTCATTGCGACGTGAAAGCGTCAACATGGGTGAATTGACCCACGTATCTAGTCAGCCAACAGAAACGGAGCGTGTTTAACATCGAAGGATATTTATATCATCAAACGTCAGAAGTGTGAAAAGAAGTGTCATATCTAGCAAACGATCTTTCTTTGATTTTAATGTTTGGTTGACATTCACTTAACACTTATTTTTTTAAAGAAAAAACTATTATATTATTTTTGAGATTTGTAAAAAAAATTATCTGTGATCATATTATGTCTAGAATAGTAGATACCTTTACACAGCCAAATAATGCGAACATAAATGTTTTATATGTACAATATTGAATAAGATTTAAATATAATGTAAAATAAAAATTATTATGACTTGTAGATGTGCTTTTTATACTCTATATGGTGAAACCTATATGGTGATTTTTCACATTTTCAATAATGAAAAATATGCAAACACACATTTCTAAATTTTAAAATTTGTACTTTTTTTGTCCATGATGCTTTGAAAATGCTTTTAACTATCTATGCGAAGAGTGAAATACCAGATTCGAATTTTTTCATTTGCAAAAAAAATTACACTATATGAAAAGTCGTTTCGAAATACTAAAGAAATGTGTACAAAAAATTCAGAGCGGCTCAGTAGTTGTTAAAAAAGCGCTCAGCTGAGCCGCTCAGCATGCACTGAATGTACTGTTCAGTGCATGCTGGTCGCAAACCATCAACTGTCAAAGTGTCTTGAGTTTTAATGGAACGGGATAAAATTTTTTGACGTTTCGCAGCGCTTACTCAGAGCGATCTTTTATGCCGCTCGGTAAAGTAGCTGAGCCGCTTAGAAAGAACGGTTGCATTCAGTAACTGAGCCAGTGAGCTGCTGAGCGGCTCGGTTCACTCAATGCGCCCATTGTCTTCTATTTGAGGCGTCCGGGGGAATTTTGTTAATGTGTCCCAGCGGTGCTATTCTAGCAAAAGCAGCGCTGGCTTATGTTACCCGAATTTACAAAAACTACCGGATGCCCTTAAATAGGGGACAGCGTACGGAGAAAAAGAGGGCGAGATGGAAACAGTAATTCGTATTTGACCTTGGCACATAAAACGCTATATTTAGCAGTTAAAAGGTTTTAATAAAAATTTTACCTTCAGCGTAATTTTTGTTGCATACCGAAGAACTAAGAAACAATTTATAATCAGATACCCGCAAATAAAAATTGCTCGTCTTTTCAAATTTCCAAGCATACACAAAAATGCGTTTTATCAATATTTTTAGAAATGAAGGGGATGCCAAATACAGGTTTTGCTGGAGGCGCCGCTTTATTTTGCGCTGCGGGGCGCAAGTTTTATTAATGCGGAACACAAGATTTACCGCAAGCTGCAACTGGAACAGCAATGCATTTAGGTGGTCTTAATTTGATGGCGGAAATTTCGTGCTTTCGCTCTGGATGCGCTTGTGGGATGTGCAGTCGTCGCTCCTGATTCTTTAAAAACATAAGAAAAGCTAGAATTAACCATTCTTGAAATATTAAAACTTAATAAAAAGCATAAAAATTGAATATGTTTATTGGACAAAGCACATTAAAAAGTACTTTTCCATCAACACATTCAAAGTACCTATTTTGCAAAATCTCGATGGAAAGTAGTTCCTATGAAAGTTCATTCGTATGCATTTTTTCCTTCGTTCTTTAATATATTTTTCAATAGAAATACTTTAAATCGCAAATCAGTAGAAGGTCGTTGTTAAAACTACGAAAAATTATTTAAATCGATAGTTTGAGGATATTCGTTAAGCATGTTTCCAAGTACTTTGAAAAGCTACCAGAAATATTTTTTCTGTTGGGTTTTTTCATCAGCAGTTATATTTTTATTTTTGTAACTTTTTACTACAGTTACAGTGGTGAGCTACATTTTGTGAATATGGCCAATATTGAATCAAACCTAAATCCACAAAATCGGCATGTTGTAGAATTCCTGGTGTCGTGCTCAATTTGAAAATGAGTATTTCGGTCGTCCATGCTAAGATGGGCGTTTGGGCAAATTGGACATTTGAACAATCTTTGTGATGTTGATGCAAGTTCATCCATGTCAACAGTGACATACGACAATATATTGCGGCAATATTATTTACTCCTGATACCGTCATTCACCTGAAGCGAGAGTTTCTTTTAAAACAATTTTACATCAATTATTTTATTTAAAAGAGCAACAGTAGTTATAAATATAACACGAATGTGGTCCTGACAGTTAGGTAAATTCAGACTTTCCCTAAAGCGATCTAGAATTATAGATCCCCTGACCCCTGAAGCTAGAAACTTGAAACTTTCACAGTATGTCCCAACCATCACGTAGGCGCTCACTAAGGCGGGGTTTTCCGAAATTTTACCGCTAAGGGGGTTTGGGTATTTTTAAACCGTGATTTTCGCCATGAATCCGGCTCAATAGGAGGCTGAAAAGTTTCACTCGGAGGTTTTCGGGGTTGCTGATCATGAATCCGGTATTAGATTTTCAAAATTCAAAACGGAAGGTCCTGAAAGAATACCGCAAATATCCTTTTCCCAATTTTTCCCGGGGAAAATGCGGAAAAATTGCATTATTGCATTTTTTGCAATGTTGGAAAAAATATGTGCCAGTTCTAATTAAATTTTTGATATGTTTATTTCATTGCTAGTGGATCCGCCCGTGACAGCTTCGCGGTCCGACCTTTTTCACAGGTTGGTCTTTGGCCTCATTATTCCCGTCGGCCTACGGCCTCCCCGTCTCCGTCACCCTTCGACCTTCCCGTCCCTTCGATCCCCATACGGCATTCCCGTTCCCGTCGTCCTACAGTCTCCCCACATTCGGACTTCGGTCTCGCAATTCACTTGTCCTCTATCCGAGCATTTCTACTTCTACTGCTAAACATCAAATCAATTGCAGTACAACTGACGTCTTAAGAGATAGCAAGGGAGTGGATTAAAGGGAAAAGGAAGGTTTAATTTCAAATTTGTCCTAAAAAATCTTTATCGAATCCAGATAAACAGTCTCCTGAAACATGGATAGTATTTTTATTATTATAATAGGACAAATATGGTTCTACAGAAATACTACAGGTACGACTTTTGTGGTACTAAGTAACGAAACATTTAACTAAAAATAATGAGAAATAAATATTTTCATAAATACAACTTGTGGTTTTGATCTTGTTTTCACTTACTTCAATCACATTTCATTTTTATTAGCAAATTTTTTTCTACTTTCTGCTTTCACCCCATCTTTTCACTTCGTACTATTTTCTTTACATTCACTTCATTTTTGGTATTTAACTTTGCATAATTTTCCCAATAATTTAACACTCTAACTACCTCGTTAGTCAAAAAGACCTGACGGCCACAATAAAAATTATTAAAGTGTTCGCTGCAACCGCAACGATTTTTTGTAGTTGCACACATTTTATGGTAATAAAATTACATTTAGGTATAATTTTGTTTCTTTTTCTTTTCTCTTATTGCCTTTTTGACTGACAACTAAATATTCGAAAAAGGCTAAAACTGTCGTGGCAGTTAGAGTGTTAATCACGTCCTTCATCCCATATATTCCTATTATTATTTTTTGTTTTCCGTTCCTCATATTATTAGAATGAATCGCACAGTGAAATCATACCTCATGATCAATATCAGCTGCCTGATCCTATAGATGTCGTAGGAAATTTGGATTCTGAAATTTCATTTGCCGATCTGCCCACAAACGCAGCAAAAGACAAAAACCATTTGCTAATTTGCGAGAATGAGAAATTAAAAAAAAATTCAAAGAGACTGCGCCGTAACACACAAAGTCAGAAACGGGAGATCAAATTGTTAAAAAAGCAACTTGAATCCAAACAACAATTCAAAATTAATGCGGCAAACTTTTTTAAACCAGATTTTTTTAACTTAGTAGAGAATCAACTTAAAAATCAATCGCGTAAACCCAATTCAAGAAGATATTCTACTGCTACCAAAAATTTTGCTCTTTCCTTGTACTACTCCAGTCCTGCTTGTTACAACTTTTTATCAAAAACTGCATCTCTGCCATCATATTCCACTCTGACTAAATATACTCGAAATTGGCCATCCGCACCGGGGTGTTAAATCGACATTATTTCAAAGCTCTAGCTCTGAACGTGTCATCAATGAGTACAAATGCAAAACACTGCACAATATGTATCGACGAAATGGCGTTAAAAAAAAATTTGTTTTATTCTACAAAAACCGATGATATTATTGGATTGGAGGATGATGGCGAGAAGAAAACAAACAAGCCAGCAAAGTACGCTGTAGTGATAATGGCTCATGGCATTGCTTACAATTGGAAACATCCTTTAGGGTACGTTTTCACCGAAGGACCTAGCAAAGCATCAGCGATAAAAGAAATGCTTTTGGAAGCAATTAAACTGCTCTTAGAATTTGGGTTAAAACCCCATGCCGTAATATCTGATCAAGGCAGTAATTTTTGCAAGCTTTTTGCACTATTGGTTGAGGACCCAAAGGTTCCAGTGTTTGAAGTTCATGGAACAAAACTTTGCTACATTTTCGATCCGCCTCATCTTCTGAAAAGCATTAGAAACAACTTTTTGAAATATGATTTCTACTTCGAAAAAGACAAAGTTGCAAAATATGACGACGTAAGAGAATTTTTTGAATCGGATTCGAAAAATACCTTTAAGTTGGCACCAAAATTAACACAAGCTCACATTAGTCCCGACAGCTTTCAAAAAATGCGCGTTAAATTAGCCACTCAATTGCTAAGCCGGACATGCGCGAGTGGTATGTTCACACATTACAGCTTAACAAAATCTTCCGCAACTGCTATGCATACTGCCGAATTCATCGAGAAATGGGACGCAATATTCGATTCAATGAATTCCTCAAGAAAGAAAGAGCCGAATGTGACTAAGCGTCCATTTACAGGGTCTACGGATAGAAAGTATCCAAGTCAAGACATCATTCGGGACTGATGTCACCTATAGGATCAGGTGTATCAATTTTACCCGGCGTCTAAATCAAGACGTCTTGGAGAATTTCTTTTCATTGATGAGAAGCCAAAGTGGTAACGCGAAAAATCCAACGCCAATACAATTCTGCAGGTCATTCAAAAAGTCCTTCGGGATAAAGTTCCTGTCTGTAACTAGACTCGGGAATTGCGAAGCAGGAGATGAATTTGTATTTAACGCAAATATAAGATCTGAACTAGATTTAATTCTTCCGCAACATTTTTCACAGTCAAAAATTTCTTTTGTAGCAGTATCAACACCAACCGATTTTAAAAAAATGGACATTAGAGAAAAAAATGCTTTTGAATATTTTTGCGGATACTTGGTGAAAAAATCTAGGGACTATCATGATTGTCAAGAGCCAGAGAATGACCCATGCGACAATTCAGTTTTCATTTGATTTAAAGAATATGAAAATTGTCATTTAAAAGTACCAAGCAAACAGTTCGTTGAATATATGGAACGGCTCGAAACTGGATTTTGTGAGGCTTTTTCTAAGGATTTGTGTGGTGGTATTGCACAAACAATTTTCAACAAGTTGGATGCCATCGAAACTTATGAATGTTGTCAAAATTTTAATAAGAAATTCTTACTTAATCTGTACATAAGATGCAGAATATATTATATTGTCAAATATTTTAATAATATGATTAAGGAAAAAGACCAGCGCCAAAAGACTTTAAGTGTTTGTCACCTATGAAAGGAAAGACTTTGAATTGCTTTATATATTTTTTTATTACTTTTGCTGTACAAATGAATTGCTTTAATTTTGTGTTGTTATGGTAATAGGCTTCAAGGGGAACCAGCCATATAAAAGAAATTGGTAACGCGCCGATGTGGTACCTCTAGGGTGGTGTGGAAATCCACTTAAAATTTTATGAAGTTTTATAGTTTATTTGTGTTTTAATTAGTATTAGATTTTAATAATAAAACACTAGTTAGATTTCTTTAAAATTATATTTTTAAGTCTACTTCTGCTCAAGACTAATTTTAATACAAAGTGGTTTGGATTGCAACATCCAAACTTGAATTTACCGTTTATTGAATTTTTACCATTGTTCACTTAATAACTAAATTGCATTGTATTCCAATTTGTAACCACTTGTACTTAAGCCGCCGAGCTATCCGGACCATTTCTATCGTTACTAAAGCAATTTTCTCAATCTATTTATATTGTTTTATTTTGCAATCGTTCCTGTTCACAAAGGTTCTAAGTATTCAATAGTTTCAATACAGTTCTAAATATTAAATGTTACAATAAAGTAATATAATTCAATATTAAATTATATATAATAGTTATTCAAATTCTTTATACATGTCTAAAAACAATCTTTATTCTTTTCATAGGCTACAAAAATCGCCTATGAATTTATGAACTTTTTTCTTTATAAAAAATTTTTTAATTAAAAAAATATTATAGTCTTTATGAAACTGTCTTAAAAGTTATGTACAGTGAAAATTCCTAATTGCGATACTTTGTAATCGGAACACCTCCAAATCGGGACATGAGTTTTCGATCCGTCAGTATCCCGATTAGGGAGGTTTCATTATATTTCTTGAAATGAATAAAGTTTTTTATGAATTACATAATTTGTGTTTTATTTAGTCTTTCCTAGTTTATTAAGTCTTTCCATGAAGTATTTTCTGATAAAAATATATTTCTTTTCGAACACAAACCGTGCTAACACGATCTTCGAATTATTTGGAGGTAATTTGTGCAATTTATGACCATTCTGTGATGTTGTTCTTGTGTGTGGGACCTGTAGGACAGAAGCCTGGATACACTTTTTGGATCTCCAAGGTTGCAAGTCGGTTGCAGTGTTCATGATGATGGTGAATAAAGTGCACAGGAAAAAGAAAAAAGAATTAGAAAACTTGAATAAATCTTTATTTTTCTACAAACCTTTATAGAACCTTTATAGAGACGAGGAAGTGTTTATTTCTCAGCTCTTTCGATCTTTCAATGGATCACAGATGATGCTTCGCTCGCTTTCAATCTTTCAGAGTCCCACAGATGATGCTTCACTTTATAATTATTCAAATTATAAACTTGTCACTCACCAGAAATAAAAATGTTTAGCTTTGAAGCGTTTTTTTCTATTATCTTTTAGCGGCTTTCAACAATAACAAACTTTTTGCACAATAAACAAACTAGAAATGTCAAACCGATGACATTGCCACATGACTCTTTAGTAAAAACTCAGTCACATGGCGCGAAATTTTAAATTTATAGTTTTTATTATATACACCGATTACTATTTTCCTAATTTTCTTAAATAATTAATTAATTAATCAATCAAGACATTAAGCTGATAACATACAAGAGTTTTTTTTTTAATTGCTCATTTCTTCATACAAATTATGTTTATATGGAACAGACTGACATTACTTCATAAGGTTAAAAAATAATCAATCAGACATTGTTAATATATTGGTCCTATTAGATACGCCCGCTAAATATGGACTTCAATTAATCGTTGCAAATATTTTTTTTCCCTTGTACTAAATATTAATATATGTATATGTGGCAATGTTGGATTTCAACAATTTACAAAGGTTGTATATTTTTCCCGTTCTTTCCCAAATGAGTCGCGGGAGGCTATTATTTGCACTGCAAAAAATAGATAGCAAGATTTTCCCCTAATTGTAGGAGAAATATTTCAAAAAGTTTGTTCCTTGCAAACCTTCTATGAAAGTATATTTTTCTATGCCTGCACTTTATGAGTGTTTGGAAGGGTATAACTGCCCTAATTGCAAAGCACTTGCAGGCTTTGAGGAAGGAGAGTTTATACATTCATCGCAAACCATACGAAAATGTACGAAATCACATGGACGATCCAGGATATTATTGATTCTTCAATTTCCAAGGGATTGTCCATAGGTTTAATATTTGATAACTATTTAGATTATATAAAAACGATAATTCTGGATCGCTTTAGGGAAAGTCTGAATTTACCTAACTGCCAGGATCACATTCGTGTTATATTTATAACTACTGTTGCTCTTTTAAATAAAATAATTGATGTGAAATTGTTTTAAAAGAAACTCTCGCAGGAGTAAATAATATTGCCGCATTATATTGTCGTATGTCACTGTTGACATGGATGAACTTGCATCAACATCACAAAGATTGTTCAAATGTCCAATTTGCCCAAACGCCCATCTTAGCATGGACGACCGAAATACTCATTTTCAAATTGAGCACGACACCAGCAATTCTACAACATGCCGATTTTGTGGATTTAGGTTTGATTCAATATTGGCCATATTCACAAAATGTAGCTCACCACTGTAACTGTAGTAAAAAGTTACAAAAATAAAAATATAACTTTTTGTGCATATTTCGAGTTTTCACATACGGTGAGGAAAATTTTAACACGTGGTTCCAAAAGAAAGATCGCAAAAGAATTATTGAATACATCTTTTTGTTCCGATCATCAAATCAACCGCGAAATCGCAGAAATTTTAAAGATTTTTTCGGATTTTCCTGCCGGCGTGGTCGAAGAAGCCGCATGGCCGCCCATATGGTCGACCGTCTGGAACATTCCTGTGGCTCAAGTCATTGAAAATAATTATGTTAAACTATGATCTTCAATCAAGCAAGGATCATCAATTAACACCTAATTTTAGTTCCGTCTCATAAATGTTCAAGTGCATTGAAATTATTAACTTTTTGTCAAGTTATACAGCAAAACATTCATCGAGCAAGCGACAGGTCTGCCGGCTGCATCGACGTTTAAAAGGAAAATTTAAGGTATTTATGGGAAATTTAAAATCATATTAAAATTTTAATGCACTTAATTCTACCCTTAATTTATAAGTTACACCATATTAAAATTTTACTTAAATTAAATTTAACCCTAAAATTTATCTTACTTTACCTTTATTTATTTATTGATTCAACAGGTACATTTAAACCATCTGAATATATAAAGATGAAACAAACAACTAATTATACAATTTCTTTTTCATTAAAAATTTACTTAAATTGACACTTTCATCGAGCTTTTGAATGTGTTGAGGGAAAAGGACTTTTTAATGTGCTTTATCCAATAAACATATTCAATTTTTAAGTTTTAATATTTCAAGAATGGTCAATCCTAGCTTTTCTTATGTTTTTCAGAGCAAAAGCACGAAATTTCCGCCATCAAATTAAGACCACCTAAATGCATTGCTGTTCTAGTTGCAGCTTGCTTCCCATGCAAACAATGGTTTCTACCGTATAGAAGTCTTGTGCGGCATAACGTAGAAAAGCATGGTGAACATGTCAGAGCGGTCGGAGCTCCTCACTTTTGTTGCTGCGAAAACCAGGCTGATAAGGAACAACGTTGACATGTTACAATCCCAGGTGTCATATTGGACCCTACCATTCTCAGTGCTTATGCATTGACAAGGAATCGCATAGAGAAACTGATTTGTGCAAGATGTGTTGCAAAGTTCATCGTACTATGTCCCAGATTTTTAAATAAAAACCTGATCACTAAGCGAATACTACTTCAGAGTCAAGGCGTACCGGTATCATAGTTGCATAGCTTACGACTATAAAAAAAATATTTTTTATATGTTTTACTAGCTTGCATACCCGCCGTTGTCGAGTAAAATTTTTTTGTAAAAATTTTATTGTGCAAAAAAAAACCAAGAAATAACTTAAAAACTTGTGTTAAAAATTGTTATGTCGTCAGGACCTCCCGTTCCGAATTTTAAAATGCTAACACCAGATTCGTGATCAGCGGCTCCGAAACCCTCTTATTGCGTTATCCTTACAGGAGCTTCCGTCGGCAATTTCATCACCAGATTCGTGTTCAGCAACCCCAAAACCCCTCCGCGCGAAACTGTCAGGAGCAAAGCACGTTCGGAAAAGTTCATTAGATAAGTTTCAACCGACGTTTAGTAGTGTTTTTAAAATGGTCCATGCTAGAGTTTAAGCACGAAACTTAGCTAACGCGTCTCTAACAATCTTCCTTTCATTGTTTCAATTGAATTCATTTAAAATATGCCATCATTCGCCATGAGAAATTTGGTACAATCATTTGTTCATCGAAAAATTTAATTTCAAGAAAAGCAAATATTTTTCAAATTATTAACCAATACCTTGCATACCCGTCGTTGCTGGGTTTGGTTTTTTTGTAAAAGTTTTAGAATACGGAGAAAACTGGAAAGAACTCAAAAACTTTTGAGAAAATTTTACCCTTGCAGGACTCTCCGTTACGAATTAGTCTAACACCGGATTCGTGATCAGTAGAGCTGCCAAAAATATGCACTAAAAAGGCGAAATATGCGCATATAATATGCACTAAAAACGGCAAAATATACACTTAAATATACATTTTAAAAACATTCAAAATCCGAAATATAGTATGTAGGTAATATTGGATATTGATTTACTTTGTGATTAATTATTTTTATTTGTAAAATAACCTTTGCTCTATATCAAATATTCGACTTCGACTTAAAAGTCATTCAATAAATTATTGTGAAAGATACAACATTGTTCTTTAATTATTATTTAAATTACGTGCCCTACAAGTATATTATTAAAACTTGTAGAAAAATATCAGTTGTGGCTACCACAAAACTTTCTTCCACAAAATCTACGACCCTGCGCAATTTACGCTATAGCTCTGGAATCATAACCTAAATAACTTTTGTTCTTGCACTTTTTTGAGATATTCGCAAAAAACGTTTTCGTTCATATTAAATTTCCCTACTGTAGGAAAAAATTCCAACACTGCAACCAACCCACTTGATGAAACAGGAGAACTGAAAATCTAAGGATAACTTTTATCTGGGAAGACTAAATAATTATATTTAATTTATATACATAAAATTTAAAATTTCTGGGAAGACCTCTTAGAAATTCCCTTTTCAGCCGCGGGCGGCGCCTTCTTTGTACACGGAAAAGTTCCCTTTTTGGCCGTGTTTTGTTACACGGCGGTTTTTTGCGTCTATGATTCAAACCATCCTAAATATAAGATTCAAACCAGAATTGAAGTATTCGCTTTAGTGCCCTTTTTGACCGCGCGCGGCGCCACGTTCTTTGTATACGGAAAAGTTTCCTTTTTGGCCACTGCCGGCGCCAAGACTAAAACCACAACTCACAAAACCTACAAATGTTTCCCATTTAAATTTGCAAAACCTACAAAATGTTTTCTAAATTAGAATCAAATGCTTTCAAAATGAAAATTAACATTTGCGAGATTTTCCTGATTTTGAAAAAGATTCGCTGATTTTTTTTTTCGCAGAAACTGCAAATTTGGTTTTTTTTTACATCAACAACCGTTTTTGTCCGACAAGTTTATCAAGATTTTTTTCGAGCAGCCCGACGAATGTAGGCCCTGTGCGGCGGATATTCATTGGAGATCCTGTAGCGGCAAATTAAAAATCGCGAGACCAAAAAAAATAAAAGTTAGTGAAAATTTATATGGCAATAGTAGAAACTTTGACGTTTCTGTTTTCCTGTTGATTTTTTTCTATGTGAGTAGATTTGATGACACAGTTTTTTGCACGATCTTCTCGGGGCTTTTAATGTTTGTTAACTCAACATTGTCTCAAAAAGGACGAAGACTTCAAAGCAACCCGTACAACTAAAAGCTTCTTCATCTCATTTTTTTTTATCAAAAATTTAATTTCGGAAATATTTTTCTTACTAAGAACAAGCCTCTAGAAATTCGAGAAAAATATTTGCCGGGTGGAAAAGGTCTCTAAAAATTCGAGAAAAATATTTTCTGGATGGAAAAAGTCTCGGAAATATTTTTCCTACTAACAAGGAACCTTTTTCAGGTGTCCGCCTCCGATTCTCTTCGCATTGACATATGTTATAGTACTCAAAAAACTAAGCGACACTTATTTTTTTATATCTGTGGATATTCGGTTTTAAGGGGGGAAAACCCCCCTCGAAAATCCTGCGAAAAATCGATTTTTGGCCATAACTCGGCAACCAATAGTCCGATTTGAACGAAACCAAAACGAAAAGTTTTCTTTTTGCGAGAAGAATGAAACTGCGAAAAGAAAAATTTAAAATTACTATGATAGGGTAGAGGAACCAATATTCGACCATGGTTTTTCAGCCCCCCTCCCCCTTATAATTGCCGCGCTTTAAAACTGATTACATATTTTGAAAGGCCTATCAAAACTAAAGTTTACCTGTTTTTGCATTTGACCGGAAAAAGTCAAATAATAGGGTAAGTCACCCTGTTTCCATCCCTTGTCAAACTAATTTTTTTACAATAAATTTTCATCCAATTGGTAAAGAACTTTCATGAGCAAGACGTGTTTTTTATATCGACAGACATTCGAGTTTATGGGAGGGGAGGCTTTCTGAACCGTGTACAAGTAACGTTCACTTAAAAGCAAATTCAAAAACTGCAGCAAATACAGCACTGATTTTTGTTCTCAAGGTAATGAAGTATTCTTTCGAACGGCACTACAATCCTAAATACATATTATGCTTTTGGGTTAAAGGGTGATAAGCCTATAGTACACGGCATGTAAAAAGCACATATAAATGTGGCTCTGACGTCATTTTGACGTCACCATGTGGTCCCAATGGCCACATGCCGTGTACTAGCTCTCTTTGTGACACACACATATGGTACACATACGAATGTGTACTATATGTGGCACTCGTGACACATAAGGATATGTGGCTTTTTCGAATGTCGTGTACTACCTTAGCACATGCAGTTTGTGACTATATGTGACATATTGTCCAGTGGTTACATATAAATGTGGCAGTCACAATATATGTGTCTGCACGAAAACTTGACACAGCATATGGATCGCATGTAGCCCTTATATGTAACTTTTGAATGACATTTCAGGCTGACATATTTAGTGGTTTTAACTAATTTTTTTAATAAATAGTATTTTAGGGGTTTGTTCATCCTGCTTTTAGAAGGAAAGCGCAGTGTCAGTGTCAGACGGTTTACTGCAGAAATGCTCGATCGCATGTTGGTGTCCTGTTTTTCGATGTAAGGCCTCACCAAATGCAGTACATGATCGAATTGATCCGCAGTTAAGCGTACGAAACCACGATATAATTCAGGCTCTTCGGCACGCAATTCGACCATCAATTTCGCGCAGTAGCCTTCCGTATCGCGGCTCTTCAGCCAATTCTTCATCCACATCCTACGCTTTCGCACCATTTTCTGGTGTTCGCGGTTTTCGTTTTCTTCATTTTCCAAAACCTGCGCGGCCACAATAGCAACAGCAGCCCACTTTCTTTTCGACATTTTCACAATGTCGAAAAGAAAGTGGGCTGCTGTTGCTATTGTGGTCGCGCAGGTGTTGAAAATGATCTGTCAAACATGAATCGTCTACATACGAATGGTTGCATGTCGCACATCGTGTACTAGAAAACCACATATATATGTGAAATTGTGATGCGCACATGCGATATGCGCATGCTGCGTTGGATACCGTGTACTAGCGATATATATGCAACCATTCATATGTGCACTCAAATGTAACCACAGCATATGCGACCACATTGGTTACATATGGACATATGGATTTTGGGACAAAAGACACATGCCGTGTACTAGCACATTTTTCCCGTATGCAACCACTGTGTCACATACGAAATGTGTACCCAATATGCGACACCTTCTAGTGACGTCAGAGCCACATTTATATGTGGCTTTTTACATGCCGTGTACTATAGGCTATACAAAAGAGAATTTTTTAAAAAAATTTCTACTTTTTTATATATTTTATACTTCAGCGAAAAAAAATCTTTTTTTATGAGTTAAACATAAAACAACATAATCAAATTATAATCACTGGTACATAACCAGTTATCTTCTCCCAGATATATAAACTTATTTCGATACTCTTGGTATAAAAGTGGTAACATTTCCCAAATGCCCAATGAGTTTGAAAATCTTGTAGACTTCGCATTTAAAAAAATTTCCCAGCCACTATATGAAATTGACGGATGTTCAGAAGTTGCAGTTGTAACTTGGTCATGGTGCAAGAAGTCATTACGCTTCAAGCATTTTTTTTGACGAATACCACTTTTGCTCAAAATATGAAGAATAATAAGCTTTTTTAGTTTGATCAGTATCAATTATTGTTATCAAATAAATTAATAAAAAAATAAATTGAAATGATAAATAAAAAAAAAATAATACTAGAGGCCGTTGTTTTGATTTCAAGGTTCGAAGGAAAGTTTGCAGTAGACAAAAAAAAACTCCAATTGGATTTCGACAAAATTTTTATATTTTACATACATATATGAAAACATTAACACATTTTAGACCATAGCTCAGCAATCACAGCATCTAAAATGATGATTATGCCAGTTTTTGAAAGCTAATTTTCTCAGTTTCTTAGGAAAAAAGAGCATCTATAAAAATGTATCGTTTTGTGGATTTTTTTCGCTGAAGTATAAAATATATAAAAAAGTAGAAAAATAAAAAAAAATCTCTTTTGTATCACCCTTTAACCCAAAAGCATAATATGTATTTAGGATTGTAGTGCCGTTCGAAAGAATACTTCATTACCTTGAGAACAAAAATCAGTGCTGTATTTGCTGCAGTTTTTGAATTTGCTTTTAAGTGAACGTTACTTGTACACGGTTCAGAAAGCCTCCCCTCCCATAAACTCGAATGTCTGTCGATATAAAAAACACGTCTTGCTCATGAAAGTTCTTTACCAATTGGATGAAAATTTATTGTAAAAAAAATAGTTTGACAAGGGATGGAAAAAGGGTGACTTACCCTATTATTTGACTTTTTCCGGTCAAATGCAAAAACAGGTAAACTTTAGTTTTGATAGGCCTTTCAAAATATGTAATCAGTTTTAAAGCGTGGCAATTATAAGGGGGAGGGGGGCTGAAAAACCATGGTCGAATATTGGTTCCTCTACCCTATCATAGTAATTTTAAATTTTTCTTTTCGCAGTTTCATTCTTCTCGCAAAAAGAAAACTTTTCGTTTTGGTTTCGTTCAAATCGGACTATTGGTTGCCGAGTTATGGCCAAAAATCGATTTTTCGCAGGATTTTCGAGGGGGGTTTTCCCCCCTTAAAACCGAATATCCACAGATATAAAAAAATAAGTGTCGCTTAGTTTTTTGAGTACTATAACATATGTCAATTCGAAGAGAATCGGAGGCGGACACCTGAAAAAGGTTCCTTGTAAGAACAAGCCTCTGAAAATTCGAGAAAAATATTTGCCGGGTGGAAAAGGTTTCGGAAATATTTTTCCTACTAAGAACAAGCCTCTATAAATTCGAGAAAAATATTTGCCGGGTGGAAATATTTTTCCTACCAAGAACAAGCTTCTGAAAATTCGAGAAAAATATTTGCCCGGTGGAAAAGGTCTCGGTAATATTTTTCCTACTAAGAACAAGGCTCTAAAAATTTGAGAAAAATATTTGCCGGGTGGAAAAGGTCTCGGAAATATTTTTCCTACTAAGAACAAGGTTCTAAAAATTCGAGAAAAATATTTCCCGGGTGGAAAACGTCTCGGAAATATTTTTCCTACTAAGAACAAGCCTCTAAAAATTCGAGAAAAATATTTGCCTGGTGGAAAAGGTCTCTAAAAATTCGAGAAAAATATTTGCCGGGTGGAAAACGTCTCGGAAATATTTTTCCTACTAAGAACAAGCCTCTAAAAATTCGAGAAAAATATTTGCCTGGTGGAAAAGGTCTCGAAAATATTTTTCCTACTAGGAACAAGCCTCTATAAATTCGAGAAAAATATTTGCCGGGTGGAAATATTTATCCTACCAAGAACAAGCTTCTGAAAATTCGAGAAAAATATTTGCCGGGTGGAAAAGGTCTCGGAAATATTTTTCCTACCAAGAAAGAGCTTCTAAAAATACGAGAAAAATATTTGCCGGGTGGAAATATTTTTCCTACCAAGAACAAGCTTCTGAAAATTCGAGAAAAATATTTTCCGGGTGGAAAAGGTCTCGGAAATATTTTTCCTACTAAGAACAAGCCTCTATAAATTCGAGAAAAATATTTCCAGAAAAGAAAAGGTTTCGGAAATATTTTTCCTACCAAGAACAAGCTTCTAACAATTCGAGAAAAATATTTGCCGGGTGGAAAAGGTCTCGGAAATATTTTTCCTACTAAGAACAAGTCTCTAAAAATTCGAGAAAAATATTTGCCGGGTGGAAAAGGTCTCGGAAATATTTTTCCTACTAAGAACAAGCTTCTAAAAATTTGAGAAAAATATTTGCCGGGTGGAAAAGGTCTCGGAAATATTTTTCCTACTAAGAACAAGCCTCTAAAAATTCGAGAAAAATATTTGCCGGCTGGAAAAGGTCTCGAAAATATTTCCTACCAAGAAAGAGCTTCTAAAAATTCGAGAAAAATATTTGCCGGTTGGAAAAGGTCTCGGAAATATTTTTCCTACTAAGAACAAGCCTCTAAAAATTCGAGAAAAATATTTGCCGGGTAAAAAAGGTTTCGGAAATATTTTTCCTACTAAGAACAAGCCTCTATAAACCAGAGAAAAATATTTCCAGAAAAGAAAAGGTCTCGAAAATATTTTTCCTACTAAGAACAAACATTTAAAAATTCGAGAAAAATATTTCCCGAATAGAAAAATATTTTTCTTACTAAGAACAAGCTTCTAAAAATTTGAGAAAAATATTTGCCGGGTGGAAAAGGTCTCGGAAATATTTTTCCTACTAAGAACAAGCTTCTAAAAATTCGAGAAAAATATTTCCAGAAAAGAAAAGGTCTCGGAAATATTTTTCCTACTAAGAACAAACATTTAAAAATTCGAGAAAAATATTTCCCGAATAGAAAAGCTTTCGAAAATACTTTTCTTACTAAGAACAAGCCTCTGAAAATTTGAGAAAAATATTTCTCGGGTGGAAAAAGTCTCGGAAATATTTTTCCTACCAAGAACAAGCCTCAAAAAATTCGAGAAAAATATTTCTCGGGTGGAAAAAGTCTCGGAAATATTTTTCCTACCAAGAACAAGCCTCTAAAAATTTGAGAAAAATATTTTTCGGGTGGAAGAGGTCTCGGAAATATTTTTCCTCCCAAGAACAAGCTTCTAAAAATTCGAGAAAGATATTTGCCTGGGGGAAAAAGTCCCGGAAATATTTTTCCTACTAAGAACAAACATTTAAAAATTCGAGAAAAATATTTCCCGAATAGAAAAGCTTTCGAAAATACTTTTCTTACTAAGAACAAGCCTCTGAAAATTCGAGAAAAATATTTTCCGGGTGGAAAAAGTCTCGGAAATATTTTTCCTACCAAGAACAAGCCTCAAAAAATTCGAGAAAAATATTTCTCGGGTGGAAAAAGTCTCGGAAATATTTTTCCTACCAAGAACAAGCCTCTAAAAATTTGAGAAAAATATTTTTCGGGTGGAAGAGGTCTCAGAAATATTTTTCCTCCCAAGAACAAGCTTCTAAAAATTCGAGAAAGATATTTGCCTGGGGGAAAAAGTCCCGGAAATATTTTTCCTACTAAGAACAAACATTTAAAAATTCGAGAAAAATATTTCCCGAATAGAAAAGCTTTCGAAAATACTTTTCTTACTAAGAACAAGCCTCTGAAAATTCGAGAAAAATATTTTCCGGGTGGAAAAGGTCTCGGAAATATTTTTTAGAAAAGGCCTCGGAAATATTTTTCCTACTAAGAAGAAGCCTCTAAAAATTCGACATTCTTTTTGAATCATTTACACCGTTAAAAAATAAATTATACTACATCTTAAGTATATTGATTTTTTTCTGTTACTGCTTAACACTATCGAAAGTTCACTACACCACCGAGTGGAAATATTTAATGCGAACAACACATGATTTTCTTATAGTAACTCTAAGTACGATCGCAATTGACACTATAACCTGACGATAAATATATTATAGTTTAAATTTTTTACGAAATCTAGAATATCTCGATAACAGTCGTTTTACAGTAAAATGCAAAAAAATCTATCAATAATGTTAAAAGATAGCGTATACATAACGTTAAAAGACTTGCAAAAAATAAAATTTTAGAAATCCTCAGTTTATTCAATTAATCACACACATGGAATCACAAAAAAACTGTTAGTTTTTGTGTGGCGGAACTCACCTAAATTGAATAAGTTTATCCGGCTTGAAGAACCCGAAATATTAATACAAATTTTGGTGAATTCAAATTGATGTTGTATTTTGTTTATTAAATAAAATTCTTAATACAAATATTTTTAATCTCTGTGTGGGTTGACCGTTGTGTTCATGTTTGTTGATTTTTGTAAATGGGCTTATCGGTCCTTTGAAATAAAACCAGAGATCTTTTTGGTTCTGATCGTTGTATTTATGTTAAATCATCCATTTTTAACATAAATACAACGATCAGAACCAAAAAGATCTCTGGATTTATTTCAAAGGACCGATAAGCCCATTTACAAAAATCAACAAATATTTTTAATGTTGTTTGTCTTATTCGACAACCGAAAACTCAACCAAAATCTTTTAAAAAACGAAACGAAAAATGCTAACGAAAAAAGTGACTAATGATTCTTCTTCTTTTTTTAGTATTGCCACAGTGGCTTTTTTAGACTTCGATACCCATCAAACAAAAACCCTCAACATTTTGCGAGGTGTCCCAGCGATATGTCCCACTGGCCATCAGCGGCTGCAGCTGACTGATCCCGATATCAGTTGCACATGTAATCAAATGGCGCATGGTACACTGCAAAAAATGTGCAGCTGCATGTCTGGGACACAAAGCTGACTTTTTTGAACTGACCTAAATGTAGCTGATATCAAGAACATGTCGGGTAGTTTCTAGTGTCATTTTTGTTAGATTAAATAAAACAAATTGATAATTTTCAATATTTTTATTGTCTGGCGGTAATAATTGTCATCAGTGGCACAGTCTATTAAAATAGCATGGCCACTCTCTAGGTTTTAGGCTCTCTACTTCATATAATGTTGACTTTAAAATAATTACTAGTTGGAGACATCATCAAATTTTGACAAGTCTGTTTAACTAATAAACTTTTGAACAAGGGAAAATAAATACGATGTCCATCGAATAGGAAAAATTAAACACAGGAATCGTACAAGCTGTATGAAAAGGTAGATGCTTGTACGATTGCACAGATTCAGTTTTTTTAGCAGAGAAATAAGGAGAAGTTCTTCCTCCGAGTCCGATATTTTGACGTTTGAGGTCAGCTGATCCCAGTTCAGTGTGCCATGTCAAATGATCGAATCAGTTCTTGCAGCTGCGCGACCTGATGTCGGGATCAGTCAGCTGCAGGAGCTGATGCGCCAGTGGGACATCTCCCCCACTGGCCATCAGCTGCTGCAGCTGACTGATCCCGATATCAGTTGCACATGTAATCCAATGGCGCATGGCACACTGCAAAAAATGTGCAGCTTCATGTCTGCGACACAAAGCTGACTTTTTTGAACTGATCTAAATGTAGCTGATATCAAGAACATGTCGGGTAGTTTCTAGTGTCATTTTTGTTAGATTAAATAAAATAAAATGATAATTTTCAATATTTTTTTCGTCTGGCGGTAATAATTGTCATCAGTGGCACAGTCTATAAAGGTAGCATGGCCACTCTCTAGGTTATAGGCTCTCTACTTCATATAATGTTGACTTTACAATATTTACTAGTTGGGGACATCATAAAATTTTGACAAGTCTGTTTAACTAATAAACTTTTGAACAAGTGGAAATAAATGCGATGTCCATCGAATAGGAAAAATTAAACACAGGAATCGTACAAGCTGTAGGAAAAGGTAGATGTTTGTACGATTGCACAGATTCAGTTTTTTTAGCAGAGAAATAAGGAGAAGTTCTTCCTCCGAGTCCGACATTTTGACGTTTGAGGTCAGCTGATCCCAGTTCAGTGTGTCATGTCAACTGATCGAATCAGTTCATGCAGCTGCGCGACCTGATGTCGGGATCAGTCAGCTGCAGGAGCTGATGCGCCAGTGGGACATCTCCCTTTGAGATAATCTCAAAAAAACTGTTTGTTAAATAACGGCTTGAGATATTGCGATTTTTAAAAATCTGCCATTTTCGTTACTTTCGGTTAATGCATTTCCACCAAACGTTGACCCATTCCAGAACCAAACATGCCTGTAAGATTTCATGGCTCTAACTCTAGTAATTTTTGAGACATCTTGTAAACAGACTAACAGACAGACTGACAGATAGATAGACATTTTTATGATAATGCTCCAATCGACTCAAGAGTGCTGTTTTGGGAAAAATTAAGAGATTGACATTTTTCATGAATAAAATACTTTATTATACCTCGTATTAGAAAGTAAAAACTAGCAGTTGTTCTTTTGTGATAAATTAAATGTATGGGAGGACTTATCGAATTTTAAAATATTCAGATATTCTCTTAAATTAATAACTAATACTTATTATAAACCTTGCACCCAAAACTCGACAAAATTTTATATATTTAAAATTTTTCTAGTTGAATTTGATTTGTAAAAAATTGAATTTGATTTGTAAAAGATTGAATTTGTACTAAAAAAAACATCTTTAATATGGTACCTTTGTTCCGCTTGATATAAGTTAACAGTCCGATATAGCCTCGTTTTTTGACTTCACTATATCGAGCGTGTACTGTACTAGATTTTAAGTGAAACAAACATTTTGGTTTCTGGAATGTATTTTTTATTTTCATTGTCTTTTTTTCTAAAATAAAATACAAATCGTCTTTCACCTTACTAAAGCTTGATAAATTTTTACAAGGTGGATTGTCAGCACAAGACATTTTGCGCTGCACTCTCCAATACATCATTATTAAATATTTTTTACATTTTTAACAAATAGTATATAATATTTATTTCCATAGACTTTATGAATAGATTTAATTCGCAATTTTTTTGTGTTTACTTTTAATATTGTTTAAATGAATAATTGTGCACGACTGGAAAAATGTTGAAAATTTGAAAGATATTAGATGAAACCTTACAATATTCTGTACAAATTATTTTAAAATAGCTTGTGATCAGGAGTTTCTCGATGCTTAAATGCATAAATAATTTCACTTTGTAGTTCAAAGATAGAATTTTTATAGCACACTCTTACATTTAATTTGCGCCCTTCGTTGCATTAAACTAATTGGTATTGATTAGCGATGGTTTAAACTACGATAGGAAACCAATTTTAAACGTCGTCGTCAACAGTTTCACAAAACAAATCCAAAATTTAAAACAACCAATTGATTCTTTTTTTATTGTTAAAAAGTGAAAAATCTGGTAATTTTTCAACAATCTTAGGCCGTTGAATTTACCTCTACTTTATCTAAATTTTGGAAGAAAAAATGTTTAAAAAAAAGAAGACTTCTGTGTAGTTTCGGTTTCCATACCTAATATAAACCTATATACATTTTCATTTACTAGAAATTTTTACAATTATTCATCCGACCAAGATTAACTCACTCTTGTACAATTGAACTCATAATTTGAGCACCCTATGCTACATACTTCTATATATTGGTTAGTTTTTTTCGATCTTAATATTCATAAAATATTTTTACACTACAATGAATAATTCTCTGCTTAACGGTAAGTCTTAATGATTGGTTGTATTCATAATATTTGTGAGTGTCTTTATTTTTTTTTCAATTTAATTTAATTTAAATTACGTCCTAAATTCAAATTTCTTTACTAAAAAGTCAGTATCATTGAAGTATTATCACATTAATTAATAAAGAAATTTTTCTAGTTTTACATATAATATTAATTAAATTTACGATTTTAAACTATTATTATTAACTGCTTTGATTTATATCCTATAACTAGATTTTGAAAAGTTAAAGCTTTCTTATCTGAGTCCCAGGAGCAATGGTAGAATTAGAACTATTGAACATGTCACCGCGGGCACTGAATTCATTTGAAAATTACTCCCCCCACATGTTAATTCATCGTGCGGATACATGTTAGGGGGTGGTGCTTCCTCGTGCAGTCGACATACTTCGCCTCGTCGGGCGAATTTTTCAGCGCATAGCTCTCGACAGGGCGGGCAAATAATCGAACCTTTATGTAGCCAGCCGCCAGCTTTTATTTTGATCTTCAGTTCTTGACCAGGATAATAGCATGTGAATGAGTAATTTGATACTAATATGTGCAGACGACCATTCTCACATTCATATTTATAGCAACCAGATCCCCAGTGTTGCCATTCTCTAGTTTGCCTGCATGAAGTCTCCTCCCACATTTTCTCCGTGTGATCAAAACATTTGGCGTCCAAACCGTAGGACTCCAGGGCGAAATTCTTTTCTGACTCTAAAATAAAAAGAAAAACAATAGTAAAGAATTTTTTTTTGCGATCCTGCGTGAACGCGGACGAGTGTTTGACAAGCGATTTGGCAAATATTGGCCAACGCGAGTCTACAATCCACAATCTTTTCAAAATTAGACGAATGCCTCAACCATATGTTCAGTACTTGACTACATCTTACTTTTGCAAAGAAAACCGTTATGCCTTCAGGACTTCCATTTCGAATATTGAAATTCTAATATCAGATTCATGATCATCAACCCCGGAAACCATCTAATACCAGTTTTTCGGAGACAATGGGAAAAAGGATATTTACATTATCTTTATAGGCACTCTCGATTTAAATTTTGAAATTCCAACACCAGATTCGTGATCAGCGACCCCGAAAATCACCGAATGAGATTTCTCAGCCTCCTAACGGACAGACTTCATGGCAAAAAACAATACGTTAAAAAACCAACCCCACCCTCGTTTACTCCTTTAGGGATTAAATTTCGAAAACCAATGCGAACTTTAGGGTGATATGTTTTATAGACAGTTTCAAATCAGTGAGGAAGCGTAATCACGAAAAACACTTTCATCACTCAAAAATACTATTTCGTATTTTCACGAACAAGTCTAGAAAATTTTCTCTAGCATCGGTCACGGTCATTTAGTTGAAAACAAGCTTTTCATTTTTTAAAACAGCGCCCTCAACTATTGAGAGCCTTGCATATTTTCAAAATTTTAAAACATTCTTAGCTTGAACTTGAACCTAAAATTTTCAGGCGCGAAGGTCTTATTTTCAAATTTTCTCCTTCTCGCAAGCTCTTTCCAGCTGTTGAGAAGCTGAACCTACGAAACAAATATTTATTGGACAGGGTGGCAAAGCATTTATTGGACAGGGTGGCAAAGCATTCTATGTTCGTTTTTCAATTCTTTAATTTCCAGGGATTCAGTTTGAATAGTGACACTGCTAGTTTTTACTGTCCGAATTAGAATACCCCTAAATTTCGTCTAAAAACATTTTCCCAGCACTTCTGAGTCGATTGGAGTATCATTATAAAAGTTGGTTTCTGGGGTCGCAGAATCCGATTTTGGCATTAAGAAATCTGTAGGGATAACGGAAGGTCCTGTAAGGAAAACGTGATTATACTTTCAATCTAATTTTCCGAGAACGATTGCTAAACCCGATTCTGGAGTTAAAAAATCCGTCAAAATAGCTCAAAGGCCTCAAGGATATCAAAGACTAAAAAGTATAAGCAAGCGTGGCGAAAGACAGACGTAAATAAAAACATGAAAAATAAAATAAATATTTGTCTCGCTTTTATTTCTAATACACAGCACCAAAAATTATTTTTTCCTTTGTAGTGCATTTTATTTAAATATAAGCTTTTTTTTAATGTTTTTTTTCATGCATTCTTGGAAAATTTGAGTCTCTCAAAAGTCTCTCAAAAGAGCGTAAATTCGGATCTTTGCCCACGTCTGTTCTAGATTAAAGGCTCTCTAATCCAGCGATTCTCAACCTGTGGGGCGCGAGTATATTTAAGGGGGGGCGCGAGCATATCCAAGACAAAATATTTAAAAAAGTTTATTAATTGACTGAAAGGAAAGTACATACCCACATACAAAACAAAATACATTTCGACATAATATTTAATAATTAACTTATTAACTTACGCTTGGAGCACAATGAACGCGAAACCAGCGCGAAGCCAACGCAACTACAACGCTCTGAACTGTCACGTAGTGCAAAATTCTAGCGGCAGAGCACAATGGCAGCTCGTGAAGTAGTACAAGTGACATAATATAAAGTGGTATAAACTTGGAAAAATTACAAAAATGGATAATTTTGAAGCGATAATTTGCTTTGTTGGTCTTTATCTTTGTTATTTGCACTAAGGCTATCAATTTTTCCTCGAACGACATTTTTCCAACCTCACTTTATGAACTGTCACCGCAGAATTCTCGGGCAAAGTTGGAAGTTTGCAAACTTTTGAGTTGCGGTTACGTTGTAGCTGCGTTCTATACGTTCACTGTGCTCACTTCAAACAATTTGTGGGAACCAAACTTTTAAGTGACAGTTTCTGCGCCAGTTTCGCGTCGGTTTCGCGTTCATTGTGATTTCAGGGTTAAAACAACTTCTCGCGAAACCGCAAAAATGACGCAAGAGCAATAAAAAGGCACCGGATTCTTGTTTTGTCAACGCTGAGGATCGGTGTTGCCAAATGTCAATAAATTACTGTTTTCTTGGTAATTTGTGTTTAAAATTAGGGTAGTAGTGTAGGTTTAGCGCCAAAAGACTCAAATGACGTTATTATTGTATACATTTTATTGTATGCAGGGGGTGCGCGATGACAATTTTGATTGAAAATTGGGCCGCGAATACTGAAAGGTTGAGAAACGCTGCTCTAATCTGTATTATATGACTATGGCTAAACCATTGAAATTTTCACAGCATGTTGCATCCGAAACGTAGACGAAATTCCAATCGTAATGGGGTAAACGGGGGGTCAATAGAGGTTGGATGTATTAAAACCTTTATTTTTACTATGAAACCTTCTCACTAGGGTGTTGAAAACTGTCACTCGGGAGTGTTCGTAGTCGCCAATCATGAATCTGGTGATATAATTTCAAAATACAAAAAGGAAGGTCCTGTAAGGATAACGCAAATATGTATGTATGCGTTTTCCCATTTTTCTCGGAAAAAGTGACATTGGGGAAAAATCTTATGCAAGAAAAACTTATTCTAGAATGTTCACGATTGGCTCTAAACCGAATATTGTTGAATGAATGTTTGACTACACATTTTTTTAAACTTTAAAACTAAAAAAATAATAATAAAAACTAGTTGCACTTTATCAAGTGAAACCTACATTATTTGCTCTAATTTGGCCACTAGCCCAAACAAAAATTTTTTTTCACCATTTTTCTAAAATGGGAGTGCACTAATTTTCATAAACAAAAAAATTTGCTTACTCGGATTATTATCCTCAAACTGGCAGTGAGATCCACGAACAACAACGTTTTTACTTCTCCATGTAAATTCCTGGATATATGGACAGTGGTCGGCTAGGGATACGGATCCACCATAAAACCCCTCTTCCCCCTCTACAACATGATTTAGGCTATCAAAATTCTGCAACAAGAAAAGAGAATGAGTAATAAAATATTTATAAACTACGTTGGCAGCCATGCAAGTTACCTGGTATTCCCTTGGAAGTTCGTGTTCATGTTTCACTAAATTGCAAAGTGCCACTGAATTTCTGTCGTCTGTGCACTCCGTTTGCAGTGGGTCACGTTTCACCTTTGAACAAAATGGATGAATCGATCGACCTCTGAAATTGAGTTGTTCATATGAAAGATTTTAATTTATTCTGTAATATTTTTCGACTATTAAAATATTAAATTTCCAATATTTTGTATGTCCATATTTTAAACTTTGTTGTGTCGTATAGCCTCTAGAAACTAACAAATTATATTTTTTTTATAAACTATTAAACACGTGTTTTTAACACTCTAACTGCCACGTCAGTCAAAAAGACCTGACACCTAACTGTTGTGTACAGTGAAACAATGAAAATTATTAAAGTGTTCGCTGCAACCGCAATGATTTTTTATAGTTGCACACATTTTATGGTAATAAAATAACATTTCGGTATAATTTTGTTTCAATTTTTTTTTCTCTTAGTGCATCCTTTTTGACTGACAACTAAATATTCGAAAAAGGCTTAAAACTGTCGTGGCAGTTAAAGTGTTAATGGCGATGAGGGTACCTATATAATAGAATTAAATTATATTTTTTTTACACATAAAACCACTTTGTAACAAATTTTAATTTCAAAAAAGAACTCTAAGCAGCGGCTAGAGTGTTTCAAACACGTATTTTTACAAAATTCTGACGTGTCCGCCTCCGATTTTAATGAAACTCGGATATGTTACAGAGGGGCGAACAATAAATGATACGTATTTTTTTAATATCTGATTTTTTCGTGTTTAGGGAGGGTATCTGGTGCCTCGAAAATTCTGCAATTTTTAATTTTGCGTCCATTTTTCGGTAACAATTTGGCAGATTTCTAGGAAATTTCACAGGAATGTTTTTTTTAACCCCATCTTATATTTTCGGCTCTCCTGTATCGATTTACCAGCCGATTTTCTTTAAATTTAGTAAGATTGTGTGTTTTAAAAAAAAAACGAAATCGATCTGTTTTGGTGTTTTCCTGAAAATTGACAGTAACGGTATTTTTGACCGATACTTTAACTTAACTATATTTAAGCCGTCCGAAATGTTTAAAATTTGGCACAGATGTATTAGATCTGAAAACAAAGATCAAGTCTAATGAAATTAGAAACATTCAAAAATTAACCGGGACAATAGATTGGCACTACAATATACAAATGATCTCGCTCTCGGATAGTAACTACAACTTTGAACTATTTTGAACTCGAAATTTTAAATGCTCGCCCCGCTTGCCATATTTACTAGTAAAGTTTGACTTCAAAGTGGAATTTTTATATAACTGTTCGCTGTTCACTTAAATTACCATACGGGTTTTCAATCATTGCCAGATTGGCAATTATAGCTTTTGTTATGTTTAATACTTTTTATGTACTTTGGTTTCAATATCCTAGCATCTAGCAAGTGTCCGGCTGTAGGTCCTTCTAGTGCTAGGGGCCTTCCCCTAGTCTCTATTTTGTTACACCCGAGCAGCGTTTAAGTCAATCGTAACGTATGCAGTTGACATACCTAATGTCTGGCGAAAGCCAACAATGGTTGGCGAAATTTACAATAAATAATTCAGTACCTACGCTTGATCTTGCGATGCAACGCCTAAGATGTGAGAAGCGATGCTATACCACATGCGCCTATGCGCCTTTACCACAGCGACAGTACTCGTTTGAAAATTTCAAAATCTTTAAAAGCTGTTTGAGTATCTTGATTAGTCATATGACATACTACGGTAAATAATGATAATAATTATGAAACACGAAATGTTCAATTCGATAATTTTAAAAATTCTAGAGGAAAAAAAACACGGACCCAAAATCACGGATAGTTAGCTCGAAAACAACATTTTATTTGGTGGTATGTTCATAAAATTAGGTTTTGGAAAATATGTTGAATGGATTTTTATTCCGCATCATTAAAAAACAAAGAGTTTCCGGAATTTCCTTGGAAAAGGTTTATCTCCGGAAAAGCAGATATCATTTTATACTTCTAAAAGTATCGATTTTTGTAACTACACTGTAGAAAATGGATTTGAATTTAAACCGAAAAATTGGGTAAAAACGGGGTAAATTTACAAAAACGTCGTAAAATTTCGAAAAAAAATCAGAATTTAGCTCGCACAACATTAAAGTTGTAAATTTACCCAAAAAAACATTAATCTTACATTAGAAATATGGTAATTTTAAACCTTGCGTAAAATTTCGACCAATATTCATATTTTTACTCTCATTTTGGTGTAAAAACACGCTCACAGGGTATTTTTGCATTATTGAACTGACAATTTCATTATTTCACAATGCAGTTGACGGATATTCGCTCTGGTTTGATGCAGCTATGTTGCCTTAACCTTATAATTCGCATTAGGTTTGTGGCATCGGAGTATAAATACTCGAATCGAGTTTTACTCCACAAAAATCCTGTAAGCCTGCGTGGAAGCTGGTAAAGCAGGCTCTGATGACGGTGAGCCAGCTTCCATGCCAGAAACAGGCTCATGATAGGTTTTCAGGCAGTGACGTTTCTTCTAAGGTGCGAGGGTGTTCACTGCACACCCTACTGAAATCCAATATGTATCGGAAATCTATTGTTAATTAATTTCTTTTTTTTTTGTGCCAATTCTTTCGACAATTTACCAATGTCAATGGTTGCCTAAAGCACCCGCACCCTACATTACCAACCTGTTTCTTTCTTTTTCGACCAACCAAGTGTTCTCCACTTTACAGCGAACCAAAGTAAAAATTGCTTGTAGCCTTGTTTCCTACTCGCCCCTTACCGAAACACACTCGAAACGCAATACCGACTCTTCGACCGACTCGAGTGTTCTCCAATTTACAGCGCACCAAAGCAAAGTAAAAACACATATGACTAAATAAAAGTCTATAATAAAAAACGTTTCACCACACACAAAGTTCACAAAAAGCAACCGCACACAACGATGAATTTGGGTGCTCCAGAAAAAGCCGCACGGCGAACCGATGCAATGTTGCTTGCTGCTGGCCGCGATGCTGCGAAACCCGACAATAGAAAACCGACCATCGTATGGCCGTTCGGCTGAGGTGCTGATGCGTGTGGGTGTGTGTGCCGAGCAAAACAGCAATATTGCTTGCTCATCAGCTCAGTCGGTTTCTGATTTTACAGATGTTCAGTTGGCTTTTGTGTATGAGAAATAATTAATTTAATATTATGGCTTGTGAATGCGGATGCGCAATCGAAAAATTGTTTGAGAAACCATGTTCTCAATTAAATATCGAGGACAAATTGGATCTTCGTCTATCACGTCCCCGACGTGATCCTGGATAAAACTAAGAGTAGACGTCTATCATTTAACAGAAACTTAATATTGAACACCCTACTGAAAGCAGCACGCCACGTCACTGTTTTCAGGGCAGACATGCCCGACCTGTTGGGGGGAAATTTGGATGTGAAAACATCCGCAAAAATAATATAATAATTTTGTTGTATTATTTTTTTTTTGCAGACCGTATAAGCCGAGAAATTCTAATACCATTTTCGATCTAATTTTAAACAAAAAAATGTTGTAAAATTACACCTTAAGATGTCGTTTTGCTACGAAATAGGAGGTAAATTACAACAAAAATGTGGTAATTTTAAACACCCATGGTAGTTATTACACTATTTTCGGTTTAATTTTAAACAAAAAATGTCGTAAAATTACACCAGTATTGTACTTTTACTTCTTATTTAGTTTAAAGTTCCCCCGTAAAAGTGGCTTTTGTACGCCACAAAATGAGTAAAAATGCATAGCTTTTAAGCCATTACGACTCGGTGTAATTTTACTACTATTATAGTAGGAAAATGGTTTCCTACAATTATAAGGCCCTATTCCAGAATCCGATACGAATGGTTCGAATCGTAAACTCAATGTTGTTGTTAGTGTTTTATACCAACAACAACATTGAGTTTACGATTCGAACCATTCGTATCGGATTCTGGAATAGGGCCTATAGTGGTAAAATTACAATAAAATTTTCTAGAGTGTATATCAGTTGAAGAACTTGTATGTAATATATTGTCTAAATAAAACCAAAATAAACTTGATGTTCCTTCTTTTGTCTTCTAATGGAAAACAAAACAGGTTAAATAGTCTTAAATTTTTACAGTATGGGCAAATGTTGAATTAAAGTGTGTAAATTATAAATGATTAAAAATTATGTCTTAAATGAAAAAGAAGTCATACTAGTTGTAAGTAATCACTAATTACGAATATTCTTAATTATATCATTTTGCCAACATTGAACAAAGCCCACGAAACAGTTTCATTGACATAGAACTTTAAGTGAATTACGGAAGTATGTCATCTATTTATGTTCAATTTATTAGAAGAGAAACGAACCAGTTTCAATTTATTGACTTTATCGACGAACACCCATTCAAGTTCAACAAGTTTTATATTGCGTTATATGTTGGCATGCTGTTATGCACCTGATGCTTTTATATCGCAAAAGTTCGTATTAATACCGAAATAGTCGTTAGGTGGCTTTGAACACACAGAAACCGGGAAAAAGTTTACGCGGCACTCTTATAACAAGTTAATTTGCATACCGTGAAAATTGTCGGTCATCCATTGCGGAACTAAAGTTTGCATTCAATTAGAAAGAAGTTCGTTAAAGATTAAATTTTAATTAAAGAAAGATGCTAAAATAGCGTATGTTTGGGTTAATTTACCTTGCACTGTTTGATTGTATCCAGTCCTTACAGCTTCGCATTACAAACTGGCAGCCGAGACCCCGGCCCCATGAAAGCGGTGCAGCCATACTGTAATTTGGTTTATACCATCCGGAATCCTCCATCAGAGCCAGTGTGATCCTTGAAAATGCTGGATTCTGGGTGTGTGTACCAGTCATTGCCTCATTCTAAAATTGATTTTTTTTTCTGGTTTAATATGAAACTAGAAATTATTAAATTAATCCTTTCATGGCCGACTTTTTCCCTCAAGTTATAAAAAAAATATTTGTTTTGCAAAAATTGAAATTTTCATTTTTGTATGAAAAATGATTATCAAAAGTTGCTTTAACCCTCCATCTACCATTGGGGTCAATTTTACCCCACAGCGATAAGATTTTTCTCTAAGCCCCAGACACGGGGTTAGTCGACTCATCGAACAACTTTTTTTAAAATGAAAAAAAATATTTGAAACACTTATAATTAGTCAAAATAAAAGATTGACTAAGAAACACAATTGAATAAACCAACCAAAAACGTCTTTACTACACCTGAAACAATTACAGTAAAACTTTTATAAAGTAGATTATAAAAAGTGGGTCTACTAGCCCTGGTCTACCCTACTCAGACATTTTCAATAACAACTAAAGGAAAATGGCTTATTACCGATTGGGGCCTAATTTACCCCAACGGTAGTTCTAGCAGGTTTTTTTTCGGTAGACGGAGGGTTAAGCAACATCGGGCATGTAAGGGTTAATATTTTCATATGCATATAATTAAATAATACTGCTACTAAATATATAAACAAAACATAAAATAGCCACAACCCCCAAGATTGGTAATCTTGAGTATGAATCGGTAATCAGGTTTTTGAGATTTTTGGATTAATGTTTTATATAATATGGTGGAGTGATTGCTAAGTTCGGAAGATGCTTGGCAAAAAAAACTCATGTTTGTGGCTCATTGTACGTCATCGCTATCCTTTTTTTGGATCGACGTTAACCCCGGTAACTAAATCGGCCCGTTAGGGCTACATAACTCTGAATTGACTCCCAGCATTTAGTTCCTACACGGTTAAAATTATTGGACAAACTTTTAATCCCATTTCTGGAATTCAAGATTTTTTAATACTTTTTCTGACTACATTCGACAGATTACAAAAATGTTCGAAACCTTCTCTTTTAATACTCGCACATACACACAGAGAGTTAGAATAGTAAATCTAACAACTTTATGATGGGTAATGGAAACTATTACTAAAATAGTTAATTTCAATCACAAAAATAGTCAATTTAATAAAAAAAAGTAGTAAACTTTACAACTAAGTAGTTAAATTTATTATAAAAATAGTCGATTGTGACTATTTTCGTAATTAAAATTAAATATTTTAATTATAATCCCGATTCCATAAAGTAGTTAAATTGAAAAGTTTTTCTCTGCGAGTAGAGTATTTTTATCACTCGAATAGGTAGTTCTTAGTGACTATTGCTGCACTAATTAGTGCCGTTTGCGTCAACGAAACTTAGCAACGTCAAAATGTATAAAAAATTTTGTCAACTATTTACCTAATTTAAGTGTATCGCAAAACAGATAAACCTCCTGAAGAAGCCGTGCGACAGCCGGCGAAACGTCGAGGAAATTATTAATAAATATGACTCTCAACAACCAATTATTTGAGTTTTTACTAAAATCGATGACCGTAAAACCCGAAATAACCTTTATTATTGTAACAGTCAACGGTCGAGGAAAAAAACAAAATAAAAATGTCTTAGCAACTTTATGTCCAACTAACCCTTCAGTGGTGTGGTGGAGTATGACCAGTGTTGCGGCCAGATAAATTTTTTCTTATCTAGATAAGATATAGATAAATGCTCGTAATGTTTATCTAGATAAGATAATAGATAATGAAAATTTAAAAGATAATAGATAAGATAAGATAAAAAGCCAAATTATCTAGATATTTTTTAGATAAATACTAGCAGACCCTTCGTTGCCCTCTTAAAGTTTTTTGTACAAATATTAGAATGCTAAAAAACCAAAAATAACTTAAAAACTTAAGGACCTTCCGGTTCGAAATTTTGAAAATATAACATAGCTAAAAACCTGCCCCTGGAAACGCAGATCATTTTGCAAAAAACCGCGTAAAAATCGGTCCAGTAGTTTTTGAGTTTTGTAATCTCAAACCAACAGACCAACCAACCAACAGACAAACTTCCATTTTTAGATTTATTTTAACGTTGCACAAAATTCAAAATTACGTACTAAAACAAAATTGCACAAAATTATTTGTTTTTCTTTTTTTGTTGATTTCCGATTTAAAATGCAGTTTCAGTAGCCCGGTTTACACTTGACAACGGTTGCTTGGAAAAAATTTTTGTTTATGTGCAAAAGAAGTCATAAACTATTGCCAAGTGTAAAATGGTTCTTAAAAAAAGTTCTTGGGTTTTCATAAGTACACTCTAGAAAATTTTATTGTAATTTTACCCCTATTATCGTAGGAAACCATTTTCCTGCGATAATAGGGGTAAAATTACACCGAGTCGTAATGGCTTAAAAGCTATGCATTTTTACTCATTTTGTGGCGTACAAAAGCCTCTTTTACGGGGGAACTTTAAGCTAAATAAGAAGTAAAAGTACAATACGGGTGTAATTTTACGACATGGATGTGTAAAATTACCACATTTTTGTTGTAATTTTCCTCCTATTTGGTAGCAAAACCGCGTCTTAAAGGTGTAATTTTACGACATTTTTTGTTTAAAATTACACCGAAAATGGTATTAGAATTTCTCGGCTTATACGGTCTGCAAAAACAAAAATATTATATTATTTTTGCGGATGTTTTCACATCCAAATCTCCCGGGCATGTCTGTCATGTGGCAGGCGCCACACAGGATTTTGGTAGAGTAAAACTCGATTCGAGTATTTATACTCCGATGCCACAAACCTTATGCGAATTATAAGGTTAAGGTTAAATTGTCCGTACAATAATGCAAAAATACCCTGCGAGCGTGTTTTTACACCAAAATGAGAGTAAAAATACGAATATTGGTCGAAATTTTACGCAAGGTTTAAAATTACCCTATTTCTAGTGTAAGATTAATGTTTTTTGGGTGATTTTACAACTTAAATGGTGTGCGAGCTAAATTCTGATTTTTTTTTCGAAATTTTACGACGTTTTTGCAAATTTACCCAATTCTTACCCCATTTTTCGGTTTAAATTCAAATTCATTTTCTACAGTGTATGTAGAAAACAATTTCGTTTCAGCATTTTTTTAGATTTAATTTTTTGATTTTCGTTGGTAACGATTATCTCTAGATAAATAGGATTTTCTTTTATCTAGATAAGATAAAGATAATATTTTTGGGGTGTTATCTAGATAATATACAGATAACATTTTTTTTATCTAGTATTATCTAGTTAAATTGTATCTAGATAACCGCAACACTGAGTATGACATACGAAGGATTAGAAAAGTGGTAAACACAAAACTTTCTTCTGCAATATTTAGTTTCAGAAAAAATATGCAAAAAATAATTTTTTTTAAATATCTCGACAACAGTTAAAGATACGTATAAAACGTTAAAGCAAAAAATGCAGAATATTTTATTTCCTTCAAATTTGGTTACATGCATTTTTTCATAAAAGTGGAAAGTTTTTGGAGATATGTATTTTCAAAAAAATGTCTTTTTTTTTCAAATATCTTGAGAATCGTTACAGCAAAAAAGTTAGAAATTTTTATATACTTTCTGTTCTATTCATTTTCCCATAAATCCATCGATATCGAGAAATTCTCAAGAAACTGTATTTAAAAAAAAAAATATGAGATGTACCCGTTATACTACCGTTACTTTTCCAAAAGTTGATAGAAAACTACGATTTTTGTAAGACTTACATAAAAAAAATGCCTTCTCGAGTTAATTAAGATACGTAAAACAACAAAGATGCACGGATATCCTAATAATTTTTATTTCATAAATTTTCTATCTGCCCTGTTCTCGAGTCGGTCTCCATCAGGAATACAATACTTTCCCTCTATAGCAGAGGAAAGTAAAAATCATTTTTTCATATAAAAAATCGATTTTTCCAAATTTCGCATTGCTTAAATTTTCTTATTTAATTTTCAAGCGAATTTTTTGTTTGGTTTTAACGGTTTTCAATGCGTAAAATAAAATTACTTATAAAATGCGGCATCGTTTTATTCGTACAAAAATTTGAAACAATTAAGTACGTGTTTCAAGCAAATCCGGGACGAATTACCATGACAAGTTTTTCTTGGAACTCAATTTTGTTCATTGTGGAAAATTAACTAGAATACCCTTTAGTAAAACTCGAAGAATAGCGAAATTCTATGGAAATGGAAAATCCACTTCAACCGAGCTAATCAATGAAATTCTGGAGAATTATTCTTACAATTAGTATAATTATGGAGCATCTCCCCAGTTAACAGTTATTTGTAATTTGAAGAAATAACTTATAAAAGCCAATCACAAATTTCCCGGTATAATCAATCGATAGCAAGAATCTAACACGTGTACAATCGAAATGGTAAATTTAGGAACTTGAAATTAAATTAATGAAATCACAAAAAGCTCATGTAACACACGTACCTCTAAAATCCTTTTTTCCCAATGCGTAAGAGCGGTTCCTTCACCTCCCTGATCCTCCAGTTCGGCACCCTCCAACTCCGAGCAATTAAAGTGGTTCCTTACTTCTTCTATCACACGTGGCGTCACCATCATTTCCATTGTCCTTTTTATCCATCCTCCACGTACCGACCATTTGTCACGAACTATTTTTCTTATCGTGTTGTCGCTCCACTGATGGATTTGGAGCCTATAAATTGGGTTAAACGAAGTTATAGCCATCATTCAAGTAGAAATCATTGGGTAAAGGACATACTTTTCATTCAAGTAGGGTTTTCCATTTTCCGGTTTCCTAGGTGTCCTTGGATTCCCCCTTTCGTCCCGAAAAAAGGCATACAGGCTAACAGAGAATCCGAGTGCATGAAGAATTTCATGTTTGACTGTCGACAATAGCGTTTGCAGTTCTTGGGGCTTGATACTTATACTATCTGGACAGAGATTTGCATGCCCAGCAATCGGTCTATCTAAGGCCGCTTCCTGTTGACAATGGGCAGCATATGCGACTGTTAATCCTTTGTGACATCTCTCCGTTTGCCTTGCCGACACATAAAATACGAAATCTGCATTTGCAATACCAGGACCTGGCCTTGACGACCGATCCTCTTTACAGTTTTGCCCGGCTGCATTGCATGTCCTGCAAACCTTCGATGAGATTTTTTTTTAGACGAAAACAAATTCCTTGAAATTCACGAAATTAACAAAACTTACATCTAAGTGTTCCTCGGGAACCTGGACTTCACCACACATAGTTACCGATTTACACGAATCTATGCAGTGAGTTAGGGCGTTCTTTACAAATACTTGTGTGCTCTCGCATTTCCTAAAAAAGTGATAAGAAGTTCGTATTACAAATTAAATTCTTCTTGATGTTGTCACATGAAAAATGATTAATCCTTCTATAAGGAGATTTTATAAAATTCCTTTGAAAGGATTAATTTTCTAACAGCGACATTTAAATGTATTTTTAAGTCTCATTGCAGAAATTAAGCATCTAATGAAAACTGTGCTAATATATGTGGTTTTATTTGACACACTCACCTATTTAAGCGGATCACCCCCTTGGTTTCGCGCACCATAAGTGCCTTTTCCCAAAACTGTACGGCTTCAGGTAAAATTGTATTCTGTAATATGTAGAAAAGAATATTCTGTATTTATTTATGTGATTTGCGTCATTTTCAAAGAAATTTTATCTCATTACCTCACTAAGTTATTTTGGTTTCGTAGAATTAGGTTTACGATTCCATATAGATTAAGGTTTTGAATAGGTAAGATTTTACATTAAAGGAACGCCTAATTGTGGTTACTTTTGATATTTATACATTATACTGTTTTGCGTTTAACCATTCAATTATTGCTGATTTTATTGGTTTTCACTCGACCTTTTTAGCATTGAACTCTATTGGAATTTTTCGGTTTAAAGGTCATAAAAAATATGACAAAATGTTATATTATTTTTGTGGATGTGTGGAGGGGGGGGGGGGGGGGGGGGGGGGTAAAGAGTGTTCACGGAAAGTCTCTTTTCCAATTGACTTGAATATCCTATAGGGAAGGCGAATGGCTTACAAATCGAGAGGCGCCAGGTTAAAGTCTCGTTAGAGTCATGCAGGATAAGTTCTTTCCAACCAATATTAACACCGAATATATGAAAAAAAAAGTCAAATGTCGCTTGTAAAAAAGCTTTTGTGAGGGAAATTTATTTGTTTTTTAACTCCTCTAATAAGGTTTAACATCGAAAAACCCACAGGGAACTGTTGTGAACTCCCTAGCCCGGAGTTCGATTTTTTTTTTTCGAAAGGTGATGAACTCCCTCAAACTCCATTTCGGTGCGTAATCGACTCCGTTTTTTCTACCGTCCATGGGTGTCCGCTTATGGAAGCTTTCACTTGATTTTAGAAGCCTCTACATTAACCCTTTGACGACCACAGGCAAGTATGCTTGCCCAAGAGCTTTCAGTACTTAAAATCGTCCAGTGAAGAGATAGAGCAAAGGTATTAAAAGGTTTTTTTGTAGAGGATAGATGGGGCAATATAAATGTATGTGGCGGGAATTCTATGCCGGTTCCCCTGTGCCGCTATGATCCTAAATGAAAATTAAAATGATTTAACGCTCATACTGTCCTTAAGAAAAATAACGTATGATGTCTTCGTGGGTTAAGAATGACCCATTATGACCCATTTATGACCCATGAAGACTACAGTGCTCTTCAATGGATTAAAATATGAACAAATAGATTGTTGTTTTCGGTATTCAAAAGAAATTTGTTCACAGAGCCTACACCATACAAACATTGTTCATGTAGTTGAGAAGATACTTTTAATTAAAATCGAATTTGGGTCAGAAATGACCCGAGGACAGTATGAGGGTTAACAAGGTTTTTTATTGCTCTTCCAGAAATTTTGGTATAATAGACGTAGAACGATTTCACTCTTAGCCGACGATATCTGTACTTGCGATTGCTTCGACGTCTACCACATGCACAACTAATTAAATTCAGTTTGTTCAAATTCAAAAATAAATACGTACATGAATTATAATATATAAGTATGTTGTCTTTCAATTTTAATTTTCGAGATAAAAAAATGAGGGGCAAGGAGGGGGTCTAGGGCCACAATTTTTTGTGGCATAACTATTATCAGGTCACAGATCATGAAAATGAAAAAAAAAATCAAAATCCCTTCGGCCGAAAATGTATGGTCGTCGAAGGGTTAAGAGATGGCCGCTTTACTATTTAGAAAAAACTGCCACTTTTCTAGCTTTATTCTAGTCATTTCTAGGTCCCTTGTGACAACTTTATATTGTAGTAAATGATTTTTTTGTAAAAATTATTACTAGTTGCTGTCAACTAGAATGGGTTCACTATCGAAACCAATCAAATGGAACAAAAAATTACTTATTTTTATTATTTAAAACATTTAAGGACTATACTTACATTAATTAGCTCAAATTTGTCTAAGTCTAATCTGAAAAGTTAAAAAAATGTAAGATTTTTGTTTGCTAAAAATTAAATTTGGTTACAATAAAATTAAATTGTGATCACTTAATTAATTTATTGGAAAATCGCATAACATGAAATCGAGTAAAACAGAAATTAATCTTTTTTGATCAAATAATTTGTAAGTTGCATGTGTTAAAATGCAAACAAATATTGGAACTTTCAAAATCATCATTTTTTTCGATTTCAATTTGGTTTAGTAGGTACGAAAAAACCGTTTTCTTAAAAATAAGATTTTTTTTAATAACATACCTGTATACTGATTCATCATAAAATAATAGAATACGCAACGGTTGATCTAAACTTCTTTTTCGTATTACATGTTCGGACTCTAAGTGGACGCCATGTATAACCTGAAAACAACGAAAAAAAATCCATATTATTTCTTGAATATTAAGTATTTTTTAGATTGTGAGAAAATTTTAAATGATGTTGACTATTTTGAAAACCAGGGGCCCGATCATAGTCACCGACGCGTCTGCATAAACGCGTCTTACAGCTCGAAAGACGATCATGGTTACCGACACGTCGGATACATTTCGACACTCAAATGCCGACGCCATGTTTCGCGTCAAATAGCTCTGGTTTAACAGATTATTTTTTTAAACAAAGAGGATTGTTTTTTCTCAAACCTGCCTTCGAATTATTCTTAAATTTTCTTAAGAGTTATTATTTTCCTCAAAATCAAACAAGTTTTCCAAAAGTGCACACATTTTGACAGATGTGACAATCAAAGCACGGGACTGAACTGAACTGAAAAGAACACGCGTCGATAACCATGATTGCAAAAATCTGTCGCGTCGATTCGGGTGTGTCGATGAAAAGTCGCAGACTTGTCGGTGACTATGATCTGGCCCCAGGTTCGGTATTTTACAGATCAAATAATGTTTACTACTAAGTAGTTACTAAGTAATGGCATTAAGTTTTTTTCTCTTTGCGTATTCTTAATATTTCGTTTCATGGTTTTTCTTAATTTTTCCATATCACAAAAAAAATTTTATATATGTATTTTGGATACTTTTAAGAAAATCTGAGATCTCATAACACAACATAAAGGTAGGTAGGTAGGTTAGAGTGGCAGTCTTTCGACCCACTTAGACCAATGAGGTCCATTGTGATACCAGATATATGTTTATTTCTCCTCTACTCGAACCAGTGTGAGCTTTTTATGAAGCCTAGGAGATTGTTGATGTTTACATCTTTCAATTCATTAGTATTTTCGAAGAAACACAACATAAAATAAACATAAAACAAACTTTTGTTTTTGAGTACGCCACAAGTATTTCTGATTATATTAATCAGTTTTAATTATTAAAAGCTTCCGTGAAAAAAATAATTAAAGATAAAACAGAAAAGACCACATCTAAAATTATCTTCACATAAGAAAACCACAAGCCTAAAGGAAATACTTGTGAGATAAGTTATTCTGTACATCAGCTGAAAAGGTTTCCTTATATGACAGTTCTCTTATTTTGTGAACATGTTGTAAATATCCACATCGGCAATGATACAAATATACATGTATTTATTATATAAATTACACTCTACATTCCATAAATATGCTTCAGGCTCAAGATGCCAACTTTTATTTTAAGTTAATTTTTCAACACTAACATACGAGCTTTTGGTAAATACTTTCATTAATTGGAAAATTTAGAAGCTATTTTACCGGATGCTGTATTTTCACATCGATCGTACTAAACACTTTTAATTTCCCTTGCCATGGAACATTTCTTATAAATATAAATAAATTTGATGAATTCTTGAAATAATTAAAAATGTATTAGACTTTGAAGGGAAATACATTTAAAAATTGAAATTATTTTCTCCAGGAAAAGGTGCTTTCATAAATTTTTCACCAAAATAAAAGTACCAAACTATTTTTCGCGTTGTAAAGTGCATTAAGGTCGTTAAAACCCGTGCAATTACCAGCTAGAATAGTAAGCTTCTGTTTTTCGCCGCGATTTTCGGATAATAACTTTAATATGATGGAAATAGAATTCAATACCCACAAACCTATGAAAGGCCAGACAGAAGCTGAGACACGCACCGAGAGAAATTTTATATTTCCCAATAACTCAGAAACCAAATCGGATCATGATCCCGATAAAACTTGGGTTATGAATTTTTATGAGAATTGATCTGGATATCTGATTGGATCATTAAAAAAACAGCTGATATAAAAGCAAAGGAAATGGGACACTCCCTTGTCAATAGAAGCGATACCTTGGTAGATCCACTTTATCTATTGTATCGCCTCTCACTCTAGTAGTCAGTGCATTCTCTTCACCGCACTCGCCGAAACCACTCCCATCTGCACTAGTGCAGCGTCACTTTGGTAAATAATTTCGAGTCAACTACTTGGATTGCTTAAACGCTTGATACTACCGGGATTTTGTCATTAAAATCATAGGATGTCGTTTTGAATATTTGTTATATAACTACTAAAGACAGTTTGGACTGAGCAATTATTTTTTCCAAAAAATCACACAAGGGTGGAAACGCTGAATTACTGGCTGATGCCAAACAAAGGACCCGATTTAATACGAGTATGTAGACGTTAATACACTATACAAAAAAAATTACAAAAGCTATAATTGCCAATCTGGCAATTATTGAAAACCCATATGGTGATATTCGTATCAAAATTCGAACAGTTCATATCAAAATTCCAGTTTGAAGTCAAACTTTCTAATTAGATTTTTTTCAAATTTTTTCGTATCGGATTTTTATGTATGGGAGTTTTATGTAGAATAATATTCTAAATAACTTTTGCTCTTGCAGTTTTTTGATATGATGCACCGTTTTTGAGGTATTCGCAAAAAACGTTTTCGTTCGTATGGACCCCCTAATGGTCCATTTTTGACCATTAACGAACTTAGCCTTGCATTTCATGAAAAATGAATCTCTTATAAATTTCAAGTCTCTAGCTCAGACGGATGGACAGGCGGACAGACGGACGGACGGACATGCAAAATTCAATTTTTTTTTCATCATTCTAAACACATTGGTGTAATTCATTTTTGTGTGTGATGACGGGATATTGGCGTTACAAACGGTAAAGCAGGGTTTATACACAGCAAGTAACTTGCGGCAAGTAAAGAGAGGCAAGTAGTTTGCTTCGTTTACACGTTTCAAGTAAATCATTTCAAGTAGGGTAAAGTCGGGTGATATGGCACTTTAGGTGATATGGCACCCTTTCAAATTCTCCCATTGGCAACACTAGAATCAAAATCATTCTCCAAGAACTTAGTTCAGTTTCTCCAATAAGGCCGAAGTGTGAAGACCGCGAAACAAAAGCTCTTTTCATTTTGTTTTTGTGTGACAGAACAGGAAAAAAAAGTTGAAATTTTAGACGAACTACTTTTTGTTGTTTTTTGAGTGGCTGAATTTTGGTAAGTACAGTTGGAGCAAGTTTACCGTTCACAAACCAAAACAAGCAGAATCTGATGTGTTTTCGTTTGTGTGTATGAAACAGACTTGATTGAGCGCGAGTTTTCAGTAAAATATGAAAATCATTGGCGATGTGTGAAAGGAGAAATGGCACCTTTTTTCTGAGGTGATATGGAACGGGTGCCAAACCCGAGAAAACAAAAGGCTCCAATCCTTACTTCCTCAGAAAACGTAACTAATCAAAAAAAAATCAATTACGAAAGAACGAGCGATGGTAGATGAAACCACATCTGAAGAAGAAAATATTGCATTACAAGACGACTCCGATAGGTTTGAAGATTTTGAGGAAAACATTTGCACTGGATGTGGTGAAGACTATGCTAAGACCACTAAACCCGACGAGTGGGTTAAATGCATTGTTTGCCATTTGTGGTCCCATGACTCATGCACATCATTTGTCAACACTTGCAACTCGTGTGGCAAAAAGGACTTAAAAAACAAGTAGGGTGCCATATCACCTAAGGTAGGGTGCCGTATCCCCTACACTTTTGGGGGATATGGTTTTTTCAATGAATTTATATTTTGTTAAAATTTTTGCTTTTTTAGGAGTGAAATCCTATTTATTTTTTATTTTTGTTTTACTAGTTGATTTTAAGAATAAAAACGTTTTTGTTTGAATCAAAAATCTCTTTTACTTTTTGGGTTATGCCGATTTAAAAAAAAGGGTGCCATATCATCCGACTTTACCCTAGAATAACAGCCGAAGGAAAACATAACTTAAAATTTTCTGAAAAAAAATATCACGACTCTTTTTTCTGGAAAAATTTGCGAATTTCGACCTAAAACTGTTTGTTGCCGACGAGTTTGTTATACCCGCGTCGTTTTTTCCTTAAAATGTTACGACGTTTTCTGGCAAAGCAGCAAATATAAAATGAACCGAAACACACACACATAAAACCACCTCTTGTGTACACGGTTCCATGTTCTTGTATTGGTTTTTACTTGCCATAAAAATAGAATGGCTTTCTATTATTTTCGAGAGAGCGGCAAGTATTCTCACACATATGCGAACGTCGCACACTAGATCAAATCGCGTGTATTTACGTCTACTTGCCGCAAGTTACTTGTCTCGTCTAAACCGAGCTTAAGGCAAATTTAATATACCCTTTTGTTTCACCATACGGGTATAAAAATAGTAAGGAGGGTGTAACACGCGTTTGATTTTTTGAATGAAAGCCAGCCGTTGAGCCTTTTCCTAGTTCCAAACTCTACTTTTGAAAAAAAGTCACATTAAAAAATACTTTAGCCAAAAAAAAGCGTTTTTTGAAAATCGCATCTCCAAATAGGAACGTGTAATTCATTTATAGGATCATTAGGATAGAAAATGTATACCAAATTCGGAATCCAAAAAAGTATAAAGATAATCCAAGAAATGTATTAGATTTTTATAGATTTAAAATTAAATAGTATGTAAACAATTTTTTTTGTTGGTTCCAGTTTTATTTCTATTATTTACTTTTATTTTATTTTTTATAAGTTTATGTTTGTGTTTTTATAATAAATTTTAATATTTAAGTTTTAGATTTAAAATACCGGCCCCAAAAACAAAATAAAATCCGCATAGAATTCAATTTTTGTGTCTGTACATTTGGACTTATCCCTTTTTATTGAAAGTACAAGAACTTTGCATAACAATTGGCAAAAAAAAATATTCTCGATGAATAAGCACCTCAATATAATACCACATTGTAAAATGTTTGAATATATCTATGATTTTTTTACAATTTAACTACATTCTCTTAACGGTTCCGAATTTTATACATTTACCTTATATTCCGAAACAAACCAAAATGTTCTTTCTGTAAAATAAAATCGCCCTTCGTAGAATTTTTAAATCCCAAAAAATTCAAACATAAGCTCAAAAAAACCATCATAAAAATCGAAGAGTAAAATTGCATTGCAAAAAATTATATAATTTTAACAAATGTAAAACATATTCACAACAATATGGTTTCAATAATAAAAAAATGTTATGTAAAATTGATGTCATTTAAATGGAAATTTAATCTTTCTAACCATAACAAGCAGATAAATATGCCATCAGGTATAATCAAAAATGCTTTACATAAGCTCTTTTGTTTTATATAATTGTATTTTCCATTAATAAAATCATTAAATATTTGATTTATTGATTTTAGATACTCCATAAGACAAATAATGTTTTTTATGTTGAAAAAAATTCCACAGTTTAAAATTAAACTTGCATACAAGATTTTTTTCGAAGCTCAATGTGTGCACAATAAACCGTCGAATTCTAAGAGTTTTTTATGAGAACTGTAAATCTATACTTATAATGCAGTTAAAGTGCATCACGATCACATTACAAGTAAAGAATTTAATTGAAATAACGGGATGGGTAACTTATTGTTTTTATTTCTGAACAATAGCTTTCTTGTTTTTTTTTCGCGTGTGTTGTTAAAATAGACATGGAGAATTCTACATTTTTTCACCTGAAGTGCATTATACCAAGTGCACGCACATCACATCCGTTTCTGACACATTTGATGAAAATTAATTTCGTACGTTTGTCAATAGCGCACGTTTACAGTCTTGACATGCATATAAAATTTCATTAAGGCAAGACTTATCATAAAATTTGCGATAAAAGTCATGTGAAGTTAAAAATTGTCCCAAAAATCTTACGCTAGCTTCACACCCTCACCGAATGCGGGCATATCAAAGTCACAGTTGACAGGTTGAGCATATTTTTATCAATTTAATTACGTTTCTTCGATTTATTCGTCCGTTTAAGATATGAAATATACAAGAAGTAAAATATATTGAATAATGGTTTTTTTTTTTTTTTTATTTTTTTTTTTTTGATAATGTACTAGAATTTGGACCCGGCTTCGCCTGGCTAAAAGTATGAATAGGGTAAAACTCAGGAGAATTAAATTCAGTTGGGTATAAATCAGACAGCCCAGAAGAGCAGTCCGTGTATATTTTCGGAAAATGGTTTTTCAAAAATTGAAAAATAAGGAAAATAAATTCTGTAGATAATCTAATGACGTACGGATCCCTTCAACGTGTTTATGGTTGACGATCAACAATTTTTTGTTTGACCGTCTGGATTTAACACAAGAGAAAGCAGAAATTTTCTTTTTTTCTTAAAAAAACGTATTTTAACAAATGTCACATATCGTCGTAAAATTGAAACACGATTTCTGATTAATCAAAAATAAATTTAAAAAAATGGTACCAAGAAACAAAAAACATTTTCAAAAAGCTGAAAACAACTGTAAAAATACTGTATCTCAAAGCCAAAATTAATTTTTATTAAAAATTTCACTGGACAAGTTTACCATGGAAAACTTTCTGGCATTTTTTTTTAAATTTAGGAAAAATAAGTTTTTTGATAAAAAAAAACGTCGGATTGAGATCAGGTTGCGCGAAAGTTATGTTTAAGAGACAATGTATATTAAAGTTGAAAACAGTTTGTCCGGGCGTCCCGATTTTGACGAATTTCAGGCCAATCAGCTCGGTAGTTTTCCCGCGAGTAACATAGAGAAAAAACTAAGCTTCCCATTACTCCCTCCACTTCCGAGTCTACTTTTCAATGGATCTATGTTGATGCTAAATCTCTGACGAACATTTAGCCAAATTTCATGCCAATCGGCTCGGTTAATTTCGAGAAAGTAGCACAGGAAAGGCTAAGCCTCCCCGGCGAAAATTTTTCGGTTAAGTACTTTCCACTCGGTTAGGTACTTTCCAAGTAAAATTTTAAAACAATCGGTTCAGCCGTTTTCATGTGAAAGAAGGACACACAGACAAATAAGTAGACGCCAACTCGTCTTTATATATTAGTATGATGATATTGAAGGGGGATCAATAAAATACTTTAGGTTATGCCACTGACTAGTCCTCACCACCTTCTTCCGCCGCACAGTGTGAATTTTTGCCATAAAAGTGGTCAACATTATGAAACTCGAGTTCTGATGGAGATAAATTCTTCAAGTATGGAGGTAATGTAGAATTTGGCATATAACCATTTTTCACAAAGTCGATTTAAACCAAATAAATTCGCAAAAATTCATTTTTTCACTTTAGTGATCACGAACTTTTTATGGGGACTTGTCAAACGAAAAATGCTCCCACAGATTTATATGGCGGGTTATGGTAATGATTTATGTACCAAAAGAAAGGGTTTTTACAGTAGTTTTAATTTCGAGAGGTCTGATGGTGGGCCGAGGTGGGCGAAAAACTGTAAGCTTACCCTAAGCTGGAAAATTGTTGAAAAATAAGATTTTTTTATATCAGTGTAATTTAGTAATCAGATGTTTAGGTACAAGAAAATTGTTTTCCATAAAACTTCATTAATTGGACATAGTTTAATAAAAAAAATAATTTAAGAGTAAGTCCTTTTATGATTTTTCATAGTCGGAATCAGTAAATTATTTTTGAGAAAAATGAATATTTCGAAGTATTTAAAAATTGCCTCACTTAAGGCACTTATAAAAGATACTTAAAAATAAATATATATTTTTTTATTGTTTTTTCTAGTTAGTTTAGACATTTATCTAACAGGAAAACATAAAAATATAAAATTCCGGGCTTGTCAAATTTTCATGAAAACCATAATTTTGGCCAAAATTTAGAGCAAATTCGACACTGTGCGCCGCCCCTCTCCAATTGAGTTTTTGGTGGCCTAAAGCATTTTATTTACTCCCGGAGCCTGCAAGTAACTTTTATTTTTTTGAGTCGAACTCCTGCCAATTTTTTAAATTATTCAACATATTCCGCTTGTTTTCTAGAACAGTGAAAGGACCAAATTTTTAAAACTTTGATCTATTTAATTCTTACAAAAAAAAATTTTGTTTATTTTTTTTTTCGGTGCTCCATATTGTTTGGGAATCATAATAAGTTTGAATTACAATAAACAATATTTTGTCTTGCCAATCTGTAATTGGCTTAACTCTAATTAGGTTTAACAAATCTATTTATTTAAAAATTTATGTTCTTCCAAGTTGTTGCTACATAGTCTCAAGTCGAATCAATTACAGCATAAATAAAACGTAACAGAAAAAAACATCATAATAAAAGAGAAAATGTTTAATGCATTCTGAATTTCTAATTGCTTTTCTTACACGTTGCCCGGAGAATTTAAATATTGATGAATTTTTTTGTTTCAATTTCTTAACATAATTTTGAAGAATACCACGTCTAGATATTCTCTATTCAAATGTAACAGCTTCATAAGATTTTTTTCTATGTATATTACATTGTTTATGTTTGTAATAAACACGAAAATATTACGAGACCTTGTTATCAAATATTCATGAGAGTATTTACCAGAAAAATTAATAAACTCTAATAGACTACATAATGTCAAACGGTTATTAGTTATCTTATCTTAACACGACTACTAGCATGTTTTTAGTGTTCGATTTGACTCGCATGGCGGCGTACAGTCGTTCTATAATCAACTAGCACCTTTACAGAAATGTCTCTAGGGTCCACCGCATTTAATCATCGTACATCTTGCTTACAGACCTAAAAAGATAAACGATGTTCGGCGACGTTTGCCCTAGGTTTAATAAGAAAATACATACATATTTAGGAAGAAAAGATAAACGTGTGTATGTTATGCGATAATATTTTTCCCAAAAAATATTATACTACAAAAGTAAAAGTGATAGCTATCTTTTGCAATTTCATCTTTTATATACACGACTTTTTATGTTTTTCTACTACTAACTGAAGCTCTAAATTACATAGACATACACTGAGACAAAATCACTTTTAATAAAGAGGCCGCTTTTATGGTTGGATTTGCCATCTAGAAATGAAAATTCAGGAAAATACTACAGTAGGAAAACCACACAATTTTTTTTTTGTTGGATTTCACCTTAACTGTGGTATATTTTCCATAATAATTTTCTTCTGTCTGACGAAATTTCATAACATTTTCAAATACATATCATTTATCTAATGATTAACCATTTGTGAGCTACGAATTTAAAACAAATCACTGATATTTTGAAAAGCAAGGGATTTTTTGAAAAATAAATAACTAAACAAGGGAATAAACAAGGGAAAGCAGCGCCCTTATTTTTCAATTCTTTTCCAACTCTTTTCCAAAGAAAGGGAACTTTGGAGGTTATTGGGGTTGCTAAATCCGATTATGACGTTAAGAATTCTGTAAGGATAACGGAAGGTATTGTAAAGTAAACGTTATTATCATTCTCTTCAAATTTTCCGGAAAAAATCTCATCTCGGGTTTTTGAGGGCGCTGAACACGATTTTGAAACCCAAAAGTCCCTAAGGATATTTCATAGACAAGGATAAATACTCGAAGACTAAACAGAAGAAAAGCTACAATTACCAGGGGCCGATCGTCAAATACTCTATATGATGACAGACAAAATATTTATTTAGAAAAATTCATTTGCATAATAGTGGTCCAATTGAGTTTTGATGTATGAGAAAGTTTTGTAAAATTTCATTCGACTTTTGTATCAGCAAAAAATCAAATCGATTCATCATTCAGGAGGAAACCCTCCTATAACACGGTAGATTGGGTCCTGGAAAATGCGGTGTTGTAACAAATCAGGTTATATGATACTCAGAGTCAGAACGAAAAGGTGGATTCACCTCCAAAAACTTCTAAAAAGCAAAAAAAAAATTAATTTTTACAAGGAACTTCCTTTTAATTAAAAATATTGGCGGTATAACACAAACCGAAAAGAAACAAAATGAACTATTTTCATTTGAATAACCTTAATTTAATATTCCTATAATATAATACGGGGAATGTCTGCCTGTCTGTCTGCCTGTCTGTCTGCCTGTCTGTCTGCACAAACGATTTCGAAAACCCGCCTAACGATTTTCACGCAACTTGGTGGTTAGGGATTTTCGGGGACAAGGAATCGATCTAGATAGGTCTCCCCTCTGAGAAAATTCCCCTCGATACCCCTCGATACCCCTCGCCTGGTATCTTCGAATTGGATGGTGCGATCTTGATGAAACTTTACAGTATCACTAAGGGGGCTAAGTGCTTTCGATTTTCCCACTACAAACCTGACTTTTCTCTCCCCTCGATACCCCTAGCCTGGTATCTTCGAATTGGGTGATCCGATCTTAATGAAACTTTACAGTATTACTAAGGGGGCTAAGGGCTTTCGATTTTTTCACTACAAACCTGAATTTTCCCTCCCCTCGATACCCCTCGCCTGGTATTTTCTAAAATAAGTAAATTTTCAATAATCTTTTATGGTATTTTTTCGATGCGCCGCAGGCGAAAGAACAAGTAACGCCTCAGGTGATTTTTTTTGGAAAAAATGAAGGAAAACACGATGAAGGGAGAAACTTATGAGGAAACTCCGTCACAGACAAACATTTTTGGTTTCAAGACTAAATCGAATAATGCCTAAATCCGGGACTGTTCCGGCGAATGTAAGGATAACGTGAACATCCTTTTTTCCATTTTTTCTCGGGAAAAATTGGCATTAATGGTTTTTAGGGGATTAAAGGTTCTATAAGGATGACGCGAATATCCTGTTTCCGAGTAAATTAATATCAAAGTGATTTTCTATATCGCTAATCCTGTATCTGACAGCAGAATTTGAAAATTCTAAACAGAAGGTCTGTAGTGATAACAAAAGTATCCTTTCTTTCATTTTTTTTCTAGAGGAAATTAGCAGAGGGGGTTTTTAGATCGGGAATTTCAAATCTCAGCAAATTAACTATAAAGATAAGGTGAATCTACTTTTTCTCCCAAAAAATCAGCAATAAGAGGATTTTGAGGTCTCCGAGCATGGCTCGGTCTTCCTGGTACTTTTCTTCTTAATCACCGATCAGTACAATCTGGCCACATTTTTTTTTACTTTGACATGTCGAAAAGTTTACTTTTAGATTTGCGCAAACGGCATATTTTTATTGAAAAAACTCGAATGAATTCAGGCCCGTATTGTGAATCTCCGAAGACCATGTTCGACTTTCACAAAAGGGATCACAAAAACGAACTTGGTTGAGTGGAAAAATTATTGCAGAATATAGGCCAGGATCCGCGAACACACAATTTGGAAAAAAATTACAGCAAATTTTGGTGTTGTTCTAGCACTTGACGATTATTTCTTACGATTATTGCATCTCGTATTCAAATTGAATGGCCGCGTCGAGGATTTATCGAGGATTTCCGCATCTGCGTTTCGTGTTAGAGCGAAACCGTGTTGTAGGAGGCCATGTTATACGAGATTTTCCGCAAATATTTAAACGCGTAAAAGCAAAACCATATTGCAGGGGACCGTACTATAAGACAGTTTTTGGCAATTCATTTTTTGGTCCGAAGATTATTTCTATGCGTTACAAATGTTAGAGTACCTAAACCTATTATACTCTATGCATGGTTTCACCATATACCTACAGTATTCGAAGCAAAAAACTCTCAAAAAAAACTACGCTCAGGTAATAGTTTTTAAGTTTTGAGGCTAATGGCGGAATTCACGAAATTTTTAGCGACCGTTAACTCGATTTAGTGAGCGAATTTCAAGCAGAAAGAGCCTCCTAACTCTATTTGGCGGTTGCTAACCCCTAATTTATTCACTAGGAGTTAAGCCGAGTTAGTGAGTTAAGGGAGTTAGCTAACGTTATTTTCCATGTTAAAGGTGAGTTAAGGGAGTTAAGGCGATTTAACTCCTAGTGAATAAATTGGCCGCTAAAGTTTTTGTGAAACCAGCAGTAAATGTTTGTTATTATTTTGTTAAACTTTTATACGAGTTTTTTATTTTTTTCCGGTTTCGATAAATAAATAAAATAATATAGAAAAAAAAGTTTCCGGGACGCAGCGAGATAATATGCCTAAACCAAGAATTGTCACGGCTAATCGCGGACGTATGGTCACCCTAGGCCAGTGATTCTTAACCTTTTTAAAGTCATGGAGCACTTTTGATCAGAAGAAAAATTCGCGGAGCACAAAAATTAAAGAGTCAAAAAACCAACAGACATAACTTTTATTAAACATTAAACTGATTATTACATAACAGTTAAAAATAACATCAATTAAAAAAATAAATAAAAAAATATTATATATTCGAATGAAATTTATTTGAGGCGAAAATCATTTAATGTGATACCTGAACTTGTCGGTTTTTTGCAGATTTCAGCGATATTAGGTCTAATATTTGATATAGCTACTCTCAATTATTCGTCTAAATTAGTAAAGTCTTGCGCGTTTCTTAGTGCAACTCAAATCACATGCAGTAGATGAGCCAACATTAAATTTCGGGTTTCAGAATTTCGCGGAGCACTTGCAACAAGCTCACGGACCACCAGTGCTCCGCGGAGCACCGGTTAAGAACCACTGTCCTGTGCCATCTAAGTAGTTTCAGTTCATACAAAATTATTTGTCAAAATGACGTTGCTTTAGTGTGGATGGAAGTAATTTTGGCAGGTTAGGTAAAGGCTCCTGGAGTGAGGGGCATTCGACTGACTGTTTTGTTTATTGTTCATACTCAAGTTTTGTTTGTCGACTGTTATGTTTATCGCTCATTAACCCCTAATTTATTCACTAGGAGTTAAGCCGAGTTAGTGAGTTAAGGGAGTTAGCTAGTGTTATTTTCCATGTAAAAGGTGAGTTAAGGGAGTTAAGGCGATTTAACTCCTAGTGAATAAATTGGCCGTAAGTGTCTTAATTAATTAAAAATTAATAAGTTAATAATTAGTTAAAAGGTCAAAATTGGCGTTTGGTACAAGATAAGAGACGATATGTCAACCAGTAACGTCACGGTAGACATAAATGCTGCTTGGGTAAGCTCATGAAATATATCCACAATTGAGGTTTTTTTTTAAGTGATAATTTAATGTAAAATAACTTTTTTCAGTGTAAGGGCAGTCCTTGATCTCATACTATTTTTCTCTCGTATGAAATTTAGGTTTTTTAAATTTTTCACTGAAGCAGTGGGGTTTTAAAGACATACACCTAGGAGTACGCGAGCATATTATGTATAAATGTACACACATAAATGTGTTTGAAACATGCCTTTACATTTTAGGGTGATTGGACATAGGAGCTTTTTTTGTACTAAATATTTCGCTCTGTATTTAGAGGGTGTTTTGTGAAACAGAATATTTTACAGCAGATCAAATCCTTATGTTCTTCGCCACATTTTTCGGCTGGTTTTCTCATTTTTTCTATTTACTTGAGAAAATTGAGCTTTGCAAGTAAATAAATCCCGAGTTACCCTCACATTCAAGATTGATTTATAAATATGGGCGAGCTGTGTCTTCATAAATATAATTTTTTGAAATATGCAATATAATTAGCAAATTTCATTTCAGACTTTATAAGCTTTAAGATATCTTTTTTATTTTATAATAGCCCATAAAGAAATAATCGGTATTATGGAATTTTCATTCATTATAATATGTGAAAGTAATTTTAAGTAATTGATGGTAATAATCAACGTCATAAAAGGGCCCCAGAAAGAATTAATGATTCTTCTATTACAATAAAAGATTTTAATTTTTGTTGGCTTTTTAAACTGGAAACCTTACGAAAAGTATTAGAATATTGCTCAAAAATTCTATTTAACTTTTGAACAAAAGAAATAGGCACGAAATAAATCGATTTGAGTATCCATAAACTACATTATATTCCTGTAGAAAATTATGAACATCGCTTAAAAAATTCTGAACATCGCATTCATGCATGCATGTTCAGTTTCAAAAGTTTTATTCGTCTATGTCGAAGTGTTTATTTTTATCATCTCGCTAAAAGCATCAAGATCTAAAATATTTTAACCAAATGCAACTTCAGTGAAATACAAACGTGTTTTTTTTAAAAAGAATTAAAGACATCAAAAGAATTAAAGATTTCTGTACACTTTTGCCTTTTATAGTAAATTGATATCTCTTATCGTTATTCAGATATTTTAGACTTTGTAAAAAAGGATTTAAATGTGGCTGAATGGGATATTGGTGAGAAATCCCGACAAAAATCGCAAATGTAAACTTAGGTTAAACTTTTGGTGATGCAGAAACTTATATTAAATTAAACAATGCCTACTCTTCCAAATTTTGTTCGAAAAATTGTGCAACATTTTCCATTGGAATACGAAATTTCGATATAAACATCCTTAGAGCAACAAGTAGTAAAGGGTCTTTCAACAAGGACATAACAATTTTGTATTTTAATAAAAACGCACCCTAAAACTTTTTTATGATCTGGCAATGCTAAAACGTCAGTCAAGGTTTACATTTTTATCATGGTGAAGTTCACGAACAAGCAACGTTTGGAAATTATTAAAACTTACTACCGAAATTCTGAGTCCGATGAAATCATAATGAAAATGATGAAATGAAATGATGAATGAAATGATGGTCCGGTCGAATGGCCACCTCGCTCATGCGATTTAACGCCGTTGGATTTCTTTTTATGGGGTTATGTTAAGTCGTTGGTTTATGCCAACAAGCCAACAACGTTAGAGAAGCTCAGGAACAATATCGAACGCGAAATTGCCAACGTTCCGGCCGATATGTGTGGAAGAGTAGTGGAAAATTGGCTCCAAAAGTCCAAAGAATCAATCAGCAAACGTGCTCGCGGTGGCCATATGAACGACATCGAATTTCATACTTAAATGTAACATGTCCACTACACCTGGAATTTTTTTCAGCCGATATCTCAATTATTCTGTGTTTTATTTAAATACAAAATTGGTATGTCCTTGTTGAAAGACCCGATGTATGTTAAGGAATTTTCTGATGACTGGATGAATCATAATTTTTGAGTTGGTGGTAAGAATTTGAAATATCAAACGGGGTTAAAGATTTTGTTCCATGCATTTTAGGAAACCCACAAACAACTAAATATAACTTTCTTTGTAAACTTCGAGAAAAAATTTGGAATTTCAAAATTTTGACGTAATTAGCGACCTCAAAAACTTCATAATGCCAATTATCTTGAGAAAATAATGAGAAATAAGATATTTGCGTCATCCCTACAAAACCTTTCGTTCGGAATTTTGAAATTCCCGGGTCGGATTCATGATCAGCAAACTCGAACCCCCCGAGGAAGATTTTGAAGCATTCCAAGATTTGTGCTAAAATCATTGTTTTAAAAACAACGAAGCCATCTATCCACCCCTGTTTACCCCATTTGGAGTGGAATTTTGCAAAAGGAGTGGAAGTTTTCAGTACGTAAAACCCCACCTCTGTGAATGCCTACGACTTGCTCCAGGAGTTTGGAATGGGTATGAGTCAATCAGTCAGTTAACTGAATCTTTTTATATATATGGATGACTACTCCAGGGCCTCTTCATCTTCCTCGGCCTCGTGCTAGTACTATCTATCTATGTGGGGTACATTTTGGTGGACCAAAAATTTCCTTGAATTTTGACTTCTCTAATGTTGCATACGGAAAAGAAATTCATTCAGGGATTCAATTGACATCAAGAGAGGGGGTTAACAGAGAGCGGGTTAACAGAGAGGGGGTTAACAGAGAGGGGAGGATTAGTGGACGAAAAATTTTCCGGGGGGATAACTTCTCTATCTGTGAAAACCGCATCCTAATCGGTTGAACACTTCAAAATTTATCAGGGAAGCGGTATCGAAGGAAGAGAGGGAGGTCGAAAACTAATTGCCGTATCCTTTATTTTACATGTAACTCTACCTGTGTGTAAAGTTTCATCGAAATGGGTTGGACCGTTTTCATATGATGTCGGAACAAACATACAGATAGACAAACTAAAATCTTAACAAGTTATTTTTGGCCTCAGTACGTAAAATACATCTACTGTATATCAAAATTTATAAGAATATGCAAAATTTAAAAAAATACCCTTCTTACAGTTTTATTATATGCATAGATAAACATTCATAATTAAACCATTGAAGCAAATATTTTTATTACTACGAATTAACAAATTCACCACAACTCTAATCAATAAAGTTAATAATGATGAATTGCAGTTATGAAACAAAAAGCAAAACATCAAAATTCCACCAACGAAAGATTATATGACGAAATAAATATCTGTTAATTTATATTAATATTGTTAAATATTCACACATAATTTATCCAATTCTTTTGTAACTCAAACATACGAGAAACCTTATATTTGTCAATTTTTCTTTGGAAATGCAAATTGCATCGCATAGCCTTGAAATTGGACAAGTTTTTGAATTCATTTTTTTGTCAGGAAATAAAGATGATAAATTTATTAAAAAACTATAGGGAACTTTTTTTGCGTTTTGAGCAAATACAGAAGAGTGCCTTTGATCTGCGATATTTAAAATATGTATATGCGGTGTTAACCAATGTTAACAAAGAATTATTTGGGAATCGAATTAAAACAACCGATTATATCTAAATTAGTTTGTAAATGTGTAAAAATGATAGAAATTATTTCTTTTAGATCAGTCGACAACAACCAAACATATTATTTAACTCTCTGAGTACGATGTAAAATGTATTTAAAAATAATTCTAATAAAATGTACAATTAATAATAAATTAAACAAACTGAAAACCTTGAAAAACCGTCGACTTAAAAAAAATGTTTTCAAAAAGAATAAAGTGGACTTTTTTTTAAAAAAAATGATTTGGCTTTTTAACATTTAATTGAATTTTAAGTTTTTCTGCCAGCAGTTTGTATTCGCTTTTTTTCATGTGATTTCCATCACCATCCGAAAATCGGACGAATGGCAAAAGCCAGGTTGAAATTGGTTCAGTGGACCAAAAGTTATGATTAAAAGACAAGCAAACGTCTAACCTCAGACGCGTATACCAATTAAGTAAAAATTAAATAAAAGAAAATGCTCAATACATATGTGCCTTTTTATACTCTAGATGAGAATCATATAGGACTATATTAGATTTAGTATACCATTTGTAACGCATCAAACCAATCGTCGGACAAAAAAATGAACTAAACCAGGATATTTGCGATGACAAAAGATTTTGATTTCCGCATGTTCGTCCGCCTGTCCGTCCGTCTGCCTGTCCGTCCGTGAACACCATTCTTTCAAAAACAGACCATTCGTTCCCCCCTCCTTAATAGGAATGAAACAGTTTTTGTTTTTGAAATTTCCTCAAAAACGGTGAGTCATATTGAAAAACCTATGAAGGTAAAACAATTTTATAGAATTTTACATACTTTAATAGGATTTCCCATAACTCATCCATACATCAAAATCTTTCCTCTTTCCTCTTTGCTCTTTCCCCTTTCCTCTTTCCTCTTTCCTCTTTCCTCTTTCCTCTTTCCACTTTCCACTTTCCACTTTCCTCTTTCCTCTTTCCTCTTTCCTCTTTCCTCTTTCCTCTTTCCTCTTTCCTCTTTCCTCTTTCCTCTTTCCTCTTTCCTCTTTCCTCTTTCCTCTTTCCTCTTTCCTCTTTCCTCTTTCCTCTTTCCTCTTTCCTCTTTCCTCTTTCCTCTTTCCTCTTTCCTCTTTCCTCTTTCCTCTTTCCTCTTTCCTCTTTCCTCTTTCCTCTTTCCTCTTTCCTCTTTCCTCTTTCCTCTTTCCTCTTTCCTCTTTCCTCTTTCCTCTTTCCTCTTTCCTCTTTCCTCTTTCCTCTTTCCTCTTTCCTCTTTCCTCTTTCCTCTTTCCTCTTTCCTCTTTCCTCTTTCCTCTTTCCTCTTTCCTCTTTCCTCTTTCCTCTTTCCTCTTTCCTCTTTCCTCTTTCCTCTTTCCTCTTTCCTCTTTCCTCTTTCCTCTTTCCTCTTTCCTCTTTCCTCTTTCCTCTTTCCTCTTTCCTCTTTCCTCTTTCCTCTTTCCTCTTTCCTCTTTCCTCTTTCCTCTTTCCTCTTTCCTCTTTCCTCTTTCCTCTTTCCTCTTTCCTCTTTCCTCTTTCCTCTTTCCTCTTTCCTCTTTCCTCTTTCCTCTTTCCTCTTTCCTCTTTCCTCTTTCCTCTTTCCTCTTTCCTCTTTCCTCTTTCCTCTTTCCTCTTTCCTCTTTCCTCTTTCCTCTTTCCTCTTTCCTCTTTCCTCTTTCCTCTTTCCTCTTTCCTCTTTCCTCTTTCCTCTTTCCTCTTTCCTCTTTCCTCTTTCCTCTTTCCTCTTTCCTCTTTCCTCTTTCCTCTTTCCTCTTTCCTCTTTCCTCTTTCCTCTTTCCTCTTTCCTCTTTCCTCTTTCCTCTTTCCTCTTTCCTCTTTCCTCTTTCCTCTTTCCTCTTTCCTCTTTCCTCTTTCCTCTTTCCTCTTTCCTCTTTCCTCTTTCCTCTTTCCTCTTTCCTCTTTCCTCTTTCCTCTTTCCTCTTTCCTCTTTCCTCTTTCCTCTTTCCTCTTTCCTCTTTCCTCTTTCCTCTTTCCTCTTTCCTCTTTCCTCTTTCCTCTTTCCTCTTTCCTCTTTCCTCTTTCCTCTTTCCTCTTTCCTCTTTCCTCTTTCCTCTTTCCTCTTTCCTCTTTCCTCTTTCCTCTTTCCTCTTTCCTCTTTCCTCTTTCCTCTTTCCTCTTTCCTCTTTCCTCTTTCCTCTTTCCTCTTTCCTCTTTCCTCTTTCATCTTTCCTCTTTCCTTTTTCCTCTTTCCTCTTTCCTCTTTCCTCTTTCCTCTTTCCTCTTTCCTCTTTCCTCTCTCCTCTTTCCTCTTTCCTCTTTCCTCTTTCCTCTTTCCTCTTTCCTCTTTCCTCTTTCCTCTTTCTTCTTTCCACAATGTAAATGAAATACTTTTTCCGAAAACGGTGCATCGTATCGAAAAATTTATAAAGACGAAATTTATTTAAAATATGATTTTACATAAACGTTCCATACATCAAAATACAATCGGGCCACCCCTTCTTTTCTCTCCCACACAAGTGGAAAACTGACTTTAGGGGGTTTTCGGGTCGCTGGTCACGAATCTGGTGTTGGAATTTCAAAATTCGAAACGGGAGATCTTGAAAGCATAAACTTTTTTTTCAAAAGTTTTTAAGTGGTTTCTTTGTTTTTTGGTGCAAAAAAAACTTCTGCAAGAAACTTTAACACGGCAACGGCGGGTATGCTAGTTTCTCTATATAAGTAAACTTGAAATTAACTCCTCTATTTGTGAATTATACTGTAAGTAATTTTTTTATTGAAACTATTTTTCTTTGTAAGGTAAAGTTTGTAAAAAAAAACTTACAAATATCTAAAACATGTATGTATACCTACTTCAAAAAAATGATCATTCTTTGGGAAATTTTAAAACTGAAAAGTTTGAAATAAAAAATAAATAAAAAAATTAAGACCCGATTACGATAACAAAAAATCCCACCAGGGTAACGGAAAAGTAGAAAACATGGTGATTTCAGTAAACGGCGAACACTTGTAGCAAAATTCCACAAACTTTTAAGATTTTTTTAAATTTATTCCAATCGAATTTTGATGTATGGAAGATTTATGTAGAATTATATCCTAAATAACTTTTGTTTTTGCACTTTTTTGATAAGATGCACCGTTTTTGAGATATTCGCAAGAAACGTTTTCGTTTGTATGAGAGGTACCCCCCCTAATGGTCCATTTTTGCCCATTAACGAACTTAGCCTCGCATTTTACGAAAAACGGATCTGCGCAAAATTTCAATTCTCTAGCTTAATCCGTGCGCCCGCAATCCACGCCACAGACGGACAGACAGACGGACAGACAGACGGACAGACAGACAGACAGACGGACAGACGGACAGACAGACGGACAGACAGACGGACGGACATGCAGAAATTAATTATTTTTATCATTCTAAACACACTGGTGTAATTCATTTTTGTGTGTGATGACGGGATCTTGGCGTTACAAACGGTAAAGCAAATCTATTATACCCTTTGGTTTCACCATACGGGTATAAACAGTGCGTTATTAAGACTGCAAAGAATTTGTTTGAAACTTTTATTGGTGAAGGAAAAAAATATTGTTTAATAACCGTAGTCGAAGACCGTGGCTGAATTTCGTAACTCTCAATACGACAATTTCACGAAAACTCTCTTAACTGGTACATATTCTATATAAATTAGTATTTTGGTTCGAGAAAAGTAATTTCCATAGACTTTTATAGGTCTTCGAGTACGGTGATTATGCAATACTCTTTTCTTTCTCTATTAAAAGTTTAAAGCAAATCCTTTATATTCCCAATACTGCACTTATTTTCCACTTTTCTGTTACCCTAGTGTGATTTTTAAAAGCTTTTATTTAGCTCGCTATCTTGTCTGTCTGTCTGTCTGCCTGTCTGTCTGTTTGTCGGGGTCAAATCTTGCAACCCAATTTTGACCCACTTCCACTTGTCCGATTGACTTGAAATTTTGCACACTTATATAAGTCCGATGACAATACAATATTTTCACTACTTCGTCCTTGTAAGGATAACGGAAGATCCTGTAAGGATAACGTGATTATCCTTTTCTCCAAATTTTCCGGAAAAAAATCTATTCTGGGGGTTTTTGGGGTCGCTGAATCCGAATCTGTCATTAAAAAGTCAGTAAGGATAACGGAAGGTCCTGTAAGGATAACGTGATTATCCTTTTCTCCAAATTTTCCGGAAAAAAATCTATTCTGGGGGTTTTTGGGGTCGCTGAATCCGAATCTGTCATTGAAAAGTCACTAAGGATAACGGAAGGTCCTGTAAGGATAACGTGATTATCCTTTTCTCCAAATTTTCCGGAAAAAAATCTATTCTGGGGGTTTTTGGGGTCGCTGAATCCGAATCTGTTATTGAAAAGTCAGTAAGTATAACGGAAGGTCCTGTAAGGATAACGTGATTATCCTTTTCTCCAAATTTTCCGGAAAAAAATCTATTCTGGGGGTTTTTGGGGTCGCTGAATCCGAATCTGTCATTGAAAAGTCAGTAAGGATAACGGAAGGTCCTGTAAGGATAACGTGATTATCCTTTTCTCCAAATTTTCCGGAAAAAAATCTATTCTGGGAGTTTTTGGGGTCGCTGAATCCGAATCTGTCATTAAAAAGTCTGTAAGGATAACGGAAGGTTTTGTAAGGATAACGTGAGTATCCCTTTCTCCAAATTTTCCGGAAAAAATCTATTCTGGGGGTTTTTGGGGTCGCTGAATACGATTCTCAAGTTAAAAAGCCTGTAAGGACATCTCAAATGTAAGGATATATTCGAAGACTAAAAAGAACAAAATAAAAAAAATAAAAAAAAAAATTTTTAAAAAAAGCTTTTATTAGAAAAGAATGCACTAAAAAGAAAAAAATAATTTTCTGGACGCTGTGTATCACAAATATAAAAGCTTTTAAAAAGCGAGATAAAGCATAAAACAATAAAATAAAAATTTATCTCGCTTTTAAAAAGCTTTTATATTTGTGATACACAGCGTCCAGAAAATTATTTTTTTCTTTTTAGTGCATTCTTTTCTAATAAAAGCTTTTTTTAAAAAAATTTTTTTTTATTTTTTTTTTAAGAATTTTCTAAACTGTTTTCTATTTAATTTCAGTCGTAAGATTACATTGTCATCTACCAGCTATCTAGTAGTTCCTACTTCTACCTAGTAATCTGATTTATACCCTACTTAGTTGGTGGTTTTTTTATTATTTTTAAAACTAAAATCCCACTAGGGTAATGTAATCGGTAACGTATTCTCGTAATTAGATTTTTTCATTGAAATTTTTTCCACTTCTACAATCGTATTGATTTATTCCTGTCGACTCCTCAGATAATCCAAAAACAAAGCAAGTTGAATCACATGTTAGTTGAATTGATAGTTGATATGTTACTATTCTATGAGATTTAACGTCCTGAAAACTATGCTTAAAGCATAAATTGTTCTCGAATGCTGGTTTTAATTTAAAAAAAAACTTCTTTAAATGTTTTTCAATTCTGTATTTCTCCATGACTAATTTTGAAAATGTTTCTACAACTAACGCCGCTCAATATTCCTACAAATTAATTTTTCACCAAATATTCAAACTTTTCATGTGGAAGCAACGGGAATTAAAGGCATAATAAAGTTATCGCATTTAAACATGTGGAACGAAACAAATTTTTTATGGAAAATTCAAAAGGTTTTTTTTCTATTTTTTTATACATTTTTTCATATAAAGTTTGATTACCACATGAGCGAAATTTTATCTTCAGTTATTTACAGTCATTGAATTTGAAAAGAACTTTCAGTACATTTATTGATCAAACCATTGAAATATGTTCTTGCTGTTAAAGCTCTTATCGCGAAATGTGTGATATTAGAAAAATAGGATTTTAAAAATGGTCTTCCAAAAAATCAAAATCTTTAAAATAGATAAAATTGCTTATTCCAATTTCATATGTATTATTATTCAAAGAGAAAAAAAATATTCAAAGAATAAAAAAAATCCGACAATTAGGTGGGTACTATGAATGATATGCCTTTTGTATGTAGCTCTGAGATTTTTTTGCTAATTTTCTGTATAATTTTTTTTTCTTCCAAATTACAGATTTAAGACTATATTTTCTAAAAAAAACATGTCTAAGAAAATCTATGGCTAATCATGGATTTTTTTGTTAACCCATTCGGTATTTTTATTTTAAAAACTTGAACTAAACTACCTCCTAGATTCCTCCACCATTCATAAATCAAAAATTCCCTAAAAATCAAAAACCAAAACCACTAATCACTAATAATAATAAAAATAATAATAACAAAAACAACATTGAAAAATACAAAATCCTTAATAATTATACAAAAACTAGCTTGAAAGAACCCGGCGTTGCCCGGGTAGTAATAAATTTTTGAATATGAAAAAATCCTTTTTTTTCAAAAGTATTTTGATGTATAGAAAAATTATGCAGTAATTATATTTCAAACAATTTTTTGTTCATAATTCTTTTGGTTTAACGCACTGTTTTCAAGAAAATTGCAAATATTTTGTCCATCTGCTTGGGAGAAAGGGAATAGAGCGAATTCCCTTATTGCCAGACACTTAAGATTTTTGCATTTATGTTGTAACATATGTTGAACAACCATAAAATAGTTTCAGAGATAGCTGAGAAGGGGATTGGTCGAAAATTTACCCTGACAGATATCCAACATTAAAAATTGTATAAAAATCTGTTCTGTAGTTTAGTAGATAGCAGGAGAGGGGGCTCGCACCATGTAGAGCGGAGTAGTTTGAGTGGATGAAAATTTATTTTATGATTGACCTGCCCAACACTGAAAACCGTATTCAAATCCCTTCAGTGGTTCAGAAGATAACAGGCGAGGGGGTGAAAGGGGAGCCGATACCGCGACCACACCTAACTATAAACCGTGGTCATGATACATAGTAAAGGGTGGTTAAATTTTAAGGGCCGATGTTGAATGTGAACCCCACCTAAACGTCAAGTTTTTTTCTGCATTTCATTTGACATTTCTCAATTTCGATACACAATCGAGCAACGCGTTAAAGTTATTCAGGCTTCCCAACTAACAAACTCTCCAGACCAAAACTCTTACGAATTTTGAAATCTTCTCATTAAACTTTCTTAACACACTGGATACTCTCATAACATAGTTCTTGTAATGACACTCTAATTTTTTCTGATAGCGTTCTTTTTATAAGAGTATGACGCTACTAGAGCTACTGAATCTTTTACGCTTATAGCAAGGCAATTTTTGAACTCTTGTAGCGAGCCTTTAAAAACTTATGTTCTCATTGTATATTTTTTATAAAGTTTTAACACTTAAAGAGTTTAAATCTTAAATAAAAATGTTATGAGCAGTTAAATCGTATGATTCTCATAAAAACGCGCTTGTAAAAGTTTAAGTATAAAAATACTTGTTAAAATGCTCATATGAGACATAAAAGAGTTAAACTCGCATAACGCGAGCTTATGTTCTTATTAGTAGAATTTTATTCTTAAAATAAATCTTCGTCAACAAGCGCCATATTTTTCCTTGATCTTTTTTAACAGTAAAACTTTGAAATTTCAAAAACAGCTTATATATGTAAATTAGGACCTAAAAACACTGCAAAAAGCTATTTTCTTTAAAAACAAAAACGCATTAAAACAATTGAAACAGTTTGATCAATTATATTAAACATTTAATTTTTCCATATTATATTTCCGATTTATAATATATCTCATTTTTTCGATTTTTTCGAGGGGTTCCGCCTTTTTTCGAAGTAAAATATGTTATATTATCAGTAAAACTGCATTCCCCATATAATTTTTGTCTATAATATATCCGAAAAAATAGAATTTAAAATCTATGTCATATGAAATTCTAATACAATATTATCATACGCAAACGTAGACATGACTCGGATCCGAAAATAAATAAACACTTCAAAAATAACTTTCACTCTTTAAAAAATTACTTTAACTCTTCAAAAATAAAACCGGCTAGATATTTTTATATACTCTTCTCTTTTTAAAGTACTTGTTATGAAAGTTTTATGAGAATATCAATAAACTCTCATTAGAATTCAAATAGTGTTCTTGTGAGACTTTCGTGACTCTTACAAAAAGAACTGATGTCTTGTCATAAGATAAAAAAAAGTTCTCATAAGTGCGCCATTTAAGCCTCATGAGCCACTCATAAAACAGTTGTAGCATTCTACAAGGGTGAAATAGCTCTGTATGAAAACTCTCAAAAGACTCTAGTAGAGTCTTATGAGACGAAAATTGTTAGTTGGGTTATTATGAAAATGGGCGTTCAAACAAAAATGCATTTCGAGCACTTCGTGGTTTTCTTGATCAGCCCATTTTCATCTCAGTGGCTTCGTCAATAAGCAGAACAGCCGCATTTGGGCGAATGATAATCCAAGAGTGATTGTCGAAAAACCAATGCACCCACAAAGAGTGACTGTTTGGTGCGGTTTATGGGCTGGCGGCATCATCGGGCCGTAGTGCTCGAAACGCATTTTTGTTTGAACGCCCATTTTCATAATAAGCCTGAATAACTTTAACGCGTTGCTCGATTGTGTATCTTTCCATGGTTCAAATTGAGTTAGTCTGAAATTGAGAAATGTCAAATGAAATGCAGAAAAAAACTTGACGTTTAGGTGTGGTTCACATTCAACATCGGCCCTTAAAATTTAACCACCCTTTATATGTTGGTGCAGTAGTTCTTGAGTTTATACGGTACTCCATCTCACAAATCAAAAAAAATTATAACTAACTCACAAATAAAAAACAAACGCTTCCGCAGTTTGTTGCTGCACTCCAGATTGGGGACCTCCACACTATATGAGAATCATATTGAAGTATATTAGATTTAGTTGTAACGTATCAAACCAATCGCTGGACACAAAAATAAACTACACCAGGGTGTTTGAGATGACAAAAGATTTCGATTTTAGCATGTCCGACCGTCTGTCTATCTGTCGTCTGTCCGTCTATATATCCGTGAATATCATAACTTTCGGAAGGATTGAGCTAGAGATTTGAAATATTTACAGTTGCGTTTCTCGTAAATGGCAATGCTAAGTTCTAGAACTGGCAAAATCGGACCATTCCTTTCTCCATATAAATGAGACTTTTTTCGCAATTTTCTCAAAAAAGGTGAATCGGATTGAAAAATGTATAAAGCTAAAATGTCTTTTGAATATGATTTTACATAACTTATCTATATATCAAAATTTAGTTAGACTACCTCTTTCCCCTCCCCGATACAAATTGAATACTTTTTCTTTATTTTCTCGAAAACTGTGCATCGTATCGAAAAGTTTATAAAGACGAAATTTGTTTAGAACATGATTTTATACAACTTATCTATTCAGTTGGACCACTCCTACCTCCCTCTCCCATACAAATAGATTTATTTTAAATAAACGAATTGGTTGGTGACAAAATACATTATTTAAATTCGTTCTCCACAAAATGAATAATGACAACACCAATCCATTTAATTTTACTTGGTCACTGAGTAAATACCTTGATTCACTTCGTTCATCACAAAATAAAATACTTTCGACGATTTAAAAGTGGGAAAAACAGCGATAATTTGCGCACTATATGGACAAACAACCGCTTCGCATCGATCATCAATGAGGAAAGAGCGAATTATTTCTCAGCTGTCAAATGTGAGTCTGAGAGCGTAACACCATCTGTTGGCGATAAATTTATCGTGAAGGACAAAATTATCCGTTTTTCAGTTCCAAATACAATTTTTTCTCCTTCCATACCATAATCTCATACAATATGCAAATTTCAATTTTTCCGATATTCCTGCTTTTCCCCAAAATTTTTCTCGACTTTTCCAATAAAACGAAAAAAGATTCGAGATTTTTGATTTGGAATTACTGAAAGTGCAAACCAGAAAACCGCTCCCCTGAAAGTATGCAATTTCGGTTTTCCAAGATTTTCCAACTTTTCCGGTAGAAATTTCCAATTTTCGGCTCCGTTGTGTTTTTATATGTTGCAATACGAATCCAACAAAAAAAACCCCATGCAAATCGGATTATATTCAGCCGAGTTATGGATAGTCAAACGGACCACGATTCATTTTTATATATAAAGATGTATGTGAGAAGACTCACAAACATCTGAAAAGAACATTGAAAACATACAACCCAACAGTAGGAATGGCATATAAATGTTTGAGAACTGCCAAAAAGTTATTTAACAGGCAAAAAGAAAAAATGAGGAAATTGGATAAAACCATAAAAGATATTTTTATTAGGGAGTGGGACGAAATTTAATTTTTTAATTTTTTATTTTATGATTTTTAGTTTATGATTTTTGATTTTTGATTGTGTTTCAATTTACTATTATTATGATACATAGATTTTTATTTTTATTGAAAATATTATAAAAAATGTTATCATCACATGAGTTTTATTAATCTCTCAATTTTAAATTCAATACTTAAAAATTATATTATCATTTATATAATTTTTACATTTTTCTATAAATAAATTACGTTAAAAATTTTTTGGGGTATTTTTAGATTAAAAATTATTTGGGGTAATTTTGAATTTAAAATAACAATTAGTGATCCAAACCAAAAAATAACAATGTGGCATCTCGCATTGTAACAGGTTCATCATTATTAACAGGATCCTCGGAGTTTGTGGGAAATAGTATTCAGTGGAAAATTATTATAATTTAAAGTTAAAAAGTAAGTGGTAAACTGGTTTTTGGTAATTTAGAGCATTTTTCGAGCAATTTTGTGATCTGCCTAATGTAGTCAGATTTGAGTTGCTCTTTTGAGGTTAAGGCTAACAAAATCGTGTGGAATCGTAAATGGAAGATATTTATGATTTTGATTTCTTGGATTCTTCTTCATCTAGTGAAGAAGAATTTCATTTGGTCAGAAATATATTAGTGCAGTGTCAACTTAAGGGGAATATATCAAAATTAATTTTAATTTGTTTTATGCTTCTTCTTGTTCTTTGAGAAATGCTCGACTCCCAAGCAGAGGTGCTCGAAATCTACTCGAGATCTGCTCGAAATACCTTGCTCTAAACTGGGGTAGAGCGTGCTCTGAATCTGCCCTGAATCTGCCAGTCGAAAACGTCATTAGTTCATGCAAGTATTAAAAAACTAATAAAACTAATAAAGGTGAAAGGTTTTTTTGTTTTTCAGGTTGTGAAAATGTGTTTAAATGTGTTGAGAATAGTTTTGAGTGTAATATCCTTTTCTTTTTATTTTTATTTTTATTTTTATTTTTATTTTTATTTTTATTTTTATTTTTATTTTTATTTTTATTTTTATTTTTATTTTTATTTTTATTTTTATTTTTATTTTTATTTTTATTTTTATTTTTATCATAATACTTTATGATATCTTATTTTTAAAATTCTTTACGAATAATTTAATTAAGTGAGCTGATGAAGGATCAGTGGCGTGATCCGAAACATGTCCTTGCTGCCACCAATAAGACTTTTACGGTCAGTTTATGTTTCCTCAAACCTTTTAATGTGAAAATACTTCATGAAAAATACAAAAATTTTTTGGTTGGAGTGGCATTATGATTGTTTTTCAATCAAATGCCACTGTAGACATTTTTTTCTTTTGCGTGTGTTCGTTTCAGATGTTTGTGAGTCTTCTCACATACATTTTTGTATAATTATTAAGGATTTTGTATTTTTCAATGTTGTTTTTGTTATTATTATTTTTATTATTATTAGTGATTAGTGGTTTTGGTTTTTGATTTTTAGGGAATTTTTGATTTATGAATGGTGGAGGAATCTAGGAGGTAGTTTAGTTCAAGTTTTTAAAATAAATGAATGATATGCCTTTTGTATGTAGCTCTGAGATTTTTTTGCTAATTTTCTGTATAATTTTTTTTTCTTCCAAATTACAGATTTAAGACTATATTTTCTAAAAAAAAACATGTCTAAGAAAATCTATGGCTAATCATGGATTTTTTTGTTAACCCATTCGGTATTTTGATGCCATATGGCATCATGCTAAAAAATTTGAATTGTCTTATTATTTATTTATTTTCAACACTCTATTCTCATTCAGTGCACCTTTAAGTGCATTTGTGACCTAATTTTGATTTTTTGAGTAAAAAGCTGGACTACAGTGGACGTATTTGTAAAAAATAAAAAATAAAATTTTTTTTTTTTGTTTTAAATGAATACTAATAGCTTAAACATCATTAATTTGTATAGAGAGATTCTTTAACCCCCATAGAAAAAAACATGTACCGAACGGGTTAAGATTGCACAAAATTATGCACAAGTGATTTCAGAGAATAAGAAAACTTTAATATCAAATACGCCCCATGAGCACAGTTTTTTTTTTTTTAAATCCATTTGGGTGGGATTTTGATGTATAGAACGGTTATGTAAAATCATATTTTAAATACATTTCGTCTTTATACATTTTTCGATACGATTCACCGTTTTCGAGAAAATTCCAAAGAACTGTTTCGTTTGTATGGGGGAGGAGGAAAGCAATAGTCCAGTAAACGTAACTGTCCAAGTGCCTAGCTCTTCGAATGTTATGGTGTTAATGGACGGGCGAACAGACGTACATGCGGAAATCAAAAACTTTCGGTGCGCTTCAAATAGTATACTAAATCTAATATATTTCTAATATAGTGTAAAAAAGAATGAAAGTATGTTACAATTTAGTAGTCCGAGATGACCTTTTATAAAATAAACTTTATTTAAGGATGCCAAGTTAAGGACTTCGGTGGAGAACGTAAATCACTTTCTTTTTGCTACAAAGTTTGAAGCAAAAGCACGAAATTTGCCACAGCCCACTCAAAACGTAAGTCGCAGTGAGTAAACGCTGAACTAATGGACGTCGTGGTATCAAAATTTTAATGACTTAATCGACATTAGTTTATTTATTGACAGTATTTTACAAGATTCGGAATTTTAAATCCGTGAAACAAATTTCAGAATACATGCACTCTAAAATTTGTATCCACATCAAAATTTACGCTACACCAAAACTCAAGCGCACAATATTTATTGATTTGATTTCCTAAAATAAATAAATAAAAAAAACTAGAGTTACTTAACAAATATAATGATCTGAAATTATCATTTCATCGAAACATATACATTTATGCAAAACTCCATCTTCATGACACGAATTTCACATAATCATTAGCCAATTTCACATAATCATTAGAAATACTACACTCCATATAAGTTCAACATTATATAAAAACATTTATTGATTTTCTAGCCAAGCATTACTATGATATTAAGTAATTTTTTCGAAAGCCTGTAATAAAAACACCCAGAACTTTGTAATTATTTTGATTTGACCATTCCTCATTTTATACAGGCCAGTGAATACTTTTAAGGATCAAAGCTGTAACATAAAAACGCTATCCACAAGAGTATTGTTGGAGTTTTCTTGTTCAGGAAGTTCAGATCCTTGGAAACTTTTCCATTTCCCACCTTTTCATATATGAAAACAATACTGTTTTCATATAAAATAAAGAATTTCTTTATTCCTAGAATGGAATTCCAGCACGCAACTTTTTTGTTCGCAATTTTTATGTGAAATACACCACAAAGCCCAGAGGTCAATAAATTAGATACGCCCAAAAGAAATACATCTATTTCATCTAGTTTTCAATAAACCGTGAAAGAGGTCACCTTCAGCTAGTATAATGGTACGTATACCTTTTTCTCCAAGTCATTATGCCCCGCATATCGAACCAAAATAGGTTCGACATTTACCATAAATCCGAGGGCCCAAATCACTTTCAACGTGAATGCAATTTACTGTATCTTTTAGTTCGTTGGGTGCTGAAATCAATTGATTTCATTTCGATCAGTAGTTTCGTATAAAAATTCAAGAAAACCGAAAGCAAAAAACGCCCTTTGCATTTGATGACCTTTATTTTGGTCGTGTCCAACAATGGTAATCATTTCATAATACAATTTCATTGATTGCGTATTCGGCGATTACCTCTCAGACGTGTCGTCGGTCTATCAACGTCCACAGATATGTAGGTATAGTGACCGGTTGTATAGTTGCCAAAACTTTGAACTCACGTCAAGCTGAATCCAATTTACTCCGCGGACCGGTTAAGTAATTTGCAATCAATAAATTTGCACTGTGGACGCAAATCACTAGTGGTCCAAACCTCTTCATATGCCGACAAAATATTCACAACATATGAAGTCTCTCATATGGCGCAGAGATTTCTTATGACGTTGTTTGACTTATTTGTACCATAGATGATAAAATCAAAATATTCTTATGTGTTTAGAACTGTACAAAATTTTAAACCAATAATTTGAAAAAAAGACAAATGACCAAAAAAGTGATTATTTTTGAGTTAAAAACTATTACTAGGTACAACATAAAAAAAATCAAACTAATACTGAATCCAAGTAACCAAATAGGGCGTAAAGTGGTCGTCGCGACCATAAATATTCGATGTTAAAGTCGCCTCGACCACTTTACGCCCTATTTGGTTACTTGGGATTAATTCCAATCAGAAAAAAAATATGGAAAGGACCAATTGTAAGTACTCTTTTAAAAAAAACACGATAAATAAAAAAATAAATAAAAAAATTTAACAAAAAAATAAAAAAATCTGATGTGAATAGCACATGACATTCTTATACAAAATCTACCTTGCACAATTTACGAGTACACTATTACCTGACGAAAAAAAATTTAGTTTATATAGAAATACGAATTTTCATTTTACACAATCTGAAATATCTCGATAATGGTAAGAGATATCGATTTACGGCAAAAGGCAAATTTGTAGAGAATTTTAATATCTTTAGTTCTTCATTTAACTACTTTTACGGTTAATTTGCAAGCAATTAGCAAAAATCTATTCTTTACATTTTAATGAAAATATCGTAATATCGGTAAAGAGGAAATTGTGGAGAATGCAATTTTTATTAATTTATCTCATACATACAACCAGCAAAAATTCGTTTTTTTTTTCGAGGTAATCGCTAAAAACTGATTTTTTAAAATCACGATATATCTCAATAACGGCTTAAGATACGCAATTCAAGTAAAAGACAAAAATATAGGAAATTTTTTTGTCTCCAACTCCTGTCATAATTAAGACTACTAAAAAATCGTAGATTCGGATTAAATGCAATAAACCAAACTGCGATTTTTAAAAAACCGCAATTTTCATTACTTCCGGTTAACGAATTTTCAGCAAAAGTTGATATGATCGTCCTATTCCAGGACCAATATATACTAATAAAATTTCATGGCTCTAGCTTTAGTCAGAACTAATCAGAACTAAATTTAATCATAATGGGAAGGGAGATCTTATGATATTTTTTATTATTTTTTGGTGTGAATTTTGCCATGAAGTTGAAATACCGTAAACCCATTTTCTATAACACAACACAAAACTTTCGCGAATCTCGACGACTGTGACGCGAATTTATATCACTTTGGCAGTCTATTAATCTTATGTCTTTGGTCCATACATAATGTTCGGGTATTTGGTTTAAACAAGATGAGTTTCATTAGTTTGTGCGTGCGAGATGCAGTGGGAATGACGTAAGGAATCATTCCCACTTCGTCCCCTGCCTGTAAACTTTGCAGTAACGAATGAACACAACCGAATTTTCAGGGGGCTTTGTTCTTTGTGGCCAGCGCCGTGCCAAGACAAAACAGAGCATCGGGAAAACTGTATTTGGCGCCCCCCACTTCTAACTACGGACGTAGACTAGACATGGTGAAAAATGAAAATTAGAACCTACAACTAAACGGTGTTTTTTTAAGCCCGATAGAACTTCAAATTTTAAAAAGAAACACAAAAAATTAAATTTTAATCAAATTTTTTTTTTTATTCGAAAGATCAATATATGGCATTAACATTTGAAAATGATTTCGGACATATGGCCACCGCGGCTGTTCTTGACAAAGCGCATTTCGGACGTCCAATTTTGGGCCACTTTTTCGAGCACTGCTGGCCGTATGTCACGAATAACACAAACAATGTTGGCCTCCAAGGCGTCAATTGTTGCTGGTTTATCAGCATAAACCAGTGACTTCACGTAGCCCCACAGGAAATAATCGAGAGGTGTCAAATCGCACGACCTTGGCTGCCAATTGACAGGTCCATTTCTAGAAATCAAGTTATCGCCAAATTTTGATTTCAATAAGTCGATGGTTGCGGTCGCCGTATGGCACGTAGCGCCATCCTGTTGAAACCTCGTCCGGATCAATGTCATCCATATTTTCAAACAAAAAATCATTGATCATGGTGCGGTAACGATCTCTATTGACCGTAACGCAAGCTCCGGCCTCATTTTTGAAGAAATAAGGTCCGATGATGCCACCAGTGTGTAAACCGCACCAAACGGTGCACTTTTCTGGATGTAATGGAGTCTGTAGGGTCTCTTGTGGATTGGTCTCACTCCATATGCGGCAATTTTGCAAAAATTAGCTTCATCGCTGAACAAAATTTTGCTAAAAAAAAACGTCGCTTATAAGTGGCGCGAATATACGACTAATTTTCAAAGTAAATTTGGATAATTTGGCAGCGTTGTTCAAGCGTGAGTCTATTTATGATGATTTGCCAGAGTATACTGATCATAAATGTCAAAAAGTAAGCGCAGTATAACATCTCGTTTGACAGTTAATCCTTTCGTAAGTTCTATCTAAGCAAAAAAAAAACACTCATTACTAAAAACATGAAATAAAAATCAGAATAAACCCGGGATATTGAAATATTCTGCTAATAAAAACATCTGTCCCGAATTGGGAACAGTAGACTTTAAAGGATGTGACCTAACATGATTAATTTTCCGCGAGTCTACATACTAGAACGAAGAAACCTAATACGAGTACAGTAAATTGCAATCAAAATTTTATTGTGATACATATTTTGAAATTTTAGATACTCATCACACAGGGTATTTCACAATTGGCTTCTGGCGGCTGTAGCCTTTTTTTTATGTTTGTTGTCTGGCTAGATTCAGTGGCCAAAATGACCAAATGCGGACCAACGAGAGTCACTACCAATCTTTGCACGAAGTTGTTACGAACCTGTTTTACCGGTTGCCGGTAGGTACTTTGGATATGACTGCGAATAGCATTCGATGGAGTTCCGAGGGTGACCATGAAATGGATCTCAAGTTGCATAAACTTTGCCACAATAACATCGTGTTATTCAGACTAATTAAATCCACCTATCGTTGTTTGCCCAACAATAATAAAGTCCATTAGGTGAGATAGAAAATTAATCTAATCCTACAATATTCTAGAATTCCGAGTGGTGCACCACACAATGCATATTTAAACCGCAGGAATCACAAAAACCACAAGTACTATCAAATAGTATATGCAGTAGTTTCCTAGTTGAATGCATAATAAAATACTTGATCTCGAGAGATTAGCGGAAATTCAGATCTTTCGTGTATGGAAGTGCCAATATACGTAAGTTTGCTACGTAAACAAATGTCTGTATCCTCGAGATTGTTTTATTATCCTAAAGCAATCTATTTTCAACAACATAAACCGTATTATTCTCGTAAGTGAAAACCCATATACGTTATGGCATTCCACTGACTAAAGTTTCTATTTATTTCATTATTGTAGGGTAAATCCTTTTTGCTTTATTTGAGTTTTACTTAACCACAAAGTTTTTAAGCATCCTCGCTCTACAAATTTATCCTGTAACTTTCAAGTTGGTTTTTCTACTGTTTCTATAAATTTGGAACCGAAATTAGTCCACATTGATTTCCTCCGAAAACATTTAACATTATTACGTAAAAAGTGGTGGCTTTGATATATTAAATTTAATATGATAAATATTGTACAGAATAAATAAATGTAAATTACATAAACCCATGAAAATATTTTGCAAAATGAAAACATAACAAATAGCCACGATTGCAAACAGGCAATTAGAGTTGAGCAATTTAATTGGAATTTTTAAAAGCTAATCCGTTTGGAATTTAATGCATGAAAGAATTATGCTGCATTCTATGTAAGTGCTTTGGCTTTACAAGGTTTTTCGAGAAAATCGCAACAAAAAAAAATTTGACTTATTTTGGGAAAAAGCAATGAGCGATCCCAAGCAACCAGATAAGGCATAATGCCTTATATTAGGGCGTGGTGTCTTAAAATTTGTCGTTTTTTAAGACACCACGCCCTAATCTAAGGCATTATGCCTTATCTGGTTGCTTGGGATAGGACTGAATTTTTTGGTGTGGGTCAATGATCTATTGTATAATAAGCTTCTGTGTCTGTCTGTCTGTTCGCTTAAAACTCGAGAACCACTGAACCAATTTGAATGAAATTTGCATGGGAGCTTACTAGAGTCATTTGGCGGGTTTTAGACCATTGGTCGACCCAAGGTTCGGCTTCTTTCAGTTTCCATGATTAAATTTAATTACAATAACGGGTTCCGTAATTTTGCGAAAAATTGCTTATTTTAGGAAACATGACCGTTTTAAAAATGACAAAAATGACGAATTGAGTTTTTAAAAAAAGTCATATCTCCAGTTCTAATAAACTGATTTTATTCATCATCATACTAATATATCGGGTCTTTCAACAAGGACATAACAATTTTGTATTTAAATAAAACACAGAATAATTGAGATATCGGGCTGAAATTCATTCCAGGTGTAGTGGACATGTTACATTTAAGTAGGTATGAAATTCGATGTCGTTCATACGGCCACCGCGAGCACGTTTACACTGATTGATTCTTTGGAGCCAATTTGCCACCACTCTTCCACACATATCAGCCGGAACGTTGGCGATTTCGCGTTCGATATTGTTCCTGAGCTCCTCTAACGTTGTTGGCTTGTTGGCATAAACCAACGACTTAACATAACCTCATAAAAAGAAATCCAACGGCGTTAAATCGCATGAGCGAGGTGGCCATTCGACCGGACCATTTCTCGAATAATTTCGAAACTTAGTTTTTGCGCTATGTTACTCTTTCGCGGGGAAACTGCTGAACCGATTGGCCTGAAATTTGGCATAGATGTTCGTCGGGGGTCCAGCCCCAACATAGACCCATTAAAAAGTAGCCCGAGAGGTGTGGGGAGTAAGGAGTGGGGGTAAAGTGATCTTGAAACTTAGTTTTCCCTCTATGTTACTCTTTCGCGGGGAAACTACCGAGCCGATTGGTCTGAAGTTTAGCTCCAACATAAACCATAAAAAAAAAATGAAAAAACTTAACCCATTGAAAAAACTTAATAAAATATTGTCGCTTTTCTATAAAGTAAAGAAAAGAAAATTTCGGTTTTAGTTCGATTTATAATGGAATGGTCCCTATGAATCTGAATTTTAACTATAAAATTGAAGAAATTGAACACCTAGGCGTACAGAAACTACTTTATAACGAATTTAATAAAAGGCAGGAAGACGTTATGGAAATTTTCCTCTCTTAAAGTAAACGATATAATAGAAATTTAGTCTCGTAAATATATCAGACTCACATTTGCATATCGAAAGAGAATAAATTTTCATTTTTTTTAGATCAATTTTCTCTAACCTGCAAGTATCTGATAGCGACCAGAATGTCACCTCCAACATAGAAAAATCTCTTGTATAAAAAAGTCTACTTGGCTGCTCGAATCTTAATCTAATTTTGAAGCCAGCAACTTCTCGGGGATTTGCGAGGTGAAAATATTGATTTTATGCATGTCCTCGTTATATACTCCTAAAACATATGACACACTGAGAAAAAACAGTTGATTTTCGTTTATTTTAACGATCCTAACTTCATTGCTGTGGACCATGCATATTAGAGTGTGTCGAAAAACAATTTTTGTTGGAAATTCAAAATTCCAAGTTGATAAAAAGTTGTCTCTATAAACCCACATATACCACAAAAAAATTGGTCCAATTGAACATAGTTTAGGTCTCCCGCAAGAGGCCTTAAATCTATAATTTTGTTCAAAAAATTAATTTTTTTGATATTTTTTATTTTTTTTTTAAAAAGGATGAATTTATTTTTTCCAAGTTGAAAATAGTTCTGTGGCAACAAGTCATAAGGGCCTAAGTCTGTTTTTAGGCTAAGCCAAATTGCTTATTGTCTATTAAAGTAAATACAGATCTTTTTATCTTGATCTGAAAATCGACTTAGGCTCTTATGACTTGTTGCCACAGAGTTAACAATAAGGTGCGAAATAAAAGTATATAAAAATATACCTGTATTGCAACATTAAAATTATTTTTTGAAGAAAATTATAAATTTTAGACCTCTTGCGGGAGACCTGGGCATCAATCGTATAACGAGACGCGTCTCCGTCTTTGAGCTGAGACGGCGACATCGACGCGACACGTTTTTCTAATCGTGTATTGCGACACTAAAAAGTTTTAACGTTCAATGGATTGAATTTCTTAAATCAATTATAGGTCATGCTAAATAAAGCTTTCCGACTGCACAATACGAACCAGTTTTGCTCACTACAAATATCTTGCAACAGAAACGTCAAAATAAAAATGTTTGGATTAGCTGAAATTAATTTTATGTTAAGTTCACCAGAAAAAAGTGAATTACGAGTTGTTCGCAGGTTCTAAAGGGACATAAATGATCCATTCCAGCTCATCTCAAAATCGTAATTTATAATTAATAGACTTTTTGCTTGAAGTGAAAAAATCAAATCCTCCCACAAAAGTTTTTTTTCTTTTTGTTGCCGGAGGCACCAGTGTCCAACGCGCCCCTCGCTAAGGCATTATTTTCATCCATGAACCTTTCCCACTGGTTTTCACTCGTTATCTTCCTGAAATCATATAAATGTATTATAATTTAAATACAAAAACTTTTATTTACTTTTGTTCCTCCATTGTGAAATGACAGACGGAATGACACTGAGCGACACCTCGAACTGTGTCGCTGAACGAAAAGACGTGTCGCTAGTATGCAACGACGCGTCTCCATACACGATTCCTTTTCTTAATGAAAGACGCGATTTCGTGTCTGCGTCGCGTTATACGATTGATGCCCTGAACTTTGTTCAATTGGACTAGTTTTTTTCTGTGACATATGTGGGTCCATAGAGACAACTTTTTATCAATTTGGAATTTGGAATTTCCAAAAAAAAAAGTGTTTTCCGATACACCCTAATGCATATTCCCCACAGCAGTAAATTAAAAAATTGTTTATCTTTTAGAAAAAAAATTTTTTTGGCTCAGGCAGACAAACTTTGGACCATAGAAACGAAACCGAAATTTAAACTCCAGGAGAGAAACTTTGCTACCAAAAACCAGAGTTTATCTCTAAGAGCCAAATTCTATCGTGATATACCGCCCCAAGCCGAACAAAAATTTACCTCTGGCAGATAAACTTAAGTTTTCGACGCGAGTAAATAAGCTTACTGTATGTCACCAAACTTGAAAAAAATCTTCAAATTAAAAGAATAGGAAACTTCAATCTATTCAACTTTGGCCATATAAGGCTATTGAAAAATTCGTACTTTCGGAGTAAATCGGGAAAACCCAAATTTGGCTTTTTTTCATTCAATTTTGGTTTTTCTCCATTTACTTTGAAACAACGCGTTTTTCGATAGCGTATCGTCTAGCTCAAGTTGAAGATATTGAATCATCCTATACTTTTGTCTGTCGATAGAACTCAATAATCCAATCGTTCTCGGAATATTAACCTTTTTTCAGAAACTTTAGTTTTTTGCGATTTTATCGAAAACTAACGGGTTTTACAAGGTGCCATGTGAAGATAAAGACCACAAGCTGTTGTTTACTGTTCATCTTCATCTTTATTCATTCTCGAGATTCTCGCATTTATATGTTTAAACATAGTCTTTGGCCATTTCTAGCCAAAGCTTTTTAACGGTTTTTGCCTCTTTTTCACATTTTTCATTTTCTGTATGATTTTATTCAGGGCAGTGTAATTTTGAGTGTTTGAAGAAGTTAACAATATTTCTAATGTGCTCATGAGTACTTAAAAAGACTCACGAGTACAATAGAAATTTATCAAAAAACTCATGCTCATGAATACTCATGGAATTTTCAAAAGCTCAGTTCATACTCGTGAGAATGAGTTTTTGACTAAAATTTTTGATCACTGCTCACAACTAGAACTAATTGCTGAATTCTGCATGTGCCTCTCGTTTTAAGTTATAGATTTTAATATTTCTTGTCGTCTGTTCATTTAAAAAAATCTAAAACCTTTCAAATATATTTTTTTAGTGATATATAGAAGGAGCCAATTTGATTTAAATTGTTTATTTGTGAAACAATCCAATTCATGCAAGTAAATTATTTTTCCTCAGTGTAACATTCAAGGATTGCGTAAACCTTTTTTTATAGCTAAAATACTCCATACCTGAAACAACATAAAAGCAATTCTAGTCACATATTATGATGTAAGAATAAAAACTTTGACATCAAGAACGCAAAAACATCAAGAGCGAAGAATCAAATGCTGATTTTTGTCTCCATTTAAAAAAACATTTTTGTAATTTTCTTGAAAATGAAACATGCTTTGATATATTGATTGATTTTACAAAATGTCCTAACGTTTCCTGAGAATTTTATTGCCATACTTAACAAATGAGATTTGCTAGAATTTGATTAGATTTTGTTAGGGTTCTACTGATTTAAAGCCAATAACATTTCGTAGGCTAAAAAGCAGGTAAGTAGTCATTGGATTTGTGTTGATTTTGTAGACTTTATATGATATCTATATATATAAAAATGGATGTTTGTCTGTCTGTCTGTCTGTTGGTCCGTTTGAGATTACAAAACTCAAAAACTACTGGACCGATTTTGACGCGGTTTTTGGCAAAATGATCTGCGTTGCCAGGAGCAGGTTTTTAGCTATGTTAAATTTTAAAATTTGAAACGGAAGGTTCTGTAAGGATAACGCAAATATCCTTTTTCCCATTTTTCTCCGGAAAAATTGCCATTATGGGGTTTTTGGGGTCGCTGATCACGAATCCGGTATTAGATTTGAAAAATTTGAAACGGAAGTTCCTGAAAGGATAACGCAAATATCCTTTTTCCCATTTTTGCCCGGAAAAATTGGCATTATGGGGTTTTTGGGGTCGCTGATCACGAATCCGGTGTTGGAATTTCAAAATTCTAACCGAAAACTCCTGTAAATATGACGCAAATATCCTTTTTCCCGTTTTCCCCGGAAAAATCGGCATTATGTTTGAGATCGCTTAACACGAATCCGATATTAGATTTTCAAAATTCGACACGAAAGGTCCTGTAAGGATAAATATCCTTTTTCCCGTTTTTCCCCGGAAAAATCGGCATAAGGGGGTTTTTGGGGTCGCTGATCACGAATCCGGTGTTCAAAACCTCGAAACGGAAAGTCCTGTAAGGATAACGCAAATGTCCTTTTCCAATTTTTCTCGCAAAAACAGGCTTTGGGAGATTTTCAGGGTTGCTTATCACGAATCTGAAGTTGGAATTTCAAAATTCGAAACGGAAGGTCCTGTAGAGATAACATTTTTTCCCAAAACTTTTTAAGTTATTTATGGTTTTTTGGCATTCTAAAATTTATACAAAAAACTTTTAGCTGCCAACGTAGGATCTGCTAGTATCATATATAGAGATGAATCTCGAGAATTCTTTGCCTCGAATTCTCGAGAATTCCCGGCTTTTAAATTGTTCCCGACTCTCGAGAAATCTGATATAATTTCTCGAGAATTTCGAGAATACAAGACGCCTAAAAAATCATGTAACGGCGGCGTCGCGAAAACGAATCTCCGCATAATTATTTTGATTTAGTAAAAGTTCTAATTAACGATACCCAAAATTAGGTATATTCAAATTAGAGGAGTCAATACAAGCCACTTTAAGACAACCTAAGTCTAATAACAAAGTTGTAAATAAACATAACAAAAGCTATAATTGCCAATCTGGCAATTATTGAAAACCGTATGGTGATATGGCATTGTTCGAGGTTTGAGTGATCAAAATTGTATCAAAATTCCACTTTGAAGTCAAACTTTCCAATAAGATTTTTTAAAATTTATTCCAATCGGATTTTGATGTATGGGAGTTTTAAACAAAAAACGTTTTCGTTCGTATGGGGGGTACCCCCCCCCCCCCTAATGGTCCGTTTTTGCCCATTAACGATCTTAACCTCGCATTTTGCGAAAAACGAATCTGCGTAAAATTTCAAGTCTCTAGCTCAATCCGTGCGCCCGCAATCCGCGCCACAGACAGACGGACGGACGGACGGACAGACGGACAGACGGACAGACGGACAGACGGACAGACGGACGGACAGACGGACAGACGGACAGACGGACGGACGGACATGCTAAATTCAACTTTTTTTTATCATTCTAAACACAATGGTGTAATTCATTTTTTTGTGTGATGACGGGATCTTGGCGTTACAAACGGTAAGGCAAATCTAATATACCCTTTGGTTTCACCATACGGGTATAACCAGTTGGACCACTCCTTGTCCCCTCTTCTATACAAATTGAAAATTTTTTTCCTATTTTCTCGAAAACGGTGCGTAGTATCGTAAATTTTATTGAGACGAAATGTGTTTAGAATATGGTTTTACATAATCGTGCCATACATCGAAATCCAATCGGACCATTTTTTCCCCCTCTCCTATACAAATGGATTTTTTTCATAAAAATGCTGTCTGTTCTCATATAGAGTATTTGACGATTGCCCCCAATTGTAGTTTTTCTTATGTTTTGTACTATACGTAGTACATAAAAAAAAGTGGCGTAAAATAATATTGGCGCAAAATTTGCCACAGTTAAATTAATACGTCATCCACCAGTTTGATCTTATGCTAAATGCAGTTTTTTTCAAAAAAAAATTCAAATTTGTTATTTTAATGATATTTGAGTCCTACGGAACCAATCCTGTGAATTTTATTAATCTACCATACAAAAAAGATTGCCTATAGGCAGGAGGTTAATGCATACTTTCATTATTTAAAAAATATATAAAATTACATTTCTACGGCTCTTTTTTTTAAGTAAAAAATAATTCGTTTTTGTTGCATTGTCGAGAAGTGTTTTTGAACTTAATATAACAATGCCAAAGGTAACATTTTAATCCAGAATGATACATTATACACTGAAAAATTTAATAGGTAGGGCGAGGGCGGATGAAGTGGGAATAGTTTTATATATCATCCTAAATAGATCGAAAATCAATTATTTTTTACAAATCCACAAGCGTTGCCTCAAAGAGGGGGAGTAAACCCATCTTTTGGCATCAACAGAAATTATACAATAGCAATGGATGCATATTTATTGCGGTGTAAAGAGGACATGTCGCAGGCGGGTAAATAGGGAAATGGGCGGGTAAAGTGGGAAATTTGATGAATTCGATTAAATGTGACGAAAATATCAATTTCAATGATAATGGGTGTTTATTTTCAGTGATAAATGTTACACAAAGTGAAGGCAAGCAATTGCTCTTAATCGCCCGAATATTCCGACTCGCAATTAACACAAATAAAGAAGCTTCGTGTAAGATTGGCACATTTCAAATGAACTGGACGGCGGCAAGTGTTGCAGTTAATGGAATTATTTTCATTTAGTTTCTTCGGATAATGCAGAAATCCATATCAGAGAATGACGAAGAAGATAGTTCTTTTTTCTTTGGTGCTTGTCGTGGTTTATTTGCAGGTGCTTTTAGTCCTTTTCCTTTTTTTCGCAATATCAAGTTTTTCCTCTCCACCTTAGCAATGTAGCGATATAAATTGGTTTTTAACTTTGTAATAGCGGCCAAAACCGATTTTTTCCCGAGTTGCAGCGTCAACAATATGTTTATTCGGCCTTTTTTCTTGTATTTGCTGGGCATATTGGTTGAAAACAAAAATAAAAACACTTGGCTTGCACAAAATACAAAAATTATCAAAAAAAAACAATGATTGTGCGTTTGTGAGATTTCCCACTTTACCCGACCACACATTTCCCACTTTACCCGCAGGCCGACATTTTGTATATCTCCCATGCGATAGTGAAAAATGCGCGAAAACACAATATTATTACACATTTCGAAAGAAGAAGACCTGACAATAATTTCAGTTATAAATACTTGTATTTAATTTTGAAAAATATGCACGGTACAATGTCTTGAAAATACCACCAAAACACTTTTGGCAATTTGATTTTCACTGTGTATTTACACCGAGACAAAACAAGTGCACACATGCGCTTAAAGGACACATAAAATATTGTCAGGGCTAAATTGAGAGTTGACGGTTCACGGTTTGGGCGGGCATCAACAAATACGTCTGTCAGCACTAATTTCCCAGTTTACCCTCCTTCCCACTTTACCCGCCTTTCCCCTACTAGTATACACTGAAAAATAAAAATAGCATCTAGTGCTATTTATTTAGCCAAAATAGTGACAGTGATTTTTTATAATACAAAATGTCATCAAAAATAACGAAATCAAATATCATTTGATGCCAGTTTTATCATCACTTTTCACTTAAATAATGGAGCTGTTTTCTATAAGTTTTTACTGATTACCAGCAAAATTTGCTAATGAAATAGCTTAAAGTGCTATCTGACTCTTTGAAAATGGCATATTTTATTTTAAAAGCCAACTATTTTAAAAGCCAAGAACTATTTATAAAGCCAACTTTGCTACAAAAATAGCAAATTTTATGATTATGTTAATGCTAGTTAAATAGTTGTTATTGCAAGTTTATGTAGCACTAGAAGTAAAAGTTAATAGCTATGTTAGCTACATTCTGTCAGCTATTTGAAATATCTTGATTTGCCACTTTTTATAGCAACTGACAACTATTCGGTGATGAATTTGGTAAGAATTTACAGAATTTTTAGCTATTTGAAATTTGCTATTTTGAATAGCAAAATTTGTAGTAGATAAATTTTTCAGTGTAGTTACATAAAACCCACGTGTGGATTCTACAGAATGTGTTCATTGCAACATATTTTATTATGGTACAATGCACAAAAAGCTACATTTTTCTATTCAAATTTACGGAAGGTGCATATTTGAGCAACGGAAACCGGAACTACATACTTGGAAAACGTTTAATGGAGATTCCATAACCATTTATAGCACGAAATTGTCAACGAAGCAATGTTGCGACAGTCTTCAGAAATCTCAGAAAATTATTTTTCGTTCATTTTTTTCCACATTTTTCTCAATTCTTTTCAACATTGTTTCGAATAATTACCGTGGAAGTTGTAATTCACTCTTTCGTATAGATTTAGTTGATTTTTGTTTTATCTGTCAATTAAATGGCTTTCATAACTCTGAAACTTTTTGGTTACACATTACACGTCGATCATGAACTTTTAAACTCGATTTTCTGCCAAAATTGTTGGTTTTGCCAATTTACGTTTATGTAATAATCATGAATTGTTTCTTTGATTTTTTTTTGTTGAAATGTAACATGTAATTCGTCAACGAGTGGACGCATGCAATATATGAAAGACTGCTTTCAAAAGTATCTTTCGAATTGAATTTATGTTTAGAGAAAAAACCATTTTTCCACTTAAACCATTATTTGACTTTAATTAATTGATTTGATATAAGTTGAAAATACAGTGCTCTCGAGTAAAACAGGTGCATTCAAACATCGATATCTTATCTATATATAAAATCCTGACTCATTAACGCCCAGCCTCAACCACAGGAGTTAAGGCCCAACTATGATAGACATAAGAACGCATATGTAAATGTCAAATTCCCAACGAATGTTGACTTACATAGCTCTCAACATAAAAGCTAATCTTCATTTTACCTCAAGAGGAAATTAATATGGTCCCAATATTATTAAATTCACACTAAAATATTAGGTTATGTTCACTATTTACATATGCCAGTTCCATTTGTATCGAATTATTCATGCTTAACGAAAGTTTAACGAAGGTTTGAAAGTGGCACATGTCTATTGTGGGTAATAACATTGAGGGTATTCACAATCCTCTTCGGTATTCGGTATTCGGTATTTTCGGTAATATTAAAAGACTGAAAATATTCTGCTGTGAACATCCCACAGCACAGATTTGAGAACAGCGCTTTTATTTGATACGTGACCAAATCATGAACTGCGAATTTGATTGTAAAATATGTCACATACCTTTAAATCCATGTTTGATGTATTCTTTTGAATTTCTATTGTGGCAACGGCTATCAAAATTGAAAAAAATTGCAGTCCGATGAGATAACCAGCGAGAAAATTTGACAACTAAAACATTACTAGCGCCACTCGCGGTTGATTCTTGATACCGAATACCGAGGCTGAAAAACACGACTCGAGGCATGTATACAATTACCGAATCCGGTAATTCATTTTTACATGAACCAAGTTACCGTCTCGGTAAAAATCTGTTAAATTTGACTGAATTACCGAGCGGTAAATTTACCCGCATTTTAAAAGAGGACTGTGAATTCCCTCATTGACTTTCTTATTCTGGAAATGACATATGCAGCTAAATATGCGTTCTTATGTCTATCATAGTTGAGCCTTTAGAAATCTGAAATTTTCATAACATGTTCCATTTATCTCACTAAAGCGGGGTTTTTCCGGGGTTTTTCGAAATTCCGCCAGTAAGGATTTTTTTCCCATGAAGCATGTCCGTTATGAGCCGAGAAATCTTATGCTACATTTACACGAATGACAAATTTGTCTTTGTTAACTCCCGTGTAAATGGCATAATTTTTGTAATTTTTTCTGTCAGAAAATGTCAATCTCTCACAAAAGAATGAACTTGTCCATTCTTTTATGCCAGATTGTCATTCGTGCAAACGCAATATTAGTTATGACAAAAGTTGAATACTAAAGTTGTCATAACTAATATTGCGTTTGCACGAATGACAATCTGGCATAAAAGAATGGACAAGTTCATTCTTTTATGAGAGATTGACATTTTCTGACACAAAAAAATACAAAAATTATGCCATTTACACGGGAATTAACATAATGACAAGAAAAAAATGACAAATTTGTCATTCGTGTAAATGTAGCATTACTCGGGGGCTTTCTGGGTCGCTCATTTCGAATATGGTGCTAGAACTTAAAAATTCGAATCCTAAGGTCCTGCTAAGATAACGCAGATATCCTTTTTCCCACTATTCCTCGAAAAAACTGGTATTTTTTCCCACATCGGTGATCTCGAATCAGCTGCCGGATTCATGACTAATTCGAAAAATAACGAGCTGAAAAATTCGCTAAAAGTAATCGTCCTTGTTTTTATTCACAATACTCTAGCAAAAAAGAACCATATCCATCCCTAAAGCTCAGTTGATAACAGCCGCTGAGACATTATTGAGCTTTTCAATTGCGGTGTGCTTGACGATTCGAATTACGCGACTAAAAAAATACGGGTTTTGTATACTTGACATTCGTTTCATAATCTTGTACATTTGCACACCTCAAGTCATTCAACAATCCGATTTACAAACTTAAAGATAGATATTTCCAAATCTTCTTCTGAAACTTCACGTTTTATACCCATCACGAGGGTTCTTATATATTGGACGACTTAGATAAAACGGTATCCCCCGTCCGCCATATTGATTTTTTGGAGATATGACATAGATATCTACAAATCATTTCTGAGCCTTTGCGTTCTTATATTGGACGACTTAGACAAAATGGTGCCCCCAGCCACAATCTGGATTTTTTGGAGCTAGGTCATAGATATTTGCAAGTCCTCTTCTGATACCTTTTATTTGATACCGATAACTCTGGGTCTTATCATGGAACATTCAGACCAAATGGCGTCTCACGGCTGCCATTTTGATTTTTTCGGAATGTCATATTCCTTGTATTATATGCTAGAGCTAGACGAATCCAATGGTATATGGATTATTAAAATCGAGGTATGCATTACGGGGCCAATTGACTTTGTCTCCATTACCATAAAATTTTTGCCATTTTCCATACCAAAAAAATCAGACAAGTTTCCTGAGAATTTTTTTTTACAACATTAAAACTTTTTCTTAATAATACAATTATTTTCATGAGATTGATTTCCTAAATTCTATTACTAATAACAACTTTTATTATTGCATGCAAAATATAAAACATTTCAAAATTACCGGCGCGGCGTATAAAATTGAGTTGATGTTGATGAGGCTTACTTAGAGATGCCAACGATATCTCGATGTTTGCAAAACATCGAGGTATCGTTGAAAAATATCGAGTTTTAACCTCGATGTTGAACAGGCCAATATATCGAGGTATCGATGTTGCTGTCAACGATGTTAGAACATTACTCTTCATAAAATTAGTAGAGAAACTATTTTTAGGACTAGAGGGACTAGTTTTTAGATAGATTTAATATAGCCACTCTACTTAAAGATTTGTTTATATTTTCTTTGGTATCAATTTTCGGTTTCATCTTTCTACAAGATTTCGCAAAAAATACCAGAGCTAGCCATGAAATTTTACAGAGAAATTTGGTCCTGATGTGGAAATCCGTTAAGCGGAAGTAACCAAAACGGCGGCTTTTTAAAAACTACGATTTCGTTTTTTCCGATTTTTTCCGAAACTAACCATGTATTACAAAACTTGGAGACAATAAAATTTGGTACATTTATGTCTTACTAGAACTCCGTATCTCAAGCCGTTATGAAAATATGACGGTTTTTCAAAAAAATTAGTATTTTGCGAATATATCGAAAACTAACGGGTTTTGGTGGTTCAACGTATGTATAAGAAGAATTAAAACCGTGTTAATTCTACCTGGGTGCACTCCACCCACAGTAGAGCATCCGCCAGGTGGCTAAATTATTTATTAAATTTAACTTTTTCAAAACATCGGAAAAACATCGGAAAAACATCGGAAAAACATCGAGGTATCGATGCTTTTTGACATCGACGTCGCATTAAAAAACATCGATTTTCGATATATCGAGGTTTTAAGAACGATGTTGCATCCCTAGGCTTACTGCTGCTGTCACAAAAATTCGCTGGAAAGTTCTGAAGCCAACTTCACAATTAGGAAAAAAATTATAGAGAAATCGATCAAATTGTGAAATCGGATGTTCCAAAATGGTATTTAGAACAATTGTACTTGTTGTAAATGTGGTTTTTGTGAAAGATACGCATCAAGAAACCACTCTCTCGTCGTTGTTAAATCAAATTAAAGTGTTAAACGGAAATAAAGTGCAAAAACGTCCAACGGTTGAGGTTATGTCAAGTAAAATTCGTCTAAATAATACTTGGTTTTCCGTGGATTCTCAGCCGAAGCCAACTACCGTTTGCCTTAAGTTTGGTTGTTCGTTGATCCTCAACAGAGCCCAACCAGCGTCAGCCTTGATAGTTCATTGGGTAGGATAATTTTCCATCTGGTGGCGAGAATTTAAATATAATTGCCAATGTTGACCGCAGGCGATGGTTTTAGCGTTAATTATTTGAGTAATTTGACAAAATATTTTTTTGAAAGTTTGACAAGTAGTAGTAATTTACGATAAAGGAGAAAGGGCATGCAATACTTGAGAACATCTGGCGAAAGAGGACAAGACCGATAGTTCCGAAAAAAAAAGAAAAATATTGGTTTCCGAAATATTATAGGTCCATTTCAAGCCGAAGATTTTTTTTTTTTTTTGGTTTTCACCTTTCTTACATATAATAAGAAATCACTTCAAAAATCGAAATCATAACGGAGCTCCGCAAGTCACCAGGTCATATATCCCATGTTTGCATGTGTGTGTATGCGTATCGAAAACGAAATTTGTAAGATCGACTCCTATTAGTAAACCTTAACCGATTTTGATGCGGTTTTTTGCATTCAAAAGCTGTTATCGCCCCATGGAGCCCTTTGGAAAAAACGAACCGTTTTCGTGAAAACCACTTCCTTTTATAATAATTCCCTTTATTTCAAACCCTTAATAATACTTGGATATAAAAAAGTTTTCAAAAAATTGTCTGGCTTTTACTCATTTCTCACAAATAAATTGGCGCAACAAACTTTTCTTTTTATTTATTCTAAACATTTGCAAAGAGAATTTCTAATAATGAATAAAGTTTTAGTGTCGTTCATTTTCGTTTCAAATTACTAATAGATGAAAAAAGTTAAAATTTAATATATTTAAATAAATTTAGGAATTCAATTTTAGTAGTTACTAAAGTTTTAGCAAACGTGAACTCTGAAGTAGGCGACATGACAGGGATAGTCATCGACCCTTAAAAATTCCGTACTACCTATATCATTTTACAAATTCAAAAAGGAACATTTTTATCGTTTTCCATTCGGTTGGAAAACATAGCATTTTATGTTAACACATCGTCACATCAGGCTATGAACGATACGATTATTATTTTAGCATAATGGACGAACCTTTGAAATTTTGTAACTGCAATGAGGCAGACTGTAGGATCAAATATCTTGTGCACATAAATTATTCAAAAGGTATATACTGCGAAAAGGCTGTATCTATAATATCTCCACTTCTTGTTCAACATAAAGTAAAAGTAATTGAGCTTAAAAGGTTTCAAACGCATTGAAAGCAAGTAATATAAAACTTTCTTCTGACGTCAAACATGTAGGTATTGATTGGCTCTGTAATAACATAACGGAATCACATATTTCTACTAAAATGCTGATGTTGTATATCCGATTCGGATTCCAATACGGATGCTATTTAATGTTCATAAAAGCACATAGAAAAAAGGAAAACACTGGAAAGAACTTACATTTGTTTGATAATACGTGCTATGAAGTGTTTTTACTGAGGCTCTGGGGATCCGGAAGGTCGGAACGCATGAATAGCATAATCAATGAATTTCACTTGGATCTCAAGTAGCATAACTAATGTTCAGATTCTGCATACAATGGGGATCATAAAACTTCGAAAATATTAGCTGCAAATACACTTATTGCGTGAAAGAAATGAACTTGTTTCTTGTAGTTCTTTGACCCATTTCACATCTTTAAAATTCTAAATTTACAGAAAATTTTAAAGACAGTGTTTTAAAGTTGACGATCTAACAAGAGTTTATTTTCATTGCTATTCTATCTAAGAACATAAGAAGACGACAACGATTCTAAAAGTTCAGCATTTAAGTGCAAAGTTTTTTTTTTATAATTCAGATATAGGAAACCTTATCCCAAAATGATTTATTTAGATATGCGAATAGAGAAAGCAACTGTTAGGCCCCAGACACAAGCAATAAAGAACATTTCAATAAAAACGAAATACACAAATCTATTATCTGTCATGAAAGTTATCTTAATATCAATACCCCATATCTATATGTTGTCTTTTTTATTCCTTATCTCTACAGTTCAGATTTTAGAACCACAGTCTCTTTATAAGATCAAAAGGATTTTTTAGGTTTAAGTTATTCATCCATGAAAAATAGATTATGGTCGATTTTGTTGGCTGGTTGAAGGGACTATCGTGAAAATAAAAAAAAACAATTCAGATCAGAACATCACGATAGAACTCTAAATAGCCCCTCAAAAATCTATAAAAGTGAAATGAAACCGATAGAATTCACACAGTACATTACACGATTGACTTCTATGAGGATATTTTTCATTTTTAGTATCTTCTGTGTATGATAGTAGCCTAAGAATTTTAGTGTGTCATTCGAATTATACATAAAGAGAAAAAATCATGGTGTATTTTGGATTTACCATCACCCAATTGACCAAATTGGTTGGAAAACCAATTGGATTTCCAATCATCTTGTACCAAGTACCGAAGGTACGATTTATGGAATTTTGACTGGAAATCCAAGATTTTTTCCTGTGAAAATGGTCCTTTTTGTACCATAAGGTCCATAATTCCAAATGTTCCCACAAATATTCTTAAACTTTATAAAGGAAAATTGCGTGGTACATTTGGACACGGTACAAAAATTCCAACATTGGTCAATTGGGCATTTTCAATTTTTTGGATAATCGTACCCAAGAGTTGGTTAAATTACCCATGGCCAAAATTTGGAAAAATACAAAAAATTAATTGTGAAAATTAACTAAGTTCTTGGTAAAACATTTTACCGAATGTTCTAAGGCAGCCAAGAGCGTAGAGGGCTTCGGGGTAAAAATTTTCACCAAAGCATATAGCATATTCAGATTCTACACTAAATTCTAAGAAAAAATTCCAAAGAAACCATAGGTCAAAAATGAATTTTAATGTCCCCAAAATTACAGTGAAATGTTTTTTGTAATTATCAGGAAGTTTATTTGTAATATTTAGTTTTCGAAAACTATTTAACCAATCGACGTGGACAGTACTTCAAATTGAAGCTAATGAAATAATCTTTAAAATGGCGTATATTTTAATTTTATCGAAATCATAGTTTTGGAGAAATGAGGGTTATAATAGCAAAAAAAAAATTATATGGTGAGTTCCACACCAACTCACACTCGACTTGTATGGAGCTTGGAAGTCACCTCTGTTTTTTTAACTTTTTTCATTTGGATGTAAAAACAAGCTACCCGTATTTTTTTGTTTGGCGGAATAACGTCCGGTAGGCGGAGGGGAGGGGGTCAAAGCCGGCGAAAACTGGAAATCACAAAAACTTTAAAAATTTGTAACTTCTGAACGACTTTACCGATTGAGATGTTATTGAACATTTTGGAAAGGTGATTAAATTTCCTTGCCAAAAAAAATATTTTTTGATTCCCTCCCCCTCACCGTCATATTGTAAAATTCAATTTAGTGACAAAATTTTAAATATCTCGAGAAAGACATTTTTTTTTCTTTTGATTTTTTTTCTGTAAATACTTACCATTATACCTTACAAATTCGCTAAAGAAAATTTGGGAGTAAGTGCGTTGTTGCATTTTAAAAAAATTTAAAAAAAAAACCAAAACTGAAAAATTCAATCAGTTGCCAATTGTGGGATGTCGAATGCCGACTAACCAAAAGCAAATTTAGATTTTTTCACAACGCAAAAAAATATTTTTCTTTATAACCGATAGAAAAATGTGAAGAGCCTTACCCCCGTCGCACACTTCAGCTAAGCGAGCTCAACTACGTGAGCTAAGTTTCTCGCTGAAAGTAAAATCCTTAGCATTTGCATTGGTGAAACTACGTCTCCTAGTCATGGGCGAGATGGACTAAGCTCGCTCGCGTAGTTCAGACCTCAACTACGCGAACGACTTCGCTGGGATTGCTGACACTCACATATACACACTTTCGGCGTTATACAGTGTAGAATCGGTGTTTGCAAAAGTGTAGTATTTTGTGGACATACAACTGATGGCATACATTTATTTAAATATCGCCGCGTAGTTTAGCTCAAGCCTCGCTCACATAGCTTAGCTGAAGTGTGCGACTGGGGTTTTGAAGGGAAAGATGCACAGCAGGATAATTTTTTTTGAAAATCTACTCTGTAAGCGAAAATTTTTGAATAAGAGCTACACGCGAAATTTTTCACGTATTGAGACTAAATATACAAGTATTGCCCTTAAGTTGAAAGCAACACGATTTTTTAATTTACTGTAGTCCTTAATCAGATTCTGACCTCAAGAAGTCGGTAAGGATAACAGAAGATTGTGAAAGAATAACGTGATTATCATTTTTCTTAAATTTTCCGGGGAAAACCTCTTCTGAGAGTTTTTGGTGTCGCTCAATCCGATTCTGTCATTAACACATTGCGTGCCAAGCTGATTTTAATCAAAGTGGATCTTCAAAACTTTATTTTTACTCCTTTCAGTACTTTCACAGCTATTTCCGAAAACCAACTATACATATACATTTGCCAGAGGCTACTGGTTAAAAATATGCCACTACATTTCCATGCAACATTATCCAGAAGTGACATTTTTTATTTTTTTAGTTTTTATTCATCTGTAGCCGTCATACACATATGTACATATAACGTGGCACGAAATGTGTTAACTAACAGTTGGCTATGATGTTTTCGCAGTTTAAACTCGTGTTTAACAAAACCAGTGTTTAAAAACGACTATGAATACGCCCCATAGAATTTATATGAACAACAGAAGAAAACAAAAATTTGGCATGAACTAATGTGTATTGCTACGTGATGCAAAGGAACGAACTTAATTTTATCTATCCTTACAGTCGTTCATTGAATTTTTTTATTTCAAAAGTACTAGGCTTAAAAAAATCTGGTTGGACTGGTCGGAACAAGTCTAAGGATCGAATGCAAAAGCCCCATTTAAAGTTAAGTATGTTCTACCCCATACTTCATTCGAACTCACCAAAAAAAATTCATATCAAAATTAAATTAAGTTTGAACTTAAGTTTAAGTGCGACCTTTGCATTCGGCCCTAGGTTTTAATTTCGGAACGTAAATTTACGCCATTCTGAGTAGTAATGGCAAAATGTTTTATTTTAGTTTATCCCGCATTTTTCCCGATAAATTTAACACGTTGGCTACCATGTGAGTCACCGGTGTACACACACTATTGTCATTCCCGTCAGTTTCTCAAGTTCCATGGTTGAGTGCAGTCGCTCGTGCGGTACAAAGGGGTTTTTTTGTCCGTTATATTTTATTCGATTCGTTCGTTTTTGTATGTATTGATCTTGTGTTCACTGGTGACTCACAAAGTACAGAAATGATTTTTGCATTTTTTCCCAGTGTATACTAGCGGACTAAGCGTTTTTTTGGCTGGTAGCCAACGTGTTAAACTTTATACAACATTTTTTCCTGTATTTCGGAACAGTTTTCTTTGATAACGAATAGAATGACATTAAACACCGGTTTTAACTTTGCATCTGAAATACATATTTTAATGTTAATCTAATCATTTTTCTACAGTTTTTACTTCTATACTTAAAGCACATCGCTCTAATTTATTTCTGAATAAATATTTTACCCCTACACAGGGAGCACTTTTTTAAAATATGGGAATTAGACTACGGGGAAAAATCAAAACCAATGATTACGATATATTTCTTACGCGGTGCTCAAAAATATAAAAAAAACATCACCATAAAAATCCCAAAAAAAGGAAAACTTTGCAGAAATAGAATTGGACAAACTATTCAGTATTTTTAATTTCCATTATCCGTACACAACTTCTATTCTAATTAAAACTTTTTCAACTTAAATTGTTTAACCAAGATGCCAAAGTGATCTGCAACTTTCCCTTTTTGGATTTTGGTTCTTAGAACAATCCTAAACAATTACACTGAATAGAATTAGTATCCCCCATAGATCAGAAATCTGCTAATTTACGGAAAGTATCGGAATTCTTGAAAATAATAATTAAATTTTCTCGGTTGGCATATATGATCCACACAGGAATTAGCCCCTAAATCATATTAATACAAGATAACAATAAAAGTCCGCTTAAATTTTGTTCATTCAAGTAAAAGAGACAAATTAAAAATACTTAATTTAATACGATTTAAATTCTTTGACGAAATTTATTATGTTGTTATTTATTTGAGTATAGTTTCAGTTACATTTATACTCATATTTTACTTATTTTAAAAATATTTTACTTGGAAAAAAATCCGCTTAGGAAACGTTCCTAGAAAATATGGGAAAGTGACTCTTTACTACATTTTTTAGCACAAGCTCCCATAAATATTGAAACAAGTTTTAGTTGTCGCAGAATCATTACTGTCCAAATAGGGCTGATACATACTATCGACACATTCCAACAAAAGTAGCAGCTGTTCCTCCAAGAAGCGAGAACCGGTTACCCTCTACTGAATGCAAGAACCGAGTACAGTTTTGCAAATCATGCTAATAGCACTTTTTTGAAATATTTTTGATCCAAATTTCACTCATTTTTAATTTTATCCTTAAAGGCTCCCCTCCATTACCATGACTTCGGCAACTGCAAAAAAATAGAGACACATTTATGTGAAGATACGTTGACGAGAAAGGGAGACAAGAATCAGCTGCAAAAATTTGTCGGCAACTGCAAGAATAATTTCCCCTGTTTTTTATGGCGATTTTATGGCGATTTTATGGCGATTTCTACTACAATCACACATTGTCCCTGTAAGTGAATAGTAAGCACGGACACATTCAAACTGTTATTATAGCGTGATGTCATTTTTCTCCTTCGCATGCATAGTCAAAAGCTTTGTTACCATGCCAATTTGAACATTATATTCATAGCATAAGGTTTGATATGATTGCTATAAAATGGTAAAACTGGAAGGGATAGCGTTTAACTTGTATTCAGTTATTCCTCTTTAGATCTACATAAGTCTATCTTGCTCTAGTTTTCTGCATTTTTTTGCAGTTACAGAAGTCATGGTAATGGAGGAAAGCCTTAATAAGACACGTTTTACAGCAACCAGAACAACACATTAACCCTAAAAGGCACGCGCTATTTTTACTACATAAAAGCACGACGCGTGCCTCTCAGACACGCCACCTGAAAACGGCTCGACCGATTTTGATGAAATTTATCATCTTTAAATTTTCGGGGAAACGAAAGCAATTAAACTAGGTTTCAAGTGCGTAAAAAATAATTTAGGTCCTGTAAAGTAACGCGAATATTCTTTTCCTATTTTTTTTTTCGGAAAAAAATTACATTAGGGGATTTTTCGGGCCGCTTATCACGAATTTGATGTTCAAATTTCGTTATTTTGATCCTAAGGTGCTGTAAAGATAACACGAACATTCTGTTTTCATTCTTTTTGTGGCAAAAATTGACTGCGATCTTTGAAGGCCTATGATGTAAGGCATGATGTGAAATATTTTAATTTAAAATTTCGAAAAAATATGAAAAAGCTTATTTGCTTTATCTTTACAGGTCCTTGGGACCAAAATATCGGAGTTTGAATTTCAGATTCGTGATCAGCGACCCCTAAAACCCTTTAGTGTGATTTTTCCTGAAAAAAACGGCAAAAAGGATATTCGCGTTATCCTTACAGAATCTAAACGAATTTTGATGCACTTGAAACCTTGCTCAATCGCTTTAAATTATTTTGTTATGAATTCGCTACAACTGAGGACAAAATGACAATGAAGCAAAATGACAATGAAAAAAATGAGTGAAATTTGGATCATTTTTCTAAAAACATTTAAAAAAAAGTGCTTTTTGCAATATTTGCAAAACTGTATCCGGATCTCGGTTCTTGTACTCCAAACCAAGATTCCATAAAATGGCGGTTCTCAATAGCTCTAGTTTGGAGGTGCCTAGTACCACTCTCTAACACTTGTCGCGGATAAATATGTTATTGCAGAGGCGTTTATTATTCGAGTTTTTTGATAACTTATATTCGATATTGTAGTTGGCAACACTAAATCCATTCGAAACGATTTGCTTTTATCGATCAGCTCTTTAATATCTGGTGATAAAGATCACTCTCGAAAAAACTGTTGTTACGATCGGTCCTTTTGTTTTATTTAAAATTCCCTACAATATATATTCGATAACTCGAATTTTTGTTTGTCCCCGGGTCCAATAAAAAATATCAGATGTGATTAGGGATGGTAAAAGTTGTAATTTTTCAATTACAGGTTGTGACTGCGATTGCGATTTCAAAATATCAGTTGTGGTCAACACAAAACTTTCTTCTACAAAATCTACGACCCTGCGCAATTTACGCTAGAGCCCGGTCGCGTTGTCAACCTAAGACGACCTCTCAATAAATTCTTGGTTTATTCAAAAATATCAAAAACGTACAAAATTTGAGATAACTTGAGAACGGTAAAAGATATCAATTTACGGTAAATGGCAAAAATGTAGAAAATGTTAACATCTTTAATTATTCTTTTAACTGATTTGTCGAAAAACCGTTAGTTTGCAAATTATTCGCAAAAATATGATTTTTTACATATTAATGAAATAATCTCAATAACGGTAAAAGATAACGGATAACAGTAAAAGACAAAATTATGCAGAATGCCATTCTCATTAAATCACTTCATACGTTCGGTCAACAAAAACCTGTTAGTTTTCGAGATAATCGCAAAAAACTGTTTTTTTTGGAAATAACGGTTTATCTCGATAACAGGTTGAGATATCGAGTTATAGCTAAAGACAAAAGTGTGGGAAATTTTATTTTCTCCAAGTTTTGTCATACCTAAGGCCACTAAAAAACGCGTAGTTTGGGAGTAAATCGAGAAAAACGAAATTGCGATTTCTGAAAAACCGCCATTTTGGATACTTCCGGTTAACGGATTTCCACCAAAAGTTGATAGGATCGTCCCATTTCAGGACCCAACATGCCTATAAAATTTCATGGCGCTAGCTCTATTAGTTTTTGAGAAATCTTGTACACAGACTGACAGACAGACTGACAGACTGACAGACTGACAGACTGACAGACTGACAGACTGACAGACTGACAGACTGACAGACTGACAGACTGACAGACTGACAGACTGACAGACTGACAGACTGACAGACTGACAGACAGACTGACAGACTGACAGACTGACAGACTGACAGACTGACAGACTGACAGACTGACAGACTGACAGACTGACAGACTGACAGACTGACAGACTGACAGACTGACAGACTGACAGACTGACAGACTGACAGACTGACAGACTGACAGACTGACAGACTGACAGACTGACAGACTGACAGACTGACAGACTGACAGACTGACAGACTGACAGACTGACAGACTGACAGACTGACAGACTGACAGACTGACAGACTGACAGACTGACAGACTGACAGACTGACAGACTGACAGACTGACAGACTGACAGACTGACAGACTGACAGACTGACAGACTGACAGACTGACAGACTGACAGACTGACAGACTGACAGACTGACAGACTGACAGACTGACAGACTGACAGACTGACAGACTGACAGACTGACAGACTGACAGACTGACAGACTGACAGACTGACAGACTGACAGACTGACAGACTGACAGACTGACAGACTGACAGACTGACAGACTGACAGACTGACAGACTGACAGACTGACAGACTGACAGACTGACAGACTGACAGACTGACAGACTGACAGACTGACAGACTGACAGACTGACAGACTGACAGACTGACAGACTGACAGACTGACAGACTGACAGACTGACAGACTGACAGACTGACAGACTGACAGACTGACAGACTGACAGACTGACAGACTGACAGACTGACAGACTGACAGACTGACAGACTGACAGACTGACAGACTGACAGACTGACAGACTGACAGACTGACAGACTGACAGACTGACAGACTGACAGACTGACAGACTGACAGACTGACAGACTGACAGACTGACAGACAGAAAGACATTTTTTAAATATGACTCCAATCGACTCAGGAGTGATCGGGAAATGTTTTTTAGGCAAAATTAAGAGGTCGAAATTTTTCATGAATACAATACTTTATTATACTCCGTAGAAGAAAGTAAAAATGGTGAAAAATATCGTTGACTTAAATCACAAGTTTTAAGAGCGCGAGAGCATTTTTAATACAAAAACCACTTAACAAAAGTTATTTTATTTAATTAGATATAGGCAAAAACACTCAAGCCCAACGAACAAAAATTTAGAAGAGCTGGCCTGCGGACACTGAAAAACGCAATCACAAAGCTCTCCGCGATCACTGGGTAAAGAAAGTAGCCGAGGAATGTCCAGTGAACTCACAGCCGGTGATTTTTTACTGATATCTAAAAATAGCAATCGCAGATCAAAAAATCGGTGATTGAAATTAAAGTCTAAATTTAAATAAATTACTTAGATTAAATTAATTGAATTAAATTACTTAAATTACAACTTAAGAGAAACCCGCTTAACAGCATAAACTGCTTAAGAACACACAATCCTAAAACCCGTTGCCTTTTACACTAGATATGTACTGAGAAATACGCGCTTAGCAGCAACTCTGTTAAGAACATAAACCGCTTATGAGCACAACAAAATTTTGACAAAAAACTAAAACTCAAGTTAACCAGCTTAGCAACACATCTAAATTCATCCAGCGCACAAAGAAAGTTCAAACTAGAAAATTGAAGAAAATATGTCGGTTTAATTAGGGTACTTTTAATGTTCTTTACTATTCATAAAATATCACAATAGGTATATAAAATGCCAGACGAAAGTATTCATTAAATTCATTCCTAATTGTTATTTTTCACGTCATCGAAAATTTTGTTATCTTTTTACATTTCTTACATATCTAGTATTACTCGTAAAATCACTTGAAAAATTGAAATCATAACGTAATCCTGTCACTGATTTTAGAAACATGGTTTTGAGAAAAATTCAGTTAAAGTTATTTCGTAAATGCTCCAAATCCGATTGCACATATAACTCTAAAGCGGCATAACTTCGGCAAAACATCCAATCCGATTGCACATATAACTCTAAAGCGGCATAAATTCGGCAAAAAATCCGATCAACTTAAACTTTTGAGAGATAAAAGGCGAGAGCTTTGAGAACATACAAAAAAACATCGATTTCTGCAAAAACTGCAAGTAAACATTTTCTTTAAATTTTCTAGAAAATCGCAAAAGTTTTTTTCTATTTGTATGGCGGAGAAGAGAAAGAACGGCTAAATTTTTCCCGTATTTGGACGGCGTTCAACTTTGGTTAAAAAAACGGATCTGTTCGAAATTAGCCCAAGTTCTGCAGTGATTACTGGATATGTTAGAATCAATGAAATGATTAAAACGTTGTTATGTTTCCACACTCAGAAAAATGGAGGCCAACTCGACGACCTACATACGGCGTAATTGGCCTCGGGCAGGCGCGCGTTCGCCTGCATGTGGGCAAGTAAAACTGAGTTGACCTGTGGTCGGAGAAATTCTGAAATTAAGCCACCAGCAGGTGAAGTAGGGCATTGGGAGCTGCACGAGTTGACCTTATATAGGTTAACTCTGACCGCTAGCTGGCTTACAGAAACCTCTGTAAGGTCAGAGTTAACCTGACAAAAAGTTGACCTGGACATTTTTCTGAGTGCATGGGTTTTATTGGACTCTCTCCCATATAGATACGAAATATCATCATTTGAAATATAATTCGTTCCTACAATTATGGCACCAAAGCCTATCCGATTAGATTTGATTATTTTTAAAAGCTTTTATTTAGCTCGCTATCTTGTTTGTTTGTCTGTTTGTCAGATCAAATCTTGCAACCCAATTTTGACCCACTTCCACTTGTCCGATTGACTTGAAATTTTGCACACTTATATAAGTCCGATGACAATACAATATTTTCACTACTTCGTCCTTATAAGGATAACGGAAGGTCCTGTAAGGATAACGTGATTATCCTTTTCTCCAAATTTTCCGGAAAAAAATCTATCCTGGGGGTTTTTGGCGTCGCTGAATCCGAATCTGTCATTAAAAAGTCAGTAAGGATAACGGAAGGTCCTGTAAGGATAACGTGATTATCCTTTTCTCCAAATTTTCCGGAAAAAAAATCTATCCTGGGGGTTTTTGGGGTCGCTGAATCCGAATCTGTCATTAAAAAGTCTGTAAGTATAACGGAAGGTCCTGTAAGGATAACGTGATTATCCTTTTCTCCAAATTTTCCGGAAAAAAATCTATTCTGGGGGTTTTTGGGGTCGCTGAATCCGAATCTGTCATTAAAAAGTCTGTAAGGATAACGGAAGGTCCTGTAAGGATAACGTGATTATCCTTTTCTCCAAATTTTCCGGAAAAAAATCTATTCTGGGGTTTTTGGGGTCGCTGAATCCGAATCTGTCATCAAAAACTCTGTAAGGATAACGGAAGGTCCTGTAAGGATAACGTGATTATCCTTTTCTCCAAATTTTCCGGAAAAAAATCTATCCTGGGGGTTTTTGGGGTCGCTGAATCCGAATCTGTCATTAAAAAGTCTGTAAGGATAACGGAAGGTCCTGTAAGGATAACGTGATTATCCTTTTCTCCAAATTTTCCGGAAAAAAAATCTATTCTGGGGTTTTTGGGATCGCTGAATCCGAATCTGTCATTAAAAAGTCTGTAAGGATAACGGAATGTCCTGTAAGGATAACGTGATTATCCTTTTTCTCAATTGTTCCGGGAAAAAATATATTCTGCGGGTTTTGGGGTTCGCTGAATACGATTCTCAAGTTAAAAAGCCTGTAAGGACATCTCAAATGTAAAGCTATATATTCGAAGACTAAAAAGAACAAAATAAAAAAAAATAAAAAAAAATTTTTTAAAAAAAGCTTTTATTAAAAAAAATGCACTAAAAAGAAAAAAATAATTTTCTGGACGCTGTGTATCACAAATATAAAAGCTTTTAAAAAGCGAGATAAAGCATAAAACAATAAAATAAACATTTATCTCGCTTTTTAAAAGCTTTTATATTTGTGATACACAGCGTCCAGAAAATTATTTTTTTCTTTTTAGTGCATTTTTTTTAATAAAAGCTTTTTTTAAAAAATTTTTTTTTATTTTTTTTTTACTTACTTCTTCTATAGAGGAAAAGTGAAGACCGACTCGAGAATGGGGGCAGATAGAAAATTTCTGATCAGTACGAAATTCGTTTCAGGCAAAATTACGAGGATTTTCGTGCACAAAAATCGTAGTTTTCTGTTAACTTTTGGAAAAGTAAAGTCATCTATAACGGGTACCTCCCAAACAATTTTTTTTAAATAAAATTTTCACATTTGTTGCTTTAACGGTTTATACATATCTCTAACGGTTTATACGTATCTCTAAAGGGTATATAAAAAAAAGGTAATTATATTATTTCTGATTGCTTATTGAAATTCTAAGTGTGTACAATAGGCCAGGCTTTTCAAGTGTCCTTCATTCTGATTAATCAAATTGACAGCCTCTGGAAAGCGATTTTCGAAGAACCATTATATCTCAAGCACCATAGAAGACAATTTGAAAGAAATTGGGTTTTCATGTCAGTTTATACACATTTAGTAAAATGTTGAAATGACACCTGTTTACGTAAGATACGCATTTATTGTACTATGTCTAATGTTATAATATGCCTGATGTTGAAAGCGCCGTCTGCTGATAGAATATTAATTACAGATTTACGAGACTATAAATTGCCAGTTGGAATTCCTCCAACTTTTCTCAATATACTTTCTAATATGAAACCGAAGTCAAAGGCTGTTGTTATTATATCTATTGAAATATTTTATGAAAGTTTTATAAACAGAAGTGCCAAAATATGAACCCACGTAAAATATATCAATATCCCAAGCCCATATTCAACTTTATTTGAGGTATTTATACATCATACCCCTCCATTGACTTTTGAGTGCCAATTAAATATGACCCGGGCTGTCAGGGTTACGAACAATTTTCCACGAAATCCTAATTCAAGTACACACACTGAAAAGCTATACTTGGGAAGTCTATGGCAACGCCAAAGGACTGACTAGCTGGGTTATATGTGGACGTAAAATTTCTGTTGATTTTTATTAAGGGATAACTTTTTATGTTTAATATTTTACCAAAAATATTTATGAGAATAACGTGGTTAGGCTAAAATTTTAGCACTCTGTACCTACTTTGTTTAATTCCTTTAAAATTTTAAGTGTACCGTAGATTAGTGGAATTCTTATGTTAATGTTGGTGATACAAATTTGATTAAGGTCATATACAGTTATGTTGTTCATTATCGAAACGATATATCGTCTGCTAAAAGTGAAATTGTGCTAAGTCTATTTGGTATAATTTTCCAGAAGAGCAATGAAAACCTTGTAAAATCGTTTTAATTATCTTTCAATAACACTGAGTTTTCTTTAAATGAGAAAAATTGGGCTCAGTTTTCTTTAAATGAGACTGTGGTTTCTTTAAATGAGACTCTGTTTTCTTTAAATGAAAATTAAAATGATTTAACAATGTTTTTTATTGCTCTTCTGTCAAATTTAGTATAATGGACTTAGCATAATTTCACTTTTAGCCGACGATATTCTAGTTATGAATATGTGGGGATAAATTCACATAAAGACGGAACAATAAGAATACATCTGATATAAACAGCAGAATTCATCTGATAAAACACGGAAAAAAATCCGCATATGAATCGTACCTATGAAATATTGGAAAGCGACTTAAGATTCGCTACTTTATTATGTAGCAACGGCTTCCATAAATATCGAAACTAGTCCTAGTTTTCGTGGACTGATTACTACGCACATAGGGCTGAGAGAAGAATGGATATGATCCAACAAATATAGCACCTGTTCCTAGTTTTTACTAAAGGCATTCCTAAACTGAAGCTCTAATATTCTATGAAGTCGTTCCCATTTTTTTAGAAGTTACTCCAATATTATGTTGGACTCAGTTCTACAAAAAAAGCAAGGTGTCTGTCTCGTAGACACGGCCAGAAGACCTGGATCCGCCTACAACGATCGCCAACAGATATTTAAGTAAGAAATTATAGTGAAAAGGAAAGGAAACAAATTTTTATTTAAAATATAACAAAAGCTATAATTGCCAATCTGGCAATTATTGAAAATTCGTATGGTGATTTAAGTGAACGGCGAACAGTTGTATCAAAATTCCAGTTTGAAGTCAAACTTTCTAATTAGATTTTTTTAGAATTTTTTTCCAATCGGATCTTGATGTATGGGAGTTTTATGTAGAATCATATCCTAAATAAGTTTTGTTCTTACACTTTTTTGATAAAAAGAACCGTTTTTGAGATATTCGGTTTCACCATACGGGTATAATAATTTTATTTATAATTGGTTTACGATAAGAGAAGTATGAAATAAATATCATACATACAGTGTTCAAACGCTCCCATTTCTAGTCTTTCGTTCAAATTAGTTATATATATAATGACATCAGATTCAATACACACAAAGGAGGAGCATAAAAATAGTATAAATGTGAAATCTGTACTACAAGCAGCAAGCACAGCATAACAGCGGCAGTGAAAATTTAGATTTTGATTCTTAAAAAGATAATTGAACATAGTTTAACATAACAAAATACCCTAAACAATGTTTTAATGTAGGCCGGATCTTATAACACAGTTTCTGTTTGGATGTCACCACAAACTATCGAGTATCATCGATTGCAAATTTGTTATCATGGCAGCAATCCGATTTTCTAATTTGTAACCCCATAACCAAAATCCAAGACGTATCCACGTCAAAATTGGAACGAATTCTAACTGTTATCGACAACCTCATTCCTACGCAAATAGGATTCAGTGAATATGTTAATTTGAGGCAAATTTTTATCTTCGATTATAATTCGCAAATGATGGTTTATGTAGTTTGGACTTTACTTTATATCTGGAATATTTTCTTAGTTTATATCTGGTGCTATAATTATAGGAACCAGTCCTATTTCAAATTGGGGTATCTCCAATTTATATAGGAGAGAGTTCAAATAATCAAAGCAGACATTTTACAGGATTCATTTCTTTCATTTCACTCACAGAATACAGAAGAGAATTGCACTGGCTGTGAACTTAAAAAAAAAGAGTTTTAAAAAAAGCGCAGATGGATGAAGGAGTGGTTAAAAAAAGAAGTCAGTACACCTATGAACAATTGTTGAATTACTTAAAAATAAGGCATGGTTAGGTGTTACTCTCAGCGGTATTTCATACGATACTGAGCCAATATTGTGCAATATCGCCCTCAGAATATACAATAAAACCTTATTGTGCACTAAAAATCAAACCGATTTTGATTCCTTCAATATATTGCTCAACCGTTCAATATGACCCCTAGACAGTCAATATATTGCATAATATTGAAATATTGCACAATAATATTGGACCTCGAGGGGCCATATTAGAGTTTGGCATTCTTATTTGCTAGACAAATCTGAAATTTTTGGGTTAAAAATAATGGATAAGTAAAAAAAACCACGAAGGAATCTAATAAATTATAGGCAGAGAGAGCAATATACTGTCAAACATGAGAGAGGCAACGGCGGTTTCAGATGAGCTAGATGAGAAAAGTAAAACATTATGTTCGTTTGAATATAGAAAACTAGAAATTCAGTCAAAATTGGGACTGCATTTTTCCGTCGTTGCTGCGAAATTAGCATCAAGTCGTTTGTAAAATGATTTTGACAGACCGAAGATATCAATTGCTTTTTAACTATTCCCTGACAATTTAAATTTAGTATCGAAATTTTCAACCTAAAATGAAGAATGTTTGTACCTTAAATTTTTAAATCACATATCAAATCAACAACAACAACAAAATCGGACTTGATAATACTGTTTGCAAACAATGTCTATCATCTGTGTCGCTTCAGTTTATATATTTTTCGGTTACAAGCATATTATGGCTATGCGGTTTCCTCTAATGTTTGCTCCTTACTCTTATATGTTTAATTGGATTATTTTCGAGTTTATCTCCTGTATTCTGTGATTGAGTCTTTTACAAAGGGGAATGTTGTCCAAGTAGCCCCCATGCAAACGAAAACGTTTTTTCCAAGAACAAAAGTTATTTATTTATTCTACATAAAACTCCCATACATCAAAATCCGATTGGAATAAATTTTGAAAAATCTTTTTGAAAAGTTTGACAAAAAGTGGAATTTTGATACAACTGTTCGCCGTTCAATTAAACTTCGAACAATGCCATATCACCATACGGGTTTTCAATAATTGGCAGATTGGCAATTATAGCTTTTGTTATGTTTTTTTTATAAATTTTGATCCAATTGAGATATAACATTTATTTCTCGCACAGAAGTTTATGTTAAAACCCCCCCTTCCCCCCGTCTGACATACAAATCGACAATTTTTATACTTTTTGATCTAAAGTTCATTTTAGCCCCAATGAAAAATGTCTAACATACGGCAAATTAAAACACAACTATAACCCGGCAAAATTAAAATTTTTAATTGGCAGATCAGAAAAATTCATTTTCAAGAATTTTTTGAAAGACAGTTTTGTATTTTTTTTCCTTTTAGCAGTTGCACACTAAGTTAATTCATGTAACCTAAGAAGCTCTTAACGTACTGACAATAAATAAAAATTATATACAATAATACTGGAAATTTATAAATTAATCACATCTTTTTTATTTATTTATTCTTTTTTGAGTCTTCTGTAAGTAAATTTTGTGTTTCACTTGAAGTCTTACCTCCAAATCCCCCAATATCGCAAGAACACTTGTTCAATAAATTCATCTTAATTAAGTTTCGGTCTTCTTACCTGAAAAAAAAAACGAAAAAAATAATTATAAACGGAACAAATGTATACAGCTATCTATATAAAGATATGTATAAAATACGGGATAGAACGATTAATAAGTCCTGCCAAATTGAAGTACATCATTTACTTGGATAACCCGTAGGAAACTTTGCATCAAAGAATATTACCTAAAGAGTTTATCTTACTCGCAGTATTTTTACCAGGGTACGGAAAAATTCGATTCGCAAATTGAAAATAGAATTATTTTGGATCTGAATCGTTCGCGAATCGAATTTTATAAAACAAAGAATGATTCTTTTCACAGAGAATTTTATTTTTTCGACTCGCTCACGAAAGAATTGAAACCGATTTTTAGCTGTTTAATTCGTTTGCGAGCGAATCGAAACTTTTTTACTCAACTTTCTATTTGCGAATGAAAAAGAATCGAAAAGAATCGAAAAGAATCATTCTTTTTGATTCCATTTCCGTTTCCTTTTCGTAGAGCTAAATCCGTTTCTCACTAATAATTCTTAGAAACCCCACCCCCCCCCCCCCCCCGCATTCCATCCAAGTATCAAACCAAATTTACCCCCTCACCCCTCCCCCATTTCCCCTACGGTCAAAAAAATGAACTATGTCAAAGTGTTTGGGATGACAAAAGATTTTAAATTCAATTCCGCATGTTCCGTCCGTCTGTTAGTCTGTCCGTCTGTCTGTTGGTCCGTAAACACCATAACTTTCGAAAGGATTGAGCTAGAGACTTGAAATTTTGTATAGTTACGTTTCTCATAAATAACTAGGCTGAGCTCATGAACGGGCAAAATCGAACCATCTCAACCCCCCTCCCCTATACAAACGAAACCGTTTTTTCCATTTTTCTCGAAAACGGTGAGTAGTATTGAAAAAAATTTTAAGGCAAAATGTGTTTAGAATTTGATTTTAGATAACTTATCTATACATCGAAATCCAAATGGACCACTTCTGCCGCCTCTGGCATACAAATTGAATACTTTTTTTTTCTATTTTCTCGAAAATGGTTCATAGTATCGAATCATCTTTAAAAACGAAATGTGTTTAGAATATGATTTCAGACATCCGTTCTAGACATCAAAATCCAATCGAATCAATCCTTCCCCCTCTCTCATACAAATGCATTTTTGTGATAAAAATTTTGTCTGCCCTCATATAGAGTATTTGACGATTGGTAATTGTAATTTGAATTTCTCTCATGTTTTATTGTGTGAAAAGAATATTTTGTATAAAAGACAGAAATTTAACACTAAAAAATTCGAAGTAGTTTAATGCAGACATTTTGTATTAAATGACTGACATGTTCACGTTGTATAGTAAAAAGTGTTTCAAGAAAAAAATCAATTTTCGAAAATTGTCATGAAGAATATTTTATTACAAATTCTACTTGTAGAGATAAAAATGAGTATATAAAATATACTAGTTTTGTAATATTTCATTGATTTAAATAAGTCGTCAGCCTTCGAATTTGATCTTGCCAATTTTATCAGATGATTGAGTTAATTTTTTTGATTGCATGTAAATTGTATAAATTGTATGTACAAAACTTTCTGCAATTTCATGCTGTTTTGTGGTATAGCTTTATAGAATAACGTAACTCACACCTCACAGTGTGACTTGATGAATTGCCATTGTTTGCGACGTCGACTTGCGGCCGAATTTTAAATTAACTTCTTTTAGGCAAAAACCTTTAGATTTTTTTTCCCTTCTTTGTGTATGTACAAACACAAGCAATAAAAATTGCCAAAAGAAACAATAAAAAAAAAGTCATGCAACCACGGTCAATGTTACTGGTGCGTGACTTTGTTTCGTATAAATCATCATTTTGTATTAAACTGAGATGGTATTGTCCGCTACCAAATGTTGAATAAATGCATAAAACTACTTCGGTCAATGTTCAATGTTATCACAACATTGAAAAATACCTCAATTTAGGGGTCATCACGTGTTTTCCATCATAAAGAAATGTCCATTCGCCATAAGCAAAAATGATTTAAATACCCATTACTATCATAATAATCGCCATCGTCGTCATCATCACTGAAAAATCTTTCAAATGTTTTGTCAACACTAATTCGAATGTAAACAATTTTGTTAAACGATACTCGGCTTATACTACCGGCTAAAAGTGCGAGATTTTGTCAGATTTCTCAGCTAAAAATGTCATCAAGTTTGATGATAGGAAGACGATAATAACTTTGAAATTTTAATATCGTTCGTTTTCTTGTCAATCTCTCGGTTTTTTTTATATTCATCGAGCTTTAGCTTTATATAAAATCATTGTGAAAGGTCATGGTCGATCATCCGCTTCCGTACTGAACAGAATTTTACCCTGAAATTACTGGGCTTACCGGAAAATCAAGTCAATAAACAGATTAATATCTATTTTATTATAACAACAACGTCAAAATAAATAACCTTTTTCGATGGCATAGAAGAGTTGTCACTTATAGATAGGGTGACCGTACATCTCGGAATGGCAGGAACAGTCCGGGATTTAGGTATGTTGTTCCAGCGTTCCGGAAATTAAACTTTTGTCCCAGAACAGTTATAATTTATCAAACAATAGAAAAAACGACCACTAAATCTGCAAAAAATACACGACTTCGGTTGGAGGTTGCTGTAGATTACAGTGATTTTTGCCAGTGGCACATTTTTCAACAATTCTCCACAAACTTTTTTTGTATCTCAAAAGATTTTGCCTGCGGCGCATTTCTCCTTATTGGTATTGTTACAATTTCGGTTGCGATTATTTCCCTCTTTACGTTGTTGATTATTTCTCTTTCATTGCGCTCTTAACGTTGCGAAAAATTAAGCTAATTTTTGTTTGGGACTCCGTAGCTCTTGATTTAATTCATTGCACCGCATTCGGTTTCAAAAACTTCACCTGCGGCGCACATTTCTTAATTAACTTTTTTGTAATTTTTGTCCAAATCAAGTTTTATTTTCTATATAGAATTTGCTGTTTCAGTGGAGCTCCGTTTCATTTCATCTCGCACCCCTTCCCCCGCTCATCTTGTTCCGGATGGGCTAAAAACTATATGGGCACACTATTGATAGAAGACGTTTATTCAGAAATAAAATCGTATTTTCGAAATGCCATGGGACAATATCGTCTAACTGGGCCAGTTTTTCGGAGCATTTTTAGAGAAGTACTTAGAAAATCCGAAAAGATTGTAGTCAGTCGCAGCGACGGTAACGACGATGTGACCCTTTTTCCATTACCTCAGTTTTAGCAGAGAACAAATAATCTAGAGAATAAACTCTTAGAACAAATTTTTAGAGAAAAATTTTCCACTGTGAGATGAAGCAAGAGGATCCGATGTAACACGGAAAAAATTATCCATTCGATTCCTCCATCTCATTGAATAGATACGACGAAAATGATTAGAAAATGTTCTCTCTGCTTCGTGCTCCCTAGTCTAAAAGTAATTAACTTTTAGGCCGTAGCTAGTGAATGATAGGGACATTTTTCCCCCTTTCGAAGGGGAAATTTGTCAAAAATTTGTTCGGCAGAGTTTTTTCTATATATTCCTTATTCTATGGTTTTAGTTTAAATAGAGGACATCGTGCGGGGAAAAAGAATACGAGATGGAAACCCCTATTTATGGGTGTATTTGACGTTGAGAGTTAAAAATTTTTGGCCTGCGGCACATAATTTCTAGCCGTACACATTATTTTAATAAAAAAATTTACTGTAGCGATTTGATTTTAAATTTCTGCTTACATGCATTTTTACTTTCCTCTTCTATTGAAAAAGTATTGTATTCATGATGGAGACCGACTCGAAAGAAAATATCTGATCAGTACGAAATCCATTTCAGGCAAAATTATGAGGATGTTCGTGCATCTGTATGTAACGGTCTGTCCGTTATACGTATCTTAAATGTCTGAGAACACATTCACCTAGCAACTTGAAATTTTTCGGATTTTTTTTTTACAAAAACCCTAGTTTCCTATCAACTTTTGGAAACGTAACGATAGCTATAACGGATCGCTCCCATACAACTTTTTTTTAAATACAGTATTTTAAGAATTTCTCGAAACCTATGCGTTTTTGGGAAAAAAATTAATATAACAAGATTTATAGGAAATAACATTTTATACATTTTTTGCTTTAACGGTTTACTCGTATCTCTAACGGTTCTGGAAATATTTCAAAAAAATTAAGTTTTTTTCATCACAGCGCACAGTTTCCGAGACATTTTTAAATTATTTTAAAAATTTCTCGGAAACTGTGCGCTGTCATGAAAAAAATGTTTTTAACCAAATCCAAAGGAAATACAATGTCCTGCATTTTTTCCTTCAATGGTTTTTACGTAACTTTAAAGGTTCTCAAGACCTTTGAAAAAATATTAGTTTTTACATATTTTTTCCGAATCTAAATATTACAGATGAAAGTTTTGTTTGATCACAACCACTTTTTTCATTAGTCATAATTATAGCAGAAGTTAAACACAATAAAACTTCCTACACTTTTGTCTTTTACTAGAACTCTGTATCTCAAACCATTATCAAGATATACAATTATTTCAGTTATCCCTTAACGTTTACCGGTAATGAGATATTTTCATTTAAATTTTAAAAAAAATAGGCATTTGCGAATTGCTTGCAAACTAACGCCTTACGGAAAGAAACCAATTAAAGATATTAAAATTTTTGTATTATACTGTAAATCGATACTTCTTACCGTTATCGATTAATAACGATATTTCATATTTCGTAAAAACGTGTTTTCATATAAACTAATGTAGAACTGGTTTGATATTAATGAATCAAAAAATTCTTTTCTAAAGCGATCCCTACACGTTCAATCTTGCAGTCAATCATCGCATGCTGTGACACCATTTTGAACGTCTATGGTGATGCTGGCATGCAAAATTCCATGATTGACAGCATACTGGCCAATATCAAAATCATTTTGATATTTTTCAAGGGAGCTTTGTGAATGACAGCATGCTTGAACGTGCATGACGATGCTGTCAATCATTTCGTCATTTCAGGGGAATTTTTAGTAGTGAAAAGATGTCGCATATAAAAGACAAAGTTTTTTGGGAATCCTTTTTCGAGTTATTTAGACAAAGAAGTGAGTTGTGGATGACGAAAAGCGAAAAATATAAGGACAAAAATGTTTTTAATTGATATTTGTGCTGTGAGCTGTCGGTTTGGCTGTTTCGAATAAAATGATGCTTGTGTGTCTCTAGTGCAAAAAAGCTTTTTGCTGTGACAGCATGATTGACTGCAAGATTGAACGTGCAGGGGCCACTTTAAACAGGTTTTATTGTTTCAATCAATTTTTCCACTCATTTTTTATAACTCTCATTTGACAATGTTTCTACATAACTATATAATTTTTCAAAATTTGATCACAGTAAAAATTGGTCTGTCCTCAAGTATTTTGTCGGTCTGTTCTGTTTTATGTCTGCCATCCTATAAATGTTTTACTGTAAACTGCACCCGGAAGTAAATTTTGTATAAGAAAGTATTGTGCTGTTCACGTGAGACTTTTTTTCTAATTTCTTAATCTTCCCTTCTTAATCTTGTAGCCATGCCCAGATCCCTTTTAATGAATCCACCCTCCTGCCATCACCGAAAAAGCCCAGAATCTCTGACGGTGAGATATTGATTTATTTTTACGATTACACATGTCATCCTTCATGAACTTTTCTAACCTTTCGAAATCCACCCCACCTCATATTTGGAAATATTTTAAACTCAAGACCAAAGACTAAATAAACGGAAACGGGGAGGTCATTAAACTAAACACAAACTGACTTTTCAAGCAATTACAGTTCAATGTTTATGTTGCACTGTAGATTTTGAATTGAAACGATCAATTTTTTAGAAATATTATTCTAAAAACAGAAAATGTCAAATAATTCCGATAGTAAATACCAAATTTACATCACTAAAATAAAATTTTATAACTAATTCTGTGAAGACTTGAGTCTCCCCACATAAATATGGCAGATAACTGACAACTATTTTAACTGATCCATATGGAAAAATCAGCTGAATAAATATTATCTTTAATATTCTGTACATATTACTATACATGTAAGAATGACACAGATGGTTTTACAGTGAGAAAACGATTTGAAGCTGTATGATAAATCGAATTATTTAAATTTCAATTTGCAAGTACATTATGTACATACCTATATTTTTTGATTGACATTTGTAGCCATTCCCAGATAGTATTGTGATGCAAAATTTGCATAGTGCCTTCACCAGAATTGAAATTTTTGACACAAATATGATATACACGCAATTAAAGAAGATTCTCAAAAAAATACAAATCCGAAACGTGAGCGAAATGTCAACCCGTCAAAGAAAACGACCTTCTGAAATAAAATGAATCTGAATGAAAAAAAAAATCAAGCACAGCATATGCAAATTTCCAATTGCAACCACATCGCAGCACATCACTAATTCATCAATCACTTTCATATGAGCATCTCAAACGCTTCACGATTAACTTAATCGTCAACGAACCATATGTTTCGAAGATCGAAATACAAAACAAGTATAATTTTTGTAACGACAATGTCACGCATGCTAAAGAAGGTCCCACCGAACCAACTATGCTGGCTGGCCAAATATTAGTTGCCCAACTGCAAGTATATCATCACATCAAGTATTCAAATCACCGGCAAATTCAGGTGTAAAAACCGGCCCCCGCCACCATAAACACACAATAGTGAAGTCAACTTGAAAGCCTATCTATCCATATAGGAAATAAATGCCAATGGGCCCGGTGTTTTCTATGATTTAATTTCTTTTCCATCGTCTTTTGGTGAACTTTCATTTTCACCTGAGGTCGGTCGGACGATAACGAAACTGATCTTTCGCTATTTTTGATCTTTTTGATTTTCCTTGTCTCTTATTTAGACGTGAATCAACGGAATCGCAACGTGATCAGCATCGAGACATCGGCAGTAGATCGAATTTCACAATAACATCACCAGTTGGCAGTTGCATGCTACTATTTGGCTACATTTTATCTACAGTGAAAATCATTTGAAACGTTTTCCGGTGTAAAGACTACAAAAGTGTTTTATTTTTTTATTTTTTGTCGAAAGTTTATTTTATCGAAATTTGATCGAAATCGAAATTTGCTATGTGAAAATCTAATCTCAAAAACTAATTCCACACGAATTTACTCTTTATATTAAAAAGTACTTAACTCTCTTACTAGAGGGCCAATTTTTTTTTCAATAAGAAACAATTAGAGCAGGTTAGTTGTGCTTCAGGAAACCCAGAACGGAAACCCTTTTGTAGTTGTTTGAGTTGCCAGCAGCCGGAAAAAGAGAGCGTATCTAGAAACACACTTGTCGCGGTAGGAGGTTGATAATTAGAAAAAAGTCAGCTACACTTGCCTACTAGAGGGTTAATAAGACATTTATTTGTTATGTTTCTCGTGTTATATTCTGCAAATATCCGAACGAAAAAAATGACCCGGTTTATGAACGCTCTACAAGAAGAGAATCAAATTATTTAAGCATTATTTCTTTACGCAAGGTTTTTATTCAATTTGTTGTTTAATTCTCTGTACAAATCACCTTAGAACAACAAAACAAGCTTAAACTCTAAAAAAATATGTTCCCCCCGGACTATAACACACAGAAGTTCAAGGAGAACATAAACCGACACCTCCTTTCATTTTTCCGACCATCCTGAGCTGTGCTTCGGCATTAAAGGGTCTTCCCCTATGCTCTCTCTAGCCTATAAAAACAACTTATTTTGGTCCGCTCGATATTAGTTTTTTTTTCAGAGATGCACACTGGAAACCAATCCATATACCGAACCACTCTGAAATAAAGATGTTTGACCCGCAATCGAACCAGCTTTTAAAACAATTCTGTAACCAAATCAAAAACCCCTGAATAGGATAAATTTTTAGGATTAAAAAATCATTTTATACTATCAACCAGATTTGGAGTCTCCCACTTTTTACGTTAATCTAGTATCCAAAAAACCGTCTCCATGTCACATAGCTCAAGAAATTTATATAATACGATCAGAAAACGCAAAAACCACTGAATAGGAACTAAAACCCAAAATCATAAAACACTGGACCAATAAAATTTTGGGAAACCAAAACCCGAAACAAAGTTTTGAAATTTTAGAAACAAAAAACAAAACCATAAACCAAAAATCTAATTATTCCTTGAAACAAAACCTAACCACACTTAAAAAAAACTTTTGGTATAAATCTCTGTTTTTTTTTTCAAATTAGAATTACTGATTCCGAATCCGGCATTAGCGAGGACGTACACGAGGCAACTTTCAGTCTTCAGCATGCTTCAGCCTCACCAAATTGTAGGAAAGAAACGAGTGCGGCAAGAGGGAAAAAGTCGCCACTCAAAAAGTGTTCTTCACGTCTCATTTTACGCACACAAACGAAGTCGCTCGTGTAGCACGTCAGCATGCATGTGTGCGTAATTTCATTGAGTCAGTCAGTGCTTAGCCACCGACTCGTAAACATATCCCAAATAAACAAAAATTGAATGCAAATAGTGATATACCAATTGCAGGTAGTTTTATTTTTCAGGTAGGTAGGTAAATAACAAATTACCAGTCCTTATTCTTCTATTGTTGGCAGTTTCTAGTTTGGCAATTGATGTTGCCTCGGTGCTAGCTAATAAAGGAATGACCTGGAAAAACAACACATATATGAGAACCACACACACATGAGTGATCGCTTGTTGTACACAAGTTTTCCCTACAAAAAAGTGAAGAAGCGTGTACGTCAGAGAGGCATTTTGAGGACTAAAAGTCGCCGCGACGGGAAGGAGCGTGTACGTTCACACTTAGTTTGGCTAAGTCAGCTCGAATTTTTATCGGTCGTCCATTACATTGTATTAAATTTTCTCGGACTTTTGACGGGTCCAATTTACATTGTATTTAGTATGTGTGCTAAGTTGAAAGAGAAAATGCAACACCACACACTATATTTTTATCAAGATACGCAATTTTAAAGCTTTCTCTTAAAACCCTAAAAGTGGGAAAATTTGTTTTGTACTTTTTAGTGCATTTTGAAAGTGTTTAACATTAGAAAACTCGTTTTTAAAAATACAACGAAATTTCAAATATCTCGTGACTTTTGTGGAGATATTTTTAATACTTATTTTGGGTACAACATTTTAGGAGAATAGTATTCTTAAAAGTCAATTAGTTTGAAAGAACCACTAATCACCCCTTTACATTTCCCTATGACATGCTCTTATATCCAAAATCCCTCATAACAAATGAAATTTTAAAAAAATCAAATTTTTCACACTACATAGAAATTTGAAACTTTTGGATATACAATTTTTAATTATATAGAAGACGTTCTGGACAATTTATACTGTAACCTGTAACACGAAAATGATGACTTCTTGTTAGTGAATCAGGTTTCACTTTTTTTCTCAAAAAAAAAATGAGTTATGTAAATTTATTATTTGTCTGATCAAAAGATTTGTTGGTTCAACATTTGTTGCGTATAATAGCCTATAATTATCGAAAACACGGAAAAAATCGAGCCGTCTTCTGGCTAATTTTACAGGTCACAAACCCGATGATCGCCTCAAAAATCGCTTGTTTTTTAACTTGTCCACGAATTTTACGTAACAATTCGTCTTTCGCCGACGATGAAAGTTTTTCGGTCTCCACTATACGTATTTTTGCTATCGCAATAGTTTTCTCACAGCATCAGAAATTTGATAAATAATAATACCTTGCTTGATCGATAAAAATCAAAAGCCGGACTCATCATTTTTAAAACGCGATTAATCTAATCACGTTCAGCACAATTTTTTGTACTCCTTTCTAATAAATCAATTTTAATTTAGCCTTCTAAAATTTTTATATCCGAAACGGTTATTATATCGCTATTTCCATTTTTTTCCAACATTAATTTTTAAATTATATTTACATATAGTAAATATAGTAAATGGGAAAAACGATTAAATTAACTCCATTTACAGTTAGCGTTGAATTACCATTACGACATTGATAGCAATTCCAATGCAAAATTTAATTGAATTGCCATAAGGAAACCATCTAAAATCCAATAAATAATTTCATGGAATTTCGGATATTTTTGGCAATTTACACTTGCGTGTACATAATGGTTAACTCTATTATATTGTGGGTGGTTAATATAATTTTGTGCGATTTACGTTTTTAAAAATTTGCATTTAGACTTTTTTTTCTGTATATACATATTCAATCGAACGGTAAAAATAGAATTTTTTTTTCTGTCCTTTCTACAGCCTTGCCAATTTTTGGTCACCATTCCACACAACCATGGCTACAACAAGAGGGTTATCAAGAACAAGGAAATAACTGTGGCAAAACATCGTAAGTCTATTTTCAGGTGAAGCCAAAGTGATGTGGATTTTCGTTTCTACTCACCAAAAAAGTCAAAAGGCTCTCTACTCGTGTCCAGTTAGTTTCTACACGGCCAGAAAAGTTAGGATATTTTTAGTGTTGCTTTTAAGTTAAACCCGTATTCAATTAAAGTCTTCAAAAGACTAAATTTTAATATTTTCAAAAACTTACGAAAAAGTTTAAGAATTTTTGTATTAAATTGTGGTATTTTCTTTCTTAAACGCATACCTTCGATATAATGTACACGTAAACCCAAAAAGTTTGAATTGTAATATTTTAAAACCAAAATTTTTCTCACACAACGAGTTTATTTGTACACTGAATGAAAACATTGTTCATAGAAGTGAATTCATAGTATTTATGAACAATTTCATTAATACTATGAACGATTTCATAAATCATTTTGCTCTTCTATGAAACCGTTCATACATACTGTGAACGTACATTCATAAATATCCAAATAAGTAATCGCCACACAAATTTGTATCGTCTTCACCAAGAAGTGGTCTAATTACTTGCTGGAGGCGTCTACAAAATAATATGACTGTATCACTTTGTTAATTGTATATCGCCAATTTGAAAATCCAATTCAAAACTAGTGCACAACTATTTTATGTAACGGATTTAAAACAAATCAGTAATGGGAATCATATCTTCATTCTGAAATAAGATTGCATTGTTTTTGTTGAAATTTTTAGGTCGGTATATTCAGATTTAAAAAAAATCTTTTTTTTACACAATATTGAAGTAGAGAAGTATTTTTTCGAAGCAATACAAACACTTTCATCGAGCAATTTCATTCGTTTTGAGTTTTTGGTCTAAAATTTAGTCGAAAATCAATTATTCTTTGCATATCATATTATTGTTGTCATTCATCGTTTCCATTTTTCTTCAATATTGTGAAATTAAATGTGGAATAGAAATTTAATGGAACTTCATGTTTTTCAGAGAGAAAAATAGAAACACACTTAGAAAAAAAGACAGAAAAGTGTCAATGATAACATTGGTTTTCTATCATCGCTTGTTCATAATGAAATAATTCATTGGTTGAAATTTTAAACTTTTTCATAACCTTTATGTACAAATTCATAATTATTGTGCACTTTTTTAGTTCAATGCGGACATTTCGGACGCCTTAGTTTTGCGGTAAAAAATGTTTGTGGAAAATGCGTAAAAACTGAATTAAATCTCAACAGTGATGACATTTTGCAAAGTGTAATATCAGAATAAATTGAAATACTACCGAATTAATAAATATATTTCAGATTTTGAAAGTCCCGAAAAGCCAGAGCAATATTATGCTTTCTGGTTAGTTCAGAAAGCGATAAACATTCTGGATAAACTTTGAAAAAAGTGAAAATTAAAAAAATCTTTTCAGTTTTTCACATTTGAATGCAGAAGTCTTATTTTCTTTGTCGTAAAGTGTCTGCTAGCAGTTTGCGTGTTTTTCATGAAATCTTGAATGTCGGAAGAAAAGAGTTTCATTTTTTTTTTTAATTTTTAATTTATTTTCTTTGCACACACTTATCATTGCATAAAACTTTTCCCGCAATAGGACCACAGCTTCTTTCAAATAGATCGGTAAATTTCAAAAATATGTTATACTAGCTTGCATACCCGTCGTTGCCGGGTCAAGTTTTTTCACATTTTTATTTTTTTTTATGGTCTATGTTGGAGCTAAACTTCAGGCCAAGCGGCTCGGTAGTTTCCCCGCAAAAGGGTAACATAGAGGAAGAGCTAAGTTTCGAAATCACTTTACCCCCTCCCCTTACTAACCCCACCTCTCGGGCTACTTTTTAATGGGTCTATGTTGGTGCTGGACTCCCAACGAACATCTATGCCAAATTTCAGGCCAATCGGTTCAGTAGTTTCCCCGCGAAAGAGTAACATAGCGCAAAAACTAAGTTTCAAAATCACTTTACCCCGTCCCCTTACTCCCCACCCCTCGCGCTACTTTTCCGCATGCCTATGTTGCAACCAGAACTACCACAGACACTCATGCCAAATTTCAAGTCAATTGGTTCAGCCGTTTTTGCGTGAAAGAGGAACAGACAGACAGACAGACACCAACTCATTTTTATATATTAGTACTAGAATTTGGACCCGGCTTCGCCCGGCTAAAAGCGTGAACAGAAAAAAAACTTAATAAAACTAAATTCATTTGGTTAAAAATTAGGTAGCCTGCATGCTGTTCGTTAGTTTTTTCTCTTCGGAAAATGATTAACCCATTCGGTATTTTGATGCCATATGGCAACGCAGTTAAAAATTTGAATTGACTTATTATTTATTTATTTTCAACACTATTCTCATTTAGTGCACCTTTAAGTGCATTTGTGACCCAATTTTGATTTTTTGAGTAAAAAGCTGGACTACAGTGGACGTATTTGTAAAAAATAAAATTTTTTATTTTTTTTTTGTTTTTTTTTTTGTTTTAAATGAATACTGATAGCGTAAACATCATTAATTTGTGTAGAGAGTATTTTTAACCCCCATAGAAAAAAACATGTACCGAACGGGTTAACAAACTAACAAAAAATTCCAGCACTTGCATTCGGTATTACTTTACCCCCCTCCCCTTACTCCCCCCACCTCTCGGGCTACTTTTTAATGGGTCTGTGTTGGGACTGGACCCCCGACAAACACCTATGCCAAATTTCAGGCCAATCGGTTCAGTAGTTTCCCCGCGAAAGAGTAACATAGCGCAAAAACTAAGCTTCGAAATCACTTTACCCCCTCCCCTTACTGCCCCCACCTCTCGGGCTACTTTTTAATGGGTCTATGTTGGGGCTGGACCCCCAAAGAACATCTATGCCAAATTTCAGGCCAATCGGTTCAGTAGTTTCCCCGCGAAAGAGAAACATAGGGCAAAAACTAAGTTTCGAAATCACTTTACCCCCTCCCCTTACTCCCCCCACCCCTCGCGCTACTTTTCCGTATGCCTATGTTGGAACCAGAACTACCACAGACACTCATGCCAAATTTCAAGTCAATCGGTTCAGCCGTTTTTGCGTGAAAGAGGAACAGACAGACAGACAGACAGACAGACAGACAGACAGACAGACAGACAGACAGACAGACAGACAGACAGACAGACACCAACTCATTTTTATATATTAGTATGAATATGATGAAGTAAGTATGAAGTATGATTAGTATGATGATGATATGATGAGCGTATTGCTTGCACCAGGGAATCTTTAATTTTCCGAAAATTGAAATATTTATCAGTTTCAGCAACTCGCAATTTATTTTAAGGCAAATGGCAGACTATAAATTTTACAAGAATATTCAATGAAGAAAACTTTTCTTGACGTTCAATTTCGTATGGTTTTGTGGAGTCGCCGTTTGCAGATTATCCTGAAAAATGTGAAAAAGTGTAATGGACTTTTCCTAAATAAAAGAAAAAGCTTCGTGAATTTAAGAAAGAAAAAACCGTCTCATATCATATAATTTAAGGAGAAAGGATCAATTTAAATCACACTTGTAACGAAAATGTTTTTTTTGATTTTTTTTAGTATTTTTTTACAGTCCTGTACAGTTATTAGATTTGAACCTTTCGTAATTAAATATCCTATAGTCTTGGAATTTGCCATTGTTATGGAATACAATAGCATGCGCATTGGATTTTATTTTAATCGTTTTGTATATATTTAAAAAAAAAAGATTCTTGAGAACTAATACAAAAAAATATTTGAAAAAAACCCTGTAAGTTAAATATCTGTTAAAATTTACAAAAAATTTTTTGGAATAAGACGATTAGATTTTAAAACTTTTTTGGTGTGGCCATATAGTACACCAAAGTACTTACGGCTTCACACTAACTTTTTTAACCGTGTAGTATGCTCCCACATTTGCGAGCGTCAAATACTACGCCGAATCGCATGTATTACTAGTAACTAGCAACGTCTAAACAGCCTTTAAAAGTAACCACATAGAACTAAAGGTCAAATTACAGTAAAAGCGTCGTATGTTGCATCGCATCGCGTATAAAGTTAAACATAGTGCGTTCTAGATTGCGTTGGTCGGCAGGGACGCAAACGCGACGTGAGAGTAGACCAACTTTCTACTTTTGGCACCGTCAGTTGTGTTTTTTAGTAGTTCTTTAGGCGCGGCGGCGACTTGATTTTTTTTTTTTCGAAACAAAGTAAATATTTGGTGCAAAAAGAACTCAAATGTTTATATATTTTTTGCGCTTTTTGTACATTTATGTATCCGATAAATTGTATTTTGGATCGTAAAAAGTTAAAAAACTCCATTTGGACAAAATAGTTGATTTAAAATATGACGCTATCATTGTGCCCAATCTGCGTCCGATCGGTGTTTAGAACACAGCGCGAATTGATTTGACGCGGAATTCAACCTTAAATTTCCACGATGATTAAAGAACCTACTACAAAAAACTTGAATACTAGAAAATTTGTATACTACAAAAAATAGAAAACTTACATACTAGTCAATTTGCGGTATTTTTTGTGTTTTGTGTTGGAGATAATGTTTTCCCGTTCAAAGTTTGAAATAAAATTACACCCTCGATCACCTTAAAATTCGCATAATTTCCTATTTTGTATGCATTAAACTCAATTACACAAAACTTCCGTAAAATCTTCTGTATTCTTTTAATTGCTGCAATTCTTTTAAACGAAAGTATGTTTATTGTCAAAATAGCATAAGAGTTGTCTTACAATTTGAGTGTAATTTGCCGACAAATAACAATTTGTCAAGCAACCGGAAGTTGTTGAAAATGAATCAAGGTCTTAAGGTGTCAATTTATTTTACTATTACTTGGACTCGACATGCACCACAAAATAAATTAACTGACTTTGAACCAGTACGGGCACACCATATTGCAAACGTTGTTCACCTACTTTCCCCACCGCGAAAACAAATCCCAAATAAAATAAAATACGCAACATAAATTCAATGCTTAGACTTGAAATACACACATCCATAAACAGTTATATTGCATTGAGATTTGCAATCGGCATTATAAGATTTCATAGTTATTTCAATATTAAAGTATTGCTTGATGAGCTCCCCATATATCGTGGTCCAATGGGCGTAGTGATAAAATATAAAGAAATTGCTGTTAACCACTTGCAGCTTAATGGCCATTTGCTTGACCACATAAAAAAAATATATGGCGTGCTTTCGAGATGAAGCAAAAATAGAAAACATGTTTAGCAACGTTTTTATTATTTTTTTCTTTACTGCATAAAATTTCTTGCAATAAAAATGAAAAACATTTTCAATTTAATTTTTTCACCTCGTTAAATTATGTAAAACACCCAAAAACGAATTAGAATAAAGTCTTTTCACAACAATGAGGGAAAAATCTTAAAAAAACACGTTTTTTGTCTTTAGAAGATAAAAAAGACACAATTTTATATACGTATAATTTTTCCACCGAAAATGTGTTTGAATAATTTTTTTGCGACAGGTTATTTTAGGATCGACGTTATTTAAGAAATATAAGAAAAACTACAATTGGCCGCTGGCCAATCGTCAAATACTCTGTATGAGGACAGACGAAATGTTTATTTTAAGAAAATCCATTTGAATGGGAGAGGGGAAGAAGTGCTCCGATTGGATTTTGATGTATGGACTGGTTATGTAAAATCATATTTTAAACACATTTTGTCTTGATAGATTTTTCAAAACAATACACCGTTTCGAACGAAATGGCACTAAAATATTTCCTTTATATGGGGAGGGGAACGAATTGGTTCAATTGAAATTTGATGTATGGAATAGTTATGTAAAATCTTATTTTAAACACATTTTGTCTTTATATGTTTTTCGAAAAGACTAACCGTTTTCGAGAAAAGTTTCGTTTATGTGGTGTTAGGGGGAGGAAAAGTGTTTCGAGAAACGCAACCGTAAAAAAATTCAAGTCTCTAGCTCGATCAATTCGGAAGTTTGGCGTTCACGGACAGACAGACGGACGGACAGACAGACGGACGGACAGTTGGACGGACAGTTGGACGGACAGTTGGAAGGACGGTGTGGTTAATTTTTGATGCGATTGACATTAAATCTTGCACACATACGTAAGTCCGATGACAATACAATATTTTCACTTTGTCCTTGCAAGGATAAGAGAAGGTCCTATAAAGATAACGTGGTTATAATTTCCCTCAAATTGTCCGTGGGAAATCTCATCTGGGGTTTTTTGGGGTCGCTGAATCCGATTCTGACATTAAGAAGTCTGTAATGATAACGGAAGGTTCTGTTAGGATAACGTGACTGTCCGTTTCCTCAAATTTTCTAGAAAAAATTTCATCTGGGGGTTTTTGGGATCGCTGAATTTGATTCTAGAGTCAAAATGTCCGTAAGATAACTCAAAAACAAGAATGCATACTCGAAAACCAAAAAGTATAAACAAGCCTGGCCAATGACAGACCTCATGTTGGATTTTTAGCTATACTAATCAAATACGAAATGACTAAAAAGGATAAAATGAATAAGAAATAAAAACGAAAATTTAAAAAAAGCTTTTTTTTAAAAAAAAAAGGTTTTTTTTTAAATGCACTAAATATTGAAAACCGGTATCGTGATATGGCATTGTTCGAAGTTTAATTGAACAGCGAACAGTTGTATCGAAATTCCACTTTCAAGTCAAACTTTTCAATAGGATTTTTTAAAATTTATTCCAATCGGATTTTGATGTGTGGGAGTTTTATGTAGAATCATATCCTAAATATATATGATTCTTGCACTTTTTTGATACGATGTACCGTTTTTTAGATATTCGTAAAAAACGTTTTCGTTCGTACGGTATATTTATCTCGCTTTCAAAAAATTATTTTTTTCTTTTTAGTGTTTTTTTTAAATGTTTTCAAAACTTTTTTTCAATTTTTTTTATTATAAGTTTAGATACACACTTTTTTTCAAAATGGCGAAAACGTGATCTAAATTGTAGATACAATACGGAGGGGGGCTAAAATGAAGGACAGTGAATTTTTTCGCACTAAAATCCTTCTTCTGTAATATCCATCTAAAGGCCAAAATCAGGACGGAAATCGGTTGAATGGAGCCAAAGTTATAATGGAAGGACAAACAAACACACAAACTCTCACACAAACAAACGAAGGCAAAAACCGTATTTTCTTAAATTTTGATAGATACAACAGTAAGCAGTTTCAGAACGCAAAAGAAGCTCAATTAGAAATTTTATTTAAAAATCTCAATATTTCTGAATGCAGCTTTTAGTCTAAGAATTTTCTTTACCAGCAACAAACGAAGGTCTCATAAAATCATTCTCCACAGGATAATATACGAATATTATATCGAATTTTAAAAAAATGAGGTTAGCAACATTTGCATCGATTTTTCTTTGTGAACATTTAGAAAGAATCCAGATTGAATAAAACCATTAAATTGATTACAATATACCACAGATATTTCATGCATCATTTTTAATCCAAAGATATATCATATAGCAATGGGGTAGGTGAATATTTTATTTAACGATCCCTCAGGAGCACAAAATGTAATTTGAAAACCGTCTTCATTTTTTTTATTGTGACAAGAAATTTTTTATTGAATGGCAACTTTAAAAAAATCCAAGAAAAAATTTCAAAGGACTTTTTTTAAATACTTTTTTAAATGAGAAAACAATTCAAATACCCAAAGTGACAAAAACTAAAAGAAAAATTGCCAACTTCAAAAACATCAATTGTTGGATCAATTCGTGATTTCATGGTTATGTTTTGAAAAAATGCTAATGAAAAAGTACGGGCCCGTTAGATCATATGTAGGGGAACCCGGGGCTAGAATTAACAGGGGTAAGTATTAACAAGCCTATTCCCGCCGAAATATACGAGCCAGAATCTCGAAATTTGGTTTTTGTCCATCATTCGATAAGGTCAATCATATCGTGACTCATCAGTCATAAACAGTTAATTGCCAGTGAATGTTTAGCACAAAGACCGAAATTTAGCTGGTAAACGAACTTTTTATGGTTTGGAATATTTTGATTTCTGCCTTAGTTCTTTATATTATTGAATATAACTTTGCCGATAATGTAAGTTAATGAAGCTATAATTAATAATATCCTTTGGTTTTATTACAATCCTTAACTATATTTTTGTGTGTGGTTAATAATTCAAAAAAAGTAGTGTCGGGGCTAAAATTAACAAACCCATGGGGCAAGAATTAACAATATAATGTCATAGACATAGAGTAAGAATTCTCATACTATGTGTATATAGATACAAATTATGTACAAAAAAGCTTCGCTGAGACCTTTTTTAGATAATAATAATTGTTTTTGTTTTTTAAAACGACTTAATTTTTTTTTGTCAATTTATGTTCCTTGAAAAGGATATTTATTTGGTTCATTTTATTAGTTTTTGTGATAATTAATATATTTGAATTTAAAAGGATATATATTTTGTTTATTTTATAATTTTTGTGAGAAAAAAAATCTTTTCTTTTAATTATTTCCATGTTAAAACTTATGTTAATACTTGCCCCATCGTTGTTAAAACTAGCCCCGTGACAGGGGTTAGTTTTAACAGATGACATTTTTTCGTAAAAATGATTTTTTTCATATAGTGACTACCTGGTTGAAACTTTTTTTAATTTCTTATGATACCTGAAGACCTACAGTATGGCTAGATATAAACACTATATCAAAAATATTACTTGTTAAAATAAATATGACCCAATTTCCAAATTTTGTTAATACAAGCCCCGGCTTCCCCTACTTAAAAGTAACGACAGAAAAAACTTAAAATTTGCAAAAAAGATCTTACTTGAAAAAAAAACTTCAAAATATTGAAAACAACTACAAAATATGTGTTGCCGGTACAGCACCCGAGGAGCGCTCTTTAGATAAATACAACAAAAACCAACCGGTAATTCGCAACATGATCAAAATTATCTCCCATAATTTGTAAATTTACTTTAGCAAGCTAATCGGCTTGGGTTCTAGCATACTGGCGCCCAACTAGGGCGTCATTTTCCTGAGGTGGTGCGGGGCTTTAGGCGACATTTTGATGCGCTTCTCTATAGCAACTATAACAACTGTTCTCTATAGCAAATTTCAGGTCGAGTCGCCATCTCGTCCTCTTTTACTTCTATTTAAGGCATCGGGGGATTTTTTTAAGGTGTCCGGGGAACTGCTTCTCTTAGCCAGTTAATCACGGCTTTCTTAAACGGTTTTCTGAAAAAGTCGTTCAATTTCTTAATTTGTAATGGTAACATGTTCTAGAGTTTACAACCTTGGAATCTAACACAGTAGTTTTCGAAGATATTTAATGCTTTAATTTAAATAGAATTCTAATCGCATTTAATACCTTGGTTCTGATTGTCCAGAATTGTCCAAATGTTTAACCACTGGGCTGACTTGGAGGGAAAATTCTAACTTGGGGGGAATAAATAGTTTAGTAGAAGGCCTAAAAACTGTGAAAATTGTCTTACTTAAATTTAGTCTTCATTTGTTAACCTCAAGGTATCGGTTTTAAATTATTAGGTCACTGGCAGTATCATCAGTAAAACTCATTAGAGTGCCTGAAAGTGGTAGTTTGGCTATATCATTGATAACAATAAGGAAAAGTAACGGCCCTAAAACACTACATTGCGGGACCCCATAGTCTAGTTTAAAAACGTTTTTTTATTTTTTATGCTCCAACTCTTACAATTCTAATTTTGAATTAGAGTCTCTGATAAGTGCTTAATTTTGTACAATAAAATAGGGTCTCGCTTAAGTACCCTTTTTTAAACAGGTATTGGATACGTGCAAACCCCAATAACTGAACAACAAATCAAGGATTTTTTCATGTGCAGTTATCCGGGGATTACTGTATTTGCCATCTAGACTACAAATGTTACATAACCTTCCAATTTGCCTCAATATTATGCATTAAAGGGGTCACAAAAATTGAATAGCATGTAAGAACACAATTGAAAAATCTACAGTAGGCACAACGCAAAAAAAGTCATTACTTAGTATTAACTTCCAACATTTTCCAAGAATCTATTGACCAATTATTTTCATCTCAATCAGTTAATGAGAGCTAACTACGCATTTTTATATGTGATCCCAGAAGCAAGGTACTGCTTCTGAAAATTTGTGTTACTGAATTAGATCCTGATTGACTCGTCTACTGTTTCTTATTACTGGTTGTCAATTTGGAGAAATTTATTTCCGTAACAAAAAAATGTTAAGTAAGTGTCGTTGAGATTTATATAAATTTTATGACTTCATACGTAGTTGTTGAACTTTAAAGACGCAATCTCAAATTAAGGATTTTCTGAAGTCAGAATGCGGGACGAAGGAACATTTTATTTAATTCGTCTATTCGAGAATGGATTATTTGGACTATTCTATACATAGCCAAACTATCTTTCACCATAAATCATCTCAATGATTTCTCAAATTTTCATTGTGGTAGAAGAACTGTAACACAGAAGTGACTACATTTAAAGAATAACAATGAAAAAAAGCGCAACAGGCAATTTTTTTTGAAAATAAATGAGCCGATGTGCCATAGGTGAAAGTCCTCGCATATCTAGGGTCAAATAGTTGACCCTCAAATGACTCCTGCCCAGAAACAACCACCAAAAATTTCAAATCGACCTTGGAATCATCGGCAGCTACTACCTAAAGAATTTCACCCATATGGAACAAAAATTACAATTATGCTGCGTTTCCACGAATGACAAATTTGTCATTTTTTTGGTCATAAATTGTCATTATCGTGTAAATAGTATCATTTTTGTCATTATTTCTGTCAGAAAAATGACAATATCTCATAAAAGAATGAACTTGTTCATTATTTTATGACAGATTGTCTTTATTTATTTATTTATTTATCTTACATCAACAGGTAACAATTTACCAACTGATAAAAAAAATTGTCATTATCTGTCATTCGTGTAAACCCAGCATTAGACGTGGCCATTAGATTAGACGTTCAATTCAGAACATTTTTTGTTCAATGCAGAATATATTATGATCGATTGGACAATTTATATTCAAAGTAAGTAATGACACTAGATTGAATTATGCAAATAGAGTACTAAAGGTAAAAATACACGACCAGAGACTTTGGTCTCATAGACCAAAAATTTCGCCTCTGCATACAAAGAGACCTGTGTATACACTTCGGAGACCAGAGATTTGTCTCCAAGTATCAAGTCTCTAGGGTCTCTGGGAGACTTAAGTTTCTTGCCGTGTAGCTACTAATGAGAGAGTCTTTTTAATGCGTCTCCGGTCTTCAAAACGTTTTGATATCTATCTCTTGGTCTCCGGAGACGAATTTTGACATTTCAGGAAATTGTTTTGTGGGAACGAGAATTTGTTTCGTTGTTTTGAGATTAAAGGTCAGTTTTTATAAAGTTTTTACTTATTTTATATTTTAGATTAGTGATATTGTTGTTATGCTTGGAGGCAAGATACCTGCGTCGTGTATGCACTCCAGAGATTTGGCTTTTAGAGACTTTTTAGTAAACGTCTCCGGAGATCTATTTTTTGATCTCCAGACCTAAATGTCTGTGACCGTGTATACACTTTGGAGATTTTTGCCTTTTGTACCCTGGAGACCAGAGACCAAAGTCTCTCGTCGTGTATTTCTACCTTTAGAGTCTAAGTTGTAATTGTTTAAGAAATTGAGATAAAGACATTTATTTGTTAATTTTCTCGTGTTATATTCTGCAGATAGCCAAACGAACCCAATCGAGCCCGTTACAATATCTACAGCGTTACAGCTTTAACACTTTTTACGTATCTCAACATATTTCAAAAAAATTAAGTTTTTAGAAAATTTCTCGGAAACTATGCGTTACTATAAAATAAACCCATGCATATAAGCAAATTTAAAGGAAATAAAATTTCCTGCATTTTCTCGAGATATTTGAAAAAATAAGAATTTTTATATATTGAAGAGAAAAGTTTTGTGTATATCACAACTGATATTTTGAATCGTTATTGTGGCTAAAGTAGTAATGTTATTTTTAATAATCAAGAATAAATTATTAAAGAATTATATTTTAGAGCATTTTTCTATGTTTTTATTCTTATTGTGCCTTTTAGATGAGATTTTCCTTAATGTGTTTGTCCCACGTTCCCCTACTTCTGATGTACGATGGTACTTTTAGCCCCTAAATACATATTGAATGGTTTCTTTTTTGAAAAATGTGAAAAGTCAAGGGAGGCTCACACGGTAAAAAATCTTGGAATAGATTCCAATCTAAATTGGATTACACGGGACCTATATGTAATTTAATGCAAAATTCTTATCCACACTTAGAAAAATGCAGGAAGTTCGTCGACTTGCGTCCGGCGCGGCATAGTTTCCTGTTATGTTAGGCACCTGTTATGCTAGGCACGCGTTATGCCCTAAACACATGTGCAGATTTTCTGCATGCAGAGCTGCATGCATATCTGCAGCTAAGACACATGAGCAGATTTTTTTGACATTTAATCGCATCGGCTGCTGTCAACAATGGAAGAAGAATTGGCCAATTTTTATATTGGAAATGGATGGATCGCCTCATGTTCCTGAAAGACGTAGATAACGTCAATACAAAGTATTGAATATTTTCTACTGGACTTTCCTTTTCTTTCCTTTTCCACTGTGTACGAATTTAGTCCATAGTCTCTTTGCTAACAGTCGATTTTGCCAAACACCAAAAAAGAATCCTCGGTTGACATCACTAATTCTGCGCAGAGAAAGTTGAATTTGAGATACCATGCAGCTCTGCGCTGCATGCAGAATTTACATGTGTTCCACTTCATATAAACGAGTGTATTTAAATTCCGCTGCATCCAGAATTCTGCACATGTGTTTAGGGAATTAGTTAGGAAAAGTAAAAATGTGTCAACCTGTGGCGGGAGAAATCCAAAAATAAAACTTGCACCAAGTAAAGTAGGGCGAAAGGATCTGCAAGGATTGACCTGAGACAGGTATTTTGAGGATGTGATGTCATGTAATGGATAACTCCGTTTACCTGCTACAGACCAGAGGTGACTGGTTATAAAGTTGCTTGGACCCGCCTTATTATTTTTCTGAATGCAATTATATGGATTAAGAACAATACTATAGTATGGATTTAATAAAATCATTTCGTTTAGTGTTGTATTAAACAGGGATTGAAAAAGCAAAGCAAATCAGCAAACAGCAAGCTAAAATTTGCTTTGCTTTGCTGTGACGGAGAAATGCTGTGCTTAAAAAATGCTGTGCTTATTTTCAGTGCTGTGCTGAAAATCGAAAATTTTTATTACTTTGCTTTGCTTTTTGTACTTCGTTCTGCTGTGCTTAAGCAGTGCTGAAATTTGCTTAAGCAAAATTTAAGCAGTGGTGAAATTTGCTTAGAAATGCTGTGCTTAAGCAGTGCTGAAATTTGCTTAAGCAATGCTGATTTGCTTTCCTTTGTGTTTCTTATACAGGAATATCGATTTCTTTTTTTGGAAAATAGTACGGAGCAAAATAAAATTAGGGAGGAAATTCCTGAACAACAAATGACTTTCTTATACGAAAAAAAAAATTTTTTTTGAGGAAAATAGTACGGAGCAAAATAAAATTAGGGAGGAAATTCCTGAACAACACATGACTTTCTTATACGAAAAAAAAATTTTTTTTTGAGGAAAATAGTACGGAGCAAAATAAAATTAGGGAGGAAATTCCTGAACAACAAATGACTTTCTTATACGAAAAAAAAATTTTTTTTTGAGGAAAATAGTACGGAGCAAAATAAAATTAGGGAGGAAATTCCTGAACAACAAATGACTTTCTTATACGAAAAAAAAATTTTTTTTGAGGAAAATAGTACGGAGCAAAATAAAATTAGGGAGGAAATTCCTGAACCACAAATGACTTTCTTATACGAAAAAAACTTTTTTTTTTGAGGAAAATAGTACGGAGCAAAATAAAATTAGGGAGGAAATTCCTGAACAACAAATGACTTTCTTATACGAAAAAAAATTTTTTTTTGAGGAAAATAGTACGGAGCAAAATAAAATTAGGGAGGAAATTCCTGAACAACAAATGACTTTCTTATACGAAAAAAAAAATTTTTTTTGAGGAAAATAGTACGGAGCAAAATAAAATTAGGGAGGAAATTCCTGAACAACAAATGACTTTCTTATACGAAAAAAAAATTTTTTTTGAGGAAAATAGTACGGAGCAAAATAAAATTAGGGAGGAAATTCCTGAACAGCACATGACTTTCTTATACGAAAAAAAAAATTTTTTGTATAAGAAAGTCGTGTGCTGTTCAGGAATTTCCTCCCTAATTTTATTTTGCTCCGTACTATTTTCCTCAAAAAAAAATTTTTTTTTGTATAAGAAAGTCGTGTGCTGTTCAGGAATTTCCTCCCTAATTTTATTTTGCTCCGTACTATTTTCCTCAAAAAAAATTTTTTTTTCGTATAAGAAAGTCATGTGCTGTTCAGGAATTTCCTCCCTAATTTTATTTTGCTCCGTACTATTTTCCAAAAAAAGAAATCGATATTCCTGTATAAGAAACACAAAGGAAAGCAAATCAGCATTGCTTAAGCAAATTTCAGCACTGCTTAAGCACAGCATTTCTAAGCAAATTTCACCACTGCTTAAATTTTGCTTAAGCAAATTTCAGCACAGCATTTCCCACTTGATTGCTTCGACGAAGCATTTTTTTGCTTTGCTGGTGCTTAATGCTCCTGAAGTGCTTTGCTTTAAGCAAAGCCATTTACGTTTAATTCAGCACAGCAAAGCATCAGCATCAGCACGAGAATTAAGCAAAGCAATTTAAACCCTGGTATTAAAGCCCAAAATTTTGATTCAATTGTAGAAAATAATATTAAAACTGCTTAAGTTCAATATACAAGTATAATAAAAAAATGTTAAAATATGAAGGCAAAAAATATTAAATGAAAATATTTCAATATTTTTTGACATGGATTAAATTTTAATCCAAATTTGTATTAAAACTTCGTCAATATAATTTTCGCATTGAAAAGAAATCCAGAATTTTTTGCCGTGCACTTAATCACCCCGAGAAATCGATAACGCAAAAACTTTTGCTTAGAAATGATAGAAAAAAGATTTCGACATTGGCAAGGGTTTTCACTTCATTATAAATTCAAAGAAATGCTCTTATAAGGTAAAAAGAAGCTCTTTAGGCTGATTCGTGTAGGGTTTGAAATTTAAAGAAAAAATCGATTCCAAAATATCTTCTTTGATTCCTAAAAGTCTATTTTATATCTTTAAGTTTATCAACGTGTCAAAGAAATGCTCCAAAGAATTTCGACTGAGGATGTAAAATGGCCATTAGACAGAAATGTGTTATTACAAATATTGTATACAATTTAAGTTTGGCTTTTATGAAATATATAGACATATCTAGTAAATTTGTAGCTATACAATAATAAACTTCCTATTACACTCAAATCTTTAAAAAAAACATTTTTACGTTTACCGGCATTTTCAAAGAAATATAAGGGTGTGTCATTACTTGTGAATATGAGTGCTATTTTCATACAGTAATGTAACAAACCAACAAAGTGCAAGAAATGTCTTAGGAATCAACAAAACCTTTCAACACCACAATAGTCTAATAAAACTTAATGAAGAATAAAATTTGAGGTTTATTTTTAAACATAACAAAATTGAATGTTTTTAGTCCTACGCCTTTTCAATGTTTTTCAAGAAACTTTCATTATTCTAAACCCTCATTTATTTTGGCACATTAAGACACATTTTTGACAAAAAGTTTTTTCTAAACTTTTGTTATAGGCAGTGCATAAAATTAACTTGAAATACCCATCAAGTTTATATGATGTTGTGTTGAAGTAAAATTTCCAGTATAAAAATCCAAGTTATTTCGCAATCAAATAAATCTTTCAATTTTTTTTGCTTTCCTCTTCTATAGAGGGAAAGTATTGTATTCATCGCGGAAACCGACTCGAGAACGGGGCACATAGAAAATTTTTGATCCGTTTGAAATCCGTTTCGAGCAAAAGTCTATCGGTCTGTCCGTTTTACGTATGTATCTTAAATCAATACGAGGAATGTCTGTCTGTCTGTCTGTCTGCACAAAGGATCTGGAAAACCCGCCTAACGATTTTAACGAAACTTGGTGGTTAGGGATTTTCGGGGACAAGGAATCGATCTAGATAGGTCCCCCCTCTGAGAAAATTCCCCTCGATATCCCTCGCCTGGTATCTTTGAATTGGGTGGTGCGATCTTAATGAAACTTTACAGTATTACTAAGGGAGCTAAGGGTTTTCAATTTTTGCACTATAAACATGAATTTTCCCTCCCCTCGATACCCCTCGCCTGGTATCTTCGATTTGGGTTGTCCGATCTTAATGAAACTTTACAGTATTACTAAGGGGGCTAAGGCAAACCTGACTTTTCAAACCTGACTTTTCTCTCCCCTCGATAACCCTCACCTGGTGTCTCAAAACAACGTTTCAAAAATCGGTGACAGCGATTACTCAATAACCACTCAACCAATTTCTATGAAATTTTGTTATCGCGCGTTAATTTTAGTTCTAGATTTCTAGGTCGGGAATTTAAAAACTCTGGAAAAGCTCTGTAAAGATAATGTGAATGACTCGGTCTTCCTAGTACTAACTCAAAAACGCCTTGAAATTTTTTGTAAATGAGTTTTTCATCAATTTTCGAAAAAGTAACGTTAGCTATAACAAGCTAACGATAGAATTTTTTTTAATACAGTTCTCTTCCCATAGAATTTTTTTTAAATACAGTTCTCTGAAAATTTCTCGGTAACTATGCGCTGTTATGGAAAAATAAATATAACAAAATTTAAAGGTAATAAAATTTCCGGCATTTTTTCCCTTCAAAGGTTTTTACGCATCTTTGACGAGATATTTGAAAAAATACAATTTTCTTTATATGTATTTTTCCCGAAATTAAATATTGCAGAGTAAAGTTTTGTGTTGATCGCAACTGATATTTTAGTTTTAAAACTTTTTTTTTAATACTACTGAAGGCAGATCGACGAATTTTCTTGGTCCCATAAAATAACTATAATGTGGGTCATTCCACGCAAAATTTGCAATTTATCCCCTGACTCCTTAAAAATCTTCAAAAAAAATATTGCACATTAAAATCAAATTATTTTACTTGTTTTTTGGACTTTTACCGTTATTTTATACCCCTCACTTTTTCGTGATATGAAAATGGTACTGCTGATTTTTTTTTTTAAAAGTGCAAAAATTTGGTTTTAGGTATTTCTTTAAATTTAGAGTCCCAAAAATCGAATGTCCTTTTTCTGTTGTCATCATTAACTCTCCTAAACATTTCCGGTATTTAACAATGTCCCCGAAACAGAGTGTTGCTTAATCCTTACCACTTGGATTTATTATATTTTATAAAGGGTTTTTTAAATTTATGGAATACACCCAAAATTAACGAAGATTTTATCTTCATGTGAAAAATCGGGTTGGGCGAAAGTTTTTCAATAGTTGCTACTCTATTTTCATTTCTCTGGTTTTGTTTCATCTGCGTCGTTATAAGATCAATTAAATCCTCATAAGAGATATAAAGTTTTCTTTACATATTTTTTCACGTCATTTGTAAAATAATCTTTTGGCTTTTAAAACCAAGTGAAATTTTCCTATGATTTTTAAAACCAATTGAAATGTTAAACCTATTAATTTTAAGAAAAAAACTGAAATAGAATAATGCTTACCAGTTGTTGCAAAACAACACTAAGTCCGGTCAAAAGTTTCTCGAAAGGTATTGCTCGTTTATCAGATTATATAACAGAATATCCTATTTTGTTGTGACTGATGTTTTGAGAATAAAAATCCCAAACGTATTGTACTCATACAGGTATTTTTGTGAGGATGATTCCTTCATATCATAAGATACATTATCTATGTGAAAAAGGCAGTCTCATACAAAATCGAAAACAGAATGTCTAATGGTATACCTGTGGGATATGTTGAATTTTTATACATATTTCATCTTGTTACCGTTACAGGAATCATCAACCATAACATTGGTTTTTTCACATATATAAGAAAAAACTTTTGCTGAATAAAATAAATGACTTTTGACATATTATCTGAGTTCCCAGATGACAGATAAACTTTTAGATCACAAAAGTCAACATTTTTGTGGCTATATGAGCAATTGATGTTTTTTTTACATATTTTGTATATCTACATAACCACGCGAGAAGAGAAAATTTTTTGTCACATCACCCAACCATAAAAGTGTTTTTTATCCAGATGGTGTCACATTAAAGCAGCAACAAAAAATTAAACATGCAAACATTTCAACGTGGTCGCGATAAAAGTAACCCAGATTTGAAATTGTATTAATTTTAATTTTACTCAAATAAATTTTTTCCTGTAAAGAGCGATATCATGACCAATCTGAAACATTAAAAACCTATTAATGGTTGAAAGACTCATTTAGACTCAAATTAGTTAAACCATAGTTTAGAGATATATAGTTAGGAAACGCCTAAGAAATTTTTTTTCTGAAGAAGAGTGCATTATCGTCTGTTTCATTTGCTTTGTACACGGTAAAAACTGGAGTCTAATTTTAAGACTTTTTTTCCTACATATAGGTCAACACCTTTTTGAGCCTAAAAATCAAACTTTAAAAGTTTGAAATTATTTTCCTTTTAAATAGTATTATCCGGTCTAAATTTAAGGTATTAAAATTTAAATTTTAGTCTAAAAAATCTAAAAATTAGTTCCAAATTTCTAAAAATTCTCAAATTAAAACCTTATGGTTTAAGTTTAAGATGTCTGAGTCTTAAATTAAGACTGGAATGGTTAAAAAATAGTCATAAACTTCTAAAATTCGTGAATTATCCGGGTAAATAAGACTATCCGGTCTAAATTTAAGACTTAAAAGTTTTAATTTCAAACTGAAATTACTAAAAAGTAGTTACAATTTTCTAGAACTGACTCAAATTTAGACTTCGAAGTTTAAATTTCAAACCTTTTTTTTTATGTTTATGCCAGGAGCTTAGGCAAATTGCCTCTAATGCCGAAGTGTTTAGGACCATGAGCAGAAAAGTTCCAAATTCAAATTCAAGCCGAATTATTTTTGCCGTGAGTGGGATTTGAACCACTGCTCTTTGGATCACAAGGCAAGCACTTAGCTGACTGAGCCATCCACGCCCGCAAATTAAATTCTTAATTTTAGATTAATATGTATAGAAAATATACTCAGACTTCTAAAATAAACCAATTCCAGACTTTACATTCTAAATTTTAGAATAATGAGTTTTAATTATAGGCTGAAATGATTAAAAAGTAGTCACAATTTTCTAAAACTGAATAAATTGTAGACTTTGAAGTTTTGTTTTTAGACCGAAAAGTCGAATTCGAGCCTCGCAACTTTTCTAAAAATTCACCGACCGACTGATGAATTTGAAAAAGAAAAATAAACTGAAAAGACTAAATATTAGACAAAAAGTTTAATTCAATTTTATCCGAATTGAAGTAAAACTTACAAGGTTTAGTTCTCAAACTTATAGGTCTAATATTTCGATTAAAAGTCTAGAAATAAGGCGGCGAGGTTTAAAACAAATTTTTAAGAAAGAAAAAGTTTACTTTTTAAACTATAGTCTTAAAAATAAACCGAAACTCACTAAATATTAAACTTTTCGACTAAAATATACTCTAAATTTTCAAAAAGTTTTAAAAATAGAGAAAATAGTTTAAAATTCCACTAAACTTTCAAAAGTTTAAAAAATAGAAGGAAAAAGTCTTAAAATTAGACTCCAGTTTTTACCGTGTAAAGACACTAATTGCTTTTGTGTGAGAAATGCAAAACTCTCGGGATATTTCGTATTGTCGGCAGAACATTCCGTAAAATGTTCCTTGCCAGGCATTTTTTCTGTTTAAGCAACGTAACAAGTGAAATAAAAGTGTTTTTTTTTGCTAAAAAATCCTATCGCCATTGACAGTTGAAGAAATTGTGAAAGGCCGCTGTCGGCCCTTGTGTATGTGTTGGTCCAATATTTTGGTTTGTTCTGTGCGAGTATTACAAAATGATTTTTTTCAACAAGTCCATTTGAGCTAAATGATAAAAAGAGAGAAATGATGCTGTCGACTACGGAATGATGCTGTCGACTACGGAATGATGCTGTCGACTACTTCTTTCTACAGGCGGCAAACGGAAAACCACGTTTGTGTCTTATCTATAGTAAGTCTCTAATCTATGGTTAAACTAAAAATAAAAATATAGATTAATACACTTAGCTGTGAGATGATGTCTTTGTTACAAAATTTGTATAATTACAAGACACTAGTGAATCGAACCACCACTTCCTCTCCCTTCGACCAAAAAGACTAAAAAGCGTTTTTTTTAAATCCTTTTTAGTCTTTGGCCGTTTTTTTTTTTGAAAATGGTTGATATTTCAAAAAAAAATTTTAGGACAAAAAGTCTTTACTCTAGTGGTTCTTAAACTTTTCACATGTTGTGGCTTCATCGAACTAAGTCAAATGACTATATCGTGTCGACGTACGATACGTTCGACATACGTATACGTATACGTATACCCATACGTTCGATTTTTCAAATTATTTTAAAAAATTTCTGGTATCTCAAGTGAACAAATCTGCAGAAATTCATGGGAATGAAACTGATCAAAAAACACTCTCACATGCTATGAATTTCATACGGAAAATAGATATGAAATATTTCATGACGCCCTAAAAAAATTTCTGAATAATTGATATGGTACACGGTTAAAAATTTTAGCAGTTATATGAATAAATTATTGTTTATCAAGACATCAAATTTGTGTTTTTATCGATGTTTTTATCAACAGGTGGTAAAAATGTCAAAACAACACCAATATTTTGTATCAAATTTACACCGATTCTGAGCATAATCGAAACTTATCGCCAGTGGAATATCGAAAAGGGGGAATTTTTTTTAAAGTTAGGAAATTTTCTTAAAGATCCGGAGCGATGAAGTTTTTTTTACCTACCCGATGTGAATTTTATAAGTTGCAAGTGTAATAAGCAACCCAAAAAATCTCGATTTGACAGCCGCAAATGTACCGCGAAAAACTTTAGATAGTGTTTTTAATAATTTACCAAAGACCATGAATTCCGCAGTACCCGTTTATTATTACTTTAGGAGGAATCAAATGCGAATAATGAGACGAAATCTACGGGACGCGTCAGATCCTTTTCCGATACCCGAATAAAGGTAAAAAAGCGTAATTTATGTATGTTTAAAAACTTTAAATTTATGTGTTTTGTAGGTTTATAGAAATATGTGCGGCAACCGCATAGAGTAGGTCAAATTTCTACTTTTACATGCGGCAACGCACAGAAATGTCATTTCCCAAAAAAGTTTGTTTACGATTTAAGCAATTTCAGTATGGAACAAATTGAAAGTAATTGTTTCGACGATAAACTAATAGAAGAAGTGCAAAACAATGAGTTAACTCCAGATTCGTTGCCGCACCCAACTGTCACCGCATCGAACTGTCAACCGGACGGACGCATGATGGACGCATCGACGTACGATTCAGGTTCTACCTTAAAGCAAGTGATATCCATTGGAAATGTCGAAAAAAACGTTGGAAATGTGGAATAGATTTCCAGACGTCAAACCATTAGTGTTACCCGAGTGAAGGAAATCGCATTGGAAGTCAAACCTGCATTAGTGTGCTGTATCCACCAACACAATTAAAAGAAAGTTGAATATGTGCACATAACTCGCTTGCCGATAATTATCGACAGTTCCCTCAGAATCCCTATACAGATATTTTTCAAATTTTTACATTTGATACCCTATGTCGATAAAACATGCGAGTTGATAGAAATTTTGTGTAAACAATCATGATAAACAAAAATTTATTCATCTAAATCATTAAATTTTTGAAAGTATTTGGTTTGGTACTTTAGAGAATCTATCACGCTCGTATAATTATAACAAAATAATCTAGTATATACCTCAATTTGCAAACACGGTGATAAGCTCCAGTGCAGTAAACCCTTTACAATGTTTAAACATAACAAAAGCTATAATTGCCAATCTGGCAATTATTGGAAGCCCGTATGGTGATTTAAGTGAACAGCGAACAGTTGTATCAAAATTCCACTTTGAAGTCAAATTTTCCAATAAGATTTTTTAAAATTTATTCCAATCGGATTTTGATGTATGGGAGTTTTACGTAGAATCATATCCTAAATAACTTTTGTTCTTGCACTTTTTTGATAAAATTCACCGTTTTTGAGATATTCAGAAAAAAAGTTTTCGTTCGTATGGGGGGTACCCCCCCTAATGGTCCGTTTTTGCCCATTAATGAACTTAGCCTCGCATTTTACGAAAAACGGATCTGTGCAAAATTTCAAGTCTCTAGCTCAATCCGTGCGCCCGCAATCCGCGCCACAGACAGCCGGACAGACGGACGGACATGCAGAAATTAATTATTTTTATACCCGTATGGTGAAACCAAAGGGTATATTAACTTTGCCTTACCGTTTGTAACGCCAAGATCCCGTCATCACACAAAAAAATCAATTACACCAATGTGTTTAGAATGATGAAAAAAGTTGAATTTAGCATGTCCGTCCGTCCGTCTGTCCGTCTGTCTGTCCGTCCGTCCGTCCGTCTGTGGCGCGGATTGCGGGAGCACCGATTGAGCTACAGACTTGAAATTTTGCGCAGATCCGTTTTTCGTAAAATGCAAGGCTAAGTTCGTTAATGGGTAAAAATGGACCATTAGGGGGGGTACCCCCCATACGAACGAAAACGATTTTTGCGAATACCTCAAAAACGGTGCATCTTATCAAAGAAGTCCAAGAACAAAAGTTATTTAGGATATGATTCTACATAAAACACCCATACATCAAAATCCAATTGGAATAAATTTTAAAAAATCTTATTGGAAAGTTTGACTTCAAAGTGGAATTTTGGTATAACTGTTCGAATTTTGATACGAATATCACCATACGGGTTTTTTTATCATACATATAAAAAAACATAACAAAAGCTATAATTGCCAGATTGGCAATTATAGCTTTTGTTATGTTTTTTTATATGTATGATAAACCCTCGGCAATTAAGAAGTACATTATCATAAAAACAAAACAAAGATCTTATATTTTTCTAGAAAAAAAAATTAACAATTTCGATTCTCATCTCTTACGCAAAAAAACTCCCGGAAATAAGATAATCTCTGCAGTTTGCCAAATGTAAATTATGATGAGTAAGTATTATACATAAATTGAAGTTAATAAAACCAGAAATGATTTCTTTATCTTGAAAGTTTTACGCTAAATCATTGTTCAACTACTTATACAAATTATAGGTAATCGTCTAATTAAATCATCAGCATAAAAGTTACACCAATTACTAAAAGCTCTTCGTAGATCTAATCAAGATAAGTCTTTACAACCTGTTGAGACTTTTGCTCATACACAAGTTAACATTAGATTCGTTTCAATTGATGTTTTTAGGCACGATCGCATAGTCAAGACCGCGAAATGCAAAAAAAAATATCAATAACAAAAGAGACTGCGTATCGAAAATCCCATTCACATTTAGGCATCCTGCACTAATTGAATTAAGCAACGAGTCACTTATCTTAAACTCAAAACTCTACCGAAAAACACCTACATCAATGTCAGACAATATAGATTTATTCAGGCCCGAGTCAGTTCCATTAAACAAATTACAAATTCCCTAGTCGTTCAAAAACGTCAAGGTCATCAGATAAATCTTTGAACTGTTCTTCCCGTAGTTCAATTAAATCAGGTGAATATCGCCTCATATTCACACTTGCGCTAATTAAATGATGTGTGAAATGGATATGCAATGAATTTCAACTGGAGTTTTTTTCTTTTCGCATTGTGTTAAAAGTGTTTTATGATGGAAATGATATTAAAATAATTTCGAAAACAGACGATAATTTCAAAATTTTTGGTTCTAATTTTGAAAAAATATAGAGACTCTTCTTTTGAATTGTAAGGCTCTCTATTAACGCCACCAAAAAATTCTTCGGTTATTTTCGTTTGCAGAACATGTTTGGTTTTAAAAAATCATCATAACTTGAAAGTAGGACGAAAAATTGTTAGAAACCTCAATTGAGGAAGGTCGGTCCCTATATATGTATATATATTTATATAAAACGAGCTTGCATAGCCATAATTTCCGCGTTAAGGTTTTTGCGCAAATAAAACAGAAATAACTTAAAAATAGTAGAAAAAAAACTTTTCTCCCTCAGGACTTCCATTCCGGAGAAAAACGGGAAAAAGGAAATTTGGGTTATCTTTACAGGACCGTTTCGAATTTTTTTGCCTACACAAAAAAAGCTGCTAGAGCCGGCCCAGCATACTTTTTAACCAAACATATGTTTTTTTTTTGCTAGAGGAACTTTGGTAAACATAATTGTTTGCAAAATGTGTTTTTTGGCCACGTGACAATAAACCTTAATTTGTTTTTCAAAACTGTAAGTAAAATTATTCGGTGCACTTTCGAATAGTATGCATATTGGTCACTAGCTTGCATACTCGTCGTTGCCGGGTTAAATTTTTTTTTTTTTTTTTGATGGTCTATGTGGGAGCTAAACTTCAGGCCAATCGGCTCGGTAGTTTCCCCGCGAAAGAGTAACATAGCGCGAAAACTAAGTTTCGAAATCACTTTACCCCCTCCCCTTACTCCCCCCACCCCTCGCGCTACTTTTCCGTATGCCTATGTTGGAACCAGAACGACCACAGACACTCATGCCAAATTTCAAATCAACCTTAATATAAAAACTAACAAAGCCATAAATCTAGAAAATCAACGTCTAGGTTTTGGTGTGACTGAAAACTCCTCTCACGATATGTTTTTTAACAACAATATCCCTTATTTTGATCTGAATTTTTTTTCTGTCTAATATTTCGCCCTACTTAAATTATTTTAACTATTAATTATTTCTTTACTCTCCTCCGCTATAGATGACAGAGACAGAGACCGACTTGTAAACGGAGCGATTGAAACTTTCTGATCAGTACGAAATCCATTTCAGATAAAATTATGAGATGTTCGTGCATTTGTCTGTCTGTCTGCCGCTTTTACTGTCTGTCTGCCCGTTTTATGTAAGTTAAATAACTCTGGAACGCGTTGAGTTAGCGACTTGAAATGTTTTGTAAATGAATGAAAATGAAAATCGAAGTTTTCTGTCAACTTTTGGAGAGTAATATTAGCTATAACGGGTATCTCCCATACATTTTTTAATACAGTTTTTCCAAAATTTCTCGGAAACTATCCGCTTTTGAGACAAAATGCATATGCGTAAATTCAAAGAAAATAAAATCTCCTGCATTTTTTCCTTTAACGGTTTTTACATAATATCTTTAATGGTTCTTGAGATATTTGAATAAATATTGTTATACCCGTATGGTGAAACCAAAGGGTATATTAACTTTACCTTACCGTTTGTAACGCCAAGATCCCGTCATCACACAAAAAAATGAATTACACCAGTGTGTTTAGAATGATAAAAAAAATTGAATTTTGCATGTCCGTCCGTCTGTCCGTCCGTCTGTCCGTCCGTCCGTCCGTCCGTCTGTCTGTGGCGCGGATTGCGGGCGCACGGATTGAGCTAGAGACTTGAAATTTTGCACAGATCCGTTTTTCGTAAAATGCGAGGCTAAGTTCATTAATGGGCAAAAACGGACCATTAGGGGGGGTACCCCCCATACGATCGAAAACGATTTTTGCGAATACCTCAAAAACGGTGCATCTTATCAAAGAAGTCCAAGAACAAAAGTTATTTAGGATATGATTCTACATAAAACTCCCATACATCAAAATCCAATTGGAATAAATTTTAAAAAATCTTATTGGAAAGTTTGACTTCAAAGTGGAATTTTGGTACAACTGTTCCAATTTTGATACGAATATCACCATACGGGTCTCCAATGATTGCCAGATAGGCAATTATAGCTTTAGTTATGTTTTTTAATTTTGTCCGAAACTAAATATTGCAGAGGAAACTTTTGTGTTGATCACAACTGATATTCTTTTTAAATATAATAACCAATAGTTACAATCTTTGCCGCTATTTAAAAATCAGTAATCTTTGTTGTTTTTAAAAGCTTCTCTTTAGCTTGCTTTCGTATCTGTCTGTCTGTGTGTCTGTCAGTCAGGGTCAAATATTGTAATCTAACATTTAGCCCCTTACACTTATTTGATTGACTTGAAATTTTGCACTCATACGTAACTCCGATGACAATACAATAGGGCAATTCACTCTTTATCGTAGATAGTAAAATCGTAGATTGTAATGTAAAGCTACGATGGAAAAGTAGGGGAAGCCGGGGCTTGTATTAACAAAATTTGGAAATTGGGTCAAATTTTTTTTAACAAGTAATATTTTTGATATTGTGTTTATATCTAGCCATACTGTAGGTCTTCAGGTGTCATAAGAAATAAAAAAAGTTTCAACCAGGTAGTCACTATATGAAAAAAATCATTTTTACGAAAAAATGTCGTCTGTTAAAACTAACCCCGGTCACGGGGCTAGTTTTAACAACGATGGGGCAAGTATTAAAATAAGTTTTAACATGGAAATAATTAAAAGAAAAGATTTTTTTTTCACAAAAATTATAAAATAAACAAAATATATATCCTTTTAAATTCAAATATATTAATTATCACAAAAACTAATAAAATGAACCAAATAAATATCCCTTTCAAGGAATATAAATTGACAAAAAAAATTAAGTCGTTTTAAAAAACAAAAACAATTATTATTATCTAAAAAAAGGTCTCAGGGAAGCTTTTTTGTACATAATTTGTATCTATATACACATAGTATGAGAATTCTTACTCTATGTCTATGACATTATATTCTTAATTCTTGCCCCATGGGTTTGTTAATTTTAGCCCCGACACTACTTTTTTTGAATTATTAACCACACACAAAAATATAGTTAAGGATTGTAATAAAACCAAAGAATATTATTAATTATAGCTTCATTAACTTACATTATCGGCAAAGTTATATTCAATAATATACAAAACTAAGACAGAAATCAAAATATTGCAAACCATAAAAAGTTCGTTTACCACCTAAAATTTGGCCTCTGTGCTTAACCCTCACTGGCAATGAACAGTTTATAACTGATGAGTCACGATATAATCGACCTTATCGAATGATGGACAAAAACCAAATTTCGATATTCTGGCTCGTATATTTCGGCGAGAATAGGCTTGTTAATACTTACCCCTGTTAATTCTAGCCCCGGGTTCCCTTACAACAAAGCGTGAGCAGCGCTTTACTAGAGGTTGTGGGTTTTGTCGTAAATTTTTGACTCTTTTATTTATTTTCTTTACCTAAATTGTTTAAAGCATTTTTTTTAACTCTTAATTTATACTAAATCATATAAATACTTTAATTTACTTACTTTTCCAATGTCCATTTTAGAGTTGGAACCAAGTTGACATGTGACAAAACATGTCTTAACCTCACTTTATTAGAATTACGACAAAAACTACTATTTTACCATACCTTCGGGTGTGGTAGATTGTAGTTTTCGTCGTAAAAAAATTTATATGGAGAACTGTCAAAAAACTACGATTTTATGTACGAGTTTACAATCAATTACGATAAAGAGTGAATAGCCCTAATATCTTTAACCCTCATACTGTCCTCGGGTCATTTCTGACCCAAATTCGATTTTAATTAAAAGTATCTTCTCAACTACATGAACAATGTTTGTATGGTGTAGGCTCTGTGAACAAATTTCTTTTGAATACCGAAAACAATAATCTATTTGTTCATATTTTAATCCATTGAAGAGCACTGTAGTCTTCATGGGTCATAAATCGGTCATAATGGGCCATTCTTGACCCACGAAGACATCATACGTTATTTTTCTTTAGGACAGTATGAGGGTTAATATTTCGTCCTTGTAAGAATGAGGGAAGGTCCCGTTAGTATAACGTAATAATCTTTTTCCTCCAATTTTCTGGAAAAAAGTCTCTTTTGGGGGTTTTTGGGGTCGCTGAATCCAACTCTGACATTAAAAAGTCTGTAAAGCCGCGCTCACACAACGCTGTTTTGCCAGCCGCTGGCTGCTGTTGCGCTGTTGGTAGTAGCGCTGGCAAGTAGCAACAGCAGCCAGCGTACTGAGAGGGTTCACACGATTTATACTTTAGTAGCACTGGCAAGTAGAAAAACAGTGGTTTGACATTTGAATCTGGGAGATTTTTTTAATAATAAACGTAACACACAAATTTAAATAAATACACGTAAAACAACAACTTACAATAAACAAACTTTACCACTTATCAAACTTTTGACAGCTCAGAGCTAACAGCCAAGCACCCACTAGCGCTGGCAAAACAGCGTCATATGATCGCGGCATAAGGATAACAGCACGCCCTATTAAAATGAAGTGATTATACTTTTCCTCAGTTTTTCCGGGAAAAAAATCTCTTTTGGCATTTTTTGTTGTCGCTGAATCCGATTCTGGAGTTAAAAGGTCCGTAAGAATATCTCAAGAGCAGGGATATAATTTTGGATTTTTAGTCATATTAATGACCATTTCAAAAAAAAAACCATTATAGAATAAAAAAAAATAAAAAAAATACTTTTTTTTTTAGAAAAAGGCGGTAAAAAGGGGAAAACATTGGGCGATGTGTATCAGAAATACAAGCAAGACAAAACCATAAAAAACAAAAAAAAAAATTTTTTCGCTTTTATTTCTTTATTTCTTTTATTTCTAAACACAGAATAAATTACATAACTTAGAAAAAAAAAGCATTCAGTAAGTACAATTAAAAAATAAAAATAATAAAACCCTTTTTTTAAGAAAAAATCGAATTTGTTTTCCAAAAATCATATTTTCTATTTAAAGAAAAAAATCGTTCTGTTTGGTGTATAATAAAGTCATCGGATGTCCATTTAAATTTTTTATGTATTATAATTCCCTACTTTTAACATTCAGCACTTGATATTAACTAAGTAGATCACCGGCATACGAGTAGTCATTACTTTGATATGGTCTGATATCCATACATGTTTTACTTACATGCCATTTAATGATATGCTGTCAGATCACGGGATAGCTAAGAGTATTACGATTCGTATTTACGTTGCGTTGGTGGTGCCACTACTTCCGTAAAGATATGCAATTGCCCCCTTAAACAGCAAATATGAACGCAAGTTGCCGGTTCATCAGCTAAATGTTGCCCTATTTATAGCAACAAATATGGCGGTGGGAAGCCCCTCAAGTGAACTCAAGCTGAAGTTATTTAATCGAAATTGAAGTTCGTTTAAATCAGACCAAAGAGCACGTATATATAATTACCAGAGCAGACACACCTATGTACATCTACCTCACCCAACCAAACTTTTGTTTTCATTGCAATATATGCAAATTACTTTCGATATTTTACGCTGCCTGTAAAACTTTATCCCATCGGCGATATGCAAAATGCAAATTCAAATGCACGTGTATATTATTATATCGACTTACTTACATTCAAAATGACGTTCTATCTTGCATTTTTCTAAAGTGCACGTTTCGATCATCGTGTTGGTCGTTTTTAACAATTCTCAAGTTAAAGTGTTTTGGACTCAAATTTTAAAGCAAAGATGCCAAGATTAACGGCACAAAAAATTACAAAAAACCGCATAACCACAACTAAAAAACTGGTTTTCATTGAAATGTGTTCGATCGTCTGTTCCACAGTGTTAAAGCTAACATAATTTCAATTGAAATCTCTTTAAGTTTAATATACTCTTACACTTGAAGACGGCGTATGCCGTTGTGCTTAGAAAATAATGAACATGGCCCGATTTAGGCCCATCCTTAGCGTTGAGCATCAAAAGCAAACCATCAAACGATACTTCGAGATGGACCATCGATAGCGAGAAAATATCGACTTTAAACCATCGATACTTACCGATAGTATCGATATTTCATTAAAAACCACAGCACTTTATACCATATCATTTGTTCTTTCTACCATCCTGAGCTGTTCTTCGGCATTAAGGGTCTTCCCCTAAGCTCTGGCTGAAACTATAAAAAAAACTGCGTAATTTACTGTTACACATGAAATTAACTATTTTTCAGATAAAATTGATCCTTATTCTCATCAAATTGACTATAAAATATTTTTTCAAGTCAAATTGGGCTTTTTGTAGTTCAAATTCTGCTTTTACAAACCCTATTCGTCTAAAAAAAAATGCTAGTAGATTCTTCCTAGCCATTTTGATGAAAAACTTTCGATTTTTGATACTCAGACATTGCCATATCGAAATTAATAACAAAAATATTATTCATTTATCACAATGTCTGAATATTTTTCAAATCGGTAGATCTTTACAGAAATATGTGTAAAATGATAAATTTAACTCGTCAAAAGCTGAAGTTAATCTTTGATAAGCTGAAATTTACTTAAACAAAATTTTTTTTATTTGCAAATAGATGGGGATTTGCGTAATAAATAATTTGATGTATAAAAAGGTTTATTTGGACTAAAAAACCATTGCAAAAACCATAACTCTTCCCGCATTGAATAACAAAAAATATTGTTCGAAAATTTTTCTTTCAAGCCTGTTTCTGGCTTTGGTAACACCTGGCGGCCTTCCTTTGAAAATAGCAGCTTAAATAGTACTGAGATAGCCATTGATGTCAGATATATCTTGACTTTCAGCGTTAAACACACTTATTAGAGTGATTAAAAAAAATCATCTTACAAATGCTTGTTTTTTGCAAGCATGTTTTGATTTTTTTGCATTTTCAAAAAAGCATTGGTCGTTAACACTAGATTGCCCAAGCAAGTCATTTTGACTGCTTTTTAATTTCAATCAGAAAAACAATTATGTATATAATGACACAATTTGTTAGAATTTTGTGACTTTTTGTACAACATATAAATGCGTTTATTAATAATTGTAGTTACCTCCCCCTCCTTCATTTCCGGTATATATATATGTGTAATGCTACATTTACACGAATGACAAATTTGTCATTTTTTTCTTGTCATTATGTTAATTCCCGTGTAAATGGCATAATTTTTGTAATTTTTTCTGTCAGAAAATGTCAATCTCTCATAAAAGAATGAACTTGTCCATTCTTTTATGCCAGATTGTCATTCGTGCAAACGCAATATTAGTTATGACAAAAGTTGAATACTAAAGTTGTCATAACTAATATTGCGTTTGCACGAATGACAATCTGGCATAAAAGAATGGACAAGTTCATTCTTTATGAGAGATTGACATTTTCTGACAGAAAAAATTACAAAAATTATGCCATTTACACGGGAATTAACATAATGACAAGAAAAAAATGACAAATTTGTCATTCGTGTAAATGTAGCATTATACCTATATTGCCAAAAGCAGTCATTTTGACTGCTTTACTTTCTTGGGCAATCTAGTGTTAAAAAACATTCTTGCCTGTCTCTACCGCGAATCGAACCTAGACATTTTTTTTTAATACTTAGTATTTATTTAATAAGTTCACAATCCAATATACTTAAATTAATTATAACTACGCTACAATAGTGTTTATGCTTCAGCGCCTTTGGTATTATTGAAGCATTATTTAATTACAATTCCAACTAGAATGGAGTATTATTTACAAGTTATTAATAACTATTTCAAAAAGAAAAGACAAGTAAAATATTTAATATCAAATTAAAAAATATTGAAAAAGAAAAGAAAAAATTAAACTAATAACATTAGCATAATATACTAGGTAATATATACAATTCAAAGTAATCCTTAACCATTTTCACTAACAATGAGAAAGATTAATAAAAAACAACGTATCCAAATGAGTAAGAGTATGCTCTATAAATTTCCAACATAAAAACAACAAAAAAAAAAGAAAAAAGATAAAACGGCAGGTATTAGCATGGTAGATTGAAAGCATAACTAGTTATGTAACTGTTTTTAATCCAATTATTCAATAATCTTTTAAACAACACAATAGAGTTGACAGATCTCATCTCTGAGGGTAGTAAATTGTACAGTGTGCAGCCCCTATACTTAATGCATTGCTTGGTTAATTCCAATCTTGGGTGTTGTACTAGCAGGTTGCTACCCGAGCGATATCTAGTGTTCAAATTATGACTAACAAACTCAAATTCTATAGTGCTGTAGTGTAAACTATGAATCGATTTGAAGACGAATAAACAAGACTGCTTAGCAAAGAGACCACTGAGAGGTAAAATTGGATAAACAAGATCGGAATATAGTATTTGGCTACTAGTACGTTTGTTTAGGTTATTTGGCAGTTTTAGAGCCTTATTCTGTAGTCTTTGTAGAGATTTTAGCTGAGTTGAGTAAGTTGCACCCCAGATTATAATATTACCTGTTAAATGTGACTGCACTATTGCATGATAAAGCATTATTTTTGTGTTGATGCCTAGTGTTCTGAGCTTATATAGTATTCTAATACCATTTAGCACTTTGCTCCGCAAGAAATGTAAGTGGTTAGATTACAATTAAGGTAAATGCCTAGATATTTAACTACCCTTTGTTCTTTTATCTCCTCGTTCTGAAAGACAATTGATGTGAACCTAATTTCTCTACCTGTCGGTCTAATTATATTTATAAGTCAGCTTTTTCAGTTAAAGCTAATTGGAAAGTCTCTTTTAAATGTTAACATCCTTTACAATGTAAATAACTGTTAGAAAGAGTTGAAGTGAATTTTAGAACAGGCTCTAAGTTCAGATTGGTTGAAATAGTCCGCCTAAATAGGACGGATGAAATATTGCTCGTGTTCAGATTGAGACTATTTGAACCAGCAGCTGTGAGCAATCAGACTGGCGTGAAACATTTGGGAAACGGAACATTTCTAAAGAATTGCAAGTAATACGTGGGTGCCTATTGCTCTGCGACGTGTTGCATCGAAGACGACCGAAACAATAATGATAATGGAACACATTAATGCCCGGTTTTTCAGTGAAAGTTTAAACTTTAGTTTAGTTAAACTCACAATGAAGTTTAAACCAAAGTTTAAACTTCTGCAGCCTTATTAATAAAAAATCCCTAACACGGAGATAACTCATGTGCTAACTAACTCCGAGATAGCAAACTTATCCATTAGATAACTATTCTTATTAATAAAAAAATTTCCTCCATATAATAGCTAACTTGTATTTTATTTAAAAATTTCGCTGGAATACGGCAACCCTTGTGCCGAATTGTACCAAAAAATACGAAAATCTTTTACATTTAAGTCAAATTTTGGTTTTTTAAATCCGTTTCCTTGGAGACGATATTAAAATAAGTCATATTTTGGTTTTTTAAATCCGTTTCCTTGGAGACAATATTAAAATAGGAGTGAAATTAATGTTTTTATTTTAATTGTGATTCACTGCAAAGTAATTAAAAGTGGAAAATTTAAAAATTGAAGGAAAGCGATCAGAAAATTGGTGTTCAAGTGATAAGGTAATATAATATAACAACATAAATTGCATTTTTTTAATGGTTCATAGCTTCTTCCAGTCTTTTTTGCAAGAGTTATGCGCCGTCAAGAGTTATCAACTCCTTAACTCGAGGAAATCGGTATGTTAGCTAACACAAAGTTAACTAACGTCAGTTAACTCTTAAAATTTTTTATTAATAAGAATTTCGAGTTATCCACTGCGTAAACCATTGATAAAAATTAACTAACGTTTATTAATAAGGCTGCTGGTGTTTTTCAAGCAAACGGAATTGAACGTTTTATTAAACTAAAATTTAAACTTTTTTGTCAATTTTGCAGTCTACTATACAAGTAAAATATATTGAAATGTCAAATTTTTCAGTCATAAAATCATTGATGTATTTGTCTAGTTATCACTTTCGTAATATTTGTTTACGCATTAATTATAAAATTCTATAAAAAATAAAACAATTTTAATTTCGGTTATTATTTCGGTTGTTATTTCGGTTGTTATTTTGGTTGTGATTTCGGTTGTTATTTCGGATGCTATTTCGGTTGTGATTTCGGTTGTTATTTCGGTTGTAATTGTGTTTCAAGTATGTAAAAAAAATATAGTGAAATTGTGGAGAGCAAAAAAAAGTGATGCAGTCCATTTTTATGTGTTTTATTCTTCGTGGATCTACAAATGACAAAAAAGTTTTGAAAAAACGGCAGTTTAAACCCTCATCCATGGCCGTTTAAGTTAAACTCCGTTTAAACTTTTGGTTTGAGATAAACTGTCATTGAAAAACACAATTTCGTGTTAAACGGCAGTTTAAACTTTATCGCCTGTTAAACGGAGTTTAAACTTTCACTGAAATACCGGACATAAGTGTGGCAGCCAACCAATCAGAGCACGACAGGTGGAACTCTGAGAACGGAAATTTTAGTTTTGAGGATGATTTTCCTATCAGCAGTCCCACTTCCGCACCTTGCCCTAATGTTGCCAGTTTCTGTCCTATTTAGGCGGACTATTTCAACAAATGTGAACAGGCGATTTTTTGTGCAAAATTTCAAATCTCTAGCTCAATAAAACGGTTTTATTATAAATAACAAATTTTTTAACTTCAAATAATTTTTAAAGCAACCTAATACTGAGTATTCTCCCTATATTAAAGAGATTCCTAAAAACTTCATACATTGATATACCGGCAATGCTTTCAAGTGGCTGGCGTACGGGTCTGTTGGCTTCAGAAGAGACTGGAAAAATTATTAGAAAAGGTTAGTGCTTCAGACTGTTGCTCTATAATATTTCACATTAAGTACCTATGCTCATGAAAATTATTGGGCGGAACGGTCTTTCAAGTAGAATTATAAATTTTAATGGAATCTAATCGGTATACAAACAAATTTACTTACTTTTTGCGCTTATAGGTTCAATTAAAAAATATTAGGTAAATTATCAGAAGTAAAAATAAATTGTAGTAATTTGCAGAAAGAAAATATTTTGTTTGTTTTAGCGATTTTCATTAATGCAGGAAATATTTATTCATATCTAGGGCGTAAAACAAAAAAAACATCAATATTACATAATTAATGTTTTAAAACATTCAAAGATAATGAAAATAATTTTATTGTTTAAATTGATACACGTTTTATTTTACAACGCGACTAGACAGAAAATATTTGGAGCGTGAAAAAAACTTTTTCAAATTCAATGCGAGCTAGACGTGATTTTTTTATGTGTAGTGATGTATGTAGGGAGAAAAATGTCAATTGATTAATAAATCGCATTTGTTGTCGGAAAAATAATTTTGATTCTCAAAATAAAGACCAGTTAAACCATAAACTACTGAAAGCCATCAGATATTTTTAAAAAAATCTTTGAATTTTATTAGACATTTGAGAAAACATCAACAGAAATAACACCGATCGACATGATTTTGGTTGTTTTTAATCTAATACAGGTAGGTATCCCTCGAGTTACGCGATTAATTGGTTCCGCGCAAGTCGAAACTGCGTAAGTGGAGACTCAGGATTAGAGCAAAACAATACATACCTATTATCATTTTTATATAAAAGCATTCATTTATAATTACAATATTTTCTTTTTAAATAAAAATTGCTCTAAAACCGTCCCGCGTAACTCGAGCACTGCCGCAATTTTTTTCCGCGTAACTCGAAGCTCGCGTAACTCATGTACCGCGTAACTCGAGGGATACCTGTCTGTACACCCCGACTATTTCTTTGCACGGTAGATACGTTGCTTAGAAATTTGTGTAAAGAAACCGTGTAAAAACCAGAAGTTTCCTATAATAAAATTAGGAATACGTTTCATGTTATCCGAAACCGTATAAGATGGAATAAAAAACTATTTTTAAAAACCGTGTAAAACTGCTGATAAGCTACGGATGATAGATGCATACATATGAAATTTTATTGGGCAATAACACTTAAAATCCATACATAATTCATAGTTAACCAAAACCAAAATTAAAAATACAAAGAAAACACCAAATTAAAAATTAATGGTGTCACAATAGGGATTTCACCCTGTAAATGGCAAAAAAAGGCACAATTTTGAGAGAATTTAATTTTTTTTAATAAATGATTTATTACAATTATGTATGGAATAAAATGTCACCCAAATGTTCTCTGGCGACAGACCTTAACCCATTGTCTTCTTTTCTTAGACATTTTTATGTTTTTGATTCGCTCGCGAATGAATTGAACCCGATTTTTAGCAGTTTAATTCGTTCGCTAGCGAATCGACACATCTTTTAACTCAACTTTTCGATTCGCGAATGGAAAATAATCGAAGAGAATCATTCTTTTTGATTTTTCTACGTTTCCTTTTTGTAGAGCAAAATTGCAGTATTTGTTTATCCGCTTGTTACTTTTAGATCTTATAAATTTCTCCGCCCCTCACCCTAACCATCAAACCCCCAATTTTACCCTATCCCCTTCCTTTAAGATTTCTTAATGCCAGAATCGAAGTCAGCGACCCCAAAAACCCTCAGATGAGATTTTTTCCAGAAAATTCTAGGAAAAGGATAATCGTTATCCTTATAGGACCTTTCCTTGTACTTACAAAGACGAGGATAAATGCAAGATAAAATTGTCAACAAACAGGATTTATCTACGGTATGTTCGTTAAAAACATTGTACAAAGCGATAATTGCTGATAATTATTTTCTTACGTATTTACAGATTATACGCATTTCAACTACGACAACTGGAATTACATACTTGGAAAACACTTAATTGACATTCCATAGCCGCTTATAGTGTAAAATTGTCAAACAAGTCAAGTTTTATTTTGACATTCGTCAGAAAATCTTGGAAAATTATTTTTCGTTCATTTTTTTCTACTTTTCTTTATTTTTTTCATTTCAATTTGCAATAATTGCCATGGAAGTTGTAATTTACTCTTTCGTATGGATTTACTTAATTTCTGTTTTATCTGCGAATTAAATGGATTTCATAACTATAAATCTTTTAGTTGTAAAGAGTCACGGCGCGGCGGTCATGAACTTTGGAACTCGATTTTCCGTTAAAATTGTCGGTTTTTTCCAAATTACTTTTATGTAACAATCTTGGATTATTTCTTTGATTTTCTTTATAATGTAATATCTTGTATTGTGAAAAACGTGCAAACCTTCTCCAAATATGTAATGACTGACAAACAGTTATATGTAAGTAGTGTAAATACCACTAAATTGTTCATACTTTTTTCATATGGTCCGCAACGTTAGCTGTTTAAATAACACTAATATTAAATCTTAATATAACATAGCCAACAAAGCTCTAAAAAACTTCTAGCATAATGATTTAAGAAACTAGAAAACTTCTAGCATAATAATTTAAGAAAAATTCACGTAATGATGGGGTTTGTATTGTGTTACAATGTAATTTTCTTAATATCAGGAACTTAAATATGTAAGACCTTCAATAATATTATAGGGAGGATTTTCCGAACGAAAAAGTTTTTGAGTATCAAATTGGTTACTAGAAAAATATAACGAAATTAGAAAGTATTTAGATGTGTTATTTTCTAATGGCGGGGTTCACGAAACTTTTAGTTGCCGCTAAATCGAGTTAGCAAGGTCATTTTGCTTGATAATAATAAATATTGGAAACTATTTTGTTTACTGTTGGAAATCAGAGATTTATGTTTAATGTCAAATTTTTTAAATTTTCTGAATTAATTATTGCGCATTATATGTAAAAATGTTATTAAATCAATATACACTTAAAAACATAATAAAGCTGATTCAAGTAAACTTTTTGACAAGTCAACTCCTGACCTGTAGCAGACGGAGTTATCCATTATATGACATTACATCAGTGATGCTATATCGAGGGGAATTCCCCTTTTTGCGGGGAATTTGACCGTAAAAATTGTTAAAAGGGGAAAAGGGGAAAACGCTTCAAAACGAGGGGAAACGATTTACAACGAGGGGAAAATCTTCGCCTTTCAACTAAATCCGAAATACTTTTAAAAAATTACGGAAAAGTAAAAATACAAATAAATAAAAACAATTACAGTCCAATTCCTAGCTTAGGCAAAGGTAAAGAGTGAAGGAAATGCCCTTATTTATGCATTTGCCACTTTATAATGATCTTATTGCAATTGTAAAGTACACCCCAATCTTTTAAACGAAAGCACTTTAAAATGGCTTTGGAATGTACGTTTAACCGATTTTTCAGTGTACTTTTTAACCGCTTTGAAGAAAGCACATTAAAAAGTACATTTTATCATCTTATTCAGAGTAATTACTTTAAAAGATTTTGATGGAAAGTAGTTTCCATGAAAGTTCATTGACACATATTTTTTGTTCGTTTTTCGGATTTTTAAAATATATTTCAATAGAAATATTTTAAATTGCAAATCAGCAGAAGTGATTTGTTTAAATTATGTAAAAATCAATTAAATCAGTAATTTGTTAATCATCTTTAAAATTTGGCTTAATGTACTAATTTCGACCAATATTCACCAGAAGAAAAATCGAGTTCGCGACTTGATTTCGTTTTTTTTCCATTTTTTGATATTTTTATGTTTTTTTAATTCAAAATATGGAAATAATTTTTACCGAATTTAAGGAGGACAGGATCATTTTAAGCTCAAAAGCAAAGAAACTACCTTAATTTATACATTTGTGACTTGCTTTGATTATTATCCAATTGTGAATCCCGGCTTCTTTTCATATCTTATTTGACGTTTGGTTGGAAACCCGTGACGTTGTTATACAATTACCGAGTATTTTGTTAAAGCTTTCCAAAATATAAAATTATTTCCTAATTTGTGCTTTTTTCTCTTAAAAGTCTTTAACATGAGTCCAGAGGACAATAATTTTTGGTTTCAATAAATGAATTCTTTATTTAAAATTCGTTGTTTTTATAGGGGAAAAACGAGGGGAATTTCGTCATTGAAAAAGGGGAAAAAGGGGGATTTCGTCATTTGGAAAGGGGAATTTCACTAAAGGTACATAGCATCACTGCATTACATCCTCAAAATACCTATCTCAAATCAATCCGAACAGCTCCGTACGCTCTTTTTACTTTCCTCTCCTATAGAAGGAAAGTATTGTATCGGAGACCGACTGGAGAACGAAATCCATATCAGGCACAAAGATGTCCGGAGAATGTTCGTGCATGTGGCTGTCGATTTGTTCGTTGTATCTTAAATAACTTTTACTCATATCTAGTTTTACAAAAATCGTGGTTTTCTACACAGAAAAAAATAATGTCGTATTATTTACAAAATGGGTTTTGTTAAGCCTAACAAAAAAAAATTCGTAAATATTACTGAAGTTTTGTATATACTACGAAAAAATTAACGAAAATTTTTTCGTATAGTTACTAAAATTTGTTAATATTACGAAGTACATTTTGTCAAATCTGATTTGCATCATGGCGTCAACGATACACAAGCTTTTCTATTAGTGGTCTCATTAGCCGCTGTAAGCATCCAATTCCCTGCTGTTAATGTTTGGATGCCTGCAGCAGGTAATTAGACTACTAGTAGAACTGCGCCACACTTGTGCATGACGAAAAAATGGCGACGATTTTGTTAGTCGATTCGCCAGTTCTAAAAACTCGATTTTAAAGCGATTCCAATAATTTTTCATAAAACTGATGCAAAAAATCAGTTTTTGGAAAGCATTTCTTAGTTTAGACATTAGTTGGAATGCTTTTCTGAAATATTTTTTATGCCAATTTTTTTCAGATTTCGATAATTTTTTCCCATTTTCGAAAAATACTAAACGGGAATAGTATTTTTTCGAGGAAACACAACAACATTCGCCGAAAGAATTCATTCGTTCGAAGTTTTTGTAAGAAAAATCATTCAAAATATCACATTTCCGTCATAAAACATTTCCTCCATACGAATATGTATTCAATATAGAAACTATCAGAAACAAACACGCATCTCTTAATTTTTGAAGTCATCACACTAAAACAATTTCCGCTCGTTAGTTGCATATATTAAATTCTATGAACACACACTAAGCAAGAAACAGAAAGAGATTCCATATCAACAAGAGAGATTTGTTTTTGTAATATTTACAAAATATTTGTAATATTTACAAAATATTTGTAATATTTACAAAATATTTGCGAAAACGAAATACAAAAACTTAACAAAATTGACATCGTACCATCAACAAAATATGTTGTCGGCCCATGGGGGACAAATGGTTTCGTTATATTAACAAACGTTTTCGTAATATTTACATACATTTTATTTTCTGTGTATCAACTTTTGGAAACATAACGGTAGCTATAACGGATCGCTCCCATACAACTTTTCTTTTAAATACAATTTCTTGAAAATTTCTCGAAATCTATGCACTCTTGGGGAAAAAATAATACAACAAGATTTAGGGAGATGTCATACTGGCCAATCAGCTGATCCCGACATCAAGTCGCGCAGCTGCAGGAACTGATTCGATCAGTTGACGTGGCACACTGAACTGGAATAAGTTGACCTCAAACGTCAAAATGTCGGACTCGGAGGAAGAACTTCTCCTTATTTCTCTGCTAAAAAACGGAATCTGTGCAATTGTACAAGCATCTACCTTTTCCTACAGCTTGTACGATTCCTGTGTTTAATTTTTCCTATTCGATGGACATCGTATTTATTTAGTCTTGTTCAAAAGTTTATTAGTTAAACAGATTTGTCAAAATTTTATGATGTCCCCAACTAGTAATTATTTTAAAGTCCACATTATATGAAGTAGAGAGCCTATAACTTAGAGAGTGGCCATGCTATCTTAATAGAGGATTGGGTACGAAATCCCGTTTTTTATAATCTCGTATTTAAAATCCTGTTTTCCAAAATCCCGTTTTTAAAAATACCGTGTAAAAAAATCCCGTTTTCTAAAATACCATTTTTCAGAATCCCGTTTTTTAAAATTCCGTTTTAAAAGGCAAAAATTACTTTCATTAATCAGGCGCCTGATTAATGAAAGTAATTTTTGCCTTTTAAAACGACATTGATAAAAGGTTTGAATGAGGTTACTAACTACAATTCCAAAATACCGCAATGAACTTCCCAAAACAATTGTTTATTATATTGACATTTTTCGGAGAAAAAACAACCCAAATAGCATCGAAAGGCACGGGCACATGAGATTTGTTCTTTGCGACTTTAAAATGCTGCAATTTACGCAATCGGGACTAAAAATTTACACCTTTAATTCACATCTGCGTACAAGAAGCGTAAGAAGTGACGAGCACGACGCACTGATTAATAATGCGTCTGCAAAGCCACAATTGCTATAGTGGGGAAATTGGTGATCGGTTCATCTTTGGGGCAACATTCGCTTCATGAAAATCCTGCAGCGATAGAGCAGCGTTTTATGGTATTCGGGTCGAAACAGTGATTAGCTGTGGAGCCTAAATGTCGGTTTAATTTTGAAGAAGCGTGTGATGGAAAAAGTGTCGACACTGTTGCCCTTAGAGTTACCTCAAAGCCCCCGGTTTGCAAACAAAAGAAAAAAAGTTGATGCCTTCAGCCCCCATATTCAACATTGACATTTGATGCAAAGGATTTCGCTTCGAGAATTAAATTTCTTATTTCAGGCTAATAACTGAAGGAAATTGTATAAAAGATGGATAGGAGACATTTTTGAAACACCACAATTTGATTGGCATCAAAATTTCATTGCAAAAGAAAAAATAAATTTAACCGGTAGAATAAAATTAAAGATTTTTTTCGTTAAAAACTAAATAATTTGATGGCCCATTAAAATCTGTTTAAATTTCAGATCCAATATTGTCGAAAATTTTTAATTGCAACTAAAATCACGACATGCAATCGGAAGAAAAGTCCATTATAAAATAATACCCCACAAAGTCTCCATGAATTTATCGCCAAAAATAGATTTTCTTAAAAATATTGCTTACAATATAGCTTTAAATTAGTTTGTTTATAATCTTAAAATTTATATACAATAAATAACTGATTAAATATTGTAAAATTTTTATTTGTTTTATTTTTTTGAATGACCTAAAAAATCCCGTTTCTCTCATTTTCCACGGGATACACTAAAAACGGGATTTTGAAAAACGAGATTTAAAAAAACCGGATTTTTAAAAAAAAACGGGATTTTGATAAAATGGGATTTTTAAAAACAGGATATCGTATCGATCCCCTTAATAGACTGTGCTACTGATGACAAATATTACCACCAGACGAAAAAAATATTGAAAATTATCATTTTATTGTATTTAATCTAACAAAAATGATATAGAAACTACCCGACATGTTCCTGATATCAGCTACATTTAGGTCAGTTCAAAAAAGTCAGCTTTGTGTCCCAGACATGCAGCTGCACATTTTTTGCAGTGTGCCGTGCGCTATTGGATTACATGTGCAACTGATGTCGGGGTCAGTCAGCTGCAGCAGCTGATTGCCAGTCTGACATCTCGCTAACGGTTCTCAACATATTTCAAAAAAATTAAGTCTTTTGAAAATCTCGTAAACTATGAACTTTTATTTTAAAAACATAACAAAAGCTATAATTGCCTAATGATCCATTTTTGCCCATTAACGAACTTAGCCTCGCGTAAAATGCGGATCTGCGTAAAATTTCAAATCTGTAGTTCAATCCGGACAGACGGACATGCAAAAATTTGTTATTTTTATCATTCTAAACACACTGGTGTAATTCATTTTTGTGTGTGATGACGGAATCTTGGCGTTACATACGGTAAGGCAAAGTTAATATACCATTTGGTTTCACCATACAGGTATTGAAAATGCATATATCCAAATTTATAGGAAATAAAATTTCTTGCATTTTTTCCTCTCACGGTTTTTACGTATATTTAACGGTTCTTGAGATGTTTGAAAAAACTTAATTTTTTACATATTTCCTAACGCAAATTGAGTGGACTTGAATCACAGCGTGCCACAGTCGGAAATCGAACCACCGACCAAGTGCTTTACTACTTGGACTACTCTGCAATTTTTAAATTTCTCAAGCCACATGTTGACACATTTTTACATTTCCTAAAACATGTGAAATTTGAAGCGAATCGGTCTTCCAGTTCTCTTTATGTAGTGTTGTTTTTTATTATTTTATTGCCTCCCCCAGCACCACCCCGAGGGGAAAATGTTGAAAAGATCCGCGCAGTTCTGAAAGTAACATCATTCCGCATGTGTTTTCGATGCGTGGAATAGGAGATATTCGAGAACAAGTCACGTTGGCCCAGAGTAATCTCAACCCCGGGCTAACTTTGAATCAAGCAAAAAAATAATTCTTTGATTTGCGACATCAACAAATATCTATGGTTGTTTGTGATACTACTAAAGGATTAAGAGCTGTAAATTATAAAAAAATGTTAACTTGAAATATTCAATTTACTTTATACTAAGTTCACACCGACGCAAAATCACGTAATTTTGAACATTTTCGTAATTTTGAACGAAATCTTCCTCGAAATCACGAGATTTCCAGTACATTAGCCTGTTTTCAAAATCACTAAAAGTATGTAATTTCCACAAAATTAGGAACGAAATCAAGCAAAAACAATGAATACAACCCTGCATCACTTATTCAGCTCTCTTTAGTACATCAGTTTTGACATTTGTGCTGGATTGGAAAGACGGAAATATAAGAAAAAGAAGCCGTGTTCCACACGCGAAAAGGATATATTAGTAAACAACCTACACGGGCCAAAAAAAATGGACCTGTTTTTGATGCGATGGAAAATAATTGTTTATTTTCATTACAGATAATTTCCATTTTCTTCTAAAGTGTCTAATTCTATTTGCACATATTTCATCGATGTTTTGAATTATATTATTCATCATATTACTAAAGTTCATAGCAATCCTGTAGTTGAAATGTCAAGCAAAATTACCTTAACCTCTGTGGTAACACTTTGGTTTAAGATCTAAATCATTTCGCAAAATTACGTGATTTTGCGTCAGTGTGAACTTAGTATTATATAAGATTTAGCGTAATTTAGCAAAACTAAGTAGTAAGTTTTTTAATGTCTTAAGTCCTCAATCTTAAGTCCTCAATAATTGACTATAAAATTAGTATCATCAACGACTTTCGAGCAAACAATGTGAAATTTTAATTACGTTTTTTTTTTCAAAAATGGATACTACCATCTCCACTCTAGAAGCAAAAAAAAACCACAAACAATTTAATTATTTATGAGCTTTTCAATTCTCTTCAATCAAAGTCAAGAGCATTTCTATTTACACTTAACACCTCGATAATCTGTCAATAATGACGAAGTTTGCAATTAATAACTATCAAGTAATACTTTTAATAGTTGCCAATTTACAGCAACTTCATTGGAAAGGTTTATTGTTAATTAAACAATTTCAAGGATGATCCACAAATAGTTTAAATTGTATGTACGTTATTGGTTCGGAACGCATAAGTTCAAAACCGCACTTTTCCGACAAACTTGAAATTTAACAATACCGACAGTTTTAGCGTCTGCAGAGAGGCAGACAGGACATACACGTTCATATAATAATATGTAGGCGGAGATGAATGCACTTGTATAAACAATTGTAGACTCATTAAACGGGGAAGGCCCATCACTTGCTGGTTTGTCATGGATGATGTTATTTAACCTAAATAACTTGGTTGGCCTGGCCCATTGTAGTAATGTGGGGAACATTCATTTTCATTCGCATGTGTACATTTACACCATTCATGTTTATGCTTTTTCAGCCACTCAACAATACTCTTTATGATAAGTAATGAATGGAAAACAGGCAAAATGATAGAGATGTGATAATAGAGACATCTGGCATTTATATTAATATAAAAATTTAGAAATAATAAAATTAATTTACGTAATGGGTATTGCAGAGGCTACGTTACTTCCAAACAAGTTTTGCATATTTTGAATATTTTAATCAACAATTTGCTGTTGTTTTAATTAGGCAACTTATCACTAAACAAAAACTAAAAATTTCTCTATAATTCGGCGAATAAAAATATGAATATTTATTTAATCAAAAACCATTTTTCAGAATTTTTAATATGATAAAACGTATACAAAATAAAAAATATTAAATTACATAAAAACGGTATTTACTATTTATATTTCTTAATTATATTTATTATGGTGTCTTGCAGACCATTTTGACTTAGCAATTTCAAAATCTTCACGATACTGAGTTTTCTCGGGGAAAAAATAGAGGCCGATGATATTCCTGGACTGTGTAATGCCACGCAACCGCAAATAAGTACCCTCTTCCTTTTTGGTGGCTGTCCATAAAAAAACGATTTACTTTTTCCCAGGTTTTTCTATTTACACTTACTCTTTCCTCCCCTTCTAATAGTATCACGTGTTTTATGGAAAGCCCTTTAAAACATTTTATCCTTTCTATAAGAAGCGCCAATTTTTCATGCGACATCTTGTAATAGAGGTACTTTATCAAATTTTAGATTTTCTTAGAAATGTTGCACTAAGAGAAATCGAGTAAAAGTTTTACGCCTGCTGCAGGACTATTTTAGCTAGTGCCAGCTAAGTTCCCCTATATGAGATGTATGGTGCCTATCATGGAATACGGCGTATCTGAGATTCCCTTCACCCATTCGATTCACTTTCACTTGACACTGGTATCATTGAATACGGCGTTTAACGAATCGTTCGGTAAGTATTTTTTCTGTGTTTTTGCTAATTTTGACAGCTAAAAAAGTTAGTTTGTTATTCTTTTCCTATAATAATAAGTTAAAAATGCATTAATTATTCAATTAAATCCTTTAAACTTACATTTTTGGCTTTTGTCACTCACTCAGATACGCTATGAAAGTGCCGCGTATTTGAAACGTCAAACGTGAATGATTCACAACTCCCTTCGAACGTTTTCAATGATCAGAAAACGCGAGAAATGCACTCACTACGGCGTTTTCTGTGATTGGGGCCTATGTTTACCTACAAATGGTATGAGTCAACTTGGAGCCACAGGCGTAGCTACCTATAGGCGAAGTGAGCAAATGCGCAGGGCGCAAGATGTTAAAGGGCGCACAAAAAGAATTGAATTTTACTAAAAATTTGAAGAAAAAAAAAGATTTGCTTAAAGAAAATAATATGTGTTCTATTACAATTTTTGCTACATTTAACTTTATAAAGAGACTATACTATATCTGCTACTAGACTATATCTGCTACATTTTTAACTACAGTTCGAATCAAATTTCAAACGTCAAATATATTGAATTTCGCTTCTAGCAAAGTTCACTTTGAGTTGTTGTAGCTAACATTTTTATCTAGGTACACTCAGAAAAATGGAGGCTAACTCGACGACCTACATACGGCGTAATTGGCCTCGGGCAGGCGCGCGTTCGCCTGCATGTGGGCAAGTAAAACTGAGTTGACCTGCGGTCGGAGAAATTCTGAAATTAAGCCACCAGCAGGTGAAGTAGGGTATTGGGAGCTGCACGAGTTGACCTTAGATAGGTTAACTCTGACCGCTAGCTGGCTTACAGACACCTCTGTAAGGTCAGAGTTAACCTGACAAAAAGTTGACCTGGACATTTTTCTGAGTATAGCTTTTTTGTAATTGTAATTCAGAAATCTCACAATTAATTAAATTGTTTTTGAAAGGGCTTTTATAAGAGCTTTTTATAGGAAAAAGAGAAAATTCCAGGTAGAAGAAATTTCAAAAACTCATAAACAAATATCAAGTTTTTTGACCACAAAAACGCAAACTGTATGCGAACTAACCATCAACAATAACAAAACAACACCTGCATTTCGATTGATTGCTCAAGAAGAAAATGTAGAATCCATCCAAGATATTTCAAATAATCAACCACAGCAACAAGATGAATATAAAAATTATTCCTTTTTTCGTGAAATGGTGACTAATATTTTAGTCGGCAAACAATTTTCTCAGGACAGGTTAACTTTACAACTACAGAAAGGAAACTACAAAATTTGGTGTGCAGTTGGCAAACTTTCTTCTCTAAGTGTAATATACATTAATGTATTTTAACGACCCAACCATTGAAATTTTAGAAATCAAAGCCAGAACCGAATTTTAGAAACCAAAACTAAAAACCAGAAATCCAATTCTTCCTTAACCCTAGACCCGTGTACTATAAAACTTCCATATATCGTGTACTCAGTGCCCAGATGTAATTCTAATAGAAAATGTATGGCTGGTTTGTTTAAAAATCATAAAAATGTGGTTTATTCGTTAAACAAGTAAGAAATACAATGGGAAAATATAATTTGCAAAAATCGACTGAGAATATAGACCACCTTGTAAGCTCGCGAATCTGGTACTCGACATTTCCAACAAATCATACGTACTCCACGAAAGACAATGCAATACATCACGCAACAGCTTCTGCATACAAGAAAAATCATAAAAGCTGTAGACAAAATAAAAAGAATTTTCAAAATAAAAAGAAAAGAAAAAAAAAACCCAAAGCTGTAGTCAAAATAAAAAGAATTTTCATACAAAATGTACTGAGTGGGCACTGAGTGCCCAAGTACACGATATCACGCATTTTTTTACAATTTAAACACCAAATTGGATCAATCATAGATTAAAGATGTGTCTGCCCCTTTTTATACCCGTATGGTGAAACCAAAGGGTATATTAACTTTGCCTTACCGTTTGTAACGCCAAGATCCCGTCATCGCACAAAAAAATGAATTACACCAGTGTGTTTAGAATGATGAAAAAAGTTGAATTTAGCATGTCCGTCCGTCTGTCCGTCTGTCTGTCTGTCCGTCTGTCTGTCCGTCCGTCTGTGGCGCGGATTGCGGGCGCAGGGATTGAGCTAGAGACTTGAAATTTTGCACAGATTCGTTTTTCGTAAAATGCGAGGCAAAGTTCGTTAATGGGGAAAAATGGACTATTAGGGGGGGTACCCCCCATACGAACGAAATCGGTTTTTGCGAATATCTCAAAAACGGTGGATCTTATTAAAAAAGCTCAAGAACAAAAGTTATTTAGAATATGATTCTACATAAAACTTCCATACATCAAAATCTGATTGGAATAAATTTTAAAAAATCTTATTGGAAAGTTTGACTTCAAAGTGGAATTTTGGTACAACTGTTCGAATTTTGATACGAATATCACCGTACGGGTTTTCAATAATTGCCAGATTAGCAATTATAGCTTTTGTTATGTTTCCAACTTATTTTTATTCGAATTAATGTAAGAAAAATGATTTATTCAACTTCAATGATTGATTACTTTAACTTTAAAGTAATAACTGATTGTGAATAATAATGAAACCCCTGTATTGGAAAACAGTTAATTATGTAAATTTCAAATTCACCCTTTTCAATAGCCTCAATAAATTTGTGCTTAGAAGACTGAATGTCTATTAGATTTGCAGCTCCCATGTACATATGTTTATTATTAAATTTTCGCTTCACGTTTTCCTCCCTCATCAAAAACGCCTTAAGTAAAATGACTAATATGTCTCGCAATAAGCTTTCTTTAACGAAAAGTCTTATGGGTCACAATGCTTTTAGTAAATAATGACAACATAAATTTATGTCAATACAATAGGATTCCCGGGAATCTTAGCAAACTTTCCTAACGCAGAGAATTACCAGAGTTAAACTGATTAAGGAACAAAACCCTGTATCCACTTTTATGTCTATATAATAAAGAATAGCAGGTCAGATTCCGACTTAAAGTTTTTCCGGCCTTAAAAGAGAAAATTTTCATGTTATAAAAAAAAACTCATAAAAAGTTAAGAGCTTTAAAAATTAGAGGCGAATTTATGTGGGACATAAGACTATATCCACCCTTCTAATCCTCTAGCGATAAAACCTAAGACGACACCGTAGCAACGCTTTAGATTTCGGATAGCCAATTAAGATGGGACAATCTCTGAAAATTACAAACATCACCGAAAAGTTTTTATCCATAAGAAACGAGGCCTACGACGCAGGATAAATTGCTTTCAAAAATATTTAGACAAAGTGAGTATTTAGCTTTTTTGGTATATATAAATTCGTACACCAACACCGTGTAAAATGTTTCTCAAAAATTAACCATAACCCCATCCCGAAATAGAAGATTTATCCATTACTGTAAAATGTTTTGCCAGCTTAAATATCTTTGTTGAATCCCCATTCTGGCTCCCACGATTTCCATTAGTGTTTGATTCTCTGTAGGGAAATCGTGATCAGCAGTCACGGTAGTAAAACGTTAAGCATTCACACCACTTAGTATGCAAAATTTCAAATTTCTAGAAATAGACAGTGATAAGATGTCGTCATGGAAATTTTGGTTATCCTTACGACAAGATATAAACTGATGGAATCGCCAAGGATTTTCACACCAAAGGAAAGCACTACATTGTGTGTACAAAATTGTAAGTACGCTGCCTGATTTTCAATATAAGTAAAACTTCTAACCATTAAACTTTGAAATATTTGAAGAATCGAGAGTATTGAATTTTATTTAAAATATATCTGAATTATTTTCCCTTTTCACAGTAAATCTGATAAAGGGGGGTAGTCGATGAGGCACTAGACTTATAAACGAAACGTTTGGAGTTCATTTTCAAGCTGTGACACTTTGCCATTTCAACTTATTTTATCAAACTGTATAACTCAAAGATGTTGAAATGGTATATATTGTAGAATAACTAAATATAAAAACAGTCTATATATAATATAAAAAAGCTTTACCTGAGTGATAGATTTAATGGCATTGAAAACCTGAAAGTTCTCCCCATTCTTCTTCCCGCACTAAAACGAGTTTCTTTTTTGATATTTCACCCTAAATAGCTAAATATTTAACGGTAAAAATTTTATCATAGTTTTTAAAACCTTGACTCAAACCTAAAGCCTGGCCATATAAATGGAGATTCATCGTGAGGTTCAAAACATATTTTGAAATAAAACACATAAAATTGAATGTGGTGGTAAAAACTTTATTAAGAACCGCAAGAACAATCGATACCATTTATTTTTTGAAGATTATTTCATTCAAATGATTATTTCATATAGATCCAATTTTGAACCTCTTGTTCGAGCATCACGACTGGAATAAAGCAAATAACGCGAGTAATGTTTCCTTCCAAGGCATCAATCGTAGCTGGCTTATCCACGTAGACTTTAGGTAACCCAAAAGAAATTAATCCAGAGGTATGATATCACACGATCTAGGCGAAAACGTGAAATCAGCTGCTCACCGAAATTAATTCTTAACATGTCCATTATTTCACCCGCTGTATGTCTAGTAGCGCCGTCTTGATGAAACTCAACATTACCAATATTACGGGCTTAAATTTTAGGTAGCAAATACCCCATTATCATGGCGCGATAGCGACTGCCATTGACAGTAAAGTTTTTTTTATAGTTCCAGCCAGACGTTGGGAAAACCCCTTTAATGCCGTAGCACAGCTCAGGATGGTCGAAAGGACAAAAGGAGAAGTCGTGCGCGCGTGCTGCTAGAGAAAATATACAGTGGAGGAATAAGTTGGGAAACTTCGGTGCAATATTTCCCATGGAAATATCTATAGAATATGCTGAGTACCTTTTTTTAAGATTAAGATTTGACCTGACAGACAGACGGACATACAAAAAACCAAGTTATATAAAAGCTTTTAATAACTTACATATGAGAATCATGTATAAAGCTTATACCGCAATTACGCGCAAAGCGGAGCGGCGCGGTGACAGATGGTAGTAGAAACGAAGAGTAGGTCTAGTTTATACTTTCAGACGTGGTTCGAAGCGGTGACAGAACAGAGATGTCACAAGTGGTGAATTATGGTAGTTTAATATGAATTCGGGAAGCTCGATATGTTATGTCTGCCATCTCCAAACAGTTATTTACATATTCTGAGTGTTGTAGCAAATATTTTTAACATGTGAACTTTGAAAACGTATTTGAAACGGAAAATGAAACCGCAAAATTAATAATCATCAAATTCTCTGCGATTTGTAGGTTATGAAAACACAAATTGAGCTGTCACCGCGCTGCATCCGCACCGCGTAATTGGGGTTTAGACAATGACTGCGGCTATGCCGCTCTCAGCTAACCGCGCCGCGCCGCGCTGCTCCAATTGTCGGACAAGCTTAATTTTATTATATTTAGCATACCCTTCGTTACGCATCGAACCAATCGTCGGACTTAAAATGAACTACACCAGGATGTTTGGAATGACAAAAGATTTTGATTTTCGTCCGTCTTTTTCTCTGTTAGTTATGGTCCGTGAATACCATAACTTTCAAAAACAGCTAGAGACTTAAAATTTTGTATAGTTGCGTTTCTCGTAAATGGCAAGGCTAAGTTTTTGAACGGGCAAAACTGGACCATTTCTTCCCCCCTCCCACATACAAACGAAACAGTTTTTCTTTTTTTGCTTCTTTCTCGAAAACGGTCAGTCTTATCAAAAAAATTATAGGCCAATTTTGTTTTTGAAATAAGATTTTACATAACCGGTCCATACATCAAAATCTATTCAGACCACTCCTTGCCCGTTTTCCCATACGAATGGAAAAAATAAATTTAAAAAAGTTTTTTTGATGTAATTTTTTTAGACGCTGTGTATATGAAATAAAAGCAAGAGAAAAGCATCGCTTTTATTTCTGACGCACACAAAACTATTTGTTTCTTTTTAATACACTTTTTTAATAAAAGCTTTAAAAAAATTATCTTTAATTTGTCATCAAAGAAATATAACATTTTGCTGAAAAGCTCCATTAATTGCAAACATTTTAGAAGTATCCAGTTTGAAATCGCACTTATATAAACTAATATTACTTTTCTTCCATTCGCTACTTCTTTTTGCTGTCAATAATTACTATAATTCGGAAATCAATTTCTTTAGATATAGCAAACAATTTTAATCTCCGTTTTAGTCAATTCCAGAAGATTGGATATACGTATTGAAAGTATCTTCCTTTTGCAGATAATCCAAAAAGTCAATTATAGCTCTTCGTTTATATTGAAAAGCTATTGACATTATGAAAGAAAATTGTATTTATTGTAAAGAAAATTCAATACACCAAATTCAACAAAAGAAAATCACCAGGAATTTTTCCCATTGTATTTGGACTTTTAGATACAAATATTTGCTTGAAGTAATGCTACATTTACACGAATGACAAATTTGTCATTTTTTTCTTGTCATTATGTTAATTCCCGTGTAAATGGCATAATTTTTGTAATTTTTTCTGTCAGAAAATGTCAATCTCTCATAAAGAATGAACTTGTCCATTCTTTTATGCCAGATTGTCATTCGTGCAGACGCAATATTAGTTATGACAACTTTAGTATTCAACTTTTGTCATAACTAATATTGCGTTTGCACGAATGACAATCTGGCATAAAAGAATGGACAAGTTCATTCTTTTATGAGAGATTGACATTTTCTGACAGAAAAAATTACAAAAATTATGCCATTTACACGGGAATTAACATAATGACAAGAAAAAAATGAAAAATTTGTCATTCGTGTAAATGTAGCATAAGTAATAAGAAAAAGACAAAAATTTCATTTATTTGCAATATTTCTTTCATAGATTTTTTTTTTCGAAGTAGACAAATCTCGAAAACTGGAACATTTTAAATGAGGCGAATTTTTTTAGCAATATTTCCAATTTAACTTTCTTGAAATCTGAATCGCATTTAAATATTACACGTAAAGCATAGAAATCATACAGTATTTTTACTAGAGTGATAGCAGGTATCGCGAAACTTTTCGCGATAGCTAAATCGAGTTAACGGGCGAATTTCAAGCAAAAAGTACACGCTGACTCGATTTATTGGCCGTAAAAATTTCGTAAAATCTACCATAAGTTTTTTAGGCACACCCTATTTATCATTAAATAGATTTCCATACAATTTGTAATCTCAGAGTTTCAAAAAATGGGTGAAAAAATTGCCATTGCAAATTAAAAGAAAAAAAAATGTATGTCTTTAAGACCTCGTTCCTTAAATTTTGTTGAAAAAATGTAATTTCTGCATTCAAAACATTTATTGCACTGAATTTACAACTGAATAAAATTAGTCAAATTTTAATAAAATTACCCATAGAATAATAATATGAAAAAAAATAATGGCCCGCATATAAATTCCCATATTGCCAACTTTGAAAGCACTTAAGTACTAATGTTAAAAGTTTAGCAATACAAACTAACATAAAATACAAAATGATCATGAAATTATGCGCACGACTTTTCAACTTCATTAAAAACGAAGTCATGAATTTCATAACAAGCATAATTAATTTTCCCACCTTATATACATTATGTTTAATAGTGTAAAAAAAATGATAAACTACGAGTAGACAATTAAAAATGATCAAAGACAAGAGACTTTTTAAACCCCGATTATAAAGTTTAAATTGTTTTCACAATTAAGCAACTTAATCTTTTGCATTCTGTTATCTTTCGAAGTAATTAGAAGATATTCAAATGTTTTGTGGGGTGAGTAAACTCGTATTTATTCTGTGAAAGCACTCACAAATAAGTTTTTTGCCAGGCTAGATAACAAAATACATTATTTTAGACGAATTTTATTTATAGTAGAAACTTGTTTTTTGAACGCCACGGTTTGTAAATGCTCTTCAGGAATGTATAAAGTTCACGCAGCGAGGTTCCACTCTATATTATTACATATACAAAACGTCGCAATTGGGCGAACAAGCGTAGTATCTTAGAATTTTTTGTTTTAAGTTATTGCAGTTTAAAAGGTTGTGTTAACAAACAAAAGATTTTTGACAGCATTTTATCTAAAAACATAGTTCAAACCACACGTTTTGTAATTTCAATATTGAGACGCGTTCTTCTGCAAAAAAAAAATAAAATACGACGTCTTTTCGTTAAATCAGCAACGATAGGGGAGAATAGGAAGACTTGATCCCATTTTTATCTTTCAGCTATAACTTTTGTTGTTATTACTTTAAACCAGTGTTGTTCCTCTACGCGTAGACTTTAATTGTCTACACTTCAGTGTAGACAATGGCGTATACAATAGATTTGGGGTAGACAATGTCGACTTTGCGTAGACAATGTCGACTTTGCGTAGACAATGTAGACTTTCTCATATCTGTCAAAACAAAGTCATCAGTGAGTCATATATCTAATACTATATTACAAGAAATGGCGAGGCGCCGGATTCTTGAATTAGTTTTGGTAGTTTTTATTTTTAATATTTTTTATACTCCACTAGGGGTATTTGATTTACTTTATTTGATTTAAATTACTTCCGTATAGATTTCCGTCTATCTGTAAATACAACTCTCAACGGAATTAAGTTAAAGACTAGAAACAAACGTGTTTTTCGCAAAAATTAAACAAATATTCTTAAATGAGCAAAGCCATTCCATATGAATAATCAGTTTTTTTTAAATAAACGGTTCGTTATATTGAAAAATGTGTGAAGCAAAAAGATTTTAGAATTCAATGTGATTTCAATTGCAAAAATTAAAACAAAAAGCCGCTTAGATTGCATGCATAGAATTAGAACTGCTATTAAAGTTTGCTCCGAAGTTCTCATGTACAGCATTTGGCGATTGCTGCCTGGAAATTATGCTTTATTATGTTAAAATTAATTAAAGAAAATCAGATTTTAAAACTAAAACAGCTATCCTTTATTTTATGGATTGTCTACATTGTCTACGTGTAGAGAATAGACCATTGTCTACAGTAATAGTCTACGCGTAGACAATGGTGTAGTCTACATCACGTAGACTACGCGGCACAACACTGTTTTAAACATCCCTCATTTTGCCGCGATGTGTCAAGTCTTGAGTGATTTGATTTTTTATACCATAAATTCATAAATTTTAAATAAACTTGAACTTTTAATGAAAAAAGAAATGCTATAAAAGGATCAGTCTCCCCGTCTGAGAGACTTGATCCCGGGGCGTCAAATTTTGAAGAAATATACAGCCGAACCTCGATAAGTCGAATCTGATAGGGAGCAAATGAAAATTCAAGCTATCGAATATTTCGTGATATCAATGTTCGTAGACGGAAACTTCAAGGGAATTAAAAGTATATATCGCGGTAATTCGAAACTTTTAATAACATAATCACTAATCTATATCATCTGAATTTTCGTGATTTGTAAATCGCGGTATTTGCCAAAATGCACACTCAAAAAATTTTTTATTTATATCACATAACTGTTGTATCCAAAATCCACAAAATTTTATTTCATTTCACCAGGAATTTTGTTATGTAGACAAAATTTTTCACATGGACAATTTTTTTTTCTGTCATACGAAAAAAACTTTCATTAAATTTGGACTAAACAGACCAATTTTGTTATATGGACAAAATGCTTTTTTCGTCTATGTACATATGTACACAGAAAAAAATAATGTTGTATTATTTACAAAATGGGTTTTGTTAAGCCTAACAAAAAAAATTCGTAAATATTACTGAAGTTTTGTATATACTACGAAAAAATTAACGAATATTTTTTCGTATAGTTACTAAAATTTGTTAATATTACGAAGTACATTTTGTCAAATCTGATTTGCATCATGGCGTCATTACGATACACAAGCTTTTCTATTAGTGGTCTCATTAGCCGCTATAAGCATCCAATTCCCTGCTGTTAATGTTTGGATGCCTGCAGCAGGTAATTAGACTACTAGTAGAACTGCGCCACACTTGTGCATGACGAAAAAATGGCGACGATTTTGTTAGTCGATTCGCCAGTTCTAAAAACTCGATTTTAAAGCAATTCCAATAATTTTTCATAAAACTGATGCAAAAAATCAGTTTTTGGAAAGCATTTCTTAGTTTAGACATTAGTTGGAATGCTTTTTTGAAATATTTTTTATGCCAATTTTTTTCAGATTTCGATAATTTTTTCCCATTTTCGAAAAATACTAAACGCGAATAGTATTTTTTCGAGGTAACACAAAAACATTCGTCGAGAGAATTCATTCGTTTGAAATTTTTGTAAGAAAAATCATTCAAAATAAATTATTTTCATTTCGCATCATATTGGCCGTCATAAAACATTTCCTCCATACGAATATTCAATATAGAAACTATCAGAAACAAACACGCATCTCTTAATTTTTAAAGTCATCACACTAAAACAATTTCCGCTCATTAGTTGCATTTATTAAATTCTATGAACACACACTAAGCAAGAAACAGAAAGAGATTCCATATCAACAAGAGAGATTTGTTTTTGTAATATTTACAAAATATTTGTAATATTTACTAAATATTTGTAATATTTACAAAATTTTTATGAAAACGAAATACAAAAATACAAAAACTTAACAAAATTGACATCGTACCATTAACAAAATATGTTGTCGGCCCATGGGGGACAAATGGTTTCGTTATATTAACAAACGTTTTCGTAATATTTACATACATTTTATTTTCTGTGTAGCTCCCGTTTTATGCGAGGATTATTTGTACATAATAAATCCTGGCCCTCTATATGTATTTTCTTTTTAATTCGTCACTTCGTCTAGTTTGCGCGGCATGTCTGTAAATATAAACTCATCAAATATGAGGCATCGGGTTGAGTTGATCCCGGGATCAAGTCTCCCCGACCATAAGGAATTAAGTCTCGCCATATATTGTTCTGTAATCATAGTTTATTACAAAAATTATAAACAATAGAAACACGCGATTTAATGGTTGGAAATATAAGTTGATCCATTATCGAAGAAAAATATTGAGAAAACCCTATCCTCGATAGATATGTAGTAAACAAAAAATGTTCGAAAAAAATGTCAGAAAGTTCTCGACTGGCGGAATAACTTTCAAATTGACATATTCTTTTTTATGCGTGCTCTTCACAAAATTAAACTACGTGAAACATAATCGTTTGACGATACCTTTGATACAGTATCTTCGTGGTATTTAAAAATCGCTTCATTTAAGAAATTGATGGGGGGTTCAAGTTTCCTAAGGGATCAAGTGTTCCTATTTTCCCCTATATTGGATATCATGTGTATTTAAACTAATGCTACATTTACACGAATGACAAATTTGTCATTTTTTTCTTGTCATTATGTTAATTCCCGTGTAAATGGCATAATTTTTGTAATTTTTTCTGTCAGAAAATGTCAATCCCTCATAAAAGAATGAACTTGTCCATTCTTTTATGCCAGATTGTCATTCGTGCAAACGCAATATTAGTTATGACAACTTTAGTATTCAACTTTTGTCATAACTAATATTGCGTTTGCACGAATGACAATCTGGCATAAAGAATGGACAAGTTCATTCTTTTATGAGAGATTGACATTTTCTGACAGAAAAAATTACAAAAATTATGCCATTTACACGGGAATTAACATAATGACAAGAAAAAAATGACAAATTTGTCATTCGTGTAAATGTAGCATAAAACAAATTGCGACACTATCATATCAACTTTGCATCTCCAAATAAGAAAAATTTCACATCAAACTTGGTTAAAAAAATTATTATTGAAAGTTTTTTTTTACAAAACCAAAATTTTGATTGGAAAATTTCGAATTTACATGCGCTGAGAGGACATAGATTCTGTGGTAATTTGCCAAAACTTGATTAATGCATTTTTCAAATTTCCGACGAAGAAAATACAAAATTTCATAAAAAACACGATATGATGAAATTTTTAATTTGTTCGTTTATTAAACATTTATTTTAAACGATAATTTAAACTTTAAAATAATCGGCAAGGGAACAGTTTTGTCATGTCATATTTTATATAAATTTTTAAATTGTTTAGTTAAAAATTTAAAAAACGTATTTATCAAGTTTTGGCAAATCACCAAAGAATTTACCCAAAAAATCTAAAAAATTAGAAACAACGAATGAAAAGTTTTCGTAATTTTATTTATGTTGTTTCTTATGCTACCTCCACCTTTGCAGCCCCAACATTTTTTTCCAGCTCCAAATTTTTTTTCCAGCCCCAATATAATATATTTTCTACCAAAATTAGATTTTTCTGTATGGAATATATGAAGTTTTGAAAGTGCATTAGAAAAAAATTAAGAAAATTTAACAAAAGAAACAACAAAAAAGATTGATAAATAGTAGGTGTAAAAGCCAGTTCTTTAAACATATTAGCGACAATAGTAGGGTAGACCGGGGCTAGTAGACCCACTTTTTATAATCTACTTTATAGAGGTTTTCCTGTAATTATTTCAGGTGCAGTAAAGACGTTTTTGGTTGGTTTATTCAATTGTGTTTCTTAGTCAATCTTTTATTTTGACTAATTATAAGTGTTTCAATTATTTTTTTTTCATTTTAAAAAAAGTTGTTCGATGAGTCGACTAACCCCGTGTCTGGGGTTTGTTGACTCTGTGAACGGGGTTATTTGACTCTATACTTTTTTTGGGAAAATGTGTTGGAACATATTAAAAAACTGTAATAATTCTGAAAAAATGTATTCTTTAAAAAATTAATAACATTTCAGATTAACATAAATTAACACCGATTGCGAGTGTCGTGTCGTTTTCGACAAGAGTCGTTTCACGTGTTGTTGTTGGTAGAAAAACACTAACAACAACACGTAAAACGACTCTTGTCGAAAACGACACGACACTCGCAATCGGGGTGTAAATTTCATCTAATTTAAAAAAATATAATTAATTAACAAAAAAATATAGGTAATTCATATCGAGTCATTTAACCCCAGTATACTGTGAGTCAACTAGCCCCAAGCCGCCATTTTATTTTTAACACACTCGTGAAAAAAAAATGAAAAAGCATCGATCAGAAAATGCTTCACTAACTTGTTAACTCATACATAAATTTTCACTTGAAATCACTGACGAATTCAATACAATGAAAGTGTAAGCTACAAAACAATTTAATTAACAAGAAAAAAAATTCCTCACACGCTTGAATTTTCGTTTTTCCCCCTCACAGTTCGTTCCAAGAGCACTGTGGTCTAATCACGTTGGTTCACTCAAAGCTGTCAGTCGACTGAATAAACAGTCCAATTCACGCAGGTTTATTCTCAACCGTGGTTGAGTTATTCGCAATAAGTCTACTTACCCCTGAAGCCAACTAGCCCCGGTCAGCCCTATCATAAGTCAAAAATGAGTAATTTTGAGTTAATGATGCAGAATGATTCGTTTTGCCTCCTTCTTTCATCCGATGAAATATCTTAGCTCTACAAGAATTACTCGACATGGTACACAAAGAATTTAGTTCGAATACACGCAATCCAAACCCTTAAAAGTGTCTCCTAAAAATAACGTTTTTGAGTTATGACACTGTTGTCACAAATCATCAATATATAAAATACTTTTGTTACGTTTTAATTTTTAAAACATAACAAAAGCTATAATTGCCAATCTGGCAATTGTTGAAAACCCGTATGGTGATATTCGTATCAAAATTCGAACAATTGTACCAAAATTCCACTTTGAGTCAAACGTTCCAATAAGATTTTTTAAAATTTATTCCAATCGGATTTTGATGTATGGGAGTTTTATGTAGAATCATATCCTAAACAACTTTTGTTCTTGGACTTTTTAGATAAGATGCACTTATTTTGAGATATTCACAAAAAACGTGAATCGCATTTTACGAAAAACGAATCTGCGCAAAATTTAAAATCTCTAGCTCAATCCGTGCGCCTGCAATCCGCGCCACAGACAGACAGACAGATAGACAGACAGACAGACGGACGGACATGGAAAATTCAATTTTTTTTATCATTCTAAACACACTGGTGTAATTCATTTTTGTGTGTGATGACGGGATCTTGGCGTTACAAACGGTAAGGCAAATCTAATATACCCTTTGGTTTTACCATACGGGTATAAAAAGCATTTATTTTTATTTTTAAATGTCAAAATAATGTCTCGAATACGTCCCTACAACAATATGCTTTGCTATAGACTTTACACGCTAAAAAATAAAGTCTAATTTTTAGACTTTTTTCCGACATATAGATCAACACCTTTTTGAGCCTAAAAACCAAACTTAAAAGTTTGAAATTATTTTCAAATTTTAAATAGTATTATCCGGTCTAAATTTAAGGTATTAAAATTTAAATTTTAGTCTAAATTAGTAGGGGAGACTGCGGTATTCTGGACCGCATTTTCATTTTGGCTAAAAACTCGCAAAAAAATAACTTTTTCTGAAAATTTCAAAGCTTGAATTTGTAGTACGATAAATAACCTCTCTTTGGGTCACAGCAGTTCGGTCAAATTGTATTAAATTATACAAGTTTTATCAGTTGGCGCAAAAATGGCGTTTTTGCGATTTTGAAAAATCTCGGGGTATTGTGGACCACTTTGTAAATCGATTAAAAATGGAAAAATGTGATAGAGAAACTTTTTTTTTGATTCATATATTTATTATATAACAGACAAAGTGAAATGAAGTGAAAAATTGCAATGAAAATCAGTCCGAAACGCAATGTTCGCAAGTCCAGTAACTTGCAGTCATTCCGGAGCATCCCAAGTGAACATTGCTATCGAATTTCGATTACCTGTGACAGAATTTCGCCTGTTTAAAAAAAAAACATTTACAAAAAATCATTCCAGTTGAAATCATGATCAATAGTCGGAATTAGGTACATCCTCAAACTGTTGTGGTATTCCGTAACTTGTTTGAAGCGTTTTTTTCGAGCTAGAAGAAAAAGTGGTATTCGCTATCTTTGTTGCGGCCTTATATTGGTCAAAACAGAGACAAGAATACTAGTTTTTCTTCTAAGAGTAGAAATAGACTGCGATGGTCGGTACAATTGTCGGGCAAGCGATAATTGTATAGTGTATGCGCACGAAATGACGGTTGGGCCCGATATCGCACGGTCGTATGTTGCTGAGCCAAAACCTGCGGTCGCATGCGGCAGATTGTGGTCTGCCAGGCGACCGTCGATACGATATTATTCTTTTACAACTGTTGTACAAGTCGGTACGACCATCGTATCGTCTATTTCTACTCTAACTCTAAACAAACGCTTGAAACAAATTACGGAATACCAATCCTGTTTTTTTATAAATACTTACTTCGCCTTCGCGTGCGTTAATATATGTGACTTGAGATTTGTTGATTGTGCAAATTTTTTATTACAGCCATCGAACGGACAGACATACGGTCGATCGCCAGTATGTATGCGTACATGTGTTCTAAAATATTTAATTAAATTACAAAGTCTAGTAATTCAATAGAATATTTAATTAAATTACAAAGTCTAGTAATTCAATAGAAGATTGACGGTTCATTTTTTTTTGGCATATTTTTCTTGCAAATTATGCAGAAATCGATGTATTCTTCCACCTCACAATAGGTTGAAGATGGTTGTTTCTTCTGTGATGTCTTCGATTTGACACGATCTTTTTGCTTTTTCGATTATGGTTTATCACCTTTTCTCTCCAATCTCTTTCGCTTCATATCAGCCTTCTCACGAAGGTCATTTACATCCTCTGGCGATGTCAAAACGGCCGATTTAGAAACTAGCTTGTATACCCGTCGTTGCCGGGTTAAGCTTTTTGTCTAAATTTTAGAATACGAAGAAAACCGGAAAGAACTTAAAAACTTTTTAATGGGTCTATGTTGGGGCTGGACCCACGACGAACATCTATGCCAAATTTCAGGCCAATCGGTTCAGTAGTTTCCCCGCGAAAGAGTAACATAGAGGGAAAACTAAGTTTCGAAATCACTTTACCCCCTCCCCTTACTCCCCCACCCCTCGAGCTCCTTTTCCGTATGCCTATGTTGGAACCAGAACTACCACAGACACTCATGCCAAATTTCAAGTCAATCGGTTCAGCCGTTTTCGCGTGAAAGAGGAACAGACAGACAGACAGACAGGCAGACATACACCAACTCATTTTTATATATTAGTATGATTGCCGAAAATCTAATGCTGTGTTTTTGCATGAAAAAACACTTATATGCATCAAATACACGAAGTTTGCTTGTCAAATGTCAAGAATTGAGTGGTCCATAATTCCCCGACAAAAGTGGTCCACAATTCCCCGAATGCTTTTTTTTACAATATGGCAGCTATTAGTAACACAATGCAAACTTCATGCAAAATTTCTTGTCAGTGTCGAATGCTTAAGGCTCCGCGAATATTATCAATATATTTACTTGAGTTGATTCTCGAAAAATGTGGTTAAATTTAAGCGAAACACAAAGTGAAAAAAAAAATTTCGAAGTATCACTTTTCTATTTGCTATCGAAGCGAGGTGATAGTGCGTATACACAAGTCGAGAACTGTTAGGAAAATTAGCTTAACATGAGGCAAACTGAGTACAGTTATTTGCAGCTACCAACCACTACTAGGGGGAAAAAAATGACGCTGGTCCGCAATTCCCCGTGGTCCAGAACACCCCAGTCTCCCCTATAAAAATTAGTTCCAAATTTCTAAAAATTCTCAAATTAAAACCTTACGGTTTAAGTTTAAGATGTCTGAGTCTTAAATTTGGACTGGAATGCTTAAAAAATATTCATAAACTTCTAAAGTTTTAAATGTAGAGAAAATAGTTTAAAATTCCACTAAACTTTCAAAAGTTTAAAAAATAGAGGAGAAAAGTTTAAAAAAATTAGACTCCAGTTTTTACCGTGTATAGCAAAGCATATTGTTGTAAAAGGAAAGTATTGTATTCATGGCGGAGAGCGACTCCAGAACGGGGCAGTTAAAAACTTTCTGACAAGCGCGAAATCGGTTTCAGGCAAAATTATGAGAACTTCCGTCCATCTGTCTGTCGGTCTGCCCGTTTTACATATTTTAAATAACTCGAGAATGCGTTGAGCTAGCGACTTGAAATTTTTTGTGAATGAATTTTACGAAGATCATAGTTTTCTACCAACTTTTGGGAAGTAACGTTAGCTATAACAGGTACATCCCATATATATATATTTTTTAAATACATTTTTGAATTTATCAAACTGATATTGTTCAAGGAAATTAGACCACCCGTTTTTGGAGGAAATGAATTATAAAGTTATTGCTTCCCCTATAGAGGGTTTACGGGGTTACAATTTTAAAGAATTGAGCCACAGACTTGAAATTTTGTATAGTTACGTTTCTCGTAAATCGCTAGGCTAAATTCTTGAACAAGCAAAATCGGACCATTCCTCTCCCCTCGCTGATACAAACGAAACAGTTTTTTGCAATTTTCTCGAAAACGGTTAGTAGTGTTAAAAAATTGGTGAAGCAAAATATGTTTAGAATAAGATTTTAGATAACTCATCCATACATCAAAATCCAATCGGACCACTCCTTTCCTCCTCTCTTATACAAATGGATATTTTTAAATAAACATTTTGTCTATCATATTGTAGCTTTTCTCATGTTTCAATACCTTATTCGGCTACGGCTTTTCGGTTTTTTCGTATGGTTTTTTACAGATGTATACGATACACTGGATTCAGACATGCAAATCGGAAAAATTCTCAAATTTTTTTCATATTTTCGTCGCTTTATGCCAAAATGACTTGGTTCAATTCTGACTTGTAAAAAATAAGAGTAATTTCTGTTACTAACTCAATGTTTAAACGAATGGAGGGAGATGATACATGCTTAAGAATGTATCTTCTCCCTCCACAATTCGCTTGAAATTCGACATAAGATATTTAGCATTTTATTCCCATTAGCGATGCAGCCGTTTCCAACAAGCAATAAATTAATTAAATACTTCGACTTTAGTAGAATCTTTCAGCAACATATAAGTCGCAAAAAGTTTAAAATGGATCCAAAAAAATGCATAGTCAGTTCAAAACAATTAATAAAAAATTTGAATGAACTTTAAAAAATCTAAGAATGTTCTGTTTTTTGTTCTTGAAGAATTGACATGAACAAACCAGATATGCAAATACTTTAAGAATTATCTGGCATGAGAAATAAATTTTAAAAACGTTTGAATTCTTCAGGAATATTCTTTGCAATGTTTCTCATAAAACATTGTCTTGCCTGTCAAAATGTGAACATTTTTATTGATCAGTCAATGTTTAAACACAAATTTGCAGAACTTATAAAAAACATACAACTTATTAAATTTTTTTTAATAACCTGTTGCGTTATGTAAAAAAAATGATTTCGATGAATAAAACATGAATCAATCTCTATCTTGAAAATACCAAATAAAATCTGTGAATTGTGATTTCAACCAACCAATAAGTAATCAATTTTTGTGTGACTCACTTTTAATCCTCAATTTTGTTCATATATAATTTAGTTGTTTGAGTGCATTGTAATTGAAAATATGTATTTTGACGGTCGCAGCATCCTATCATCAACATGGTTTCGTCAAAAAACGATCTATTTCGAATAATTTGTGTGAATTTACAAATATAGTTGTTTCTACATTCCTAAACTTCTCTCAAGTAAATACTATTTACACTGCTTTTCCAAGGCATTTGGTAAAATTGACCATAATCTATTAATTTATAAACTTCGTGTTCTAGGATTCTCAGCGTAATTGTCATTGTGGTTGTTTAATTATTTAACTGGATGGTCGCAATACGTGCAATTTCGATGCACGATATCTGATATAATATCCATTCTGGTGTCCCGCATGGCAGCCATATTGGACCACTTTTATTTATTTTGTTTATAAATGATGTCACATCCGTCTTAATGTATTCTCGGGTTTTAATGTTTGCTGATGACTTTTTTTTAGGGAAATAACTAATGCTACTGACACTTCTGTTTTACAACTTGATTTAAACAATTTTTTTATCTGGTGCAATAAAAACCGATTAGCTTTAAATTAAACGAAGTACAATATTATTTCATAAAAGAAGAAATAAATTAGAAATACTCTATAGACCAGAGAGTTATTACATGGAAGCGCATTATAGTTTAAAAAAATAACACTTTAGTCGGACCCACTTAAGGGAAACCCGCTTAGTAGCACAAACCGCTTAAGAACACACAATCCTAAATTTCGTTGCCTTTTTCGTTACTTATATACTGGGAATTACCCACATAGAAACAACACTGTTAAGAACACAAACAATGAGCAGAAGAATATTTCGTCAAAAAAACCAAAAATCAAGTTGACCGCTTAACAACACATTTGATCGCATTATTTGCACAAAGGGAGTTAAAACCAAAAAGTTGTTAAAACTATAAATTGTACAACAATATATTTTATATTTTCCGCAAATTAGGGTATTTTTTATATTCTGTGCTTTCTATAAAATATCACAATATATGAAATACCACCCCAAGATATTTATTCCTAAATGTTATTTTTCGCGTTACCGGAAGTTTTGTTATATTTTTACCTTTCTTACATATAAGAAAGGTATTAAATCTCCTGAAAAATCGCTATATTTTTGTTTATGGAGGAAAAATTTTAAAAATCCTTTTTTTTCTTTTGTACGAATATAAAGGTATCATATCACCCTTAGGTAAATAAAGCTATGTTTTCTTTATGGAGAATTTTTTTTATCTACTTTTTTACTTTAAAATATATTTATGAAAATTTGCATTACGATGTATAACACATACACTGTCAAAAAAACGGAGTCGATCACGCTCCTAAACGGAATTTGAGGGAGTGCATCACCTTTTCGGAGAAAATCCAACTCCGGGCTAGGGAGTTCACAAGAGTTCCCTGTGGGTATTAATTTTTTAACCATTTTTCGGTGTTAAACCAACTAATTAGAGGAGCTAAAAACCAAATAAATTTCACCTCACAAATTCTTTTTTTTTCAAGCAGCATTTGAAGTGTATTGATTTTTTTTTTTCATATTTTCAAAGTTAATATTGGTTATTAAAAATTTATCTTGCACGTCTCTACTGGGTTTCAAATCTGGGGCCCCTCGATTTGTAAGCCATTCGCCTTCCCAATAGGCAATTCAAGCCAATTAAAAAGTCTCTTCTAATCGTGAACACCCTTTACATAGTAAAGAACTCCTAAAGGGAGTTCAAGTAAATTTTTAAATACTTTTCGGAATTCATTCAACGTTGAGGCCAAAAGTATGTTAACTCCTTTAAACAGGATTGCCAAAATAACTCCGCGCTTCTTTTTTTCTGAATAACACTGGCAGGTGCTTCCTTTAGGTTTTGCATTGAGGCGATGTTTATTTGTCCCTGAATTTTTTCGAGAGTGTATGTCATGGTTGCTTTTATTAAGACCAGATAAGAGTACATTCCGCTTAGCGGCACAAATTTTCCGAACCCAGTTGACGCGCTCTTAAGCGGGTTCAACAGATTAGCGTAACCAGCCTCGATTGCTAGAGGGGTCTAACGTCCCTATCAATTATGGAACCTTTTTTTAATAACTTGAAGATCTTAAAAATATAAGATGGGTCTAAAGCCCCTTTCGATTCTGGAAACTTTTTTATAATAACTTGAAAATCTTAAAAATATAATAAAATAATACAGCGAAAAAAGACGCGAATCTTGTGACTAAAATCTTTATAGACATGTCCCTTTCTCCAATATCTGGCGAAGCAATTGATCAGGCGGAGTTATAAGAAATTTCCGATTGTTTCCAGATAATTTTTCATTATTAACTTTGTCCGAAACGGGTCACTTAAAAAAAAAAATTGTTAAAAATTTATATTTAAAAAAATTTATTGTATTCTAAGCTCTTTGTATCTTGAGATCATGTAACTCTTTGTTATTTATATTTTCAACAGTTAAACGCCATTTATTTGAGGTCAGTTGTTTGCGTTTTTCTAAGGTGGGCTAAAATTACGCCCATGGTTCGACTGTATATGGAATGGAATGGAAAAATTTGGCTTATAGATTTGAATGGTAACTCGTTCATGTTCGCGAACGTGTTAAAGGATTTGAACGACCATTTCAAAGTTTATCTGACATCCTTTATCAATCCTTAAAGAGAATGTCAACCTCTCTTGCACTAATGTTGTTGACAAGGATTTTCTTGAACGTGCTTAGTGTACTCTTAAACCAAGTTGATGTGTGCATGAGTGTGCGTCTGGCATTAATCAAACAATAGCATGTATCAATAATAATGTAGTCAAAAAGAAATTGCCACTTTGTAGACTTGTCATGCAGCTGGAGCTGGAAAACAAGTCTTTGTACCTGTGCTGAGGAAAATCGTATAGTCATAGTGCTTTGGCCACAGGATGGAACGGAAGCTGGATATGTTTTTGTCCCATATGGTTACTACGGTGAATCCCGATGCATTCATTCTTCAGATGAACGCATAGAGTAATTGTAGAGTGGGAATCATTCATAAATGAGCGGTTTATAACCTCAATTTTAAACTTATTATCCAAGCAACATTTTAAAACAATAAATAACCTAAACTCGGTGAATTCAACAAGCGACAATTTCCAAGCTACACAATTTTAAACACGACACCCTGGAATGGATTGGATGGCGTGAATTGATCATGCCTTTAGATTTATAGGAATTGAGGGGATCTAAATTCGAATTGAGACCATTTTACTAGCATTAAAATTGAATAATATCATAAATAAACTGCGTCCGGATTCAGATTCTAACCTCATCAGCCTTTGGATGCTTATGATTGCAGTGGTGTTCTGATAATCCAGCTATGGCATTTAATCCAATTAACAGCAGCAGAACCACTGGAGCTCCCCTATTTGCGAAAATATTTAAATTAAAGCCACTAAAATTACAAACAATTGACACTCGCTTGCTAATAACTGACATTTTCACTATTTACGTTGATAGCGCTATTATTTTTTAAGATTCACGACAGCAAGACAAAAACCAACCGCCACTTTGTTTTGATTCCAATTCAACTAATTTGAACTTATTTCTATATCTCACTTAATTTTTTTCAAGCATGGAAATCTTGCGAAAGAACTTTTATATCATCACATTTTCTCAATTAGCACGAAAACCTTATTAAAGCCAATGATAACAGGAAGGCAATGAAATTAATTAAAGCACTTAAAAAAAAACAATAGTGGGCTGGGTCACTAACAAAACTAGCCGCTAGCAATTAACGGTAACTAATATTTGCGTCAATTTTGTGCACGATAAACAAAACAATTTATTTATTAATGTTAACACAAACAAATTTGCGATTATAAACTACTCTAGTGCAGTTTGTGACGAATAAATCGATTGGAGTTGTCAATGCAACTCAACATACGTGCCAAATAACTGACATTACTTTAACGTGCTCGAGACAAAACTGAAAGTTGGAGAATGAATGTCAGCTGTTTTGTATCAAGAGAAAATTCATAAGTGTTTTCTCGTCACGAGGAATACTTTTTTCCAACACTGCGCAAAGCGAAATGTATAAAATTGTACGAAGTATAAGATAAAATAGACGCCATGTTTCCATGTGTTTAACTGTAAACTAGAGACACCTTTTATCATGAGCACTTCGTTCTCTGGATTTCTTCTGTACATCATATATTTTTCACTACATAAACATAGGTTTAAGAGAGTTTTTCAGGTGTTTTAAATCTCTTCTATCGGCATTTATTAGATATCAAACTTACACACATTAAACGCAAGTAGACTACAGTCACTTGTAAAATCATTTATCCAGTTTTATGCCAGAAATGTAGTTAAAAAACAGTAAATATCCCGGGTATGGAGTCGAAGTCGCGAAATCGGAGTTATTAGTTTTTACCTGGATTCGAAGTCGTTATAAAAGCCACAACGCCGACAAAAAAAATTTAAACAATAAAAGTTTTAAAATTTCTCGAGCAAACACGACGAAAAATTTGGGTTAGTTTTGTCAACTTCACGGGGTGACTCTTTTAACTTCACTATTCAGTTTTAGAGAGTGGCCATGCTACCTTAATAGACTGTGCTACTGAGTAGGACAGTCTATTAACTCCAATTAGAACAGTCTATTAGGTCAGTTAGAACAGCTTTTTCTCCAGACTAGAACAGTCTGTAAACAATTTTTCAATTTATCAAAACAACTATGAGTTTCCAAATTTTTTTGATACCTCAAACATGCTATTTTTACATATATTAACCACCTTAAGTTATTTTGGCAATTATTTATAGCAATGAATCAAATTTTTAAAGTTTTTCGCGCTCGTTTTTCAGCTCGGTGGCCATTTTTAGATGTCCCCATGGCCACTCTCTAGGTTATAGGCTCTCTATTCAGTTTAAACATTTACAACCGGCGTGTTTTAAAAAACCAATTTTCTATTTTTTCCAAATCCTAGGTTAGGTTTTCAACTTTTTAGAGTCTAAATATGCGTTTTTAAACCAACTTAGTTGAAAATCTTTACATCAAAAGTAATTTTTTTTACTTCAGGGTTAAATTTTAATCCAAAAAGTTGAAATTTTCGCAAATATAATTTTGTAAACACATAAACTAAACATAACAAAAGCTATAATTGCCAATCTGGCAATTATTGAAAACCCGTATGATGATATTCGTATCAAAATTCCACTTTGAAGTCAAACTTTCCAATAAGATTTTTTAAAATTTATTCCAATCGGATTTTGATGTATGTGAGTTTTATGTAGAATCATATCCTAAATAACTTTTGTTCTTGAACTTTTTTGATAACATGTACCGTTTTTGAGATATTCGCAAAAAACGTTTTCGTTCGTATGGGGGGTACCCCCCTAATGGTTTTTGCCCATTAACGAATTTAGCCTCGCATTTTACGAAAAACGAATTCACGCAAAATTTCAAGTCTCTAGCTCAATCCGTGCGCCCGCAATCCGCGCCACAGACAGACGGACAGACAGACAGACAGACGGACAGACGGACGGACATGCAGAAATTAATTATTTTTATCATTCTAAACACACTGGTGTAATTCATTTTTTTGTGTGATGACGGGATCTTGGCGTTACAAACGGTAAGGCAAAGTTAATATACCCTTTGGTTTCACCATACGGGTATAAAAAGTTTAAAAATTCAACCCAAAAAGGCCAAAAAGTGAAATTTTCAACTTCAAATGGTATTGTTTTTAACAGGGATGGCAAACGAAAAAAAATAGTGACGTTACACTTTTCGTTACGTAACAAAACGATTAAAAAGCAAAAAATTTAAAAAACAATAAAAAAATAATAATAAAAAAAGTTTGAAAAACAAGCTTTTAAAGTGTTACTAAAAGTAAAAAAAATAATTTTGCATAGGGATTTGGCCTCATTTATATATTTAATAAAAGTTAATATGCAAAAACTCTCAACGTTTTTATCTTACTTCTATTTTTGAGACCAAATCCCTACGTTAATTTTTTTTCAGTACACTTTAAAAGCTTAAATATTTCTTATTTTTTTTTCACACAAACCTCTTTGCAAAGGTAATATTTTGCTGGAAGATTTACTTAATTAAAATTATTGCAATTTAATCAAAATTTCTATACTTAAACATTTAAGTTTTCAAAGATTGTAAAACTTGCCAACTTTCATTTTAATCACATATTTGTACATAAACATCATTTTCTGTCTTTAAGCTAAATGGCAATATTTTACGCTGATAGCAGGTTCATCACTAATTCGAATATTAATCTTATTTCATGGGTTTCGTTTGAAATCACAACCAAACCGTTACCACAAAAAAATTCAAAACCACAAAATTTTGCCTTAAAAAACTCAAATTATGTAACATTCAAGCTTGTTTCAAGATTTATGATCACCAATTATCAATCAAACCGAAACGAAACGCCATTCCAATGACCGTACAGCCGCAGCTATTTAAGGCTTGGAACCATAATTTTACTTAAAGCATAATTAAAGCAACATAATGGCAAAATACATACACCACCGTATGTGTTACAGAGTAACATATCACTTGAAAATTGTTTTTTCCATGATGCTGCTTCAGATGAAATTGAAAATCATGTCCGTGACAAAGACAGCACTTGACTTTCTTGCACTCAAGAGCATATTACTGAAATTTTCTTTGATTTTTGATATCGATTCGTCTCAGAATGGAGGAAAAAAATAATAATTTAAACAAAAGAAGAAAAACTTATCTATTTAAATATTCAATTCATTCTAGCAAGACTATTCCAAGTGTTCCCCGCCGATTTTGCTGAAATTTAGAATTGTTGAAGAGGAGCAAAAAATAAGCAGGAAGTATCATTTTATCGGATTCCCAGAAATTCCAGGAATTTTTGCTTTGGCTGACATATAGAGATCCTCTTGGGGAAATGGGAGTGGAACAAGTTACCTTTACGGTAGGCTAAAATTCTTAGCGTTTAACAAAACTAAAAACAATAAAAAACTCACCTTTATTATTAGTTTGACTCCTCGAACCGAAATTACAAGTCCAGTACCGAAATTTTCATACATGTACCGGGTACCGGAAATAACACACATCGAAATTCATAACAAATGTTATGTCAGTTGTGTTTGCGTACAACTTTTTTCGCCTACAGTAGGGCAATTCACTCTTGATCGTAGATAGTAAAATCGTAGATTGTACTGTACGTACATCTACCATGGAAAAGTACAACGAAACGTGAGCAGCGCTTTACTAGAGGTTGTGGGTTCTGTCGTAAATTTTTGACTCTTTTATTTATTTTCTCGACCTAAATTGTTTAAAGGATTTTTTAACTCTTAATTTATACTAAATCATATAAATACTTTAATTTACTTACTTTTCCAATGTCCATTTTAGAGTTAGAACCAAGTTGACATGTGACAAAACATGTCTTAACCTCACTTTATTAGAATTACGACAAAAACTCCTATTTTACCATACCTTCGGGTGTGGTAGATTGTAGTTTTCGTCGTAAAAAAATTTGTCTGGAGAACTGTCAAAAAACTACGATTTTATTTACGATTCTACGAGTTTACGATCAACTACGATAAAGAGTGAATAGCCCTAGTGTCTTTTATGGCCAAAAGATTTTCGTCTATAACACGTTCATTTTGGAAAAGTTTCGCTTGCGGCGCAGGTATCACATATTCCTGATTAGTTTCCATTCTCTTAAACCAGCGGCTTTTTCGTGTGACACGTTTTTTGAAAATTAAAAATCATAAAAAGGTGGGCGAACTCTTATTTTGACAATAATAATAATAAATAGTGATTTAAAAAAAAATCTGAAACACAAAACCTGTATTGCAGAATAAAATTAATGAAACATAACAATCTGTATTTAAAAATCCTCCAAAAATGTGCAGGCAGTCTAAAGAACTACGAAATTACACAAAAGAGTTATGTAAGTTGCGTCCTATATTTTTCAAATTGCCTGCGGCGCATATAAAAATCAATTATATAACTTCTTCTACCACATATTTTGACCTCCCAAAAGTTACTCGACGCACCAATTGGGAAGCATAATGTTTTAAACCAGTGGCTCGCAACCTTTGTCTCTCGCAACTCCCTTTATTTGAAAATTTAAGTTATAGAAGGATTAGAGACTTCTGTAACTTTCTTCGATGCGGGAATTAATTTTAGTAGGGGAAAGTTTCATTTCAGGCAGCACTTATTGAATACCGAAAACCTGGTTGAAATTCCATCAGCGGTTCAGGAGAGGTGCCCTGATTGGAGAAGGCTAAATTTTACTGGAGAAAAAGTTTTTTTTAACAAGACTTATTGAATACCGAAACCCCGATCAACCTTTGTTCACTTGTTCCTAAAATTGCAAGAGAGGGGAGAAGAAAAAACCGGATGTTTTCACAAATAGGTGGTTTTCATAATATCTAACCGTGACAAATATTCCAGTACCAATTTTTATCCGAATCGGACCATCCGTTTATGCGTGACGTCGCCAAATGTTCCATCAGTTGGGGAACGCCTGTAAATTAAACTGGGTAAAAATATGTGAAGATAGCGAGACCGGAAATAAACTATAATTCTCGCCGGCGTTCGAGCTACATTTAGCAAACAAACTAAATGTAGCTCGAGGTAAATTTCTAGTAAATACCTTCATATGTATAAAAAATAGAATCGGCATAATAACAGTAGCTATATGATCAATAAAAGGGTCCTGAAAATTTATTCAAGGTTTCTGATTTGAATATGACACAGAAAGAGGCGACAAAATAAAAATAAATAGAACTGGTTTCTATATAAAAAGAAACGACATCTGAATTTTAATGTCGGAATTGGATTTAATACAGGAAGTCGGAACTCCAAAGATTAAAGCTTTCTGCAATGTTGTAAAGCTGTAGGGGATGAAGTAAAAAGCAACGCATTTTCGATTACTTTTTATACTCTATGTGATATTACATATAGGAATATATTATATTTAGTATACCGTTTGTAACGCATCGAATCAGTCGTCGGACCCAAAGATGAACTACACCAGGGTATTAGGGATGACAAAAGATTTTGATTTCCGCATGTTTGTTGGCCTGTCTGTCTGTCCGTTAATACCATAACTTTCGAAAGAATTGGCAAGCGACTTGAAATTTTGTATAGTTACGTTTCTCGTAAACCATTCCATGCAAACGAAACAGTTTTTTGCGTTTTTCTCGAAAACGGTGAGTTATATTGAAAAATTTATAAATGTAAAATGTGTTTAGAATATGATTTTACATAACCCTCCCATACATCAAAATCCAATCGGACTACTGCTTTCCCCCTCTCCTATACAAATAGATTCTTTCAAATACAAGTTTTGTCTATCATATAGAGTATTTGACGATTGGCCCCTGGCAATTGTGGATTTTCTTACATTTGTTTTTCCATTTTGAGCACGTGTGGACGGCCTGCTACTTAAATTTTATATTTAAGAAAATGCATAAAAACCAAATTTATTCAAAAATTGTTGGCTAAACAAACAAATGTCAATTATTTCGAATCAATTATATTTCGCATTATCTGGCCTTTTTGCTGTGCCAAATATGACAATCACCAAAACATATTCAGTATATTCATGAAACCAGATAAAATTATTCCTTGCGTATTTACGTATTTTTACGTAGAGCGTTTCATGCACGGAGAAAAATGTGGTTTCTTAATTTAAGAAACGTGTTACTAATTATATAAAAGAGGTTTCGGTTACTAGTATTCAGTAACATTTTTCTTGAATTTAGTAACGCAGTTTATGACTTAAACCACTTGTTACTTAAATCAAGAAACTTGAGGTTTTCAACTCCTTCCGTTACTAAAATCAACATCAACTCATTCCGTTACTAAAATTTAAAAAAATATTCTTAAATTTATAGCGCTATTCTGGCTACTATCCGTGACCTGTCACTAGTCACAACTCGGTCATAACAGCGAGGTGAGTCACAACTTGTTAATTTTTGGTATTATATGCGTCCAGTCACAATTTCGACGGCTGTCAAAGTTGTGACCGTCTCCTAAGCAGGTTACGAGACTGTCAAACTTTTTCACCCCTCTGAAATTATAATGAGGTGAATTTTTTGTTACTGTTCTTGTGACCCAACGTCAAGAATACCACATGCTTGCTCAGTCATAAAAGTCACAACGTAAACGTTACAATCGATTGTCACAACAGGCTGTGACTTATGATCGGTCACAATGCCAGAATAAGGGCATTAGTAACATTTTCTATCAAATCGCCACAACTTTCGGTCACTAAAATTTAAAAAATGTTTCTTGAATTTAGTAACATTTTTTGCAACTAGAATCAAGAAAATATTTTCTAAATATTTTTCTTCTTTTATAATTCGCATATAAACAGCAAAATAGACATAAAAAGAAAAAATAATCGAACTGCGATTAACTAATATTTAGTAAATATTAGTTTTTGGCAGAAATCCTCGAACCGATAAAAAAATATAATAATGAGAATTCATGTAAAAACATAACAAAAGCTATAATTGCCAATCTGGCAATTATTGAAACCCCGTACGGAGATATTCGTATCAAAATTCCACTTTGAAGTCAAACTTTCCAATAAGATTTTTTTAAATTTATTCCAATCGGATTTTGATGTATGGGAGTTTTATGTAGAATCTTATCCTAAATAACTTTTGTTCTTGGACTTTTTTTATAAGACGCACCGTTTTCGAGATATTCCAAAAATCGGTTTCGTTCGTATAACCCTAACGGCCCATCTTTTCCCATTAACGAACTAAGCCTTGCATTTTACGAAAAACGAATCTGCGTAAAATTTCAAGTCTCTAGCTCAATCCGTGCGCCCGAAATCCGCGCCACAGACGGACAGACGGGCAGACGGACAGACGGACAGACGGACAGACGGACAGATGGACAGACGGACGGACATGCACAATTCAATTTTTTTCATCATTCTAAAGACACTGGTGTAATTCATTTTTGTGTGTGATGACGGGATCTTGGCGTTACAAACGGTAAGGCAAAGTTAATATACCCTATGGTTTCACCATACGGGTATAAAAATAAGATTCCTAAATTACAATGGAAAAAAAAATGAATGGAAAAAAGCAATGGATTTGTAGAGCCCCTCATTGGATACATATCGTAGATTGTTAGAAACATGTTTCTTGATTTTAGTAACCGATTTATATAACCGGTTTCAAAACAAGTAAGATTATCTTCATATAAGTAACAGATTCTTAGTACACTCAGAAAAATGTTCAGGTCAACTTTTTGTCAGGTTAACTCTGACCTTACAGAGGTTTCTGTAAGCCAGCTAGCGGTCAGAGTTAACCTATCTAAGGTCAACTCGTGCAGCTCCCAATGCCCTACTTCACCTGCTGGTGGCTTAATTTCAGAATTTCTCCGACCACAGGTCAACTCAGTTTTACTTGCCCACATGCAGGCGAACGCGCGCCTGCCCGAGGCCAATTACGCCGTATGTAGGTCGTCGAGTTAGCCTCCATTTTTCTGAGTGTAGATTTGAGAAAACAGTGGTTTAGTGTTTTTTGTTCTCCGTGTGAAATAATTTTTATAAATCTATCAAGTGTTCGACAATCATTTCTCACCACACCAACTACAAAATTAGACGTTGAAAATGCCGAGAATCGGTGAAAAATTAAAATTAATTAAATATTCGAACAAGTGGCACCAAGGACATTTTTATGACAAGTTTCACAAAATTTTTAGCCACCGTTAAGTCGAGATAACGAGCGAATTTCAAGAAAAAATAGCCTTCTTTTGCAGCCATTAAAAAATTTCGCGAAACTACGCCATTATTTTTGCAGCTGAATTTCACAGTTTCTCGCAATATCCGTATTTGTCGTTTGCGTGATTTTATGAGGTTGTTTACACACCAAAATCGTCACGTAAACTTATAACGAATGTCCATAAAAATTTTGACAGTTCATTTACGAGGTGGTAAATTTTAGGTAGTTTACGCAGTTTACGTGGCATTTCTGCGATTCCATGAATCCCTCTATTGCAATTTGATTAAATGTCAATTAAATGTTATAAAACACGCACTTAAGACCGACACTTTCTTACCATTTCTCAGAAGACAAAAATATGTGCTTTTTTGTAATACAATATTATCTCTCTTTTCGTGGCTTCTTCTAATTTATGTAACACAGCTAAGAACCTAAGTAAACGGTAGTATATTCCCGGAAATTCATTTCATTATTCTATGAACCTTTAATGAAATGATCTCTAGTATATATTAATACATAAGTACTACAATTTTTCGCATCAATATTTCGCACAACACGTACTACAGTCATTTTTATCGCCGGAAAAACTTTCTGTAAGTATGTATGTGAAATCCAATGTAGACACAACTCATCACAATTCTGTGTATCATGTACAGAAAACTAAATTTGGAGAAAATACGATTTCGGAGATTAAATTTTCCTTCTGAGCGCCTAAATTAATTACATCTCTCAAGTGGCTCTGACTTATTAATTTTACAAAAGCCAATAAAAAAATAAATCGTGTGTTACTTCAAGCCATATTTTGCTTCCTTTTGGCTGAAACGGAAATTTAAAAAAATAATTCTTCAGAAGCAGTTGTGAATCACCTACATAGAAGCAATCCCACATGAACCTTTACACCATTTGAATGAAACCCACAAGAAACCTTGGATTTTTATTTTTTTTCGATTGGTTCTTATTAATCGCCTGACTACAGATAAGTTTTCATTGAATTTTTTTCTTCTGAGAAAACTGGCAGCTGCGAGTCGAGCTAGAATTCTAGAACAGAAAATTTTCCGTGGTGTTTACACAGAACTGAAGAAACTCCCAAAATCTGTCGCGGAACTGTTTTTGTAAAACGTTGTAAAACATTATAAATTCCCCCCTCAAATGGAGATAAACTTGTCCAAAAAAATCGACTCCGGTTGACGAAATTTTTTCTCTGAGTGTAATCTACAGTCTAAGAATTTTTTGTTGAATTTTACTTCAATAAATGGATGAAATAGGTTACACTCAATAATTGAAGTAAAATTCAACATGCGTATTATTTTTAAACAATAGTATATATTAATTTTCAACGAACTCGACACTTTTTTGAACTAACCTTACATATTTCACAAAGAACTGACATTTACAGCCCTATTCTGGCATTATGACTGGTCACAAGTCACAACGGCTTGTTACTTTCTTTGTGACTGACCGAGTATTCCATATTCTTGGCGTTGGGTCACAAGAAACGTAACAAATAATTCACCTCAGTATAATTCCAGAATGGTGAATAAATTTGACAGCCGCTTTGTGATTATTTAGTTTAGTTCAGTTTTTGGTTTTGTTAGTTTTTAAAGTAATTTTAATATTTGTAAATCTGTGGAAATGGTGGAGAAAGTGCGTGTGTTCAATTATAAAAAAAAGGTGGGATGTTATTGGAAACCTGAACATTTTCAATAAAAATTTTCTTATTTCGCAAAAAAGTCTTCTTTGTTTGTCAATTGACCAGAAATCGTCTCCGTTGTACTCTGGAAATATCACATTCAATTAAATAGTGCAGGAAATAGTTTCTTTTTGTCTTGTTTTTATCTTGTTACCTGCTTGTGAGTCGGTCACAGTTTTGACAGTAGCTGAGATCAGTCGAAATTGTGACTGAACGCTGAGAATACCAAAAAGTCACAACTTGTGATTCACCTCGCTCTTGTGATCGAGTTGTGACTAGTGACCTTTGCCAGAATAAGGCTGTTAATTTGATGTTGAACTGATCGACCGACGCACACTTCCCGTATGATGACTCAGAAATAACGGAATAAATACTTAGAATTCAACATTTTGTTTGATTTTCAATTGAAAGAAATGTAATATTCAACAAATTATGAATTTTCAACCAAAAAATATTGAAATTTCAACAAACTTTGAATTTTCAACAAAATTTGTTGAATTTTCAAAAAAACTTAGAATTTTCAACAAAAGTATGTTAAATATTCAACTAAATTTCGCATTCAATCAAATATAGAAGTAATTTTACTAGTATTATTGAATTAAAATATTGTTGAATTTTACTATCATTTCTTAGATTGTAACCTATCAAACCTTTGTAGGTTCACCGAAACACAATATATGTACGAAAGAAAAACTTTTTGTCATATTTTCTTTTTCAACTTCAAAATTTTTTAGCTCCATTTAAGCGAATTCTCGTAGAACGAGACTATACCCTTTTTTATGCAATTGCATAAAAAATACTGATTTCAATTGGAATTTAAATAAATTCAGTTACTACTGTATTTAATTTTTCTCGACCAAGTGTTTTTATATTTTAATATATTTTTTCCGGGCTAATTGGTCAAATAATACAAAAATTATGTGTGAATTATAGCGACGTTTTGTCCCTTTATTGGTGACATTCTCAAGCTATGAATACTATTGAAAAACATACCTTAGTTTCTATGTAGGCATAAAACACAAAAAAACTTACTGTACGTATAAAAGTTGTCACGATTGAATACATAGTATTAATTAAAAACAAATAAAAAATAAATAAAAAATAAAAAAACTAATAGTAAAAAACATAAAACTAGCGTACAACAGTCATGTTTTACCAAGCGACATTCTCTGCGGAACTAAAGCTTATTTTACCCGCCAGATAATTTTCCCCTTTCTAGCAAAGCACAGTAAGTCAGATTTATGTCATCTGTGTCAGTTTTTTTGTTGATGGTGTTGGGTGTTGAATATATATGTAGTGCCTCTAATATCATCCGCTTTCTATAGTTTGTTTCCCTGGCTAGAATCTGTATGTGATCGAAATCAGGTGAATATTTATTTTCGATCGCATGAGTTGCGAGGGCGGTTTTCTCCGGGTTGTTATTTCTGAGATCTGTACAGCGATTTTTGTGCAAAAGGTGATAAGTGATAAAAGCCGTGATAACAATAAAGACACAAATTCCTGTCAATGTATGCTTGTTTGCATGCACCTGTATTGGTGATATTTTATTGGAAAGTCGACTGGAAATTTCCCTCGAAATTTGTATATGGTCACACTAGCTGTGCTCTTCACTTTGAACTGTCACTGACGCACCGAGATTTTTCGAGGGTGGCTGAGTTTTGTTTTGTGTGTTGAAATTTGTAATACGCGAATACCTGTCATATTAGATGTGTCTCCTCAACCGTTATAAAATAAAATCAAAACTTCATCTGTAAAAAAACCATTTTGTGTAAATATGTATAAGCAGCAATAAATTGAATTTGAACTTGAATTTCAATTTTTGTGTGTTGATTGATTCGCTGTTGAAAATTGTTAATGTTTAGGTTGCTAGGCCAACGGCGGAACATCGGCTGCTTCTCATAAATTTAGTGGAGAAGCACTTCTCTGTTTTGCACCGCCGTCTAACCCCCAACGGAAAAGCCAACAAACAGCGTGTTTGGGAAGAGATAACAAGGGAAGTCAACAGAAAAGGGCCACCACAAAAAAACTACAGGGCAACCGGGTTCCCAAAACCAAATTTTTTTTGTTTTCGAGATAAAATTTCCCAGTCTTGTGACTTTCTGAATTGAAATTTGAAAAACTTCCCATTTCATTTATCACGGGAAAGATCACGGGAAAATTATCACCTTTTGCACAAAAATCGCTGTACTGACTTATGTCCTGACACCCTGTTTTTCAGTAGTTGTTTTGTTGTCCCAACATATGATTTGTCGCAGCTGGATTCCAGGTTTCCTTTCCACGGAATTAGGTACACTAAGTCAGAGTTTTCCAGTTTTTCCCTCTTGTCTTTTAAGCTTCGGAAAATGCTGTTGGTGTTAGGTGGTTTGAAGCCTAGTTTAATGTTGCTGGAACTGCTGGATATGAGTTTGTTGAATTCCTCTGATAATGACGGGATGTAAACCATTCCTGCATATTTAGTCCCTGATTCCGAAAAGTTGTTATTTCGTGTGTTGTTTGCTGTACAGTCGTTGATGTGTTCTTGTGTGAGTTTTCTGGCAAAACTCATGGAAAACGCGTTGTTATGCAGTATTTGGGCGATCTTTTTGGCATTAGCTTCATGAAACTTTTCGTCGCTTAAAGCAGCCGCTCCATTACCATGACTTTTTACCATGACAAAAAAATGCAGGAAACTAGAGCAAGATAGACTTATGTAGATCTAAATAGGAATAACTGAATACAAGTTAAACGCTATCCCTTCCAGTTTTACAATTTTATAGCAATCATATCAAACCTTATGCTATGAATATAATGTTCAAATTGGCATGGTAACAAAGCTTTTGACTATGCATGCGAAGGAGAAAAAGCTTTTAAAATGACATCACGCTATAATAACAGTTTAAATGTGTCCGTGCTTACTATTCACTTACAGGGACAATGTGTGGTTGTAGTAGAAATCGCCATAAAATCGCCATAACAAAAGAGGGGAAATTATTTTTGCATTTGCCGACAAATTTTTGCAGTGTATTCTTATCTCCCTTTCTCGCCAAGGCATCTTCACATAAATGTGTCTCATTTTTTTTTTGTCATGGTAAAAAGTCATGGTAATGGAGCGGCTCCTTAACCCTAGTACTCGCGATATGAAATTTTTCGCCACATTAATCTTCATATGTTTGGGGTGACACGATAGGAAATTGAGGAGTCGGCCCGACGATCCTGGTTTCTGGTACCAATCCGTTATTAATTTATTATTTTGCCGAATAACTTTGACATCCAGGTAGTTTAGCGTGTTGTTGGATTCCACTTCCGCTGTAAATTGGAGTTTTTGATGGACACTGTTTAAAGTTTGTAGAACAGCCTCAAATTTGTTGTTTGGAATGATGGCGAAGAGATCATCAACATATTTTACTAGGCACTTTGGTGCAAAATCCAATATTTGCATGCACTCATCTAGCAGTTGGTGAAAGTGGACTTCCCATAGGCATTCCAAAGGTTTGTTTGTACAACCGTTTCTTAAACGAAAAGAAATTGCTTTCTATGACACAGGTTCTTAATATCTCCATGAATTTATTTTTGGGAATTGTCGTGTATGCCGATATTTCATTCCATCTCTGCTCTATTATTTGTAGAGTAAACTTGACCGGAATATTAGTAAACAATGACGTTACATCAAATGATACCATGGTGTCTTCTTCTTCTAACACTATGTCCTGGATCTTTTGTTTGAAAGCGAACGAATTTTTAACGTTGTATTTCGAATTGGCCGTTAAATTGTTTAGTATTCCTGCTGCAAACTTGGATGTTTCGTAGCACGGTGATTGTATAGCAGACACTACCCTGCCAAATTTTTGTCACTAACTTTCCCATACAACCATGGCAACAAACCCACACAACAACTTTTTTGCGGTTTGGTAAGTAAAAAAAGAACGAAAATCATCCATAGATGACATGCCACTGACGAGTCATCGGGGGTGTCATTTATGTACGAATTCAAAAATTCCTGTTAATCGGCGGTAATTACTCTCTCGATGACATGTCAGTGACGAGTCATCGAGGGTGTCATGGGTATGATCTTCAACAATTATCGATCATCACCGATTGGAAGTCGGGTTTGTCTCGGTTGTGCACCGGTAAAATTACTGTACTGTTACTTGAGGAGAATGTTTTATCATTTCATGTTTTATCAGTGCGAGTACGACGCGTAAATTTTTTGTGCCTCCTGAAAATATTGACGCTAAAAAAAGTAAGTATAATTAATAGATTTCAATCCCATATCTAAAAAATTCACCCACATAAAATGTCGAAACAAACTTTTTATAATAAAATGACCAAAGAGCTTAAAGCCTATAGACGTGGTCTAGAAAGACAAAAACCAATAGATTCCTTGGGCACAGATATTGACTCTTTGGAATCTTCGTCAAATCAAATTTTGACACAAAATGTAGAAGAGTTTAATCCTATGGAAGTAGTTAAAACCTCTTCTGATACAGAAGATAACACTGATAACACTTCGCGTAGCAATGACAGTAGCGAAGAATGCGATTCAATCGATTTTGAATTATCATCTGAGACTATTGTAGTAAAATTATGTAACTGGGCAGTGAAAAATCGAGTTCCACATGCACACTTAGATGAATTATTACACATATTAACGGATTGCAAAATAAACAATTTACCAACAACAGCACAGGATTTGTTAAAAACCCCCAAATTACCACTTATACTGGAGCGAGTTGAGCCAGGACAGTATTACCACTTCGGCATACAAAACTACTTGTTATCCCAAAGCATTGAAAGTTTTTTTATGGAAGATTTAATCAGTATAGATATTGGCATTGACGGCATGTCCATATTTAAAAGCTCAAAAAGAGTTTTGTGGCCAATCATTGGAACATTTTCAAACAAGAGAGATATGCCTCCATTTTTAATAGGGTGCTATTCTGGTTTGAATAAACCCAAAAATGCAAGTGAATATTTAAATAAGTTAGGTTCCGAAATTAAAGATTTATCACTATCAGGTGTTAAAATTGGAAAGTCTGCGGATGTAAAACCATTTAAGGTACGACTCTTTACATGCGATGCCCCTGCCAGGGCTTTTGTTTGCGGCATTCAATATCATGGCGGGAAACATGGATGTCCAAAGTGCATGCAAGAGGGAGATTACCTAAACGGAAGAGTTGTTTTTAAAAGTACTGAGTATGAAGAACGTACGGATAATAATTTTTTTCTACGAACTGATAAATTGCATCATCAACCTGCATTTTTACATCAAAAAACTGTATTGGAAGCTAGTGGAATAGGAATGGTTTCACAGTTTCCAATTGATCCAATGTACTTGATTGATTTGGGGGTTTGCAAAAAAATGTTATTGTACTTTGTTAAGAAGAAAACTGGAAAATTTTCGGTCAATCTTTCGGAACTCAACAAAAACCTTGAAGCGTTATCGAGTGCAATACCAGTTGAATTTTCCAGAAGAAGCAGAGCTTTGACAGAAATAAGGTTATGGAAAGCTACAGAGTTTAGACAATTCTTATTATATACAGGAATCGTTGTTTTAAAAGACGCTGTACATGACGACATATATTATCACTTTTTGTTGCTGCATTGTGCGATACGTATTATATCATGCGAAAAAACTTATGCAAATAATCTTGAGAACGCACATGATATGCTGAAAGAATTCGTAAAATTTTTCCCAATTATTTATGGACTAGAATCCTTGAGTTATAACGTGCATTGCTTATTACACATTTGTCAATCTGTGAAACAATTTGGCATAATAGACAATTTCTCTGCGTACAAGTTCGAGAATTTTATACAGTTTTTAAAAAAACTTATTAGGAGCCCTACAAATATTTTACAACAAATATTTCGAAGACTAGCGGAAAATAATAATATTAAATATTCTGGGAAACTATTGGACAATCAATCTTTTCACATCAACTACAGGAAAGACATTGATTCTTACTGTTTCGTACGCCCAAACATTCCTATGAAAATAACTGGAACCGGGGTACCAGGAACGCTTATCGGATATTCATTTGAAAAAATTGAAGATTTTTTTATTACGCCCATAAAATCATCTACAGCTTTAGGAATATTGCTTTGTAGCCAGATAAAATCAGAGCTAATAACAGTAAAGAAAACTGATATTGATTATAAATTTTATCCTATCCCATACAATGATAAAATAGTATTAATTCCGATAATGCATTATTGTTTTAATAAATTTGAATCCTAAAGGAACATACGCCAAAATGGGAGAACCTCTGTCACCAATTCTGCAGGGATATATAAACACGGAAAATAGCGAAGACGTAAGTCAAGGATTTATAACATCAACGCCAGATTTACCTGAAACAAGTATAACGACCAGCCCTAAGACACTACCAGCTAGTACTCGTAGTCCTTCTATTTTTGAGAAACGAAATTTCAACACAAATAAATATCGTGACCGGAAATCGGAACAGAGCATTCCAAATAAAGAGAATGTAAGTTTATATACAAAATATATATTGTTTTACAAAAATTAAATATGTATGTATATTTTTTTAGGAACCTTTATTTACAATTTTGAAAGAATTCCAAGTCCTAAAAACGCAACTGGGAAATTATGCAAATACCACGGCAACTCTTCATACAAAATTGGACGTTATCTTAAAAAATCAAAATGAACTGCAAAACCAGGTAATTAAGTCCAAGAAGTTTCTTTAGATTTTTATACTGAAGAAAAATCACAAGGAAATTTCGAATGTGTAAAACAATAAAATCGATCGATAAAGTAGAAAAATTATTTTCAAAATACAAGTTTAACCGTCAAAACAAAGTAAAATGTCAAAAAAACCTAATCAGCCTTATTCCCGTAGCCGGCGGGACGTGTATACGCCACGCAAATTTTTTCTCGATCGAATGAAATTTTCTTATTCTAGTAGACGTAGAAACGCAGTTTTATTCAGCCCGCGCTGACTATTTTGACAGTTTTTCTGATTTGATACGCATGAAGTTTTATTTGTTCAATTAAATGATTGTACTGCATCTAGTTAGTTTTTCCTGACCTTCAAAACTTATATTTAGTTAAAATTCATTGAATGTATAAAAAAAATTCACATTTTTATTCAAACTTTCTATTTAATTGATTGGTCCCGCAACGATTTACTCGCGGGAAATAAATGTATGGAAAAGTCAAAACATTCGCGGGTGCGTTTAGTGTAATACCGAAAGTAAAACGTTTTCAGCACCACGGCACACGCCGGGACAATTGCGTTTAGCAGAATGCAAATTTTCTGCGGGAAACGCCAAATCCCGCGGCGTACACGTCCCACCGGCTACGGGAATAAGGGTGAATATGTATTGAGAGAAACAAGAAAATTTCAAAAATCTGTTTAAGAACGTTAATATTTTAATCTGTATCATACGGGTATATAAAATAAATGGAATCAATCTGCTCTGCCTGGCCTACCTAAAATGGAGGAAATCATTGACCATTCAAATACTCCTTACGTAATTGCTCATGCACTCTGTCAATTAAATATGTTACGAGATCTCAGGAAGTTTACTCTATCTTTTTTTAAAATATTGTCTATTACAGATGGATAATTTGGAAAAGGTCTTTACTGCGACGGAAATGGCGAACAACAAGCTTTCGAGGCAGATTTTATGCTTCTCAAAAATAAACAATAGGAATCTCAAAAAGGCACTAGGACTAAGCCCGGAAGATCAAGACATGATATCATTGTTTCCCATTAAAACCGTATCAGATCTGGACAACATCGAGCAAAACCTTTCAGACGAAACTTTTCAATCACGTTTGGTAGATATATACATTTATTATTAGTATTTTAAATTATCAACATTTTTCTTTAGACATCGTTTCTAAAATTAAAATTTATGAAAATCGGGCTCGAGAAATTGTTGAAATATGTAGCAGACGACATAATATATAAGGAATTCAACTTAGACGGCAAATGTGGGAAGAAATCTTTGATTTCTCTTTCGCTCTTTAACAAAGTTGTTCGTGGTAAGCAATATTTTTTTATAAACATTATTTTGTTTTCAACATTTCTTAATATAGATTGTTGCCAGGATGTCGAAAGTCCACCATTCGATAAAGAGGTGCGAAAATTTGTTTTAAAAGCACATAACCGCATAAATAAGGCGAGCAGTAGAAAGAAGGTAACACTGTTTTGTCAGTATGAATCATTAACTAAAATTCTTTTAATATAGGAAATATCTGGAGCAGTTTAATTTTTGTTCAAATCTATATATATATGTTTAATATGTACAAATATATGTTTAATATGTATTATATGTTTAAATAAATAAAAGAAAATAAATGAAAAAATATTAGAAAATATTTTTTATTTCATGACAAGTCACTAATGACGACATCGAGGCAAGTCACTGAGGACGTCATCGGGGCAAGTCGCTGATGACGTCATCGAGGCAAGTCACTGAGGACGTCATCGAGGCAAGTCGCTGATGACGTCATCGAGGCAAGTCACTGAGGACGTCATCGAGGCAAGTCACTGAGGACGTCATCGAGGCAAGTCACTGAGGACGTCATCATGACACGTCGAACAATGTCATCGAGAGGGTCATCGAGAAGCACGAAAGTATATAAGCAGTATATAATGACCAAATCTACCACCTCCGAACAAATGTCATTAGAGAATTCCCATGACGGTCACCAAATATGTCATTAATGACGTCCTCGATGACGCCCTGATGACAAATTTGGCAGGGTATAGGTCTGATTGGACAGTTTTGTTTATGTATTTTAGGTAAACCATAGATCCTTGGTGTCTGTGCATTGTATGTCGTTAACTTATTTTTTGTATAGGCATCAATGAGCTTTTTTTCAAAAAGATATTTTATCAGCGTATTATTTTTGTTTTGAAATTGGCTTGTAGGATTACTGCGTAATGGAAAGTATGTAGAGCGGTCGGTAACTAAATCCTCCATTTTACGAATGTAGTCAATTTTATTCATAGCGACCGTTAGATTTCCCTTGTCCGCTGACATAATAACAATATCTTTGTTTCTACTGAGGAACTTCTCCGTGTCCTTTTTGATTTTGTTAATAAGTCGGTCAGTTGATGACATTTTTCTATTTTTCAAATAATTTGCGATCATATTACAAAATTTACATCTGGCAATGTCTTGTTTTTTCTTCTCCGCAATTAGTGATAAACAAGACTCACCATCCGCTATTGTCTGAAAAATTGGAAATTGATCGTTTGTATGTGTAACCGCAAACTTTCTCCCCAAAGCTAGAAATCTCGTGACGTCATCTGGAATTGGAACGTTGCTGTAATTTAAAAACCAGTTGGATGGTGGCACTAGTCATTGCCTCCTATAAACACAAGGCCTCAATATCTCAAAGAACTTTATCATGACGTCACATCAGTGGTAAAGCTCTTTTCGATGTTGCTATGCAATTCAAATGGAGACAAACGAAAATTCGACTTTATCGGCTTATATCTCGGAAACTGTTCCTTTGCCGGAAAAACTGTTTTCACTTTCCTATAGAATATTCGATATTCTTGCTTTCAGTCATATGCCTTAGTTACCAAAGGCGAACAGAAAAAAAGTTATCGAACAAAATCTTAACAAAAGTGTGATTTTTCGTTTTCTCTTCACGTCGCTCTCCACTCCTACTCTCCATCTAAAATCATATCGATTTGGGTTTTCGCAAATAATTTAATTGATTATATATTCGACATGATTGGGGCATGAACCAAACGACAGATAATTACATTGAGTATAATAGTGCGTAAGTTAATTTGTTGTCGCATTAATAGTTTCCGAGATATAAGCCGATAAAGTCGAATTTTCGTTTGTCTCCATTTGAATTGCATAGCAACATCGAAAAGAGCTTTACCACTGATGTGACGTCAGTTTTAGATCTTGAGGCCTTGTGTTTATAGGAGGCAATGGTGATGTTCAATGCGATGTAATCCTGGCCGGATATGAAATTGTTAAAAAATTTTATGTCCAAAACACCTTTGAGATATTCTTTTGTGTTGTTTAGAGTCGATCTGCAATCCTGTATGGTTTGACACTTGTCGTCTATAATGAGGTTTAGCAGTTTGACGTGGAATTTCGACAACAAGTTTTCCATTGTTTTGTGCTTTCTTGTGTTTATGTTGAACAACCTTGCGTAATTGATGGTGCTGTTTTTAATAAAGTTGGGTACGATCCCATATTCCCTGCATTTTAGCAGGAACATTCGGGATTGGGACAAAATTGCATTTTTCCTCGATAAGTTTGCGTACAGTTTAACTTTCTTGTGTATTGATGTCCCATATCTTGACTTTATGTGTTGGTAAAAGTGTGTGTTTTTCATTATTTTGTGTTTTATGCCTACATAGAAACTAAGGTATGTTTTTCAATAGTATTCATAGCTTGAGAATGTCGCCAATAAAGGGACAAAACGTCGCTATAATTCACACATAATTTTTGTATTATTTGACCAATTAGCCCGGAAAAAATATATTAAAATATAAATTCAGTTACAATTTGATGTATTTATCTCTTAGCAACCGCAGATTTTTGAGATTCTTTCCAAAAACTGAATAAAATCTGCGACCTTGAACAATTTTACACATTTAAACGAAATATCAAATTTGTTGAAAAGGTATCATTCTTCATTAGCGGAATTAAAATTGCCCGGCATAAAACCACATAATGCCACCATAACGTCTTTATTTGTTCATTAACTATTCCTTTAAAAACCCCAAGCAAGAACAGATGAAGAATAAAAAAAACAAAAAGGGTTTGGCGACAACACTGGGGTCAATCGCAATTCCAGTTACTGCCACCGAAATATACAAAATCATACCAAAACGATACTTTGGCAATTAAAAAGGTTTGTTATTTCATGACCCTTTCTTAGAATAATTAACGAACTCCTTTGTTATATAATCTGCAAAAAAATAATAAGGCTGACCTTGTTTTAAGTACAAAAGGTCTCCTGTTTATTTACTTTTCTACAAATTATTTCCCTTAATGAATTTATTCGTAACAATATGGAAATAATTAAGTGGAACTAAAACTTTAAGAGTTTTCTTTTTTTCGTTGTTTCAATTATCGACTTTTAATAAAAAGACATTATGAATAAGAATTTTCTGAGTCAACTAGTCATGTGTCCTGACGAAAAAGACTTGTTGGTGTTTTTCATACACTTTCTATTAAGTTGCTTTGTGGCTATATAAAATCATTTAACCTGATGGACTGACTCATCAACGCCCAGCCTAAACCCCTGAAGCTAGAAACTTGAAACTTTCACAGTATGTCCCAACCATCACGTAGGCGCTCACTAAGGCGAGGTTTTCTGAAATTTTACCGCTAAGGGGGTAAACGGTGGTAAAGGGGGTTTGGGTGTTTTTAAACCGTGATTTTTGCCATGAATCCTTTTCAATAGGAGGCTGAAAAGTTTCACTCGGGGTTTTCGGGGTCGCTGATCACGAATCCGGTTTCAAATTTTCAAAATTCGAAACGGAAGGTCCTTGAAAGATAACTCAAATATCCTTTTCCCCATTTTTTCCGAGGAAAAATGATATTAGGGGGTTTTCAGGGTCACTGATCACGAATCGAATTTAAACTAATTCACAACGGAGAGTCCTGCAAGGATAAGATTTTTCCCAAAAATTTTTAAGTTCTTTTCGGTTTTCTTCGTATTCTAAAACTTATACAAAAAACTTAACCCGGCAACGACCGGCATGCAAGCTAGTATAAATATATTTTCAAAACGACGGAAGCTTTTATTTCGCAAACAACGCAACCTAGAAAGATGAAAGTTTATCACCCTGTGTAGTTCCGATGACAATATAATATTTTCACTACTTCGTCCTTGTAAGAATAATGCAAGATCCTGTAAGGCTGACGAGGGGCTTTTTTGGGTCGCTGGATCCGATTCTGGCGCTAAGAAGTCTGTAAAGATGACGGAAGGGCCTGTATACATATTGTGATTATCGTTTTTCTCAAATTTTCCGGAAAAAAAATCGCATCTGGGAGTTGATGGGGTCGAGGAATCCGATTCTGACGTTAAGAAGTCCGAAAGGATATCTCAAGGGCAAAGACACATACTTTTTATACTTAAAAAGTAAAAAGATAAAAAAAAACAATTGAAAAAACAAGGGCTTCGGCCTCCGGCTTCGGATCTAACTTCTCCGAAATGACCATTCTAATGAAAAAAATCGCATCAAAATGCATTAAGTAGTTTAGGAGATGGTAGGAGAGTGGTTCAAGGAGTGGGAGGGGGTAGATTTCAGTGGACGAAAATTTTTTTTTTTCAAAATTCCTCTTGAATTGCAGGAGATTGCAGAAGAGGGGTTTTAAGAGTGGGGAGCGAGTAGATTTTAGTTAGCGACATTTTTCCTTAAGGGAGGACATCTGTAATGAAGAAACATCTATCGAAATCCATTCAGTAGTTTAGCAAATAGCAGGAGAGGGAGTAAAGGGGTGGATTTGGATTTAGTTGGGAAAATTTTTTCCTCATAAACGATCTGCCCAATAGTGAAAACCGCAACTAAATTGGGATAACGCCAACTAATTAGCACTAAATCCTGGAATAATGGAAAATTTGAAATTCATTTGGGGTTAACTTAACACGTTGGCTACCAGCCAAAAAAACGCACTCTTATTTCACTTACGCTGTGATCACCGGTGACTCACATGGTAGCCAACGTGTTAAAGGACATTACCTGTCTATACCACAATACCTGACATTACTCTATAGGATATTTATTGATTGTTTTCAAGTTTATCCAAAAACATCATCAAAGAACTCACAAACTTTTGCGTAAACGACTCCAGAATAATTTTGAAGGTAAACTTAAATGAATTGCCCTACAGTTAGTCCTACCACAAGCATCTGTCGATTTCCCCTGACAAATAATATACGTGGCTCCATTATTCTTGTGTAGTCGCAAAATTTTCTACGTCTCCAAAATTACCAGATAAAATATGATATCCATTTTCTTACTGTCTTACTAACATAATTTTACTTTTTAGGCTTTCTTTGTAAAATGTGATTCTCTTCAGATTTTTTCACAGTAATGTCATTTGTGTTGACTTGCAATTTTTTCTGATTTTTTTTTTCATTACTGTGTTAGGCCGCGATTTCACGCTTCTAAGACCACGGGATATAGACAGCTAGTCGTTTCAACGTTCTTAGTATAACTCTCTAATGCATTTCATATGTTCAACATGTCATCGCGGCCAATGACTTCTTCCTGTTCATTGAGAATATAGTAAAAGTAGCTCCATACAAATTTTTTGTTTTCTTTATAAAATATTCATCCCCCTTTCAATCGCCCCGATGCAAAAACCCGGGACCAACGAAGAAAAAATTGTGCGCAAGAACGAAAATCATAATCAGATTTTTCCCATATAAAAGTCTTACTTGAATGCTTTCCAATATTTTCGCTCTAACCTTTGGGAATACTTAATTGCATAAAAAACACCGGAGTATATTTAACGGTTAAATTTTCAAAAAAAGCCACTTTTTTTCACGAGAAAAAATTTGTAAATATTAGTGATAGAAATTGCTAGTGAAAAATGAACATTTTTCTATTTATGTGCACCTGTGCCTGTGGATTATATTCAATTGTGTCATCTGTTAAAGCATCATCAAATGGTATTGAAATTTATCTAAAAATTGGGCGCTACTACAAAAGCAATTCGTTACGCCTCACATCAGGATTAATTATTTTTGTAATATGGATATTATTTAAGATATACCACGTGTGGTGGATGAATGTCAAGTAACACCTGTAATACACGTTTTGCAATATCCTGGCTGTGTTCCAAAGCCGATCCCATCATTTGCATGCGTGGGAAGGTGTGCCAGTTACCTGCAGGTAAAAATATTACTTATACTTTTCAACAAGATTTTTTAAAATTTATTCCAATCGGATTTTGATTTATGGAATCATATCCTAAATAACTTTTGTTCTTGAACTTTTTTGATAAGATGCACCGTTTTTGAGATATTCGCAAAAAACGTTTTCGTTCGTGTGGTCCATTTTTGCCCATTAATGAACTTAGCCTTGCATTTTACGAAAAACTAATATGCGTAAAATTTCTAGTGTCTAGCTCAATCCGTGCTCCCACAATCCTCACCACAGACGGACGGACACTTTTTTACTACACTGCACAGTTTTCGAGAAATTTGAAAAAAAACGTTAATGGAGAAGAGGGAAGGGATTGTAAAAAAAATATGGCTTATGATCATATCTGCCTATAATAGCCTATAATATGCAAATATTTCAAATTAGACAATCATGGTATTCACAGTCCTCTTTTAATTTTCGGTATTCGGTGTTTTCGGTAATATTAAAAGACTGAAAATATTCTGCTGTGAACATCCCACAGCACAGATTTGAGAACAGCGCTTTTATTTGATACGTGACCAAATCATGAACTGCGAATTTGATTGTAAAATATGTCACATACCTTTAAATCCATGTTTGATGTATTCTTTTGAATTTCTATTGTGGCAACGGCTATGAAAACTGAAAAAAATTGCAGTCCGATGAGATAACCAGCGAAAAAATTTGACAACTAAAAACATTACTAGCGCCACTCGCGGTTGATTCTTGATACCGAATAACCGGGCCGGAAAACACGACTCAAGGCATGTCTACAATTACCGAATCCGGTAATTCATTTTTACATGAACCAAATTACCGTCTCGGTAAAAATCTGTTAAATTTGACTGAATTACCGAGCGGTAAACAGAGGACTGTGAATACCCTGACTAATAGAGGCTGCATACATCCTTGTCCAACTCCACCCCACGGCCACGGTACTTACTTAGCCTTCGGCTTCAGATCTGATTATTGAAAATAGCACTGACTATTTAGTTGGCGGAATTTTTTCCTAAGGCTGGAACTCTCTAGTTTAAAAAACCGTAACAAAATTTATTCAGTCGTTTAATAAACAGCACGAGAAGGCATTGGGGAGTTTTCGGAGTCGGTGATCCCGAATCTGGTGTGCCAGTTACCTGCAGGTAAAAATATTACTTATACTTTTCAACAAGATTTTTTAAAATTTATTCCAATCGGATTTTGATTTATGGAATCATATCCTAAATAACTTTTGTTCTTGAACTTTTTTGATAAGATGCACCGTTTTTGAGATATTCGCAAAAAACGTTTTCGTTCGTGTGGTCCATTTTTGCCCATTAATGAACTTAGCCTTGCATTTTACGAAAAACTAATATGCGTAAAATTTCTAGTGTCTAGCTCAATCCGTGCTCCCACAATCCTCACCACAGACGGACGGACACTTTTTTACTACACTGCACAGTTTTCGAGAAATTTGAAAAAAAACGTTAATGGAGAAGAGGGAAGGGATTGTAAAAAAAATATGGCTTATGATCATATCTGCCTATAATAGCCTATAATATGCAAATATTTCAAATTAGACAATCATGGTATTCACAGTCCTCTTTTAATTTTCGGTATTCGGTGTTTTCGGTAATATTAAAAGACTGAAAATATTCTGCTGTGAACATCCCACAGCACAGATTTGAGAACAGCGCTTTTATTTGATACGTGACCAAATCATGAACTGCGAATTTGATTGTAAAATATGTCACATACCTTTAAATCCATGTTTGATGTATTCTTTTGAATTTCTATTGTGGCAACGGCTATGAAAACTGAAAAAAATTGCAGTCCGATGAGATAACCAGCGAAAAAATTTGACAACTAAAAACATTACTAGCGCCACTCGCGGTTGATTCTTGATACCGAATAACCGGGCCGGAAAACACGACTCAAGGCATGTCTACAATTACCGAATCCGGTAATTCATTTTTACATGAACCAAATTACCGTCTCGGTAAAAATCTGTTAAATTTGACTGAATTACCGAGCGGTAAACAGAGGACTGTGAATACCCTGACTAATAGAGGCTGCATACATCCTTGTCCAACTCCACCCCACGGCCACGGTACTTACTTAGCCTTCGGCTTCAGATCTGATTATTGAAAATAGCACTGACTATTTAGTTGGCGGAATTTTTTCCTAAGGCTGGAACTCTCTAGTTTAAAAAACCGTAACAAAATTTATTCAGTCGTTTAATAAACAGCACGAGAAGGCATTGGGGAGTTTTCGGAGTCGGTGATCCCGAATCTGGTGTTAGAATATCAAACATCGAAATGCAAGGTCCTGTAAGGATAACTAAAATTCCTTTTCGCCATTTTGCCTGAGAAAAACTGACATTGAGGAGTTTTCGGGGTCTGTGATTCCGAATCTGCTGTTAGAAATTCCATATTCGAAATGGAAGTCTTGAAGGCATACCGATTTTTTTTCAAAAGTTTTTAAGTTAGTACCAGGAAGACCGAGCCATGCTCGGCGAGCTCAAAATCCTACTTTTGCTGATTTTTGGGGGAAAACTAAATTCACATTATCTTTACAGAGCTTTTCCAGAGTTTTTAAATTCCCGACCTAGAAAGCTAGTACTAAAACTAACGCGCGACAACAAAATTTCATAGAAATCGGTTGAGTGGTTATTGAATAATCGCTGTCACCGATTTTTGAAACCTTTTGAGACACCAGGTGAGGGTTATCGAGGGGAGGGAAAAGTCAGGTTTGTAGTGGAAAAATCGAAAGCCCTTAGCCCCCTTAGTAATACTGTAAAGTTTCATTAAGATCGGACCACCCAATTCGAAGATAACAGGCGAAGGGGAATTTTCTCAGGGGTGAGACCTATCTAGATCGATTTCTTGTCTCCGAAAATCCCTAACCCCGAAGTTTCGTGAAAATCGTTAGGCGGGTTTTCGAGATCGTTTGTGCAGACAGACAGACAGACATTCCTCGTATTATATTATAGGATTTCTTGGTTTTTGGTACACAAAAACATGTGCAAAAAACTTTAACCTAGCAACGACGATGATACAAGCTAGTAATATTATAACGTAACGAAATAAAAACCTTTTTCGTTACGTGTCAAAATAGCATAACGAGACCAATTCTGATATAAAGAAATTTAAAACGTTAGGATTTTTTCCCGATATGTATCTTTTATTTTTATTTAAATCAAATAAGTACATTAGATAGACAAAAATTGAAAACAACAAACACTTGTCGAAATTTTTGTATAAGAAAATTGTAATTGTTCGGGCTCATTAATGTTAGGTAATGAAGATGACAAAAGCATAAGGACATACTTATTTTGTTGATGTTTGCTTTCAATTTTTTCTCATAATAAATTCATTCACCTGACTTTTATAAATTTTTTCTTTTCTTATCTTGTCTTTTGCTTTTAGGTTTCGGGAAGTAAAATTTGGCAAATGGAAAGGTCATGTATGTGTTGTCAGGAATCTGGAGAGCGAGAGGCTGCTGTGTCACTTTTCTGTCCTAAAGCGAAGCCAGGCGAACGAAAATTCCGAAAAGTTTTTACTGGAAAATTTTATAGCATAATTTACTGTTACTAATCGGCTACTTTAACATTTTCTTTCAGGTCCTGACGAAAGCGCCACTTGAATGTATGTGTCGACCCTGTACGGGCGTCGAGGAGAACGGTATAATACCACAGGAAATTGCTGGTTATTCAGACGAGGGGCCGCTTAATAATCACTTTCGCCGAAATATATTACAATAAAATTATTAAAACATAACCTTTTTATTTCCTTTTATAATTATGATGGTTCGTTTTTTGGCTAGTAGCTTTATATTCATTGTTATACGTTATGTAATTTGGCATTAATTAAAATGTAATTTAATCCTTTTGTAAATAATTTTCCATTTATTAAATAATATCAGTATTTGATGCATTTATTGTTGTTGCAGACATCAAAAATAGCCTTTGACCTCATTAACGCAATTTGAATTTAGTTAATTGGAAAACATTACACCGGAGATTTTTTAGTTAGAGTACAAAAGAAACGCTATCTACTGAAGGGGATTCTCATATCACAACTTCCAAAAAATTTCATAACCCCTAACCCAAGAATTGCATATGTATATATACAGTGAAAACCGCTTAGAACGAATTCCAAGGGACCAATAAATTTGGTCGTTATATCCGTTTATTCGTTATAACCGATACTTAGTTTTTAAAATTTTAAAATTTTAAAATGTATCTATAGTCTCACAAAATTTTTATTGAATACATATACATTTCAAAGTTAAATTAACTTAATTTGTCTGAAGGTATTGAGTTATATTTGTTTGTTTGACTTTTTGGTGCAAGAACTCCTTTTCAATTCTCAGAATAGCTTCTTTTAAATCTTCATCAAAATGTTGTTAAATTGTAGAAATGAGCTCAATGTTTTAATCCCTCGAAGTGCATCATTGACTGAAGGAATGACAAAATCAGTTTCTGAACTTTTAACCCATTTTAAAATTATTCTAATTCATAAAACATTACTTACCATCGGTATCTTCTTGATCTGTCTTCTCGTTGTTTTCTATAACCGCTGCAACAATTTCTTTATCCGTCAAGGTTCCGGTTGTAACGATATCATCGTCTAAATGTAGAAATTCGTCCTAGCTGGATGAAATGAACATATCCTCCATCATTTCAGAACGCTGTATATTGAATTAATGATAAATCGTTATATTCGTCAAATTCTTGAATTGGATTTGCATATGATTTGAATCCAGCGTGACGATAACAATTCGTAAAAGTATCTGCCAAAACTCGATTTCAGGCATTTGATATCATCAATATTCCATCCAGTAAATTTTGTTCTACCGAACCAAGTAGATCTTTAATATTTTGAATGATATTTAGAACCATACGATGTTGTATTAGGTGGTAAAAATACAAATTTGATAGCCGCAAGATTATCAATAACTGGATGCGCTGGACAGTGGACAGTTATCTACAAGGAGCAAGATTTTTTTAATATTGTTCTTGGCGTTTCATGAGCTTTGTTGGAAATTCCGTAGAGTGATTGTATAGCTGCTAATATACTGTCTGTGTCAGAAGAAAAGAACAGCGTTTTTTGCAAATTAGAGAAGATATTTGCGTGGGCCTTTGTGGTCACGATCGTGCCACCAGAGGGCTACGACGCAGACGCATTGATCCATTTTAGTATCGCTCAAAACCTTGTAGTGAACGCAACTTAACCAAAATGAGCGCGGTATAAGTAAAGTATTGCGAGGCAGAATTTTGATGTTCCCACTCAAAAGGATCAAAATTGTCTATTCCACGGCTGCAAAATCAATTACGAAATCGTCGTAAAGTTCGTTGTGATGTGGAACCAGGGGTATAAAGTGTACAAAAACGTCAATGACTTTCCAGATCGGGGCTTGGAGCTCTTTACCGAAAAATTGAACGCAGAGAAAGGGGTTAAAATTTACAAGCATGGGCTTTTGAAATCCGCGAAGAAGATGTTTACACGGAAAATTGAAGATTGGGTCTTATAAGAATATAATGACCCGAAACATCGTAGCCGTCTCTGCTAGACTTGGATAGAGGAAAATGGCGTCAGGACGATCGACTAGCCCTCCCAATTATCAGATACCAACCCCATCGGAAATGTTTTGGATATTATGAAGACGCATGCCGCAGGAAAGCCTGTCTACAATTTGAAGCAGCTGGCATGCGCTATTCGAAAAATTCGGTTTTCTTTGTCCACGGATTACGCAGAAAACTGGTTGAAAGTATGCTACGATGGAGATTACACGGCATATTAAATACTTACGACTTATGATTTGAAAGGTGCTTCAATGTAAAATAAAATGTGAATAAATATCTTTTCCACTTTGCAAAAAAACGCAGTTCTTTTCTTCTGACACAGGCGGGACACAAAACTACTTGACATTAATTGTATAATGAAATAAAGATATTTGCTGTACGAAAGCTTACACAGCCTTTACACGCGTCTGTAGAGCTGACACAGTCACTGACACAGTCTCGTGTAAATGCTTACTGGCACTGACAAGCCTGTACTGACGGGACATTTTTGTAGTCAGTACAGACATGCCAGTAATTTGACATTTCAGACATCTAAGATGGCGGAAAATGAAGAATTTGAGGTAAATCGATTAAATTATTATGAATTCACTATTTTTAATTCTTTTTTTTACTTTTAGAACTCTCAGACTGGTGGAATAAGACTAACTGGGAACGAGATAATTAAAATATTGAAGCATACGAGCAAAATTCATGCATCTGAAATACGAGGGACTGTAGCTGTGTTACTAACGAAGTCATTTTGAAAATGAACTGACTACCAGTTCGCTAAATGTCTTCTAATTCGTTGTCAGTAATTTGACATTTGGAGTCTGTGCTACTGACAGACTTTATAGTCGCGTGTCATATGTTAGATTTTGCTGCCATAGCTGCCATGTAGATAGTTTTGTTATGTGAGTAATTATTTACATTTTATTTTTTTCCGTGTTACGCCCGGTTTATCCCACTTTTCCCTATATAACAAAATTCTGTTAAAAAATATTTTAAGGCTGCAAACAAAGTAAATGCGATGGACTATGCGATGCGATGTCCGATGCGGTTGTAAACGACGGGTGCACATAGTGTGGAATCCGACGTAAACGATCTTTGATAGCTGTAAACTTAATGAGATTGCATTTAATATGACTTAAGGGGGCCATTTCAATCATTTCTAAGCAAAAGTATCCCCAAGATGAATAAAAAACCCACATTTGTTAACATTTCAGAAACAAATTTCATAACAATTTTGCGAATTGACTACATTTCTCAAAATCATAAAAACTTCAATTATTTTAAACAAAACTTCACTCTGCCACCTTATTATTACTAATTTAATTACTAATTTAACTAAAAACGAAACGTAAGGTGCGATAAAACCGCATTTTAATTGAAACTAATTTCTGAACTGTGAAGAAAGTAAACGATGTATACGACGAAATGGTTTCGATTCTATCGCATCGTTTACATCGTACAGCATCGTGTATCGCGTTGTCGCCACTATGGGCGCTTCCATTTAGTTCAGTGGCTTCCTTAGCATCGTGCATCGCATCGCATAGTTCATCGCATTTACTTTGTTTACAGCCTAAGAGACTTCCATTTATCCCCCAGAATCATGGTAGTTCTTAAAAACGTTAAATTTATATTCCACAAACATTCATTCGTAGAAACAAATCCAATTCCCTATCAATAATGGATTTAAATATCGATATTTTTTACTGCTTGCATCGGTCAGAACTGCGCCTTATTTCACTTTATGACTTCAAAGGCCCATAAATTCCGTAACTCAATTAAATTTTAATATCTGTTTTGCTGTTAAAAAATCAGCACTATAAAACAATAAATCCATCGCCAGAAGAGAATCTACTTCCTTAAGGAAACTTATCCCCGCGTCATCTATAAACATCACTTTTAGCGCAAAGCCAAAGTACCGTAGCAGGAAATGTAATCTTATGACCAATCTAAATGCCCTATGTAACTCAAAGAAGATAAGATAATAAGATCTTCTTTATGGCACTGTCATTAAAAGAAAAGAACAAATCATAAAGTCCGACAAAAGAAAATATGATTTAACGCTCAATGGAAAGAAAAATCAACATTGGAGCCCCCTATGGCTATGCTATTACAGGAAATGGAAGCTTGTCAAATAAATCTGAACTATTGTTGATTTGTTAGAAAAAAATTAAACTTTAAAGAGTAAGATATTTCCAATTTTATTTCTTTTTATTTTTACAAGTTTTTAATACAAACTTTTGTATTATTTCAAACTCGAAAGTTGGATTCAAATATTGAAACATCATTTTAATTGGCTTAAAACTGGGCACACTGATGTAAATCATTTGATAATACAATATGGGTTTTCACCGCAAGTATTACCAAGGTAAAATAATAGTAATTGATAGACTTTTGAGAACAACAGCAAAATACAAGGCAACATATTTTTGCAACTTTACCACAATTTTTATAAATTATAACCTTTGCTAATTTCAAAAGTGCTAATTTCGGCCACATATTGAAATTATACAAAAAAGGAACTTACCGAGCTGAGAAATCCACTCATATTTGATAGTTTCAAATATTTTTTTACTGGAGAAAAGAGTGTTCAAAAACAGTGTTTGTGATAATAAAATGTTTAGTTCTTGTTCTTCAAATGATCAAGTTTTTTTTTTTTGAAAAAAGTGATTTTCACACTCAGAAAAATCTGTATCTTCAAACCATAGAAATATAGAGATATATTTTCATCATCCAATTAAAGAAAAAATTTTATGGTCTGAATATTTTTTTTCAGTATAAGTAAATCTGTCCTATTTTCAAAGACATTGAAATAAACCTTTGTCTTGAATTTAAAGCTACCACTTTCTTCAATTTAAGCCAAAAGTTTATTTATTTTCAATCAAAGATTTGTTTGTTTAATTTCCAGTATATTTTTGTGTCAAGGAAGAACTTCTTCATTCAAAAGAAATGGTTCGAATTTAGGTTTTTCAAATCAAGTTCTCCCCTGTTTCAAGTATAGGTTTGTATGCTAACTATATAATGTTAAATTAACAAGCAATGTTAAATTAAAAGGAAATTTCATAGTTAGCTTATATACTCGACAATAGTTGCAGAAGATAATAGGCGTTAATGAGGACTTTGAGCACCAAATACCTTAAACAACACATTTAGTACGTGTGAAAGATACCCAAACAGCATCGAAAAGTACGGGAACATGAGATTTGTTCTTTGCGACTTGAAAGAGTAGAAATTTACACAATCGGGATTAAAAATTTACACCTATAATTCACATCCGCGTAAAAGAAGCGAAAGAAGTGACGAGCACGATCTTTGGGGCAACATTCGCTTCATGAAAATCCTGCGGCGATAGAGCAGCATTTGATGGTTTTCGGGCCGAAATAGTGATTGGCTGTGGAGCCTGAACGTCAGTTTAATTTTGAAGAAGCGTGTGATGGAAAAAGTGACGAAACTGCTACCACTAAAGTTTCATTAAAGCTCCCCGTCTAAGAAACACCAAAAAAAAATTGATGCCTTCAGCCGCCATATTTCCCATTGACGTTTGATGAAAACGATTACGTTTCGAGAATTAAATTTCTTATTTCAGGCGAATGACTGAAGGATATTGCATAAAAAGTGGATAGCAGACATTTTTGAAACAGCGCAATTTTATTGGCATCAAAATTTTATTGCAAAAGAAAAAATAAATTTGACCGGTAAAATAAAATTAAAGAAATTTTTCATTAAAAACTAAATAATTTGATGGCCCATTAAAATTTGTTTAAATTTCAGATCCAATATTGCCGAAAAATTTTAATGGCAATTAAAATCACGACATGCAATCGGAAGAAAAGTCCATTATAAAATAATACTCCACAAAAAGTTTCCATTAATTTATCGCCATTAGATTTTTCTTGTTCGTTTCTGTTTACGTTTTTATTGTTCATCTCTGTTGACTCACCCAAGCTAAGTAAGAATTCGAGGGAGAAAGAAAACCCGCTCGATGATTTGTGTAATTGTGTGATATGCACGTCAGATGACGCTCGCGCATGAGGCTACTAATTACGTCCCTGTCGTTATATTTGCGACGTAGCAAACCGCAGAAAAGTGTTCCCCACTATGTGTGTCGTTGCGCGTCTCATACACACAACTAAATACGTATTTGCGACATAAACTGCTTATCGCCGCGATCTGCATGGTGACGAAATATGGGGATAAACACCATAATTGCTACTTAAAATGCTATTTGGGTAGTATTAATGTAAATTTTTTTTAGTGGTGCTTAATGGTTTACCGATACAGAAATTAGCAGTTGGCGGGACGCGGGTAAGAAGAAATGGGAAACTTTTGATTAACCAATGGTCTAAAATTCACTCCTTGATTCCAGCAAGTTGCCCTGCAAGTTTCATCCAAATCGGTTTATTGGGTCTCAATTTATAAGTGAACAGACAGAAAAACCAGCGGAATTATGTACAGATAACTCAGGGAAAGCAGTCAAGAAATAACGGGTACCTTAAATTGGTTTACACCCCAAGAAACAATTTGTAACCGTGGTTACAAAAAAAACCTTCAATTTAGGTTACATTTTGGTTACATTTTAGATGGTTTCCGAATAAGCCCGCCAAAAACGGTTATTTTGAAACCAGCTTCTATATGGGGGTTTCTGAAAGGTTACAGAAACCAAATGTAAAACTTTTGAGTTTTGTTACCATGGTTTCAAATAAGTTTCTTAACCGGAATGTAACCTCAAATTGTTACTTGGGACGTCTATTTCATACGCAGTGCTTCTTGCAATTAATTTGAAATCAGTGGCTTTTACTGACACCGCGTCTTGACCTGGGATTTTTCATCGCAGAGATTTTTGATTGACCAATCAGAGCTCGAGTTGACGCAGGGGAAAAATCCCAGAGAGAAATTTCTTGAAATCTTGCAATAGCAAAATTTCTTGGAATTTCACAATTCAAGATGGCGGAATCCAATTTCTCCCGACAAGTAATTGCAAAAATAACTAATTTTTACAAAATACGATACAAAAAGCTTTGGAAGAGAATATATAACATTAAGGGGTTTTTCTTTTCGTCTGTTTTTCTGTTTCAGCCTTTTCAATTTCACGTATTGCATTAACCCTATTCCTGTCAGGCTGTGACTGTGAGTCACTATTCAATTTCGAACCAATATAGATGATTTAATACATGTTTTAACGCAAAATAAATTTAATGTATTTTATTATTGGTCACTACGCTACTGTTATATAGAATAAATTTTATGTTTTTTTGTTAAATTGATTTTGCGTTAAAACATGTATTAAATCATCTATATTGGTTCGAAATTGAATAGTGACTCACAGTCATAGCCTGACAGGAATAGCGTTAATTGCGAGAGCGGCGACTATGTGTTTTCTTTTGATCAGCATTTTGAGTACTAAATTTCAAGAGATTTTCGGCCCAGCTGTCAAAAAAATCTCATTGCGGTGAGATATTTCTTCGGATGAAAAATTGTTAATCAAGACGTGGTGTGAAAATGTAAGAAATCGCTTACCCTGCGAATTCAAAAATTAATAGTTTTTGAAATATCGTAAAACGACATAAAAAACGCAGAACGCCCAGCAAAAATTTTTTTTGAGATTCAACTCTGCGAAAAAAAATCATACGCAGGACAAATTGTGGCATGTGGCAATGCCACAAATGACACGAAGACCGTATGTCCCAAAAATAAGTTTCATACAAAGTGGTTCAGTGGTTCTCAAGTTATAGGCGAACAGACAGAAAACCGGAAAGCTACATAAATCAAGGAAACTGGTAACAAAACTGCGGAAAATTGGGTTGAACAATGATCTAAAACCACGTTCTTGAGAAGGGTAGTCTTGGGTTGACTCATGACCTAAACTCTGCTCCTTGGTCCCAGTGAGCTACGCTGAAAGTTTCATCACAATCGGTTCAATGATATTTAAGTTATAGGCGAACAGACAGAAAAATAGAGAGCAGTATACATAAAACAAAGAAACTGGTGAATTTTAGGTTGCCCATGGTCTAAAACTCGCCCCTTGACGCTAGTAAGCTCTCCTGAAAGTTTCATGTAAATCGGTTGATTACTCTTCGAGTTTTAAGCGAACAAACAGACGTCTGCCTGTCTGTTTGTTCGCTTATATAATAGATATTGTTATAGTGTAAATTGATTACAAACGTAGGTTTCAGACATTCAATTTTTTTTCCATTTAAGCCGAGGGTTAAGAAAAGAGCCGAAATTCTGCCAAGAACTGTCCCTTGGTTAGACTTTAGTTACAAATATTTAAATTTTCATGATTTCGGCTTTGGTCCAAACTTCACCTCCCCTTTTCTATCCACTTGGCGTTATTTTATAAACAAAAAAATACGGGTGACTTTTTTTGCCTAATAACTTTTTATCAAAAAAAAGTCTAAGAAATCGCCTATAAATAGATCAGTTTGACTATTTCTTCCTAACTTTTTCACACATTTCATTATTTTATGCCAACAAATAACTTTCTTAAATTTCTTATAAAATTTATGAAACGTTCCTATAGGAAATTATTTTTAATTTTATTTAAATTTTTAAAAGATATTTTTCAATGTTTAAGAACTATTTTTGTTTCACCCCAAAAGCCGTCAAGTGACACTTCTCAGCCTCCTAACAGGCATTTCATACAAAAATCAATGTTTTATAACACCAACCCCCCACCCATCTCTCGAGAAAAAATAGTAAATATAACTATTTTACTATGGGGAACTGGGACTATTACTAAAATTGTGAATTTCAATTACAAAAATAGTCAAAATCAAAAATTTTTATAATAAACTTAACTACTTAGTAGTAAGATTTAGCGCGATATTACACACGGCAACTTTCGGGCTTACTTAAGCCGATTTTCGGGAGAAACGACTGAGGAGGGAAAAGTTGCCACTCGAAATCATGGCTTATCGACAATCTGCATACATGCAAATCGTGTGAACCGGTTTGGGAAAAGTAGTAGACAGAAATCTTTTTCGTTCTGACCGTCAGCAGGTAAAGATCATGGGAAGTATATGAGCAGCAGCAATTTCAATGAAGCACGACTGATGTTGAGTCCACACACACACATGTAAACTTGTGTAGCATAAGCAAACAGGATTGGCTTATTTAAGCCACAAATGTAAGCACATTGGCTTATTAAGCCCAAAAGTTGCCGGCTTAAAAAAGCCAAGTGTAATACCGGACTTACTATTCTGGTTGTAAATAAAATTTACTACTTTAGTAATAGTCGCGATTTCCCATTATAAATTAGATTTAGTATTTGTTTCTGCGTATGTGGTTTTTATCTCTCCGCAAAATTTCTAAATTATATTGAATGAATCTTGCATCTTACAATAACAGGTATTCATGATTTTCACAAAGGAAAGGCTTCTCAATTGAAATCACCACTGAAATTTATTACCGGACCAGACTATAATTCAATTTCCGTGTCTCTGATAAAACATTTTGATTTAAATTCGTCTTTGGAATGAAAGCAAGGAGCATTTACCATTGTTTTATGAAAAATTCTTGTTTTGTTTGTAAAGATATAAATTTCGAGAATTCATACTTGACTCGGTATTTTCCTTTTTAAGACACAATAAAAGAATTATTGGACTTGAAATAATATTGTCGCTTTTGTTTTGTTCGGTTAGTATATTTTTACATCATTCCTTTTTGTTTCCTGAATTTATTTTTCTTCGACCACGACTGCATATTCAATTACATAAACTTAATTTTATAAGCTATTTCCTTTCACACAATAAACGAACATAAAAAAGGAATCCTTTTCATTGGCAGTAACTCTAAAAAAATGTCCAGAAAATTGAATTTGAAATCATTTCACTTTATTAAATATCAGCTCAAAGAAATTTCTCAATTCAGAAGAGTTTTTCAGTTCAAAGAACTAAATTTGACCAATCTATAAAAATGAATCGTGGTCAGTAAGACTATCCATAACGCGGCTGATTATATTCCCATTTACACGGGGATTTCTTTGTTGGATTCCAGGTAAAAACACTACGTAGCCGAAAATTGGAAATTTCCACCGGAAAAGTCGGAAAATCTTGAAAAACCGAAATTGCATACTTTCAGGGGAACGCTTTTCTGGCTCGCACTTTCAGTAATTCCAAATCAAGAATCCCAATTCTTTTTTCGTTTTGTTAGAAAAGTCGAGAAAAGTTTTGGGGAAAAGCGGGAATATCGGAAAAATTGAAATTTGCACATTGTATGGGATTATGGTATGGAAGGAAAAAAAATTCTATTTGGAACTGAAAAACGGATAATTTTGTCCCTCATGATAATGTTATCGCCAACAGATGGCGTTACGCTCTCAGACTCACGTTTGACACCTGAGAAATATGTTCACTCTTTCCTCATTGATGATCGATGCGAAGCGTTTATTTATTGATATAGTGCGCAAATCATCGCTGTTTTTCCCACTTTTAAATCCCCTCCTCAGCTATCTCTGAAACTAACACCTGTAACATATGTTTTGTCGAAAAAGTAATCGCATATTAAAAAATCTGAGAAATACAAAAGTTTATAATTCATTTAGTTTCATAAGGATCTGAATTCGATATTTACAAAAAAATAATTAAATAACACTTAATGGCCCGTTATCTTCTATTTTTCTCAACTTTTTTTTATATTGCCCATCATTGTCTGGATGGTGGTAAGGTTCACTTCTTTTAATTTTTTTTAATCCGTGATTGAAGCTGCTTTTCGGATTTTGCCTCCCATTCATCCTGGTACACCAGTCGACTCAATAAAGCCCAAACATTTTCAATTGGGCGGGCTTGTGGGACATTTGGTGGGTTGTCTTCCTTCGGGACGAAATTGATGTTTTTCGACTTGAGCCAATCAATGGTCTTTTTGGCGTGATAGCATGATGCAAGATCAGGCCAAAACACTACATCATCTTGATAGTGATTTTGTTTAATAATTTTTTGCAATTTTGGTAAACATTTTGTGATGTAGATGTCTGCGTTAACAGCTTGTCCTCGCACTGACCCAATGAATGCCTCAGAAACTCCTGCGGATGATAATGCGCACCAAACTAAAATTTTTGGCTCAAATTTCGCAATTTCTTTGAATTTTACTGTTTCAGGAGTTGTACTGTAATCGTCAGGAAAAAATCCATCGTTTCCACTTATGGACGAATTGGCAAAAGTGAAGTATTTTTCATCGTGCAAAATTATCACTTTTTTGCCATGAAAATGTTTCCGTCGAAGCGCACGGCAACATTTTGGTATTTTTTTAAGTTGTGCGTCCGTGTATTTGGGAACTTTTTTTCTTTTACGGTAGGACACATTGTTCCTCTTTAATAGCCGATGGATAGTCATGTGCGATACCCGAAATTTGCGAACAGTTTTGCGCGTGGATGCTCCAATTTTGTTTTTCGTGTCCTTCAACACTTTTTGTTCCACCTTTTTTGTTAAAATGTGCCGTCTTCCACTTTTTGGCTTATAATTTAACGGAACACCATTTTCGCAATCTTTTATGGCCCTATAGATTGTTCTAGAAGAAATATCTTTATTTAAAAACCGTTTAACAATTTCGGTTTTGGCATTAGTCCAGTTAAATTTTAGACGCTTTTTCTGATTTCAAACTTTAGACTCATTTTTCCGACTGAGCTTGTAGAAATTGTGAAATTGGTGACACCGTTAATGTTCCGTTTCACGGTCGTATTAAAACAATCAGTCAGGTTAAACGATTTTTTATACAGTAGAAACCGCAAGAGAAACCCGCTTAAGAGAAACACGCTTAGCAGGACAAACCGCTTAAGAACACACAATCCTAAACTCGGCTGCCTTTTTCGCTATATATATACTGAGATTTACCCGCTTAGCAGCAACTCTGTTAAGAACAGAAACCGCTTACGAACACAAGAAAATTTTGCCAAAAAGCGCACAGAGAAAGTTCAAACTATAAATGTGTAAGAAAATATATCGGTTTAATATTTTCTGCAAATTACGGTATTTTTTATGTTCTTTACTATTCATAAAATAATACAATAGGTATATGAAATGCAAGACGAAAGTATTCATTAAATTCATTCCTAATTGTTATTTTTTACGTCATCGAAAATTTTGTTATGTTTTTACATTTCTTACATACCTGGTATAACGCGTAAAATCACTTGAAAAATTGAAATCATAACGTAATCCTGTCACTGATTTTAGAAACATGGTTTTGAGAAAAAATCAGTTAAAGTTTTTTCGTAAATGCTCCAAATCCGATTGCACAAACTCTAAAGCGGCATAACTTCGGCAAAACATCCAATCAATTTAAGTTTTTGAGAGATAAAAGTCGAGAACTATAAGAGTATGCCAAAAAAGGACTATTAGAATGTCTCCAAAGATAGCTGGTAAACATAACCCAATAACTTTTTTTTAAATGAGCCATTTTCGAGAAAATCTCAAAAGCTTTTTTCTATTTGTATGGAGAAAGACCGGCTAAATTTTTCCCGTATTTGGAAGGGGTTAAACTTTCGTTAAAAAACGGATCTGTCCGAAATTTTCCCGGGTTCTGTAGTTCTGTGCAATAAATTTCAAGAGCATACTCGACTATGTATGTCAGAAAAATATCATTTAACCGCTAGGTTAAGGCAATGTTTTATTTATGCAAAAGAAATTTTATTTTTTTATCTACGTTTTATTTCAAAATATGTTTATTTATTCAAAAGCTTGCATTACGATATGTAACAAATATATTATGGCTGCTTTTATTAAAAAACCGGATAATATAGAAAATAAATAAAAACTGGATATTTAATAGAGACCGATTGCGTTTTCATATAATTAGGAGGAAAAAAATTTTCGAAATAAGGAGGAAAAATTTTTTCATGAATACAATTTTTTATTGTACTTATAAGAAAGTAAAATTATATGACAAAACCATTTGTAGAACAAAATTTTTGTCCATATAATCTAGAGTTTTGCCAAAATGATAAAATATTTTTCTAATTTGATTTTTCAAAGTTATAACACAAATTGCAGCAGATCAAGGTAAATGTACCGCACCGTGAAGGATTACCCGGGTTCAAATATTCAAAATTAAATTAATGCCGTGCTGCCTAAAAAGAGTGGAGCATTTCTAACACCGTAATATACATCAACGAAGGGCGGCATCCAGCATGATTTTCTGTATTCGGCTGAATAGCTTATCGAAAAATTAAAATGTATATTTCCCTTCTTTCGTTACCCCTAGTCTGTCAATAAACTGCCACTGAACGGCATTTTACGTCGTTTCCTAGACAGCATAATAGGATATTCCCCGAATAACAGTAAATCCGAAAAGAATTATCTCAGTAAAAATCCATGGCCTGTAAATTTTTTTCTACGACTTGATGTGGAATATCAGCAAATTGACGGAATTTTTCTACGACACAACGTTCTGAAATTGAAATCATTAGACAGACAAAAAAGCCATTAGCTCGCTATTTTCGGCACAAATTCTTAAATCTTAAAAATTGAGAAAGGTTCAAAAACATACATTCGATATTGATTTTAGAAAAACGAATACAAAAGAAACTCTGAAAATAACGCCAGATTCTGCTGAAAATAGATTCAATTGACGGAATCTGAAAGATTAATATTCTTAGAAATCCGTTAATGGTATTAAGATATAGAAAAATTCAGAATTGGAGATGCTCTACATTGAGCTTGAAAAAAATTGAAAAAAAATCACTCACTTGAATGTTACCGAGACAACCCGTCGAACTTGACGAATGTTGGTTGAAAAAATTGGAATACTTTTTCAATTGAGTGTGAAACCAATTTTTCAGTAGGTGTGTGTGTATCAAAAAAAAACCCGGCACTTTCAGATTGAAAAAGTTTTTGCATTTTTCTGGAAAATATTAGGCTTGTCTTTTTTTATTTTTTACTAGCTTGCATACCCGTCGTTGCCGGGTTAAGTTTTTTCAAATTTTTTAAATCTTTTTTTTATGGTCTATGTTGGAGCTAAACTTCAGGCCAATCGGCTCGGTAGTTTACCCGCGAAAGGGTAACATAGAGGAAGAGCTAAGTTTCGAGATCACTTTACCCCCTCCCCTTACTCCCCCACCTTCCGGGCCACTTTTTAATGGGTCTATGTTGGGGCTGGACCCCCGACGAACATCTATGCAAAATTTCAGGGCAATCGGTTCAGTAGTTTCCCCGCGAAAGAGTAACATAGCGCAAAAACTAAGTTTAAAAATCACTTTACCCCCCCCCCTTACTCCCCCTACCCCGCGCGCTACTTTTCCGTATGCCTATATTGGAACCAGAACTACCACAGACACTCATCCCAAATTTCAAGTCAATTGGTTCAGCCGTTTTTGCGTGAAAGAGGAACAGACAGACAGACAGACACCAACCATTGCCTCCTATAACACAAGGCCGCAAGATCTCAAAGAACTTTATTCTGACGTCACATCAGTGGTAAAGCTCTTTTCGATGTTGCTATGCAATTCAAATGGGGACAAACGAAAATTCGATTTTATTGGCTCATATCTCGGAAACTATTAATGCGACAACAAATTGACTTACGCACTATTATAATCTGTCGTTTGGTTCAAGTCCCAATCATGTCGAATATATATCAATTAAATTATTTGCGAAAACCCAAATCGATATGATTTTAGATGGAGAGTAGGAGTGGAGAGCGACGTGAAGAGAAAACGAAAAATCACTCCTTTGTTAAGATTTTGTTCGATAGCTTTTTTTCTGTTGGCCTTTGGTAGCTAAGGCATATGACTGATAGCAAGAATATCGAATATTCTATAGGAAAGTGAAAACAGTTTTTCCGGCAAAGGAACAGTTTCCGAGATATAAGCCGATAAAGTCGAATTTTCGTTTGTCCCCATTTGAATTGCATAGCAACATCGAAAAGAGCTTTCCCACTGATGTGACGTCATTTTTACATCTTGAGGCCTTGTGTTATAGGAGGCAATGCACCAACTCATTTTTATATATTAGTATGATTTTGGAGCTATGCAAAATACGAAACATTAAAAAAAACGATCCAGAGCAAAAGAGGGAATTTATCTGACGATGACCAAGAACACCCTATCCTGACTCTGTCAAATTTTTCATATAATGTATTGTAACTAATTTTAGCACCACCAACTAGTACATATAACTTAATACTTTTGTAAATTATTTGCTACATTCAATTTAAAGTTTTTCTTGAATCCGAAATTTTTTGAATTTTTTGGCGAACTTGTAAAAGTACAAAGTAATAGAGGAAACACAATTGCGCTTTGCTGCGTGTTCCAGCGGTGACATTTCAGTAAACCAAACGCACTTTGACGCTTGAACGCCTTGAGGGGTCTGTGTTAAACCATAATATCGCCTCATGGCAACTACAGGTTTCACTATTTTTAGTTGCAATAAAATGGAAATAGTTTATTTAAATTAAAATTGATTTGCGAGACATCGAATTTGTTGCAGGAGTAGCACGAAAAGCGCATGATTTGAAAACCAAACATTGAAAATGATACAGATTGTTTCTTCATGTTTTTTTTAAGCCACTTAAGCCTCAACCACAATTACGCGTTCGTGCGTGCGGCACCCACGCGGTGAAGGTAAAAACTAAGCATTTATATGAGTAAATGTATTATTGCGCGTTGCTCAGACGAGTTGCCGCGTCCCTGCCGCATAGAGTAGGCTCAGTCTCTACTTTTAGACGCGGTGACAACTACTAGATGCCAAAACAAAATCATGCCGCACGCACGGACGTATGTTTCTGGTTCTACCTTTAATCACTCACAAAACATAATTTTTATTCAACTGTCAATACGTCAACGCGTGTAAAAGTAGAAAGTAGGTTTCCTCCAGGCGTTAGGGCACTTTGAAGCGTCAAGGCAAAGCGCTATTATAAAGGTAGAACCTGAATCGTACGTCGATGCGTCCGTCATGCGTCCGTCACGTTGACCGTTCGAGTAAAATCAACGGGATGCTATGAGTACTCCCCTAATAATACGTTTTCCGATGCGGCAACCGCAGAGAGTAGGTCGAATTTCTACTTTTACATGCGGCAACGCACAGAAATGTCATTTCCCAAAAAAGTTTGTTTACGATTTAAGCAATTTAAGTATGGAACAAATTGAAAGTAATTGTTTCGACGATAAACTAATAGAAGAAGTGCAAAACAATGAATTAACTCCAGATTCGTTGCCGTACCCAACTGTCAGCGCATCGAACTGTCAACCGGACGGACGCATCGACGTACGATTTAGGTTCTAGCTTAAATGGCTTCGTATAAACGCATTGGTTTTACTTTCGAGCGTTGAAATGTCAACGTTGGCGCACTCGGGAAAACGCAATTGCAGTTCCCCCCTAAAGCCAGCTGAAGTTTCCGTTTTCGCATCGCCTCTTTCAATCTCCTAAAACTTTTGCATTAATATTATGTACATAGAACATAAAAACCAATCGAAAATCAGTAGAATATGTAAAATTTTCTTGTATTCGATTTTTTTGAAATTTTTTTAAAAATCAACAACGCATTTACCCCCAAATTTTATTTAGCGAATTTGTATGGTATAATGGTAAGTATTTACAGAAAAAAATTCAAAAGAAAAAAAAATGCCGTTCTCGAGATATTCTAAATTTTGTCACGAAATTGAATTTTACAATATGACGGTGAGGGGGAGGGAGCCAAAAAATATTTTTTTGTGACAAGGAAATTTAATTGCCTTTCCAAAATGTTCAATATCATCTCAATCGGTAAAGCCGTTCAGAAGTTACAAATTTTTAAAGTTTTTGTGATTTCCAGTTTTCGCCGACATTGACTCCCTCCCCTCCGCCTACCGAACGTTATTCCACCAAACAAAAAAATACGGGTAACTTTTTTTTAAGTCCCTAACAACATCCAAATGAAAAAAGTTAAAAAAACAAAGGTGACTTTCAAGCTCCATACAAGTCGAGTATGAGTTGGTGTGGAATTCACCTTTTTATGTCCTTATCTCGCTTTTATTTCTGATACACAGTACCCAAAAAATTATTCAGGGTATTCACAGTCCTCTTTTAAATTGCGAGTAATTTTACCGCTCGGTAATTCAGTCAAATTTAACAGATTTTTACCGAGACGGTAACTTGGTTCATGTAAAAATGAATTACCGGATTCGGTAATTGTAGCCATGCCTTGAGTCGTGTTTTCCGGCCCGGTTATTCGGTATTAAGAATCAACCGCGAGTTGCGCTAGTAATGTTTTTAGTTATCAAATTTTCTCGCTCGTTATCTCATCGGACTGCAAATTTTTTCAATTTTGATAGCCGTTGCCACAATAGAAATTCAAAAGAATATATCAAACATGGATTTAAAGGTATGTGACATATTTTATAATCAAATTCGCAGTTCATAATTTGGTCACGTATCCAATAAAAGCGCTGTTCTCAAATCTGTGCTGTGGGATGTTCACAGCAGAATATTTTCAGTCTTTTAATATTACCGAAAACACCGAATACCGAAAATTAAAAGAGGACTGTGAATACCCTGATTTTTTCCTTTTTAGTGCATTCTTTTTAAATAAAAGGTTATTAATTTTTTTTTTTACTTTTTTTATTTTATGCTTTTTAGTAATTGAGTAATTGTTTAGTATGACTAAAAATCCAAAAAGAAAAGGATAATTACATTATCCTAACAGGGCCTTCTCTTATCCTTACCGATCCCAAAAACCCCCAGATGAGACGTTTCACAAAAAAATTTGAAGAAATGGATAATCACGTTATCCTTATAGGACAGTCCATTAACCTTGCAGACTTCTTAATGCCAGAACCGGATTCGTCGATCCCAAAAACCCTCAGATGAGATTTTTTCCGGAAAATCCTTAAAAGTTTTGAAAATATTGGGCCTTATTCTGTCGAAAAAATTTTCATTTTCATTTTGCTTAAAACTGAGTTTTTGCATACCTACTAGATGTGATTCGGGCGCCCGAATTTGTAAAAATAATATTCCTTACGACAAAATGTTTACGATAAATTGTCTTACGATAAATTGTCTTGCGATAAATTGTCTTACGATAAATTGTCTTACAATAAATTCTTTTACGATAAATTGTTTTACGATAAATTGTTCGCGATAAATTGTTTTACGATAAATTGTCCGCGAATCTGAGAAATCTCATATAATCCTATATGAATATAAGAACTACGCTATGGGAATATCAACCCAAATTGCAAACACCAAATCAATATTGCCTTCATAGTTAGAAAATTACATTAACAAACAGTCTCACTCTAAATAAGCCATATTTGCACACGACACGGTCGGTCTCATTGATGGTAAAAATTGGGTAATTTTTATTATAAGACTAAAACATCTAAAAGTATTCGATGCGTATCTTTTATATCTCATTTACAAGTATCAAGTATCTTAATACAAGTATCTGCTTTTGCCAGGATTTATTTTTCGCTTTATATTTTTCGGACACAATGAGTCCAGATAAAACACGACACCTCCAATAGCAACAATTTGAAAAAAAAAACATAAAAAAGCTACAACTGCCAGGGACCGATCTTTAAATACTCTATAGGATGGCAGACAAAATATTTATTTAACACCGCGTCTTGATTTGCGATTTTTCATCCCGAGAAATATCTCACCACAATGAGATTTTTTTGACAGCTGGGCCAAAAATCTCTTGAAATTTTATTTCTCAAATTGGCAATAAAAAAAAACACTAGTCGCCGCTCTCGTAATTAATGCAATACGTGAAATTGAAAAGGCTGAAACAGAAGAACAGACGAAAAGAAAAACCCCTTAATGTTATATATTCTCTTCCAAAGCTTTTTGTATCGTATTTTGTAATAATTAGTTATTTTTGCAATTACTTGTCGGGAGAAATTGGATTCCGCCATCTTGAATTGTGAAATTCCAAGAAATTTTGCTATTGCAAGATTTCAAGAAATTTCTCTCTGGGATTTTTCCCCTCCGTCAACTCGAGCTCTGATTGGTCAATCAAAAATCTCTGCGATGAAAAATCCCAGGTCAAGACGCGGTGTAAGAAAATCCATTTGTATAGGAGAGGGGGAAAGGAGTAGTCCGATTGGATTTTAATGTCTCGAACGGTGATGTAAAATCCTATTCTAAACACATTTTACCTGTATGAATTTTTCAATGTGACTCCCCGTTTTCCAAGAATTATGAAAAACAGTTTCATTTATATGGGAGAGCGGGGATGGAATGGTCCAATTTTGCTCGTTCAAGAACTCAGCCTAGCCATTTACGAGAAACGTAACCGTACACAAATTTAAGTCTCTAGCTCAATCCTTTCGAAAGCTATACGCACGGACAGTCGGACGGACATGCGGAAATGAAATTCTTTTGTCATCCCTAACACCCTGGTGTAGTTTATTTTTGTGTCCGATTATTGGTTCGATGCGTTACAAACGGTATACTAAATCTAATACACTTCTATATGATATATCATATAGAGTATAAAAATCTTGATGTTCTTATCTTTAATCCCTCGGTATCGAAAAAACATTGCCGTTCCAATGGTTTGGAATTTTTTCTCATCTTAATAATGACTTTGCTTATCACATCATTTGACCTCAGATGTTCGCGTCTGCGTTCAAAGGAGGCGAAAATGACAAGTTCTCGCAATTCAAATATACGTGAAGGCAAAAAGTTCTTTTAGTGAATAAACCCAGATTTACAGAGAAAAAAATTTTTATCCGCAGGCCAAAGTTAAGCAAATCTCATTTTTTACGGTACTTGCCTTTTTTGTTATTCAAAGAATATCATATTCTAAGAACGATGTGTTCACGGCCAGAAGCCATATTTTTCTGACTAAATTAGAAAATATAATTTCCCTAATATAATTATTTTTCTTCATTTTTTTTTAATTTAAAAGTTTTTTATTCTGAGAAATTTTGTAAAAACTTTTAAATGAAAAAAAATATTAAAATTACGTTTTATATTAAATCCCCACACTCTATTAATTTCTGAATTCCTACATTAAATGTAATGAATATTAGGTCTGTTCGATATAAGTCCTGGACTTACTCCGAGTATTTTTACTTTACTCCACAAAATGGCGCATTTTCTTACTCTGAATTTGTTTTTATCGAACAACTTGGAGTAAGTTCAGAGGAAATCACTAACTCTATATTATGAGTTTATAATTATAGATTATAAAATATAACAAATATAATAAATAAAATCCGAAACTACTCAAGAATATATATTGGAAATAATTTATGATGTCTTTTGTTGCATTTCTTCTTCCAAACACTGTAAAAGAGAGGTTATGTCTGACAAATATCAGCTCTCAAAAGTTTACTCCAGCTAAAAGCAAGAGTAAATAAGAGTAAGTCCAGGACTGTCCTGGACTTACACTTTTCTGTTCGATATGTGTTCGGAGTAAGTCCAGGACTCATATCGAACAGAAAAGAGTAAAAAATTTTACATTTTACTCCGAGTAAGTCGTAAAATATGTCACATACCTTTAAATCCATGTTTGATATATTCTTTTGAATTTCTATTGTGGCAACGGCTATCAAAATTGAAAAAAATTGCAGTCCGATGAGATAACCAGCGAGAAAACTTGACAACTAAAAACATTACTAGCGCCACCCGCGGTTGATTCTTGGTACCGAATAACCGGGCCGGAAAACACAACTCAAGGCATGTCTACAATTACCGAATCCGGTAATTCATTTTTACATGAACCAAGTTACCGTCTCGGTAAAAATCTGTTAAATTTGACTGAATTACCGAGCGGTAAATTTACCCGCAATTTAAAAGACGACTGTGAATACCCTGATAGTATTGTTCCTAATGAGAATTATTGCGTTCACATGTATCTATTAGCTCCAGAAGACGCCAAGTGGAAACAGGCGAAACGTCGAGAATAAAAAAGAAAATATTTATGGACTATTAAAAACATTAGTTTAATTTGACCTATAAGCTTTATAAAATATTATACATATTCATAATTGTGGTCACCAATTTTTTATTAAATGTAATGATTTCACACGAAAAATCAACAAAAGAATGGTGAATTCGCGCAATTGTGTGCGACCTCACACAAAATTGAATTTTTGCTAAAAATATTAGTTCAATAATACAGTAGAATCCCGATAATTCGTATTTCAAGGGACCAGCAAATTCATACGAATTAGCGGGATATACGAATTATCGGGGTACGAATTATCGGGATTCTACTGTATTAAAATTATCAATGTTAATGAGTCCAACAAGTTAATATGCTCAATTGTGGTGGACACCAATGTTTAAGAAGGCCCGGTTTTTCCTGTATAAAAAATTATAAAAATACATTTTTGTGCGATTGGAAATTTGGAATAAGCGATCAAAAAGTTTGTCTCAAAAAGTTTTATTTTTTTAAAAAGATAAAAAAATATAACAGTAGCTTATAGTTCCCCAGTATACAGCCTAAATTGCGCCGCAGGAAAATTGCAGAAATTTGAAAAAAAAATGCGCCGCATGCAAAACCCTAATCTAAAAAAAATCGAAATTTTTTTGAAAAAAGGTTTTCTTTATTAAATATACATACTAAAAAAATAATTTTTTGGACGCTGTGTTTCAGAAATAAAAGCGAAATAAATATTCGAAAGTCAAACTTTCCGAAGTTGCACTAATCGGATTGCAAGACGGAGAGATGTAAATTAAAGAAAGAATTCAGATCTGACCAAAAAATTTCCCCCCACCAAAATGTTTCACCCTATATGTGGCAATTTCCATCAGCAATTTTTACAACGAAAGTTCTTCATTAAAAAGTGGTGTAATTGGATATATTGATAAATAAAGTAATGAAAACCATGTTAGTCAGAAATTCAAAAAAAGTTATAGCTATCGCCAATCAAAATCGCTCTCGACTCTAAGGCGTCACTTCGGTCGACTATTGTCGCTAAATTAGACTATCAGAATGGCCCGAGTCGGTTTGCGAGGCATTTATCGTGTCTTTCAGTCGGAAAGTCTATGATAATCGCCGAGATAGTTTATCTGCAATGTGAAAACATCCATAAAGATAATATTTATAACATTTTGTTATATTTTTTATGTTTATGACCTATAAGCCGAGAAATTCCAATAAAGTTTGTCTATAATGTTATTTTCAATTTGAAAAAGTGGCAAGCGAACGAGGAGGAAGAGCGCTCTAGCATTTTATAAATAAGATAGAATGATTTCCATTCGGTTGAGTTGTAGCAAACAAAAATAAACAAAAGGATAAAACGGTATGGCGAGTTCCTGTCCATACTTGATAAAAAATTACACAAAGAATTGTGGAAAATCACTAAAAAAATTAAATTTCCAACAGCAAAATCTTCCCAACATGCTTTACGAAATGAGTAGTAATAGTTGTCGCTTGGTGCTAACCATCGGTCTGGATTGATGGGCTGCAACGTAAAAACCTTACGAATGTTGTAATTCATCCATGGTTCGCAATCTATGTAAAACTGTAGGTGCGAAGCAGGGAAGAAATTGTTATGAAACCTCAATTAAGGAGGCCCAGGCTCTTCGAGAGCTCTAGCGCCGAGGATGATGAAAATCTTCAGAAGAGGTAAATTTTAATATCCGCCCAGACAACCAAAACGTTTGCTACATCTATGACATCAGTTGCAAATAAAGTTTTTATATGAACAGAATTTTTTTTTAGCTTTTTATCCTTATGTCGGGAGCTTAAACTACTGCTAAAATCGAAGCACAGCTCAAAACATCATTCATTTAACCACCCATATAATCCATTTATACGCTGAATACTTCACTCATCGTTCTGCAACTTGAACTAAATCTACAGTTTGCTCACGTTAAATTGTTGCAAATCGTCACCGCAATTTTTCTTAAATGGAAATAATCAATTTTAGAGTAAAACTGCATTTTGTAATCAACATTTTCTTTATTCATATGTTCTTTCAGAAATTTAAAATTACAGTAATAATTTATGAAGTAACTAATAAATTAGCATTAATTTACATTTTTATGTCATAACTTTATAATGTCGATCCATTTTTCGGTTGATAAAATAAACGTCTAATGAACACCCATATGCGTTGATAGCAATTTCTTAAAGAATTAATAACTTTACTTGGCCTTGCCCTGGTTGGCAACAGATTCCATGGCTTTTCTAACGGTTTCCTCATCCCCGAGGAACTTCATCGAAACAACTGGTTTGAAGTTCTCGTCTAATTCATAGACAAATGGGATACCAGTAGGCAGATTCAATAGCATAATCGCATCATCTGTCATGTCTATCAGAAAAACCAAATAATACCGGATTTAGAAATTTAAAAAAAATATGTCAGATAAAGTTTAAACTTACTATCCAAATGCTTCACAATGCCTCTTAAGCTGTTGCCGTGAGCAGCAATGATGATCTTCTTTCCTTCTTTCATTTGTGGAATGATGGTGCTGTTCCAGTAAGGAAGGGTGCGTTCAATTGTCAATTTCAATGATTCAAACATTGGAAATTCGGCGGGTTTTGGATCGCCAGCATAACGGGGATCCTTAACAATGGCGTCATAGTATGCGTGGCTTGGTTCCATTGGTGGTGGTGGGACATCGTAGCTACGACGCCAAATTTGCACCTAAAAAACACAATAAAATGTTTAAACTATTTATCATTACTAGAAACACGCTTATATCCATCTCATTCGTGCATGAAAAAAAAAGTGTGATTTTTTTGCAACGGCCAAACTGTTTATGAAAAAATTCTAATTTTCGCTGATTCCAAATTTGAAATCCATTTATATTTATCAGCCATCAACTTTGAGATTCGGATAAATTCATACATTTTTTTTATACATAATAGTATATTACGCAACAAGGGGCGAAAGTCAACGATTTCACGAGTGTGAAGTTAGCTGCACGAGCGAAGCCAGGGCAGATATCACACGAGTGAAATCGTTGACTCGCTCCGAGTTGCGTATACAATTTTTCATAACAAATTCATTGAAAATATGACTTGAGATGCCATTTAAATGCGATTTTCGTATTGGAAAGTAACGCAAAAGGGGGTTTGCAAATGCAAAAAAAATGCAGATCAGCTGTTTCAGTTTTTCTCGACTCTGAAATAAAAAATCAACATAACAAAAAATGGAAATCAACAATGCTCAACAAAATCACACTTCGCTCGTGCAGCTAACTTCACACTCGTTCAGTTTTATTCACAAATTTTCGGTTAGAGGCATATATGGCTGTACTGCTTACTCTAGTGTTTTCTGCCTATGAAGTTTGTTTTCTGTATTCTGGAGTATTCTGTGGTACGAGAAACACTTTCAGCCAGCTGATCGCACTTTCGCCCCTAGTGCCGAAAACGTAATTTTCGACCCGCTACGGAGGCATCGAAAGGCATATTTTCGATGCATGTGTTATGAAAAAAATATAGTTTTTCATTTTTAATGTCCAGATTTGATAATTGAATAACAAGCAAACGGAGTGGAATTAATATATTTTAATATTTTTGTTGTCAGTGAAGGGTAGAGTATGTATGACAAAGACAGGTTTACTGCAAGTTACATATTTTATATATTTATGATTTTTTGCAATGTCTAAAACTTGTAGTGACACTGCTATGAAGTTACTTCAGTTAATAGGAATCAGACACATTACGCAATTTAAGATTTCACGCCTCTCTCTAGTGACATACCACATTAACAGACACATTTCTGTAATTTTTAGCATTACACAACAGGAAGAGGTTTAGTTTTGGGGACAACACAATGTTTTATATGACCGCAACTACTTATGTACATTTTTTAAGTTCTGGTTACAATTTATACTTCTTCAACTGAATATGTAACTAAATTCTTTCCAGAAGATAAGTTCTTTATTTCACTTCTGTGGAAGTTTCTCTACTCACCTGTTCTTCACCGTACTTGGCTGCAGTTTCCGCCTTATTAAGGCCAGTCAGTCCACCGTAGTGCCGTTCGTTTAATCTCCAAGTCTTCTCAATTGGAATTCCTGTCTGACCAGACTCGGTTAAGATAGAGTTGAGAGTCACCTGGGCGCGGGTCAAGACAGATGTGTGGGCAACGTCGAATTTGAGTCCTGCTTCTTTGACCGCTTTACCAGCAGCAATAGCTTCTTCCTTGCCTGCACGATTAATTAAAACGAATCCTCAAATTAGCTCCTGGATGGAAAATTCTGGACGGACAGACTTACCCTTTTCACTGAGATTTGCATCAAACCATCCGCAGAAAAGATTCTTCTGGTTCCACTCTGACTCGCCATGGCGCACCATCACAATAGTGTATTTTCCAGGCATTTTGGCGATTTTCTGGAGTAGTTTTAAAATGTTTCCCCGAATTTATACTGAAAGTTCTGAACCGGTGCAAATCTTGAAGCAGCCGAATGACCTCTGATGACATATACAAGGTTATTTGAATTCGGGTAGCCATATCAAATTTTCTTATTGCATAACTTCGGTGACAGAAACCACGCGTATATTTCATGTGATTTCATTCGTTTCATGTAGAGAGCTTATAATATTGAAAGTGAATCATAATTAAATAAATGCTATCATTGGATTCTACCACATTTTTTTTGATACCTTACAGATCGCATTCTTTGGATTATTTTTTCCATTTCTTTCTCACGGTTGTCGCCTAAAAAATGTGAAATTATGATGTTTCCAGTTTTTTTAGTTAGCCACGGATTTTTTATTCTTGTGGGAAAAATAAATAAAATTAAAGAATCGTTCTGTCTAGGAAAACAAATATGGTTCATTTTGGCTTAGACTAACGGCCAGCTTCACCTAAAGCTAGAACCTCAATGGTACGTCGATGCGTCCGTCATGCGTCCGTCCGGTTGACAGTTGGGTACGGCAACGAATCTGGAGTTAATTCATTGTTTTGCACTTCTTCTATTAGTTTATCGTCGAAACAATTACTTTCAATTTGTTCCATACTTAAATTGCTTAAATCGTAAACAAACTTTTTTGGGAAATGACATTTCTGTGCGTTGCCGTATGTAAAAGTAGAAATTCGACCTACTCTATGTGGTTGCCGCATCGGAAAACGTATTATTAGGGGAGTACTCATAGCATCCCGTTGATTTTACTCGAACTGTCAACGTGACGGACGCATCGACGTACGATTCAGGTTCTACCTTAAAGTGGGGAGGCGTGAATAGTACAAAATAGCAACTTCTTGGCGAATCGCTTCGCCACTTGGCGATCGCCTGACGAACCGAACGAGTAGTAAGAATTCAGTAGAATTTTACAGCGGACATGTAAAATAGCCACCGAGCTGAAAAACTAGCGCAAAGAATTTTAAAAATTTGATTAATTGTCATAAATAATTCCCAAAATAACCAAAATCGGTTAATATAAGTAAAAAAAACTCATGTCTGAGGTATCAAAAAATTTGGAAAGTCGAAGTTCTTTTAATAAACTGAAAAAGTGTTTCCAGACTGTTCTGGTAAGAAAAACTGTTCTAAATATCCTAATAGACTGTTCTAAGTGGAGTTAATAGAGTGTCCTACTCATCGAAACCATCGAAAAACCATTGACGGCAAAGAATTTTTCGAAAAGTTTCAAACCGTCTTGTTGCGAAAATTTTGTTCAAAAAATCAACTTTGTTTTTAGATTTTTTTAATGAATTTCTTCTATTTATATTTTTTTTTATGCCCTTCAACAGTACAAAAATTAATCGATTAAAGTCCGTAACAGATTGACCGGCAGTAGCAGTAGCAGTGGCAGCAAAATGTTCTGATTGGCTGAACACATGTCGGATTTCAGCCAATCAGAACATTTTGCTGCCACTGCTACTGCTACTGCCGGTCAATCTGTTACGGACTTAAAACATTTTTTGTGCAAAACTATGTAAATGATCAAAAAATTTAAAAATTTCGTTCGTAAAAATCGTCAAAAACTGTAACTTGATCTGACATCGTTGAATATAATTTTGAGCTGGTAACACTAAATTTTTTGACAGTTCTTTAATAAAACAAAGTGGAAATTTCATTCTTTCGCTGTTATTGTTTATCAATTCGCAATTTTATTGTTTATGGCTTTAAAAATTGATATAAAAGCTGATTGGGAAGTAAATGGCGGAAGCTTGGAGAATATTGCCTCAACACAAGTTTTAAAAAATGCAGCAGAAATTGAGAGGTACGTAAAAATCTATTGTATAAGTGCAGTTTTATAAAATTTTTCTGTTTGGTTAACTCTCTGGTAAAACATTTTTCTAAAAAATTAAGGACAAACTGTGCTAGACTTATAAAACTTCTTCTCAGGATTGGGATATCGCAATTGCGTAAAATTGTGACGAACCACAAAAATGTTTTTGTTTGTCTCGACTATCAAGAGAACAAAACTTGAAATTTTTACAAATTCATATTTTTTTTTATTAAAAACCCCTAATCTCTGGTTATTTGATACAGGATCCTCAAACACGATGAGTATTATTAAATATTTAAACTAATTTGACAATTTTGGTGATATAAAACACATCATTTCCGGCATAAGAAGTCATAGAAAATTACATGATTGTGTAAGATTACATTGCATTATTTTTGTCTTTATAATGTTTTCGATATCACTGACCGTTTCCAAGGAAAACAAAAATAAACCTCTCCATTTGTATGAGAAAGGAGAGAAGGAGATGCCCAAAAAATCACTAGTGGCCTATATTTGAACCTTTATGAAATTCCGTTTATCCATCCATCTGCGTTCTTAAGTTTACGAGTCACGAATTAAGGTAACTGTACCATATTCCGTGCCATTAGGGGTTCTGCCACTTTCAGTTGAATTTGTGCTTTTCCAAGATAAAGCAGCAATGCCAAATTTTTTTAGCATAATTTAGTATCAATTCTGTGTAGATTATCATATGTGTCATACTTGTAAAAATATATTTTATATTATTTATTGATAAATTTGTTAACACCTTAATTGTCTGTAATTCCGTGCTAAAAAAATGACGTATTTAATTCCGTGCTAGTAAGTACCTAATTCCGGCCTATCTATGAGAATTGCAGTTTTGCACACAAAGCTGTATGAGAGAGCTTAAGTTTTATGAAATAAACATAAAAACAGCTACAATAGCGGCGTAAATCGTGAAATATCCAATATGAAGAAATTTAAATTTAATAATTTGAATTTTTTGAAAGTTTAAACACTTAAGTATACATAATATCATTTTCCTCCCTATAAAACACAACAAATATTTAAATAAGAAAAACAATATTTATGCAGATATGTATTTATTCGATTATAGAATATAATATATATTTTCTATAATACAAAAATAAAATAAAAATCACAATTCATTGCATTGAAGTTAATATAAAATATATGTCTTAAACAGTTGCATTAATATTTGCTCAATTAAAGTCTTGAATAGAATAAATTCCTCTATTATTTGAAAGCACTTGAAAGTTAATTTTCTTCAAGACATCTTTAGCGTCATAAAAAGGACCTCATCGTGTTCAGGCCAACGCCAGTTGGCTCCACACATTGTCATTGTTTTTAATTCGATTGCGAATTCCGTCTTTGTCACGGAATATTGTACACGTCTGATTAAGTCGGGAACCAAATTCCATGCTAGGTAAAATAGTAGAATATAAATATAATTTTAGTATTTTTAATCAAAACTTGTAGTAAAAATATTACTCTTTTATTTTATAATAATAAAGTTACACAATTCTCGGATTTTACACGAATTGTAATGAATAACAAAAAACGTGGTATGGAGAAGATTCTCTTATAATATAAAAAAAAAGTTGTTGTAAAATCTCAAATAACTAAAAAACAGTAAGAAAAAATGTGGTCCGGAATTTGCTCAAGTGCACCTCTATGGTATACTTTATTTAATCAAACCGATAACTAATTATTTATTTTATGATTGATTGCAAAAAAAGCCAAAGAAAAACTAATTATTATTCGTCAATTCCGTCCTAGGCACGGAATAATGTACACGTCAGATTATTTAGTGAACGTAATTCCGTCCGACAGTAAAACGGCTTGTTTAATAAAAAAAACACAGAGTAACACTTTGATACAAATAAAAATACTTAAAAAAAGGCATAATTTTAACAAAAACAAAGATGTGGTTAGAAATGACTTACCTTTTACTCTTAAGAAAATGGCTTCAGTTCCTTGACGATTCACACAACACGTTTACTTGGCACAGCACTTTTCACAGAATTACTTATCAAAATAGGATTATTAGTTGTAATTGATAGACAATAATATATACTACACTTCATTTTTAGACACAGTAAACATTACTGATCAAGTTTTATCAAGTGTTTTCCTCAAAAGTTGATCAGTTTTCTTATTTTATCACTTTTAATGAAATGGGACGGAATAATGTACTAGGCCGTAATAGTGTACACTTACCTTATTTATTCGGAACTCAGGTTTTGATGCCAAAGCATAAAGACAAAACTTTAGATTGTCGTTTTTATATTTTGGGTTGCCAACAAGGCTTTTCGAGGATTATTAGACAATTGTTTGGCCACAACAATATCCAAATCACCCGGCATCAAAATTCTTATTTAACGCAAAACCTTTTGGCAAGAGTTTAGAGGCCCTATCACCAACAACAACATTGAATTTACAACTCGAACCAAACGTATCGTGTTCGGCGATAGGGTCCCAGTTTACCCCCAATGACGTTACATATTTGATGTTGGGTGCTCGGGAGGGGGGCAGGGGAAATGTCCCTCCTCTCACTTGGCCTACCCCGCTGCCCCTTCGAAGCCACTCAAAATTTGTACGAAATTTTTTTCGAAGCGGTTGGAGGGCATGTAATGTCTTTTTTGAAAGATCTCGAATAGTAGATTCCAAAAATAGACAGCCAATGAGTTTACCATCCCACCCTTGAATTTAAATCCCATCGAAAAAAGCGAAATTTTTGATGGAGGACGGGAGCGGGACCACCATTACTCCACAACAATTCAAGACCCCAAAAATTTCTTTGTTGAAAAAAAAACAACGAATAAATAAATAACAGGTAACTAATTTCAGCCCTTTTTATGATGAATTAATTGAAAACAACCGAGGAGTCTATTTGGAAAGCGTAAATACTACCGAATCATGTACAGTTCATATAACGGTTCCGCAAAAGTACTTAATAAAACACATGACGTTAGTGACAGATGCTGATAAAATAGAGATCTTCTATGGATTGCTGGAAGAATATAGCGGCACCAGATATGGCGAAGAAATTGTAATCACTGACGATTCAAAAATATTTGGATACACACTTGCTTTTAAAGATGAAACGATGTCTTCTATTATGTTTAAGGTAAAGTGGTTAAAGTTTTTCGATACATAGGGTAAAGTATCCAGATCTGAGCCCCGGCACCAGTTCTGAGCACCCCTGTTAATTTTCCGGCTAAAACAAGAATTGTGCGCGTTTGAGCCGATTAAACCACATTTCACAACGTGATGAAACCAATTATTCTTCGAATTCAATTCTTATTTCTATAAGTTACTAGGCGTACTTAATTTAATACGGTGGGCTCAGAACTGGATTTTGGGATAATTTCCACATTTACACATAATTTTTTTTTATCCAAATTGTTGAGGAATATGTATATGTTAATTTAATTTAAACATTCCATACTTTCGACCAGTAAGTATAAGTTCCACAGAAAGTATACGGAAGACAAAGAAAATATGGTATGAAGTGAAAAAAGGCTTAAAGGGAATTCAGATCTGGGTATTTTACCCTATATACCTCGTTCTATGGCTTTTATTTATTTATTTATTTATCAACAGGTAACTAGACCAACTGACTATAATATTATTACATTAAGAAGAAAAAAAAGAATAGTAAAAAATAATAATATATAAAACATACCAATATGAATTACACTATATAATTTGAGCTTTAAAGTATTTTTATTGCTAAAAAAATCAATACTAGTAAAGTTTTCATTAAAAAGTCTGGACATGTTTGACATGGGCTCGAAACGACCATAATTTGTTTTATGATAATCCGTATAAATAAAACGTTTATTTCTGTTGGCACGAAGATGAAAATCGATTTTTATTGAATTTAATAAGTGCGACGAGGAAATATTCCCGGACAGTAAATCATTTATAAATAAAATCATGAAGATTGAAATAAAAACGCCGATTCTAGCGATTGTCAGCCAACATTCTAATTGCCTACGATTTTTAATTGCCGGATTTAAACATTTCACCCTAGAAATAACAATTACAAAACAAAATTTTCACACCATCCGCAATTCGTCCGCTTCACAGAGAAAGAAATCTAAAATGATTCAAAACTCGAAGTGGATTCACCAGAGTCAGACTCGATCATGAATCTAGAATCAATATGAATACGAATCTAGCGAGGCGATGTATTTGATTCAAAAAGAATCACTCTTTGAATCAACCAGCCAAACATTTGATTTAATTCGTTTCAAGTGTAAGAGTTATGTGATGAGTCATGAGTTAAAACAAATATAGACATTTCACAAAACTCTTCCAATCAAAACTCTGAAAATCTTTACAAAAAAAAAAACGAAAAAAGGCTGAGTTTAACTAAAAAACCTGTAACGGTATTTTCACGCATTTTCCGTTCGTTTTGCTGTTAGCTCTAATGACATGTTAAATCTAACCTTTGCTAATATAAAATTTCGTTTCAGTTCATCATTCACATTCCATTTTGGATCTACTCCATACACTTGCAGTTGTTGCCAGATCAAAATCCAACAAAAATGCCGTCGCCCTTTGCTGCAATGCCGTCCATAAATTTGGATAACGTTCAAACGATGTTGACGAACTCCAACCAAAAGCTCTCACCTAGTGCAGAAAAGTGTAAGGATTTCATGCAGTCCTACATGCGCACGAAGAAAGCTCAGAATTCCGTAGAAACGCCGCCAACTCTGCAAATGCTGATGTCCTTCCTAGAAATCAACGACAACAAATTGCCAAACAACAAAATCACAACCCCGAACGAGTCACTTGCGGCTGAACCAACAACGACAGCAACAGAAAATTCAATCAGCGATCCGATTCTACTCAATCAGATAAAATTTTACATCGATTGTAAAATGCAACAATTGGAGACTGTGATACGAACTGAACTGCAGGAAATGGAGCAGCGACAATCGTCGAAACTGAATCAAATCTTGGACTTGATCCAAGATCAAAAGAAAAGCTAATAGAATTACGAATAATTTTATTTAATTCGAAAGTGAATAAATTCTTAAATTAGAACAAATACCAAAAATTATTGTGTTAAATTAATCCTCAATATACTCGAATGGTTCCGGGGCTTCCGGTTCTTTGACGTCTTCGTTTTTGGGCCCGTAGGCAGCAACCGGTTCGACTAATTCTTGATCTAATTTGCCTACATGTTGCATAACAACAATACCACCGATTGTGACGTCTTTCAGTGGCTGGAAACTCTGCCCCTCAGCAACACTCATTACTTTCAACTGTTGCCGCATAACACGGGCGGGATTCTGTAGAATTTCAAAGTTCGGTTCGGGCTCCTTTCGGGCTGGTGGTTCTTTCTTCGTCTCCGAGTCTTTCGTCTCATCATCTTTCTTCTTATCCTTTTCTTTTTCATCCTTTTTCTTCTCTTCCTTTGCAGGTTTCTCCTCCTTGGCCGATTTCTCCTCTTCCTTGTCTTTCTTGCTGGTGGTTGCCTTCTCCTTGTCCTTATCCTTATCGTCACCCTTAATATCTTTCAAGACTTCCTTGACTTCTTCGTCCACTTCCATTTTATCGTCGTCCTTTTTGTCGGCAGTCTCGCGTCTCTTCTGTCTAGCAGCAATTGATAAAACCGCTGTAGCGACCTTCTCGCGTTCCTCTGACTTCTTCTCCTCCAGTGGTGCTGGATAGGCGTACAGCGATGGCTTAGCCGATGACTTCAATTCCATTTTGGGCATCTTGAGATCAGAATTCAATCCAATAATGCATGTTGGCGTGAAAGCTAATGACAAGCAATGGGCAAGAGGGAACCAGTACCAATACTGTGTGAAGACTAGCATTCCGACAACTGCCTGTAGATTTGTATGTCCGGTACGTGACTGCAAGCTAAGGGTCACATTTCGTCCACCAGCATCGATGATTCCCTGGGCGAGAATAGCACCGTATTTTGCCATTACGTCTTCGTGTTTGTTGGTGATAACCTCGGAATACAATTGCCGGAAGAATGTGGTCTTCGGGCATGTCTGATCGGTATGCTGGATGAGGATCATCGCCGAAGCGATCAAGGCGCCCTGTCGGACAAAGTTAACTGGATCAAATTTCACCATTGGCTCAAGCAGAGCAATGGCTTCACGAAGTCCTGTACCAGCACAGGCGATACCCAAAGCCATCGCGGCTCCGTACCTCACGTGCGGATTATACGATTCAGCCAAAAGCGAGACAACCGACGGGCATTGTTCCGGAGTGCGGAACAGAATGAACCCAATTGCAGTGACCGCAGCACGTCGAACGTCGTCGTTAACATCGGATACGGCGACGTGAAGCAGAGTCCTGATAGCTTTATTACTGCCTGTTCCGCAATACGCCATGGCCAAGGTGTACATTCCAGAACGACGCAGGACTGGATCTTTGTCTGTTGATAGACTGGTGACCAGAGGATCAGCTTCTTCCAACCTTGCGTACATCGTCAGGGAAATGCCAACAGCCAGGCCCCTTAAAATTTTCTCGTGTTGAGTCTCCTGCGCATACGAAACCATATCTTCGATTGCTTGGGCGTTCTTCGATCCCAGCATCACCATTCCCATTGCAATACCAGCTGCTTCTCCGGTGATAGCGTCATCCTGGTACAAATTAAACTTCAACTGCTCGTAGAGGTCCTGGCGATGAGTACCCATCGCGGCCAATCCCAGTCCGAGACATCCTCCATGACGAACGTTTTCGTTCTGTGCATCCTTCAGCTGTTGCAGCAAGTAGTCAATTATATTCGCCCCGTGGTTGGCGTGTATCAGACCTAAAGCGTACAAGCCACCGCCTTCAGAATACCCAGAACTGGGCCCAGCCTCCTTTGGCAAGTAACTCTGCATTAGTGCCAAGGAATCTCCCTCGTGGCCACGATGAATTACTCCAAGAGAAGCAGTGGCTGTTAATTTAGCCCAATTGGTGGCCCTTGCAAGCCAATCGAGATTATCGCGTAAAAATTGATCGCTGGTGGTTCCAGTGTGCATGAACGCATTTGCAATAACAGTCGCTGTATGACAAATTGAAACGCGTACCGCTTCCTTGGTGGCGCGCAGAATTTGCAAATCAGCATGATTGCTGCGAATCAAAAACTGAAGCTGCAGATCAATGGAAATCTCTCCCGACAGAATCGAAATCAACTTCTCGATGTTCTTCTGATGGACTTTCTCGGAATCATTAAGAGATTCAATGGTCCTCTCGATCTTCACATCCGAATCCTCCTCAACTGCTGCTGTTGGTGCTGCTCCAGCAGCCGCTGCTGCTGCTTCTTCCGCCGCCTTTGCCTTCTCTTCATCTGTTTTCCCCTCATTCGTTCCCTGCGGCTTGAAAGTGCTGGGCAGGGCTGCTGGAATCGGAGCAGTCGCCTTCAGGGCCTGCAAAACTTGCCCCAAAAACTGCTGCGTCGCCGATTCGTACAAATCGAATGCAATCTGGTACGCCATCAAATTGTTGTGTTCCACTGAGGAACGTGTCAATTTGTCCAGGACTTCAGCAACAGCCAACGGATCCTCCAAAAAGATCAAACACTGACACATGTTGACGTAATCTGGGACACTGAGGCTGCGATACAACCCGACGAGGCAGCGAAGGACTTCATTGCGAAAACCGCGATTCTGGATCAGCGACATGGTCACGTTGAATGCATAAGCTAGCATTCCATTTACGTCGTCCGACTTCATAATTGACGACTCGAAAATGTCCATTCGACGCGTCTCCAAAGCAATGCCCAAGGCCTGTCGAAATTGCCCGTCATCCAAACACCGCTGAATCATTCGATTTACAATAGCTTCCAAACGTGCATCAACTGTCTTCGCCTCCTTGGGATTCTCGATGAAAGCAACTCGCTGGGCGATGTAGAAGTCAATGCATTTGGCTATTATCGTCTCCGTGTACTCGTTGCGGGCGTTTACGTCGAACAAATCCCCAGCCCCTAGCGAATAGGTTAAGGCGTCTTCAAAGGAGCCCAAATGGTAAAAAACTTTTGAGGCTACCAAGCCAGCCAACTTGTGTTCGTCAAAACTTCGGTCCTCATGCAACATTTCGATTTTCTCGATGGACTCGGATATTTCGGGCCAGAATTCGTCTACGATGTTGTCCAATTTCTTGAGGGCAAAGACCTTTAACTCAGGCATTGGCTCGTCTAGAAGGGAAATAATCCCCGCTGCTGAAGTGATGCTCATTTTTGCTTTATCTAGAACTGAAAAGCACGATTTTCGTATCAAACTGAAAAAGTACAGCAAATAATTTACCTGATGTGCAAAGATAACTAATAAAATTCTGCTTTTTATCACTAAGTTCACAGTTTGGAAAATTTTTCGTTTCTCAATAAAATCGCAGTACAATTTTTGCCGACAAAGAACTCAAGTATTACCAGATTTAAATTTCGTTCAAAATTGCTGAGTAAATTGTGTTGCAACCGCACCATATAAAAGTAATAAATTCTGAGGTTATGTAGGAGTAGGATTACCAGTAAAGTAGAGTATCCAATCAATTTGAAATAAACTGTTACAAAAAAATTTCAAATTAAGGCAGATGAATATTTTTTGCACATGAAAAAGTTCAAATCTGACATTTGACTCTTCACATAGTTAAAAGCCTTTTCAAAGCATCATGGACAAAAATAATGTACAAATTTTAATATTTAGAAATTTGTATTTGTATATTATTGATTACTGAGAAGGTGTGCGTTTTGAAGATGAAGGTGTCATATAAAAGATGAAATAATTCAACTGTTGAAGATGGAAAAATTATAGTTGCAGATGACGACATTTTTTTGCAGATAATAGTTCTCTCTCAACAAAGGTCTTTTTACATAAGTGCTTCTAAACATGGCCCTCGGCCTTTAAACTGTTCTGTGTGATGCCGTTGAAAAAACTTTTGAACTCTGTAAAGCAATTAAATAAGAGGAATTTGTTAGAATAGTTGTCATCAACAGTTACAAAACTCGTCCATTTACATACAAATATTTTTCGAATTTTACGACATTACCGACCGCAACAATAATGCGATAACAAAAGCAAGGATGCTGCCGTATCAAATACTTGATTAAATTTAATTTTTGATTTTGTATGGCCTGTGTTACACACGGCAATTTTAAGCGGCGACTTTTCTTAAGTATAGGCGCGAGAAGTGAGGGAAGCGGTGGCTAATGTCGCCAGTTCCGAAAGTAGAAACAAGGCGGCAAAATACGCACACAAGCGCAAGATCACACATGAAACACTCACTGTGTAATATAAATATTGGGTGCATTCATCCAGACCCAGCGCTGAGCAAGACCGCTCAGTTTCGCTATTTTAGCTGTTTTATAATGATTCGATTTGGATAATTAAAAAAACGTATGGAAAATTTTTGTAGATTTTAGTTTATGTTAATAATCCGTATGTTGTGGCAATACCGTTTAAGATCGCAAAAACTGATGCAATTACTAGCTAGAATAGTAAACTTCTGTTTTTCGCCGCTAGATTTTTTCAGTTTTCGAATAATAGCTTTAATGCGATGACACACCTATGAAAGCAAAGGCGCAAGCTGAAACACGCATCGAGGGATTTTTTTGATTTCCCACTAACTCAGAAAGTAAATCAGATGATGATGCCAATAACACTTGGTTTACGAATTTATATGAGAATTAATCCGGATCTATAATCGGATCATTAAAAAAACAGTGTTTGGCTGAGTCTAAAGGCCCATTTATACGACTATCTCCTGGCAGGCAAGTATCTCGTCGGAACATGCGATTTGTCTCATAGTATTTGTCGGGGTTATGTGTGCGTAACAAATCACTATAGTGCAAACAATCAGCTCGGCAACTGTGTGAGTTTGACACTTTCTGTTAAATAAAAAAAAAATATTCGACTCAGAAGTGCTCGGAAAATGCTTTTTAACCAAAATTAAGCGGTGAAGTTTCCCATTAATACAATATTTTATTAAACTTCGTATAAGAATGCAAAAAGGCGCTGTTTTTTTCAAATGGCACAAAATTGTTTTGACTTATACAAAATTGTTCAACCTTTCATACGCAATTACAAATACTCTAATAATTTCTGTATTTTTACCCTCACTGAGCACAAAAAAATCTCCACTGGGAAAACAAATTTCATTACAAAAATTGAAACATATATTGAACGAAATTTTTTCCAAAATTTTTCCATTTTTTGTCTTTTTGGACAAACTAATAAAAACTAACGAAAAATATCAAAAGTGAACTTAAAAAAAGCCGTAGTAGTCGAACCTAGAACCTTTTCCTTTTTGAAAGTTGGTTAAAAACGATTGTTTGTCTTAAGGGCTCTCCCCATTACCAGGATATTTTAGTTGCGATAAAATGTAGGGACACACTTATATAACAAAGGCTTGGTAAGAAAGAGAGAGAACAAAAAAAAAAACGTACGTCGCCAGATGCCGCTTTTGTAGTTTATTTTATAGGAAGCGTTCGTCGCCAGGTGTCGCTTTGGTAGATGTAGTTGAACTGACGTACGCTTCCTATAAAATAAACTACAAAAGTAGTCAAAATCCACGGCATACAGACAACCAAGGTATGCTGTAACTCAAATCTGACATTTCTTTGCAACGTCACTTGTGCCGATTAGTTCGTCAAGTGCAGAAGGAACTGATTATTTAATAAATGATTATTTAAATTTTTGTGCAATCTAAATAAGATATTTGTAAATTAGTGGACTGATTGCATTAAATAGTGATCAATAAACATAAAAATTAATTAAAAAAAGTCGGCACAAGTGACGTCACACCTGACTATCAAAAGTTTACAGCATACCTTGGTTGTCTGTATGCCGTGGTCAAAATCTGTCTGATTTTGACATATGCAGTTTCAAAACTTACAATACAATGAATAAAGGCTTAACTATAATCGACATAAGAACGCATATGTAGCTGCATATGTCATTTCCAGAATAAGAAAGTCAATGTTATTACCCACAATAGACATGTGTCAAGAGTGTTGCCACTTTCAAACCTTCGTTAAACATTCGTTAAGCATGAATGATTCGATACAAATGGAACTGGCATATGAAAATAGTGAACATAACCTAAAATTTTTCCAAAAAGGGACTCAAGCAGGACAACAGATAGTCAAAGACATTTGTGGTCATTCTCGTGTGAATAAAAAATTGATCCGGATCAAGCCTTTTCACTTTTAAGAAGGTGACTACGTAGTATCCGTGCGTTTTCCTGTCGCGATTGATTTCTCGTACATAACATGAACGCTTCTTTCTGCCGTATTCATCCAGTTCATCTTTCAGGTCACTTAATTCTTTTAAGCACTTCACAATTTCAAATATTTCTTTAATTTTTTTCAATTCACTCATTTTTTCCTTCAACTTTGTCAATTACTATCGAGAAAAATTTAACTTTACTTATGTCAGTCTATGCCTATTATGGTTAGCTTTTATGTTGACAGCTATGCATGTCAACATTCGTTGGGAATTTGACATTTGCATATGCGTTCTTATGTCGATTATAGTTAAGCCTTAACAACGAACAGTCTCTCTCGAGTTGCCGTTGGAGGTGGTCGAGATTGGTTCCGGTCGGAGGAATCGCCATCTTGGAGTGTCTTTAGAGTGCAGAGTTGTGTGTTCCAGGGGGGCTCGGGTGTCGGTCGTGATTCCGACTGTACAAGCCAGTTCAGACATGTCGCCATTTTCATGGCGCACATGTGGTATCGTAAAAAACCTACTCGCTGCACCATTCATGTGTAGTGAGAGATGATTATCTTAGACACATGGTCATATAGCTTTGCTCGACCAACCTAAATCAAATTCAAAAAAAAAAAGCAAGGTGTCTGTCTCGTAGAGACGGCCAGAAGACGTGGATCCGCCTACAACGATCGCCAATAGATCTCTAAGTAAGAAATTTTAGTGAAAAGGAAACTAAAGAAACAATTTGATTGACCGTAATGTTACGGGATTTGACTTTCCGTTTGGTGAATTTTGGCATCTTGTACCTAAAAATCAAATTTCACTTGCAACACAACGAACAATGTTTAATAGGGCATTTTCATAAATGTACTCGGAACTTACGCAAATTGCACAAAACATTTTCTTCGTAAACTAAACGAATAACATAAACTGGGTTATTTATTAAGAAAAATCTTTTGTGTTATTTTTTAATCAAAAATCTTTTTTTTGCAGAACTTGAATTTATGAAAACGCCCATAGATAAAAAACAAATAAAAATAAAATAAAATTACACGATAAAAGCAACGAAGCAATTTCAATTTAGAGCAACTAAAAACAGTGTTCAAAACCATGGCCGAATTATACAAGGTCTGTTTGACAGCTCAGTTGCTTCTGGCTCTGACGTCATCGGCAAGAAATTCTTATACGATTCAATGGGAATTTTCCCTTTTTATATGAAATATTATTGGAATTAGCGCACACACAATCAACATTAGAAAGAATGCACCGATATTTCTTGCCGATGACGTAGCAAAACGGTGGCTTTTAAAAAGCAACCAGCAGTGTTTAATTCGGCCATGCGATCGATGCACATTTTTCCTTCTCCCCCCAAGTTAAGATCGAAATTGTTTCTCTTTAAGTTTTCCGCTCTTGCTCAAAGCGGTTTGTATGCTTTGCATAAAAATGAATGAAAGGTTCGAGCGATGGCTGCTGTTGGGTATGATGCACACACACATATAAGTATGCATTTCATTAGTAAGAGAGCGATATCTCGGTCCCAGCATTAAAGTTGTGTTCTCAAAGCAAATTAAAACCATAATTTTTTCTCGTTCTTTGGAGCGTTTTACTGAAATTCTGAATTTCGTTTTCTCGAGAGTAATTTTTATTTTCAATTTTTTTCAATTCCTCCAAAGCGAATTGAACCGAAATAATATGAATAGCCAGAATCAGAACAACCCATTTAGAGAAGAGAAACAATCAAGTTCTATATAAGATTCAATACACACAAAGAAAGCATAAAAAGAGTATACATGTGAAATCTGTACTGCAAGCAGCAGACACAGCATAACAGCGGAGTAAAAGTTTTGATTTTGCTTTTTAAAAACATAATTGAACATAGTTTAACATAACAAAATACCCTATACAATGCTTTAATGTAGCCCTCATCTTATAACACAGGTTTTGTTCAGATATCACCACAAACTATCGAGTTTCATCGATTGCAAATTTGTTATCATGGCAGCAAGCCGATTTTCTAATTTGTACCCCCATTACCAAAATCCAAGACGTATCCACGTCAAAAAAAAAAAAGAATAACAACGAAGGTATTTATATTTATTACATGTTTTGGTATACAGACTATAATAATAATAATAACCATATTTACAGGTAGGAAATTTGAGATATTAGAGGACATACAGATAAGTGATTCGGAGATGCAAATTGAATGTTTTGGACATGGAATTAAATTCCTATGATTTTATCCTATAAAACTTTCTATAGACTGGTCCCCGTATTCTGTCTTTCCCATTGACAATTACAGCTATCTGTCTCTTTCTATTTGTAACACATTTTTATCGCAACTAAAATATCCTGGCAATGGAGAGAGCCCATTAATTGTCAAAGAAAGTTTGATTTTTGTGATATTATGAAATAAAACCACTTTGTTTTTATTTAAATGTATGTTCTTTAACGTAATTGAATAAAAACCTCTATATGATAGTTTTTTCCGTTGCCACAGTGATTTCATTATACGGAGGTTTTACTATATTTCTTCTGTATCAGTAAACATGTTTTTATATTTATTAGCCTATTATAAGGCAATTTAAATTTAATGCGAACAGAAAGACTTGATTTACATTAGAAAAACGTACAAATAATTGTATCTTAACTATGTGAGCTGTAACTCATCTATCGATATATTTTTTTTTATATTATTGTCAAATCCAGAGTGTGTGCTACTCATCACTGTCCGATGACGATGTTTCATTGCCGCCTGCATCCTTCGCATCTGGTGGATCCCAGTAATGAAGCTGCTTTCGCCAGATTCGAATGAGGCCATCCCACGCACGTCGACTGTATTTTTCATATTTGTTGGGTGTTCGTGGGTGTTCCTTTTCACGGTCGTCCCTGAAATTTTTGTAATATTTGTTGTTTTTTCATAAAAAGCCATATTTTTGGAAAAATCTTACTTAGGTACCATTTGACAGTAACAATCGTAGGCAATTGTATTTTTACCATAATCGATCTGCTTTTGTCGTCTACTTAACACTATGGGGTCAGTTTCGCATTCTCTTGGCCTGTAGCTGTGTTCGCTGGACAATGTACTGCCACTGTTATTACGAGATCGTTTCTGTAGATTCTCTTCCTTTGGATTCATTTTAGATTTCTTAGTGGAACATTCGTCTGATGGATTTGGACTCTGGCTTCGAATGCCCAAATCAGGTGAATATCGTCGTTTGAATGGGGTTTTGATTTTATCCTCCCTTACGAGACGGTCAAATTTTTCCTCATTTATACTATCTGAAATCAAATCGCATTCAAAGTTGGTGGCAAATACAACAAATAACGTGTGTTTGTCTGTTTGTTCACAGACTCGCCCATTTAAGAGTTTTTCATATTTTGGAACATTTTAAGACGATCTGCATGAAAATTTCTTAACTTGCTTAACTCAGGAATAGCACGATGGAAATTCATAAAAAATCACAGTGAAGCTATTAATATAGTAGGTTCCTATGTTTGAACAAGTGATTTCGTTTGCACGTTGCAATGAGGGAACCCCATTTTTTCGATTCTCTTGGAACCATTGCAACGCATCCTCCCCTATACAGATATGCCATTTTAAGAGTTTGCCGATAATTGTGCATTTTTTTTGCCAAATTTGTCCAATTAGACAAAAATGTTTAATAATACTTATCGAGTTCGGAGATCAGGTATAAAAGTTAGTACGGTGAAACTTGTATAAGCCGGAAATCTACCAAGGTCCTGTGATTTTCAAGATATTTGTCATACAAAATGAACTTGGATAAGCTGGAACCTGAATAATGTGAACCCGGACATCATTTATTTTATGTAAGTAAATATTTTTTCCAATCATTTTTTGTGTAGTCTATATGAGAATCATATTAGACTTAGTATACTGTTTCTAACGCATAAATCCAATCGCCTGACCAAAAAATGAATGAATTACAGAGAAAATGAATTACAGAACTGTGTAGGATGTCAAAAGAAGTTAATTTCCGCTTGTCCGCCCATTTGAGAACACGATAACTTTCGAAAATATATAATGCTCGAAAAGAGCATTGCTAAGTTCTTAAATGGGTAAATTTGGATTAATTTATCGCGACTCCACTAAAGAAAAATATCAGTTGTGGTCAACACAAAACTTTCTTCTACAAAATCTACGACCCTGTGCAATTTACGCTAGAGCCCTGTCGCGTTGTCAACCTAAGACGCCTCCCAATAAATTCTTGGTTCATCCAAACATATCAAAAACGTACAAAATTTGAGATAACTTGAGAACTGTAAAAGATATCAATTTACGGTAAATGGCAAAAATGTAGAAAATGTTAGCATCTTTAATTATTATTTTAACTGATTTGTCGAAAAACCGTTAGTTTGCAAATTATTCGCAAAAATATGATTTTTTACATATTAATGAAAATATCTCAATAACGGTAAAAGATAACGGATAACTGTAAAAGACAAAATTGTGCAGAATGCCATTCTCATTAATTCACTTCATACATTCAGTCAGCAAAAACCCGTTAGTTTTCCAGATAATCGCAAAAAACTGTTTTTTTTTTGGAAATAACGGTTTATCTCGATAACAGGTTGAGATATCGAGTTATAGCCAAAGACAAAAGTGTGGGAAATTTTATTTTCTCCAAGTTTTGTCATACTTAAGGCCACTAAAAAACGCGTAGTTTGGGAGTAAATCGAGAAAAACGAAATTGCGATTTTTGAAAAACCGCCATTTTGGATACTTCCGGTTAACGGATTTCCACCAAAAGTTGATAGGATCGTCCCATTTCAGGACCCAACATGCCTATAAAATTTCATGGCGCTAGCTCTATTAGTTTTTGAGAAATCTTGTACACAGACTGACAGACAGACTGACAGACAGAAAGACATTTTTTTAATATGACTCCAATCGACTCAGGAGTGATCGGGAAATGTTTTTTAGGCAAAATTAAGAGGTCGAAATTTTTCATGAATACAATACTTTATTATACTCCGTAAAAGAAAGTAAAAAAATGTTTTTCGGATTTTATGAAAAACACTGGTTTGTATCGAAAAGTTTCTAACACAGAGTAGATATTAAGCCCAAATCAGACTGACGATTACCATTGAGCTTCCTTGACCAATGAGATCAAAGCTTTCATTTCCTTATCGTTGAAAGGTTTGATCTCATTGGTCGAGAAGCTTCAATCGTAACCGTAATCGCAATCGTTAATCTGAATTGTGACTTATACAGAGGTTAAGAAAATTTTTCCATGCAATTTTTCCTCCAAAACATTGCGTACTAAAGATGAAGATTTTGCATTGGGCTTATGGCGAACGAATTCGCACTCACTAGCGACGGACTTGAATGATGAACACAAGAGAATCGGAAATTGTTGCCAATTCAATTGCATTCTTTAAAAATTCATAAAATTTTTAAGATTTTCCCAACATAATTTAAATTATTGGTAACATATTATGGCTAAGCTCCATAAAAAAGTATTTTTTCAAAAAATTACAGCATTTCTTTATAATTGCTTTACCGTTAGTGCTACCAGTTTTGATTTGATATTTAACAGAAGGCAATTCCTAAACATAACTGGGAACAGGGTTTTCCATGGAACTTTCTGAAACTTTTCTCTCCCATGGAGAATTTTACAGGATTTTTTTCCCTCATATTTTCTTTTTCACAATATATGAAAATGAAAGGAAATTTTGAGTTTTTCAGGGAGAAAAAAGTTTCAGAAAATTTCATGGAAACCGTTTTTCTGTTTTTTTTCCTGAATTTATTTTTTAGATGTCAAATTTAATTATCTATATTTCTCCGAAGACTCAAAACTGATAAATTTGCATTTCGTGAACATCGAAATTGTGTAAACGGAATCTTAATTCTTACCGATAAAGTCAATGGAAATGTCCCTTTCTGAAGATCTTTCTCTTTTGACGTCTTCAGACTTTATTTCGCCTTTGATATCAAGGAAGTGATTTTCATATTGCTCTTCTAGAGTATTTGATACGAGACCCTGATCAATTTCTCCTTCAGTTTTGATTTGGACATTGCATTTTTTCACCTAAAAAAATTTAATGGTCACCAATTAAAATTTCATAATTAGAAAAATTCTCACCGTTTCTGATTTGGCTGCCTCCCGTTCGTCAGATTCGATTTGTTCTGACCAGGTTAACTCGCGTGTTGATTTCCCACCGTAAGATGTTTGCATTTCCTCGTACATAGTCTAATTAAAGAAAGAAAAAAACTAACGCTTCATTTTTCTAGTTTTGTTAGGCTCAAATATTGGGGGACAAATTTTTGACATTTCAGTTTGACAAACAGGTATCAGTGGATTTAATTTCTAAGGTTAGAAACGAAAGACGTATTTTTTAAGGAATTGATAATTTTACACTTGTTTTCAAGTACCGACAATCAGTTAAAAAAATCTGTGTATGACAAAACAGGACTTTCGATAATTTTTGCTTTAATCGCAATCAAGTATTATGTGCAGGAATGTGTAGGAAATGATTCTAATGTAATAGAATCCATCCTAAGCTTCAACTTTATTTAGCTAAGAATTTCTACATTTTTAATTCGTTCTTCATACCGATGTTTAAGGGTTATCCTTATCAAAACAATGATACGAAATCAGTCGAGTTGTAAGAACACTGCAAATCTCCGAATTTTACACTTAATGTTGAATAAAGAAAGTGTATTATATTGGAAATACCTCGCGCCTTTTCTCTGAATTCCGCTCAAAGATGTTTTGAGCTGCCAGATGTTAGAATCACAAATAACCCATAAAAACCCAAAGTTATTGACATTGAAAATATGGACTGCGTTCTATTTGCAAATCGCGGACACAAAAACTAGAGAGCCTGTAATCTTACAATGGGCAAATCGGATGATAATAATACTCACGGGTCAGGGCCACATCAATAAGTTTTCCATCAATCGCAACTGCATCAGTTTCCCATCATTTTTTAAATCTAGTTAGCGTTCAAATCTATCAGTTGCGACTGACAGTTTTTTGTGAGGAGTTTCTATTCATTTCAAAAACAGTTCAAAAAGTGCGGGTGGATAATAAGGACAGAGCGTGTTTATGCATTATTAGGTCTGTTCGATATGGGTCTTGGACTTACTCAGAGTAAAATTTTTTACTCTTTTCTGTTCGATATGAGTTCTGAACTTACTTCGAACACATATCGAACAGAAAAGTGTAAGTCCAAAACTCATCTTTTCAGTCCTGGCCTTACTCTGCTTTTAGCTGGAGTAATCTTTTGACAGCTGATAATTGCGAGCATACCAAGTTGAGCGTAAGTTTACAAATGTTGTACACAAACGTAAAACTTATCCTCAACCTTGACAGTTCAAACGTGACTTACTCTGAACTTACTCCAAGTTGTTCGATAAAAACAAATTCAGAGTAAGAAAATCCGCCATTTTGTGGAGTAAAGTGAAAATATTCGGAGTAAGTCCAGGACTTATATCGAACAGACCTATTATTGCATTAAGTTCAAAAAAAATTTGGTTCTGTTCTGATGTGTACGACTGACGCAAACGTTCACACCAATCAGTTGGGTACCACTTTGTTAGAAAAACTGATCTGCCAACGAATTTTTTCCTGGTTGACCATTCAAAGGGGTAAAAACTCGAGTTTGCGACGTTCGCGACGATTTGCGAGGCGAACTGATTACGGCTCAGTGTTTAATAAGCTTTTGGTTGATTGATCATAACAAAATCAATCATGATTGATTCAATCATGATTAATCACAGTAATCATAATCATGATTAAAAATATTAATCATTAGTTTTTCGATCATTAGTCATTTAATCATTAGTTTTAATAATTTTCACAACTGATTAAATTTTATTGAAGCGGAAGACATTTATTTTTTTAAAGAATATTTCTTGAATCCTAATGTTTATAATCACTCTTCACTATTGAATAATTTTTTGCGCATAGTATGACATTTACATTTACGAAAATTTAAAAAATTGATCAAAACTAATGTTTGTCGAACCAATTGTATGAAATGTCTCTACGTGTATGGCCTTCGCCAAGACAAGTTGTATAACATGATTTTAGAACAAGTAACATGATTTTAGAACAACTTAAGGGAATTATTCGGTCATTATCACAGATTTGGGCGAAAAATCTTTTAATCAATTAATTTAAGTACACTTTTCCTGAATCAAGTGCTTAAAAAGTTTTAAATATAATAAATTATTTTAAAAAACTGAAAATAAAGTTTATTTATTCAACAAAATTTTCGAAATAAGACGTCTAATTTTGATAATGGTGTTCCGATTTCCACACTAGTTTTATATATACTGCGCCTAGGCGGAAATCCACCACTGTCAATAAAGCAGGGTTTAGACGAAGCGAGTAACTCGCTGCAAGTAGACGTAAATACACGCGATTTGAGCTAGTGTGCGACGCTCGCATATGTGTGAGAATACTCGCTGCTCTCTCAAAAATAATAGAAAGCCATTCTATTTTTCTAGCAAGTAAAAACCAATACATCAACATGGAACCGTGTACAAATGAGGTGGTTTTTTTTTTTTTTGTGTGTGTTTTAATTCATTTCGTTTGCGGTTTCCGCCGGAGAAAGGTGTCATTTTTTGTAGAATATATGCAGTTAGAATTTTCTTTATTTTCCTGTTTTCAGCTGAACGCGTTTTTAATTGTCTTCAAAATCGCGTTGTATATTTTTTTGTCTATATTAACGAAACACCTAATACACTTCTTCACAGTAAACCAAACAAAGATATCTTTGCTCAGAAAATTTTAGGTTATGTTTTGTTCAGTTGTCACTCTACTTGCAACGAGTTACTCGCATCGTGTAAACGAAGCAAACTACTTGCCTCTTTTTACTCGCAGCGAGTTACTCGCTGTGTATAAACCCTGCTTAACCTTCTTCCGTCCCTCGGGTCTAATTTGACCCAAACAGAAATTAGTTTGCTTGTAACTTTAAAAATATTTATATTACGAACCTGAGATTTTTTGACTTTGCCTTATTTATTGTAAACTAGCAGTATGCAAAAATTTGGCAACTTCCGATTAACCGTTACAGTGCTACAAAAATAGTCACACTAAAGACCTTCGGGTCTAAAATGACCCAAGGCAGTTAATCGTATAAAAAATGTTTAATTTACTCATATTATATTATATTCGTTATTGTTTGTAAACTATATCTAGAATACGGATCTAAAATCTTTGACCGAACGGGGTGAGTTCTCGGGTAAAAGAAACCGATTTTGTTGGATGTCAATTGGGAAAAACTCAACTGCCATATTTCTCAATTTTTGTATGAAGTTTTTTGACCGCTATTTTCGGGGAGAGTTCATTAGAACAATATATAAGTCTTTTGGGTTATACATAGTTGCTGTATGTTGTAAAAATTTCGAAAAACATAAAAAAAACTCGTTTTTTGATTTTTGTATACACTAAACCTTTATGGGTCAAAATAGACCCGAGGAACTTTAGTGTGATTTTTTTTGAGGGACGGATGAAGGTTAAGATACAAAGGATTTTTTCGTCCAACTACTTTTAGATAGCCATTGTCTAGATTACAGACTCTCTACTTCTTATGAGACTCTTTTCTTTACAGGCCCTCTACACTTAAATTACTCTTCTCCGAAATTTCCGCATTTGGCAAGACTATTTTGTTGTCCTCTCGCTCCAATTAACCGTTCACTTTGGTCCTGTCGTTTTGTAGTTGTTGTTATCGAGGGCTCGGCCGGGTTGATAACAAACTTGCTAAAAATTGTGAAATCAAGAAGAATGTTAATGTAAATATAATTAACTTTTTGACTTTGCGGCAAGTGGAATTTACGTCACTGCCGGTCGAGCCGGACGTTTATAAGATATGAATGGGATTTAAATGTTCTCTCAGTCGATCAAAGTGATTCAAGAAGTTGTGGTCTCGGGATTCAGTGGGTGAGAAGAGTTGTAAATTCGCACTGCAGCTCAGCTGAGCGAAACTTTGCTGACCGCGGACAAGTTTCATGTGTATTTCACGTAATAGTAGTAATAAATTTTATTGGCGGAAAGATCTACGATCTCAGTTTGGTTCAGTTCTTTGTACTCGCTGGCAGAATAGTCGCCGTTTCTCGTGGCTGAACGTTTATCGAAAGATCTTGGCAATAAAACAAATCGATTCGGTTGCGAAATTCGCTACTCGTGTGTTTTCTGTACTTGACTCAAACCGTCATTCATCTCCCGGTCACAGTGGCAGCAGTGTGTGAGCTATAGTGAATTTTATATAGCGTTCAATCAATTGCAGTGAAAAGTGCTTTATTTACGTCAATTACTAGGAAAATATTTATTGTGACTAATTTAGTTGTCTAAAATTATGAATCGGACTAAAGAGAATATCGAACGGCCGCCAAATCCTGTCCTCAAGGCGAACTTCCTGTCACAGTGGACTTTTTGGTAAGAAATTGAATAAGTGGGAAATACCACTTATTTTCATTAATTTTTAAATATGCCTGGCGAGAATTTTAACTTTCAAGCATTATCACACACTCATGTAAAAGCGTAGTATTTATAAAATCTCTCCCAACATCAGTTTAAAGGCAAACCGCAGGAAAATCGATAAAAAACTGTTTGTCTCGGTTAATGGGGCCGCCCCAAAACATCAAATCATTTCCTATTATTTCCATAGTGCTTCGAACATTAGATGTCTGGTGTGGGGAGCAAGAGGGGAGGCAATACGGGCTACTCCTTTCATCAGGTGTAAAAATAGAATATCCTACAACTCGCACGCAATGTGGACGCTCGAATTCGATTTGCAAAAATTGATTGTTTCTGAAAATACCGCAAAAGTCAAGGATTTACAAATAAATCTTTATCTGAACAAGAAGAAAGTGAAACTTTTTGTTGTGAGTTGCGATATTTCTCGTTCCCCCCCAGGGTAATTCCCGTAGATTGAGTAATTTTCTTATCTTATTTTTACTTACATGCTAGTGTAGTACAGACCCAACTATACTCGTATTTAATAAAAATATTTTGCTAAAAAGTTGACACAGGCAATGACTATCAATAAGATTCGATGTAAAAGCCTTTAAGCTGTACGCACTCAATTTCTCAGAAACGATCATAATTCATAATTAAAAATTTTCTTTCAATCTTTGCTTTTTGTTTTTCGTCAATTGACCCAATTTTTTTTTTTGCTTCAATGCTTGATTGCATATTGGATAGATGTTTCGCGCGAAAAACTCGCATTATATAAGAAGATTAATCGTACTTAGGTAGATAAGCAATGGAAATAATTTTTTTTGTTTGTGAAAATATTTTTCTCTATAAATAATATTAAGTTATTAATTGGCTAGGAATTATGTGGTGAAATATTAGGCAAATCAATAAATAAATTTCGAAATCACGGGGTGAGCGCATATAAGAGGATACTAGCAATCAATACTAGTTTAAAAGCCTGTCCTACAAGAGGTAAGAAAAATCTTGTTTTACAAAAGAAGGTAAGGTAAAAGCATACAGTTGGCAACGAAAGTCTTCGTACACCATCATTTTTTCATAATTTTCTGAAATTATTAAATCAATTTAAATTATATACACATATTATGATGTAATAAAAAAGCAAATGATTTTTAATAAAAAATAACAAAACAAAATACTGCTCATTTTTTTAAAAACCTAATTAAATTAAAATTCTTCACAAAAAAAGCAACAAAAGTGATCGTACAGTTCAATATTTTTAATCATATTTTGTTATTAATTTTTATTTTAATATTTTGTTGGACCTCCTTTGGAGTTAATAGTTGTCCTCATACGCCTTGGCATAGATTCCACCAAATTTTTTGTAGTTTCCTTTCTTATTTTTCCCCATTCCTGAAGAATTGCAGTTTTTAAGGATTCTTTGCCCGTTATTTTGTGTTTCCTTACATTCGTTTTTAGATGGGCCCATAAATGCTCTATAGGATTTAGGTCTGGTGATTGAGGAGGTGAATTGAGCTGTTTTGGTGTATTGTATAAGAGCCACTCCCTTACAACATGTGCCGTATGTTTGGGATCGTTGTCTTGTTGGAATATCCAACGATCTCCCAGCTCTAATTTTTCTGCGGACGACGATAAATTGGCTTTGAGAATATTTAAATATTGCCAACGATCCATATTCCCTTCAATAAATGCAACGTTACCAACTCCTCCTGCGGCCATACAACCCCAAACTATCACGGATCCTCCACCGTGTTTAACGGTGGGTGTTATACATTCTGGATTCATAGCTTCTCCCTTTTTTCGCCAAACTCTAGCCTTTCCATCTGAACCAAAAATATTAATTTTAGTTTCATCTGTGAAAATAACACGTTCCCAGAAGTCTAAACCTTTATTTTCGTGTTCTTTTGCGAATGTTAAGCGTTTGTCCCTATTTTTACTATTTATTAGTGGTCTTTTTCGTGGGATTCGGGCTCGATATCCATCTGCCCATAATACTCTGCGGACATTTTGTGGATGAACTGTCTTTTTTAAATCGAATGCAAGGTTTTTCGAGAGTTTTGGGGCACTTTGCTTCGGATCTTTCTTGGTTTGAGCTATGATGTGTCGTTTGTCTCGAGAATTTAAAACAGATGGACGTCCTGCACGTTTCTTATTTTCAACTGAACCAGTCGATTTATATTTTTTGATGATAGAAGCAATTGTTGATCGACTCCGTTTAGCCAATTTAGCAATTTCACCCAGAGATTTTCCTTCTTTTCTCCAATCTACAATATTGTTCCTCATTTCTACAGAGCATTCCTTACGTTTGGACTCCATTTTATAATTATTTAAAAACAACTATTAGCAAAAAAAATTGAAATATTACTGGTAGCTGGTCAAACACAAACTCAGTGATGCTATATCGAGGGGAATTCCCCTTTTTGCGGGGAATTTGAGTATAAAAATTGTTAATAGGGGAAAAGGGGAAAACGCTTCAAAACGAGGGGAAAATCTTCGCCTTTCAAGTAAACCCGAAATACTTTTAAAAAATTACGGAAAAGTAGAAGTACAAATAATTAAAAACAATTACAATCCAATTCCAAGCTTAGGCAAAGGTAAAGAGTGAAGGAAATACCCTTATTTATGCATTTGCCACTTCATAATGATCTTATTGCAATTGTAAAGTACACACCAATCTTTTAAACGAAAGCACTTTAAAATGGCTTTGGAATCTACGTTTAACTGATTTTTCAGTGTACTTTTTAACAGTTTTGAAAAAAGCACTTTAAAAAGTACCTTTTATCATCTTATTCAAAGTAATTATTTTAAAAGATTTTGATGGAAAGTAGTTTCCATGAAAGTTCATTGACACATATTTTTTGTTCGTTTTTCGGATTTCTTAAATATATTTTCAATAGAAATATTTTCAATTGCCAATCAGCAGAAGTGCTTTGTTTAAATTATGTAAAAATCAATTAAATCGGTAATTTCTTGGTCATCTTTAAAATTTGGCTTCATGTAATACTAATTTCGACGAATATTCACCAGAAGAATGCATGGACCAGTGGCAAAGTGCCCGGAATACGAAAATCGAGTTTCAGTCGCGACTTAATTTCGTTTTCTTCCATTTTTTGATATTTTCATATTTTTTAAATTCGAAATATGGAAATAATTTTTACCGAATTTAAGGAGGACAGGATCATTTTAAGCTCAAAAGCAAAGGAACTACCTTGATTTATAAATTTGTGACTTGCTTTGATTATTATCCAATTGTGAATCCCGACTTCTTTTCAAATTTTTTTTTGACGTTTGGTTGGAGACCCGTCACGTTGTTATCGGGAATACAATTAACGAGTATTTTGTTAAAGCTTTACAAAATATAAAATTATTTCCTAATTTGTGTATTTTTCTCTTAAAAGACTAACATGAGTCCAAATGACAATAATTTTTGGTTTTAATACATGAATTCTTTATTTAAAATTCGTTTTTTTATAGGGGAAAAACGAGGGGAATTTCGTCATTGAAAAAGGGGAAAAAGGGGGATTTCGTCATTTGGAAAGGGGAATTTCACTAAAGGTACATAGCATCACTGCACAAACTGATCTATGCACCATCCTGCTTACAAAAAACATAACTTTTATCCCGTTAGGGACTAACAAATACTGTTATTTTTTCATTGTACGATCACTTTTGTTGCAGTTTTCAGGGAAAATGAGTCATTTAAGTATTTTTTTAGATCTTACTTTGCAATTTTTTTTGTTTTTTGTTTTTTGTTTTGTTTTCATGTTTGCATGTGTCATACAGTAAAATACTGTAATGCAATCGGATCGCGATCAGTGCGGTATACGTGAAACATGTAAACTTGGTGATGTACGAAGACTTTCGTTGCCAACTGTATATTACCGGCGTGCTAACGTTATTTTTCAGTTTCAAGCGCATGTGAAAAATTATTTAATGAGAAATTCTCATTTGTGGGTTTATCATAAGTTTCACGCGGTATTTTATTAAATAAATAAAAAAACAAGCGTAGAAAACTGTTTAATCCCACAAAATTAATTAAATTTGTAACTTGTGCCGGTATTACCGACGTATGAATTATTTTTGGTACATATTACCGGATTTTTGTTACTCTATGACCGGCCTATATCAGAAAAACAAGGCATAAACACCAATTGTTTACCGGTCTGAAAAAAGCTTGGTGGGAAACTTTTAAATTTTGGGCTAAAAGTGCTACACTAGATGGTTTATGTTGGAGCTAAACTTCAGGCCAATCGGCTCGGTAGTTTCTCCGCGAAAGGGTAACATAGAGGAAGAGCTAAGTTTCGAGATAACCTTACTCCCTCACCTCTCGGGCTACTTTTTAATGGGTCTATGTTGGGGCTGAACCCCCGACGAACATCTATGCCAAATTTCAGGCCAATCGGTTCAGTAGTTTCCCCGCGAAAGAGTAACATAGCGCAAAAACTAAGTTTCGAAATCACTTTACCCTCTCCCCTATGTTGAAACCAGAACTATGAGACACTCATGCCAAATTTCAAGTCAATCGGTTCAGCCGTTTTGGCGTAAAAGACGAACAGACAGACAGACACCAACTCATGTTTATATATTAGTATGATGATTCTGCTTGATATTTTTATTTTATGGTTTGAGTAATTCAAAGTCTTGTCACTATCTATATAAAAATAAAAAAAATCTAAATAAAATTTTTAAATAGTAAAAAGATAAAGTTTTTTTTAAGTTTGCCAAAAATAACTTAGATGCGGATGACAGTTTGGAAAATCAACGCCTCAAATACTTGATTTTTTCACATTAAAAAAATACGGAACATGTAAAGGGTGTTTTTTTTAGACGTGTGGTTTTCAATCTGGCACTACTTTTTTCGGAGTTGGTCTTTTTGACAGTTGTCACTTGATTTATGCTCAGTTTGGTTTGCCATTTCGTCAAACGACCATCAAGCGCGTCGCACGTTCGGTGAATGGGCCCAAAACGAGATGGCCACCGATCCCGATTTTCACAAGAAAATTTTGTTCAGCGATGAAGCTCACTTTTGGGTTGAATGGGTACGTCAATAAGCAAAATTGTCGCATTTGGAGGGATGGTAATCCACAAGCCATTCTTCAGACGCCGTTACATCCTCAAAAAGTCACTGTTAGGAGTGCTCTATGGGCAGAGGGAATCATTGGTCCATATTTCTTCAAAAATGAAGCCGGCCATAATGTTACAGTCAATGGGGAACGCTATAGAGCCATGATTAATGACTTTTTCGTGCCTGAATTGGAGGATGTTGATGTGGACGACCTTTGGTTCCAACAAGACGGCGCTACATGCCATACAGCCAACGAAACAATCAATTTATTGAAGGAACCTTTTGGTGAGCGCATTATCTCGCGTCGTGAGCCCGGGGCGTGGCCTCCAAGATCGTGCGATTTAACACCGCTGGACTATTTTTTGTGGGGTTATGTGAAGTCGCTTGTTTACGCAAATAAGCCCGAGACGATCGACGCCTTGGAAGAGAATATTCGGCGCGTTATTGCTGACATGCGGCCCCAATTGCTGCAAAAAGTGGTCGAAAATTGGGCCTCTCGGCTGGAATTTATTCGAGCTAGCCGCGGCGGCCACTTGCCCGAAATCATTTTTAAAACATAATGGCAAACCCTTGTCTTTATAATAAACCTAAACTCTTGGCCATAACATTAAATTATATGCGTTTTATTTCTTCTTAAAAATCACACGTCTAAAAAAAACACCCTTTACTTGAAATGCAAAAAGAGGCGAAACAAAATAGTATTATAAATCGCCAAAAAACACGTTCTGCTAAAATCAATTATCTGTAATTACACTCACTTTAACATATTTTTGTGGGTGTCAACCCGATCAGCAGATTATGTGTTTTTTTCGCAAATCCCTTTTTATTTGTATAAAAATTACTCACGTGGTACAATACTTTGACATTTTATGCCACATATCAGAAATAATACCGAATTGCCTTGAATTTTTTTCGTTATCTTTTCTTCTACTGTGGAAATTCTACTCGTGAATGTGATAATCAATTGAAATTGAAAGCGCAATTGAGTTATTTGCTGCTTATCGTATAATATTACGTCATATTGATTACATATTTACTAAAAACAAGTGGTCTGTTATAAAATACCAATGATCAAATAATTTGTTAATTAACAGTAATCAAGTTCATGGTAATACGATAAAAAAAATTGTCCCATTCAATTGAAATACACCGGAAGTTATACCAAAAATACCAGCGTATAATTTTAGTTTAGATGGCTTCAAGTCAATAATAGCGCCGTCATAAAATAAATATTTCACGCGTATATTATTTATTAGATGATTTTGCTTTATCTTGATGTTTTTATTCAGCACCACAGCGAGCTTATCACCGGCGACCGCCTGCCTGCAAGATTTTTTTCATCGAACTTAATAAAAATCCACTACTGCCTCAATTAAAATCTTTACTTTTCTCGGGATCCCCATGTAATTTCAGTCGTTGTGAAATACAATCAGGGTATTCACAATCCTCTTTTAATTTTCGGTATTTTCGGTAATATTAAAAGACTGAAAATATTCTGCTGTGAACATCCCACAGCACAGATTTGAGAACAGCGCTTTTATTTGATACGTGACCAAATCATGAACTGCGAATTTGATTGTAAAATATGTCACATACCTTTAAATCCATGTTTGATGTATTCTTTTGAATTTCTATTGTGGCAACGGCTATCAAAATTGAAAAAAATTGCATCAGTCTGATGAGATTAACAAAAAACCAGCGAGAAAATTTGACAACTAAAAACATTACTAGCGCCACCCGCGATTGATTCTTGATACCGAATACCCGGGCCGAAAAATTCATTTCCGGTAATTCATTTTTACATGAACCAAGTTACCGTCTCGGTAAAAATCTGTTAAATTTGACTGAATTACCGAGCGGTAAATTTACCCGCAATTTAAAAGACGACTGTGAATACCCTGAATATTTTCGGCAATGCGATCAATGTTTGGTTGTGGCTATCGGTTATTTTTCTGTTCTGCGTGGCGCTTCTTTCGGATGGTTATGAAATTAATCAACAGAAGATTTTTTATTGAATCACAAAATAATAATGAGAATTGCTTTTCAGGCTTCAAGGTTAATTTTGGATAAAAAAAAATATCAGCGAATTGTAAATGCCTTAATAAAAAAAAGTGGAATGCGAAGCAATTTATTCTGGGAATAGTATAAATGATTTAATTGAGGGATGAAATAATGAATTTCAAAAACATGTCAACTGCAAAATTATGTCAACAACATTAGAAATATTCGATCATGTAGCCAAGTTTTATGCGCTAATAAAGACAACTTGAATTTCAATTGAAAAAGTATTACACGATTTGAAAGAAATCAATTATCTGAGTTTATTGTGGAACGTTATCACTTTTTAGCTCCATAGATCTACGATTTTGCTGATCAGAAAGCTGTAGTTGAAAGTACTTCAAATACAGAATGAGGACAAATAAACACGTTTGTATTTATACGCAAAACACATCTCTAATCTTTTACAAATATACAATATTTTGCACTTGCTTGTTTTGATGTTCAATGTGTTGTTAAATGATTATTATTTATTCTGTTCACACTATCGAGCCAGCATTGTATTTAATAAAGAGTTACGTGTGTTTTTTTTTGTATGTTCAAAAACGGTAAATGGAGGTTGTTGATGATGACGATAATTGTATGTCGCTTGGGATCGAAGTCTCAATCTTTGCATGTTCGTTCGTTACCTACAAAATTCGAAAACAGCTTGGCATTTCGGAACTAACGTTAGGTTTCGATAGGACATAAATTTCTTGAAGAATGTTGTCCCCGTGGTAAATGCCAATGGCAAGACATCGAAATAGGCGAAGTTTATGTTCGATGAGACATGGTCCTAAAAATTACGCGAATTGTAAGGTAAGCTACGAATAGATTTGGTTTCAAGATCTTTCTGACCTATTCCAGGACCGAAAATGTCTACAAAACTTTGCGGCTTTAATTTTGTACGCAATTGCGGTTGGCCACGGCCGGAAACCGGTTTTAACGCCGGAGGATAAGAAAAACTTTGCGCGTTATCAGTCTTTGAAAACTTTGATTTTCGAGTGAAGCATAAAATCTACACCACATAGCAATGAAACGACATTCGATTGGAGAAATTAATCTAAATAATTGATAGGAATGCATGATAAATCGATAGAATCATTTTAAATTTATTTCAATTTGTTTCGATTCACAATGAAAAAGTTTTACATAAGTGTAGTTTTTGTATTCACGAGTTTTACTTGTTAAGTAATAGTTTTAGCTAAATTTTGACATCGGAGTTTACAGAATTTTGTTTTTACTTTGAACCAAAGTACAGGCAATTGAAGTAGTTTCAGTTCATACAAAAATAATTGTCAAAATGACGTTGCACTAGTGCATAACAAAAGATCATCCTCGGCACTACAGCCCTCGAAGTGCCTGGGCCTCCTCAATTGAGGTTTCATAACAATTTCTTCCCTGCTTCGCACCTACAATTTTACATGGATTGCGAACCATTGATGAATTACAACATTTGTAAGGTTTTTACGCTGCAACCCATCAACAGTAGAGGCCGTGACAGCAATCTAGACCGATGATGTCGTTAACACCAACCGGCAACTATCACTACTCATTTCGTAAAACAGGTTGAGTGAACTTGAATCTCAGCGTGCGACAGTCGGGAATTGAACCACCGACCTCCGGAATACGGGCCCAGTACTTGAACTACGCTGCCATAACAAAAGATGATCATGAAAAAAGTGTCACTTCTCATTCGCACTCATGATGCCAAATGGGAGTGAAATTACTTGGATTGACTATACTTTGCAAAAACTGTTAAGGTGATGGCCCAATAGAAGCTTTGCTTGCTTGGCTTTTTTTAAGCGCTTTTGTATTGGGTCAGGTCCCATCACAGATATCGTACTACTAGATTGCGGCACTCGAACAATTCCATAGCAAAAATATGGGATAGCGTGACTATGGTTGTCTCATTTATTCTTCGAATTTTAGTGATGTCAGATGTTCGAATTAACAAACTCAATAACACTTGAATTATATGTTTTACGTCGAACTCATAAGACTTATACACAGGTTTAGGGAATTGCATATTAATGTATGTGGCAGCTCTGAATATTAACATGAATAATCGGTATAGGGATTGAATAATATTCCGTCGGGGACCTGCATAAGCATTTTTTTTCCAGAATTTTAATTTCTCAGAATTACTAGCTTTGTCCCTTTTTTTCGTCATAGCTTTTTGACGTTTCAGTGGCCCATTTGAGATAGCAAATGGCTTGATCTAGTAGTAGGATATCTGTGGGTCCCATAATGAAACACGGAGTTCAATTCAGCTGTCAAAGCGAGTAAAGCAAGCGAAGCAAGCAAATCTTCTATTGGGCCATCACCTTTACGCAATTACAAGTTCAAACTACTGTGACAAAAAAAAAATGATTCACTTGGAAACCAAAGTTTTTTTTATGTTCATATGCAGTAAAACCTGTATAAGCCGGAAAACTGTCAAAGCTTTCCAAGTCCCATAATTTTGAAGACATTTTTCATAAAAAAGAAACCAGTGTAAGCTGGAACCTGCTTAAGTATGGGCGTACACGGAGCAACTTTCGGTTATCAGCATTCCGCAACTTTACCAAATTGTAGGAAAGAAACGAGTGCGGCAAGAGGGGAAAAGTCGCCAGTCGAAAAGTGTTCTTCTCGTCTTCTTTTACGCACACAAACGAAGTCGCTCGTGTAGCATGTCAGCATGCATGTGTGCGTAATTTCATCGAGTCAGTCGGTGCTTAGCCACCGACTCGTAAACATATCCCAAATAAACAAAAATTGAATGCAAATAGTGAAATACCAGTTCCAGGTAGTTTTATTTTTCAGGTAGGTAGGAAAGGGTAAATGCCATAACAAATTACCAGTTCTTATTCTTCGATTGTTGGCAGTTTCTATTGTGGCAATTGATGTTGCCTCGGTGCTAGCTAGAAAGGGAATGAGCTGGAAATATAACACATATATGAGAACCATACACACATGAGCGATCGCTTGTTGTAAACAAGTTTTTCTACTAAAAAGTGAAGAAACGTGTATGTCGGAAAGGCATTTTGAGGACCAAAAGTTGCCGCGACGAGATGAAGCGTGTGCGTTGGCTCTAACGCGAACGCGGACCTCCTTTGTTTATGTAGAAGCCGGACCTTTGTTTTTCAATCGGATTTTTATGGCTTATAGATAATCATGTTAGAATTTGTGTACCGTTTCAAACGCAAAGTACCAATCGTCCAATCAAAAAATAATTACAGCAGAGTGTTTAGGATGACAAAAGAAGTTCATTTACCCTTACTTGTGCGTTTGACAATACGATACCTCTCGAAAAATTCAGCTAGAAACTTGAAATTTTGCGCAGATCTTTTTCTCGTATAAAGTAAGGCTAAGTTCTTGAATAAGTTCTTTAACACTGTTTTGTATAAAACAGGTTCTAAAGGGTAGAAATTGGAAATCTAAAAAACTGATTCGAAAATTGGTTATTGAATTTTTATGGTAAAAATAATATATAAAGGCATAAAAAATGCGTAAAATCTTTCTGCCTAAAGTTAATAAACTTAATATACAGGTATCCCTCGAGTCACGCGAATTTCGAGTTACGCGGAAAAAAATTACGGCAGTGCTCGAGTTACGCGGTACGGTTTTGGAGCAATTTTTATTTAAAAAGAAAATATTGTAATTAACAGATGAATGTTCTTATATAAAAAAGATAATAGGTATGTATTGTTTTGCACTAATCCTTAAGCCGGCCATACATTATGTTCGGTTGTAGGCAATGTTGGACCGTGTATGGGCAGATTGTAGTACCAAATTTAAATTCGACAAACGGTTGGATAAAATCAAAACTCTGTTGATTTTTTGTGGGCGTGGTTTCCTGTTGTCCAAACCGTTTGCCTGTGCATGGACGTGTTGTGCATCCTGAGTTACAACTTTAGTTGATATCGTTGCCTTGTTGCACAACCGCCTGCTTTACTCGGCTTTGTAAAACTAATGTTTGTCGAACCAGTTGTATGAAATATCTCTATGTGTATGGCCTCCGCCAAGACAAGTTGTACAACACGGTTTTAGAACAAGTTTTATAATGTATGGCCGGATTTACGCGGTTTCGACTTACGCGGAACCAATTAACCGCGTAACTCGAGGAATACCTGTATAGTTAGGCAAAGGACCAAAAATATAAAGAGAAAAAGTCCTAAGTAGAAGGTCTTGAGTAAGGATAAGGGAAAACATGCTGTTTCGACGAATAGCCCCCTTCCATAAAAACATCAGACAATAGACACCAGTCGATATCTGTTTTAACACCACTTAATTCTAATTGAAATTCATTAAAAATCTTCCCAATTTTTTTAGTCACAAGCCTATTCAAGAATCGATTTTTTTTCATAAACCTCACAAATTGAAACGTTTACAACCCGAGATGGTAAGACAATAAAATAAAAGTGTTTTTTTTTTAGTTTAAAAAGGTGTGAAAGTCGGGCAAATTTCTAAATTGTTTTGTGAATTTTCAAAAAAAAAGTTGTACACGTTATTGGAGGATAAAAAAATTTTAAGAATTTTATTTTACTTATTTAATTAGTATTTTCTGAAATTTTCTGAAAAATACTTAAGTGTCACACACAAGACGGCAGCGCGACTTAAAATTTATAATTTTTGCTCAAATTACTAATGCTAGTATCAAACTTGGATACTTTTCCTGCCCTGCTTTTGTGCTGCAGCTGCAAAAGTAGAGTGTGGTGTTCACACACAATAGACAAGCAGCGTGCAGCATGCGTCTTTTGTGCTGCGCTATCCAACAGCTTGCAATCTTGCATGCAAGAAGTTGCAATCGTAGTCACACATACTGCGGTGCTTTGTTGTTTCGCAGCACAGATTCCCAGTTTTGTTCGACAGTTCGATCTGTGTTCCCTCCACCTGGAAAATATTTTTTTAAGTTTTTCGCTGTAGAAAGGTTTTTTACGTTATAAAATGTTGAAAAATATTGATTCGATGATAGAGTAGTTTTTTTTGTCACTTACAACTTCGGTGAGGAGAAAACGCCGTCGTCGTCTGACCAAAGGAAGTAATTGACTTATATAAATAAATTTGAACTCTCCTCCATCTTTCGCATCCTGCGTGATTAGGTCAGTGACAGAGTTCGATGTCATCACTCTGATGGGATCCAGCCATTAGATTCTCGGGATCGAAACTTGATGTTTACTATCAATAGTTTTTCCAGTTCCTCATTGTTTCAATATAAATTAAATTTCATTGTTTTGTTTAAATGTAGCCAAGAACAACTGGTATTTGAATAGAAATAGTTTCGACAGAAACAAAAATATTCAAATTGTGATCTATAGCCCGAAATTATTCAAAGTAATATATTGTAAATCGTGCAGGTCGAGAAAATGAAATAATTAGTATGTATTAGGGCTGTTGAAAATCGTGATTTTCAGCATAAGGAGGATTTTGAAGCCGTGAAACATGGATTGATCTTCCAGGTACTTAACTCCTGTCTTAGAATATCAGACTTCCAGCAGTTTTTCTCCCAGAATGGTGAATACAAGGCAATTTTGTTTTTTTTTTTGCGACCCGCTACCCATAATTATGTCTTAGATTTAGTATACCATTTGTAACGTATCGAACCAATCGTCGGACACCAAAATGAACTACACTAGGGTGCTATTAGCCCGGGAGCCGTTGAACAAAAAATAACAACGAACAGTTGACGGGACGAAATATGTTTGAATACCTGGATCTTGATCTAACTAAGAAAAATTCTTCTACGGCGACCTCCCAAAGTGGTGCTAAATGGGTGACAGATTGCGTTTTATACCGCGGTTTCGTTGTTAAAAAAAAACGACGAGTTAACGGGACAAAATTTATTGCAGGATGTAGATCTTGCTCCAACTAAGAAAAAAATGTTCTACGGCAACCTTGTCAGGTGGTGCTAAATGGGTGACAGATCACGATAAATGACATACGTTTTAGTAATTTGGCAAGAGTTCAGTTTAGCGACAATGACGCTACAGATTTTTGGTGTATAGGGAGGGATAGAGGGAGGCATCCCCTATCCAAAATGTGTATTTTTAGCCGTCGCTCGCCCCCCTTGCCCCCTCCAGGGGTCCTCAAACGTTGTATGAAACTTTTTTCTGGGGGGTGGTAGGGGGGTGTGTGGTACCTCAAATGAAAGGTAATGAAGAGTACATTCCAAAAATATATAGCATTATGGGATTTCCCCCCTCACCCTTCGATTTACCGCACGAAGGGGTATAAATCGAAGGGTGAGGGTTGAAATCCCATCATGCTATATATTTTTGGAATGTACTCTTCATTACCTTTCATTTGAGGTACCACACACCCCCCTTCCACCCTCCTGAAAAATGTTTCATACAAAGTTTGAGGACCCCTGGAGGGGCAAGGGGGCGAGAGACGGCTAAAAATACCCATTTTGGATAGGGGATGCTTCCCTCTATCCCTCCCTATACACCAAAAATCTGTAGCGTCATTGTCGCTAAACTGAACTCTTGCCAAAATACTAAAACGTATTTCATTTATCGCGATCTGTCACCCATTTAGCACCACCTGACAAGGTCGCCGTAGAACATTTTTTTCTTAGTTGGACCAAGATCTAGATCCTGCAATAAATTTTGTCCCGTTAACTCGTCGTTTTTTTAACAACGAAACCGCGGTATAAAACGCGATCTGTCACCCATTTAGCACCACTTTGGGAGGTCGCCGTAGAAGAATTTTTTCTTAGTTAGATCACGATCCAGGTATTCAAACATATTTCGTCCCGTCAACTGTTCGTTGTTATTTTTTGTTCTACGGCTCCCGCTCTATATGGATGACAAAATATTTCGATTTCCACCTGTCCGTTCGTTCGTTCATCTGTCCGTGAACATCAAAACTCCCGAAGGAATTAAGTTAGAGACTTGAAATTTTATGAAGACAAGTTTTTCGTAATAGTGAGATTAAGTTCTTGAATGGGCAAATATGAACCTTCTCCATACAAATGCGCTTTTCTCGAAAGTGGTGAATCGTACCGGAAAATTTATAAATGCAAAATGCGTATACACTCTCGAAAAAATCCGGGGACGAATTAACTCCGCCTGAAAACATAGCTAAAAGTTTAACACCGTAGCGCGGAGTTATTTTTACATTTGTATTTTACGGAGCTAAATATTCAATTTAACACCGTTTTGACCTAAATTTTAAATGAACTCCGAAAAGGAGTCAAAAATTCACTACAACCCCTTTTAGGAGTTATTTAATTGTAAAGGGTGTTCACGTTTAGAAGAGGCTTGCCAATTGGCTTCAACAGCCTATTGGGAAGGCAAATGGTTTACAATTCGAGAGGTCCCGTGTTCGAGTCCCGGCAGAGACATGCAAGAAAAGTTGTTAACAGTCAATATTAACTTTGGAAACACGAAAAAAAACTCAAAACATCTCAAATGCTTGCAAAAAAAGAGAATTTGCGAGGTTTTTTTCTTGGTAATAAGTTTGGTTTAACACCGAAAAATTGTTAAAAATTAACACCCATAAGGAATTGTTGTGAACTCCTAGCCCGGTGCTCGATTTTCTCCAATAGGTGATGGACTCCCTCAAACTCCCTTTCGGTGCGTAATCGACTCCATTTTTTCGAGAGTGTAGAACATGATTTTCGGTATACACCGAAATCCAAGTGGACCCATTTTTCTTTCCTCTTCCATACAAATAGTCACACGACGCTGTTTTGCCAGCGCCAGTGGCTGTTTGGCTGTTAGCAGCCGTTTCAGCAGCACCGTGTGAACCCTAGTGCTATGCTACTACCAGCAGCAGCGTGATGATTTTAGCAGCGCTAGTGAAGTAGAGATCGTTCTACTTTGCCAGCGCTACTAGGGATCACGTGACCCTGTCACATGGTTTCTGAGTTTATTGTAAGTTGTTATTGTACGTTTATTTATTTAAATTTCTCAGTACGCTGGCTGCCGCAGTCACATGACGCTGTTTTGCCAGCCGCTGGCTGCTGTTGGTTAGTAGCAACAGCAGCCAGCGGCTGGCAAAACAGCGTCATGTGACTGCGGCATAAAGGCTGCAGGGACAATTATTTTTTATTTTGTATTTTAAGCCTTTTTTGAAATTGTTTTTTTGCCGTTATTTCAAGATGTAGGCACCATTAAAAAATTACCAATCACAAAAAACCAAATTTCTGCTTAGTCCTGCCCTTCATACAAACAGAAATGTTTGCTGTGTTTTTCTAAAGACGGTGCATTTTGGTGCAATTTTTATACCCGTATGGTGAAACCAAAGGGTATATTAGATTTGCCTTACCGTTTGTAACGCCAAGATCCCGTCATCACACAAAAAAATGAATTACACCATTGTGTTTAGAATGATAAAAAAAAGTTGAATTTAGCATGTCTGTCCGTCCGTCCGTCCGTCCGTCCGTCCGTCCGTCTGTCTGTGGCGCGGATTGCGGGCGCACGGATTGAAATTTTGCACAGATCTGTTTTTCGTAAAATGTGAGGCTAAGTTTGTTAATGGGCAAAAATGGACCATTAGGGGGGGTACCCCCCATACGAACGAAAACTTTTTTTCTGAATATCTCAAAAACGGTGAATTTTATCAAAAAAGTCCAAGAACAAAAGTTATTTAGGATATGATTCTACATAAAACTCCCATACATCAAAATCCGATTGGAATAAATTTTAAAAAATCTTTTTGGAAAATTTGACTTCAAAGTGGAATTTTGATACAACTGTTCGCTGTTCACTTAAATCACCATACGGGGTTTTAATAATTGCCAGATTGGCAATTATAGCTTTTGTTATGTTTTAAAATTATAATGATTTTAATTCAATTGCATTTTAATAACAAAGCAATTGATCTTTAACAATTGCAAGTTTTTTGATTTTTTTTTGGCATCACCTGTAAATTGCTTATTATTTTTCTAAAGTTTATCACAATCTCATCAAAACGGTTAAAATATGTGGGAAATGAGATCAAAATTTTCCAAGAGTTCATCAAAATAGAAAAAAAGTGGTAATCAATTCCGCTTTCAACCAGTTATGGTTCCAAAGAATTAGCAAGCGATTTATGAAACTGCCCCGGGTGCAAAATTCTGAGAGTTTTAATGACACCACATTTATTTTGTTTAGTAACACTCTGTTAAACGTTTATAATCAATTAATGCATATTTGTTTCAGGTGGCTAAGGCATTTCTTCCGCAGAGGTTACAGCTCTCCATTGTCGGAAGAGGATTTATATGAAAACAAACCAAATTTAAATAGTAGTAAGATAACAGAAAAATTTGCCGTATTGTGGGAAGATGAGCTGAAGCGACCGCAACCCAGTATTCTTAGGTTATTAATTCGTGGCTATGGCGCTCAAGTGATAGCTTTAGGACTTTGTTTCTCAGTTCTCGAAACAATCACGAGGTTTGTTAGCATATTTTCTATATTTTAATTGAACCTTCTTTGCTAATTGCTGAATTTTATTTTAGGATTGGCCAACCTTTATGTTTAGGTGGTTTAGTGACATATTTTGCTCCAGGGCAAGATGAAATTAGTAAAGAAACGGCATATTTATATGCATTAGGAATAGTATTATGTTCATTATTGCCGACATTAACATTTCATCCGTTCATTTTGTTTATTTTTGAAGTTGGTACGAGAATTCGCTTGGGCTGTGCCGGCTTGATTTATCGCAAAACGCTAAGAATCTCGAAAACATCAAGCAATGAGGGTTTAAATGGGCGTGCAATAAACCTTTTATCGAATGATTTAGGAAGATTCGATTGGTCATTGGCATTCATTCATGACTTATGGAAGGGGCCATCCGAAGCGGTCCTGCTTGGATACTTTATGTATTTACAAATTGGTGTGCCAGCCGTTATTGGTGTAGCGTTCCTGTTGAGTTTCATACCATTGCAGGCATGGGGAGCGAAAAAGGCAGCTCAATATACGTTACGGACAGCGGAACGAACTGATTTAAGAGTGAAATTAATGAATGAAATCATTCAAGGCATTCAAGTGATTAAGATGTATGCGTGGGAGGGTTCATTTGCCTCCGTGATCGATCGTGTCCGCAGGAAGGAGATTAATGCGATCCGAGGTACGGTCTATGTACACGCCAGTCTCTATTCAACATCAATGATATCGAAATTCGCAATATTCATTAGCCTCGTGTCGTATGCGTACTATGGTGATGCGATAACAGCTAGAAAAGTCTTCACCATATCATCTTTTTTCAACGTTCTAAACGACTCAATGGTACATTTTTGGCCATTGGCGATTACATTCTGTGCGGAAGCGTACATTTCCACAAAGCGTGTCAGAGATTTCCTGATTGTTGATGAGGGAAAAAGGAAATTCAAAATGGACTCGCCCAAGTCAACGGAGAAACAGAACGGATTTGGCAGCAATCATCATGTGAATGGCGAATGCAAATTACGACCGGATATTTCTTGTGATGAGAAACTAATGCAACCGATTCCGAGGAGGAAAGTTAACTTAATCACGAATAAGAAGAGTGTGAACTTTGAAAACGCTACAGCATGTTGGCATCTCTCAGATGATGAAAAAAGTCCTGGCATCGAAAATTTCAATTTAGAGATTGTCGATTCGAAGCTTTGCGCTGTTGTCGGTCCGGTGGGGGCGGGTAAATCCAGTCTTCTCAATGTGATAATTGGCGAGTTAGAACTTGATTCGGGATCGTTACAAGTTAACGGGCAATTAAGTTACGCAGCTCAAGAAGCATGGCTTTTTGAGGGCACGATCCGGGATAACATTATCTTCATTGAAGAATTCGATGAGGAACGATACAATCAAGTTACCCGAGTGTGTGCATTGGAACGTGACTTTGAACTTCTTCCGATGGGTGATTCGACAATTGTTGGAGAACGCGGTATCAGCTTAAGTGGCGGACAGAAGGCTCGTGTGAATTTGGCCCGGGCGATATACAAAAAGGCAGACATTTACCTCTTGGATGATCCTCTATCAGCAGTTGATGCACATGTCGCTAAACATATTTTTGAAAAATGTGTGCGGCAATATTTGAAGGATAAAGTTTGTATTCTTGTCACACATCAGCTGCAGTATCTGAAAGATGTCGAACATTTGGTGCTCATAGATTCGGGTAGGATAAAAGCGCAAGGAAGCTATCAAATGCTTAAAAAACTGGAAGAGTTTCAATTTTTGGCACACACTCACGATGAGACTGGTAACGAAATGGAGAAGGTCGACAAAGAATTTCAAAAGATTACCAAACCGAAAATAGCGAAAAAGATTGAAGAAGACACCAATGATGACCGGAAAGAGAATCAAGCGATTGGTTCTGTCAGTTTTTCTATTTATAAATCGTATTTCAAATCACTAGGCAGTGCCTTCGTTTTTATATTTATTCTCAGTTTATTTTTTGTCGCCAGGGCTCTGCTAACTGGTGTCGATTATTTTATTTCAAGATGGTAAGTTTTTTTTTGATTATTTCTCGACTGAATTGTATTTAATGTTTGTTTTTTTATCATTTATAGGGTAATTTGGGAAGAAGCATCGAGCATAACAAAATCATCCGCACAGAATATGTCAGACACAATAAATGCTGGTTTAATTCACAATATAACAGACACAGTGAATGACAACTTCATTCAAAATGTCACAAATATATTAAATGACACAATAAAATCATCTGAAATGACTAACTCATTGGACGAGACAATCGCTCGACAGCGTGACGTATTCGTTATTATTTATGCAGTCATTTTAATCGTTGCGTTTGTCGTGTATTTGTCACGGACGTTTGGCTTCTTTATGATGTGCCTTCGGATTTCGTTGAGACTCCACGATAAACTGTTTCGCGGAATCACCAGAGCTACGATGTACTTTTTCAATACTAATCCATCGGGCAGGATTCTGAATCGCTTCTCAAAGGACATTAACACTATTGACACCACATTGCCTGGTGCTATGATTGACTGTTTTTCGGTAAGTTGATAAAAACATTCTATTTGCGAGGCTTATTCTTTTTCTAATTGGAAAAATCAATTATATATCACTCATCTGAAGCAACAAAAGTGGCATCTCTAATTGTAACCGTTAGAGATACCACTTTTATGTATTCAGATGAGTGATAGATAATTGCTTTTGGTATTTAGGAAAGAAATTTCAGAAAAACAGCTTAGTAGGAAAACAGTCCAATTTCCTGGAATTTTCTTAAGTCGTGAATATTTTTTTTGGCATTGCTGAGGACATTTTATTCCCTTTTAATATAAAGGCGGTGTACGAATTTTCGAAAATACTGATATTTTATTTATTGTTAAAATAACGGTATTTTTCTATATTTGACTATAAATTAAATAACGTACGTGGCTTAAATAACGAACGTGGCTTAAATAACGTACGTGGCTTAAATAACGAACGTGTCCACCTTAAGCAGTTTCGAGAAAATCATAAAAAACTATTCATTTCTAAATCGTATTTTTTTTAAATTTTATTAAACTAAGGAGAATAATAGGAAGGCAGCATATCCCAAACAAATGGATAGGGAATTGTGGATTGTATAAACAAGTTTTTAACAAAACTGCAGAAAATGGTTCCTCTTGTATGGGGAAGGGAGAAGAACTGTTCCAATTGAATTGAAGCAAAATTTTAATGAATTGTAAAATTTCGGGCTTTTAAGGACTCTGACGAGGAAGTTTTAAAATTCTGTTCGTCTTCCAAGTGTAAGCTAGAGAAGTGAGCGAAGTCAGGTTAGCGAGATCAATAAAAAAAGGGGGCATTTTCTGCCGATTGATATCAAAAGGTACGTGGAGTGGACGGAGAAAACCGCAGTTTTATACAATGGCAACATACTCCAAAAATTCAATTACGGTAACTCACTTTATTTACTCCAATAAAACTTGTCCGCATAAGTTTTTATTAACACTCCATGCAAACGACCATAAAAAGCATACGTGAAATTTAGAAGATTTGAGCGTACGTGACTTAAATAATAATTTAGATACTTTTATATTTTAAGATTTCAAAAACAATACAACTAATGCGGTACTAAAATGTGGGCTAGATAAACGCAAAGTTTCAAGTTATTTTAATTGAAGAATGATGCTTGGAAGTTACACAATGGTTCCACAGGTTTTATTCCCATCAGCACTAGTAGTGGCGGTGATTTTCTATAAGTCGCTTTTACATGTTGTCCACTGTTCGATTTTTTACTTTGATATACGTTGCACAAATTTTATTGCATTTAAGAAAAATTTTGTTTTCGACCTTTTAACCTATTTTGCCGCAGCCTTGTGTTTCCATAATAGCAACTATGACTTCTATGTAATACCAATAATGATCAAAATTGCTCAAAGTACACCCACCATTTGGGTCAAAATGGGTTAATGTTGCCTAAAAAACACTTTCCGAGCACTCTCGATTGAAGCCGTATTAATCCAGAAGCGCATTGCGCGGGCAAGCATTTCGGATGCAGCTAAAGTTTCAAGTGGAGTTTTTAAAGAACGTGGAAACAAATATAGTAGGGTGAATTGAAGTAGACTTCGATATGCGCTGTATGTAAAAAATCGGCCCCCTCGGGACCCCTCGACAGCTATCTTCTGAACTGATGACGGGATTTGATGACTGTATGTAGTGTTGGACAGGTGATTCGCGGAGGTAAATTTCGCATACTCAAATCACAGCCTCTCGGATTTTCCGAAACCCTTCTCTGCCAGCTCTAAACAATTGAATCGATTATTCGCTGTCATGCCTAAATGACCACTGAAATCTATCTCGACCGACCCTACCGAAGACGATCCCTTGCTATCTCTAGGGTATATGAAGAAATTTCCATGGTGTTATAAAAGTAATATAGACTAGATTATGTTTGCTTTAATATTTGTATTGCATAGAACATAGAACTCAATGTTAGATATTAAAATTTCGCCATCGTCTGGATTGACGAAAAACTTGGGTTTATCTGCCAGTTTATATATCCAGAGTAAATCAGACCAAATTAAGTTTAGACTTGCAATTTTCACCGTTCTTTTTTCATAAATATGACATAGGGTCAGTTAATGGGCAAATTTAAACCATTTATTCTCCCTCTTCCAAACAAATGGAAAAGTTGTTTACGATTTTCTCGAAAACAGTGTCTTGAATCGCAAAATGTATATATAAAAAAACGTGTTTAAAATATGATGTCGCATAATTTTTCTATACAAAAAATTACATTATTAATTATTGCCTGAGCAACGTCGGGAACTTAAAGCTAGTACAGTGAAACCTGTCTAAGTCGGACTCACATGGGACCAGGGGTAGCTTCATGTAACTTATTTTCGATTGACTAACTAGTCGAAGGAAATATTTATTCGACCAAAACTTATTAAACAGGCCGACGTTCATTCTGGTGCGCACGATATTATGGCTTTTTTTTTGGGTAATTTGGGGTCAGTGAATCCGCATCTGGAAGTAGTTTGGTTGCTCTATTTTTTTAGATATGAAGGAAAAACGAATTGTTGATTTCCAAATTATAAATATTCAAACGAATTTATGAGTTACGTACAATATTGGGAAAAGTATATCTGGTACAGCCAAACTAGTGCGACCCCAAATTATCCAGAAAATACTCTTATATCACCAAAGGGAGCGTCGGCCTGTTTAATCAGTTTTGATCGAGTAAAGATTTTCTTCGATTAGTTAGTCGATCCAATAGTATATTACGCAACAAGGGGCGAAAGTCAACGATTTCAAGAGTGTGAAGTTAGCTGCACGAGCGAAGCGAGGGCAGATATCACACGAGTGAAATCGTTGACTCGCTCCGAGTTGCGTATACAATTTTTCATAACAAATTCATCGAAAATATGACTTGAGATGCCATTTAAACGTGATTTCCGTATTGGAGAATAACGCAAAAGGGGGTTTGGGGCAATACGGGGTCCAGGGGCCCCCTGACTTCAACAGAAGTAAAGTTTTAAAAGAAACAAAACAACTATATTCTATAAATTCGTCTTATTACTAAGAAATGTTGGTCAAAACAGATTTTAATTTTTAAATTTCTCTCTGAAATAAAAAATCAACATAACAAAAAATGAAAATCGGCAATGCTGCTCAACTAAATCACACTTTGCTCGTGCATCTAACTTCACTCGTTCAGTTTCATTCATAAATTTTCTGTTAGAAGCATATCGTCGGCTAAAAGTGAAATTGTGCTAAGTCCATTTGGTATAATATTCCAGAAGAGCAATGAAAACCCTGTAAAATCGTTTTAATTATCTTTCAATAACACTGAGTTTTCTTTAAATGACAAAAATTGGGCTCAGTTTTCTTTAAATGAGACTCAGTTTTCTTTAAATGAAATTTAAAATGATTTAACAAGGTTTTTTATTGCTCTTCTGTCAAATTTGGACTTAGCACAATTTCACTTTTAGCCGACGATATGTGAGGCGTTAAAAGCTAGAGTGGACCAACCCACATAATCGAGTTTTTGAAGCTTTTCCACTTTTGTACTATTATTGACTGCAAATTTTTGGAAAAAAAAATTCTGTGGACTTTATTACTCAATGTTGAAATGTTCTTTTGTGCATCCAAACATTTTTATCTAAAAACTCACTCGCAATAGTGATTCAAACACAAAAAAATTCACGATTTCGACATGTGGGTTGGTCCACTCTAGCTTTTAACGCCTCATGTAAGTTTCATTAAGCTCTGAGAGTTACACTTCGCGAGGTATACTTGTTAGACAAGATTCTGGCTTACACAAGTTCAACTGAACTACAATAGAAAAAAAAAACTTGAAAAAGCGAATAATAATTTTTTGGGCATTGAGAATTAGAAATAAAAGCAAGGTAAATATTCATTTTATTTTGTTTTTGCTTCATCTGGCTTTTATTTCTGATAAAAAAGTTTTTTTTTTATTTTCTTTATATTATCCTTTTGAGTCATTTTGTATTTGATTAGTATAACTAAAAACCCAAAATGAAAAGGATAATCACATTATCCTAACAGGACCTTCCGTTGTCCTCACAGACTTCTTAATGCCAGAATCGGCTTCAGCGAACTCAAAAATCCCAAGATGAGATTTTTTCCGGAAAATTTAAGGAAAAGGATAATCACGTTATCCTTACAAGACCTTCCCTTTTTCTTACAAAGACGAAGTAGAGAAAATATTGTATTGTCATCGGACTTACGCATGTGTGCAAAATTTCAATTCAATCGGATAAGTGAAAATGGGTGAAAATTAGATTACAAGATTTGACCCGAAAGACAAACAAACAAACAGATACCAAGCTAAATAAATGCTTTTAAAAAAGTCCGGTTTATCAAAAAAAAAAAATGAGACTTGGGTTCACGTTGAGCAGATTTCGGTTTATTCAAGTTCATTTTTTATGAAAAACGTCGGGATTTTGAAAAGTGTTCGGCCTATACAGGTTTCCGGCTTATACAGGGTCCGGTTTATATGATAAAACTTGAAGATAATTAAATTTCCTACACTTTTTTTTTATTATTAGACTCGATATCTCAGACCGTTCATTAGATATACCGGCATAGCAAAAAATGTAATTTCTTGTGATTATCTCAGAAAACACTATTAATGCATAGGCACGCTATGCGACTTGGCCAACAACAGATTGAAATTTTAAATTACAATATTTATATTTTTCGATTTTCCTTCTTTACAGTTCTTTATGGACATAACAGCGGTTCTTATTATTGTCGCGGTTGCCAATTATTGGTTGCTAATACCAGCTATTATTGTCTCCATACTATTCTACTTAATTCGTTTGGTTTACATAAACACAGCTAGGAGTGTCAAGCGCATCGATTCAATCAGTAAGTTTTCTATTGCATAATTTAAATACAATTTAATCTAATCATGTAAAAAAATGAATTACTATTTATGTAAGTACGTTTTTCTTTAATTTTATAGCACGAAGTCCGGTTTACTCTCATGCTAATCAAACATTTCAAGGTTTAGCGACGATTCGTGCTTTCGAAGCTGAGAAGATTTTAGAAACAGAATTTCACGAATATCAGAATATGAACACCTCCGCCTGGTATCTCTTTTTGGCAACATCACGTGCTTTCGCTTTATGGCTGGATGTTGTTTGTGTCGCCTACATCGCTGTCGTCACATTTAGCTTTCTATTAATGGACACGAACTCATTTAGCGGCGATGTCGGCCTTGCTATATTACAATGTGTCGGAATGGTGGGAATGTGTCAATGGGGTATGCGCCAAACAGCTGAACTTGAAAATCAAATGACCTGCGTCGAGAGAGTGATTGAATATGCTGAGCAGCCATCGGAACCGGCGCTTGAGACCACGGAGAAGAATCAACCACCGAAATATTGGCCAGAGAATGGAAAAATCGAATTTAAACATTTGAAATTGCGATATTCGGAGAAAAGTGGTTATGTTTTGAAGGGATTGGACATTTGCATTGAACCAAAAGAGAAAGTCGGAATTGTTGGACGAACGGGAGCGGGAAAATCATCAATAATTCAATCTGTATTTCGATTGGCTGTCAATGAAGGTTCGATACATATTGACGGCATTGACACCGAAAAACTTGGCCTTCACGATCTGAGAAGTAGAATATCAATCATACCTCAAGATCCTGTCCTATTCTCAGGCTCATTGCGGCACAATCTGGATCCATTTGAACAAAAATCCGATGCAGAAATATGGAAGGCACTTGAAGATGTCGAATTAAAGACATACGTTTCAACGTTTGCTGGCGGCCTCAATCATAAAATGTCCGATGGTGGGGCAAACTTCAGTATGGGACAGAGACAGCTGGTTTGTCTTGCACGTGCAATACTCCGGAATAATAGGATTTTAATCCTTGATGAGGCCACAGCCAATGTGGATCCAGAGTATGTTATTGTGTTGCAATATTTTCCTCAAATTCGAATTTTTAATGTGTTATTTTTTCTTACTTTTCAGAACTGATAAATTAATTCAGAAAACAATTAGAACTAAATTTGCTGATTGTACAGTATTAACAATAGCCCATCGACTACACACGGTTATGGACAGTGATCGAGTATTGGTTATTGATGCTGGCTGTGCTGTAGAATTTGCTCATCCCTACGAACTTTTACAGCGTCCTAGTGGCTATTTACGAAATCTCGTCGATCAAACAGGTCCAGCAACTGCATCGATACTCATGCAAACTGCCGAAACAAGCTACAAAGACAAATGAAACTCATCTACGTATTAATCTGGAGTGATAAAAGCTAAAACGATTTGTGCCTCGATCTATTTTACGTTAAATAATTTATCGACGGAATCGATACAATGTGCTGGGATAGAACTAGAATTTTTTTTACGGTATTGTACATATTTGGTACTTAATATAAAAGTGCTTAAATGGAATCAAATAAAAAAAACCTCAGTAGATTAAGTAGAAATGAAGAATTTTGTAATTTGAATTAATTACCAGTTATTTTTTTGCAATATGTTTTACACGATTTTTTAAAGCAATGCAAAACCAATTCAACGTACTTATAGCAATAAAACTTAATTTTTTTTACTGAAAGGAGTTTTTCTTTGTACCTTTTTTTTATTAAAAATTCCCATGTTTTTTTTTACTCTTTTTACATGTAAGAAAGGTTAGAAAATTTATCGGAAAATAGGGAGCCTCAACCAATCTTAATTGGAAGTGGTAATTGTCTGATAAAACTCTACGGAAGTCGATTTTAGAAAATTGCAAATTTATTTTATGGGAAAGTTATGTAAAATCAAAACCAAATTATAAATACTTTTTGTATTTGGAAAAAATGTCATACAAAATGTCTTTACACAATTGAAAAAAAAATCCTATCTTTGTTGTTTTTTGAAGTTCTTTACAGGATTATGTAGTGAAGATTTTCCCAACATGGGGTACGTATACCTCTAGGGGTACATCTGGTGGATCCAGGGAGTACGAGAAGTTTGAAAAATAAAATGGCAGCAACCAAATTTTGAAAAGTTGCAACTTGTTGTTAACAAAACATATCTTGAATTTCTATTAATAATTATAAACTACATGTAATTTAATTCTGAAAATATTTTATTTTATTTGGTGGTTATCGTCAGGGTTGGGCATCAATCAATTAAATTTTCAATTGGCTAATTAATTGATTAAAAATGTAATCGCTAATAATTTAATTTCAATAATTAAATTAATTGCGATTATATTTTTAATTTAAAATTAAAAAATAAAGACCAGTAAATAAAATGTAGATAGCATAAATGCTACAATGACTAATCTGCCAAAGAGCCACAAATTGTCTGATAATATGTTTGAAAAGAGGGTAGTTTTAAAATGTAATCTCAACTATTTAAATCAGAGCTCGGCACTGCTTGGCTCGTCTGGCTCCTCAATACGATAACATTTTTATTCAAATTTTACGAGATTACAATCAATGTATGAACGTTTTTACTCGACTCTCCAACGCAATGATACGTGTTGGTTGACGACGGCCACTTCGGTAGCCGAAATCAAACGATTGACTAACAATCGATGGAGCGAGCCTACGACAGTCATTCAGTATGATTTCTGCTGTTGATGCGTACGGGTGTATACATTTGCTCTCCAAAATTATAATTGCTTCCCAAAGAACACTGATGTACGAAATTTTTTCAGAAATTTGATTTTTTTAGTTTTCTTTTTCCATTATGAAGCGCTCATATTCAAATTCAAATACTATGTCGTGGGATTGGGAAAACAAATATTTAATAACCACAAATAATGATAACCGTCAATGTCTAGTTTGCAGTTACATGAAAAATTTAATAAAATTTTAATAAAAAAATAAAAAATTTAATCTAAAACGCCATTACAACAGCTGTCATAAGTTCGATTTTGCCCGATGCAATGAAGTAGAAAGAGTAAGACAGGTTGACAACTTAAAGAAAGTTTTTTTAGAGAAATTTCCTTTAGGCGGAACAAATGATTCTGAAATTGCATAATGATAAATTGTGTAGTTCACTGTTCCTAAACGTCTCCATCAAAAGCGAAAGAGCGTAAAAAATGAAAATGATGCGTTTTCTCATTTTGTGTTATAGTATATGAAGAAACATAAAATTTTTTCGAGTAGTAGCATAGATTAGAGAGTTACTATAGATAAGAAACGAGGAAGATTTTTTTTCCTGAAGAAGAGTACTTTGCATCTGTTTCATTTGCTTCGTAAACACATGAATTGCTTTTGTGTGAGAAATGGTGAAAAAACTTTATTTTGGGATTTTTTTTGCTGTCCGCCGAGCATTCCCTAACAATACATTGCACATAGTTTTTCGCGGACATTTTGCGTGCTATAAAAACATTAATAATAGTAAAATGGAAAACCTGTGCGCCTACGAATGATTCCCATCGACGAATGTAAACAAAGCGCTGGCCCCGGATATGTTTGTGTTTGTGTCGTATGAGTCAATTGTGCATCCCAATTGAACGTGAAGGAGTGAAAAGGAATACCGATGTCATCAGAAAATATTCCACTAGCGCAGCTATTTACTCTACGTAAGGATATGGGAAAATGCGTTTTCTTCTCATCTATAGTAACTCTCTAATCTATGGTAGTAGTAAATCACTACATACATGGTGCCGAGGCCTGATTTAAATCATACTAATATATAAAATAAAAATGAGTTGGTGTCTGTCTGTCTGTTCCTCTTTCACGCAAAAACGGCTGAACCGATTGACTTGAAATTTGGCATGAGTGTCTGTGGTAGTTCTGGTTCCAACATAGGCATACGGGAAAGTTACGCGATGGGTGGGGGGAGTAAAGGGAGGGGGTAAAGTGATTTCGAAACTTAGTTTTTGCGCTATGTTGCTCTTTCGCGGAGAAACTACTTAACCGATTGCCCTGAAATTTGGTATAGATGTTCGTCGGGGGTCCAGCCCCAACATAGACCCATTAAAAAGTAGCCCGAGTGGTGGCGGGAGTAAGGGGAGGGGGTGAAGTCGTCTAAAAACTTAGTTTTCCGTCTATGTTACCACAGAATAACAGAAGGGAAAGAATCGAGAATTTCAATGTCGCACGGTAGAGAGAAGAATCGGCGATAGAAAAAAATATCTTCAACTCGCTTTAAATTTTCGAATTTTCCGGAATTCCTTTTCTTGCCTTCATATTCAAACCGAACACGCAAAAGAGATAAAAAATATAACATGCGAAATTTGTTTTGCAGGGTTTGATACGGAATTTTTTTCATTATTCCAGCAATCGAAAAAATCTAACTTCTCCTCACACAAAACACTTTTTAGAACATAAAACGCAATGCGGGATCGATAAAATGACAATTCGATCGAGTTTTGGTTTCATCCATTCCAAGAAACTCATTTTCTGCCAAAAATGAAAATCAACCAAAAACGATTTCCATTGCAACCCTGTTTGCATTTTTTCTTCTTTGCATACGACGTCGTTTTGTTTACATTTTTAGTTCAATTTTTCCGAGAAAGGTTGGAAGAACTTTTTATTATGCCAAAATTGGAATTTTTAAAATGCCTCGTCAAGCAATGTTCCGCGGACAGCTTTAAAAATCCCGACAGAACGTTTTTTAGGGTACCGAAAGCACCAGAAAGGTAAACTTTTTCGATTAGATACAAAAAAGGGGAAAATTTAGGAAACACTAAAATTTTCTCGTAATTCCGAGGAAATCAATTTTTTTTAAAAGAATTACGCTATCCGCCACTTCTCCGCGGATCACATAACAATAAACACGCCACAACATCCACGATTTTACACAATAAATCGGCATAAATTCAAAACGTTTCCGACATTTATCTCGATGTTTTTTTTTGTTCGGTTTGACAAACGTCAAACCTTGGTATTACCTGATTCAAGGGTTCGTGATTCAAAGATAGCAAAAGGCGCGTAGATTTGAATTTCAATAAATTTCTGAACTTTGAATTTCATCTTTTGGATTTGTAAGGGTTTTAAGTTCTCAACGAATTATTTGGCGGATCTAAAAGTTTAGTCTCAGAATAGGGTATTGGAGTAATGTCGATTACATTAACTTTTTAATAAAAAAAATTTTTTACTAGAATCTGAGCGACGAGCATTAACGCTTCTTTCAAAAAATCAACGTAATTAATTCATACATACTAACTGTTATTAGGGATATGAATTAAATTAAATTTCCGCGAATTTCCATTTAGTGATTTTAGCGGAATAAAATTATGTGCATCAACACGTCCAATAGTTTAATTCTGGCAACCCCCTGGAATTTCATCCGCCATTTCTGGGCACACATATAAAGCAATTCGTGTGCTTACAAGGGAAATGAGATAGCCACATAAGGCCCGGAAAGTTCTTCGCACATCAAAAATTTTTGTTCCTCGATTCCCTTCTGGTATTCTGTGATGTTACTCTTTCGCGGGGAAACTACTGAACCGATTGGCCTGAAATTTGGAATGGACCTTTTCCCCTATTTTTTAAGGCTTTGTGCTGACGGTTTGAGAAATGTTTTTCACACTAAACAACGGTCCTTCCTATTTTTTACATTTGGTATATTTCACATGCTTATTTTCCTTTCTTAAATTTCTGAAAACTACTTTCTGGGGAAAAACTTGAAGGAAACCCCCTCCGCCCCTCCCTAAGCTATCTAATTTGTAAATAACTAGATTTGGTTTTCCTTGGATTTGTTCCCTTCACGCTTTTAGCCGGGCAAAGCCGGTAATGGGCAATAACCTATTATTGGCGCAGCCCCTAGTAAATGATAATTAAAACGTCATTCACAACAAAACTTTGATTGCGGTTCAAATTTTTATTGAACCCTTAAGAGGTTTCGGTACGTAATTCAGAAAATCAAAATCCCGAATTTCAAAGTCCCGAATTTTAACATCACGTTTCTTCTGCCGCAAAATTTTTTGTAGGAACGAAATTTGTTGCACGATCCTTATAAATTATTAATCCTTTTTAATTTTGCAAGGTGTTGTAAATTCGGGATTTTCATTTTTAAAATTTATTAGATTTAATTGTTAGTTGTTACTACTAGTGATTGACCAAACAATTAACAATTGATTAGTTGTAATTGTGCGGAACAGTGACTAACAACTAATCAATTGTTAATTGCGAAAGATGCAATTAACAATTAATTAGTTATCAATTGCAGAATTTACAATTACAATTGATTAATTGTAATCGTTAATTTAATAAAATTTTAATCGTTAATTGTTAATTTCTCTAACAATCACATTTTTCCCAACACTGGTTATCGTCACCTGAGTATTGATTTGTGTCATACGCCATTTTTACATTTTTTGATTTAAGAGCCGATTTTGGGTAATTTTACAAATTTTGGTAATTTATTACTGAATTTCTGGTCGGTTTTCCGTTCCGTTTCTGTTAATGAGTACTTCCTACATATTTGTAAGTCATTTGTGCCATTTCCAAGAGTTGCTCAAGGAAGAGTTGATTTTTCAATAAGTGCAATAAAAATGAAGTGGATATGGCACAAACTCCGAAATTTCGTGTTTCAGAAGAAATAGCTAAAACTTCTTTTGTAGTTTTCTCAGTTTATTGAAACTTTGGATGTGGAAAAGTCAACGGTATGAGTATTCACTGGGCCAAATTGACTTTAAAGATTAGAGCTGATTTACTCTAAAATTAGCCGATAGGATTATAGAAAATCCTATCGGCTAATTTTAGAGTAAATCAGCTCTAATCTTTAAAGTCAATTTCGACTGGCTGCAAAGTACATTTTTTCAACAATTTTCCATGAAAGGTGCATTATCTCTAAAAATGTGGACTGCGTGCATCTCTATTGCTATTTTTGTCTACAATTTCGGATGCCACTATTTTGTAAAACGTACAGAGCACAAAAAATTAAGTTAATTTTTGCTTGAGATTGTGTATCTCTTGATTTGTATGACTGCGCCGCATTTTGTTAAAAAAAATCGCCTGCGGTGCATATTATTGCATTTTTTTCTTGGTTTTAATCTTAATTAAGTTTTATTTTTAATCGACTTCCAAAAAGAAAAAGGTTCGCAATTCGACCTGAATATTTTTTTAAATGTTTGTTCACGCCTAACTTTTTACTGGGTTGACCGATTTTGGAAAGTTCCTGGTTGGGCCCCGCTGCAAATTTCCCCCCGTGGCGCTATGCTAGATTCTACATCGCTTGAGATATCGAGTTGAAATTTTTTGTGTTGTGTTCAGTACAATGCCAAGAAGGATATTTTACATACTTCCCCTCTGTTGACCCACCCCTTAAACCCCCTCCCCTGCTAGATTCTACATCGCTTGAGATATCGAGTTGAAATTTTTTACGTTGTGTTCAGTACTATACAAGGAAGGTTCTTTTATATTTTTCCCCCGTGTTAACCTACCTCCTTAAACTTCCCTCCCGCTAAATTTTACATTGCTTGATATATTTCCCCTCTTCGGACTTTTCCCCTCAAACCCCCTCCCCTTCTAAATTCTATATCGTTTCCGATATGGGGTTGGATTTTATGTGTTACGACACTGCGGAGGGTATTTTACATATTTATCTTCTGTGGCGCTTCCCCTCATACCCAGTCCCCTACTAGATTCTGCATGGTTAAAGATATAGGCCCTTACCAATGAACTTATCAAAAATCCAAGTTTACTTAATCTCGAATTAGTAAAAATTAGACTTAGATTTTAATATTCGTACCAATGAATAATTTAAAGTTGAAACTAACTAATATTGGAATTTAGGGGTCCTGACACTTGGAGCGCTGCGCTCAGCTGTCAAATCGTTAGTTCATTTAATGTTGGTGCTTCCAAATCAAATGAGTGAGATGAAGACGGTAAGCTAAATACCTATTAAAATGTTAATAAAATTCAATAACTGAAACATTTAATGGCAGACACGTGACCGGTCCACAAACTGGCCTCCAGAAATGAAGGAAGCGCTGAGGGAGTTCGTTGCCGTTCACATTAAAATTATTGATTCCAGGGAAAACGCAACCGCATCAATCAAACAAAAATATGATGCGTGGACCACAGTTAAGGAAAATATGGATGCTTTGGGATATTGTTGCAATGTAAAGAAATTAAAGGAACAATGGAATCGTATGAAAGTAAACGCTCGAAAAGCAATTTCCAATTACAAAAGAGATAAGAATGAAACAGGTGGAGGACCAGCACCGGTTGAGCCTACGGAATTGGATTACTCAATACAAGAAACTACGCCTCTTGATTTTGAAATAGACTCTGCTGAATTCGATTCCGATAGTAGGGTAAAGTATATTACATATGCATAGAATTAATATGATGCAAACTGTTTTTCAGGTCACTAAAAATAAAGAAAACGTGCCTGCCAGTAACATTCTTACTTCCAAAGAAACTTTGCCTCCAAAAGAAAATGAAACTGTTCAACCTACAAAAAAAAGAAGGAGAAATGCAACTCCTAGTAGGTACAGCGGAGGATATGATTAAAAAAAGATCAAAACATATAGAGGAAATGCAGCAAAACCAAAAAATTTTTGAAATAAAATATCAAATCGAAGTTCAAAAATATCAAAATTTGAAAGAGCTACACGAGAAAAACCTTGAAATAAAAAATAAAGAACTTGAACTTATTAATTTAAAAATTGAAAAAGAAAAAGTAAGTCATGATAGAGGCTAAAATTAATATTTGGTTTTGAAATCGAATTTATTGTGATCTTAAGAACTGATTTTTTTGATTAATGTACTTATTTTTAAAGAATAATTTTTGTTACGCTGGATTTTTTTTAAAAACGAAGATTTTGTTAAGTTTTTTATTTATTATAATGATGAATTAAACAGTGAAAAATACTAGAAGTGTTTTAATATAAAATTTCTTCTATATATTTTTCCGGGTGCTGCTGAATCTGGTTCCTGTTCAGAAGAACTTTCCATGTTAGCTTCGTTCATGCCCTCGTAGTCCCTCGTAAATCGGCAAGAGTTTTCTTTCGCAATATTAAATAGTACGGCTATTGCGACGATCATATTTTTAGCCGTGTCTAAGTCAACATTTATACCATTAAAACAACAGCGAAATTTATTTTTTAACTGTCCAAAAAGCTGTTCGACTATGTTTCGAGTTAAGATATGCTTTTTATTATATATTTGTTCCTTTTCTGATAGCTGTTCCGACAGTTTAAAAGGTGTTAAAACAAGTTTCGAATTGGCGTAGCCATTGTCTGCAAGTATTACGCCCCCTTTCAAATCTAGTCTTTCCAGAGTGTTTTTTATAGACGATTCTCTCCAAATTCTGGAGTCGTGGGCCGAGCCCCTCCATCTGGCAACTATGTCTAGGATGCTATAATTTACATCACATATTACCTGAAAGAGTATGTTGTATTTTGTGATAAAAGGTATATTTACTTCATATATATTATTTACTTGGACATTTATAGAATAAAATCCTTTTCTGCATCTATAACGGCCGCCTAGTTCTCCACCTGGATTTTTTATTTTTATGTGTGTGCAATCCATCACTCCCACACATTGTGGAAATTGAGAAATTCTGTAAAATCCTCTTTTTAGATCCAAAATTCCTTCGGGATCAGAAGGAAAAAATATGAACTCCTTCATTCTTTTCGCTAAGGCGGAAGTCACTTCTCGAATTATTTTAGTGACTGATTGTTGCGATATACCATGAGTATCAGCTTGAAATTTGCAAGTCACTGATTGAACATTATTAAGAAGAAATTGTTGTTATACCAATATCCTTTTGATAGGTTCCTTTTGCGATATATCTAATTGCACACATCACCATAATTTCGGAAGATATTGCTACACCGCGCTTTGGACTGCTATACTCTAAATCAGGGCGCACAAGATTAACTATGTACACTGCTGTTTTTTTGTCGAATCTAAATACGAATTATATTAACCTAGTTGAATTTTGATGAAAAAACATATATGTACACACCTATAAAAGTCTTCAAAATCTTCATCAGAATATTGTTCGAAAGGATTAATTCTTTTATTATATTTCTTTCGCTTCCTAACGTTAAGACTATCTTGGATAATATCAATGTCTCGATCTAAAAAACTATCGTCGCGAAACATTTTCTAGAAAAATTTTGCTATCCGTTTTAGTATAACAAGGAAATGATATTAATGACAAGGAAAATTGGCGTTAGAATTGTGTTTAGCAACGACTTTAGTTTCGGCTTTCGAGCAGCTATGACCAAAGTCGTTATTATCTTAAAATCTAAGTTTAATTTGGTCATTGGTACATGAAACCACTTAGTTTATGATTAAGTCGTTACTAAGAAGTTAGACACGGGTCATTGGTAAGGCCCATAATAGTTAATATTAAAAACTATTAATTCACATTTTGTTTGATACATCCGTTTGGCGTTTTTTGTAGCTTTACCCATATTAAAAATTGAAACTAAAAAAACGTTCGAAATAAAAAAAACATTTTTTTAAAAAATAAAACCGACTTTAAAAAAATAACAAAAAAGGAAAAAGAGCACTAAAAAGAAAAAAATAATTTAAAACTATGTCCATTAATAGCGTATTTAAAATTCGGCTTTTTGGGAGTGGCGTTAAATTTGCAACTAAAAAAAATTACATACTTTCTAACCCTTAAGACTAATCGTGCTGTTGCTGCCACTAAGAACTAAGATCGACTCCAAAAATTGTTGCCAAACAGATTAACTATAGACACGGCTCTTAGAAGCACCAAAACTAAGTTCTTTTATGTCCCAAATTGGATTTCCTATTTTTAAGCAATCGCTATAAAAGGCCAACTGTCTCATATGTTACTATTTTTTGTAGAAATCTATCCTATTCTTTTGTGCGAAACTTGACAATAGACAACTTAGTGCCGTTTGCACCAACAAAACTTAGCAACTTATGTACAACTTAAAAAATTTAAGTCGAAGAATTTCTACGGTTTAAGTAGGCTAACCACAACTTAATTTTTTAAGAATAATACGCGCAAACGGGCCTTAATGAAATAAAAAAAACTTGATAAATAATTTCAAGTGAAACCACTATGTTTGTGACAGATGAAAGATAAATCGAGACAATAAATAATTTTAAGCATCTAGGTACTAAAAATTAATAAAAGCGGTAAAATTTCTTATACTAAAAATTCTGATTTCGAAAACATTACAAAAATAGTAAATAGGAATTTAGTCGTATTAAGATTTTAATTAGATTTTTTGTTACGACTGAATATACCTATTTTACCACGATTTTATTTAGTATCAATTTAACGCCACTTCCAAAAAGCCGAATTTTAAATAAAATTTTTTTATGGACATACATAGTTTTAAATTATTTTTTTCTTTTTAGTTATTTTTTTAAAGTCGGTTTTATTTTTTTTCCTTAAAAAAGTTGTTGCTCGTCTTGTCCCCGACTGGCCCCAAAAAAATGGTGATCCTAGTAAAAAAAATTCTGACCTCTCTGGAAAAATTTCTGCGGACGCCCATGCATTTTACAGATTAATAATCTTAATGGTTGCTAGTTCAAAGTGGACTATAGTTATATTTGTACCTGTGACAAGGGTTAAGGGTTCTCGGCAAGGGCTAAGGTATGTATCTAAAGATTTAAAGGTACGTCTCCACTTTTTCAGTGGAAATCTAACGATTCACTAACTGGAGACAAGTGTATCAATAGAAACTCTTCATTTAGAGCTACATTTTTGAGTTTACATTGATACACTTGTCTCCACTTAGTGAATCGTTACATTCCCACTGAAAAAGTGTATAAGTGGAGACGTACCTTAAATAATACAATTTCAATTATTGTAGTATATGTTTATTAAAATTTTTCAAGTATAATTTGTAAAGTGATACAGTTTTTTTTTCATTTTCATCTTTTATTTTTATTTTGAATAGTTCCCTTTATGTGTATATGTATGAATGGGTTTTTTTTAGAGAATAAATATTTATTTTATTTTAAAATAATTGTATAGTAAATTACGATTTAATGTAGCTTAATTCTACTAAATCCATACTTTTTTTTTAATAATGCAATTTTTTTTATATTTGTTAAATTATTATCGTAATATGATTACAAACAATTTTTTTATGTTAATTATTTTTAAATTGTTTTCATTTTTGTATAAAGCATTGTAATAAAGTATAGAATGTATATATGTATATTAAGAAGAATATATATATTTTTGTTTCATTTGCACTAAATTATAATTTATTTTTTTAAATATATATAATGTATATTATATAAAGAAGTATAAATTGGTTTTTCATTTATATATTAGTACAAGTTAATGAAAAATGGATTAAAACGTAATAAATTTGAAATTCTTCCCCAAATTTCAAAATTAGTTCGTTTTAGTATTACACTCTTAAAGAATATTCTCTAGGACTAATAATTCATTTTTTTTTGAAATTTTTTTAAAGCATTCTATTTATATATAATATTTGTTTTTAAAATGTTCTTTTTTTACTTCTAAGAGTTTTTAATCAAAAAAAAATTTTTTATGTCTTATTTTCTTTTTTCAAAAGCCAAACAAATTGATGCAAAATGACATATTTATATTAGATGTTATTTTGGTACTTGAAATAAATCACTAAAATTTGTTTAATGTTAAATCCCTTACTTTTATTTGCTTTGAAAATTTAAAATTACTGTGCCTGGCAAAAGAGTTTTATATTAAATTCATTTTTTATCGATAAAATTAATTTTCTTTTAGTTATTCATTATCATTATTGTATATCTTCTATTTATTTTCTTGTTAAACAAAACCGTCAATTCACAGGTTTAGCTTTATTAGTTGAGCACAAAAAAAGCAATCTTCTTGGATCTTTAGATTATTATTATTATTTTTTTTTCAATAGTTCTAAAATATTTTTTTATATATTATCATTTAAAATGTGTTCTTCTTCTTTATGTAAAGCGACTTCAATTCAATGTGATTTTCTTTTCTTTTTTTTTTTTTGAAATTCATTTTAGTTAAAATATTTTCCAAAAAATCTTCCCCTATTTTGTGGAAAATATTTTAAAAAAGCGTCACTTAGATTGTTTTTCTTTCGTGTTGTTTCCAAAGTGCCTTAATGTTTATTTTGTGCTTTATTTGGGTGTTGTTCTTGTTTTAAATTCGAATTGTACAATGTACATGTATGATGTGTGAAATTTTTAAAATCAATAATATTTCAACAATTGTTATGCATATTAGCAAAGTATTATTCTTGAATCGGTTATCAATTTACTTATTCTACATTTAATTTTAATATAATTGCGTTTTACTATAAATTAGAAGCTAAATATTCTACTCGACTCATCTAGTTTTTTTATTTATTTATGTTTCTATTATTTGGTTCGAAGTGATTGTTTTTCATTCATTTTACTCAAGTTTAAATTTGTCTCAAATAACTACAAGGCTAATATTGTATCTATTGAAGTAGAAGGGATATTTGTTAATTTATTTATAATAATAATTTTTTTTACTAAAAATTGTGAATTCCGTTGTTTGGACGTTTTTACCATTTTATTTATTAAGTATATATTTTGTTTTATATGTATTTCGGAATAACATAGAGAAAGATAATAGTTTTCAAACAAAACAGAATTATATAAATTTTAATATTGTTAAGGCGTTTCTTCTTTATTTCACTTTAACAGTGCTCGATGTGTTTGTTTTACATGCATTTTCTTAAATTGGGGTAATAACCCGTCCCAAATTTTTTAAGGTGTTACGCTACATTTAATGTAGCATATTTAATTGGCTTTACTGCAGCCGTTGCATTTGATAATAAAATGTTTTACTGAAGTATTTTTTTTTGTAACTTTGAGTATTGTTATAATATCTATTTTTTGGTTTCTTTTTAAACGTTCGCTATCACTTTATTATATTTTTTTTTTGGATTTATTTCAGCTACAAAATTTTTACAAAGTAGCTAAGGATTTTTGAAGTCGTTTTCTAGCTTATATGAATCTATTTATGTATATTTTGAAAATATCACGTTTGCTTTTGACATTCAAACGACAAATTAAAATTCTGTTATTTTTTATGCGTTTATATAAATTGATTTAAAACTGTTTTACATATTTTCATGCTTTTTGCAAACTGTTTTCCTTAAAAATAACGCATAAAGCTAGAAAAAAACATATTTTTTCTACATTTAAAGCACTATCGAAATTAATTAATTTTAAATTCACTACATTTAAAGAAACGTTTAACGTTATGTTTAATTTCACGATAATAATAAAAGTATGCTATTTAATAAAGGATTTATCAGCTTTTAACTTTTATCATTTGTGTTTTCTTTTTGTTTACGAAAGTATGAAACGCATATTTTCGCGCGAAAAATATGGTCCCTAGAAAGTTGCAGAAACATTCATTTAACAAAACAATTTTTTAAAAGGTTTTTAATTTTAATTTTTTTAAACAGGTTTTCAGAATTTTCCGCAAAATGAAAAGTAAAACAGCTTGGAGAAGGGTTTCTCTTTGTTATTAGAGATTTAGATACCACTATAATTGTAGTGCTTTTTTTTTAAATTGACGACTCTTTGCTAGTAAAACCCTTAATAATATAATTATTCAATTGTATCTTAAATAGTATGTTTCTTCACAAAATTCTAAAAAATAATGCGGTCAAATTTGCCAAAACAATGAAAAAAGGTTTTCAATCTCCAGCTGTTCAAAAAAAAAAACCCCCCGAAAGTTTTCACAAAAATTGTTAAATGGTTTTCAGCATAAGAATATCACTATGGAAAGAATAGAAAAGAAATAGGTATAAGAGAGTTTCACTTTAATCTTATAAGAGCTCGTTATTTTTTGATTTTCTGGTAAATATCAATTGATTATTATTTATTTAGCTATTTGTTTTTTTTTTCTAAATAAGAGAATTTTACGTGGTTAAAAATATCTTTTTGTTCAATTGTTTTTGATTACTCTTCTTGTCTATGATTAGATTGTTTTAATTAAATGATTAAATTCATGATTTTGGTTCGATTATCTCAACAGTTACATTTTCTGCAGTCGGATTTGAGGTTATGTTGGTCGAGACCAAAGGCTGTTGCTGCTGGGATTGATGATAGTGCGGACCATGACGTGGTGAATCATGATTGTTACCATTGATGAGATTCGTTGTAATACCAGCGTTGCTACGATTTGATCTCGTTGATGCGCCTGACGCATTGCTGCTACCATGCGATCCACGTCTTGACCCTTTTTTAAGATAATTCAGTAAAAATTTATTCAATGTTTTTAGATTCTTACCCAATAATGGAATTTTCTAATAGGTTTGATATCTATTCATCTGTTAGTAAAATATAGTTTTTTTTAAGTTTATCTATTGTTCTTTAAACTAGATTTTTGTGAGATATTTTGTGCAAAACTCATAAAGGGGTTTCAATAAAAACAGAACTAAATCGGAATATTTTTTGAAATAAGGAAGGAAGAAAGATAAATTCTCTATTATTGGTTAAAACTAAAAGCTCTAAGTAGCTGAATTAAATATAAGGCCCTATTCCAGAATCCGATACGAATGATTCGGATCGTAAACTCAATGTTGTTGTTAGTGTTTTATACGAACAACAACATTGAGTTTACGATCCGAATCATTCGTATCGGATTCTGTGATAGGGCCTATAGTTTCTTGTCTACAACAGAAACATAGTAAGAGTATATTCAAGATTGATTAAGGGGTTTCTAGTAAAACTAATGAAAAATTTAAAAATTTTATAGTCCTTTTACATATGTGCCATCCAGTCAAGTAGTACATTTATCACTCACTTTAAAAAGCATTTTCAATTATTTAAAATTTGTATGCCACCTAAAAAAAAACTTTCGGTATCTCCATATTACACTGTTTACGATTAAAAAAGTTTGTAAAAGTTAAAACCATAGTTTCATCATTATAAGAGGGCTCAGAATAGAAGTGGATCAATTCCAGAAAATCGGATGTTGCGAAATTAGGCCTTTAACTTATATTTTCCCAAGACTGAGTTAAAAAATATATTGGGGTATTGTAATAAGTTTAAAAATCAAGTAATTTGAAACAAAATAACGTAAGTGGATTTGATGAATTTCAGCACAGCTCACAGTTCTAAAGGGTCTTTTAATAAGGACGCTCGATTTTTAAATGAAAATAAAACAAGTTGTGTCTGAAATATCCATTTAACTTTTTTTTGTTTGAAAGAATATTTTATGGAATCTAGAATGGAATATAACATCGTTCAAATTCCCGCTGCGGCTTTGCTTGGTGGCACGTATTCGAGGGACCTAATTTCCGATTACTTTGTCGCATAAATCTGGCTGAATTTGTTGGATGTCGTTCGTTATGTTGGCATTGAAAGTAACCATTGTTCGCGGTTTATTCACATAGACCTGCGATTTAAGATAGCCCCAAAGGAAAGGTGTTAAATCGCACGATCGCGGTGGCCAGTTCACGTCGCCGCCGCGCGAGATAACCATACCCTGAAATCACTCGTGCAGAATGCCCATCGTGGTATGTGCTGTATGGCATGTAGCACCGTCCTGTTGGAACCACCTGTTGTCGGTATCCATATCACATCCAGTTTAGGCCACAAGAAGTTACTTATTATCGATCTGTAGCGCTCGCCGTTAACGGTTATGGCAATGCCAGTTTCCTTTTGGAAGAAGTATAGAGCGATGATTCTGTCAGATCAAAATACGCACCAAAGAGTGACTTTCTCGGGATGCATGTGGATTGATATCACCCCAAATCCGACAATTTTGCTTGTTCAATGAGCCTCGTCGCTAAAGATGGTTTTTTTACGAAATTCAGGTCTACTTCCAGCTGCAACATATTTGATGATTTGCACACGTTGGTCAACGCTATAACCTTCCATGGTGATTTGTCATACATTATACTGAACAATTCACAACAAATTTGACAGATGTTGCTTTAACAACATGGCCTTGTTGAAAGACCCTTTAACTTCGAATTGGCTTCCATCCTTGATTGAGTAGCTTAGAAAGTGAGGTTTCCATAAAAAAAATCGAGAGTTTGCATAAAAATATTGCGCCTCTTAAGAATTATGTTGTACCATACGCCATTTCTGAACTTCTTAAACTAATATGGGATGTTGATTTTAGAAACCAGCTATTTGAAATGCGTTTTTAGAGTGTTAACGCTTTTGTTTGTTGGAAATCGAGATTTTGTTTTATCCCATATCCATCAATTGACTCTTCTTTCGATTGAGTCACGTATTTGCTTAGCGTCTCGCAAGCTAAACTTTTGTCCGAGGTTATTCAATTTAGAAATATAATTAATTAAATAATAGCAGTTTTTTTTAATGATCCGATCAGAGATCCGAAGTAATTCTCATACTCCAAGTTTTCATGGTCTGATTTGCTTTCTGAGTAATGCTACATTTACACGAATGACAAATTTGTCATTTGTTTCTTGTCATTATGTTAATTCCCGTGTAAATGGCATAATTTTTGTAATTTTTTCTGTCAGAAAATGTCAATCTCTCATAAAAGAATGAATTTGTCCATTCTTTTATGCCAGATTGTCATTCGTGCAAACGCAATATTAGTTATGACAAAAGTTGAATACTAAAGTTGTCATAACTAATATTGCGTTTGCACGAATGACAATCTGGCATAAAAGAATGGACAAGTTCATTCTTTTATGAGAGATTGACATTTTCTGACAGAAAAAATTACAAAAATTATGCCATTTACACGGGAATTAACATAATGACAAGAAAAAAATGACAAATTTGTCATTCGTGTAAATGTAGCATTAGTGAGAAACTAAAAATCTCCCACTGTACGTCTCTCAGCTTGCGCCTTTGCTTTCATAGGAGTGTGGATATTGAATACTATGCCCATCATATTAAAGCTATTATGCGAAAACTGAAAAGCTTACTATTCTAGCTGGTAATTGCATCAGTTTTTGCGATCTTAAACGTAACTACCACAACATATGGGTTATTAACATGATGGTTTATTAACTCAGTTCTGATGCTGAAGTTTTTAATCCTTGAGTAAAAACAGTTTTACGTTAGTTTATACAATACAAATATACTAAACTAAGCTACTCGCCACCTTACCTTCTTCTTGGAGCCGCGAGTTTGTAGACACAACAGTGTTTTTTGTTGAAATTGATTTTTTCGACATCTACTTTACATAAAAATCATCAATTTAGTAGTCGTTTGTACTATTAAGATCAGTTACATTAAATATGCCGTCAAATTCAAAAATGATTTTTTTTTAAAGTGAGTGATTTACAGTTTCTATTTGACCCAAAAAACGACTTAAGCTAGACACATTTTTTTGTTTATCGAATTGGAGAGATATAACTTTCTTTTTTGTTAGAGATATGAAGGGAGTGTTGTGTGTTTCATCTACAAAAAATAATAGTAATCAATTATGATATAACTGAAAGACTACAAGAGATCACAAATTCGTTATCTTTTATCTATCTATAGTCCAGAAAAGAGAGATATAGTAGATAAGTGTACTGTTGATGTAAGTGGTGTAATATATTTAAAAGTTGAGCTCTAGTTAATTTTTTTTTAACTACAAGTTACAAGAAATACATTTAATGAAAACGCAGTCAACTACAACTGGGATGGAGTTGATTTAATTTTTGTACAAGAGTTTAGAAATATATGATAGGAAATCATTCTCAGATCTAATCGATTTAAATACCTTGGGAATATGTTAGCTTTTAAACGGATTTCGATAGAGATTTGAAATATATATTGCTTAGAATTTGTTTGTTTTAATATGGTTGGTGGAAGCACTTGATGTATTAGGAGTTGCAGAAGCGGCCGATGTTGTTGCATTTGTTGTTGCCGGTGAGGGCGTAGTTGCAGAATTTTCAGGTATTCGTGAATGTATTGATGTTTCACTTGTACGAGAATCATTCGATTTTGTTGCACTTTTTGAACGCGGCATTTTACGTTCATTACCTAAAAATTTTTTTTATCATGTTTTCAAAATTAAATTTCTTAACAAATATAACGACTAAATTTTTGCATATATCCTGAAAAATTAAATTAAATAATATTTGTCGCTTACAGAATTGTTGAAAAGATATGTCTAATTATTTGATAATTTTCATAATAATCATACAGAATAATTATTATACAGAGGTTCAAAATTTCTTCTATGAAATTTTTGTTTATATTGGAAATAAAAGGAAATCGCTTAAGTTTTTCACAAAAAAATATTGTGAAAAAAAATTCCCATAAAATTGTTTACGAGAGAGAAAAGTTTTAGAAAATTCCATGGAAAACTCTTTTTCAGTTTTTTCTTGAATTTCTGTCAGATGTCAAATATTTTAGATATAATTATGTATATTTCATCCGAAGACTCAAAACTGGTAGTGCTAACGAATAAGCAGTTATAAGTTGAAAACTAACTTATGCTACATTTACACGAATGACAAATTTGTCATTTTTTTCTGGTCATTATGTTAATTCCCGTGTAAATGGCATAATTTTTGTAATTTTTTCTGTCAGAAAATGTCAATCTCTCATAAAAGAATGAACTTGTCCATTCTTTTATGCCAGATTGTCATTCGTGCAAACGCAATATTAGTTATGACAACTTTAGTATTCAACTTTTGTCATAACTAATATTGCGTTTGCACGAATGACAATCTGGCATAAAAGAATGGACAAGATCATTCTTTTATGAGAGATTGACATTTTCTGACAGAAAAAATTACAAAAATTATGCCATTTACACGGGAATTAACATAATGACAAGAAAAAAATGACAAATTTGTCATTCGTGTAAATGTAGCATTATATTTGCGCGCCAGACATGAATTTCCTAATATTGTTCAAAACTGCTTTCTTTAAAATTTCATAAAATTTTTAAGATTATAATTATTTAAACTGATGATTAAATATTATGGCTGAAGTCCACAAGTGACAAATTTTTATTAAAAACAGTGTTTTTTAAAAAAAATAGAGGTTTTCTCTATAATTACTTAACTGTTAATAGCGCTACCAGTTTTGAGTCTAAAGCCCAATTCAGAACGATTGCGATTACGATTGCGATCACGATTGCGATTACGATTGCGATTACGATTGCGATTACGATTACGATTGAAGCTTCTCGACCAATGAGATAAAAGCTTTCAACCTGTATACAAGGTTTCTCAAAAACTAATAGAGCTAGAGTCATGAAATTATACTTGTGGAAATCCGTTAACCGTAAGTAACCAAAATGGCGGCTTTTTAAAAATCGCAATTTCGTTTTTTGTTATTTACTCGGAAACTACGTATTCTTATGCATAACAAAAGTTGCAGACAATAAAATTTTCTACATCTTTTCTACATAGTAAAACATATAACTTCGTATCTCAAGCCGTTATCGAAATATACCGTTATTTTAATAAAAATAAGGTTTTGCGATCATATCGAAAAATAACGGATCTTTGGTGGTTCAATTAATATATCAGGTGACTTGAAGAGAATAATATTTGCCATAATTTTGTCTTTTACCGATATCCGATATCGAGATATTATCATTAAAATTTAAAAGTTATATTTTTGCGAATTAGTTGCACCATTAGAAAAAAAAAACAGTTAATGTATTAAAATTCTCTACATTTTCGCCTTTTACCGTAATTTGATATCTTTTACCGTTATCGAGATATTTCAGATTTTGTAAAATAAAAATTCATATTTTTATGTAAACTAAAGAAAGTCATGCGCTGTTCACATCAGATATTTTTTTGTTGTGGATCACATTTTGATTTTTTTTTTTGTTACTATAACACAATAGTGGTAAGAAATCGGATGTGTGAAGTGTTAAGCTTTAACTTTTTTTCCTTTTCTTGGGAAAAATATAAAAATCGAAAAGTATTACATTCGTTAGTATCTTATATGGCTGTGAAGTCGGAGTTGGAGTCGAAGTCGGTGTAGGGGAGTCGGAGTTGGTCGGACATATTTCCATAGTCGAAAATTTGAGTCTTTCCAAATTCGAAATTTATTATGATGCAATCATAATAATTTTTCTGTCTTACTAAAAGTATTAAGTCCAAAACACTAATTGATTTTTTGAATTCACGAGTAAAGTATTTTTTGTAAATACTTGTATTAAAAATTTCCTGTAATACAACGATGGCATCTTCGAATTTCTTTTGCTCCATTAAAATGTTAAAATTGCCATATTTATTCATCATTTTCACAAAATTATTGTTATGATATTTAATTTTTTCAATTTCACTTAGAGCTTCTTTAAAATGCCATTTTCTCGTCAAAACGCGAAATTTGTTGAGCCAAACAAAGTTTTGAAATCTTACTTTTGTTTTACCACTACGAAATTTCCCTTTTAAACATAATTCATTCATTTTATTGAGTATATTTAGACAAATTTCGTTATTATTCCGGGATTTGAATTCTTTTTCAAATTCCTTATTAAATTCTATAAATTTTCGTTCATCTGAATTGGAATATGTTTTTCGTTTTGGAATAAATTGATAAAAATAATCCTCCTGTATGCCATATTGAAAGTTTATTTCATTATTTTCAAACAAGCAATTAATGCGATGACATTCAAGGTAAAGTGAAAAAAAAAATTTTGTTTTACTCAAAACCGGGTTATATTTTGACGGGAATGATACCAATAATTCTAATTTAGTAAATTTGTCTTTTTCTAGCAAAATTGAATTTAGCTCAGAATTAGTGCTGTCGAAATATGTACAAAATTCATTGAAAGTTTCTTTGCCTGCATTAAATTTGATATCAAAAAGATTTTTTCTTTTGGAATTGAAAACCGATAATAAATCCGAATCAATGTTTTTAAAAATTTGTGCTTTTTTCGGGTTAAAAAGTAAGTCAACCTTCTCGAATATTTCCGTAACTTTCTTGCAGATAGTCATCTCTCTTGGTGTTTTGCCTTCCAAATTTTCACAGTTATAAAATGCTACGTTTGATAGAAGGAGTTTGACAATATCTAAATTATTATTCTCAGCTGCATAGTGTAATGCAGTGTTGCCGAAAAAATCAACTGCATTTACATTGATCCTTTTTTCGATTAAAAATTTCATATTTTCAATTACTTCCAATTTTGTTGCATGATGGAGTAGTGTTAACCCATCACCATCTTTGATATTTATTGGAAAACTTCCAATAGCAATTTGAAGAATTGAAAAATTACCAGATTTTACAGCATCAAAAGCAGATTTTATTGCATTCAAACATATTTTATTCTCTTCAGTCGCATAATCATAAACCGTTTTACCAAAATTATCAACAGTTACCAAAGAGCCGCCGGCTTCCAATAAAAGCCCAAATTTTTCAACATCAGAATTTTCAGCTGCAAGATGCATCGGAGTTTGACCAAAATTGTTCTTTAGATTTAAATCGCATTCTTCTTTCAACAATTTGTGAACTACGACATAATTTTTAAATTTTATCGCTAAATGTAACAATGTTTGGCCATTTCGATTACGTTCATTTATCGAATAAAATTTGTAAAAAAGATAAGCCCATACTAAATTTCCCTTAATAATACTGAAATGGATTGCTTTATTTCCATCACAATCTTCTAACTGAATATTTGCTCTCTTTTTAATCAGCTTATTAACAAATTCTTCTTTTGTGGCAAAAAATAACGCAGTTCGGCCATTTTGATCCCGGATATTCACATCATCTGAACTTTGTTTGGGTAAAAGTAAATCCACACATGCATCATCATCGCATTTCATTGCAATCATTAAAGGAGTTCCATATTTCGATAGAAGATTCGTCTTTACCTTCGCTTTAATGAGAACGTCCACAATTGGGGCAAATTTTCCCTGCACAGCCAAGTGTAATGGCGTTAAACCGTATGATCCTTGGGCATCTTTTTCATCTGTGAGGTTTATTAGATGTTGAACCACTGCAAAATTTCCATGCATTGCAGCAAAATGCAATGGCAAGTTTCCATCGTCGTCTTTTTTATTAACAGAGTTGTATTTTGAAATCAATGACTCTACCATGGTTAAAGGATAAAATCCAGCAGCCAAGTGAAGTAAAGTCCGGCCATTTATTCCTTCAACAGTAAGATCGGTGGTGCCACAATCAACTAAAGCAGGGATGCAGTGGTAATGAAATAACTCTAAAGCTCGGACTATTGGCTTTGGATTTCCAGCGTTTACATCTAAATCTTTGGCCATGAGAAAATCAAACATTGACCGGTTATCAATTTCAACCGCTAAAGTCAGTAAGGATTTGCCATTTTCTTCCTCTGTAATGTCAAATCCCTTTACGATGATAAGTTCCAAAACATCTACAGATCTTCGCGATACGCACTCAATTTTAGGCATTGCAGCACCATTTTCCAACAGAAGTTGTAAAATTTCTAAACTGGAAAATTGACATGCATAGTCGGAAAGTGTCATTTGATATCTGGAGTAGAAATTTAAATTTACGCATGTTTTTAGTAATATTTGGAAAATTGTTACGTTTCCTTTTTCAATACAATCAAAAAGCAGCTCTTCAAACAGAAAAACCGGATCTAAATCGTCAGAGAAGTTTTCCAGCACTACTTTTAGTATTTCTACATTGTTGGTGGTGACCGCCAATTTTAAATCTTTGGAGTCAAATTTGAATTTTCGTTCAGCCAAGAAATTTAAAATTTCGTGTCGTTGTTGGGCAACAGCAATATTTGTTGGTGTTTGGAAGTGTTTATCTAGTGAGTTCAAAGAAAATTTATTTTCTACTAAAATTTTGAAAATTTGAAAATTCGCATCTTTGGCTGCAATATGAAGAGCTGTTTGCCCCATTTGATTTATGCTATTCAAATTAATTTCATTTTCAGACAGCATTTTCGCAACCAAACTAAAATTGTTACTATATACCGCGTAAATCAGAGGATCACCGTCAGCCCCATTTTCCAAAAGAAATGAAATCATTGCAATATTTCGTTGTTCTTTTGCAAAATCTAATGGACTTTTCCCGTCATCAGTTTTCAAATTCAAATTGGCGCCATTTTTAATTAAAGCTTGTACAGCATCGAAGCTGCCGTTGGCACAGGCAAAATGGATTGCGGACAAGCCTCTAATATTCTGGCAGTTTACATCATAATTGAATTTAATTAAAGTTTTTATAACATCTGGCCGATTATATGCGGCAGCTAATTGTAAATATGATACTCCTTTCTCTCTAGAATTTTGTTCAACGTCATTTTCTAAATTCTGTTTGTTTTTCTTCTCAAAACTTAACAAATTTTTTAAAATTTCTACCCGATTGTGGACGATTGATAACTGAATCGGAGTTAAATCGTCTTCATCTGTAATTTCCATATTTTCAGGACATATGGGGACTAGGTTCCGGACAACATCTAGGGAACCTCCCAAAACGGCATAATGGATTGCAGTCCTACCAAAATTATCAATAGATTTTAAATGATGTTCCAATAAAGGATGTTTCTTTAGAACAATTTTAATAAATTTCCACTCGTCATGATAAGAGGCAGTATGGAAAAAATTTTGTCCATCATTATTAGTCCACGTAATTTGTTTAAAATTAAAAAACCTTAAAAAGTAATTGAAATTTCTGTAATTTTTGCTTCTAGCGCATAGTTGAAGAATCGAGTTTCCATTGAAATCCCTAGAATTTACTTCAATTAAACCATTTTCGAATATTTTAATTGCTTCTTCAGAATTTCCTGATTTTAGAAAATCAAAAAAATTTGCTCGAGTAACGAAGATATTATCTAAAATATCATTTAAGTTGAATTTATATTCTCTAAATTTATATATCCCATGTTGTTGATTTTGGTCTTGTATTTTTTTGAGTTCAGCATTAATGATAAAAATCAAAAGTTTATGATCGTAGGATAATAATTTCATAACGTAATTTCCATGTGCCAAATGATTTCTGAGCTGCTTTCCAACTAATATTGGAAATGGTTTATCTAAAAAGAATAAATTCTCCTCAAGTGTGCCTTCACAAAGTCCCAAAATATCTAAAATTGTCATCTCAAAATTGATAATGTCACGTGAGTTGTAGTTGTGCATACCTAAGAAAGAGTAGATATTTCTAGATTTTTTTTTAATGGGCACTTCGTCGCCGTCATTTGAATGGTCATATGTACACTTACTCTTAAACATGCTAGACCGTTCTATTTCATTCATTTTTCTAACTGAATTTCTGTGTAAATTTATTTTCTTATTTTCTGGCAACTTTTGTTTTTTCACCTTTCCAGAAGTCAAGATCAAATCGAGATCTCTAGCATGGAAAACATTTCGTGTTTTAAAACCAAATAAAACAGATAGAATTTCTAAGGTTCTCATAAATTTATGACGAACCAAATTTCCTTTATTTTGAATCGCTGATAAAACATTCTCAGTTAATACCTGGAAATCTGATAGAAATTCCTTTTCTTGATCAGCCAACAATTCCACAAATTTGAATTTGGTTTGAAAAAATTCAGATTTATTTATAAATACGTTGTCTGCTGATAGCTTTTCACCTTTTCGTAGAATAAAGTCAGACATTTTTCTTGAAAAATTACTGACCGCGTCTTTCTTTTTTCTTAGAAATGTGTACAATAGTATGTCAAATTTGGCACTATCATTAATTTCTTTACGAAAGTTATCATGTAAACGATCTATACTAGACTTGATTAAAGTTTGAGAATTCTTAATTAAGTCATCTACATTTATTTTAAGTCTTTGATAATTAAAAATTTCTTCTAGTTCTAATGTTGTCAAATTCTCATCTTGTATTTCATCGAGAGCTCTGCAACAAATTTTCAACAAAATTTGACTGGCACTTGATCCAATGGCCACTAAATCAAATGTTGGCTCCGAAAGGTCGTGTTTTTCTTCGCAAAATTTTTGTCGTTGTTCAATGGAGTCGATATGAGAAATTTGATCGCGTAGATCCTGCATCACTTTTACAGTATCCGTGCGAAGGAATTTTTTAAATTCTGATAGGATTGTGTAAGAAAAATTTGGCGAAGTCCATGTGTTTTTAACATTTTCACCAATAATTTGTGTTGCTCGTTGTAAAGCAATGAAATGATTATCAGGCTGCCCGTCAATTAAAGAAACAGTAGAGTTTCCAATTATTGTTAAAGAATAAACATCGCGAATTTTGTCGTAATTATCATAAAATAATTTGAAAATCGGTCTATTTTTAGAATGCTTTGCAATTACCAAATCTCGTTTTGGTAATTTGTCGGTTGATTTCGAGTTCATGTCTTTGTCACTAATAGTATTCAAAAGATCTTCTATCAAACTTTCAAATAATTCTAAATAAGTTAACAATTTCGTTTTATTTAACACATATCGGTAATAAAAACTGAAAAGATTATCGCTTTTCCGGTATCCTAAAAATATGTACAAGAAAAACTCGATTTCTTCCCATGGCACGCGGTCGTAAGTCCCTTTCAAAACGGATTTTAGAGTGAAAATTTGCTTTGCTAATTCTTTGCCCAAGAATAAAAATATCTCATCGATTTCTTTGCGCTTGTAAATTAAAAATCGTTTTAAACATTCAAGTAAAAAAATTAATCTGTCCTTAACTTCATTTAAATTTAATTCATATTTAGGAATTTTCCCATAGAAACTTGAAACAAATCTTAAATCTATTAAAGCCTTTTCCACCAAAATTTTAAAAGAATCTGTAAGTGGGAAATTTTGCACAATTGCCAATTGATATGATTTTGAAATTGCCTCATCTAACTTAATTCTCATCCAATAATTCTCGCTATCAGTCGACCAATTTTGGAAAAGTTTTTTGAACATTTTGCAATTTGAATCACGAAAAGCATAAAAAAATGCATTTTTGTCGTTCTCATCTTCGGTATTTGGTGACATTTCTCCACAAAATGGTGCTGATAACATTTTAATTATAATATTAAATTTGTTTTTAAATAAGAAATCTAGAGCTTTTAAAGAGTTATGTTTACATGCTAATATTATGGAATTCGGATCCTTAAATAAATCTCTTTCATTTTCACTCAAAATAGAGTAATATCGCATTCCTTGAACCTCGGGTCGGATTTTTCCAAAATTTGGAAATTTTTCCGTCCAATAAGAAAGTTTCTTAACATTATTGTTCTTTATTCCACTCTCGATGTTTTCTATAATTTCTATGAAATCACTCCTCGAATTATTTTGCCCCATGATGATTTATGTGAGTTCAATTCAGTTCCTGTTTGTGCGTTTTATTAGAGTGTTAATGTTGTCTCGATTTTCCGTATTTGTATGCCAATTCTTGTTTTTTGTATTCTAATATCGAAAAAAGAATGATTAAGAATTATAAAATCTTTACATTTGACGGTAATCACCGAATTTTTACACGTTGCAGTGATCCCAATGTTACCGAATTGATAACAACTAAAAAAACCTCAGCAGTATAAGATCCTTATGAAGTCACAATAATTTAGATTGGTAAACGTCTACTTCTTTTATTCAGTATTAAACACAAAAAAAAATCTGTATTCCAAATAATTATATAGATTTGAACGTTTTCTGTATAAAAAATAACAGCGATAAGATAAATAAACTCACTGAACTTCTTTGTTATTAATTTCTGCGAAAATTGATAATCACTTTTTATATATTTGATGTAGGCGTTTTTCTATGCAGACACCTACAACGTAATACCGTGAGACGCATTTTTTTGTATATATTTTTAATGTTTTTAATATTACAATTCTTAAGAACTATAATATAATAATTTAGAAGAAACCTCGGAATTCCATTAAAAGTTGAATCGTTTTTTATATCCGAATATGACTACTCTTTGCCAAACGAAAATTTTTACTACATGAAAACTCAATTGATACAATATAAAAGACTTTATCTTAAAAATAAATAATTGTTATCACAATAATCACTCATTACCAATGGCTAAGACATAACACTTGATATGATAAAGTATCAGTTTTGATAAATACAAAATTTTCCTCTACAATATTTAAAGTTTCGGAAAAAATATGTAAAAATTTTTTTTTTCGAAATTACTCAAGAATCGTTGAAGATACTAACGGTAACTAACTAATGGTAACTAACTAACGGTAACGGTATTTAACGATAACGCCGACTAAATTTGATTTTTGTGTCTGAAAGCATTTGACCCCCATAAAGCTAGGAAAAAAAATCTGATGTGAACAGCACATGACTCTCTTATACAAAATTCACGTTCCTGCGTAATTTACACTATAACCCGACAAATCAAATATTAGCTTATATAATAATATGAGTTTTTTTATGAAATCTGAAATATCTCGATAACAGCAAAAGATATCTGTTTACGCTAAATGGCGAAAATATTGAGAATTAAATTGTGGCGTGCATAGCTCAGTCAGCTTAGTGCTTGCTTTGTAATCTAACAAGCAGTGGAACGAGCATTCGAAAATTTGGAACTTTTCTGCTCATGGACCTAAACACGGACCAGTTTGGTCTTTGCCTCCCGCCGCCTGAATACTCAACCAAGCTAACACCGTGTCTTCATTTAGGATTTTTCATCGCAGAGATTTTTGATTGACCAATCAGAGCTCGAGTTGACGGCGATAAAAAATCCCAGAGATAAATTTCATGAAATCTTGCAATTGCAAAATTTCTTGGAATTTCCCAATTCAAGATGGCGGAATCTAAATTCTCCCGACAAGTAGTTGCGAAAATAACTAATTTTTAAAAACAATACGATACTAAAGGCTTTGGAAGAGAATATATAACATTAAGAGGTTTTTCTTTTCGTCTGTTCTTCTGTTTCAGCCTTTTCAATTTCACGTATTGCATTAATTGCGAAAGCGGCGACTAGGTGTTTTCTTTTCATCGCCATTTTGAGTACTAAAATTTCAAGAGATTTTCGGCCCAGCTGTCAAAAAAATCTCATTGCGGTGAGATATTTCTTGGGATGAAAACGTGTTAATCAAGACGCGGTGTATGCAGCGGGACGCAATAGGTCGATAAAGGAAGATCTCCATTACCATGACATAGAGACACATTTATGTGAAGATACGTTGACAAGAAAGGGAGATAAGAATCAACTGCAAAAATTTGTCGGTAACTGCAAGAATAATTTCCCCTGTTTTTTTATGGCGATTTTATGGCGATTTCTACTACAATCACACATTGTCCCTGTAAGTGAATAGTAAGCACGGACACATTCAAACTGTTATTATAGCGTGATGTCATTTTAAAAGCTTTTTCTCCTTCGCATGCATAGTCAAAAGCTTTGTTACCATGCCAATTTGAACATTCTATTCATAACATAAGGTTTGATATGATTGCTATAAAATTGTAAAACTGGAAGGGATGGCGTTTAACTTGTATTCAGTTATTCCTCTTTAGATCTATATAAGTCTATCTTGCTCTAGTTTTCTGCATTTTTTGCAGTTACAGAAGTCATGGTAATGGAGATCCTCCTTAAGGCTCAGGGATGGCCCCAATTTGCCTTAGGAGCAGTGGCGGCTCGTGTATATTTGAAATGAGGAGGCAACGAATCGGAGGCTAGCCTCTATGAAGAGGATTTGTAGTTTATGTTTTAGAGAATTCGACATTAGAGAATAGGATTTTCTTTTAAATTATTATTTTCTGAACATACAGATTTTTATACAGTCCATTATGGTATAAAAAATTAAAGGCATACGTTAGAAAAACATTTTTATAAAATGTTATGAGGAGGCAATGTCTCCGTTGCCTCTCCTATAAAGCCGCCACTGCTTAGGAGGGAAGTAGATTGGACCAAAAATAGTAGTAGATTGATACTAATAGTAGCAGATTTTCAAAAAAAATCTTTTCTACCTATGCCGATATACCAATTTGTATAACTAAAGCGAAATAGCTTTATCATTCATAATACCAAAATTCTATCAACAAAAAACTTGCTGTAGTTCAGAAAATGACATTTAAAAACTTCTTTTGTATTGGCTGCCTCGTATTTAATTTCGTTAGAAGCTTTTTACATTTAACATAATAATACAATTTTTTGGTTGATTCATGTATTTTACAAAAAATAGTAGTAGATTTGATTTACTACGCACTAAGGCTTTTGAAGGCGAAAATAGTAGTAGATTTACTACAATTGTAGTAGGGGGACATCGCTGATAAGGCTATGTTCTGTCACGCCAAGTCTTTGTTGCAGTGGGATGAGGCGATAAGGGGAGCATTCAGTGTGTGAATGGATTGTATGAATGGTTGAATGTTTGAATGTCTTCAGTTGTGCTTCGGCATTAGAGGGAATTTGCGTAAAAGCTCCTAGTATAAAATATATATTAAAAAAAAATCAACGATAAGAACATGAAAGCTTTGATCTCATTGGTTCATTGGTCGAGGAAGCTCAATCGTAAGCGCAATCGTTAGTCTGAATTAAGCTTTATAGCCCCCACTCACTTAAGGAGCCTCCACACGTTCAATGTTACTTGACAATTTTACTTGAATGACTCATGTTTCAAGTAACATTGATCGTTTGGATGCTCTTCTTTGTTATGTGTGGGAGTAATTTCCATCAATGTTAGTCGACGAAAATTTTCATCAATAATACTTGTCAAGTAACATTGAACGTGTGGAGGCTCCTTCAGAGTCCGCTTGCAGTGCATAGACTTACGACAGGCCGCCTGAAAAATGTTTCCAGATATGCCATGGCCTTCGGTTAACGTCAACTGACAGAAAACTGTGTGTTTAGGGACACTGACAGTTTAACTGCAGTTGAGCACAAGTATGAGGTCGCCGCAGACCTGTTTCGCTCCAAACCAACTTGCAGATTGGGACAGATCGATAACTTTAGTTCCTGTTAATTGCGAGCAAATCGTGTGGCGAAATATTCATTCGCGAATTTTATTTTTTGATCCTCGTGTGCAAATTTGATTCGATTGCGAAACTGGCCGTCGGTCGAACTCTAGATTTTTGTACTGCAATTCATATTACATTAGGGGCTGTCAATAAAATAAAAATACGCTTATTTACTTTCCCATACGATGTACGTCGTTTAGAAAGTATTGAATGCATGAAAAATTTCGACCTCATAATTTTATCTAAAAACATTTCCCCCAGCACTCCTGAGTCGATTGGAGTGATATTACAGAAATGTTTCTCCGTATATCAGTCTGTTAGTTAGCCTGTGTACAAGATTTCTCAAAAACTACTTGAGTTAACCCTCTAGTAGGCAAGTGTATCTACAGATAAAGCTGACTTTTTTCTAATTATCAACCTCCTACCGCGAGAAGTGTGTTTCTAGATACGCTCTCTTTTTCCGGCTGCTGGCAACTCAAACAACTACCTATTGGACAAAAGGGTTTTTTTTCCGTGTGTCGTTTTTGGTAATATTTTTTTTCCTTGATTTATGGATGTGTACACCATTTTTTTTAGCATTTTGTGAGGACATGTACAAATTTGTATGTACACAATTAAAGCAATGTCTTTATTTAAGTAATAATATTTATACTCAAGGGTCTTTTACAAAGTATTGATCGTCTACTTGCCTGATAATTTTAATCCTGTACTTGCACGACTAAATGCAATTAAAACGTAAAACAGAATAAAACCGTATTTTTTTTATACAAAAACTAAAAACCTAGATAATTTTTTGTGAAAGGAATATACGAACGAAATCATGAAGAAATAAAAACCATTTAATAAAAAAATAAATAAAAAATCGAGTTAGAAAGTGAGTGCATGTGGGGGAATACAAACCTGTCTTACCTAGCGATGGATTCGGGGAGTGTGGACGAAGAGACGCCATACTCGGCTGTCGCGATGGTACCCGAACCGACATCCTGGATCCACGTCGCTCCTGTCCGTGCAGTAGCTTGTTCTCACGCAATAATGAGACGTTCATTAGACGGGGATTCGGTGTATTGAAAATTGTTCGGTTCTCACGCCATCGAGCTCTGCAATAATAAATTATACTTTTTTATAATGCTGGCAAATAAATGGCAGGTGACTACTTTAGTTGTCATGATTCATGGGGGACTGTTACTATTATATTCATTCTGCACTTTTAATGGATTTTCCATTTGAATGCAATCAGGACCTCAGTAATTATTTATTTATTTTTAAGACTGGCGCATATCATAATATTTGTCATCAGTTTTTTTTTTTAAATTATTCGAATTCTAAATCACTTTGTAAATTGCTTTTCATGTTGATAACGCAATAAACATATGCCATGTGAGTTCTAGGATGTAATCTAATGACATTGTAAATTTTGAATAATAACAGTCATATTTTTATGGGGCTATTAAAAAAAACTTCATAAACATACAATAAAAAGTTTTTTTTTCTGCATAAATGGCATGTACCTTGAAGATAAGGGATTTGAATCACCGAAAAATAACAAAAAGACCAGGAACTTTATATGAAATTTGATAAAACTTCTAACCTCTTCTCATACACTGTCTTGGTGAGAATTTTATTTAATTATTGTAAAACAGCCCCAAGGACTTGCTGGGTTCTGTACAAAAAATTCGGTGAGCGTTTTGTTGAAGAAAATTTGTTTAACGGACGAAATTTCTAGTATCTAGTAATAAGAAGTTCGTGAGATTTCAGTAGCAGAAATAATAAAAAAAAGCCCATCGTCGGAGTGATTTTAAAATTTCAAATAGATTAAATTTGATTATAATATTCTAATTGAAAGGGCATAGTCGGATAACAATACTGAAACTGCCCTTCGCCCCAAAATGAAAACGTTTTAGCACATTTAGTAAACATTAGTACTAGAAATAATTGTGCGAAATTTTAGCTTTTTGGAAGTCAGTGTTGTCGAGCAAATTGAAAAAACAATTAATTTTTTTCTCCGAGGTTACTTGTGGTTAAAATATGTTATAGATATATCCATAGGGTATTAGCTATTTTAAGTTTTCAAGAAAAAAATTTTTCGCGTTTGGCGGAAGCTGCACTTACAAATTGTTTATGTTCCTCTTCTATAGAAGTAACTCCTTAAGCCCAATGAACACAACGCGAACGCAACTGCAACGCTGTGAACTGTCACGCAGCGCTACATTTCATCGGCAGAGCCCAATGGAATCTCGTGAAGTAGTACAAGTGACATAATAAAAAGTGGTATAAAGTTGGCAAAATTACAAAAAATGGATAATTTTGAAGCGATAATTTGCTTTGTTGGTCTTTATCTTTGTTATTTGCACTAAGGCTATCAATTTTTCCTCGAACGACATTCCCTCAACCTCACTTTATGAACTGTCAACGCAGAATTGCTGCAGCAAAGTTAGAAGTTTGCAAACTTTTGCGTTGAGGTGCATTCTGTGCGTTCAATGTGCTCACTTCAAATGATTTCTATGGAACAAACTTGTAAGTGACAGTTTGTGCGTTTTAGTTGCGTTCGCGTTGCGTTCATTGGGCTCCGGGGGTAAAGTATCGTATTCATGCCAAAGATCGATGCGAGAACAGGGGTAGATAGAAAATGTTTGTCAGTACGAAATCCGTATCAGGCACAGTGATGTACGGAGGATGGTTCATGCATCTGTCTGTCGGTCTGTCCGTTGTGCGTATTTTAAATAACTCGAGAACGCGTTGACCTAGCGTGAATAAGTTTTTATTTTAAAATACTGTTTTAGAAAAAAATTCTCGAAACCTATGCGCTTTTGGGAAAAAATGAATATAACAAAATTTAAAGGATATGAAAATTTCTAAAATATTTTGCTTTAACGATTTCTACGTATCTCTAACGGTTCTCAACATATTTAAAAAAAAACTTTTTGAAAATTTCTCGGTTTTTTGAAAAATTTTCGAAAATTATGCGCTTTTATAAAACATAACAAAAGCTATAATTGCCAATCTGGCAATCATTGGAGACCCGTATGGTGATATTCGTATCAAAATTCGAACAGTTATACCAAAATTCCAATTTGAAGTCAAACCTTCCAATAAGATTTTTTAAAATTTATTCCAATCGGATTTTGATGTATGGGAGTTTTATGTAGAATCATATCCTAAATAACTTTTGTTCTTGCACTTTTTTGATAAGATGCACCGTTTTTGAGATATTCACAAAAAACGATTTCATTCGTATGGGGGGTACCCCCCCTAATGGTCCATTTTTGCCCATTAACGAACTTAGCCTCGCATTTTACGAAAAACGGATCTGCGACAAATTTCAAGTCTCTAGCTCAATCCGTGCGCCCGCAATCCGCGCCAGAGACAGACAGACGGACAGACGGACAGACAGACAGACGGACAGACGGACAGACAGACGGACAGACAGACGGACGGACATGCAAAAATTAAATATTTTTATCATTCTAAACACACTGGTGTAATTCATTTTTTTGTACGATGACGGGATCTTGGCGTTACAAACGGTAAGGCAAAGTTAATATACCCTTTGGTTTCACCATACGGGTATAAAAATGCATATAACCAGATTTAAAGTATGGATGGGTATCGATTAATCGATTAATCGAAGTAATCGATTATTTTGTAACGATTATCACAATTTTTGTTCACTGGGATTTCAGATATGAAGATACAAAAAAAATACATTTTTTGTAGATGTATTTTCTTTCATTAATGTACGCCATACACGCAGATGGTACACGACGTGATTTAGAGCGTACAATCCACCAAAATCGTGTATCAGCACAGTGTGTGGGGAGCGACAGAGTACAATCAATCGTGTACGCTAAGATTGAACCGTTCCAGTTCGGCCTGAATTTAAGAGCACCACAGGAAAGAATTCAACAAAATCCAGTGTTATATTGGAAGCAGATGGCTGATACTTTCCCAGGAGTTTCAAAGATCGCCTTAACATATGTGCCAGCGGTAGCAACCTCAGTTCCTTCAGAAAGGCTTTTTTCTGAAGCTGGCCAAATTATGAGGGAACAGAGAAGCCGGCTGACCGCCGACATGGCCAATACACTTATATTCCTCAAGGACATTGATAACAAGTATTGGAATTAATTATTATTTCTTTGTTTAGTATTTTTTTCTGACTTCTTCTGAATAAATTTTTACTTATTTGTTTCATTGTGCCCACTCTTTTCCTACCTTTTTGAAAAAATCGATTAATCGATTTTTTAGTCCTCAATTAATCGACATATCGATTAATCCAGATAAAATAATAATCGATTCCATTAATCGATTAGTTGTTGGTCGATACCCATCCCTAATTTAAAGGGAATAAAATATCCTGCATTTTTTCTTTTAACGGCTTTTACGTATCTTTAACGGTCCCTAAGATGTTTGAAAACATAACAAAAGCTATAATTGCCAATCTGGCAATTATTGAAAACCCGTATTGTGATATTCGTATCAAAATTCGAACAGTTGTACCAAAATTCCACTTTGAAGTCAAACTTTCCAATAAGATTTTTTAAAATTTGTTCCAATCGGATTTTGATGTATGGGAGTTTTATATAGAATCATGTCCTAAATAACTTTTGTTCTTAGACTTTTTTGATAAGATGCACCGTTTTCGAGATATTCACAGAAAACCGTTTTCGTTCGTATGGGGGGTACCCCCCTAATGGTCTATTTTTGCCCATTTACGAACTTAGCCTTGCATTGCACGAAAAACGAATCTGTGTAAAATTTCAAGTCTCTAGCTCAATCCGTGCGCCCGCAATCCGCGCCACAGACGGATGGACGGACGGACAGACAGACGGACGGACATGCAAAATTCAATTTTTTTTATCATTCTAAACACACTGGTGTAATTCATTTTTGTGTGTGATGACGGGATCTTGGCGTTACAAACGGTAAAGCAAAGTTAATATACCCTTTGGTTTCACCATACGGGTATAAAAATATATTATTCGTTACATATTTTTCTCTAAACTATTGCAGAAGAAAGTTTTGTGTTGATCACAACTGATATTTTTTTTTGAATAAAGGAATTTTTATTTTTGAAATTTCATATGAAGATTTTTTTTTCAATTAGGTACACTTTAAAATATTTTTACTAGTGGTTTTCCAGAAACATGCCAGTGTGTGTATGTAACCAAAAGAAAGTACAGTATTTTTGAATTTGAAAGCTAAAAGATATCAGTGGGTTCTTTCTGGATCATATTAGTATCTCTATATAGTTACTATGCGTATTCCAAACTTTTACAAGGGCTAATGTCTCAAAAGGCTAACAAATACATAAAAGTATGAGTGGTATACGAAGTATTCCTATAGGAAATTATAAATGCCCTGTCACACTGCTCCATTTTTCACCTTCCTAAGGATGAGAGTAGCGTCTTGACACTGTTTTTCTGTACTTGTAAATGAGATCAAATAAGTCCACGTCACGTTAATAAATGAAATCTTTTGCTTTTGCGAAAATAACTTTAATATACAGAAGTCAAATTAAAGTGAATAAACATGGAAGAAATAATTGCAATAAATTAAAGTTAAAAATACTACTTTAACAAAAAGACTGCAAAAACACCTGGGCCCTATCACCGAACACGATACGATAGGTTCGAATCGTAACTTCAATCTTGTTATTAGTGTTTTATACCAACAACATTGAATTTACGATTCGAACCAATCGTATCGTGTTCGGTGATAGGGGCTCTAAATGAACTTTTCTCCGGCAAGGAAAAAAAAGTCGAGCAAATAAGGTCAAAGTGCTGTGAGACATCAAACAATTATATGTGGAATGTTGTGCACTCGACGAGGAAATTAAGGTGCCTTCTGTCAAGCAGTATAAAGGTAGGTTAAATGACAATAGGCATCAGTTCACCTAGAAATAGACAAACTTCCATGAGAATCCCCAACCAGGGCCTCTTGTTTCTTACGCCTGTTGGTTTCCATGGACTAGAACGACTTTCCTGCTTTTCATTAAAACTTTTCGGTCGAATAATTTAGACTCTCATTTTATCTTGTCTGCACACCTTATCAATTATGGTAAAACTGCGAGGAGAAAAGTTCCTTTTTTAAATATCCTTAATCTTTCCATAATGAAAGTTACAAACAAGATGATGTTTTGTTAAGCAATTGTAAATTTATGTTTTTAATCCTATTCCGAAAGTTGCAAATTTTAATTCAGCAGAACATGAATGTGTTAAGATACGAATTTAGAATGTCTGCTGGTCAGTTTGGAATGGTTATATAAAATATTTCAAACTCACACAAGTTTGTTCGTTTTTGTACCTTATATGGTGAAACCAAAAATACATGGAAAAATATCAGTTGTGATCAACACAAAACTTTCTCTGCAATATTTAGTTTCGGGAAAAATATGTAAAAAATAATAGTTCTTCAAATATCTCGAGAGCCGTTAAAGATATGTAAAAACCGAAAAGAGAAAATATGCGGTAAATTTTATTTTCTTTGAATTAGCTTATATGTATTTTCCTCTATATAGGACTGAATCATTAGAAATTTTCAAAAAACTTAATTTTTTCAAATATCTTGAGAACCGTTAGAGGTACGTAAAAATCGTTGATACAAAAAATGTAGAAAATTTTGTTTCCTTTAAATTTTGTTAAATTTGTTCTCAAAAGCGCATAGTTTTCGAGAAATTTAAAAAAAATCGTATTTAAAAAAATCTTTGGGAGGTACCCGTATAACTAACGTTACTTTTCCAAAAGTTGATAGTTAATTACGATTTTCGCAAAATTTATTCACAAAAAATTTGAAATCACTAGATCAACGCGTTCTCGAGTTATTTAAGATATGTAAAACGGACAGACCCACAGATAAACGCACGGCATCCTCATAATTTTGCCTGAAACGGTTTTCATTGCTCTTCTGGAAAATTATACCAAATGGACTTAGCACAATTTCACTTTTAGCCGACGAAATGTTAAAGTTAAATGATTAAAACACAATACAAATATAAACCACGCTACTATAAATTCCCGCCTACTTTTTTAAAAAAAATCAGGAAATTTTTATACTTAGGGGATTTATACAATTAATAAATTGAATTGATCAATTTTTATCCCCGTTATTTATAGAATTTATAAATTTTCCCAGCATTTTAAATACCGATTTTCATCCCACCAAAATATAGAGAATTTACCGCGTCTCATTCCGTTGGTTTCATTCAAAAAGACCCATCCGTTCAGTTTTTATGACGTTTTAAAATAAGGGTGCCTATATTCAGGGACCATACCTTATAATATCACGGGGATGTGCGGAATTTATATTTTTCATTTGATTTTAACACCTTTGTTACAGTATTCCTCGGATAACTGCACATGGGAAAAATCCTGGATTTCTTGTGCAATTACGAGGGTTTGCACTTATCCGATACTATTTTAATAGCAAAAATTGTGCACTTATGCGGAACCCTGTTTAATGCACGAAATTGTGCACTTATCAGGGTTCTAACTTCAGAAAATTGTGCATTTAATCTTTGGGATTGTGAGAACACAACATAAATTGCACTGGTTTTTCTACCCTTACCAGTGGTATTAAAGGTACATACAGACGATAAAGAAAATATAACAAAATACACTATTAAAAATTAAAGGGAAAAAAGTACTCGTGCACTTATCCGAGGGAAAATATATGACGGAGAAACCTAATTGAAGATTATTTTTCCTGCAATAATAGGGGGTTTGCTCTTAAGCGGGTTGCAGTTAAGCGACAACTATTGTGTGGAATTCTTAAGAATGTGCACGGGGTTCGAATTACAGTTGCACTTAAAGGGGTTGTGCAGTTATCCGGGGATTACTGTATATGTAAGAAAAGGAAAAAAAATCTTTTTGGAAGTCTTTAAATAAATTTCATAAAGTGTTTTGATTTTATTTTCATTCGGTGACATGTTTACTCAAAAAGCTTGTGGATTTTGCAGCGATATTTACAAAGTGTTTTCCTAAAGAGCTTAAAATGTTCCCTGAAATTAATATAACCAAGACTCGGTTTTGAAACTATATTAAACTTTTTTATGAAATTATCTTTCCTATAGAGATATTTTTTTGCTAAGCGTTGGTTGGTGCAATGAATTTAAAATTAACCAAGAAACTATAGAATTCCCTAAAAACCCTTTCAAACTTTAATCTCAAGCATATGTTGTTGGTAATCCCAGGTGTCCACTGTAAATGCGAGTAAGATTTTAGAAACTTTTTTTATGTTCAAGTTTCGAGCACATATTTTGCGGTTAGATGTATTGTGTAAAACTGCAAACTAACAAAAAAAACAATATATTTTGCAGTATTGTGCCTAAAAAACATATATCCCTTGTAGACTCTTCTACGAGTAAAGTGGATATATTACAGTTGCCAAAAGGGATTAAGGTTAAACCAATGCTTCCAGAGAAAAGTTTTCATACTTGTGTTTCTTTAGTCGAATTATTGTTTTTGTTGGTATATATTGTTTTTGAACCGAAACCAAACCCTTGTCATGGATACTCGAATCTTGCTATCTCGGAAGGTCGTCACATCCGAAAGCAATACGAGGAAAAAAATGTAATGCAAGGGGACAGTTAGGCAAAGATGTTGATGATAGCAAAAAATCCGGTGGGAACATATACCAACCATAAAGTAGATTTTTGCCAACAGCCATGTAAATAAACTCACATCAATGTTCAACATATCTGTTGTCGCTTAAAGCATAAAAAATTAAGATGAACAACGTTTTATGCCTATGTCAAGGTTATGGGCCCATTAAAATCGGTTTAGAGGCGCCCCAATAGAAATTCCCCAAATATAAAGAAACACCACTCTGGTTTTCTTCGGAATACGGATGTTAGGCTGAGAAAGTATTTTCCACATTTTATAAACTTTGGTGCATAGTAATTTTTTTAAAAGTCAAGCATTACTTTTTAATGAAGTTATATGTATATGACGTAGCAAATAAAATATTTAAATTTATAACTGAAAAGTTTCACCCTAGAATTTTCGGCTGGTTTTGCTAAAAACTTACAGATTTGCGGTTTGTAAAGTGTCGCATTTATAAAGTTATAAATAGGTGTAAAACGTACATCTAATCATAAATTATTTAAATTAGCTAGATTTAAGATTTTAAAGTCAAGTCAAGGATATTCACGAAAAAATTCGTTGACGTTCTGTAAAAGTAATGTGAATATCCTTGACTTGACATTTTTACTGCAGCTTTCAAATTACATCATCAATTTTTAAAATACAATGTAAACTTTTTTATACTCTATATGAGAATCATGTAAAAGTAATATTAAATTTAGTATGCCGTTTGTAATGCATCGAATAAATCGTTGAACACAAAAATGCACTACCCCAGAATGTTAGGGATGACAAAATATTTTGATTTCTGCATGTCCTGTCCGTCCGTTCGTCCATTCGTCTGTCCGTGAACACCATAACTTTCGAAAGGATTGAGCTAGAGACTTTTTGCGACAGTTGCGTTTCCCGTAAATAACAAGATTTAGTTCTTGAACGGGCAAACTCGGACCATTCTTTCTCCCATTCTTTTTCCCATACAAACGAAAGAGTTTTTTGCTATTTATCGAGAACGGTGAGTCGTATTGAAAAACTCATAAAGGTAAAATGTGTTTCAAATAAAATTTTACATAACTCATCTGTACATAAAAATCCGGTTGAACCATTCCATCTTCCCTCCCTCATATTCCTTCCTCCCTCCCTCATATTCCTTCCTCCCTCCCGCATCGTAGTGAAAAATTTGTAAAAACGAAATGTATTTAGGATATGATTTTATATAACCGTTCCATACATTGAAATTCAAACAGACTATTGCTTCCATACAAATTGATTTTTTTCAATAAAAATGTGGTCTTTCCTTATATAGAGTATTTAAAGATTGGCACCTGGTAATTGTTCTTATGTTTTTGTAAACAATTTCTCACAAAATTTCCTTTTTTCAAAAAAAAAAAAATGTTTCTAGCATGCCCATTTTTACAAAACGGAATTTTTCAAATATCTTATTATAGATAATGTCATTTTAAAGCCACAGTAAAAATTGTAAGTCAATCGGTCAACAATTATAAGAGTAATCGGTTTGGTCGGGAAAACGATTTTTCAGAAAAGGTCTCTTTTGATTATCTAGCACAGGCTTTTCCAACCCTCCAAGCATGCGGCTCAGGACATGTTTGAATGTGGCCCAACAAAAACTGATATATTTACAAACATTCGGCCCGATTCCAGAATCCGTCGTAGCTTTATTACGAAGAACTAACTACGTTACGAATACGAAGAAATCAGTATTCCACGATCCGAACGGAATTGAATTTAGTGGTGCCTGATTAAAATCTAATTTCGAAAAATGAATGTCTTTATAAAAAGGTCCCTATGCAAAACTCATAAGGAATAGATTTCTGACATGAAATAGTTTCGTTAAAAATGTCACTTTCTTGATTTAAAACGAAAATTGTTATTAATAATGGATTCTGCAGCGTTTGCAACTTTGTGTCTGGAAGAAGATTTATCCAAGCGAAGGATTTTAATAGTGAAACGAAAATGACAACAAATAACGGATACTTAGGAATACTCACGTTGCTGTTTTTTCTAAAATAATTGCTCTTAATTTGTTAAAAGTTACACTTATACTAAATAAACAAATAAAAATGTTAAAATTGCTTTTTGTTGTACAATTCAGGCCATAAATTGAGTTAAAATAATAAGAAAAACATAACAAAAGCTATAATTGCCAATCTGGCAATTATTGAAAACCCGTATGGTGATTTAATTGAACGGCGTATCAAAATTCCACTTTGAAGTCAAACTTTCCAATAAGATTTTTTAAAATTTATTCCAATCGGATTTTGATGTATGGGAGTTTTATGTAGGATCATATCCTAAATAACTTTTGTTCTTGCACTTTTTTGATAACATGTACCGTTTTTGAGATATTCGCAAAAAACGTTTTCGTTCGTATGGGGGGTACCCCCCCTAGTGGTCCAATTTCGCCCATTAACGAACTTAGCCTCGCATTTTACGAAAAACGGATCCATGCAAAATTTCAAGTCTCTAGCTCAATCCGTGCGCCCGCAATCCGCGCCACAGACGGACAGACGGACAGACGGACGGACGGACAGACGGACGGACGGACGGACATGCTAAATTCAACTTTTTTTATCATTCTAAACACACTGGTGTAATTCATTTTTTTGTGCGATGACGGGATCTTGGCGTTACAAACGGTAAGGCAAAGTTAATATACCCTTTGGTTTCACCATACGGGTATAATGAAGTTGCTACTCGATCTACGAAGCAAATGTATTTTCGTACATTCAGCTGTCAAATTTCCGATTCGTTCGGATTCTGTGGTACCACATTTCCCCGATTCGAAATGATTTTTAATACGAACGGATTCTGTGATACCATTTTCGAAATTTCTCCGAAAATCGCAGCTACGACGGATCCTGGAATAGGGCCGATTAACTTTGCCTTACCGTTTGTAACGCCAAGATCCCGTCATCACACACAAAAATGAATTACACCAGTGTGTTTAGAATGATAAAAAAATTGATTTTTGCATGTCCGTCCGTCCGTCTGTCCGTCTGTCTGTCCGTCTGTCCGTCTGTCTGTCTGTCCGTCTGTCCGTCTGTCTGTCTCTGGCGCGGATTGCGCGCGCACGGATTGAGCTAGAGACTTGAAATTTTGCGGAGGTCAATTTTTCGTAAAATGCGAAATGGACCATACGAAAGAAAACGTTTTTTGTGAATATCTCAAAAACGGTGCATCTTATTAAAAAAGTGCAAGAACAAAAGTTATTTAGGATATGATTCTACATAAAACTTCCATACATCAAAATCCGATTGGAATACATTTTAAAAAATCTTATTGAAAAGTTTGACTTCAAAGTGGAATTTTGATACAACTGTTCGCTGTTCACTTAAATCACCATACGGGTTTTCAATAATTGCCAGATTGGCAATTATAGCTTTTGTTATGTTTTTCACTATAAACTGTTTTCTGTTAAAAGATACGATTTAAGCAAGATTATTTTCTTACCAAAATCGTATTTAAGATTTTTTTTTCTTAAAAGTAAAGATATTTTATTTCTTTTTCGGGTTTTCGAAAGTTTTAATACAAAACTTCAATGCAAATTTTAAAATCAAATTAAATTTTATTTTGAAACTTCAATACTTGAAACTTTGAAAACAGGCTATCTAATATACGGTAGAAAATATTAATTATTTATGTACAGCATAAAAAGTATGTAGTGAGCACGAAAGTATGTAAATAATTCTTCCCCATACTTTCAAGTTATGTTAAATCGTCTCCTGCACTCATAATTCGCAATTCTTTTGGAGAACTTTTACTTCTTGAAATGATTATGGAAATGGAATTTGGATTGCAGTTCTTACGAAAGTACAAATTATGTTTTTGTTGAGTTTAAGAGTTTAGCATGCATTTGCATTTGATATTCTACCCTTAAGTCAACTTTATCTTATTTGGAAAGGAAGTACATGACTTGTAGGTATTTATGCGATCCTGTATTTCAGGGCAAATAAATGCCACTGCTTTTATTCTAAAACTAAAAAGTTTTGAAAAAAAAAACAAATTAAAAAAAATATTTAAATTATTGTTATTACTAAACAAAATTGTAAAACAAAAAAACTCGAAATGATCTGCAAATATATGAATAATTTCGAACATGAAAACATTTAATAGAGCTTAGGCGAATAAAAAAAATTTGCGAATAATTCTCTGGTCACAAGGAAAAACCGCTTAAGTCGAGTTATGTACTTTTAAAGGTTGGTGAATATTTGAATTATCCATATCCAGTTCTATATTCTGTCAAAGTTTGGTTTTCATGCTGTACCCCTCTGCGGAATGGCAGAGCAAAAACCATATAAGCTAAGTCAGTTTTGCTTTACTATGGTTTTGGAAAAACTTATTAAATAATATGGAAGAAACGCCTTTTTTATGATAACACTTTAACCAGATTGGATTTTAAGATTCTTTTGAGTTTAAAGTAGTGTTTAATGTGTTTACTTCAAACTGGAAAACATTTTTCGTTTGAAAGAATAACCAATTTTTCCCAGAAAGTACTCAAAACCTTAAACCCAAATTACTCAAAACACGCTTTTTCGACTTAAGCAGTTTTTCCTTGTGACCACAGAATTTCATGTTTACTTAAAATTTAAATAACAAGCTAAAGGCATTATAATTCTGTAAATGTCTTAAAAATTCCGACAGAAATTTTGCATTTTTGATTTTTAGGCATACTAACAAACATCAAAATGAATAAAAATATAAAATAAAATAAAATATTATTAAAAACACGCCTTTATTAAAATGTACAGAAAAGAAAAAGGTAATTTTTATTAAGTCCAAAAATTACTTTTTTCTTAAAAGTAAGACAAACTTAACAAATAAAAAAAATTTACGGTTTGCGTTTACGTTGTTTTATTTCTGATTCACAAAGCCCAATTTTTTTTCCTTTCAGTACAGTTTAATCAAAGCTTGTTTAAAAAAACATTTGATTTAAATTAATATTTCTTATAATTATATATAGTTTTAGTTGATTTTTAACCTTTAGATTTCCGGCATTTTTCATTAAAATCATATGTTTTTGTTTTAAATAGTTATATATGTATTTGAAATCTACATATTGCGTCGAGTTGCTGTGTTTGTGTATTGGCGCGTTTGGAGCTACCCCGGCTGTCTAAAGGTTAATGTTGCAAGAAGAATACATTTCGGGTATAATTAAAGTATTATTTTATTAAAGTTAATTTACTCTTGTTGAGCTGTTATTATGCGAAAATGTGTAATCAAACATAGTGTTGTATTATAAAAAATTCCCGCTAATTGCTTTTTAAACGCGTTTCCATATGCTTGGTTTCTCATGATACAGAAATGGTGTACGAACAGTGGTAGTAACATCACACTTGAGGTGGTAGCCTTAGGCGGAGATATACTATTAAATCAACAGTTTCAAGAAATCGATTTGAGTAAAAAAGATCCTTAAAGCATTCTTTTGTTCTGAAGAAGGCTGTTCTATCATCAAACACTTGTGTTTGGTATTTTTGCCATGTGGGCGTCAGAGTGAAAATTGAAGAAGTCGGTTCTTCACTGGTGCTTGTAGTTTAAGTATTTTCAGGAAAACAAATTTTGTTTGCTGTTTTCGGAGATAGGGACATTTCAAGATATTTTGGGTTTTGATGCTCAATTATGTACAATGATGTATGATTTTTTCTTTAAGTCTATATTGATTTGATCTGTTAGAAAAGCCTAATTGTTTTTCTCCCAAGTATTTATTTTATAAATATTTTAGATTATACGCAACTTTCGAAGTCAGCATTGTTGTCAAGAGCTTATGGAGTTTATATTGGTTAATTAAGAGACTTGATAAACATACCGAAAATTCAATAAAATTGTCCTAATGGTGCTTTGGTGCTAAAGACATTTTACTAAATATTGTCGCAATTTTTGAGCCATTAACGGAAAACAGTTTTTCGAGTATTTTTTGTTGTCTTTTTATTATATCGAAAATGTTTATTTTTATTTATTTGAGTATTCAATTAAAATATCTGATGTGACCAGCACACGACTTTCTTATACAAAATCTACATTCTTGCGTAATTTATAACCCGAAGAATAAAAATAAAAAATATGATTTTTTTTACAATACAAAATCTGAAATACCTTGATAACGGTAAAAGATATTGAATTACGGTAAAACGTACGAATGTAGAGAACTTTAATTATTCTTTCTTTAATCGGATTTTCGAAAAACCGTTAGTTTGGAAGCAATTCCTAAAAACTTTTCACTTCATATATTAAACCCCTGAAAAATGGTTAGTTTTGGATATAATCGCAAAATACTGTTTTTTTTTAAACCGGTATGTCTCGATAAGGGTTTGAGATTTCGAGTTATAGTAAAAGATAAAAGTGTAGAAAATGTAATTGTCAGCAAAATAGCAAAATGTGAAACGTCTAGGTTCAGATTAAATCGCGAAAATCGAAATTGGGATTTGTTAACTTCAATTTTAATTTTAACAAATTAAATTAATTTGCGAACAGACAGACAGACACACAAGCCTTTAATGTAATAAAAAGCCTATAAGGTCATCAAAAGATTTAGTTTCAACAAATATGTGTCAGTCATTTTATTTTTCTTTTGCAATGAAATTTTGATGCCAAAAAAATTGTGCTGTTTCAAAAATGTCTGCTATCCATTTTTATGCTATTTCCTTCGGTTATTAGCCTGAAATAAGAAATTTAATTCTTGAAGCCAAATAGTTTGGATCATATGTCAACAGGTAATATAGTGGCTGAAGAAATTACTTGTTTTTTTAAAGTCTTTGTGGGTTTTAAAAACAAAACAACAAATATTGCCTATTTTCTTCTGTTTGTAAATCGGGGGCCTTAATACTATGTCACATCGATGCAAAATTACGTAATTTTGAAGATTTTCGTAATTTTGAACGAAATCTTGCTCGAAATCACGAGATTTCCAGTACATTAACCAGTTTTCAAAATCACTAAAAGTATGCAATTTCCACAAAATTACGAACGAAATCAAGCAAAAACAATGAATACAACCCTGCATCACTTATTCAGCTCTCTTCAGTACATCAGTTTTGAGAAGTTTTGACATTTGTGCTGGATTGGAAAGACGGAAATATAAGAAAAAGAAGCCGTGTTCCGCACGCGAAGAGGATATATTAGTAAACAACCTACGCGGGGCAAAAAAAAAATGGACATGTTTATGATGCAGTTAAATATGAAATGGAAAATAATTGTTTATTTTCATTACAGATTCGTCTAAAGTGTCTAATTCTGTTTGCACATATTTGATCGATGTTTTGAATTGTATTATTCATCATATTACTAAAATTCATAGCAATCCTACACTAAAATTCATAGCAATCCTGTAGTTGAAATGTCAAGCAAAATTACCTTAACCTCTGTGTGAACACTTTGGTTTAAGATCTAAATCATTTCGCAAAATTACGTGATTTTGCGCCAGTGTGAACATAGTATAAGGTAACTATTGTGGCAACAGTGTCGACTCTTTTCTCATTATGGTCTTCTTCAAACCGCAACTGGCATTCAGGCTCCACTGCTAATCCGAGTATCGACCAGTCAACCGGCTGCAGGATTTTCATGAAGTGAATATTGACCCAAGGTCGACCCGTCGATCACCAATTTCCTTTATGGGGACACATTTAATCAGTGTGTAGTTTTCCTCACCTTCTTACCCTTCTTGTACGCGGATATAAATTATAGATCCAAATCTTTAGGTGCAATTGCGTAAATTGCTGCATTTTTAGGTCATGTGCCGGTGTTTTTTGGTGATATTTGGGTATTGAAAACTAAAACCTTTGGTCAAATATAAAAATTAAATTAATTGGAATTAGGAGTGGGGAAAAAATAAATAACGAATTGTGTTATAAAAAATAAAGTTTCAAGAACTTTTCCAAAAATAAGACTTGGATAGGTTCAGAGACTTTTAGATCACTCCGATGATGCACTCATGAAAATTTTAATATTTTGAAAAATTACGAATACACAGATTGTAAGCAATACTACTATATTAATGTTAATAATGCGGAATTCCATTCGTAGACCTAGAAACAGGTAATTTCTGCAAGAGTTAATTCCTTCAATAATCCGTCGTTGTTGAGACCATTTTTACTGGAACAGGTGCTCAAAAATAATATGAATAAAAATTAGAAAAAAACAAAAAAAAAATTTGAAACACTTTTTTAGTAATTATAATATTTGTCAAAACACACTAATCTATAACCGGATTTCGAAGTGAAAAAAACCGGGTTTCAAAACCGAAACCGAATCGAACTTGCATTCCTTCATAAAATATTCTTGCTTGGAGAAATATGAATTTTGGCAAAACATTATAAACGATAAGTAACTTGGTTAAAAATCATGCTATAAGTATTTTTATCTGTAGATTTATGGAGTGACAATAACTCAAAAATGTTGTAAGTCGAGTCACGACCCATAGTCAGAAGTTGCTGTCAAGTTGTTTAAGGGGTTGTAAAGTGGTTGTAAAATCCCAATTTTAGTCAGTTGTAACAACGAGTTATAATTACTACTAAAAGTAGTTTTGAGAACTTCCCTGAGGCAAAAGTCTCTTAACCCATTTCTTGCCAATGGTACATTTTTGCACCAGTAACTTTGAGCCTTTTTGTTACCACATAGGAGTCAAAGTTGCTATTATAGAATAGAAATGGGTTAATACTTGCTTAATAAGTTGTTAGTCGCACATTACGACCAAAATTTCGACCACTTAAGAACGAATTGTCATGTGGTCGCTCAGATAACTTTACAATTTTATAAAATACTTTATAAGCGAATAGTTGCGGTTAAGACCACACCACGACGACGTATAATTGTTCTTGCTTGGGTGGGTATAGTCGTGCACGGAGGTGTCGAAATAAATTATGAAATAAATTATGAAATCAATTGTTTTCAAAATATATTTTTTTCAAAATTAAACCATCAAAACTTCTTCGATATACAATATGTATTTGAGTTTAAAAAAATCAAATGGTAATTAAATAAATATTTTGCGTTCGTTGATACGTCTTTTTTGAGTGCCTTTTTGCAATTAAAAATTATTTTTAAATTTTTTTTGAGGCATTTACAATTTTTACTCTGAAATTTTCATCTAAGTATTGTAATATATACTGAAAATAGTTATAAATTGTGAATTAATATTCAGTTTTTTTGATAACCAATATAAATATATCACTATCGGATATGAACAAATAAAATTCAACATGGATCAATTAATTTTTTTTAACGATATTGGATTGATTCGAGTGATGCCCAATTAATTTCACTGATTGACTGAATTCAAATTTTTGATCCGAAAGATATGTTTAATGATTGACGGAAATCAAACCGGAACATATGAGAAATTGAAATTTTTATAAAACTCAATTTTATATGTTAATGGGGAAATGATTCTAAAAATAATTAAATCGAGTTCATGTTATGTTGCTAATTAATTGAATATTTTAAAAGTTTTCCTAATTGGTTATCATTAAATCTAGAAAACAGCTCAAAACACCGACTATTACAGACTTTAATTTTAGTTCCAATAACCTCATTTTTTATTTATTTTATTCATCCAATTTCTTTTTTGTTCCTTTTGAAAGGCCATTAATCGCCTAAATGTAGTGACATAGGAACGAGACGTTTATTTCGAAATCGGCAATTCATAAGTTCAATTAATTAGTTCAGTCGTTGCACTTTAATGAGTCTTTGGTCAGTGCACTTTAGTTGCGAATTTCCGGGAGAAATCGAAATATTGACTTGTCAACGATAAAGTCTCGACGTGTCAACGTTCAATCCACCTAGCATTTCCGAATGCCGATTTGTTACTTGCTTGAGAAACAAAACTCCGAGTGCTGATTTCGTACTTTCACGAAGTTCCGACGTGTCCTCGTTAAGTTGACCTAGTATTTTTGTACTTTTATGAGAAATAAAAAATGGACTTTGTGTTTTAAAAATTATAACGTAGGTTCGAACCCCTACTCAACTCAACAAAGGAATAGCTCAATAATAGGAAAAAGTTAGGTATAAATAAGAGTGACCGATAGTTCTCAACAGGTTGGCAATCGGAGGAGTGGTCCAACTGGATCTTGATGTGTAGATAATTTATGTAAAATCATATTCTCTTTCTGAATTTTTACGATACAATGCACAGTTTTTGAGAAAACAGGGAAAAAGTATTCCATTTGTATGGGAGAGCGGAAAGCAGCGGGAAGCAGCGGTTCGATGAGATTTTGATGTATGGATGAGTTATGTTAGAATTCTATTCTAAACACATTTCACCTTTATATGACTTACCGTATTCGAGGAAATTGCAAAAACTGTTTCGTTTCTTTGGAAGAGCCGGGAAGGAATGGTTCTATTCTTCCCAATATTAATGATTTATCGTGATTACAAAAATGTCAGAATTTGGACAGCTCAAGAGAAATTCGACAGTCTTGCACGGAGGCGTCGATATGTCTGTTTTATATAATTTTTTTAATGTGGTGGTCGGCGGGCATAACGGTCTACGAACTCGTCACTCCTGCTCTAAATAAATAAATATAAATCTCAGTTTTTTACTTACCGGCTAAAAAGTCGTAGAACAACGCAAATGATGATAAACATAAGGGCCATACCAACAAGGACACCAATCATGGCTGGATCAACAAATCGTTCAGGTCCCCGTCTCTCTGGTTTAGCTTTTTGTATATAAAAAAATAATATTTAGTGCACTTATGGGACAATTTGTTATTTATTTCGATTGAGCCTTACTCAATTCGAGTACAACAAACCTTTGCATTCGTAATTGCCATCCTTGTTAAGTGATGGCATCATTTCGAACCGACAAACACATCTTCCATCTCGACATTCGGTTTGAAAGCTAAGTGACTCGCATTGTTCGTTGAAGAAACATGTCTCGTTTATGGCCGCCTCTGCAATGGACAACAATAAACGTTTTTAAACCAAATATTTGACACAAAATCTTAAAACATCACAAAAATTTTAAAAAAATGAAAGACCCATTGATAGATGGTTAGATAACTAGATACGTACATGTTGGATAGATGGGAGACGATCGGGAATTTAAAAAAAAAATAATAATTATTATGGGCATCGCATTTGCCACTAAGCAAAATTTTGGAGAACTAACGAAAAGTATAGAAAAGAACATGTATTTCCAGGTTATACAGATATTTAACATTATTGTGCCTACTATGGGTGTTTATGGAGTAAATTGTAAGAGTTTCTCATCGTCGGTCACGCTGTCAAGGTAAATTGTTATTACTTTCAGCTCATACCACATACATCGTGTTTGCGCTTTTTGATTGGTTTATTTTGGCTGTAATTGTTGACTTTAGTTTTAAATTAAAAAATATGATGTCGTTATTTTTTGATGATTCGCGGTAAATTAATAGCGATAACTTTTAATCGATATTGTATGCGGAAACCATCTTTATATAAAGACTTTGATATATCTTTAGCTATGTACTTCTGCCGGACTACATATTTAAATGGTTCTTTTTTGCAAGCCTTTATTTAGTTCAGTTTGTTTGTTCGTTTGTTTGTATGTATGTTAGGGCCAAATCTTGTAATCTAGACCCACTTCTACTTACCCGATTGACTTAAAATTTTGCACACATACGTAACTCCGAACACAATGCAATATGTGTCTATGCATGTAAGAGATGAAATAAAATGGCGGTCGGCAGACAGCATTTTGCCCAACACGAATTAACGAAGTACCTATTGGTTGGGGACCTCAATGAAAAAGGTTCCGGAAAATAATTATCAGCGTGTATTGGAAACTCAGGAAAAAACAAAATGGCGGACCAAACCGAACAAATGAGGACCTCTATAGTGTGAGGTCTTAAATGAGAGAGATTTGAAAAATAACTCAGGAAAGAACGCGAATATAAAGGGTAAAATAAAATAAACAAATAATTAAAAAAACAAGCTTTTGTACAGTTCCAGAAATAAAAAAAAAAAACAAAACAAAAAAAAAATAGCATGAAAGTTAAAATACAAAAACTCTCAACGCTTTTATCTTGTTTTTATTTTTGAGGCCAAATCCCTATGTAAATATATTTTTTATATTTCTAGTACCTACATTTAAAAAGCTTGTTTTGTAAAAAAAGGTATTCTTTTTAATTGAAATCTACCATTATGTAGGTTTGCAAAAAAAACCTAAAAAGTCAAAAAGTTCTCACTTTTTTATTATATCCGTATGGTGATTAAACCTCAGCTTTACGCAAAAGTTTACAAACTTCTAACTTTGCCGCAGAATTCTGCATTGACAGTTCATAAATTGAGGTTGGAAAAATGTCGTTCGAGGAAAAATTGATAGCCTTAGTGCAAATAACAAAGATAAAGACCAACAAAGCAAATTATCGCTTCAAAATTATCCATTTTTGTAATTTTTCCAAGTTTATACCACTTTATATTTTGTCACTTGTACTACTTCACGAGCTGCCGCTAGAATTTTGCAATGCGTGACAGTTCAGAGCGTTGTAGTTGCGTTGGTTTCGCGCTGGTTTCGCGCTCATTGTGCTTCAAGCGTAAGTTAATAAGTTAATTATTAAATATTCAGCCCTATTCCCGTAACCGCCGGGACGTCTACGCCGCGGGATTTGGCGTTTCCCGCAGAAAATTTGCATTCTGCTAAACGCAATTGTCCCGGCGTGTGCCGTGGTGCTAAAAACGTTTTACTTTCGGTATTACACTAATCGCACCCGCGAATCAATTAAATAGAAAGTTTGAATAAAAATGTGAATTTTATTTATACATTCAATGAATTTTAACTAAATATAAGTTTTGAAGGTCAGGAAAAACTAACTAGATGCAGTACAATCATTTAATTGAACAAATAAAACTTCATGCGTATCAAATCAGCAAAACTGTCAAAATAGTCAGCGCGGGGCTGAATAAAACTGCGTTTCTACGTCTACTAGAATAAGAAAATTTCATTCGATCGAGATAAAACTTGCGTGGCGTATACACGTCCCGCCGGTTACGGGAATAGGGCTGATTATGTCGAAATGTGTTTTGTTTTGTATGTGGGTATGTACTTTCCTTTCAGTCAATCAATAAACTTTTTTAAATATTTTGTCTTGGATATGCTCGCGCCCCCCCTTAAATGCCCCACAGGTTGAGAATCGCTGCACTAAAGAAAGTAATTTGAAAAAACAACATCCAACATACTAAAACCTGGCTAAGACGGGTCCATATTCTAGTTTTATTTATTTTCTGTATAGTTACTGAAAAAGCAACTAAACATATGTGTTAAATACAAACGCACAAAGATAAATATGCTGAAGTTTATGCAACTTAAAATCTCAATTTTACGTTAAATCACTGACAATCGCCAGTATGTCGTCTACATTATGTACAATACTGAAAAACAAGTGCTGCATTGGCAAGCCTTTCATGCTGAATTTTTAAATTAAATACATACTACAACTCATGCGAATATTTTTCATAGTTTGGAAAGGTAAACTACACCAACTACCAATGTTACAAAATTCATGACTGCCTATCGTAAAATTTGAATATAAAGATACCGCTTCGATATATAATAAAAAGTATCAATTTGCTATGATGTCTGATTCTGACAAACATGTGTTTACGTGATAATACCATATAGTATACTATGATACACTAGAAATATCTATAAGATGCGGGTATATTATTAGATAACTCAGATACACCAAAAGAGGGCAATGGGGACATAATATTTATCCATATAAAAGTATAGATAGGGTAATATTTTCATAGAGTAAGGTATTGGAGAATTCCCAGGGTACATACAACGCATTGATATGAATACAGTGAGATGAATTTAGGTACTTACATATGCGGTAAAATGAATATTTTTGTTACATCGTGTATACCCATTTTGACTGAAATAGAACCTAGAGATATAAAATATTTGGACATATGTAATCACAACGTATGAATATAAGTTGGGATAAAAGGTTAACTTAATTGTGTCCGGTTGAGTAGAAATTTGGGAACAGTTTTAATTTCAGTTTATGTTGATTTTGCTACCAAATTGCGGTTATTAAACTTGGAAAGCTTCTTCGTAAACACTATTAGCAACCTGCATAATTTTTGAAAAAAATTTGAATATTTAATTATTTACTTGCAATGAAAAGTCATGGATAAACAGTGAAATTTGAATTTCTGTAATGTTTACCTTTTTATTCTTGCCCGCAATATTAAGTTTACAAAGTACAGAGTAAACCGTTTATAACGACATACCGGTTGTAAGGACAACATTCTGGTGTACCAGCTGAAGTGCAGAACTTATTTCATAAAGTCCAGGTTCTCTTACCGCACACTTAAGTTTTTGCAAGATATCTTTACAATTTTTACTAAAAGGCATGACAAAAAATATGTATTCATTAGAATCTCCCCCGTACTTTTTTTTTGATAATTTTCCAACAACAAAAAATGTCCAATAGTGCCAAATATCTAAGTGGTTCCCAAAATTATTAAAAGTACATGGCTTTATTACAGTCATATTTTCAAAAATAGCGTCTGAAAACATTTGATAAATAATGTATTTGTAGCAATCCTGTTCTAAAGCTTTGGTCTATGATTAAAAGGAAAAGAAAAATCCCATAGTATTGGAAAAAAAATTATAATGAAACAGAAGCTGTGTAGTGTTAAAATACTTAACCTAACTATATTGGGAATAATTTTTATGGAATATTTATGAGTACTTGGAAAATTTTGTCCGGAAATACGGGACATTTGACTTTACTGTTCAGCTTTAGGGGATAAAATAGCAAAACTGAAATGCTTTTTTTTAAGAACAACGGTGCATATAAAAATGTTTAATGATGGTATTTCGTAAACTACTTGCTAAACCACAACTGTAAAGATATAAACTATATCGGCTCAAAAATAAGGAAAATTAACCCACTATGATGGTAATACTATCAACTGATCCGAACGGGATTATTAAGGAAAATTTATCAGTTGTAAATTATCACTTCTCTATTGCCGTCGTATCAGTATAGCGTCAGCTTTAATTAGCCATTTCACATAGAGTTATTCCCAGCAGCGCCAGCGGAACCAGATTGTTATCAGTAGCTAATCGCAGTGTGGCATCGCATTAAGATTGCTCAGGGATGCGTTAAGACCGAGGGACATGTGCAGATGAAAAAGTTGACTCTTGGCATAGCTAAAAGCATTTTCGAAGCATCATTGACAGAAATAAAGTACAGATTTTAATATTCAGAAATGTGCGTTTACATATTATTCATTATTGAGAATATCTGCGTTTTGAAGATGATGTCATAAAAAATATGAAATCATTCAACTGTTTCTATAATGAAGATGATAAGTTATAATTGCAGATGGGAAAATTATAGTTGCAGATTGCGACATTTTTTTGCAGATGATAGTTCTCTCTCTATCCAACCAAGGCCTTTTTACATAAGTGCATCTAAACTTCTGCAAAAAAAAAATTCATCTGTACAAGCCCTCGACCTTCAATGTCTCAAAGCCCGAAAATTATCAAATTTTATTAATTTAATTTCTTCAAGACCCGAGTTTTTGACAATGACAGCCTGCAATTTTTCCGCAATTAGTTTACCAATCTTGTCTTTTTGTAGATATAGTTTTACATTGTCGACTATCTTCATCGTTCCACTTAATGCGGCGGTCACACGACGCTGTTTTGCCAGCGCTAGTGGCTGTTTGGCTGTTAGCAGCCGTTTCAGCAGCACCGTGTGAACCCTAGTGCGTTGCTACTACCAGCAGCAGCGTGATGATTTTACCAGCGCTAGTGAAGTAGAGACCGTTCTACTTTGCCAGCGCTACTAAGGATCACGTGACCCTGTCACATGGTTTCTGAGTAGCCAAAAGTTTGATAAGTGGTAAAATTTGTTTATTGTAAGTTGTTGTTAGTAATACGTTTATTTATTTAAATTTGTGTGTTACGTTTATTATTAAAAAAATCTCCCAGATTAAAATGTCAAACCACTGTTTTGCTACTTGCCAGCGCTACTAAAGTAGAAATCGTGTGAACCCTCTCAGTACGCTGGCTGTTGTTGCTACTAGCCAGCGCTAGTAACCACAGCAGCCAGCGGCTGGCAAAATAGCGACGTGTGACCGCGGTATAACGACATTCTCTGAGTTTCTAATATTTGCATTGGATATGCGAAATGTGCAGAAATGTACTCTAAATAATTCTTTAAGTTAGTGGTATCTATAAGACGCATTGCTTTTTTATAGCAGTTGCAGATTGCACGTCTAGTCAAGAAATGACGTTCCTTATTTTACCCAAAGAGTACTAAACTTGAGTAATGTAAAATTTGATAATGTAAAGTTTAATAATGTAAATTTTAATATTGCATTTTTAGGGTTCGACAATGTCACTGTGTTCTCAGTGGAATTAGAGTTGACGAGTCATATCGGCCAATAGGAATAAATTTTTTTAATGTGCGTGGGAACTCGATTTCAACTCAACCCTTCTTGCTTTAAATATTGTTATTTCTAGCTTTGAAAATGGTTATTCCTCACTTTGAAAATGGCTATCTAATACTTACCATTATATAAACTTTAAAAAAACCTTCGCTTTTTTTGGAAATTGCAAAAATTGAGTTAGCTTCTTTTTTTCATATTAAAAACTGAGCAATTTTGTAAAAATATGTGAAAAAAACACAAATCATGTAAACATGTTTGAATTTATTTACCTCCCTATTACATACGAAGTGGGAATTATTGTATGGCCATCAAAAACACCGAACAATTAGAAGCGATTAAAAAAAATATATATAGCACATGAAAAGTGAATTTTATGGAGAGAAGTGAGAAATTTTGCAAAAAACGAAATCAATTCTGGGATTGAATCAATCGACTTGGCGTCAGTAGTCCTGGCCGACGATCTCCATTGGCGAAATTGCTTCATTATTTATGTATATCCTCGACCTCATCTACGGGCACTTCGGTTGTTTAGTGAAGCGTACAAAGAATAACGCTATGCGTGTGTCTTTAGGCATTTTGCAGATATGGAGATAGGAAAAACGAAATAGGAAGGGATTGTACGAAGGATATTGTAATTTTGCCTCTTAAACCAGTAAAGATATTGCGTTTCTAGTCTCTACCAGCAAAACTTCACCAACTCCCGACATCGACCATAGCTGTTACAACTCCAACCCCCACGAAATCACAGCTCCAGTGGAGTCAAATTTCTTGTTATACTTAAACTGACATACGTCGGTTACCCCATGTCGACAGTCGTAGTGTTCTTCTATCAACAACTCTCTATACAAGCGGATGGAATAAATGGCAAATGACATAACGTCAAAAGGACTCATTCTGGCTTCGAACTTCAGTTTAATGGGCCGGTCGGGACAAACATCAATGACAGTGGTTGGGAATACACAATGGAAGGTATATGGATAGCGGACACGAATATTTTTTTGGAGCCTACAGCGTTTTCTTGTAATCAGATACTCGACAAGTGTTTGTTTTGCTGTTAGTTTATGTAATAATTTGAAAGGCATTACTTTTGGCCAAACTTTTCCGTATATTCACAAAACAACGTGTAACGATCAATTTCCACTTTTAACCCTACCCGTAAAATTTTCTGACCTAAACAAACAATTCGCACAGCATTAAATGTGGAAAGCCGAATTTGTTTTCTATTGCTAATGAAACGACTTTCTCCAACATTGATTCAATCAGTTCCAATTTTTATTGGTTCATCTTATAGAAAAACTGTAAATTACTACCACTAGTTTTTAATTTTTGGTGCAACATGAGTTATTTTTTACTGAAGTCGAATAAAGTATCAAATGTAAGCCAGGCCCTAGAGTTCAAAGGTTGGGTAAACTATGATCAGAAAACATTCAATGTTTGAATACAAAGAATTTAATCGCTCTGGCTGATTTGGGAAATTTTCACGCGTCGCATATAATTCGCGTATGGTTTGCCGAGCGGATAATCAGGGTATTCACAGTCCTCTTTTAAATTGCGAGTAAATTTACCGCTCGGTAATTCAGTCAAATTTAACAGATTTTTACCGACACGGTAACTTGGTTCATGTAAAAATGAATTACCGGATTCGCTAATTGTAGACATGCCTTGAGTCGTGTTTTCCGGCCCGGTTATTCGGTATCAAGAATCAACCGCGAGTGGCGCTAGTAATGTTTTTAGTTGTCAAGTTTTCTCGCTGGTTATCTCATCGGACTGCAATTTTTTTCAATTTTGATAGCCGTTGCCACAATAGAAATTCAAAAGAATACATCAAACATGGATTTAAAGGTATGTGACATATTTTACAATCAAATTCGCAGTTCATGATTTGGTCACGTATCAAATAAAAGCGCTGTTCTCAAATCTGTGCTGTGGGATGTTCATAGCAGAATATTTTCAATCTTTTAATATGGCCGAAAAATACCGAATACCGAAAATTAAAAGAGGATTGTGAATACCCTGAATATAAAGGGTCAAGTCGACTATTGTTCATATTGCTAAATCGAACTATTTTTTTATTTTTTTTATTTCTAGTTTTTTACTTTCCTCTTCTATAGAGGGAAAGTATTGTATTCATGACGGAGACCGACTCGAGAACGGGGGCAGATAGAAAATTTCTCATTAGTACAAAATCCGTTTCCGGCAAAATTATGAGGATGTCTGTGCATTTGTCTGTCCGTTTTACGAATCTTAAATAACTCGAGAACTTGTTGATCTAGCGACTTGAAATTTTTTGTGATTAATAGCTATAGCAGGTACCTTTCATACAATTTTTTATTTAAAAATACCGTTTTTTGAATTTTTTTCGAAACTTATGCGCTTTTGGGAAAAAATAAAAATTGAAAGTATATAAAATTTTCTACATTTTGGCTTTAACGGGTTGTATCTAAACGATTCTCAACATATTTAAAAAAACATAGGTTAGGTTAGGTTAGGTTGGAGTGGCTCCCAAAAGGCACACTTAGGCCAGAAATGACCCATTGTGATACTACACGAATCGTAACAATCCATTTCCCTATATTTCGAACCATTTGGAGCTTCTGAGGAAGCGGAGTAGATCTGCGACATTTATGGCGCTTAAGTCCTCCAGATCGTTTAGGAAGAAACTCCCCAGATGAGTTCTTCTGCGAGTAAAAGCTACAATTTCCAGGGGCCGATCATCAAATACTCTATATGGCGGCAGAAAAAATGTTTATTTAAAAAAATCCATTTGTAAACAAGAAGGGGAAAGGAGTGGTCCAATTGGATTTTGATTTATGGATCGCTTATGTAAAATCATATTCTAAACAGATTTTACCTTTATAAATTTTTCAATATGGGGGGAAAGAGGGGAGGAGTGATCCAAATGTATAGATAATTTATGTAAAATGATATTCTAAACACATTTCATCTTCATAAATTTTTCAATACTATGCACAGTTTTCGACAAAAAAAAAAAGAAAAGTATTCCATTTGTATGAGGGAGGAGGGAAGCAGTGGTCTGATTGGATTTTGATGTATGGATGAGTTATGTAAAATCCTATTCTACACACATTTTACCTTAATAAAATTTTTAATATGACTCACCGTTTTCGAGGAAATTGCAAAAAACTGTTTCGTTTGTATGAGGGAGGGGAGAAGGAATGGTCGAATTTTGACTATTCAAGAATTTAGCCTAGCCTTTTATGAGGAACGTAACTACACAAAATTTCAAGTTTTTCTAGACTCAATCCCTTCGGAAGTTATGGTGTTCACGGACGGACGGACATAGCGACAGACGGACGGGCATGCGGAAATCAGAATCTTTTGTCATCTCTAACATCCTGGTGTAGTTCATTATTGTGTCCGATGATTGTTTCGATGCGTTATAAACGGTATACTAAATCTGATACACTATTATAAAGAGTATAAAAATTAAGTTTTTTAAAAATTTCTAGGAAACTTTGCGCTATTATGAAAAAATGCCTTTAACTAAAATCAAATAAAATAATATTTCAAGCATTTTTTCCTTTAACGATTTTTACGTATCTTTAACGCTTCTTAAGATATTTGAAAAAAAAATTTTTTTTTCCGAAACTAAATATTGCAGAGCAAAGTTTTGTGTTGATTACAAAAGGTTTTTTTTTCAAATATATATGTTATTTCTTCCGTTTGAACTCATAGAAATGTTAGATAAATGTGATAAACTTTAATTGTGTACAAAACCGTGGTTTCTAATATTATTGACATATTTTTTTTTGTTCAAAAATCAAGATCTTAAATCGAATAGAAAATGTTGACAATTTTTTTCTAATAAAATTGTACTAAATTAAGTAGGCACTCTTCGACTCCAGAGTAGAGCATGCTCTAAATCTGTGATTCGAATTCACCATAAGTATAGATTACTCACAAAAAATAATTTCCCTTAAGTGATACAATCTGAGCAAGTTTCACCTACATCGGCGTATATTGTGGGAAAAATGGGAAATTCTGGCAAATTCCGTGAGAAAAATTGCTTCAAGTGCCTGGCAACACTGCCTCTTTTTTGAACAGAAAACTAATTAAAATAATTCTCTAAAGGATCGCATACCGTTATTTATGAGTCTATGTTTATGATTCGCCGACCTGAAAATTTCATAAATCGCTTCAGAAATACATACCAAAATTCTAAGATATTACAGTTGTACCTCGAAAATTCGAATCTCAATAGCGTCGAATTCCCACATAACTTGAATTTTTTTCTGCCCCCTTCAACTTATATGTAGTAGTTATAGAGGTTCGATTGTAGAAACGAAGCCAGGCACACTAACATCGGTATTCCACAGTTATGACGAGGCAAAACAATTTCGATTAAAATTTGAATTTCAAAATTATTTTAATGAATTCAAAACCGTAATAAATGCCGATTTTAAGTTTTCATTTCGTTATCACATTTCCATGAAATAATCAAGAAATAATTGAAATGTTATGAAATCATTCCAATGAATAAAATTTCTGTTTTCGTAGGTAGTAATTTGTGTGCCAAATTAAAAATGGTTGGCCATAAAAGTTGGTGGTTGAATTTTATTTTTGTAAGTAATATAAACGAAATTTCGAAATCATATCACCAGGAGTTTCGCCATTATGATGCCGAAGGGTAACGTTAAATTGTTATAATGATGAAAAAATCAGTAGGGTGCCATGGTAGAAAAGTGAGTCTACGTCACGCACAAATCAATAAGTTTATTGGGTAAATCAATTGATTTTACAAATGCCTGTTTGTTACCATTTCTCATGAAACCCATAAAAATATGTTTAGTACGCTTGAATTGAACGAAAATAATTGGGAATTTTCGGGGATTACGATTCATATAAATGTTTCAAGCCGACCTAGTTTAAATGAGCCAAGGAAGACTAATAATAATATTGTATTAAATGTTTGTGATCTTTTTTGTTTTACTAGCATCTTTATTTTTACTACCAACAAAGTCCTGAAGTTTTACGCAAATCCCATGAAAATTTTCAAGATTATTTGAAAGTTTATGGAGAGACATAAAACTTGTGTGGCTTAATTTCAAACAGTAAAAGAAATACGGGTGATGGCCACCTCCTTCGCGAGGAAGATTTTCAAGCAGCAAAAAAGTCTTGTTTCGCTTTTAAACGTAATAATTAATATGTGCAAAAATTTAGCGAGTAGAAGGAAAAGAAGAGATCTAAAGAGGTTTGCAGTTCAGTGTATTATTGCTCTCACGACAGAAAATATCTGATGTGAACTGCCCATAACTTTTTTGCACTAAAGCTTCGGTCTTGCGCAATTTGTTCTCTTGATTATACTCTTAAACTTGTTAGCTTAAACTGTTTATATTTATTTATATTTATTTACTGTTTATATTTAAGCTGGTGTAAAGCAGGCTCTGATGGTGGCGAGCCAACTTCCATGACAGAAACGGGGTCCTAGTGTGGGCCTAACCTATTACTTCCGTATAAAGACGAAATCGATAATCGCTGGTCCTACGGACGGATACTATGTGGTGGGTTCCTAAGCCATTTAAAATATTGGAATTTTGTATCGGTATTGCAAACCCTAGTTCTCAAACTTGTACCCAAAAAATGTATTCATATCCAGAGTTGGGCGTATTCAATTCAAAATTGAATGCATTCAAAATTCCATTCCCATTCACTTACTGAATGGTATTTGAAATTTTTACTCCATTACCATTCAGTAGTGAATGGTAATGGCCAAAAAATTCAACTCTCCATTCACTGAATGGGAATGTAAATTTATTTCCATTCCCATTCGATTTGAGTTGAGATTTTATGATTTTAAGTGAATGGTAATTCAATTTAGTCAAATGATTTTTTTATATGGAAAAATGCTCGAAATCGATCGAAATGAGGGAAAAGTTAATTTGCCTCAAAACGACAGGACCGATTTTTATGATCCATATCACATTGGATAGGGATCAGTGTGGCCTATAGTACTAGATATGAGGCATTCTAGAAAAACCAAAATGGCGGCTATTAGACGCCATTTTGTCCAAATTATCCCAATAAAGGCCTATCAAGATAGGTATCAAATGAAAGAGCTCTGGAGGAAACTTATAAATATCTATATCATGGGTATCAAAAAACAAAATGGCGGCTGTTAGACGACATTTTGTCCAAATTACCCCAATAAAGACCCATCAAGATGGGTATCAAATGAAAGAGCTCTGGAAGAAACTTACAAATATCTATATCATGGGTATCAAAAAAACAAAATGGCGGCTGTTAGACGACATTTTGTCCAAATTACCCCAATAAAGACCCATCAAGATGGGTATCAAATGAAAGAGCTCTGGAAGAAACTTATAAATATCTATATCATGGGTATCAAAAAACAAAATGGCGGCTGTTAGACGACATTTTGTCCAAATTACCCCAATAAAGACCCATCAAGATGGGTATCAAATGAAAGAGTTTGGGAGGAAACTTATAAATCCCTATATTTTATTTTATTTTTTGAAGAAACAATTGACTTATTTTTTTTTTATTCAATTTTGCTTTCATTATCACTAATTTTTCATGAAAGCAAAATTGAATAAAACAAAAAATAAGTCAATTGTTTCTTCAAAAAATAAAATAAAATATAGGGATTTATAAGTTTCCTCCCAAACTCTTTCATTTGATACCCATCTTGATGGATCTTTATTACGATGTTTAGTCGCCATTTTCTTTTGTTTGATAACCATGTTATGGATATTTATAAGTTTCCTCCAGAGCTCTTTCATTTGATACCCATCTTGATGGGTCTTTATTGGGGTAATTTGGACAAAATGTCGTCTAACAGCCGCCATTTTGTTTTTTTGATACCCATGATATAGATATTTGTAAGTTTCTTCCAGAGCTCTTTCATTTGATACCCATCTTGATGGGTCTTTATTGGGGTAATTTGGACAAAATGTCGTCTAACAGCCGCCATTTTGTTTTTTGATACCCATGATATAGATATTTGTAAGTTTCTTCCAGAGCTCTTTCATTTGATACCCATCTTGATGGGTCTTTATTGGGGTAATTTGGACAAAATGTTGTCTAACAGCCGCCATTTTGTTTTTTTGATACCCATGATATAGATATTTGTAAGTTTCTTCCAGAGCTCTTTCATTTGATACCCATCTTGATGGGTCTTTATTGGGGTAATTTGGACAAAATGTCGTCTAACAGCCGCCATTTTGTTTTTTTGATACCCATGATATAGATATTTGTAAGTTTCTTCCAGAGCTCTTTCATTTGATACCCATCTTGATGGGTCTTTATTGGGGTAATTTGGACAAAATGTTGTCTAACAGCCGCCATTTTGTTTTTTTGATACCCATGATATAGATATTTGTAAGTTTCTTCCAGAGCTCTTTCATTTGATACCCATCTTGATGGGTCTTTATTGGGGTAATTTGGACAAAATGTCGTCTAACAGCCGCCATTTTGTTTTTTTGATACCCATGATATAGATATTTGTAAGTTTCTTCCAGAGCTCTTTCATTTGATACCCATCTTGATAGGCCTTTATTGGGATAATTTGGACAAAATGGCGTCTAATAGCCGCCATTTTGGTTTTTCTAGAATGCCTCATATCTAGTACTATAGGCCACACTGATCCCTATCCAATGTGATATGGATCATAAAAATCGGTCCTGTCGTTTTGAGGCAAATTAACTTTTCCCTCATTTCGATCGATTTCGAGCATTTTTCCATATAAAAAAATCATTTGACTAAATTGAATTACCATTCACTTAAAATCATAAAATCTCAACTCAAATCGAATGGGAATGGAAATAAATTTACATTCCCATTCAGTGAATGGAGAGTTGAATTTTTTGGCCATTACCATTCACTACTGAATGGTAATGGAGTAAAAATTTCAAATACCATTCAGTAAGTGAATGGGAATTGAAATTGAATGGGAATTGAAAACGCCCGACTATGTTCATATCTTACTAGTCGAGTCCGACGGAAGGTCAGCAGTGTTGGGCAAAACGGCGTAAAAAACAGTTTTTTACATTTTTCACGTAAAAAACGTAAAAAACGTAAAAAACTGGTAAAAAACGTAAAAAACCGTAAAAAACGTAAAAAATAGTAAAAAACATAAAAAATGGGACATCGCAGTTCCTACAAAGTATGACAGTCTGTTTTAAAGTTTTTCTCAGCATTTTATTAGAGATCCTATAATATAGAGAGTGGACATCAGCACTTAATAGACTGTACTACTAAGTAGGACAGTCTATTAACTCAAATTAGAACAGTTGTTTGAATGGAATTTTTCCAGTTTTTAGAATTTCTTTTCCCTTTTTCCAGTTTTGTTTCAATTTCCGCCTTCGGAATGAGTCTCCTTGTGTTTAAAAACGATTTTTTGATGCAAACTTTAAAATTACGCTTGTTGCTGCAAGAACTAGTCCAAATATGTTTCTTTAAAATAGCCCATATGTCGCAAATCTCTCCATATTATTCACATTAATTAACGTTAAAATGAGTAGGCGGACCTTATGTAATGAAAGGATATAAACAGTTTTTGAACTCCGAGTTTAAAATCTTTTTCACTTTCAAGAGTGACATTTGGAAATGCTTTTGAATACTTTTCTGTGTTTGCTGAAGACTATTAACCTTTTTATTGTTCTAAGATGATTTATTTACAAATAATTACTATATTTAGTGAATGGCTACTTATTAAATTTTGTATCATCAATGTTTTGGGTTTTTTACAGTTTTTTACGTTTTTAAACTTTTTACGTTAAAATTGAGGTTTTTTACGCGTAATTTTTTACGCGTAAAAAACTAGGTAAATTACTTTGCGTAAAAAACCGGCACAACACTGGTGTTACTGTCAATGGAGCTCGCTACAGAGCAATGATCAATGAATTTTGGTTGCCAAAAATTCAAAATTTTGGTGTGGCTGACTTGTGGTTTCAACAGAATGGCGCTACATGTCATACAGCTAACGATACAATCGCTTTATTGAGGGAAACGTTCGATGAAAACATCATCTCAAGAAATGGTCCTGTTAATTGGCCACCGAGATCTTGTGATCTGACATCATTGGATTACTTTTTGTGGGGATATGTGAAATATCTTGTTTATGTCGATAAACCCGGAACGATTACAGATTTGGAAGCAAACATAACGCGTGCTATTCGCAGAATACCGACCGATATGCTTGAAAGAATGGTCGAAAATTGGACCCACAGAATGGACCATTTAAGAGTTAGTCGTGGGCAACATTTGAAGGAAATTTTCTTTAAACATTAAATGGCATGAACCAAACTAACAACTTAAATAAAGATTTTCCTCAATATATTAATTATTATGCGTTTTATTTAAAAAAAAAATAGGAAGCCCTTATTGGATCACCCTTTATATAGGTATTAATAGGAAAATCTTACGAAAAAAGAAAAATGGTAGAAGCACAGTTATACACAGAAAGAAATAATTTTGTATTATTTACAAAATGGGTTTTGTTAAGCCTAACAAAAAAAAATTCGTAAATATTACTGAAGTTTTGTATATACTACGAAAAAATTAACCAATATTTTTTCGTATAGTTACTAAAATTTGTTAATATTACGAAGTACATTTTGTCAAATCTGATTTGCATCATGGCGTCATTACGATACACAAGCTTTTCTATTAGTGGTCTCATTAGCCGCTGTAAGCATCCAATTCCCTGCTGTTAATGTTTGGATGCCTGCAGCAGGTAATTAGACTACTAGTAGAACTGCGCCACACTTGTGCATGACGAAAAAATGGCGACGATTTTGTTAGTCGACTCGTCAGTTCTAAAAACTCGATTTTAAAGCGATTCCAATAATTTTTCATAAAACTGATGCAAAAAATCAGTTTTTGGAAAGCATTTCTTAGTTTAGACATTAGTTGGAATGCTTTTTTGAAATATTTTTTATGCCATTTTTTTCAGATTTCGATAATTTTTTCCCATTTTCGAAAAATACTAAACGGGAATAGTATTTTTTCGAGGAAACACAACAACATTCGCCGAGAGAATTCATTCGTTTGAAGTTTTTGTAAGAAAAATCATTCAAAATAAATTATTTTCATTTCGCATCATATTGGGCGTCATAAAACATTTCCTCCATACGAATATTTTAATATAGAAACTATCAGAAACAAACAAGCATCTCTTAATTTTTGAAGTCATCACACTAAAACAATTTCCGCTCATTAGTTGCATTTATTAAATTCTATGAACACACACTAAGCAAGAAACAGAAAGAGATTCCATATCAACAAGAGAGATTTGTTTTTGTAATATTTACAAAATATTTGTAATATTTACAAAATATTTGTAATATTAACGAAATTTTTGTGAAAACGAAATACAAAAATACAAAAACTTAACAAAATTGACATCGTACCATTAACAAAATATTTTGTCGGCCCATGGGGGACAAATGGTTTCGTTATATTAACAAACGTTTTCGTAATATTTACATACTTTTTATTTTCTGTGTAGGGACAGTTATTTTTATACAATGGCCCGGATCGATCCGAGTGTGTTGCGAAAATGTTTGTTAGGCAAAATCTCGAGATCGAAATTTTTCTACAATACTTTCTGTACTACGTAACTCATACTAATTAATATAAACCTTTTGTATCGAACCAAAAAAATGCACGGGGATAAAAAAATCACTGAAAGATATGAAAGTTTCTTTTCTTAAAGTAAAGTTAGAAAAGTTGTATAATGCTTGAATTTCTTCGAAAATGCGGCATCTCCACTTGACTAGGCGCTATTATTTTACCATAAAATTAAAAGTGATAGTCGAAACGCCTCACAATAAATATGAATAAAAAAAATGTTGCAAAGAATGTTTAATGACCTATAAAAGTTCTTAATTGCTTAAGACACTTTCACAGAAGCAAAATAAAACAACTGGAATTTATGTAAAATTTTGCTTCATGACCGTAAATTTATTGGAATAAAGACGAAAAATATTGGGGTCGTACAGAGAAATTAAAATCGATGGTGTGTTAATAACCAATAATAAGCAATGAAACAGAGGAGACACATGAGCACGTTTTTAGCAGCAATGATAATAAATTCTGTTTTTTTTCAACTTAGAGTATATAGAGGATTAAGGGGACTAGGAGAATAAATTATAATTAAGCAAATTTATAATTCATATTGTTATTACTGTACAAGGATTTTCTTATACAACTGCGTTTGGGAAAAAATGACTGCAATGTAAATGCTGAAAAATAATTCAGGATAATTGAAGTTTTAACGATTTAACAAAGTATTTTCAATGTGAAAAAGTGTAAAAATGCATGCTGAAAATCAAAAGGTCTCTTGTATTCAGTTTCATATGCATTTTGTGTCAAGGACACAACTTAAATCTAGCTTCGATACTAGGAAGGGTTTTTCCTCTCATGTCCGCTACAGGAAATATATCAGATAGATATTCGTGACATAGTTTCAAGTGATGAACTATAACTACTTTGCAGGCGATTCAAGGTTTTTTTTGTATTACTGTGTTCAGATCAAAACCACTGCAACCACCTCAAAATCAACCACGCTCTATCCTTCTTTTCTTTACCTTAAGTCTTAGTTTTGCGAAAAAATCTTTATCCCCCTTCATCATCGTTGTACCACCAACCAGCTATTCCTGCACATTTTAAAGTAAAGTTTGAAACAATAGAGAAGTTCTCCTCACGTTTTTGGCATCGTGCCAATGTTGAGACCGTTTCAAGGGTGAAACTTTAAAACGAAATGCCTGGATCATTGCATTCAATGTAACGAGTGAAAGCTACTGAAAATGTCTTTCCTTTTGCTTCTGATGAAAATGATCTCGCCCTCTTGTCGCCCTCTATATATGCATATACCCGAGTAGTTACACGATGGTTAGAGAATTTTATCCAAAGTTCTTTTAGAACAATACATTCCATATACACAACGGTCGATCACCTACATAATCTGCATGTTAAATATACCAGTATAGGATACTATTCTATACTCTTATTTTGAATAAATGGGACATAATGAACAATGACTTATTTGCTGGTGTAATTTTCTCTAAAGTTCTTAGGGTATCATTTTAGAGCGATAGTTGTTCATTTATGCTCAATGCTTTCTTTGAAGTGAAGTATGAAAAAATGCAATAAATGAAGAGGAGATACAAACGTGTTATGAAATCCTTAAGTGGTATTTAAGTGATTTTGTGATTAAAATCCGTTTTAATAGAGTTTTGAAGAGATACCGGGTAGAGGTAAGTAGAAGGTCGCATTGGGTTGATGCTTTGCAAATCGATATTTTAATTTCCACTTAAGAACGATTTAAAGATCATTTATTAGAATTGACATTAAAGTATTTGTACAGAAGATTGATTAGTAAAATACAGGTGAAGTTGAAATATTTCTAAATAATTCAAACTCGGGAAAGTGGGTTTAAGAATAAAATTTGGTTTGTCACACAACGATTAAATAACTATTTTCAACTCGCGCTGTTGGAGAAAAATTAGTCTTTTTTTGGAAATTATTTTTTTATGCAATTCACAAACGCATTTTTCCCCAAAAGCGCACAGTTTTCGTAATTTTGGTAAAACTCATCCACAAACAATTTCCAGTCGCTAGCTCAACGCGTTCTCGAGTTATTTAAGATATGTGCATCAGGCAGACAGATGCCAGACAGATGCACGGACCTCCTCATCATGAGGAAGACAGATGCCAGACAGATGCACGGACCTCCTCATCACTAATTAGAAAGTTCTCGAGTCGATCACCCCCATGAATTCAATACTTTTCTTCTAAAGCTAAGCAGAGGAAAGTAAAAGAAGTCTTGTGGAGTTTAGTATACTAACTATGTTACACAGGCCTGAAATATTAGGAGGATTTTTTTTCGGATGCGACAACATCCACAAAAATAATATAACATTTTATTATATTTTTATGACCTGTAAGCCGAAAAATTCCAATATAATTCATTTTATCAATTTGATAATACGAAACTTTCAATTTGATAAAAAATTATCTAATTGACATTTTTATTAAGTCGGATGGGTAATTTTTATCTAATAAAACATTTATCAACTTGATAACAACAATTCTGTTAAAACTGGGTTTGTTAATCTGATAAAGAAATTTTTCACTTAATTTTTTTTTCAGATTGATTGAAACATTGTTGGTTTGATCAAAATTTTGTTGATTTGATAAAAACAAATTTATTAAAATCTAACAACATAATTTTTATCAATCTGATAAAATTTTTCACTGAGTATAAACAAACATGAAGTCCATTTGATGTTTATTTGAAGTACACTGAACCAAACGTTCACGAAAGCTCGCTTACTTCTGAAAGGTTTTTCGAAAACTTGAAAGTTCATTGATTCAGATAAAAGTCCCTTTTTTAGTAAGTGCGAAAACAATTTACAAAAAGAGTTTTCAAAAAACAGAAGAATTCATTTCCATTTGCAAACAACATTTTTTTTTAAATTCTATACTAAAAATGAAATTTTACAAAAACTACTTGAGCTACAGTGATGAAATTTTCCACACATGTTTCGTTATCAAATGGACCAATCTTGTCATTTTTGGTGAGATTCCCTTAACCGGTAGTGGCCTTTTAAAAATGGAATTTTCAATAAAATTGTTTTTTTTTGTGTTCCCCCGGACTATATCCTGCAGAAGTTCAAGGAGAACATCAATTAAAGGGTATTCCCCTAAGCTCTGGCTGAAACTATATAAAAAACCTTTCGTCAGGTAAAAGCTTTAAAATATTATGACGTTACTCCATAGTGGATATGAAATTTGCAATGAAATGTTTCATAGAGTAAAATGAATTATTTATTGTTTAACCATTGAACCATTTCTGATTCATGGTTTATACTCGACCTTTTAGCATTGAATCCTATTGGAATTTCTCGGCTTATAAGGTCTGCAAAAACAACAAAATTATATTATTTTTGCGGATGTTTTCACATCCAAATTTCCCCCCAACAGGTCGGACATGTCTGCCCTGAAAACCCATCAGGAGCCTGTTTCTGGTATGGTTTCTGGTATTGTTGTTTTTGCAGACCTTATAAGCCGAGAAATTCCAATAGGTAAAATGAATTATTTCATCACTGCCAAAATTTAATTGGGAATGTCCACTTGGGTTTTCAAAAAAAGGCTGAAAAATATATTTCCGAAAAAAATATTTTTTTTTTCAATGGAATTAAAGAACATTTAGCTTTAAAAGTTGTTTGCGTACCCGAGTATCTTATTTAGTCACAAGATGGTTAAGGGGTTTTTTATTTAAATCACAACATATTAAAATTCGTGAAATTTGACATGAAATTAATTTTTTTCAGCCAATTAAAACTCAACTTAAATCTTTAAACATGTACATTAAAACTTTTTTTTTTAGAAAAACGGTGAAAACTTACGTAGGGGAACCCGGGGCTAGTATTAACAGGGGTAAGTATTAACAAGCCTATTCCCGCCGAAATATACGAGCCACAATCTCGAAATTTGGTTTTTGTCCACCACTCGATACGGTCGACCATATCATGACTCATCAGTCAAAAACTGTTCATTGCCAGTGAGGGTTAAGCACAGAGGCCGAATTTTAGCTGGTAAACGAACTTTTTATGGTTTGGAATATTTTGATTTCTGTCTTAGTTTTATAAATTATTGAATATAACTTTGTCGATAATGTACGTTAATGAAGCTATAATTAATAATATCCTTTGGTTTTATTACAATCCTTAACTATATTTTTGTGTGTGGTTAATAATTCAAAAAAAGTATTGTCGGGGCTAAAATTAACAAATCCATGGGGCAAGAATTAACAATATAATGTCATAGACATAGAGTAAGAATTCTCATACTATGTTTTTATAGATACAAATTATGTACAAAAAAGCTTCCCTGAGACCTTTTTTTAGATAATAATAATTGTTTTTGTTTTTTAAAACGACTTAATTTTTTTTGTCAATTTATGTTCCTTGAAAAGGATATTTTTTTGGTTCATTTTATTAGTTTTTGTGATAATTAATATATTTGAATTTAAAAGGATATTTATTTTGTTTATTTTATAATTTTTGTGAAAAAAAATTCTTTTCTTTTAATTATTTCCATGTTAAAACCTTTGTTAATACTTACCCCATCGTTGTTAAAACTAGCCCCGTGACCGGGGTTAGTTTTAACAGATGACATTTTTTCGTAAAAATGATTTTTTTCATATAGTGACTACCTGGTTGAAACTTTTTTTTATTTCTTATGATACCTGAAGACCTACAGTATGACGAGATATAAAAACAATATCAAAAATGTTACTTGTTAAAAGAACATGACCCAATTTCCAAATTTTGTTAATACATCCCCGGCTTCCCCTACTGCAAAAAAATTACTTCTTCAAATGGTATAGTTGCCCCTCGGCTAAAGCTTTTGAAGTTTTTTTTTGTATTCAGGATAATCGGCAAAATTTTTTTGTGGAGGAGGTAAAAAATTGGAATGTCTGAAGAAAAAACTCAAAGCCGATTATGTATGTACATACAGATTTTTTGTTCTTAACGTTTCCCTTCGATTTCCCATAATTCCTACAACTTGATTCTACTGAAATATTACAATTCGATTTATTTTCAAAGACATTAGAAGATTTGTTATATGAAACAACCTTGGGATTGAATTTAATTCCGAGAAGATCGTCTTGTTAACCTAAGCTAACTGACGAAAACAGCTTTGTACTGACTTTACAATTTTTACGTTTGACGGGCAAGATAAAATTTGCGGAGATTACTTTAATGCTTATCAAGATTGAGCATTTTAGAAGAAAGCTGGGATATAAGGTTTGCTTTATTTGACTCAAAGCAAAATCGATATGATATTTTTCAATAAAAATGTCGAATTAATGATTAATGCGATTACAATTTTAAAAAAGCCTAAGAAGATGTGCAATCTGTAAGTGGCTATCGTGAAAAAGGAAGATGTTGGAAATTAGAAAATTTAAAAATCCGTATTTCGTGAGAAATTCGAAATTAGTAATAAAGCTATAAGAGTAAGTAAATAATTAGATTTTTTCCGTCTCCAAATAAAATTAGATAATCTAAAAAATCATTTTTCATCTTGACTGGCATTGAAAAAAAGTTTTTTTTTAAAGAGAAATACCCTTAGAGAAACTCGAAACGATATAATATAATAAAATATCCTTTCAAAAAATATCAATTGTCCTGATATAATAAAATATCCTTTCTTTCCTAATTTTTCAGTAGCGTGGTTTTTGGATCGGGTTTTCAAACCTCAGGAAAGGTCCTACAAGGATAACGTTTTCTCCCGAAAAAAAATAAAACAGCTTAAGGGGGATTTTGAAGTCGCCGAGCATGGCTTTTTCCAGATACTGTAGTTTAAAATGAATTCAAAAACGAAGTTTCTTTTAAAACAAAAAATTAAAATTTCCCGCACAAAACTCGGTACCTACCTCACGAAATACAGAATTACTAATTATGGACAGGTTAAGAATGTTGCTGAATAAAACTTTTTTCTAAAATGAAAATGAAAAGGGAGCAGTTGAAGATTTAACGTTTGAAGAATAGCCAGGGCCAGAGCTTTGAAACTAAAACTATCAAAAAATTATTTTTTTCAATATTATGATTCTATTTCGAAGCGATTAAAATATTCACATTTATTTATACTGTATATGATATATCACAAAAGAGTATATATTAGATTTAGTATACTGTTTGTAACGCTTCGAACCAATCATCGGACACAAAAATGACCTACACCAGGGTGTTACCCCCGTTGCACACTTCAGCTAAGCGAGCTCAACTACGTGAGCTCAGTTTCTCACTGAAAGTAAAATCCTTAGCATTTGCATTGGTGACCGCACACTTCAGCGAAACTATGAAACTACATCGCGTAGTCATGGGCGACGCGGACTAAGCTCGCTCGCGTAGTTCAGACCTCAACTACGTGAACGACTTCGCTGGCATCGCTGACACTCACATATACATACTTTCGGCATTTTTTTGGACTGGAAAACGTGAAAATATTTACCGAAAATATCGCCGCGTAGCTTAGCTCAAGTGTGCAACGAAGTGAGCTAACCCAGCTAAGCTATGTAACTATAGCTAGCCTCGCTTAGCTGAAGTGTGCGACGGGGGTTAGGGATGACAAAAGATTTTGATTTTCGTATGTCCGTCCGTCTGTCTGTCTGTCCATGAATACCATAATTTTCGAAAGAATTGATCTAGAGACTTGAAATTCGGTATAGTTGCGCTTGTCTCAAATGGCTAGGCAAAGTTCTTGAACGGGACAGATGAACCATTCCTCCCCCCGCAATACAATCGAAACAGTTTTTTGCAATTTTCTCGAAAATGGTGAGTCATATTGAAAAATTTATTAAGATAAAATGTGTGTAGAATAGGGTTTTACATAACTCATCCATACATCAAAATCCAATCGGACCACTCCTTCTCTCTCTTCTATACAAATGGGTTCTTTTAAATAAGCATTCTGTCTATCATCATATAGAGTATTTGACGATTGGCTCCTGGCAACTGTAGCTTTTCTTATGTTTTGTTAAATAAATTTTTGTCCATAATTCTTTGACTTTAAGTCACAGTATTTCAACTTAAATCATTTTTCTTTTAAGGAACTTAACTTGCTATCTTCAATCAGGAACTTTTCAAACTCAATCCGCAACTTTGTCAATAAAGTGGAAACATGAAAACATTCCGCACCATACAAATATAAAGTATGCGGACTTAGTCTGAATGTATGGGTTCCAGCTTTCACAAACTTATTATTAAAATTATGTTTACGTTTCGTGTCACTTAAGGATTTTATCATAAAATTTCGTGCCAGGAGCAGTGGTTCTCTCTCTTGAGCACCTACTGGTATATACTACGCGTGCAGCCAGAACGCTATAATAATACTCGCCATCATATTATTGCGGTGTATTACAAGTTGGAAATCAATGTAATGACGTACGCTAAAATACAACAGTAGATTTATTTACAACTGCCTTTAACACGTTTTTTTGTCTTTACACAAAAACACACTTCACTTGAAATTGGGGTACTTTGGGGAATTCGAGTAACTCCGGAACACAGAATTGAGGATATTTTGGCTGTTCATTCAATTATTGTAACAAAGATACAAAACTACGACGAAATAAACGCATCCAATAAGTAGCGAACTCCACGCAGATTAATTTTCTTCGCGTAAGCGTGTAGCGTGATGCGATAAATTCATTTACGTCAGGGGTCCATTTAGTTTTACTTGCTTAAAGCCAATTCAGAGTAGTTAATTCTTTTCGGTTAATCGCCTTCGAATCAGAATCTAAACGTAAATAACCAAGTCCGGAAGTAATGAAGTCTCCAATTTCACCCGAGAAAACAATAACCACCAAGAAGCACGTAAACTTGTAAATGTGAAAGAGAAATTTTCTTAATTCCGAAAAAAATATTAAGAAAAGAAATCCAAGAAATATACACGAAATGGTCAACAAACCACCTTCCCTTTTCAAGAATAGTATTATGTTTCAGAAAATAGCAAAAAAAAATCCCCCCAAATTGTAAGGACTTAATATTGAAGAGGTGGAGTTTTATGGGGGCATCGACTTAAATCTATTGCGTGACCCATGTGTACATGAAGATGAGGGGTTAATAGCACTCTACACTCTTATTACCAATAGGAAAAGGCCAATCTGATTGGCTTGATCGGCATGGCAATAAATTACGCTCAGCCAAAAGCAAAAATCAAATACTAACATGTAATTTATTCACTAGCAAAAGTGTTGAAGTGGTAACTATGAGAGTGTGTTTTTCAAATTCATTTTAAAAGCACCAAAAATTTTCTAGATATATTTTATTGATCAACAATTTGATAACAATTTTTTTTAGGTAATAATTTTTAACTGAGAGATTAGTAAGAAAGTTGAATTCGTTTATGCAATATTAAACCATTCACGAAATAATTCCACTCGCCGCCAATGATTTTTGGTTGACCGTGTGGATGGAGCATAAACGAATCCAGGGGTGGAATCGCGTATGGCGACAAGTGATAGTGACTATCACCAGTCAATTTTTTGGAACTCGGTAGTTTGAAAATTTTAACAAATTTTGATCAAAATGGAATCGCAATGAGATAGTATTCTTGTGGTAGTCGTTTTTATTGGAAAATTTTGGCCAAAATTTGGAAAGTTGTCATTTAATTGAAATCAGAAAAAAATGATAAGTGACAGTCGCTATCACGCGATTCCATCCAAGGTTTTTCATATTTTTCCGGCAATCTAATGCTGGTTTGATAAAGGGTTGTGTTAATCTAAAACTTGCGATTTTTTCTTGAAATCTTGCGAATTTTATGCTTGTGAATTTTATTCAGAATTTAATCCGCGGTTCATCTATCACAAAATAAAATCACTTAGGAAAAGTTGTCAAAATTTGAATTTATTCGGATGGCTTGATATGAGAAAATCGAGTTCCAGCGTTTTTTAAGGGCTCTCCCCATTGCCAGGATATTTTAGTTGCGATAAAATGTAGGGACACACTTATATAACAAAGGCTTGGTAAGAAAGAGAGAGAACAAAAAAAAGCGTACGTTGCCAGATGTCGCTTTTGTAGTTTATTTTATAGGAAGCGTTCGTCGCCAGGTGTCGCTTTGGTAGATGTAGTTGAACTGACGTACGCTTCCTATAAAAAAAAAACTACAAAAGTAGTCAAAATCTGTCTGTTTGAGATATTAGAGGACATACAGTGATTCGGAGATGCAAATTGAATGTTTTGGACATGGAATACGGTTTAAATTCCTATGATTTTATCCTATAAAACTTTCTATAAAGACTCGTGCCCGTATTCTGTCTTTCCCATTGACAATTACAGCTATCTGTCTCTTTCTATTTGTAACACATTTTTATCGCAACTAAAATATCCTGGCAATGGAGAGAGCCCATTAAGAATAAATTTCTGAATTTTGTGTCGTTGTGTAAACGGTTGTGCAGCACCAATTTAGTGTCGAAGAATAAAATTGTGGAATAAAGTGTTAGGTGTAAACGGCGCCTTAGTTCAAATACGACTTATTATACAAAAAATTGACTATTGTGCACATCAAATTCATCATTTTACAAATCGAGTTCATCTAAAAAAAATTTGAGCAAGTTTTTATTTGTAATACTAAAGATTTTTTTGAAAATTTATCGAGTTTAAAAATGTAAATCAAAACTCGAAAAACCCTCGCATGAAATGAAATGTTTATTTTTTTATACTGATTTGAATTGTAAAAGGCCGACTTTGGTCTTTAAAAACCTTACTTGATATGCGAAAAAGTCAGTTTAGGTAAAAGCTTGTATTTGAAACGAAAAACCTGTGAACACGACAATCGTCAATGTTTTGTTCTGTCAATCGTTGAAGAAACCACTCTGTTCACAGTCAGCCAGTTTTCATTAATTCCGTTCACGAATAGTTTCCATTATTGGGAAACTAAAGAAATAACTACAGGAACTACTCCTCAATGACTTCTAGTTTCTAAGATGTGTTTGTTTGAATGAATGAAAAAAGAAGATCGCGTAACAATAGAAATTGATGTATTCCAGAACTTTTTACTCACCCTTTCCACATTTGTCGATGTGGTTGGTAACACTCAAATCTTCTGTACACTGGCAAGATTTCATTTTTGGGTCACATACAGATCCTGGAAATCCACACTCCAATGTGTTGTCACATTTGTCACCAAATTTCTTTGAGCCACGACTCGCATAATCTATAAGAAAAACATTTAGTTTTAAAGTGATAGTTATATAATGGATTAAAATAAATAACGTGGAATGTTCTTGAAATTTATTCAGAAGTTCTCATATAGAGTATCTTTTTTTATTAAAAAATTACATTTATCTTATAGCAAGTTGTAGAATGCATATTTTTTTGTGGACATTCCAAATTTTTTTACTTTAGGTAAGTTTCTTTACACGTTTCTTACACGGAAAGAAAAATAATAATAAATCTAACTACTTTATAATGGGAAATCGGGACTATTACGAAAATAGTTAATTTTTATTATAAAATAGTTCATTTTAATTGAAAAGATATTCAATTTAACTACAAAATAGTAAATATTTGAAATTAACTATTTAATTTAGTTGGTGAGGAACGATACCATGAAAAAACGTGCATTTGGCGAAAATTTGTTGTTAAAAAATTAACGGTGTCACAACTCTAATGACTGGAAAATCGGAAAAAAGAATTAATATAATTCTCTTGCCGCATAAAAGCCGTCCGGTCAGCAGTTTTTTCTTGTCACGTTTTTTGCGAATAATTTGAAAATTTTCAACAAAAGAATATCACAGAAATGCAATAAATTTCAGAATTAACAGAAAAGCAATCAAAACTAAAATTCGCCTTTATGTTGTGATAAAGTTGAAACTTTCAAACCGCTGGTGAAAAGGGGTTTTTTCATAGCAAAATGAAAATTACCAACATAAATCTACCAAACTCTTGTTTGGAGCAGAAAAAATCATTCGTGTTTACTTCAACCATTTGTGTTAATTTCTGTGTCATTATTTTGCTAAAAATGTTAAAATTTATCTCCAGAACGTAAAAACTAAAACTGTAATACCAGATTCGTGGTCTAATACCAGATTCGTGGTCCCGCAATGATAACGTAAATGTCCTTTTTCCCATTTTTCTCTGGAAAATTTACATTAGGAGGTTTTACTGACTACGAATCTAATATTGAAATTACGAAATTCGACACACAAAGTTCTGAATAAAGCGTTGTTTCTTCAAAGTTTGACAGTATTTTCTAGTTTTTTCTTTGGTGTAAAAAAAACTTTAATCTGGCAACGACTGGTATGTTGCTAATTTTAGTTCGAATTGCTGCCGCATAAAATTTGTAAACAAGTTTTCCACTTTTTTGAATTTCAATGAGTATTTGGCTTCTAATGCAAAATTTAAAAAATTATTGCTGGATTCTATATATGTCACAAGCCTCATAGCAACACCATGTTTTTAAAAGACACGCAATCGGTCAAATAGGCTAAATCTAAAGGGTGCGAAAAAAAACTTACTTTGGCAGCACTGATGCCAACAAATTCATATTCATTAAGGAGCTGCTCCATTACCATGGCTTTTTACCATGACAAAAAAATGCAGGAAACTAGAGCAAGATAGACTTATGTAGATCTAAATAGCAATGACTGAATACCAGTAAAAGGCTATCCCTTCCAGTTTTACAATTTTATAGCAATCATATCAAACCTTATGCTATGAATATAATGTTCAAATTGGCATGGTAACAAAGCTTTTGACTATGCATGCGAAGGAGAAAAAGCTTTTAATATGACATCACGCTATAATAACCTTTCGTATGTGCCCGTGCTTGCTATTCACTTACAGGGACAATGTGTGGTTGTAGTAGAAATCGCCATAAAATCGCCATAACAAAAGAGGGGAAATTATTTTTGCATTTGCCGACAAATTTTTGCAGTTGATTCTTATCTCCCTTTCTCGCCAAGGCATCTTCACATAAATGTGTCTCATTTTTTTTGTCATGGTAAAAAGTCATGGTAATGGAGCGGCTCCTTAATCAAACATAACAAAAGCTATAATTGCCAATCTGGCAATTATTGAAAACCCGTATGGTGATTTAAGTGAACGGCAAACAGTTGTATCAAAATTCCACTTTGAAGTCAAACTTTCCAATAAGATTTTTTTAAAACTTGTTCCAATTGGATTTTGATGTATGGAACTTTAATGTAGAATCATGTCCTAAACAACTTTTGTTCTTGCACTTTTTTGATAAGATCCACCGTTTTTGAGATATTCGCAAAAAAAAATTTCGTTCGTATGGGGGGTACCCCCCCTAATAGTCCATTTTTGCCCATTAACTAACTTAGCCTCGCATTTTACGAAAAACGGATCTGCATAAAATTTCAAGTCTGTAGCTCAATCCGTGCGCCCGCAATCCGCGCCACAGACGGACGGACAGACAGACAGACGGGCAGACAGACGGACAGACGGACGGACATGCGAAATTCAACTTTTTTCATCATTCTAAATACACTGGTGTAATTCATTTTTGTGTGCGATGACGAGATCTTGGCGTTACAAACGGTAAGGCAAAGTTAATATACCGTTTGGTTTCACCATACGGGTATAACAAATTCATTCATATTTTAGATCTCTGTTTAGCATAAAATAGTTAAGGAAATCCATTGAGAGTACATATTTAGTACATATTTTTAATTCATTTTCGCTGCAAAATGTGATCCGTTACGAAAAGTAGAAGAATTTTTTTATTCCAGAATTCTCGGAATATGTATGTGACGAGCCCCGACGATATTCAATGTTTTAATCAAAAATTCTAAAGAATATTGTGTGCCACAAAAAGGAATTTTTATTTACTTAGCATTCGTTGCACAAGTCCAACCAGAGGGCTCACTCACATGACAATAATTCAATATGCTATTGTGTTAGTATGAGGGAGATGTCGGTACGGCGATTGCCTTTAAGTGTCCCATCTTTGGTAGAAAACTCGATGTCTCCTTGCATGTTTCGAATATTTTATCGAGCTTGAATAGAAAACCAATGGTAAAACATGATATTCCAGAAAATGAGGCAAAATATTGCTAGGCTGGCTATCAAGGTCGTACTTTGTATTCTTATTTTATTGTATTTTTGTTTTATGTTTGTATAGTTTCGTTGTGTTAAAGTATGTAAATAAAACGGAACCTATCGCAATGAAGAAGTCATTCCGTTCACGTTCAATGCTTAAGAATGATAAAGATTTCGTTAACAGGTTCCCCTTTTTCTATATAAATAATGTCGAATACAAATGTCACATGGAACAAAATAAAAACGAAATAGAATATGGCCATACGGAAATTCATTGTTTCTTCATAAGAGTGTTTAATATTGATCAAATATTATCAATTTGTTGCAATCATATTTTACTAGGAATGATTTCAACAAAATATGTATTGACTGCATTTTTTTGTATAGCTTGACAGCAACGATGACCTATGACCTCTTGATTTTAAAACAGTATTTGTACGGGTACTTTAAGGCCACTAAAAGGTAAACTGTTCCCAAGGAGCACAAAGTCCTAAGAAAATTCTCACGACCGCTTGAAGACGTCGTCAATATTACTTTTCAGTTGCAAAGACTCTCTCCGGTCGTAAAACTGTCTGGTGGACTACAAAACAACTGGTTGTTGCGTAGTCGTAATTTGCATTATTTCGTAGGCCCAACGACTTATTACGCAACCATCGGACTACTTTTCAGGCCAGGAGGTCGTCAATCCAACCTCCGTACGTAATTATGGGTCAACCTTACGACGGTCGTAACAAAGGTCTTTAAAACCATGTTACAACCGCTGATGGAACTTGATACCGACCCGGTAAATTATTATGGTCGTGAGGTGGTCCTAAAAACCATTCTGGGGACCTGAAAAGTCGTACCGCTCACTGAAAACATTTTCTCTCTTTCCAACTTTGACATTTATATGAATAAAAATTAATTAAATGCTGTATGGGCCCTACAAACGGCTCAAATTCCCAAATCGAGGAAAAGAGAAATGTGAAAATGATAATTATCATTTTCCCTCTAAACCAGTGTTCTCGTTAATAAACTTTTCTAAATAAAATTCAGAAAAAATATTTAGAACTTCGACTTTTATTATCGTTTTCATTAGAACTTCTACTAGAATCACGCGCTGCATAATATTTTGTCCATATTATATGAAATATCAAACGAGTTGATCAATTTGATACATTTTTAATAAAGGCAACTAAAAACAATTATGAAAGTATTTTAAATCGAGCAAAATATAGAAACGGCAACCCAGTTATTTGACATAAGCAACTAATAATGGAGGCAAAATATAAATTGAAACGAAATTATATAAAAAATCGAAATTTTAATTGGAATGTGTGCTGAAAAAACGTTTAAGTGGTTAGTATTGTGTTTTCAAGATATTTAAGTGACATTTTTAGACTATTCGAGTAAAAAAATACTCAAATATTGTCGTGGGAAAAAAATTATTTAGTGCAAAAAATGGTGTAAAAAGGATTTTCTGCAGGGCGCGTGAAATTTTACGAAGCATCATCATGATATTCGTCAAAAATTTGCAAGGGTTTGTCAATTTAAGCTAGAAAAGCTCCATAAATTCGATATTAAAAGTGCGTGTTTTCCATATCGTTTATAAAAATCATCGTCTTCTCGTGTCATTTAATTTCTAAGTTGTTTTCTCTTCATGTTTATGTTTTCGCTTAACCAATATTAGTGTGAATTAATTTGTGTCAGCATTTTATGGTGAGAATTTTTTGTCGTTGTGTGGCATCTTCGCTCATTTTTTCTCTCCCGGTCGTGAAAAGGGTCCTTGCAACCGACTTACGTAGGGTTTCGGCAGACTTATCAAAGTTCTACCGCGGGATATTCGACGTCTTCAGGCGGTAGCGGCTATTCGCCACTCAGTCGTATTTGGGTCGCCAGCACTTCTTCAGTACCACAATTTCAGTCATAAGGACGGTCGTGAGTCATGACTTTCAGTCGGTTCGTGTGCCATAGGACTACTTCCCAACCGAAAAATGCTCCTTGGGTTATTTATACAAGACAATGTCTTGCATAGGCAGTGGAGTAATAGAGAACACTATATATATCTCCGAACTTTTTTTTTTTTAAAACCGTTAATTAAGTACCTGACTTTGAAAACAGATTTTTTAAACCCTCATGCAAAATATAGAGGTCTAAAATTATTAAAAACCAAAGATTACGTAAAGTAAGATTTGCAACCTAGAAAAAGTTGGGAACGCAAAAAAGAAAACTTTTCGTTTTTGAAGCGGACGACTGGTTGTCCAATTATGATTAAAAATCGGCTTTTCGGCCTAAATTCCCTCCTCCAAAACACGCCTTAAAACTCAAATCGGACCGATATAAAATATAGGAATTGCGGTACATGCATTTTTCTTTTTTCCCTTACTCGCAAAGAACAAATATTAACAATTTTTTATCCAGGAATCGGGATTGTAACTAAAATAGTTAATTTCAATTAATTTTGAAATTTTTACCGGAAAGTCCTGTAAGGATATCTAAGTTTTGTCAAAAGTTGTTAAGTGTGTAATTCCTCCCGTATTTCTAATCCTGGTGCCACACTCTCTATGAATGTAGGCAAAGCACAGTATCGGCTGCCAGGTTGAGTGCTTTTTTTATTTTCCCAGCTTTCAAGTCTGGTTCAAGATATTATAAATATATTTTTTAGACCGATATATGGATTCAATTTACAAAAAAGCGCCCAATCTGGCAGCCTTGATTTACCTGTATTTGGATTAAGCGTTGAGCTAGCATAAACCGTCGCTAATTCTAATACATGATATGTTGATATACGAATTATTACTTCATCACAGCATATCAGTTAATAACATATTTATGAATTAAGTCCTATACAAAGAATAATTAAATATCTATATATAAATATATCAATTATGAAATTATCTATACTGACATTGTGCACTTAATTTATATTTGTAGATCAAACTCAATGTCATGATTGTTAATTCCTATAGGATGAATTTTATGAGGGATTGTCCTTAAAATATCCTTGATATTGTGGTTGTAAAAGTATACGGGCATCTACAATGGATTTAAGTGTTTTATGAGTCAACAAATTACAAGAGATAATCCTGTTATCAATGTCGTTAAGAAAGGATACTGCCCCATTTTGTAAGATGTTATCCCTATTTTATCACTGTGCCAGGAATATAATAAGAAAGAACACATTTTTGGGCTCCACCCTCCCAAATAAAAGAAGAATCACTTTTGATACAAGGATGATTAATTACACATCGTTTCACCACTTCTCTGATCTATCATTATCCCAATATGGCATCGTTGTAAGGTAGAACCGATTATACAACGTATTTAGACTTACATACAGAAATCCTTTAGGGATGCGAATTTCGGATACCTCCAAAAAGACTTCCATCCAAGCCGAGGGTTGGTTTACCCTAAACTTGCGGTGTCAAAACCCGAAATAGCTTTTGTTGTTTTCGATTAAAAGAGTTTTTCTGTTATCACATCAATTTATTACGCGCGATTTTTTTTCTATTGGGTAATATAAGCAACATTATTTTCATTTAATTTTCTTACGACTTTACGTAAAAGTTTTTCTTTTCGTATACACAATTATGGAGAACACAGCAAATCGACGGACGGAAACAACTTTTCTTATTCAACTGTAGTGCCAAGAGCTGATTAGAAACATTCAAGGGAAATTGATAAAAGTTCTTAAAGGGTAGAAATCGATTAAAAGTCCATGCATTTACGAGGAGTCGTGTCTGTGAAGATTGAAAACAAGATTGATGGATGTTCTAATCGAATCCTTCGCAGGAAATCCTCTTTCGAGTTTTTCTTTAAAGTGAAGCGAGCCAAAAAAAAATTGAGCATTACCCTTGATAAAATTTTGTCGAAAGTAGGGAATTATGGCAATTTCCGACTATATCCACCACTTATTTCAAGCAATCAAATCAAAGAAAGTTTAGATCTAATCAAAATGGAAATTAAGTTAATTTGTCATTTTGCAATGAATTTAAATCGGTCTTATTAAAAGAGTTTTCAACTAATTCCACATTCGGAAATGAAATTATTCATCTAAGTATTGCACGTTTATTAGTTAACAAAAAAAATACTGAAATTTGTATTTTTCTGAGACATGGAAAATTTTCTGACGCAAGTCGGTGACGGCAGTTTGTTGCATTTCACGATTTTTGCATTTAGTGGCCACTAACTATCAGTTAAATAAAACAATGTACGTCATAAATTCATGATATCTATGAAAAACTTCATAAATCGTTTTATAAAAATAATGATTTTTTGTCATAGGTTTTAAAGTTAATGGTTCCAAATCACCCCTAAATTTTCATAGACTTTATTAAATTTTTATAGATATTACGAACTATTCCCTCAATTCTGGATAAGAAGAACTAAGAGGTCTCTTAACTTTTAAGTTAGAGGTCTTAAAAGTAATTTCAATTCCCGATAAGAGTTTTTTGTAGAATTTGCATTAACAGAAAATAAGAGAATCTCCACATATTCTAAACATCATATCTGGCAACGCCGAGGTTTCAAAATCTTAAGGAAACAAAAATCGAGCGACATTCAACTCACATGTGTAGTTCACAGATGTAATCCAATATTTGGATGAAATCAGTGTTGGGGTTATCTAGATAATAATTATCTAGATAATCATCTAGATAAAAAAAAATGTTATCTTTATCTTATCTAGATAACACCCCAAAAAAGTTATCTTTATCTTATCTAGATAAAGGAAAATCCCATTTATCTAGAGATAATCGTTACCACCGAAAATCAAAAAATTTAATCTGAAAAAATGCTGAAACGAAATTGTTTTCTGCATACTTTTGAAAACCTAAAAACTTTTTTTAGGAACACTTTTATACTTGGCAACAATTTTTGTTTACGGACAAGGAAGCGAAGTGTCGCTCTTTCCCTCGCCTCTCTTCTCTTGTCCATAAAAAAAAAGTTCTGCCAGTAACTGTTGCCAAGTGTAAACCGGGCTATGAACGAAATAAAAAATCATAACGTTATAAATTTCCTTACGTAGCAAAATTAAACTTATATTTCGTGACGTTATTTCGTTTTGTATCGATAAAAAACTTAATTTCGTTACGTTACGATAACGTTTCTTATCCGTTTTCTTTTATTATTATTTCGTTTCTTATTATATTTAAATTGGAAATCAAGAAAAGCAAAAAATTTTGTGCTATTTTTTTTAGTACGTAATTTTGAATTTGGTGCAATGTCAAAATAAATATTTATCTAAAAATTATCTAGATAATTTGGCTTTTTATCTTATCTTATCTATTATCTTTCATATTTTCATTATCTATTATCTTATCTAGATAAACATTACAAGCATTTATCTTTATCTTTATCTAGATAAAAAAATAATTATCTGGCCCCAACACTGGATGAAATTGAATAACATTTTCCATATCATACCTGTTTTACAACACTTAGCGAGCGATGGAAGGTAAGAGTTTTATTCAATTGTGTGAATTATTTAAATACCTGTTTATGTTCTTGACAGAATTCGAACAAATTGAGGAATCACCGTTCAAAAGAAGGCGACAGCCCCGAACTACACAAAAACAGCGTGAGGCATACGTTGCTTATTTACAGCAACACCAGGCGCCCTTAGATTCATTAAATAAAGAATATAAAAGTTCATGGGCTGAATTACAAGAAATTCTAAATAAGAAAGGCCCGGAAAGAACTGTCAAGCAATGGATAGATGTAAGTGTTTAACATAACCTTAATAACACATGGATCAATAAGTCCCGAGACTAACCCAGAGATGACGCTCGTAGTAAACCAGTAACCACGTCTTTCTAGAGTACTAACCTTTGCTTGAAACGTGTCAAAATTTTAAGTCGATCGGACCAGAAACAGCTGAGTTATCGAGGTTGGAGTAAAGTCGTTTTGTAGTTTGTTTAAAAAATGGAAAAAACCGAGTTTCGTGTTCTGATAAAACATTGTTTTTTAATGGGTAAAAACACCGTGCAAGCGAAACAATGGATTGAAAAATGTTACCCGGACTCTTGTCCATCAAAAGCAACGATTTGTCGGTGGTTTGCCGAGTTTAAACGTGGTCGTACCGACACAAATGACGCGGAACGCTCGGGTAGACCTGTGGAAGCCGTTACACCGGAAAATGTGAGTGAAGTGACAAAAATTATAATGAAAGATCGTAAAGTGAAGCTCCGTGAGATTGCTGAGATAACACAGATATCATATGGAAGTGCATTTACTATCCTTCATGAAAAATTGAGCATGAAAAAGGTTTTTTCCAAGTGGGTGCCGCGATTGCTTTCGATGGAACAAAAACAGCAACGAGTCGATGATTCAGAAAGCTGTTTATCGCTATTTACTCGCAATAAAAAAGATTTCTTGCGTCGTTACGTGTCCATGGACGAAACATGGATACATCACTACACTCCAGAGTCGAAGCGGCAGTCATCTGAGTGGCGCACAGCTGGCGAAAGCCGTCCGAAGCGTCCGAAAACGCAGCAGTCAGCTGGCAAAGTCATGGCGTCAGTTTTTTGGAATACGCATGGCGTGATTTTCATTGACTACCTCGAAAAAGGTAAATCGATCAACAGTGATTATTATATTGACTTGCTGGTGCGTTTGAAGGAGGAAATCGCAAAAAAACGACCGCACATGCAGAGAAAAAAAAACCTTTTTCACCAAGACAATGCACCCTGCCACAAGTCGATGAAAACAATGGCAAAATTGAACGAATTGGGCTTTCATCTGCTTCCCCACCCCCCATACTCGCCAGATTTAGCCCCCAGTGACTACTGGCTCTTTGCTGATCTTAAAAAAATGCTCCAGGGAAAAAGATTTGGCTCAAATGAGGAGGTCATCGCTGAAACTGAAGGTTATTTTGAAGCGAAAGATAATTTTTTTTATAAACATGGTATTGAAAAATTGGAAAAGCGTTGGAACGATTGTATCACCCTAAAAGGTGATTATATTGATGAATAAAAAAAAATTTGGCAAAAAAAATGTTGTTTTCATTGTTAGTCTCGGGACTTATTGATCCATGTGTTACATGCTAATTTTCCTTAAAATGTATTACAGAATTTAAAAGGTTGGGAGTACCAACTAAAAAGCAGAAAACGCTCCGAGATATATGCTCATGGCACTGGAGGCGGTCCACCGAAGAATATTCTAAGTGAATTTGAAAATCGAGTCATAAATGTGTTCGGAAAATCGGAATATTTGGTGATGAGGCAATTAACCCGTTCTTCTATGCTTCTAGTTTATAGAGAAATGAAAGAACTGTTCGTTTTGTTTAGATATGAAATATTATTGTTTACGAAAATTAAAAATATATTTAAAATGTGTTTGGTATATTGTTTTATTAAATTTTTAATTCGCAATCTCTTTGGGTCACAAATTATGCGCGTATTCATTGCGAACTCTTGTCCCTTCCGTGTGGTTCCAAAAGCTGTATTACTTTTATAGCCAAATGCTGAGGCATTCTAAAGTTTCGCCTAAATATGTTTTCAAGAATGTCAAACGGATTAGTGCATTCCCGAAGTCTTTTTAAATAAAGAGTAGAACTGAAACAAGCAAATAATAAACAAGGTTTATATCCATTACATATATGATATAAACACTAACCTTGTATCCCGATCTTCTAAATACTTGTAAAGTTCTAATAGAATCTGGAAATATGCATAATTTTCCATCGTTTCGACAGTGACACGCAAATATAACCACAAATTATTTTACAAAAACGAGTTAAGAGATCATAAAAGGTACCCCCCAATTCTAGGTAACAGATGTTAAGAGATATCTTAATTTATAATTAAGAGATTTTAAAAGGAATTAGTATTCTGAGTAAGAGATTTTGGTGGGTTCCGATTTTAGCAAATTAAGAGATTCACCACGATGTCTTCATCTGACAGCACTTACTCATAGACGTCAAATTTGGCTGTTTATTGACCTTCGATTTTTTCTGAAATCATGAAGTTTTCAAAACTTTGGAAATTATCCAAAAAATTGTGTAAAAAAGACATTGCGGATCTTGAAAAACATGTGAATAGTTTTGTATATGTTAAGAATAGCTTTCTACGGTATTCAGACCGTTTGAAATGAAAATGATATAAAAAATATTACGTAAAAATTGAATCGACAGTTTTTAAGATACACAATATCGTTTTTAAATATTTTGTATAATTTCAGCAACGAGCAAACAAATTTATGGTTAAATAATGCATTGCACTCATATAAATATTTCATTTGATACACATAAAATTAATGAAGTTGCAGGTATGCGTTGATGTAATTCCATCCAATAAAAAAATCGTTTTTTGTGTCATTAAAGGTAAACAATTCCACGAAGACACAATATTTCATGAGTTTTCCAGAAATACTATAAAAAATCTGGTTATTGCAGCTTTTTTCTTACACCGCGTCTTGACCTGGGATTTTTCATCGCAGAGATTTTTGATTGACCAATCAGAGCTCGAGTTGACGGAGGGGAAAAATCCCAGAGACAAATTTCTTGAAATCTTGCAATAGCAAAATTTCTTGGAATTTCACAATTCAAGATGGCGGAATCCAATTTCTCCCGACAAGTAATTGCAAAAATAACTAATTTTTACAAAATACGATACAAAAAGCTTTGGAAGAGAATATATAACATTAAGGGGTTTTTCTTTTCGTCTGTTCTTCTGTTTCAGCCTTTTCAATTTCACGTATTGCATTAATTGCGAGAGCGGCGACTATGTGTTTTCTTTTCATCGGCATTTTGAGTACTAAATTTCAAGAGATTTTCGGCCCAGCTGTCAAAAAAATCTCATTGCGGTGAGATATTTCTTCGGATGAAAAATTGTTAATCAAGACGTGGTGTTAGTCATCCATGCAATGTAACTTTTTCTACAATTTTCTCCAAAACGGAGAATTTAATCGAAAACTTGTAACGTAAAAAATGTTCAGAATACAATTTTACACAACTTGTCTATACATAAAAGAATTGTTGGAGCCCTCCCCGACACTGATTTTTCGAGTTTTAAACGCAACACACGAGTTAAGAGGTCGTAAGAGGACATCGGCGAGGTCCTCTTAAATTAAGAGGTTTTTGAGGTTAGAACTGTCTGCTAACTTTTCCCCAGAATATGAAAACCGTTTACAAAAATTCACCACGAAAGTTAAGAGGTTGACATCTCTTAACTATTATCAGGAATACCAATTTCTATTAAATTTCTTCTAAAGTCCAGTTAGCAGTTAAGAGGCTCTTATCTATTATGCAGAATTGAGGGGGTAGTCCGTGAGGTCCTTTTAAGTTAAGAGGTTTTTGAGGTTAGAATCGTCCGTCAATTTTTACCCAGAATACGAAAATCTCTTAACAAAACTCTCCGCAAAAGTTAAGAGACGTCAGTTTATTTGACATCTCTTAACTTGTTAACCAGAATAGCAAATTCTATTAATTTCCTCTTAACGCCAGTTAACAAGTTAAGAGACTCTTAACTATTACATAGAATTGGGGGGTATGTTTCTGAGTGTTAAAATAGTCTTAACATTCTAACTGCCACATCAGTCAAAAAGACCTGACACCTAACTGTACACAACGGCCACAATGAAAATTATTAAAGTGTTCGCTGCAACCGCAATGATTTTTAAATACATTTTATGGTAATAAAATAACATTTAGGTATAATTTTGTTTAATTTTGTCATAATTTTGTTTCAAGCTATATTTGCCAATCTTACAATTATTGAAAACCCGTATGCTGATATGGCATTGTTCGAAGTTTATTTGAACAGCGAACAGTTGTACCAAAATTCCACTTTGAAGTCAAACTTTTCAATCAGTTTTTATACCCGTATGGTGAAACCAAACGGGTATATTAGATTAGCCTTACCGTTTGTAACGCCAAGATCCCGTCATCACACAAAAAAATGAATTACACCAGTGAGTTTAGAATGACTAAAAAAATTGATTTTTGCATGTCCGTCCGTCTGTCCGTCTGTCTGTGGCGCGGATTGCGGGCGCACGGATTGAGGTAGAGACTTGAAATTTTGCGCAGATCCGTTTTTCGTAAAATGCAAGGCTAAGTTCTTTAATGGGCACAAATGGACCATTAGAGGGGGTACCCCCCATACGAACGAAAACATTTTTTTGCAAATATCTGGAAAACGGTGCATCTTATCAAAAAAGTACAAGAACAAAAGTTATTTAGGATATCATTCTACATCAAACTCTCATACATCAAAATTCGATTGGAATAAATTTAGAAAAATCTTATTGGAAAGTTTGACTTCAAAGTGGAATTTTGGTACAACTGTTCGGATTTTGATACGAATATCACCATACGGGTCTCCAATGATTGCCAGATTGGCAATTATAGCTTTTGTTATGTTTTAAACACTTATTCCAATCGGATTTTTATGTATGGGAGTTTTATGTAGAATCATATTCTAAATAACTTTTGTTCTTGCACTTTTTTTGATAAGATGCACCGTTTTTGAGATATTCGCAAAAAACGTTTTCGTTCGTATGGAGAGTATCCGCCCCCCTCCCCCCTAATAGTTCATTTTTTGCCCAGTAACGAACTTAGCCTTGCATTTTACGAAAAACGAATCTCTCCGTAAAATTTGAAGTCTCTAGCTCAGTCCGTGCGCCCGAAATCCGCGCCACAGACGGACAGACGGACGGACATGCAAAATTCAATTTTTTTATCAATTCTAAACACACTGGTGTAATTCATTTTTGTGTGTGGTAACGGGATCTTGGCGTTACAAACGGTAAGGCAAATCTAATATACCCTTTGGTTTCACCATACGGGTATAAAAAACATAAGAAAAAAAAATTTTTTTTTAAAAAAAGCTTTTTTTAAAAAAAATGCACTAAAAAGAAAAAAATAATTTTCTGGACGCTGTGTATCACAAATATAAAAGCTTTTAAAAAGCGAGATAAATGTTTATTTTATTGTTTTATGCTTTATCTCGCTTTTTAAAAGCTTTTATATTTGTGATACACAGCGTCCAGAAAATTATTTTTTTCTTTTTAGTGCATTTTTTTTAATAAAAGCTTTTTTTAAAAAAATTTTTTTATTTTTTTTATTTTGTTCTTTTTAGTCTTCGAATATATAGTTTTACATTTGAGATGTCCTTACAGGCTTTTTAACTTGAGAATCGTATTCAGCGAACCCCAAAACCCGCAGAATATATTTTTTCCCGGAACAATTGAGAAAAAGGATAATCACGTTATCCTTACAGGACATTCCGTTATCCTTACAGACTTTTTAATGACAGATTCGGATTCAGCGACCCCAAAAACCCCAGAATAGATTTTTTTCCGGAAAATTTGGAGAAAAGGATAATCACGTTATCCTTACAGGACCTTCCGTTATCCTTACAGACTTTTTAATGACAGATTCGGATTCAGCGACCCCAAAAACCCCCAGGATAGAGTTTTTTCCGGAAAATTTGGAGAAAAGGATAATCACGTTATCCTTACAGGACCTTCCGTTATCCTTACAGACTTTTTGATGACAGATTCGGATTCAGCGACCCCAAAAACCCCAGAATAGATTTTTTTCCGGAAAATTTGGAGAAAAGGATAATCACGTTATCCTTACAGGACCTTCCGTTATCCTTACAGACTTTTTAATGACAGATTCGGATTCAGCGACCCCAAAAACCCCAGAATAGATTTTTTTCCGGAAAATTTGGAGAAAAGGATAATCACGTTATCCTTACAGGACCTTCCGTTATCCTTACAGACTTTTTAATGACAGATTCGGATTCAGCGACCCCAAAAACCCCCAGGATAGAGTTTTTTCCGGAAAATTTGGAGAAAAGGATAATCACGTTATCCTTACAGGACCTTCCGTTATCCTTACAGACTTTTTGATGACAGATTCGGATTCAGCGACCCCAAAAACCCCCAGGATAGATTTTTTTCCGGAAAATTTGGAGAAAAGGATAATCACGTTATCCTTACAGGACCTTCCGTTATCCTTATAAGGACGAAGTAGTGAAAATATTGTATTGTCATCGGACTTATATAAGTGTGCAAAATTTCAAGTCAATCGGACAAGTGGAAGTGGGTCAAAATTGGGTTGCAAGATTTGATCTGACAGACAGACAAACAGACAAACAAACAGACAAGATAGCGAGCTAAATAAAAGCTTTTAAAAACTCCAATTGCCAGGTGGTAATCGTCACCCTAAATGAGGTCCAACAAAATTTTGTCAATCTGCCAGGGTCAAATCCGATTGACTTGAAATTTTGCACTTGTTAGGATAATGGAAGGTCCTGTAAGGATAACGTGATTGCCGTTTTCCTCGAATTTGGGGTCGATGAATCAGATTTTGGAGTCAAAAAGTCCGTAAGAATATCTCAAAACCAAGGATATCTATTCGAAGACTAAACATAACAAAAGCTATAATTGCCAATCTGGCAATCATTGGAGACCCGTATGGTGATATTCGTATCAAAATTCGAACAGTTATACCAAAATTCCAATTTGAAGTCAAACTTTCCAATAAGATTTTTTAAAATTTATTCCAATCGGATTTTGATGTATGGAAGTTTTATGTAGAATCATATTCTAAATAACTTTTGTTCTTGCACTTTTTTTTTATAAGATGCACCGTTTTTGAGATATTCGCAAAAAACGTTTTCGTTCGTATGGAGAGTCATTTTGGATTAGTAAATAGGTCTGTTCGATATGAGTCCTGGACTTACTCCGAACACATATCGAACAGAAAAGTGTAAGTCCAGGAGTCATCTTTTCAGTCTTGGACTTACTCTTGCTTTTAGCTGGAGAAAACTTTTGACAGCTGATATTTGTCAGACATAACCTCTCTTTTACAGTGTTTGGAAGTCAAGAAAAATTTATAAAATGTGTAATTATGAAAATTTATATGTTGAAAATCATGACGGAGAATTTCGAGTATACCAAGTTGAGCGTAAGTTTACAAAACATGTTTCATGAAATACATTTAATATATTAAACGACAGTTCAAACGTGACTTACTCTGAACTTACTCCAAGTTGTTCGATAAAAACAAATTCAGAGTAAGAAAATCCGCCATTTTGTGGAGTAAAGTGAAAATATTCGGAGTAAGTCCAGGACTTATATCGAACAGACCTAATAACAAAAAAGCAAACTAACAAAGTAAATAGTAAATAGTCCATGGTTCAGAATTTCAAAATCAAAACATTTAAGAGGATATCCAGCTAGAGCTAGTATTTATATAAAAGCTAAACACATTCAAAAATTGAAATTAAAAAGTGAATGTGATTTGAGCCTTGAAAACAAAAGATGCGTTAAAATATGTGTGAAAATGGGACAGAAACCAACTGAATGCAATAAAATTGAAGATTCCAATATTAAACACTTCTCGAATATCTGGAGCATCCCATCCGTCGTTGTATGCTTTGCAGCCATATCAGGCTAACGAATTTTGTATCGTACAAAAATGGAGAGCCATCAGGCCTCAAAGTGGCTGCTAAAATAAATACTCCACCTAATTTTACTCATTGTTTATTGTTGCCTCGGCGCGGTAGCCTGAAAATACCTAATACCCTGATAACCTGAAAGTACTTAAATAAGTAGTGAAATAAGCGGTGTGACTAAGCATTAAAATCGCAGTGAAAAAGGATAGGGCATCGGGAAAATTTTGAGCGGTTGTTCTGATACGCACCAACACATACTTGTGGACTATCTCATGTTTCAAGGGAGCCAAGACAGTTGTTAGAAAGAGACAAATGTCCGATTTTCACTACTGAATTCAGTAGTGTTTTCAGTAGTATTTTTCACTTCTTATTAGTAGTATTTTCAGTAGTGTTTTCAGTAATGTTTTCAGTAGTGTTTTCAGTACTTAAATAGTTAATATTTTCAGTACCTATATTTTCAGTAAAAAAGCATTTTAATTTGCAAAATATTTTTATTTTAATTTTTTAAAATATATTTTACAATTTTATGGAACCTGTAATGGGATTTCCCTATGCAAATCTGAAGAAGGTTTACGTACGCCGGTTTGGATATAAGACCACCGCAAGCATCTGAAATTAGTTTAAAAAGTAGATTAATATTTGAAAATATGTTATGTTTAAATGTATTACTTCCTGTATTTTATCCTCCGGGTCTGATGGACACTCTGGACTCCTTGGCCAGGCCGGTGACGCACAATCTTCTAAAACTTCGCCGACGAGAATAGAGCCGGCAGACAGAATCTGTGCATTATTTTTTGCTGCCCGTCGCAGCATACTCAGCCTGTTTTATAGTTTTTTTTTCTTTTATTAACTTCTGTTGAACACTTTTGAACACACTTTTTATACTTCTTATAACACGCCATCACATGAATGGTAAACTTGACTTGGATTAGCTAGAAAAGACTTCGAAATTTTGACTACTTAAAGTAGTACTGAAATAAGTGCTGAAAATCAAGGCTGAAAATACATAAAGGGAGATAGAAATATTTGTAGAGTTGGGTTTCATAGCACTTTCTCTTTTTATATAGTTAAACCTAAGTACTTATTTCAGTAGTGTTTTAAGCAGTGAAATTTTACCAATACATATAAAGAAAAAATATAGTATAAAATCAGGATGAGTATTAGTGAAGTAATTTTCAGTAGTATTTTCATTGCTTTTTTCAGTGCTGAAAATTTTCAGCACTGAAACCAGGTTTGCAGGGTATAGATACGAATATACAATCCCATATGTAGATATTATATAGTATCGCTTTGTTTTTTGGTGTAGTAGTATGTGGTCTAGATTCTTTTATGCAAGCATGCATAACTACATAAAAACTTGTTTTTGATTGTGAATTCTGGAGTTCAAGCTGAAACCACTTTCATCAAAGCTAGTGAAAAGAATAATTGTGCGAGTATGTCCTTAAGCAGACAAAAGGATTCAACGTCCTTAAAACTCATCGGGGAAATGTGATATCAGTTTGCTGCGGTAATACAAAAGTGTATGGATTTCGTTGCATATATTGTAAAAGAGAAATTATACAATCTGAGAAAGGCAACAGACAATATTTTATGTGACACACCAATGGGGTCGGCCGTTTCTTAAGAAAACGATTTCAGATTAGAATACAAGACAATAATCCTTTGTTCTTGAACAATGTAAAGGCTGCGTTAGGTACGGGTGGATAGATTTAGATTGTGGAAATGGTTCAATTGTAAACGAAAATTGTATATAAACAGAAATCGCCTTAATGCTATTTTATATGAGAAATCCACGGAATAGTTTAACAGATATCAGTATACGAGGGCGGGTTGAAAAGTAATCGGCCTGGACAAGAGATTGCGCCACCAGTATCAAAGCAATAATATTTTTCGTAAATACTATCATCAAATGACCTCTTTTAAATTTTCAGCCAGCGGCGTGCATTATCTAGTTTGTGTTTGGCAATCATTGAAAGCGAACAACTTTTGCATTAGATACTTGTTTTTGATGAGATCAACACCAAATTGAAAGCTGTTTATGGGGATTTTGCGCCTTCGATATCAACAATAAAATATTTGTAAAATATTTCTTGTCATTTTTGAATCATTTTTGTTGAAGAACGTTGAGACCGTCCAAAGAGGTCACAGCCCCAGAAATGCTCGATAAAATCCATGGTATCGTCATGAACGATCGATGAAAGAAGGTGTGCGAGATTGCTGAGGATTCAGGCATTTCACGTGAAAGAGTGGAAAAAATGGGAATGAGGACGCTCGCTGTCAGATGGGTGCCGCGTTTGCTCTTTGTTGACAACAAGCGTGGCTGTGTGTCAAATTGGCGTCTGGCGATGTCCAGCCGCGATCAGAACGACTTTTTGCACCATTTCGTAAGCGTGGATGAAGCGTAGATCCATGACAACACATCATAGACCAAGGAGCAGTCAAAAATGTGAACTTCTCCTGGCAAATCGAAGCTGAAGAAGGCCAAGGTGGGGTTGTCGGCCAACAAGGTCATGGCCACCGCTTTTTTTAGGAGGAGCGCGGTATCATTCACATAGATTACCTTGAACAAATCAAAACCATCCCCGGCGTATATTAGGCGGAGCTGTTGGATTGATTCGAGTCCGATTTGAAACGAAAGCGGCTGCGTTTGGTGAAAAAAATGCTCTCCCACCTGTTGGCGCACAAGTCCGCAGTCGCAATGGCAAAACTTCATGAATTGCATTACGAATTGGTTCCTCATCCACCATATTCTCCATATTTGGCCCCCTCCGACTATTATCTATTTCCAAACTTGAATAAATGGCTCGGTGGTAACAGATTTGAGTTAAACGAGGAGATCATCGCTGAAATTATTTTGAGGTCTTCGAGGAATCGTATTATTCGAAGGGTATTAAGAAATTGGAGAATCGTGGCACGATCGCCCTAAAAGCAGACTATGACAAGAAATAGAGTTTTGCTGAAAAAGATGTGTTTTCTTGCCTAGGTAGATTACTTTTCAGCCCGCCCTTGTACATGTTAAATTAGCTTGAAAAAGAAGAGTAAAAATTGTGAGAAAATAGCGACTTTGCATGTGACACACAAAGGATATTTGTATCCGTGTAGAGTCGCAATGACATCAAGGAATAATAATTTTCCACTTAACGTAAATAGAAACCTCTTTCAGAAAAAATCACAGTGTTGCGTAAGAGAACGTTAAATAAATTTCATCCGGAACGCTTATCCGTGTGTATTGTCATTGATGGATGTTGCTTTTAACCCTCAGTTTTTATTTTGTTAACACCGGCCGTACAGTACAGGGTTTTCATTGGCACATTTTAAAAATCAAGTCTTCTTTTACAAAATTTAGTTTCAACATTCCAGGCAAATATCATTTTTAACATAAGAAAAGTTATAATTGCCGGGGACCAGTAATCAAATACCCTATATGAGGACAGATAAAATTTTAATGATACAAAAATCTAATTGTATTAGGAAGGAGGGGAAGAGTTGAATTTTGATGTATAGAAAAGTTATGCACTTGTAAAATAATACTGAAAATACATTTTTCCTTTATAAATTTTTCAATACAACTCACCGTTTTCGAGAAAACCGCAAAAAAAAAACTTTTTCATTTGTATGGGCTATTGTTATTTCTCGAATTTTTGGGATATTCAGGGTATTCACAGTCCTCTTTTAAATTGCGAGTAAATTTACCGCTCAGTAATTCAGTCAAATTTAACAGATTTTTACCGAGACGGTAATTTGGTTCATGTAAAAATGAATTACCGGATTCGGTAATTGTAGACATGCCTTGAGTCGTGTTTTCCGGCCCTGTTATTCGGTATCAAGAATCAACCGCGAGTGGCGCTAGTAATGTTTTTAATTGTCAAATTTTCTCGCTGGTGTTTTGTTAATCTCATCGAACTGATTCAAATTTTTTCAATTTTGATAGCCGTTGCCACAATAGAAATTCAAAAGAATACATCAAACATGGATTTAAAGGTATGTGACATATTTCACAATTAAATTCGCAGTTCATGATTTGGTCACGTATCCAATAAAAGCGCTGTTCTCAAATCTGTGCCGTGGGATGTTCACAGCAGAATATTTTCAGTCTTTTAATATTACCGAAAACACCGAATACCCAAAATTAAAAGAGGACTGTGAATACCCTGATTGTGTAATTTTTGTGCGTGTGTATGTTTTATTGTTTCTTCAAACTGGAAATTCGCTTTTCAAATTTTCAGGGTGAAAGCAATGCCAAAAAAATGACAAGATGACCTATAAGCCCAAATTTCTCATAGTAAAAAAATTATGTTTGAAACTATTTTAGATATCGAATTTTTATTGAAGCCGCTTTCCATATAAGCTTTTTTTCCATATAAGCTGTCTATCTATTGAATAAACACAAGACTTGAAGGTATTTTAATTAATACAGATTTTTCACCTAAGCGAGCTAACTCAGCAAAAGGTCTTTTACTATAATATAAACTCTTTTCTTTTTGCTTTCCAATTTCATATTTAATGGCGTATTCAACTCTTTTTGCTCTAAAATTGCCCTCTTCGAGAACTTGATTTTTGTATCGTTCGAAAAACAGTAACGTATTCGAGTGGTCTAGGTACTCTATGTGAAAGCTCTAAAAGAGCAGTTTTCGAGCGTCGAGTGTTGTCTAGACATGGGTAACGCAGCGCTGTGTTGCGCTATTGCTTTGATACCGCGAGCTGTGCTTTGTGCTTTGATACCCATTTAGTAACGCACTTCAAGCAGAGAAAAAAAATTGTAAATAGAACTACTTTATAATGGGAAATCGGGATTATCACATTTTCATTACAAAATCATACTAATATATAAAAATGAGTTGGTCTCTGTCTGTCTGTTCCTCTTTCACGCAAAAACGGCTGAACTGATTGACTTGAAATTTGGCATGAGTATCTGTGGTAGTTCTGGTTCCAACATAGGCATACGGAAAAGTAGCGCGAGGGGTGGGGGAGTAAGGGGAGGGGGTAAAGTGATTTCGAAACTTAGTTTTTGCTAAGTTTTTGCGCTATGTTACTCTTTCGCGGGGAACCTATTGAACCGATTGGCCTGAAATTTGGCATAGATGTTCGTCGGGGGTCCAGCCCCAACATAGACCCATTAAAAAGTAGCCCGAGAGGTGGGGGGAGTAAGGGGAGGGGGTAAAGTAATCTCGAAACTTAGCTCTTCCTCTATTTTACTCTTTCGCGGGGAAACTACTGAACCGATTGGCCTGAAGTTTAGCTCCAACATAGGCCATAAAAAAAAATTCAAAAAACTTAACCTGGCAACGACGGGTATGCAAGCTAGTAGTTAATATTAATTGAAAAAATATTTCGTATGGGTATTATTTTGTTTTTTCAGAAAAAGCTTTTTTTCTTGTACTATAAACTTTTTGGTCCACAAAGTGATTCATTTTGCAATGTGACTTTCTTCACATTTTTTTAAACATAAAGTACTTCTCTGATTGCCCTAGATTTTTTTTGTTTTGTAGGTTGTAGGTATGAGTCGTACGGAATTGTAATGATGGTTGTACGGAACCGCTAAGTTACCGTTGTAATTTTTTAAAAACTAAAATATTTGTCTAACGTTTTTTTTTTCAAGCTAATATTTGTAGGGGCACTTTTTGTTTCCTTATCCTCTATTGCTTTTATGAAAGGAACACTTTAGCATAGGTAAAGGGTGTTTTTTTTCCTTAGATAGAACTTACGAAAGGATTAACACTCAAAAGATCTGTTATACTGCGCTCACTTTTTGACATTTATGATCAGTATACTCTGGCAAATCATCATGAATAGACTCACGCTTGAACAACGCTGCCAAATTATCCAAATTTACTTTGAAAATACGTCGTATATTCGCGCCACTTATAAGCGACGTTTTTTTTTAGCAAAATTTTGTTCAGCGATAAAGCTAATTTTTGCAAAATTGCCGCATATGGAGTGAGACCAATTCACAAGAGACCCTTCAGACTCCATTACATCCAGAAAAATGCACCGTTTGGTGCGGTTTACACGCTGGTGGCATCATCGAACCTTATTTCCTCAAAAATGAGGCCGGAGTTCGCGTTACGGTCAATGGAGATCGTTACCGCACCATGATCAATGATTTTTTGTTTGAAAATATGGATGACATTGATCCGGACGAGATGTGATTTCAACAGGATGGCGCTACGTGCCATACGGCGACCGCAACCATCGACTTATTGAAATCAAAATCTAGATACTTGATTTCGAGAAATAGACCTGTCAATTCGCCTCCAAGATCGTGCGATTTGACACCTCTCGATTATTTCCTGTGAGTCTACGTGAAGTCACTGGTTTATGCTGATAAGCCAGCAACAATTGGCGCCTTGGAGGTCAACATTGTTCGTGTTATTCGTGACATACGGCCAGCAGTGCTCGAAAAACTGGCCCAAAATTGGACGTCCAGAATGCGCTTCGTCAAGAACAGCCGCGGTGGCCATACGCCCGAAATCATTTTCAAATGTTAATGCCATGTATTAATCTTTCGAATAAATAAAAAAAATTTGATTAAATTTTAATTTTCTGTGTTACTTTTTAAAATTTGAAGTTCTATCGGGCTTTAAAAAACACCATTTATATGAAAACTTCAATATCTAGAATAGTTGAGTTCGTTGACCAATTTTAAATTTTTATGAAAATACATTTCGCAGGTAATGTCAATTTATTCTGTATTACGAACTATTTTTGAGTACCTAATTTATAACTAATCTTCTGCTCAATGCGTTGTTGAATTTTTAAATACATGAAATATAATTTAAGTGGCGTAGTATTCAACACAAAACCTCAAAAGCGAGAATTTCAACAAAAAAAAAAAAACGTTTCTAATTATGTTTAAGGAACAAAATGATTTAGCTTAGTTTGTTAATTTTGTCGGTATTTTCTCATACACCTGGAGAAAGTCCCGCGGCTGGTAATTGTTTCTGACAGTGGCTCTCCGTGCAATGCGTCAATGCTGTTTAGAAATTAATGAGGTAAAAACTCTTTTCTCGGCTTTATGTTTGTGTTATTTTTTTCTAACTTAATAAATGACAAAGTTTTCGTCTGAAATGAAATAATTTAGGAACCAAAACATCAACCAGAAGTCAGAAACTGAATAAAAAGGTAACTTTTATGACTAACCTTTTGTCCCCTAGGATACGTTCTGGTTTATATAAAATTCCTTTTTCACATACCCCATCGCCATCATTTAGCCAGTATTCATTTTTTTGGCTTTCTTTTCGGTTTTCCTATATCCTTTTTCAGAAAATACCATGTGGAATGGAAAAAGATAAACAAAGCCCAAAAAACAATAAACGTCTCTGAAAAAAAAATCTCGTAGCTTGCCCTACATATGCAATACGGGAATACGGGTATCGCATGAAAAAGTTATTAGGATGCGTCATTTAAGATCATTACGTATGGGCGGAAGGACTTCAGGAGATAAAATTCAGAGCATCATCGGGCCTATCAATTTGTAATTACGCGCAAATACCATCCATATACTCTCATAAAATAAATACGATGTTAAATATGCATATCATATACATATAAGACATGGGGATCCTTAATTGTCATACCTGTCTGTAATATTTTGTGACGACTAAACTAAAAGTAATGACGGTAGAGCGTGTCCTGGGCTAATTTTCTGTTAATTTTCTGTTAATGATGTTGTTTTTATCCCGTTTTGAGTGTTGAAAGCTTTTGACTTTTCCAGTGATTTCCTGTACGTTGCACTGTTAACAAGGCTTCAAACGTATCGTATCACTGGCCCATAATTTTACGCATAAGGGACACATAAATTTTTAATAAGGAACTCTGCTTTACGGATATTTTATGTTGTGGAAAGTATTTTTAATGTGCAAAGTGCAAAAAACACACTCATTTGAGATGGACTTTGGGAGCAATCAAAAGTTTTTTTTCCACAACGGTCTTTTCAAGTTTTTGTTATGTACATCCATAAACTATGAACTTTAGTTTTATTCCTTTTTTATTTAATTTTTTTAAAGGATGTTGTTATATTTAAGTATACTTTTGCCAAATACAAATAAGTTGAGTTTCATTTCGCATATAGGAGACCGCTGTAACATTTGAATTAATGTTTGGTGAGCGAATATATCATTTATCACTTTTCCAATTTTTGGAAACTGTCACAGGGGCTAATGGGTAGTCTAATCGCGGTTATACAAATAATTTGTATGTTACACAGGTGGTATTTAACGTGTGTTTGTGTGTAATCGTGGGTACGATATTAAAGTTTCATGGAGTTATCATCATTATAATTAATAGTCTGGCGCGTATAGGTGAAAACTTTAGTGAAACTTTCATATATGAAGGACAACAAAATGAATTTGGCGAGACTTTAATAAACTTTAGATATCAAAATGTCTTTGTTTCATTTGATTAATGATTGAAGCGTAGCTTCTGGCATTCACTGAAAATGTATATGAGTAAAATATTAAATTGAAACTTTTTGGTGAGAATTTGAGATGATTTGTCGCAGAAACAAATTATAACAAACGATGGATAAATAAACAACAATAAAGTTTTAACAAAATTTTATAATTAATTGAAACCCAAATTTTTGAAATACTGGTTTTCAAATTGTTTCACTACGAACAATAAGCCCAAAGTGACAAAAATGTTTATCAATGTTTCTCAACATTCGGATTCCTTTAACCTCTTGCCTTCCAGTGTACTATATGTAAATAGTAGGGGAAGGGCGGGTAAACTGGGAAGGCGGGTAAACTGGGAAATTAGAACTGACATACGTATTTGTTGATGTCCGCCCAACCCGTGAACCGTCATCTGTCAATTTAGCCCTGACATTATTTTCTGTGTACTTTTAACGCGTGTGTGCGCTTGTTTTATCCCGGTGTAAATACACAGTGAAAATCAAATTGCCAAAAGTTTTTTGGTGGTATTTTCAAGACATTGTACCGTGCATATTTTTCAACATTAAATACAAGTATTTATAACTGAAAATATTGTCAGGTCTTCCTCTTTCGAAATGTGTAAGAAGTAAGAATATATTGTGTTTTCGATCATTTTTGACTACCGCATAAAAAATATGTAAAATGTCGGCCGGCGGGTAAAGTGGGAAATGTGTGGTCGGGTAAAGTGGGAAATCTCACAAACGCACAATTACTGTTTTTTATACCCGTATGGTGAAATCAAAGCGTAGGGCTGACCGGGGCTAGTTGGCTTCAGGGGTAAGTAGACTTATTGCGAATAACTCAACCACGGTTGAGAATAAACCTGCGTGAATTGGACTGTTTATTCAGTCGACTGACAGCTTTGAGTGAACCAACGTGGTTAGACCACAGTGCTCTTGGAACGAACTGTGAGGGGGAAAAACGAAATTTCAAGCGTGTGAAGAATTTTTTTTCTTGTTAATTAAATTGTTTTGTAGCTTACACTTTCATTGTATTGAACTCGTCAGTGAATTCAAGTGAAAATTTATGTATGAGTTAACAAGTTAGTGAAGCATTTTTTGATCGATGCTTTTTCATTTTTTTTTCACGAGTGTGTTAAAAATAAAATGGCGGCTTGGGGCTAGTTGACTCACAGTATACTGGGGTTAAATGACTCGATATGAATTACCTATATTTTTTTGTTAATTAATTATATTTTTTTAAATTAGATGAAATTTACACCCCGATTGCGAGTGTCGTGTCGTTTTCGACAAGAGTCGTTTTACGTGTTGTTGTTAGTGTTTTTCTACCAACAACAACACGTGAAACGACTCTTGTCGAAAACGACACGACACTCGCAATCGTGGTGTTAATTTATGTTAATCTGAAATGTTATTAATTTTTTAAAGAATACATTTTTTCAGAATTATTACAGTTTTTTAATATGTTCCAACACATTTTCCCAAAAAAAGTATAGAGTCAAATAACCCCGTTCACAGAGTCAACAAACCCCAGACACGGAGTTAGTCGACTCATCGAACAACTTTTTTTAAAATGAAAAAAAATATTTGAAACACTTATAATTAGTCAAAATAAAAGATTGACTAAGAAACACAATTGAATAAACCAACCAAAAACGTCTTTACTGCACCTGAAATAATTACAGGAAAACCTCTATAAAGTAGATTATAAAAAGTGGGTCTACTAGCCCCGGTCTACCCTATATTAAATTTTCCGTACCGTTTGTAACGCCAAGATCCCGTCATCACACACAAAAATTAATTACACCAGTGTGTTTAGAATGATAAAAAAATAGAATTTCACATGTCCGTCCGTTCGTCTGTCGCGAGGATTGCGGGTGCACGGATTGAGCTAGAGACTTGAAATTTTACGCAGATTCGTTTTTCGTAAAATGCAAGGCTAAGTTCGTTAATAGGCAAAACTGGACCATTAGGGGGTACCTTCTAAAGTTTGACTTCAAAGTGGAATTTTAATACAACTAAAAAAGCACCTGCAAATAAACCACGACAAGCACCAAAGAAAAAATAACTATTTTCTTCCTCATCTTCTGATATTGAGCCCGCCCTTCCCCAACAAAAAAAAATTGTGGCGTAAACCAATATTGGCGCAAACTGTTAAATTAACACACCATCCACTAGTTTGGTCCTTTGCTAAATGTAGTATTTTCAATTTTTTTTAGCAAATACTCAAAAATGGAGTTCATTTTTTTTATTTTAATGTTATTTGAGTCCTAAGGAATCAACCCTCTATCATACAATATTACCTGTAGGCAAGCGGTTAAAGAATTTGAGAATTATAAACCGCATTTTTCCTGTGCTTTATACACTTTCAAATACGAAATTATGTTTATTTCAAATTACAAATTGTAATCATATCATATCACGGCCAAAAACTTCGAAGCAAAAAGCATGCCAAGTTTTCGATCCTTAAACTATTTGACCAAAAAAAGTGTCGACATATAAATATAAGGGGCCAAGACCGCAATGGGTTTGAAATTCTTGATTAGAGTGATAGAGTGAACAATGGAAATTTTAGTTCATAAATAAGTTTTTAATGGATCTCAAAATCTAATAGAATATTTTGAGCTTGACAAGTTCCTAAAAGAAACGGTCCTGGGTTTAACACGTTCGTGACATCGTGTACCACTGGTGGTACATGTACAGTTTTTTAAAACCGCGCGAATAAATAGTGCGGTAGTTTTTTTGTGGAAGTAATATAAAAACACGCACCGTGTACCACCGATGGCGCACAACCGCCAGAAAACAAATCGCTAGTGTACCACCCGTGGTACACGATGTCCAAATGTAAAAAAAAGTTGAAACATAACAAAAGCTATAATTGCCAATCTGGCAATTATTGAAAACCCGTATGGTGATATGATATTGTTCGAAGTTTAAGTGAACGGTGAACAGTTGTGTCAAAATTCCACTTTGAAGTCAAATTTTCCAATAAGATTTTTTAAAATTTATTCCAATCGGATTTTCATGTATGGGAGTTTAATGTAGAATCATATCCTAAATAACTTTTGTTCTTGCACTTTTTTGATACAAAAAACGATTTCGTTCGTATGGGGGGTACCCCCCCTAATGGTCCATTTTTGCCCATTAACGAATCTGCGCAAAATTTCAAGTCTCTAGCTCAATCCGTGCGCCCGCAATCCGCGCCACAGACGGACGGACGGACGGACGGACGGACGGACAGACGGACGGACGGACATGCTAAATTCAACTTTTCTTATCATTCTAAACACACTGGTGTAATTCATTTTTTTGTGGGATGACAGGATCTTGGTGTTACAAACGGTAAGGCAAATCTAATATACCCTTTGGTTTCACCATACGTGTTAATTTAACTTGCGGAATGTTGCTGTGATCGAGAATTATTATAAAGTCTTTAATTTTATTTTTCAAAAACAGTTATACTTAAAATGTTTTTAGGTTTTTTGCTCTACTCTGTGTTAGGAATAAAAGCGAGATAAATATTTATTATATTTTAATGGTTGTATCTCGTTTTATTTTCTGATACACGGTACCCAAAAATTTTTTTTTTCCTTTTTAGTGAATTTTTTAAAACAAACCCTTTACAAAAAAAAAATTTTTTTTTTAGATTTTTTTAAAATTTTACTCTTTTTAATCATTTTGTATTTGATGGCGCTACATGTCATACAGCTAACGATACAATCGCTTTATTGAGGGAAACGTTCGATGAAAACATCATCTCAAGAAATGGTCCTGTTAATTGGCCTCCAAGGTAGTGCGATTTGACACCTCTCGATTATTTCCTGTGGGTCTACGTGAAGTCACTGGTTTATGCTGATAAACCAGCAACAATTGACGCCTTGGAGGCCAACATTGTTCGTGTTATTCGTAACATACGACCAGCAGTACTCGACAAAGTGGCCCAAAATTGGACGTCCAGAATGCGCTTCGTCAAGAACAGCCGCTGTGGCCATATGACCGAAATCATTTTCAAATGTCAATGCCATGTATTAATCTTTCGAATAAATAAAAAAATTTGATTAAAATTTAATTTTTTGTGTTACTTTTTAACATTTGAAGTTCTATCGGGCTTAAAAAACACCCTTTATATCCTTGCCTTTAAGATATCTTTACAGACTTCTTAACGTCAAAATTGGATTCAGCGAACCCAAAGACACCCAGGTGAGATTTTTTTCCGGAAAATTTAAGGAAAAAAATAATCACGTTATCCTTACAGGACCTTCCGTTATCCTTACAAGGACGAAGTCGTGAAAATATTGTATTGTCATCTAATTTACTTATGTGTGCCAAATAAGTGGAAGTGGGTCAAAATTGGATTGCAAGATTTAACCCTGACAGACAAACAGAATGCAAGCTAAGTAAAAGTTTTTAAAAAACAGCTAATAATAAAAAAATTAGTAAGTGCAAATGGCGATCAACTAAAAGTGTGTGAAAATATATTTTTCATATTTTTCTGGTTGAACTACTTGAAAATATTTCTTTTAATGCATTGTATTTAATCTTCTTTTAAACTACGGGCTTCGTCCTTGACCGCTTCGGTGTCCAATCTTACTTCACGGCCTTCCCTTCTTCTTGGCGTTTGGCCTCGATACCAACTTGGCCTATGACAATTCGTGGAGTCCGAGAATTGCCCCGGATTTGCGAATGGAAAACGACGGGAGTGTTACACAAAAAAAAATATACACTCTCGAAAAAATGGAGTCGATTACGCACCGAAAGGGAGTTTGAGGGAGTCCATCACCTATTGGAGAAAATCGAGCACCGGGCTAGGGAGTTCACAACAATTCCTTATGGGTGTTAATTTTTAACAATTTTTCGGTGTTAAACCAACTTATTAAATGGCCCAAAAAAAAACCTCGCAAATTCTCTTTTTTGCAAGCATTTGAGATGTTTTGATTTTTTTTTCGTGTTTCCAAAGTTAATATTGACTTGTTAAAAACTTTTCTTGCATGTCTCTGCCGGGAGTCGAACACGGGACCTCTCGAATTGTAAACCATTTGCCTTCCCAATAGGCTGTTGAAGCCAATTGGCAAGCCTCTTCTAAACGTGAACACCCTTTACAATTAAATAACTCCTAAAAGGAGTTGTAGTGAATTTTTGACTCTTTTTCGGAGTTCATTTAAAATTTAGGTCAAAACGGTGTTAAATTGAATATTTAGCTCCGTAAAATAAAAATTTAAAAATAACTCCGCGCTACGGTGTTAAACTTTTAGCTATGTTTTCAGGCGGAGTTAATTCGTCCCCGGATTTTTTCGAGAGTGTATGGGAACCTTTCTTCTTAAAATTTCATGCTACAGTCCCATATTTGAGGAGTCATCCCTATAAAAATATTATAACTGTACCCAAAATTTTAGGAACATCAATTCGACCTTCATTGGATGAGCCATTTAGAAGTTACAAATATTCAAGGTTTACATGATTTCGGTTGTTTCTACCACTTTGAACTTCTCTACTCCGCTCACCAGGCGTCATTTCGCAAACAAAAAATATGGGGTTTTTAATTCCTGTAAAATTTCCTGAAAGATGTAGAATTTTAGATCCCATCATGAAAAAATATCATAGAAATTCTAAATACTTGGTGGATAAAATTTCATTTTTTTACTCTCTACATAATGGTTAACTTTGTAGGAAGGATACTATTGAAGTTGAAGGTAACCTTAGGTAATCCACTCAGGCCGATTTTTATTTTTGGATATTTTGGTGTGTTCATAATATTAAATATGACATTCGTTGATAAGCTTCCCGATAATTGTAACAATCTATATTTACTTAATAATATTTCTCGCCTTTTCCACAATTGCATCGGCAGTTTGTAAGAAAGTTTTTTTATATCACGAAATGAATCGATATTAGACGGAAACACCATCATGTCGCCGGCCATAACTAACACTTGATTTGTTTTCGTAGCCATGGTGAATACGTCAATGACATTTGATTCCAGATTCAAACGTGTTCATATAGATTTTTCATAACATTTAATATTCTACCTAATACTTTTCAGAAGCTAATTTAGATTTCTTACCTTCAGAATTTATATTTGAAATGTGATTTTTATACTCTATATGATATATCAGACACAAAAATGAACTACACCAGGGTATTAGGGATGACAAAAGATTTTGAAAACCGGATGTGAAAACATTTACAAATTTATAATAAAAACATAACAAAAGCCATAATTGCCAATCTGGCAATTATTGAAAACCCGTATGGTGATATTCGTATCAAAATTCGAACAGTTGTACCAAAATTCCACTTTGAAGTCAAACTTTCCAATAAGATTTTTTAAAATTTATTCCAATCGGATTTTGATGTATGGAAGTTTTATGTAGAATCATATCCTAAATAACTTTTGTTCTTGCACTTCTTTGGTAAGATGCCCCATTTTTGAGATATTCGCAAAAAACGTTTTCGTTCGTATGGGAGGTACCCAAAATTTTGACCCAAAATTATAAATTACGCCTAGGCGAAAAATCGTCACTGTGAACTACAGTGAATATTTCAAAATATGCGCTGTGGTTCCAGTTTCGGAACCAGCGACCCCAAATTATCACTCTTCGCACTTTTTTGCAAATTTTTGTGTGAAGTTTAATATTGCCGGCCATCATACTACCCCAGACCCCCGTCTTCCTAAAAGTGTGAGTATTTTATGGACAGCGACTAAAGACCAATTCAGACTAACGATTTCGATTACAATTGCGATTACGTTGAAATTTCTCGACCAATGAGAACAAAGCGTTCAACGATAAGGAGATGAAAGCTTTGGTCTCATTGGTCGAGGAAGCGTAATCGAAATCGTTAGTCTGAAATGGGCTTAAAGAGCTAAACAGAATTGGAACGTCAATGGCGAGCACCAATTGCAAGCGGCATGTTGCCGTCGACTATTGCCGCCGATTTGCCACAATGGAAAGTGTCAACGGCGGGCGTCATTTTATGTCAAAGGTGAGCAGATAGTGCTGGCGGCGGTAAATTTTATTACTAGTTTTGCGTAGATAATAGCGCTGCTCGTTGTGGGCTTTACAACTAAAGAGTTGAGTTCAAACTCAGCGGCAATGGTTCCGATGCCGTCTTCTTGTGTTTCATTGGTTTAAAAAAAATGACGCAGACCTCATTTGTCAAAAAAAATGACGCAGACCTCATTTGCAGTTGGCGCTCGCATTCTGTCTAGCCCTTAATATCGAGTGCACAAAAAAGTCTTGTTTCGTCAACCAGCATAATTTAAATGACAAATCATAAAGTTTTTTTTAGCGATCTTATTAAATAATAATCTAAATACTTTAACAAAAATTCTTTGAACTTACCAAATTCCGGCGTTGTAATTTCTGGTCCCAAACTAAATCCGTGAACGAAGAAGCCATTATCGTTGTCATCGCAGACAACATGATTTGGTAGCAAACACAGTATATAAAGCAAACAAAATATAAACATAAAATAAGGAGAATTATTTGATTGTTGAATTCGCATTATTATCGTATTAATTAATCCGAGGCTGATTTTGGGCGATTTTATAATTAAGCGACTATTACGGTTACTATTGTTGCTGGTAATTTTGGATTGGGTGATATTGCTGCTGATTTTGTATTTATTGCTGTTGCTGTTGTTGCCGATATTGTTGTTGTTATTAATAGTGTTGTTAGTTATTCCTTTGATTTGGTTCCTATTGCGATTTATATAATCACGGTTATTAGCACCAGTGGAGCTTCCAACATATGGAAGGACTCCGTGGGGCTTTGAAGCCCCATTTAATCTCATATTGCTTTGTCTAACTCTTCATCCATTCTGTGGGCTTGTGTGGTTTGCGCTTCCTACGCGACCCCGTGCCGTCCGTTTTACTTAATTTAACCTGAAATAATTTTATTGTTTATATTAATTACGAGACTCATTAAATTAATTGCGATAAATATTTATTTGTTAGTTAATTATAAAACGGTTATTTCATTTTTCGCAAAAGTTTTGTTTTAGTTAATTAAAATATAATGAAGACCATTTTGCTGTACAACACAAAAATTATCAAAATAATTCATACTGTAAACAAAAGCTTTTTTTTGCCAAAACGTGAAGATTTAACATAAACATGGATCCAGGGTTTTTACCCATTATTAAAATTATTGAATAACTAGAAGCAGGGCATCCAACTCAAAACCGTTGGTCTGTGAGCACGTACTAAACTACTTCAAAATTACTTTAAAATTTCAAAACACACATAATATTCATTAATGGGTAAAGAATCAATAAAAATACTGCGCAATTTATACCTGCAAATTAATACTTGGACATTCGAGCTATATTTGTACCTACTACAGACGTATTTTTGAAGTTTTTGATCATATATGTTAGTTTCCAGAAAACGGAAAATTGGAGAATTAGCTAAAATTCTTAATAGCATAAATACAAACAATCTCCGAAAGTTTCATTCAGTAATTCTACCGCATTTTGTTAATGGTTGTTGGTTGTTTTATGGTACATGAGTTAGAAAGTATGGGATGAGGAACCTTATGTCAACTTATGAAAGTTTCATCCTAATCGGTTCAGTTGTTTTCAAGTTATAGGTGAAGAAACAAACAGAAAGCATTATACATAAATCGAAAAAAATGGTAAGAAAGAAAGGAAACCTTGGGTTGACCCTCGCCAATTAACGCTAGTAAGTTCCCCTGAAAGTTTTATCCAAATCGGTTCAGTGGTTCTCGAGCTTTAAACGTACTGATAGTCAGGCAGACACACAAGCCTATTATATAATAGATTCCTCTTATTTAGGTATTAATATCATTTGGAAAATCGAGATCATATAGGTTTGAAGTTTTTGACCACGTCGCCAAAACTACGCAGTTCGATGAATTCACAACATGGGTGTCTGCATGTATGTATGTATATAACAAAAATTTTCGAGATCGAATTTTACCAGGAACCGATTTCTGATTTGGACGTGATTTTTTATATGTAAGCATTCGAGGAAGAAAGATAATTCCACTCGAATATCTGTGTGATGAAATGCCGTCAGTTGCATCAAGCCTTAAAGCAGGGGTGTCCAACCTTTTCGCTTTCCTACGCCACATTGAGGGAAGACGAGTTATATTGGGCCACAAATAAAATATACTAACCATAAAGATAGCTGATTAGTAAAAAACGTAGAATATGTTAACAATTTCAAGTAATTTAAACTTCATTAATTCATATAGTTTATAAATATATCAGTTTTGTTGGGCCACATTCAAACACGCCCTGGGCTGCATGCGGGCCGCGGGTTGGACAAACATTTGCAGCTCCTTATTGGGCGTAAAATCATTCCCCAATGTCGACATATGTGGACGAAAGGCGGACGTCACTCCAAACTTTTCGCTTAATAGATGGGAATTTGTGGACGAGACGCCCACATTACGCCCTATTGCGCTCCTTGGGACAAGCCTATTATATCATCTTGCTTTCTAGTATACTGTAGTAGGGGAGACTGGTCCTAGTTGTCACAAAAATCATAAAAATTCTTAATTCTGGAGACACTGAAGTTAAATTGCCAAGTCAAACGCATAAATCATATATTTGGTCTTTCGGTCTTCATTAACTGTACAAATTATTTAAAAATTCAAGTAATAACGTCATGAAAATAATGTAATAAAAATTTAAGTCTATTGTGACAACTTACCCCAAGGCTGGGGTTGGTTGTCACAACGTGCAGTCCTCGTTGTCACAGGTCATTTCCGGCGTAATTAGGGTAACAAAAAAAAACTCTTTGCCCCGCAGATCTATCATGAGCCCACAGTCTGCATTTGATGCACTGAACGCACCCTGCATTGGGTTTGCTACTGGACCAAGTTTCATAACAAAACACGCACAGTAGTTCTCCGTTGTCTTCGTCTTCATCGCTGTTAACAACTCATTTCTCTATCTCACGTCCTTTATTTTCCTGCTTCTTATGTTTCTTGGGTCTTAGATTCTTCAAATTTTTCTGCCCTGCAGATTTTCCTGCTGTGCAGTAGCCCCTGAGACAAACAAATAGCCCCTGAGACAACTAGTACCGACAGACAAATAATTTTTGACATCCATTTAAACCTATAACTCTTAACTTAGAACCTAAACCAGCCATGGGCAAAGTGTGGTCTTTTTGGCCCATTTGGCCCAGTTTGAGAAAACCGAAATAATACAATTGCAACTGGGCCAAATTCATTCGCAACTGGGCCAAATCCACCAACATGCTTATACAGTGCTTGTACCTCTATACTTTCGCCGCGATGAGCGAAAACACATCACAGCCAGGGTTGGGACTTGAGGATGTGTAAAAGGTACTATTTTTGCCCAAAAAGGGTACTAGATTGAGATAATGTGGTACTAGATTTTTTTTTAACTATCGTACAACCAAAATCGTTTTTTATGCTTATTACATAGGAATCAAGAAAAATCTAAATCTCGTAATTTTAGAAAAAAAAAATCCTTAACCCATATGGATTGACTTTTGCGCTGTAAATATAACCGTTCTCGGTAAAAAAATACTCTAGAAAAACTCCAAAAACCAATAAAAATTGTCTAGATGTATTTGTTTTAAATTTTCGCTTTTATTTCAACTTTAAATTTTTGTATAAACTCCATCTAAAAACTTAAATTTCGAGAAGTATTTTGAGCTATTGATAATGGGCGCATTCACGGTACTCAACAGTTGAGAGATTACGCATCAAAATCGCTGATCGGACGCCATTTTTTGTATCGAAAAATTACTGCGATACTTTTCTGCTCAACCGATGAGTGTAGAATTTTGACGTTTAATGTATCGAGGCATTCACGAGAACTCATCGAGATTTACTCAACCGTTGAGTACCGTGAATGCGCCCAATATAAATCATATTTCCATGGCCTACGATTGATTTTTATATCTCCCTTAATAAGACGAATTAATTAAAGAGTTGTGGCGAGATCATTTAAAAAAGTACTTTTTTTCTAATACATAGAAAAGTGATGGCTTTTTAAAGGGAGCTATAAATTCAGATAAAATCATATTTTATATAAACCATGAAAAGGTACCAGATTCATGGGCTGTGGTACTAGGGTACTAAATGAGTCAAAAAGGTACTAGATCTAGTACATAGGTACTAAAGTCCCAACCCTGATCACAGCTATCGGTCGGTCTGAGTTGTTTTCATGTCATTCGCCATCAGGCACTCCACTCAGTAGGTGGTGTTGCTTGTTATTTGCGCATATACACTGAAACAAATATGAAGCGTTTCTATATTAATAGAAACTTTAAAGATCAATGGGAGGAGGATATTGTTTTTGTAGAAATCCCTGCTTGGTACAGTGCTTGGTTTGTTTTCTTAAGCTTTCCCACATCAAAAAATAAGTAGCCAAGCACAAAAGCGATTTTGATTTTGATGGTGAAAGCAGAAAATTGATTTTTGCAAAATTAAAAGAAGACTTTCTAAAGAAAACTACATGCACTGCTAATGTTATACCAGAGCAGAAAACTAATTCATGTAATTCGAAAGCAATAAAAAAAGGTTCGTTTGTAGTCGGTTTAAAGACATTTTCTCGCAGTGTACTCGATTTTCTGAAGTATATTTTGGCTTGTTGGTATATGTTTGGCCCGTTTTTATTTTCTCTTGCCCACGTCTGACCTAAACCAGGGAACAACCATTATATAGAATGGAAAGTAAGGTCTTTCCTCATTAACTTCCACTAGAGTAAGCACTACACTATAGAAATCGGGTTTTTTATCTCACTTCCCCTTTCTGCTGTCATACACTCGACAAAAAAAAATCAAATAGAAAAACCTGTTACAATACATACACAAAAGTGCTGGCACTTTTGTTTACATTTTGCATGACATTTCATTGCACCGATTGATTTTGGTGTGTTTTGGTGGATAATGCACATTTTAGCGTGTTAACATTTCATAATTTCACATCAAAATGAATAAAGCACAAATTCACCACTGTTTAGTGAAGGAATGTTCCGCCAATTCAATTAAAAACCCAAATAGAAAGTTTTTCCGAGTCCCATCAACAACAGAAAGGTAAAGTATAACGAAAGATCGACAGAATTGCACATGAACGGGCCTTAAAACAATTGAAAACTAAAACTAAATTAAATTTAACACCTTTCAACACATTAGAACATCGCTAATATTTAATGGAAATATCAAATTATCCATAAAACATTTCCATTACCCGGTTTTGTTTTGATTTGTTTTCATTTCAAGTGACAGATGGGAATCCGTATTGCCACACACCACCAAATCGCTCAGTGTTCATGCATAGTTTATACTAGTTAGGAATCGTAGGGCTTTTTACGTGTACCTACGTTGGAGTAAAGATAACCGATATACTCTGGACGCGGTTTTTCTTTCTTTCCTATGGCTAAATTACCAACAAAACACAACACATGTAAAACCTAGCCATGTTTTCATACACCACCAACACATGCAATCTCCCGCTGTCGGAAAATTGCATGTGTTGGTGGTGTATGAAAACATGGCTAGGTTTTACATGTGTTGTGTTTTGTTGGTAATTTAGCCATAGGAAAGAAAGAAAAACCGCGTCCAGAGTATATCGGTTATCTTTACTCCAACGTAGGTACACGTAAAAAGCCCTACGTTTCCTAACTAGTTAAACTATGGTTCATGTACACTGTCATGTAACAGCTATAGAAATCCTCGGATGTACGCTCCCAACACAAAAAATTTTGTTAGAGCTTTCCATTCTATATAATGGTTGTTCCCTGCCTAAACACTCAAAATTATGTTTAAAGTCGATCAATGGGCCTTTCCACACGTGTATTCTTGCAACTGCGGATCGGGTTCTGATTGGTCAGTGACTAGTGGAGGGGGTTCTGCAAGTGATGAACGTTTGGGCGAAGTTCAAGAACGACCAAAAGATCTGCATGCACTAACACAAGTAAACAGCAATAAAATTTTCCCATGGGTGAAATTATGATTTCTCATACTACGATGCTTTTTTACTCACGTTCAAACCACAATGCCAATATTCGCACTCACACATATAAAACTGACCCAACTGGTAACAACAGCGTGTGGACTCGAACTGGTTGCCGTTATGTGTTGTCGTCACAACTGTGTGTGGAAACGCCCAATGTCCTAAGTCTTAGGACCAATCAAAATACACTTCCATACTAGTAATGTATGACAAAAAAACAAAATCAATAAATCTATTAGAATTTACTCACTAACGATATTTTTTGATTTCGAGTTAAAAAACGTAACACATGAGGTCGATCCCCAGGACGCTTTCTGAGGTTGGTAGTGGTGGAGTGCGTTTCGAAATTGCCGAAGAAGCGATTTGCAAATATTTCTGAATCAAGAGATACAGCCATTGTGACAACTAGTACTTGTGACAACGAGGACCAGTCTCCCCTACATAAAAAAAATTGTGGCGTAAACCAATATTGGCGCAAACATTTGCCACAGTTAAATTAATACGTCATCCACTAGTTTGATCTTTTGCTAAATGCAGTTTTTTTTAATTTTTGAATGAGTAGTTGTTCAATTTTTGGGTATTTGCAAAAAACAGTTCTTTCAAAAAAATTTTTTTTTAAATTTTAATGTTATTTAAACCCTGTGAGTTTTTTTAATCTAGCGTACAAAAAAGGTTACCTGTGGGGAGGTTATAATAAATTGCGGTGTGTGTCTGTCTGATTGCTTAAAACTCGAGAGCCCCTGAACCGATTTGGATGAAACTTTCACGGGAGCTTACTAGGGTCAACTCAAGGTTCTCCCTTATTTAAACCAGTTTTTTTATCCGATTTATGTTTCCTAGAAATTCCGTTTTTCTCTCTTCACCTATAACTTGAGAGCTACTAAACTGAAGCGGACAGAGGCGAAGTCCCTAGTTAGACTAATAATGATTGCATTATGTATACACTGTCGAAAAAACGGGGTCCATCACGCACCGAAATGGAATTTGAGGGAGTTTATCACCGTTCGAAGAAAATCTGCGGGTTAGGGAGTTCACAACAGTTCCCTGTGGGTACTAATTTTTAACAATTTTTCGGTGTTAAACCAACTTTTTAGAGAAGTCAAAAAAAAAACAAATAAATTTCACCTCACGAATTCTTTCTCTTTGCAACCATTCGGGTTGTTTTGATTTTTTCTTTTGTTTTCAAAGTTAATATTGCATTTATTTACCGGAACTCGGACATAGGAGCTCTCGAAGTGTAAAAAATTTGACTTCCCAGTAGGCTATTGAAGCCAATTAGTAAGCCTGTTCTAAACGTAAATACCCTTTCCAATGGAAATAACTTCTAAAAGGTGTTTGAGTAAAGGATTTTTCCTCAAGGATTTTTTCGAGAGTGTATTTATTACTATCATTAATTATATCAGAAGATAATTTTTTTATTAAGATCTATTACAGATATGATCTCAACAATTACAGCGTTTAAAATATTCGCAATTAGCTAAATTAATAGAATGAAAAGTCCCAATTTAACTGAATACCACGGACAAAAATTATTTTAACAAGGTGATTTGTTTTAGTCATGTAATCCTCTAAAAAAAGGCGATATTAAAACAAAAGGGCAGCATTAAAAAATACGTGTATGTATGCCGTTAATACATGTACATATCTGCACATGTAATTAGCTTCGATTAAACATTTAACTTGCCTTTCTCCCACATAGACTTGAGTGCTTTAATATAAGCGACGGTAAGGAAGGGAAATATATGGATCCTAGATTCTAGATCCCATACACCATTTATACATGCAAAAGACACCCATAATCCCGAATTGGTATTTCCAGTGACCTCAACTCGGAAAACCAACGTTTACCGAGGGATCTGGAATATAATTTGAATAATTGTGTCCCCCTATACTATATTATCACGCATTTACCCGGCTTATATATGTAGCCTTTGGGAAATGCCACAAAATATTATTATCCGTGGCTCGTGCATATCAACGTCAACTGAATATGCAAGGAAATTTTTGTAGGGCTCTAAAAGTGCCACTAAATTGTTTGTGAAATAAACGCGAAAGAAAAGCCGGGGGAAAGTATTTATGAAAAAGACGTACATTTACCGACCACAATATACGATATACATTTTTGCGCGCATTTAATCGGAAGGTAAAATGCTTGGTAACATGTAACATATAAAACCACTTTATGCCGGATAACGTTAGGTGACCCGTCTTCAATTTCAACTCTCTATGTAAACATTTGTGTGCGTATACGCCGCTAAAACGGGAAAACTTATCTGGGCTCACGTTAGTAAGAAAACTCCGGAAAATTATACAAACTTTCAGTTAAATCGTTTGTATACACACCGTTGCCGTTACAAGGTTATTGGTGTGCGTATCTATTATCCGCACATAAACTTTCCCCGTGCCAGACTGGAACCCTTCCGAATCCACAGCGCGGGCTATGGTGGATTAATAATTTCATCCAACAAATCAAAATTGAATTTTTTTTCGTGGTGATGGGACCGGGTACACAATTCTTCGGTCATATCGTGTTATTTATTCGTACGAAAGTTAACCTGAAACAGGTGTTAGTGGGATCATTCTTATGGTTACGACCCGGCCAGCCAGCGTTGGCTTCAATGCTGTTTCAAACACCGGGCGCCCGACCGATGGGTCTGACGACCAAAGGATAGACCCAAAGTTGAATGTTCGTGTTTAGGACGAAGCGAGCATGCCAAGAAATGTTTCGTGTTTTTTGTTAATTTAAGAAAGCGACTTCCAAAAGGTAAGCAAGAGCATAAGCTCGCATTCATTTGGGACGGTGAAAATCCCTACTGCTAAATTCGTCGCAGGTATGATTTGGTAGTGTTATAGAATTTTCTGATATATTTACAACAGCTAGAAAATATGAGTTGGTAAAAATTTCAGAATTTACTGTTTTTAAGAACAATTACAAAAAGGTTTTTATAAGAGATGCACTGAGAAACAATTTTTTACTGCTAATATTTAAACAAAACACAACACAGAGAAAACGGGTTTAATTTCATGCCGAGGTTTTAATATTTACACGATTTACCAAAAAGGAAGATTTATAAGGGTAAATCCCTGTCAAGTGAACGAGTAAAAAATATGCCTCGGATTTGTTTCAAATTTGGCTCTCCTAATGTCTTAAAGCTTATTAGAAATGCAAAATTACATATTTTTATTTGATTAACAGCCGTATTCTGGCGTTGTGATACTTAAGTCACAAGTCACAAGTCCATAGAATTTGAGGCTCTTGTGACCGAGTTGTGACTAGTGACCGTCGCTAGAATAAGGCTGTTAGTTTCAAATTTACAGCACTTTGAAATCCTTCGAAAATCGTAATTTCTCCCAAAGTGCAATCACAGAAAAATTTATTACTTAGGGTAGCAATGAAATAGAATTTTGTTATAAATTGCGTTTTGAAGGTAAGCCTTCATTTGATGTATAACTTCATATATTTGGGACAGTTCCCAATTTCTTTATAATATTTGACCTTATTTTTACAAAACGCCATATTTTTTTTAATTCAAAAAGAAACTCTTATAATTCAGAACCATTCCTGTGAAGTTTCATATTGGGACTACAACGGCAACATATTTTTTTATTTATTTAAAATATTCAAGCGAAATTCCCATACAACAGTGAAATTTTATTTTACTGCAGCATTCACTCTGTCAAAACATATTAAGATTGAAAAATCAAAGTTTCAATTTTGCATGTAAATATCGCTAATACATTTTCAAACAAAAAAAAAATATCAAAAGCTATAATTGCCAATCTGGCAATTATTAAAAACCCGTATGGTGATATTGTTCGAAGTTTAAGTGAACGGCGACAGTTGTGTCAAAATAACTCTTGTTCTTGCACTTTTTTGATAAGATGCACCTTTTTTGAGATATTCACAAAAAACGTTTTCGTTCGTATGGGGGGTACCTCCCCTAATGGTCAATTTTTGCCCATTAACGAACTTAGCCTCGCATTTTACGAAAAACGGATCTGCGCAAAATTTCAAGTCTGTAGCTCAATCCGTGTGCCCGCAATCCGCGCCACAGGCGGACAGACGGACGGACAGACGGACGGACGGACGGACATGCAAAAATTAATTATTTTTATGATTCTAAACACACTGGTGTAATTCATTTTTTTGTATGATGACGGGATCTTGGCGTTACAAACGGGAAGGCAAATTTAATATACCCTTTGGTTTCACCATACGGGTATAAAAATCAAAAAAAAATATGATCCCATTGCGGTGTAATCATGAAACTTTACGTTCATGGTTTTCCCGACCATCGCATAAGAACTTCATCATAATTTTCTGCTTACTTCTACAAAAAAATTACACTTGAAAAAAAATCTCATACCAACTTTGTTTGTTTCTTGGTTACCGGAGTGGAGGAAACTTGCTTAAATCGTACCATATAAAGGTAATTGTTTTTGATTAGTAAACTATACTTAAAAGAAGCCCCAGTTTTGTACCAAATTAAAGTTAACACATTTATCTAACATTCCTATGATTGTTTCCAATGCAGTTTTCAGATTTTCCAGATGAGGTGTTGACCTTTTTGAAGCTACGGAAAAATTAACACGTCATCTGGAAAATCTGAAAACTGCATTGATGACAATAAAACCGACTTCAACACAAAATTCAAGAAATTTTTAAATCTTGGGTTGTATTGTGTCAATAAAAAGAACCCGATTGAACGAATCATCTATCACATGTTTATGTTCCATCAAACATTACTCTTTAAAAAGAAAATATATAAAAGTTTAATTTTTAAAATAATTGGTTCTAACATGAAAATTGAGACTGAGTTAATAAAAACTTCACTGCATAACAGCCATTTTGCTACCAAATGATAATTTCACGTTGCTGATTCCGAAACTGCAAGTGGTCTGGCCAGATTGGCTCTAGTTGTTGAAAAAATCTCAAAAAAAGATTTTTTTTTCGAAAAAGTTCCATATAAACTGAAAAGTTTTATTTTTTATGTTTATTATTACTGTGGACATTTGAACCATTTTACGGAGATTTGATACCACTGAATCTGAATCTGGAAGTAGTTTGGCTGAATTCATTTTAGTTTTCAAGATTTGACCAAAAGAAAATTTTTTGTTGAAGACCCATATAAGTAGCAAAAAATTACATCTCAAAAACTGGAACGAATTCAGCGAAACTATGTCCAGATTCGGATTCAGTTGTATCAAATTATAAAGGGTCTTTCAACAAGGACATAACAATTTTGTATTTTAATAAAAACGCACCCGAAAACTTTTTTTATGATCTGGTAATGCTAAAACGTCAGTCAAGTTTTACATTTTTTTATTTTTAAGGTTTTTTTAAGGTTTACATGCCACACAGCTGGTCAAACAATTGATCTATGGAAGGAGAAGTTCGGTAATCGTGTAATCTCGAGAAATGGTCCGGTCGAATGGCCACCTCGCTCATGCGATTTAACGTCGTTGGATTTCTTTTTATGGGGTTATGTTAAGTCGTTGGTTTATGCCAGGCCTCGGCACCATGTATGTAGTGATTTACTACTACTCGAAAAAAATTTATGTTTCTTCATATACTATAACACAAAATGAGAAAACGCATCATTTTCATTTTTTACGCTCTTTCGCTTTTGATGGAGACGTTTAGGAACAGTGAACTACACAATTTATCATTATGCAATTTCATAATCATTTGTTCCGCCTAAAGGAAATTTCTCTAAAAAAAACTTTCTTTAAGTTGTCAACCTGTCTTACTCTTTCTACTTAATTGCATCGGGCAAAATCGAACTTATGACAGCTGTTGTAATGGCGTTTTAGATTGAATTTTTTATTCGACATGTAACTGCAAACTAGACATTGACGGTTATCATTATTTGTGGTTATTAAATATTTGTTTTCCCAATCCCACGACATAGTATTGAATTTGAATATGAGCGCTTCATAAAGGAAAAGGAAAACTAAAAAAATCAAATTTCTGAAAAAATTTCGTACATCAGTGTTCTTTGGGAAGCAATTATAATTTTGGAGAGCAAATGTATACACCCGTACGCATCAACAGCAGAAATCATACTGAATGACTGTCGTAGGCTCGCTCCATCGATTGTTAGTCAATCGTTTGATTTCGGCTGCCGAAGTGGCCGTCGTCAACCAACACGTATCATTGCGTTGGAGAGTCGAGTAAAAACGTTCATACATTGATTGTAATCTCGTAAAATTTGAATAAAAATGTTATCGTATTGAGGAGCCAGACGAGCCAAGCAGTGCCGAGGCTTGGTTTATGCCAACAAGCCAACAACGTTAGAGGAGCTCAGGAACAATATCGAACGCGAAATTGCCAACGTTCCGGCCGATATGTGTGGGAGAGTGGTGGAAAATTGGCTCCAAAGAATCAATCAGCAAACGTGCTCGCGGTGGCCATATGAACGACATCGAATTTCATACTTAAATGTAACATCTCCACTACACCTGGAATAAATTTCAGCCCGATATCTCAATTATTCTGTGTTTTATTTAAATACAAAATTGTTATGTCCTTGTTGAAAGACCCGATATTAAAATGATTGAAATATCAACGGCAAAAATAAAAAATTAAATTTTTCATTTTATATGAAATTTTTTCAAAAAAAAAACTTTTTTAAGGGCTTTTTCAAAAATTAGGGCCAATCTGGCCAAACAACTCGCAGATTCGGAATCAGTGACCTCAAATTATCCTAAAAGGATTATAAAATCTTTGCCAACACAAAAAAAAGTGATTTTTTTGTCAGGTAGTGTTTTGTTCGTTTTGTTTTTTTAAGATTTTTTTTTTATATTGTGTTTTTAATAATTTTTATTTTATTGTGTTTTTTTTTTAAGAATTTATGTTTGGTTTTTTATGTTGTTAAAAAAATGTTTGTACTGCAAAAAAGATTTTTTATATAAAATTAATATTTTTCGAGAATTCTCGAGATTTCTCGAGAACGGCAAAAAAAATCCCGATTTCTCGAGAACAGCAAAAAAAAAATCAGCAAAAAAAATCCCGACAAAAAAGATTTTTTTATCTGACATGTATGTATGTTATCATCAAGTCTTTAATTAGTTACTAATAACAGTCTCACTGAGTCGTCTCTCATTTTTTGCCTTAGATTCTCGGGTGATGACAAATCACCCGGGAATCTAAAATTCAATAGGCAAATTGAAAGGACAAACAAGTTCCAACTCTCGTAATAAGCAAAAAATAGAAGGAATTTGAATTTGAGTGCAATGTGAACTTTTTATAACTTTAATGTCACCATTGGAACTTTTGTTTGTTGAAAAACGACAATTTCGCAGAAGCAAAGTTTTCCTACTAAATTTATAGTACCAAAGTTATAGTACCAAAAACAGGGGAAAAGATTTAAAAATGGCGAATAGTTGGCGGCAAGTCGAATTTTAAAAACCACACGACTGACAGTCTACTTCTATCCAGGCTGGCACAGTTATTTTCATACGTTTAAAAAAATGTTTTTGTTTTGAAAAATGTATTAACAAAGAACAAATAATTTTTTGGGCGCTGTGTATCAGAAATAAAAGCGAGATAAAAGCATAAAAAAATAACAAAATAGTTTTTTCGCTTTTATTTCTGATACAAAAACTTTTTTTTTTCATTTTTTTAATAAAATCTTTTTCAATTTTAGTAATTTCGTGTTTGATTAGTATTACTAAAAATCCCAAATGACGTCTGTCTTTCGCCACGCTTATATATACTTTTTAGTCTTCGAATATATACCCTTGCCTTTAAGATATCCTTACGGACTTTTTGACTCCAGAATCGTATTCAGCGACCCTAAAAACCCCCTGGTAAGATTTTAAACGGAAAATTTGAGGAAAAGAATAATCACGTTTTCCTTACAGGGCCTTTCGATATCCTTACAGGAACGAAGTAGTGAAAATATTGTATTATCATCGGAGTTAGATATGTGTGCGAAATTTCAAGTCAATCGGACGAGTGGAAGTGGGTCAAAATTATTTTCCATATGGCAGTGCGCTCTTACGCTTAACGTATTTTCACTCGTAGTGGCAACACTAGAAGATTGCAAAAAAGTTGCTTCTAATATTCTCAACGGATACAAAATTACAGCCTTTGATACAGAATTTCTTTTTTGGAAAAATCATATGCGGAATACTCATAGATCCCTAGACATTTGAATGATATTCTGTAATACAAATTGTTACGAATTAGAAAAAAGAAACATCGCGCTTCAATTATATAAACTACAAGCCGTATTGTCTCATATAAAACACACCGTTTAAAACCTTTACTAGACAAATAACTCGTTGTACAAAATTCTGCAGCGTAATACAAAGTGGTGTGTATAGAGCGACAAATGTTTCGGTGAAAATTAAAGAAAATTTATGCAAGTTTTATGGTTGTTTTTATAATGTCATTGCTTGTTACATACGTACATACGTCTATAAATGAAAAACACACCCACAAAAAACACTAAGCAAGAAATTATGATGCAAAATTGTTCTAAATTTAGAGCTAGCGATGGAGTACCGATGATAATGTATTTAGAACATATCATGAACTGCTTAATATACCAAAGTAAACATTTTTATGTTAATCAAATTGCTTTGGACAAAGGCAAATAGCAGTGGTGTATAAATGCTTGCAAGGATGTTATCGCTGAATTAAACGAAATTGCTCTTTAGACAAGTAATTTGTATAACCGTGGCTATGTTCTCCTCCTGTTGTGGGTGTGAACATTGAAACATAAAAATTTCATGAAAAAATAAACGTTTTACTCATTTTTAGTTTAGTTGAGGACAATCTGGGCTAAATGTCGGCTACGAGAAATGTATTGATATTCGATGAATGAAATATGAAATTTGATCAAAGCGATACACTAAAAGTAAATGTATCGGTAATTGACTCAGTGGCAAATTGGTATTCTTTTAATACAAATTATGCAATTATATTCTAATTAAACATAACACTGACAAAAAGATAAAAATGAAATTTTGAAGCAATTTAACTAGAATGACGATTTCAGTTTGGATTAGGTATATACAATAATCCGCGCTTTATTGCACAAGATTTAAAAGCACCGAAATTTTCCCCATATATTCACATGTGTTTGTGGGTACAAAATAAAAATATGCGAACAATAAAAAAATTTCGCGAAAAATTTTCTCTCAAGCCTATTTTTGACTCTGGTTACACCTTCTCTACCTTTGAAAATAGCACTGTGGTAGCCATTGTTGTCTGGTATATATTGGTTAATTCTGACAGATATGACGTATATATCTGCCTACAAAAAGCTAGTGCATTTTGTTTCCTTTTTCGAGCTTGTATGATTTCCACCGAACCTAATCGATGCTAAAAACATAACAAAAGCTATAATTGCCAATCTGGCAATCATTGGAGACCCGTATGGTGATATTCGTATCAAAATTCGAACAGTTATACCAAAATTCCAATTTGAAGTCAAACTTTCCAATAAGATTTTTTAAAATTTATTCCAATCGGATTTTGATGTATGGGAGTTTTATGTAGAATCATATCCTAAATAACTTTTGTTCTTGGACTTTTTTGATAAGATGCACCGTTTATGAGATATTCACAAAAAACGATTTCGTTCGTATGGGGGGTACCCCCCCTAATGGTCCATTTTTGCCCATTAACGAACTTAGCCTCGCATTTTACGAAAAACGGATCCACGCAAAATTTCAAGTCTCTAGCTCAATCCGTGCGCCCGCAATCCGCGCCACAGACAGACAGACAGACAGACAGACGGACAGACAGACAGACAGACAGACAGACGGACGGACATGCAAAAATTAAATATTTTTATCATTCTAAACACACTGGTGTAATTTATTTTTTTGTGCGATGACGGGATCTTGGCGTTACAAACGGTAAAGCAAAGTTAATATACCCTTTGGTTTCACCATACGGGTATAAATATGGGACAGCGTAACTATGGTTGTCTCATTTTTTCTTGGAACTTTAGTGATGTCAGATGTTCGAATTAGTTCTGAATTTCTATTCAATTCTAAATTTAAAGTGGTATGTGGCAGCTCTGAATATTAACATGAATAATTGGTATAGGGATTGAATAATATACAAAAAACCGTTAAAGGAAGAAATGCAGGAAGTTTTATTCCCTTTGAATTTGGTTATATGCATTTTTCGTCAAAAGCGCGTAGTATCCAAGAAGTTTTCATAAAACTGTATTTTTTCAAAAAAAAAAAAAAAAAAAAGGTGTGGCAGGTACACGTTATAGCTACCGTTACTTTTCCAAAACGAAAAACCACGATTTTTGTTAAATTTATAAACAAAAAATTTTAAGTCGCTAGGTTCTCACAGACAGACGCACAGACATCCTCATAACTTTGCCTGACACAAGAAGTTTCTATCTGCCATCGTTCTCTAGTCGGTCTCCGTCATGAATACAATATTTTCGCTTTATAGCCGAGGAAAATAAAAATACGTGATTGACAGAATAATAACAAGGTTTTATTATATACGAGCTTGCATACCCGTCGGCAACGACGGCAACGTTTAATTTTTTTCGCACAATTTTTTTTATTTAGAAAGAATAAACTAAGCTATTTCCTAGACTAATCTAATCTTTTTATAAATTAAAAAATATAACAAAAATCAAAAAAAAAATAAGAATAAAAATTCTAATCTAATAAAGCTAAATAAATAAATTAGTTAAAAATTGGTTTGGGGTAATTTAAAACAAAAACACCAATTAATATTTGGGACAAAAAAATCAATGTGGCATCTATCATTATTATCAGGATTCTGTCAGTATTAACAGGGTCCTCTAAGTTGATGATTTTTGTTAGTTTCTATCAGTGAATAAAAGAGGATTTCCATTACCATGACTTCTGTAACTGCAAAAAAATGCAGAAAACTAGAGCAAGATAGACTTATGTAGATCTAAATAGGAATGACTGAATACAAGTATAAACGCTTTCCCTTCCAGTTTAACCATTTTATAGCAATCATATCAAACCTTATGAATATAAGGTTCAAATTAGCATAGAAATAAAGCTATACAGCTGTATGTGTGTGGTTGAACTACATGAAAAATGACAGCTACGCTATAATAGCACTTTGTATTTGTCTGTTCACACTATTCACTTACAGGGACAATGTGTGATTGTAGTAAAAATCGCTATAAAAAAGTTAAAGTCCGTCAACTGTAACCATAAAATCGCCATAAAAAAAGAGGGGAAATTATTTTTGCAGTTGCCGACAAATTTTTGCAGTTGATTCTTATCTCCCTTTCTCGCCAAGGTATCTTCACATAAATGTGTCTCTATTTTTTTGCAGTTGGGAAAAGTCATGGTAATGGAGGGCCTCCTTTAATCTATCTAGGAGATAGTTTAGTTTATTCTGTCTAAATAAAATATGGAAATAACTTAAAACTTTTGAACAAAGCCGTTATCCTTCCGTTTTGAATTTTGGATTTCTAACACCAGATTCGTAATCAGCGACCCCGAAAACCCGCGAGTGACATTTGTCAGCCTCCTAAGGGGCACGCTTCAAGACAGAAAACAATATTTCAAAAAACGAATCTGATGTTCAAATTTAAAAAAAAAATGTGTTGTATATCGAAACATCGTATGTCGAGGATTTTTTTTTGATAATTTTTATGTTTGTACATTGTGAAAATGGTAGAGCTACAAATTTTGAATAATGGCGCAACTGGAAATAGCGTTCTATGTCAAGTTTGTGCCGTCGTATATCGAGATCGGGAACCAAATACTGAGCGTTGTCGAAGCGTCTCATATCGAAATAGTGTAAATCGAGAGTTTCCTATATATTAATAAATATATTACAAAAATTTTCATTCTACAAATAACAAGGATATGACATCCTTTTTCTATCAAAACGCTTCAAAATAATCTCCGATAAATTAGTTTTCGATAAACAAAATTTGAATAAATCACATGATGGAACTAACTTATTTTAAGTTTCACTAGCTTACAGGAAATTTTATCAAAGCGGTTAACCTCAAGACACAATAATAATTAAGCTGTCAGTTTGCCACAACATTAGGCCAGATCGACATCATCGTATATTTATCGATAAATCACTTTATAGAAAGGTGATATAGTCATCAGGAGAAATATGTAGTATGTCCCCGTACTGGTATATCTTGTATGTAGTCATCCATATACCAACTGGCTAAACATTTTAGGAAATTTGATATGAGACGAAGTAAATTGAGGGATGCTCCATGCTCCACTAAAGATAAATACTTCTTGTCGACTGGTTTTCGGCGTGTTTGCATATATGAAGATTGTTGTTAAGTGCTTTCATTCATTTTACATCAACTTCGAGATTACATCGTAAGGAATTCGTTACCTCATGAATAAATGATGCTGAAACAGGTTGATGTGTTGCTACGTTCAATTTGTGAATAGTCTCCAATGTACTTCGCTGGCACTGGTGAAAAGTATAAGAAATTGTTTTCCATCCGCTGCCGCCATGGGAAAACCGTACAGAAAAGTACAAAATGACGCCAGAAGGAAAAGACAACGAAATGAAATACAGTACAACACTAAAAAATTACTCTGTTGCGTTTGGTGGTGTTTCCAATATCAGTTTCTTCGAACAGGAATACATCGTCCTGATATCGTTTCCAGAGATTACACACTAAGATATTATTATGCTAACCACGGGATATCCTCTTACTCCCAGTTTGCATAAGATAATCAAAATTTATAAAATTTGTTTCAGACAATTGGATTATCAAAGGAATGAAACAAGATTTGCTTTTGGTATAAAAAATCGATTTGGGAATTGGGCGCGTCTGGCGGCGAAACTAGGATCTTATTTACGCAAAATAAATATTGAAATATCGTTTTAATTAACCAGAAGTTAGGGGAAATGAATCCTAAATTATTTTATGGTTTCGAGGGGATTCTTTTGATATATACCAAGAGCGGAAATGCCTCCCTATATTTTCGAAAAATACTTCTCATTTATTTTGTTTTAAAAGATGTTAGAATCGTGTACAATTAAGTATTGGAACTATAATGCAGCGTACCTAACTATATCTAACTTTATATAATTATCTAATAAAGGGTCTTTCAACAAGGACATAACAATTTTGTATTTTAATAAAACCGCACCCTAAAACTTTTTTTATGATCTGGCAATGCTAAAACGTCAGTCAAGGTTTACATTTTTATCATGGCGAAGTTCACGAACGAGCAACGTTTGGAAATTATTAAAACTTACTACCGAAATTCTGAGTCGGTGGTGGCAATCGTGTAATCTCGAGAAATGGTCCGGTCGAATGGCCACCTCGCTCATGCGATTTAACGCCGTTGGATTTCTTTTTATGGGGTTATGTTAAGTCGTTGGTTTATGCCAACAACGTTAGAGGAGCTCAGGAACAATATCGAACGCGAAATTGCCAACGTTCCGGCCGATATGTGTGGAAGAGTGGTGGAAAATTTGCTCCAAAGAATCAATCAGTGCAAAGTGCTCGCGGTGGCCATATGAACGACATCGAGGGAAATTTTATTGTTGATAAAATTGCTATCATAATAGAGGGAAATTTTTTTGTTGATAAAATTACTATGAAATTTCTGGAGAGTAAATTGCTTGAAATTTTTTTATTGAATTTATAGCGGTACATAATCACGATCTTTCTCAACAATTTCATTTTAGAATTACCAAAATCGGTCAACCCAATTAAAAGTTATGCGTGAACTGAACATACATCAAACAATACATAGGAGTCCAATTGAGAATCCTTTCCTTTTCCTTATGGACTTCTTAACACCGGAATTGGATTCAGCGATTTTAAAACCCACAGGTGAAATTTTTTTCCGAAAAATGTGAGGAAAATAATACTTGCGTTATCTTTACAGGAAACGGAAGGTAATGAACGAACACAGTAGTGAAAAAATTGTATTGTCATCGGAGTTCCGTATGTGTGCAAAATTTCTAGTTAATCGAAGTTGGTCAAAATTAAATTTTAATCTTTGACCCATACAGACAGAAAAAGAGCAAGCTAAATAAAAGTTTTAAAATAAACATAAGAAAAGCTACAATTGCCAGGGGTTAATAGTCAAATACTCTATATGATGACCAGTGTTGGGCAAAATTCAGTATGACTAATGATTGAAAACTAATGATTGAAAAAATCAATCATATCTTTTTTTGATTTGTGATTGAATTTGTTAGTCATTAATCATTCGTAACTTTGATTGTGATTGATTAGTTTTAATCATAATCATGATTGAAAAACTAACTCTTATGATTGATTTTAATTTCAGTAGGGGTAAGTATTGTATTCATGACGGAGACCGACTCATGAAGTCATGAGATGCTTACATCTGATATTTTTGTAGTCAAAATGTAAATGAAATTACAAATGATAGTGAAAGTTCCCATAAGCGGACACTCACGGGATAAGATTTATGTCGGGTTATGAGAGAAGTCCGTTTATCAGAACAAGTTGGATTTGCGAATTTGGTCATAAGAAATGTCATTTAATGTTTTTTGTTGTTTGGCATTTGAACTTATTTGAATTTTAATTGTTCTTCCTACTATCATTTCTATACAAAATTTTAGCTCAAAATTGAATTTAATCATTCCTATTCTTGATTGAAATTGATGATTGAAAAACTAATGATTACTGTGTTCAATTATGATTAATGCATTAATCATGACTGAAGTAATCATGACTGAATTGGCCATGACTAAATTTTTAGTTGATTGATCATTCAACTAAAAAAATTAGTTGATTACGCCCAAAATTGATGATGACAGACAAAATGTTTATTTAAAAAAAAATCCATTTGTTTAGGAGGGGGGAAAGGAGTGGTGCGACTGGATTTTGATGTATGAAATGGTTATGCAAAATCATATTCTATACACATTTTACCTTTAAAAAAATTTCAATACGATTCGCCGTTTTCGAGAACATAGATAAAAAGTATTCAATTTGTATGGGGGAGCCGGAAAGGACTGGTCCAACTGGATTTTGATGTATAGATAAGTTATGTAAAATCATACTCTAAACACATTTCATCTTTATAAATTTTTTTCGATACGTTGTACAGTTTTCGAGAAAACAGGAAAAAAGTATCCCATTTGTATGGGAGAGGGGAAAAGCAGTAATCTGATTGGATTTATATAAAATCATATTCTAAACACATTTTACCTTAATAAGTTTTTCAATATGACTCACCATTTTCGAGATAATTACAAAAAACTGTTTCGATTGTATGAGGGAGGGGGGAATAAATGGTCCAATTTTTGTCCGTTCAAGAACTTATCCTTGCCATTTATGAGAAACGTAATTATACAAAATTTCAAGTCTCTAGTACAATCCTTTTGAAAGTTGGTGTTTACGGACAGACAGACAGACGTACGGACATGCAAAAATTAAAATCTTTTGGCATCCCTAACACCCTGGTGTAGGTCATTTTTGAGTCCGATGATTAGTTCGATGCGTTGCAAACGGTATACTAAATCTAATATACTTCGATGTGATATATCATATAGAATACTAGCTTGCATACCCGTCGTTGCCGGGTTAAGTTTTTTCAAAAAAAATTTTTTTGGTGGTCTATGTTGGAGCTAAACTTCAGGCCAATCGGCTCGGCAGTTTCCCCGCGGAAGGGTAACATAACGCAAAAACTAAGTTTCGAAATCATTTTACCCCCTCCCCTTACTCCCCCCACCCCTTGCGCTACTTTTCCGTATGCATATACTTTTCCGTATGCATATGTTGGAACGAGAACTACCACAGACACTCATGCCAAAGTTCAAGTCAATCGGTTGAGCCGTTTTTGGGTGAAAGAGGAACAGACAGACAAACAGACAGACACCAACTCATTTTTATATATTAGTATGATTAATCCAATAAAAACTGAGAACACAGCTATTATAATAAAATCATTTGCAAAAAAAATTGTGGAAATCCTAAAATCCTTTCAAACCCATGAATTTTTAAGTCTATTATAATTGAATGTGAAACCTGTGAAATAAAAGGAAATCTTTGTAGGCTTTTCTCCACCTCATATACAAAATGAAATTTTATAGCGTTTTGAAATATAGGTAGTGGCAATAGCTAACTAATTTGTATATTAGATTGCTCTTTGTGTCCCAAAATAGTGGTGACCTCACAATTAGTATTCATGTGCATGATTTTATAATATAAAATGTAATTATTAATGGATATTTCAGACTCTTTTTAAGCTAAAAGTATTTAATAAAACGGTTTTACTTTTAATCAACAAGTTTTACCTTTTTCTTTTATTTCTACGTGTTAAAGTTTTCACCGATCACAACCAACAAACAAAAGAAGAATGGATAAATTTTGAACATGATTACGAAAATTACTAAATGAGTTTTGAATACTTTTGTTGGGACGCAAAATGTTTTAATGTCCTTTTCTTCTTCGATGACTTTATTATTTTCATTACATTATTAATTATTATAATTTTATTTATGGCCAAAGTTCATGAAATTGCAGCTTTTCCGCAAAGCCATTTCAATTTTACGTAAAGTATCCTCCGAGTCGTTAATTTCAGTTTAAGAAAAATGGAATCTTTTAATATTCAATACAATTCTGTCTGAGTGTTAGAGATTCTTTTTTGAAATTTATTACTGCCCCGGCAAAATAATCGTATTTATATTTCGTATATTCAAAAAATTCATCTAATTATGTTCGCTATGTCAGCATCGTCTTAAATATAATTTAGGAATGGTTTTCCAAAATGATGAATTCGTTTTGTATGTTAAAACGTATTTATTGCTATTTTTTACTCAGCTTGTTATAAGACACTTTCACAATTTACATAAATACCATGAATTGTACGGAGTCCCCCAATAATTTTCAAAATGCCTACCTAGATATTATTGTTAGAATATGTGAAGTTTCAGCCATCTATATGTATGTATATAAAATTATTGGATTCCTTAGTCACATTATCATTAACATATCTTATGCTAGATAGCAATATCTTCTACGCGGATACAGCCTGAGAGCACACTTTACACTAGAACGACAAAATTAGACAAAGTTGTGGTGAACTAGAGTACGGGGTAGACACGCGTGATGAATAAAAAGTTTATTTGCGTGAAAGTATTTTATTTACAAACTCATGGAACATTTTAACTGTTTATCCCTAGTAACATTGGCTCATCAGTTCTCTACACTATCAAAGGAAAAACGCACACAATTCAGTTGTATTTCAGTTGTGTTGGGCGAACATAAGGTGGTGTGCCTATATACAGAATTATTTGTGGAAAAAAACTTCACAGTAAATGGATTTAAACGCTTTGAGTTTGACTCATCATGAGCCGTCCATGACTGATCATGTAATGTCGACGAGGCGATGCGTTCGGCATCGATTCGTAACCCACTTCATGTGTTTCCGAACTTCGTTCGGTTTTATCGTTCACTCTGGAACTGAAATGTTTGAAAACGATTTATTTTCAGTCGCAGTTAAAGTGCAATTGGAGAAAGATGTTCATCAAGTTTAATATGCTTCAGTTCTTCAATTTTAGGTTTCATGAGCTCATCAATTCTGGTCATAATGAATTCATCAACATGCTTACTGATGAGGTAGGCAATTCGGCTCACAATGAGTTTACCAATGAGCAGTCATCAATACATCATCAGTACAGCGCATGAATTATTGGTACTAATGAGTATATAATGAGCAGTCATCAATACATCATCAGTACGGCAAGCCATTATACTCATCGAGAGGCTCATGCGTAGGTCATCGAAGGAATCATGAGTAAAAATGGGTATATAATGACGACTCATGATGACAATATTTCCCAGGTCTAGAACAAAAATCATCATGACAATCACCTGTTCGCGATTATGAGCTCATCGATGAGCTCATGATGATCGTGCTACTAGGGATATACGCCAGCACGAAGGTCTATGTATTGTCATGTCGTTACAAAATTGTTAGTACTGAAAAAAAAGAAAAATTGCTCACAGCCTTCTTCTTAACAAAACAGTCAATGGATGTAAAATTCAGGCCGGATTTGTTCAATACGCTGAAACGTTTTTAATCAAACTTTGTTTCTGGATCTACATAACCAAGCAGTCATTTTGTTTTAATTCAATTTGTTAGTATAAGATAGATTTCAAAAATTAAAACGTAGGCCGTATATCGAAATGCCGTATAACGAACCATTAATTTTCATGTAATTCCATACATTACGATAAGATTGGAATCTACTCAAACAAAATGTTAACAAGAAAATGTTTTATTATTATTATTTTTTTATAGTTTTAGCCAGAGCTTAGGGGAAGACCCTTTAATGCCGAAGCACAGCTCAGGGTGGTCGGAAGGACGAAAGGAGATTTCGATTTATGTTCTCCTTGAACTTCTTAACTTTATAGTTCAGGGGGGGGGGGGGGGGGGCGGAGCACCTCAGATTGTAAATCATTCCAAAGTCTTGTTGTTCGCGGAATGAAGGAACTCCTAAACTTTACTGTACAAAAACGGGGAGGCTCAAGGAAGAAGTCGTACACGCGTGCAGTTGCACGAGAGTGTATAGGGAAAATATACCGTCGAGGAATAAGTTTGGAAATTTCAGTGGAACATTTCCCATGGAAAAATAAAGATTAATTCCTTACATAACAAAATGAAAAGAATTCAAATCCAAGTTGTAGCCATTTTAACCGAAAAGTTGAATTTCAGTTACTTGAATTATGCACTAAAAATAATTTCCCACCTTTATTTATTTATTTACAATATAGCACAAATAAATGAAATTAAAAAAAAGTTAAGATCTTAACCAATTAATCACATTTAGACGGAATCTTAAATATGGGACGTCTAACGAACCAAACTGAAAGTTATCATAATTTCTTGTGAGACGTACCAGTGGTGAGTGGGAATATACATTAAGCGTAGCAACAGGTTGCTTTAAAATCAGATTTAGTCTGTTTGGTAAAATTATTAGATTAAGCCTATCTTCTAAACTGCTTTCAAAACATCTATTAAAAATTTTGAAAAGGATGCACTCATCTAGAAATAAACGCCGTTTCTCTAGCGTTGGTAGATTAAAGCCTGAGTTATATTGCGACGACAAGGCGACACGAGACGTCGACGAGAGTCGCGCGACATTATCGTTATCATCATCCAAGTTACATTACGAGAGCTGCGAGCACGCGACAAACAATTCCATAACGTAACGAATTTTTTTGAAAGTAAAAGATGAGAGTGCAGAAAGAAAAGAAAATATTATTATATGCTACTATGGATAATTTCTTTTTCACAATTTTTCACCAAAAGAAAGCAACTCAAACACAATTAACCTAACCAAACAATTCAACTGTCTATCGATGTCATCGCGACAAAAGTTCAATTTTTCAAACTTTGTTGGCGTTGTCGTGTCGCTATCGTCGCATTGTAATCAATTCAATACAAAAGCATACGTTGAAAATTACTTTGACAACTCCGACGACTCTCGTCGACGTCTCGTGTCGCCTTGTCGTCGCAATGTAACTCAGCCTTAAAGTGTTGAAGTCTTGCGTCATAACTGTCGTTCACCATCATCCTCGGCACTACAGCTCTCGAAGTGCCGGAGCCTCCTCAATTGAGGTTTCATAACAATTTCTTCCCTGCTACGCACCTACAGTTTTACATGGATTGCGAACCATGGATGAATTACAACATTTGTAAGGATTTTACATTGCAACCCATCAACAGTAGAGGCCGTGACAGCAATCTAGACCGATGATGTCGTTAACACCAAGCGGCAACTATCACTAATCACTGTCGTTGTCAATATTAAATATGAAGCAAAGTTGCTTTGTAGACGTTCAATTTGGTTAACATAACACATATTGGACGGAGATCACACTGAAGAACAGTATTTTAGAATACTACGAACAAGACTTATATACAGGTATTCCTCGAGTTACGCGGTACTTGAGTTACGTGAATTTCGAGTTACGCGGAAAAAAATTGCGGCAGTGCTCGAGTTATGCGGTACGGTTTTAGAGCAATTTTTATTTAAAAAAAAAATATTGTAATTATAGATGAATGTTTTTATATAAAAAAGATAATAGGTAATGTATTGTTTTGCACTAATCCTGAGTATCCACTTACGCGGTTTCGACTTACGTGGAACCAATTAACCGCGTAACTCGAGGGATACCTGTAATGCAATACATATAGCAGGGTGACAGAACGTAGCGAACGAACAATAAAACCGGACAGTTGCAGTGCCCTTAGTTATATTGAAGATGTACTGATCGAATTTTAATTTGAAGTCAAAAATAACTCCAAGATCTTGTGAATTTTGGCTAAAATTATGTTGTCGAGCGCAACGAAAATATGACAATCGAGAAAAGAATTTATTATTTTATAAACCTTAAGATCGTATGTAAATAAAAGGGAGTCAGATAAAAGGAACTGCGGCAAGTCATTAATTAAAATTAAGAACAAAAATGGACCTAGAACAGAACCCTGTGGTACAACACTACTTGGAGAAAAATATCTAGACATACAATCGGTAAACACAACAAAGTTACTTCAATTTTTGCAGGAGTATCGCTGAACACTCAAACATTTTAGTTTTTTGAACAAGCCGATTATTTAAAAAATCTTAAATGCTACTAGCAATGTGCAATTTAAATGTAATGATATAAAATGCTATAACTATGATTTTTTAATATTGAGTAGTTATGTAAGCACAATGATATTACACTGCCACAGTATATAGAAACTTGTTTAATCGTACTAGTAGGTTGTGAATATGATCACCCTAATTAATTAACACAGCGGAAAAAGGAAATTGTTCTCAACTAGTAAGTAAAATAACAAATCACTTTAAAAAAGTGTAATGAAAATCCAAAATGCAAAATGTTTCTCGCTACAATTAGAGGATAAATCATAATTTCCACACAACACAATAACATATCCAGTTTATAATACATTTTGTGCAATTTGTGAAAAACTTTTGTGTAATTTAAGTGTTTATAAACTACGAAAAATAAGATTTAAAGTAGAGAAAGATCAAGCACTTCAAACACGAACTCGAATGAAACACATATTTATTATTTGATGCATACATGCACTCAGAATGACAATAAAGTTGATCCAAGGCAACTTCTCCTATCACAGGTTGACGCAATTCTAACGCAGGTGAACGCGCGCCTAGCATAGGTTAAACTTTCCTGCAGGAAACCGATAGGAAACCGATTTTTGAAATTTTATTATTTTGCTGTTTCTTTCCAAAAAATAGCCATGGGTAAAAATTCTTGAGCAAGTTCTTCGGCTATTCCTTAATGAAAATAGTGAAAAATTCACGAATTTAAGGGTCTGCAGAAAGAAGGAGGCAGCTCAATTTTTTGTTCATTTTAAATTATACAGAAAAAATCACTTATTCGACTGATCAACAATGGTGCTACTCCAATTATCATTAACTTATATAATAGTCGATATATTATATCCGATATATCCGTAACGCTTTCCATTTTCCGCTCTATTTTCGACTCTAGATCCTATTTTCGCTCTATTTTCGACTGTAGATTTTGTTCGTAGGCCCCCTAATTGGAATTTTGTTAATTCATTATAAAAGTTGACGCAGACTTTAAAGGACATTAAACAGCTACAATCAAAACATTTTTTTAAATAATTAGGAACTTTCGATTTTTTTTTAATATATTTGGTAATCTCCATTGTTTTTTTCCGTGGATTTTTTTTGACAGTTAGAGAAGTAATATTCAGAAGAACTTTACTTGATCAAATCAACTTGCACAGGTCACAGTTTCCCTAGTTTTATAAAAGCGTTTTAGAAAAATTATTCTTTAAAAAAAATTATTTGAAAAAGAATACCGAATTGTGAAATTTTGGCAAACAACCCGAATATTCGACTTCGCGAGTTTGAATGCCCTCTCTTGTAGTATTAGTGGGAAAGGATCTGACGGGACAGAAAAGCTTGACGAGAGCTAAATTGTTAAAAATCTTGGGGCCAAAAATTTGTGAAGAGAAAAATTAAAATTTGTGATGAAGAAGGAGAAGATTAGTTCAACCAAAAACTAGCTTATTCACTTGATATTTGAAGGACAAAAGTTTCGATTATCTGAGTTTTATCTTATCCTATTAAAACAAATAGTCTGTGTTTATAGGACCAGTTTTTACGTACTAATCTTAAAATAAACTAAGTTGTGCTTAGCCTACATAAGCCAAAGCAATTCTTCTACTTAAATAATTTAAGTTGAATATAGGTTGCTAAGTTTCGTTGATGCAAACGGCTCTAAGAGAACAATTTTGAGTTTTTCATAAACTTGATTAACATAAATAAGAGTATCCTATAATGTATAGAAACGGGATATTTTTGATCCCGAGTTTTTAGGGGGTATGTTCTCAGATTATAGCTCCAGTATTTAATTACGCCAATACAGTGAAACCTGTCTAAGTTAAACCCTGGATAACCCGAAAATCTGCCTAAGCCGGAAAAACTTCTCTGGTCCACTACGTATCCGGCTTTTACAGGTTTTGCGGTTACTATATTCTAGAATTCTGATCATATTTTGGTGAAATTCGATAAAGCAACCTAAGAAATTAGTTGCAATTAAATACGCTGTTTTCAACATACAACATACGGATCATTTTTCGAAATTAAATTAAACTCGTTAACGTCGTTAGGCTTTTCGAATTTTTGAATACTTCGATACCTTCAATCGTGTGCGAATTTTTCGGCCATCGACTTTCCTTAAATTTCCAAATATATAAAGTGTATAAGCAAAATTTGAAATTGTAATACTAGAGCTTTAAGTGAATGTGAATCTCTTAAAGATGTAATTTAATTCAAGTGGTTATAGCTGATGGCTGTAGAATAAAACAATAATTGCGGTAACCTCAAGATATTATAAAGGCACCTACACATTGACTATAAATACGAAATCAAGTTTTTGGCCACAATTATTTTGATTTTATTCTCTTATTGTTTTAAAGTAACTAAGGATGTAAAAGACACAATAGAATCGAATCGAAGTAATTTGGTGCCTTTCGTCACACTAGATTTCACTTAATAGGCAATGCTTTTAGTGAAAAGCGCGTAAAGAAACGATTTTGAAATCCGATGCCATAGAGAACGCGTGTACAAATGGCCTTGGTTGTCCTTAAGGAGGATGAAATTTTTATTACCTTACATAAAAAAGGAATTATATTGACTGGCCACTGGAGACCCATTCCGAATGTCGTCGGCCGGGATTGACCTTCAATTGCACAATTCGGGCAGGGGGTAGCCGATTAGACATTAGCCATAAGTCTGTCACTATGTTTGAGAGTAATTTTATTTTCACTCCTATGCCACTGAATAGAATTATTGTGTTTTGTATTTACGCTTAAGATGTCGATAATGTTTATTAATTCCGTAAAGTTGGGTGTAAATGCCATTTGTGACTTGGTAATCAACGAAAATAGCTCTTAGTACAAAGAAAAGAGCAATTATTATAATAAATTTATTGCTTAATTTATGCTTAAATCTGTGAATGGTGAAATATTAATATACATCGCTATTCACCTTTTCAACGATTAATTTTTATTCTTTCTACCGCGTAAAGTTTTGCTTTCAAAAATTTTAAAGTAGAATTTTTTTTTTAAAAAAGTTCACTAAAATCTATATTTGCAATAACTAAAAACATTTCATTCTTTCAATTTATGAACAAGATTTCGATTAAATAATTTTACATTGATTTGAAGGAATTACTTCGACTCGTTAACTATCGGTTTACGAAAGCTCTTCCGACAGCGCCGGACTCACCCGGCGGGCTACCGTGCTTTTCCCGGAATACCTTCATAATCTGGTGACTACGAACTGTCGTGAAAACAAATATAAGATAGCAATTTAGAATTTTGGAATACCGCTAGATGCAACGCACAAAACTTTTTGAACACTTTTGGTTATTCGTTTTACGCATAAAAGTTGCACAAAAAATTTTGCCCGCGGTGTATTTTTTTGTTTCTTTTACCGCCAAGGTTCCGTTTACAGTTGCTATTATTTCTTGAATATCTCCGCGAATTTTATTTAGAATTTGTTCCCCGTATTTATTCATCTATCGCAGAATAAAATCTCTTAGGAAAAATTGTCAGAATTTGAATTTATTCGCACGGTTTTATATGAAAAATTCGAGTTCGGGCGTCTTTCAGGAAAAATTTTCCAAATTTTGTGTCGTAATGCAAACGGTTGTTCGACATGAATTTAGTGTGGAAAAATGAAATTCGCGGAATAAAATGTCGGATATAAACGGCGCCTAGGTAACTTATGTTTCTTTTTTAAAAAATTGTGATTTGAAATTTTAATTTATTCACAATATCCAGTATAAATATAAAGAGGATTTTTTGCCAGTGGCCAGGTTGCAAAGATCCTTTTTGAGAAGCATATACTAGTTGCGTTTTTTTTAATGTTCTAGAACACAGAACATTAAAAAACGATCCAGAGTAAGTGGGAAATTTCATCGAGTTCGAATGGCAACTAACTTCACGTTGGTTACATCAGTAGGGCGTTACTGCTATATTTTCTTGATATAATCACGATTCGCTATCTCCCATGATTAAAACTATTTCGCTGTCGAACAGAACCAACAAACCACCAACACAAAATCCTCAATTGAGAATAAAATGTCAGATTTATTATGTTGAAGTTAGCAGCATTTCATTACCGTACATTACCGTATAAAATTTCCCTTTGTTCCAAGCGCTGTTCGAGTGGTGCAGGATTTTGTATGGAAAGCTTGTTCTGAACTGCTTCAAAACATTAAAAAAACGCAACTATTATTATAATTTCTAAAAAACAAATGAGAGGGTTTGGTACATTTTAAATATGTCCATGAAAGCAGTTGAAACTTGTAAAAAAGTTAGACATTGCCATTCTAATAAATTTAGAAACTTAAAGTTTATAAAAAAAAAATATTTTATAGGATTGGTCTACATGACCACAGAGAGAAGAAAATATTGCTGTGGTTTCGATTATAAATCACATAGAATACATTTTCACTATATTTTGGCTAGTATAATAAAGTTTTGTATTCATGAAAAATTTCCACCTCTTAATTTTGCCTTAAAAACATTTCCCGAGAACTCATGAGTCGATTGGAGCAATTTTATAAAAATGTATTTCAATCTGTCTGTCAGTTATGTCAACGTGTGTACAAGATTTTTCAAAAACCACTAGAGCTAGAGCCATGAAATATTATAAGCATTTTTGGTCCTGGAATGGGACAATCCTAGCAACTTTCGGTGAATATTCGTTAGCCGGAAGTAACCAAAATGAAAATGATAAAAAAAACCTCTTAAAAACTTACAAACAAGTTAATTTTGCAATTACATTTTTGCAATTATAAGAGTTAGCAGTCCCAAAATATCTCTGCTAAGCTGGCAGGTATTGCTGAAGTACACTGTAAGAAATGATAGTAAAATTCAACAATATTTTGATTCAATAATACTAGTAAAATTACTTCTATATTTGATTGAATGCGAAATTTAGTTGAATATTTAACATACTTTGGTTGAAAATTCTAAGTTTTTTTGAAAATTCAACAAATTTTGTTGAAAATTCAAAGTTTGTTGAAATTTCAAGATTTTTTGGTTGACAATTCATAATTTGTTGAATATAATATTTCTTTCAGTTGAAAATCAAACACAATGTTAAATTCTAAGTATTTATCGCATTATTTCTGAGTCCTCATTCGGGAAAAGTGCGCCGGTTGATCAGTTCAACATCAAATTAAATGTCATTTCTGTGTGAAATATGTAAGGTTAGTTTCAAAAAAGTGTCGAGTTCGTTGAAAATTAATATATTATTGGTTAAAAATAATACGCATGTTGAATTTTACTTCAATTATTGACTGTAACCTATTTCATCCATTTATTGAAGTAAAATTCAACAAAAAATTCTTAGAGTGTAGAACTCATTTATACCGGTGCTAAATTTAAAAAAACTGCCAACTTAGCGCTGGTCTAAACGTGTACATTGACTCCGAAACTAAGCATTTTATGGTAGCCTTATGTGTGACAAAAGTTGAAGATAATGAAATTTTCTAGGCTTTTATCTTTTACTATAACTCCGTACCTGAACGGTTATCGAGATATACCGTTACTTAAAAAAAAAACAGTTTTTTGCAACTATTTCGAAAATTAACGGTTTATTCGTAGTTCAATGTGTATGGAAAATTAACACTCTAACTGCCACGACAGTTTTAAGCCTTTTTCGAATATTTAGTTGTCAGTCAAAAAGGATGCACTAAGAGAAAAAAAAATCGAAACAAAATTATACCTAAATGTTATTTTATTACCATAAAATGTGTGCAACTACAAAAAATCGTTGCGGTTTCAGCGAACACTTTAATAATTTTCATTAAGGGTGTTCACTCTTTATCGTAGTTGATTGTAAACTCGTAGAATCGTAAAATTGTAAATAAAATCGTAGTTTTTTGACAGTTCTCCATATAATTTTTTTTACAACGAAAACTACAATCTACCACACCCGAAGGTATGGTAAAATAGTAATTTTTGTCGTAATTCTAATAAAGTGAGGTTAAGACATGTTTTGTGACATGTCAACTTGGTGCCAACTGTAAAATGGACATTGGAAAAGCAAGTAAATTAAAGTATTTTTATGATTTAGTATAAATTAAGAGTTAAAAAATGCTTTAAACAAGTTAGGTAAAGAAAATAAATAAAAGAGTCAAAAATTTACGACAAAACCAACAACCTCTAACTGTTGTATACAGTGAAAAAATAGGGGTATTCACTCTTGATCGTAAAGCGCTGCTCACGCTTTGTTGTACTTTTCCATCGTAGATTTACATTACAATCTACGATTTTACTATTTACGATCAAGAGTGAACACCCCTATTTTTTCACTGTACACAACAGTTAGGTGTCAGGTCTTTTTGACTGACGTGGCAGTTAGAGTGTCATTAAAATGCAAAAAATTGGAACTTTGCGAATTGCTGACAAACTAATGGTCTCGTAAAATTAGTTAAAGGAAGAATTAAAGGTATTAAAATTCTCTATAAATTTATCTTTCACCGTAAATCTATTTATATATTTTACTATTTCGAGATATTTTAAATTTTGTGAAAAAAATCATAATTTACATAAGATAACTTTTTTTGTCGGTGTAAATTACGCGTAAATTACGCAGGGACGTAGATTTTGTATAAGAAACTCATGTGCTTATTTACAATAGTTTAAGGGGAAATCCCTTAAAACCGAATTACTGACAAAATAAAAAAAAACACGTTTCGAGTATTTTTCATAGTTCTACAAATTGGCAAAATTTCATTAAAATCGGACAGTGATACTTCCGTAGGTTTGCTTGTGAAAGTGACGTCAAACCAAAAGTGCGGTATACACTATCGAGGGTATACAGTATTGAGGGTATACAATATCGAGGTTGCAATGTAATTTAATTCCCAGTTTAGAAATGGATCAACTTCACCGACCGAGGTTACATTGTAGTTTCATGTTTCGATTGATGAATAAATAATATTATAACATAGAATAATTCCTTCTAACTTGGAGTAAAACAGACTGAACTCATTACTTCAGCGATAAACAATACTTATTTTAAAAAAACCGAGTAGAATCAACTTAAAAAGTTATACTCGTTATTAAAAAGTTCAATTTTAATTAATTTTTGTGTGCATCATTAAAAGTAAAAATTCCGCCTAGCTTAGCTAATATTCTAACAACTGTTTCGATTCTTAAAGTTTTTATGCTACCAATTCACTTTTTGTATTTCCATGTTTCAAACAATTGAGCAAGCACAAGAGCTCATTTGAACCTTTTATGTTTCGGAGCCAACTTCTCATCCTGACACAAATAGAAAAAAGCACAAAGTTTTACTTGTTAAACATTCCGAATGATTTGATTTTGGGGTCACCGAGTAGCACTAAAACTGGGATTCTATGGGAATACGAAAACTGAATATATCTGCTATAGGCGAGTAGATACATAGGGAACTAAAACACATATGTATGTTTGTAGACAATTATAAATAGATATAGGCTAGAGATTAGTTCGTGCGCAAAAACATAAAAATCCTGTCGATCAAAAACTTATATTCGGCGATGGAATTAGCGAAAAATCACCAGGTGAGTTTCGGTGCTAGTCAATTAAGACATAATTCCCATTACTCCAGATAAGTTGACAGCGTTGTGTTGTGAAGAAAATATGTATATACATTTTTTTAAGTAATCCCATTTAGTTTCCTGATGATGATTATGATGGATTGTCTCGCTAATGGACATTAAAACTTTTATTTTTTATCAATGATAAAGTAAAATTATTGCAAAACTGAAGGCGGCCAAAAAAAACTCTCTAATTGAATTTGACGAAATGGTAGAAGTAATCTAAATACGTTGAGTGACGGACAAATTGAACGCAGCAAAAAACGGCAAGCATAAAGGAATCATGGCATATATTTTATTGGCCAATACATATTTCCCCACATGCGACCCAGTTAATCATTTTCAGACTACTGCAAAAATCCAACTCATTTCGTGAAATGTATCGGAAACACACACCGCGCAACATCTAGGATCTTGTCATTTATTGCATGTCCTAAAAAAGGGTACCATCAACACCCAAAAGTATGCTTTGCTGCACATATAAACGTTGCTCGCGGCTTAACCGGCATCAGCAGTGGAATATAGATTTTGATTTTGGCCTGAAATACACAATTCTTGGCAGAATTCGAATAGCTTTCAGAACAATAAATCATTTTTATTTGACCTAGCAATCTCTTGTGAGCCAAAATATCAATACAGGGGTGGAAAAAATATATGCATCAACGCTTTTACTAAGTATTCGCGGTTTGGGGGATTTTATCCAATGTGAAATAAAAAAAAACCCTTAAAAAATTCGATTTGTTAGAAAACATTTATAAAATGTTAAAAAATAAATTCCAACATTTTTTTTTCTATCATACCAACAACAATTGCCACTAGAAAATGTTTAAATACTTCCTGATCCCATCTAAGATTTCAAAATTTTTTTTTTAATCCGTTTCGTACTTACCACCAATCAATCGTGTTGTTCGTTTTCAAATCCTTTCATTTATTTTGCTCAATTATTCGACACTTTTTTACTCCTCTTTTGCTGGCAAATTGGGCCCTATGTAACTAAAATTTCTCTGCATTCGTTCCAATTTAAGTATTTACACATGCATCATACTTCACATTTTCTTTATGCTTTTCAATTTTCTTTTTAATATTTTCCTCTTTCCTTAAATTATTTTCCGAAACACCTTTGACGAATATATAAAGCTTTTTTTTAAAGAAAACATAAACTTGGTATTTTCCTTTGAAGAAATTATAAAAATAGTGAAACACTTATAGACACTGTAACAATAAAGAAAAAAAAGTGTATTTTCATAATGAAGAAAAACACTTAAACGGAAAAATAACAGCAAAATAGAACAGAGACAGGCGAAGGGGGAGAAAACTATTTAAAAAAATTCACGAAAATATGTTACACCAAAAAAAGAAAGAATTAAAATGATAACATATAGAAGACGCCTAGTTTTATGCAATTTACGGCACACGTAAACAGCATACATTCAGGCGTTCTATAGAAATTTTATGACTATTCGTTTAATCAGATTTGAAGAAGAAAGATTCAAACTTTTTTTTTTGTCACCGCAAATTTCTAATTAATTTATTTAAATAACAAAAACGCTTCACGAATAACGGTATTTTTGATGGAAAGAATAAATTTAAAAAATCTCTCAACCAAAAAAATTAATTACACACACGTTTTACAAATTTGTTGATTTTCGAACAAATTGGGAATCCAGCAGTACTAAATAATTTTGCGTTTATTTAGATTTGATGAAAACATATGAAGTTTTCGGAACGAACTGATTCCCAGAACATAAAACAAGGATATCACGGGACTTCGACTATATGAGTCAAACAGGCAACAAAATACTGCAGAGAATATATAAAGGACATGCGCCTGCGTTCCGTCTGTGCATTATTATGTATTTTTTTGGTTGATTTTTCTTGCCTTTGCCATTTTTCCCATCTTTCTTAGTCTACTGGTGTCCATATCCATTTTAAATTCCCCGTGATTCTGCGTTGGTAGTGGTGAACCAATACCGTAACGCGAATTTCAGGAGTTAAAAGGAAATTGTGTTAAAGAATTCTAGTAGGTATCCGCAGTTAAAACTTGCTCCAAATACGAGTACAAACGAATTACTTTTGTTGTTACAGGATTTAAAATATTTTTGTATGAAAATATCCTTTTGCATACATTGAGGCGATGTTGAAATGTGTTGTCTGGTCTTTAACTTCCCCACTTTTTTGGCATTTTGCCAGTGTTTTCTTTAGTTCAGCAGTTGATTTTGTTACAACTAAGTATAAGGGTTCTCGTCTCAATAATGTCTCATACGTTTCAAATCGCCCATACGGGAGGACATTATAGTTCACTAATTTTCTCACATTTGTAGGATCAACTTGTCCGTCGATACTGGCATTTTAATGCCATTTCTTGTACAGTCTTTGCGGGTTGGCCTTATTTCCACATTATGGAATTATACTATAAATATGTATATAAATATATGTAAAATATACTCGCATATCTAAAGGATTATTCGCACACATAAAAGACGATATTCTGACAACGTGGATGGTGGCGACGCAACATATCGGCCGAAAATCTTGTAGTCGCAGGTATGTTTGGTGCCGAACTGGATATGTTTCGATTACATGAACTTCAATGATTTTTTTAGTTCCTTATACGTGATATGATAAGGTATTGAAAAATTGAAGTTACTCGTCGAATTTTTTTAAATATCTTTCAGTCTTGTCGAATTTCACATTTTTAAAAAAATATTTGTTAGTTAATAAGTTTCTTTTGTTTACAACTGGGCTTGTCTGACAGTATGCTAGTTTTTGAAATTAGCTAATTAATAACACCTTTTTCTTTCTAAAGAATTTTCATTTCTATTGTATTGCTCTATTAGAGTTTTTTAGTAAATTTGTGCAGCCGTCGTTTTGTGCAGGATTCGAATATTTTGTTTTATAAATACTTCCCTAACAACTTTTGAGACATTTTTCCTGGCGAATTTTTCTGAAGATTGGATCTAGTGCAATCGTTTTTTCGTGCTTGAAAACTTTTTGGAAATGAATTGTAAAAATGTAAGAAATTTTTGAACTGGTTTTTAAATGATCGATTTATTTCTCTGATATACAGGCTCTCTACTCATTGATTATAGGTTCCCTACGCATTAATAGCTCGGCAATTTTTTTTATGTAGTGACGTTAACTATTGTTGGTCCCTAATCGACTCTTTGAAAGGATATAAACAAAAATGAAAATTATGACTTTTTAGATTCTGGTGCTAACCTAAATAATGATAGTTTTCGATCAAAAAAAAATCATTTAAATCAGTTCTTATATAATAAGCAGATGGTTCACCGCAGCTAGAGTACCTGCTAAAAGATTTATACTAGAGTGCCAACGAAAATTCTTAAGTTAATCTCTTTCTTCTCATTTTTTCCTGCGGACCTTAGTGGCACACTGATAAAAAAAATAATGAAAAGGGAAAAGGAAAGCCAAAACTAGTGTTATAAGATTTTGTTAAAAGACGGTTCTCTGTTAAATAACGGTCCAGCTATATAGCTTTGTGTAAAATTAACATATCGTAAGGGTAGACTAATAGCTAATTCGTAATCTTTTTCCAAATTTAAAGAAAAATTATAGTCCCGGCTTGTACATCAATTACACGAATTTTATTGTAGGAGATTATTAAATCGTTTGAATTACGAAATATTTTCTATATACGAAGATGAAAACTTAGTGCATATAATAAAGTTCCGTGGTCACCATACAAGTGTTTCCGCTTTGTTTCATTTAAATTTATGGATTCGTTTCCATTGCCACTCAAATTGGTTTAATAGGATTAGACATTTCTGTATATTTTCAATTCAAAGACACATTTCCAGTTAATGCATGCGTGTGAGTACACAACAATTTGCATTCATTTAGGCATTTGTTAACATTTATGCATTGCACACTACAGTACGGTGAAGGCATGAAGGTAATCATTTCATATACACAGAGGTCCTGGAAAAGGTGAATGGATTTGTAAATTGATCCAGGTAGACGAAAAACGTTTTATATCTGTCAAAGGTAAATTAATTAATATGCAAATTAACCTGCCTGTTTAACTAGCAATTATTACGAGTCAAGGCGGCATCGAATGTTATTAATATTATTGTTTTAAGGTTTTAGTCTTATTAAAAGGGCTAACTTGGCGACAAAGAAACTAATATTGTTATTTAGTTTGCATCAATGGGGAATCTAATTTCAATAAATTATCCATTGTCAATTAGTTGTCATTTATTTGATCTATGTTTGAAACGTATAAACATAGATCAAATAAATTGATTTAAGGTTCGAATTCTGCATTGATAAATTGTTATATAACATTAATGATAGTTTTATAAAATCCCTAAATATGTAAAGCCAAAGCCAAATCTACACATATTATAGTAAAACTAAAAGGACACTTTTGCTCATTTAGAATTAATTTTGGATTTAAGCTGAACAAAAACCTACTTTCAACGTACAGGCCTTCACCCACTCTTGAGTTTTAGGTAATTCCGGAACTATTTCGATGTATTCAATATGATTTTCTTCTTCGAATATGGAATATTTAAGAGTTTTAAAATACATTTTTCCTCCTTTTAACCCATGAAGAAATTAAACGTTCCTTTCTCTCAACCCATTATATTTTAATGTGGCTTTTACGATTAGATAGAATATTCGATGAGCAATTCTCAAGCGAATAAAACCGAATAAAAACATAAACCACTTTTCTCATTTTCAATCGTCGTTCGTGATTTTAATGGGAGTTTCTGCCACCTTTTGCTGCACAGTACCTCCCATACAAGTTTTACAAGCTATAACGGATACCTCCCATACAATTTTTTTTTAAATACCGTTTTTTAAAAAAATTTCGAAACCTATATGCATTTGGAAAAAAAAGAATATAACAAAATTTAAAGGATATAAAATTTTCCGCTTAAACGGTTTTTTGCACCTTTACCGCCCCTCAAGATATTTGAAAAATTGGGTATTTTGAAAACCTCTCGAAAACTATGCACTTTTATGAAAAAACATAACAAAAGCTGTAATTGCCAATCTGGGAATTATTGAAACCCGTATGGTGATATTCGTATCAAAATTCGAACAGTTGTACCAAAATTCCACTTTGAAGTCACACTTTCCAATAAGATTTTTTAAAATTTATTCCACTCGGATTTTGATGTATGAGAGTTTTATGTAGAACTAGCTTGCATACCCGTCGTTGCCGGGTTAAGTTTTTTCTATTTTTTTTTATTTTTTATGGTCTATGTTGGAGCTAAACTTCAGGCCAATCGGCTCGGTAGTTTCCCCGCGAAAGAGTAACATAGAGAAAAAACTAAGTTTTGAAATCACCTTACCCCCTCCCTTTACTCCCCCCACCTATCGGGCTACTTTTGCGGAAGCCTATGTTCGAACCAGAACTACCACAGACACTCATGCCAAATTTCAAGTCAGACAGACAGACAGACACCAACTCATTTTTATATATTAGTATGAGTATGATCATATCCTAAATAACTTTTGTTATTCCACTTTTTTGATAAGACACACCATTTTTGAAATATTTGCAAAAAAAATTTCGTTCGTATGGTGGGTACCCCCTCCCCCTCTAATGGTCCATTTTTGCCCATTAGCGAACTTAGCCTCGCATTTTACGAAAAACTGATCTGCGTCAAATTTTAAGTCTTTAGTTCAATCCGTGCGCCCGCAATCCGCGCCACATATCACCATACGGGTTTTCAATAATTGCCAGATTGGCAATTATAGCTTTTGTTATGTTTTTAAAAGTCCTTAAATTATAGAGTCTCCAGAAATGTTTTGTACATTTTGATATTTTCGCTTTAATACTGCAACTACTATATGAAAACCTCTTAAAAATTCAAGTGAACGCGTATAAGATTTTGGTTATTTGTGAATTATTCAAGCTGCTTATCCTGAACCTACACATCTACTCGCCCATAATATTTTTTTCCTAAAGGATCATAAATAAATTTTTTGTCGTATAATTCAACTTTTGACTGGAATAAAATAAAATGTCGCGTTCCTTTGAAAATAGAGGAGGATTTCTATGAAATGTCGTCATAAATCACTCTTTTCTGACAATATAGATACGAGTATTTTCGTATTACAAAGCAATTGTTAGTGGTGTAAAGTTATTGGTATATTTAACCATTTTGCTGCAACAAAGTAAATCGATGTTCTACTCTTTAGACATCTTATGTTCATGTTGACTCGGAACGTATTTTATTCCATATATGCCGTGCTTATATGCTAGATGCAAAGTCATCGTATTGATCTAACAAATTTAAAACGAGCTTTTTTGTGAATGTCAATTTTTCGATTTGAGTTAAGTTTTTCACAATTTTTTATCCGAATGAAATGCTGAAAATATAAATTCACATTGACCTGGAAATATTTCACCTTCAGGTATTTCTAAAATATGTGAAAGTGACACAAGACTTTTCCCTTTATTTGATTTTCTCTTTTACCTTAAACCTTAAATTTACTTAAATTTTTTTTTAGAATTACTTTATAAATTAATAAGAATGCACAATGGAGTCTCAATAAATTTAAATTTGGAATTTGGAATTTACTTAAAATCAATAACTTCTAAATAACATTTACAGATGACGAAATAATTACGAGAATATTTTTATACATATTAATTTTCTAATTATTCGCTTGTATGTACACTCAGAGAAATTTCGTTCCAAAGAACAAAAATATCGCCGGACATCCTTAAGTATGTTGGAAAAAGAGGGCGAGATGGCAACACCGATTTAAAGTTTGCGGCGCAATAATTTCTACAACACGAGGGCAGTCCGATAAGTACTTAGCCTACAAAAAAAACGGAAATATTGGAAAAGTGACCATTTATTTCTCAACATAGTCTCCTTTTAGCTCGATACACTTGACCCAGCGATGCTGCAACTTCTTTAACCCGTCTGAAAAATACGTTTTCTCGAGGTCTGCAAAGTAGGCCTCCGTAGCGGCGATGACCTCCTCATTCGACTCAAATTTCTGCCCGGCGAGTGACCTTTTCAAGTTTGGAAACAAAAAGAAGTCGCGCGGGGCCAAATCTGGAGAATACGGTGGATGGGGCAGCAGTTCGTAGCCCAATTCGACCAATTTGGCCGTGGCGACGGCGGAGGTGTGAGCCGGTGCGTTGTCATGGTGGAAGAGCACTTTTTTCTTCGCCAAATGGGGCCGTTTTTTCTGCAATTCGGCGTCGAATCGGCCCAATAATTTGGTATAGTAGAGCCCTGTGATCGTTTTGCCCTTCTCCAGGTAGTCGATGTAGATCACACCTTGTGAATCCCAGAAAACGGTAGCCATCACCTTTCCGGCAGATAGGACAGTCTTCGCCTTCTTCGGAGCACGTTCGCCGGGTAAAGTCCACTGTTTCGACTGTTCCTTAGTCTCTGGTGTGTACCAGTGGATCCATGTTTCGTCGACGGTCACGAAACGATGCAGAAACTCCTTCGGATTGTGCTTAAACAGCGTCAAACACTGCTGTGAAGTGGTTTCCCGGTTGCGCTTGTTGTCCGGAGTGAGCAAACGCGGCACCCATCGCGCCGACAGCTTTCTCATGCCCAAAATTTCATGTAGGATATGACCCACGCGGTCTTTTGAGATGCCTACTGTCTCAGCTATCTCGCGCACCTTCAATCGGCGGTCTGCCATCGAAGGAGAAGAGTCACCGTACACAGCATCCAAGCGCTCTTTGATTTCGCTGCGCGATTTCCCTTCCAGAAACTAGAATCGAATCACCGACCGATATTGCTCTTTTTCCATTTTTCTGAAATCCGCAGACACGCCCGCTTCCATACGCGGTCAAAACAAAACTACGAGTTCGATTCTGCTGAAATTTTGACTTTAGCCGTCTATGAGAATGTACTACACGATAGTAAATTTCTCCTGCGATAGTGGCGCCATCGGGCGGTGAGGCTAAGTACTTATCGGACTGCCCTCGTACATACATTTTTTTAATAAAAATTTTTCCTGCGACACAATTTTTCTGCATACGAAAAGCTACAATTGCCAGCGGCCAACCGCAAAATACTCTATATGATGACAGACAAAATGTTTATTTAAAAAAAATCCACTTTAATACAGGAAAATTAGACGAAAAAAAGCATGAACCTCTTAAAAAATCCTAGTTAACTGGATTTTTGCACAGACCTTTATTTTGGCATAACAAACAACGTCCCAAAAGTCCATTCCAAAATAGCGCCGGCGTCGTGAGTTATTCAAGGTCAAAGGTCCAAAAAATCAGTTTTTTACGTTTATCTCACTTTGTACGGGTTGTACGTCTTTTTGAGGTTCAGATGAATTAATCACAATAAAATTCTCTACAAAAAAGGTTAAATACAATTTTCTTGTAGGACAAACAGTTTTCGAGATACAAGTCGTCAAACTATGCGTCGCACAGAGAAATTGCTATTATTCAAGGTCAAAAGTCAAATAAATCGTAAATATCTCTCTTTGTATGGCCTGTTCGCATTTTTTGTGTTCAGATGAATTGCTCCTCCGGAAATTCTCTACGAAAAAGGTTAAATAAGGTTTTTTTGTAGGGGCAATAGTTTTCGAGATAGAAGTCCAGACACTGTGAACTGTACATTCGTTTCCCGACCACCATTGAGGTAGAATACAAGGCGCGTTTTTTACATGGTTTCCCCAGTAGGCCTAATTCATATTCTTTCCACCTTCATTCATTTATTCTTCTTCTGCTTCTTCTTCTTCTTCTTCTTCTTCTTCTTCTTCTTCTTCTCCTTCTTCTTGTTCTTGTTGCCCTTCATCTTCACTTGCATTTAATGTTAAGGTACCAATAAGATCGAGTTCATCATCGACATCGTTTAAATTGTCAAAGGATTCCGTGATATCACAAGAAGCAGGATTTAGACATGATTGACCCCGACAAAAGCTACAAACGATGGAGCACGGTAATCCAATTTTTCTGCATCCACAATTGGAACCACAACCTTTTGTGCAGTTGCAAAAAACGGAATTCAGGAGTTCTTCCGGTGCTGGTGGAAGTAATGTACTAACTGGCTGCAAGACATTGTTGTTGTTGTTAAATGTCCATCCCCACTGTTGAGGGTCTAAGTCTTTTCCAAGCCAAGTTTGCACCTGATAGTATGGTGTTGTGCGGCTCCTATTGTGGGTGGAAGTGAAGATAATTTAACTGCCTTATTGAGTCTTGTAGATTTAGCGAAACTCAAGTAGCGATAATTGTCGAAGGAGTCTTCAGTTTTTGGAGCTCCGTACATTGCTAAAATAAAAAGTATTCCATTTCCGGCAATAATTACCCGTGAGCAATTCTCTTGCTTGAATACTTCGACAAGACTCAACAAGGCAGTTAAATTATCTTCACTTCCACCCACAATAGGAGCCGCACAACACCATATTATCAGGTGCAAACTTGGCTTGGAAAAGACTTAGACCCTCAACAGTGGGATGGACATTTAACAACAACAACAATGTCTTGCAGCCAGTTAGTACATTACTTCCACCAGCACCGGAAGAACTCCTGAATTCCGTTTTTTGCAACTGCACAAAAGGTTGTGGTTCCAATTGTGGATGCAGAAAAATTGGATTACCGTGCTCCATCGTTTGTAGCTTTTGTCGGGGTCAATCATGTCTAAATCCTGCTTCTTGTGATATCACGGAATCCTTTGACAATTTAAACGATGTCGATGATGAACTCGATCTTATTGGTACCTTAACATTAAATGCAAGTGAAGATGAAGGGCAACAAGAACAAGAAGAAGGAGAAGAAGAAGAAGAAGCAGAAGAAGAAGAAGCAGAAGAAGAATAAATGAATGAAGGTGGAAAGAATATGAATTAGGCCTACTGGGGAAACCATGTAAAAAACGCGCCTTGTATTCTACCTCAATGGTGGTCGGGAAACGAATGTACAGTTCACAGTGTCTGGACTTCTATCTCGAAAACTATTGCCCCTACAAAAAAACCTTATTTAACCTTTTTCGTAGAGAATTTCCGGAGGAGCAATTCATCTGAACACAAAAAATGCGAACAGGCCATACAAAGAGAGATATTTACGATTTATTTGACTTTTGACCTTGAATAATAGCAATTTCTCTGTGCGACGCATAGTTTGACGACTTGTATCTCGAAAACTGTTTGTCCTACAAGAAAATTGTATTTAACCTTTATTGTAGAGAATTTTATTGTGATTAATTCATCTGAACCTCAAAAAGACGTACAACCCGTACAAAGTGAGATAAACGTAAAAAACTGATTTTTTGGACCTTTGACCTTGAATAACTCACGACGCCGGCGCTATTTTGGAATGGACTTTTGGGACGTTGTTTGTTATGCCAAAATAAAGGTCTGTGCAAAAATCCAGTTAACTAGGATTTTTTAAGAGGTTAAATCCTAATTTTCCTGGATTAACTTGTATAAGAATGTGGGAAAGGAGTGTTCCTATTGAATTTTGATGTAGAGATTAATTATGTAAAATCATATTCTAAACACATTTCCTCTTTATAAATTTTTCAATAAGAATTTTTCAATAAGACAATTTTCGCAAAAATAGGAAAGAAGTATTTCATTTGTTTGGGAGAGGGGGAGGGAAGCAGTGGTCCGATTGGATTTTGATGTATGGATGAGTTATGAAGAACCCTTTTTTAAACACATATTTCAATATCACTCACCGTTTGCAAAAGACTGTTTCGTTTGTATGGTGGAGGGGGAGGGGGGAGGAATGATCCAATCTTGCCCATTCAAGAACTTAGCCTAACCATTTACGAGAAACGTAACTATACAAAATTTCAAGTGTCTAGCTTAATCCTTTCGAAAGTTATCGTGATCGCGGACAGACGGACATGCGGAAATCAAAATCTTTTGTCCTCCCTGGTGGAGAGGGGATATTAAATTTCATGCAAGGCAGGATTCAGTCTCTCGGATTAGTGCCTTTAGGGTTTCACTTTAATTCCTATTATAATTCCACATTATAATAACAAACCTTTTAGGAGAAAAATTCTCAACTATTTAGCGTGTGTACAGGGAATGGCGGAAAAATATGTCAACTGTAACCATTTATGGTCGTGATTTGGAATATCAAGTTTGTCACTCAACAATAATATTTTTTTTAGAAAGAATATTTATTGCATGCTGTTTGACTGACAATGAGTAGGTGCCAATAAAATATTTAATCTCCATTCAGAAAATTTTATATCATTATAAATCACAATGTAAAAAAATGAATATGTTTCAATACATACTCGCAATAAACTACATAGAATTATGTATTAAAAACTGCTCCACTTTAGGTACTTAATGATCAAACTATATAATCAATAAGCACCACATAAGTTAAACTTACAAATCATTTTGGTGTCATGACACAAAATTGCACTGAGAGCCGTAACTTTTTATCTATTTTAGGAAGAGCCATCAAATATCATGAAAAATAGATTATAAAATTTCAATGAAATAAAGTCACGTACTCCGTATTGTATTTTTTTTCTCATATAAAATTAGTTTTTCATCTGATTTTCAACACATTGTTTAACAGCTCATCGATATATCGATAGTAGGTTTATTAGAGTCATTCAAGTAATTCCTCTATCACATAAAAGAAATTTGCCTTAAATTTAAATATGGAAAAGTCCATTTTTAAAAGCGTTAATTTAGCTTGCTTTTGTACCAGTTTGTGGGTTTTTTGTTTGTCAGGGCCAATTCTTGTAATATAATTTTGACCCACTTCTACCCATCTTCACATTTTGTACACATAGGGGATTTTTTGGGTGGCTAAATTCGTTTATGGTTTTAAGAAGTCTGTAGGATATCTCATTGGTAAGGAAGACTAAAAAGTATAGACAAGCGTGGGGCAAGGCAGGCGTCATTAAGATTTTTAGTCATACTAATCAAAAACAAAATGACTGAGGAAAAAAATAATCTTTTTGGCGCTATGTATCAGAAATAAAAGCGAGATAAAAGTATAAAAAATAAAATTGGTAAATTCCAAAGGCAACATTGATTTGTTTTTTGGTGGTATTATAATCAAGGAATAGGAACTTCTGATTATAATGTGGGAACTAATCCGGATGATCTAACCGAAAAGTGTTCAAGTGATGACAGGTAAATACAAAATTGTAAATTTTACATGTTAGTAGTAAAATTTACTATTTTGTAGTTAAATTGATTATTTGAATTTACTATTTTTTTTCTCTGCGTGTTTTGGAGTGAGAACAAAGGCCAGTGTAGTTTATCGGTTAATGCTAATGGATGCGAGTAGTGGAAACCCAAGACTGTGTGTCCGACCATTATTTGCCTCTAAAATATTTTTGGGCTCTCCTGTAAAATTACTGTTTTGAGGTTTGTCTTGTTCTCATTTTAATGCATACAATTTTTAATTACTTCTTATTATTTTGGGTTATCACCAAAAGTTTATAGCATAGCCCCATTCCTCGACGAAACATGTCTGTAAAATTTCATGGTTCTAGCTCCCCAATAAGCAGCAAACCAGACATAAAACATACAAAAGCGAATTTCGTTGAATAGTGAAGTTATTGCAGTATCCAGGCCAGTATCGATCTGGAAAGTCCCAGTTAATTTAATAATAATAATAATAATAATAATAATGATACTGTTTTTTTGAATGCACTTCGAACAAAATACCTCGGGCGCCAATATTATTCTTGCTGGTTCTTCTCGCAATTGATAGGTATTTCGAGAGAAATTTAGCATCTTGCTCTCTTTTCCACTACGTAACCCTTGGAGCACAATGAACGCAACCAGGGTTCCCACCCCAAAAGAGAAAAGCGGAGTGTTACTGATCGAAAAATAGTAGTGTCAGAGGGATTTCAGTAGTGTCAACTTTTTTAACAGTCATTTAGAGTTTTATTGAGACAACACATTTTGAATGTTACCGTCTAATGTTTTATTGCATATCATATCAGTAAATTTTTATATTAGTACAAAAATCGATTTTTTTTTAAATTAAAATTAAAGGAAGGAATTAAGGGGCCTATTGCGGTTATCGATATCTATTCGATCGACCATCGTTGGCCGGAACGATCGAAAAACAATTTGGTATTGCGTAAGGGAAAGGTGTTTGACGTTTGGGAATTCACATTGTTGAAGTTATTTTAATGTTTAAAAATGACTTCATCGCAGAAAATACAATATAAAGCTCCCTTAAAACATAGAGGAGGTGGATGACAATGGCGATATGAGCGAAATTACACCAGAAGACGGTTTTACAAACCAACGTCAAGGCGAAAATATTAAACACCGAATGTTGAGTTCTTTGAATTGACCAATATTTCAAATCTATGTGAATAAAACAGTTTTTAAGTTCATTTTTTATTTAAATGATTTTTATACCACTTTGGTCTTATTTATCTTCATTTTTTCAACCAATTTTTATATTGGATTTTTGATCGAGGTTTTGATCAAGATATTCCTCATTAATAATTTCCTGATGTGTACAAATACTTCCATTTTATTATTAGCCTCACTATAGGGGCCTAAGTATTATATGTCCCTTTTGTTCAAGTATTGAGTGCGGTTAGTCAGTCACTTTTTCATAGGGAATGCCTGAAGTACTTAAATATTTTACATAAAGAGTCTGAATGATTATAAATTACATATTTTTTAATTTTCCCCAGATAAATGAACTTTTCAAATCTAGAAATTAACTTTCTTTGTAGCACGTTTTTTATAGGGCGAAAAAGGTAGTGTTTTGAGTTTTTCAGTAGTGTAAGTAGTGTTAGGTCAAATTATGTCGAAATAGTAGTGTAAAACTACGATAGTAGTGTAAACGGGATCCCTGAACGCAACCAAGCCGCAACCATCACGCATCCAAATGTCACTTACGAGTTTATTTCACAGAAATGCTTTTGAGTGAGCACAGTGAACGCATTGAACGCAACCATCGACGCAAAAGTTGCCAAACTTTGAACTTTGCTGCAGCAATTCTGCGTTGACAGTTCTGTACGTTCGAGGAGAAATTAATTGAAGAAGTGCGGAAAAACACGATTTTATATACGAAATGTAGCCGCGGATACAAAAATGTATGTTTAACAAATTATAAACGTTAGGAGTCATTCTTGTGTGCTTAAAAAAGTCTTCCGGGTCGGAAGTTTTTATTTTATTAAAGCAAACTTCAAAATATCCATCAATGTCTCGTGTTAAATTCATTGGCCGCATCCAATATTGTATTTTTTTCTTTTTATTTATTCGCATCACATGCAAATAGCATATATACAAAGATATAAAACAAATTATCGCTTCAAAATCTCCCATTTTTTATATATTTTCCTACTTTAGTTCCCTTTTAATTTTTCTATGTTTGTCTCACAACGCAACAGACGACGCTCTATTGTGCTCAACCGCTCCTGAACTCCGTTGCGGGACAGTTCGAAGCGTCCTTAGTTGCGGCTTGGTTGCGTTCATTGTGCTCCAAGGGTAAACCAAAGGCTGATGTGTGGAAACTTCGCATTATATGAGAGTCTCCGCAAATTTTTGATTGTGTTAGTGGAAAACCGTGTTGCAGCATACTGTGCTATAAAAGACAGTGAAACATCGAGGTTGGAATCAATCCTATAATTTCTAGAGGGCCAAATTTCGGCAATCTCTTGTAACATATGCAACAATGTATAGGGAACCAAAAAAATCGGAATGATTCCTCAATTTTCTGGGAAACTTTATGGGAAAAGTGTCACAAATTTTATAGCTACCGTTCAAACCCATAGTTGCAGATTTCCAATTTTGGTTGGAATCAATCCAAATATTTTACGAACTGTTTCTTTTTTTTGAAAAATATTGTATTATTTTTTTTGCAACGCGTCTAAAGAAAATAGTAATATTTTGTTGATGTTTAGTGACCGTTTGATAATTTTTATTATTGAGTTTTTTTTTTGCAGGCTTCTCTTTTCGGACCAAGAAGCCTGTAAAAAAACATAATAATGATAATAGTAATAGTTCCAATCAAATTCGGTGTTCATTCCTATTCACCTAGGAACGTTTCCGGAAAAAAATGTAATTATTCCATAATACCATTCCATTCAATTTTTGTCTGCACATAAAAATTCGCATGTGGACAGAAAATTCATCGTATAAAAGGGTTCAATTCGATTTTGTATTGTGCGCAGGGTTTCCAAAGCTGGCTTCCAAACTGGGAATATGTTCCTTCTACAGACCAAACATTTCTGAGCCATACTAGGAGCAATTTTTCGGATGTCAAAACATGCACATATATTACAAGAAAAAAAAATAGCAAAAATAATGGGAATCATTGCCATCGTAGAATGCAGCAATTCCCATTTTTCCCATTATATGGTGAAAACAATTCCACTTTTCTTGTAGGCTTTCCCACATGTGATTGGAATAATTCCAATTTTCTTGAGACGTCCCTACCTTGATAGGAATAATTACCTTTGATTGAAGCTATTACGAATTTTTTTGCACACGTTCCCATCAAAAAATGGGGATATTTTCTATAAATATATTTTCACTGATTCCCGAAAATGTTTGGAAATGTTCAACTATGGGTTGAAGTTATTCCCACAAAATCTGTTATAATTCCACTTAAGATTAGAAGCTTTCCCATTGATAATTGGACACTTTCCCTAAGTTATTATAGAAACCAGTACAACAACTCGGACTTTTTCATATGTTGCCATCCGGATGGGAGAGCTTTACCAGAAAATTTCGTAAAGACTCCAATTTTTTCTCTCAGTGGAGAGTACATGAAATTGTAAGCTGACAGTCCTATTTTTAATTCCATTACAAAACGTACTCAAGTACCATATATGTCTTTCGGCCCCGAATAAAGGACACGTTTCTTGTATTTAATCTAATATTGTAAGTTAGCCGACATGACTTAACAATAAAGTTAATGATCTTTTGTTACATGACTAAATCCCGATTAGAAGATGACTGCTTAAGTATCAATAATGTTCCTATTAAATCAATGGGCATCTAATTATGCCTATGAAGTACTGTGATTTAATAAATCCTTGTGAGCCGTTAAATGAACAAACCTTGAATAAGGATTTTTCCTTAATCGTAATCCATCAGCGATAACAAATTTTATAAGCAGTTGAATACTCTTCTACACATAATCACCGGTCGTTAGACTGACATCGAAATTTATCACGTTTTTGTTTTTCATAGTTCTGAAATGATTATTTTACCTGAATTACATTTGTAACAAAGGCTACCATACGTATGCGTCAAGTTCTAAACCAAATTAGCCCCAGATATGAAAAGGTTATGTTTAGATAGGATTTGTGTAAATATTGTTTCACCTTAAAATGTTTTAGTAGATAACCCTTTTTTATTTTTATAGAATAAAATAATAACTAGGTCAATTTTTCAATTTATACTATTTTTAAGGGCTCCGGGAATTTACTCAACTTTTAACAGATAATTTCTTATATAATCAAATCGGTTTTGGTGCGGAAATGAAAAATATACATTCTTTTTCATTCTTTTTGATTCGCGAATGGATTTTTGGATAAAACATTCTTTCGAATTCGATCAAAATCAAAAATTCGCCAACGTTAAAGAATGAGAAAACATATTCTTTTTCATTGCCCAGCCCAAACTTCTGGAACTAGGGCGTAATCGAACTTTTTTTTGGAAAATACAGAGCAAAATGAAATTAGCTAGAAAATTTCTGAACAGCACACGATTTTCTTATACAAGAAAATCGGATATCTCTAAAGAGGGAAAATACACTCAGAAAAATGGAGGCTAACTCGACGACCTACATACGGCGTAATTGGCCTCGGGCAGGCGCGCGTTCGCCTGCATGTGGGCAAGTAAAACTGAGTTGACCTGTGGTCGGAGAAATTCTGAAAATAAGTCACCAGCAGGAGAAGTAGGCATTGGGAGCTGCACTAGCTGGCTTACAGACATCTCTGTAAGGTCAGAGTTAACCTGACAAAAAGTTGATCTGGACATTTTTCTGAGTGTATGTTGTTTTACGGTCAAAGGTAAAATTCTAGAACGTATCGTCTATAATCTCGCAATCCAACCTATCTAAAAAAGTCGTAAATTTTAGAAAAAATCAAAAAACGCAAAATTTTTAGATAATAGGTAATGCTAATATTTCGAGGACAAATAAAGGTAATGGCTAACTGTACACATAACAAAAGCTATAATTGCAAATCCGGCAATTATTGAAAACCCGTATGGTGATTTAAGTGAACGGCGAACAGTTGTATCAAAATTCCACTTTGAAGTCAAATAAGATTTTTTTAAATTTATTCCAATCGGATTTTTATGTATGGGAGTTTTATGTAGAATCATATCCTAAATAACTTTTGTTCTTGCACTTTTTTGATAAGATGGACCGTTTTTGAGATATTCACAAAAAACGTTTTCGTTCGTATGGGGGGTACCCTCCCTAATGGCCCATTTTTGCTCATGAACGAACTTGGCCTCACATTTTACGAAAAACGCATCTGCTCAAAATTTCAAGTGTCTAGTTCAATCCGTGTGCCCGCAATCCGCGCCACAGATAGACGGACGGACAGACGGACAGATGGACGGACATGCAGAAATTAATTATTTTTATCATTCTAAACACACTGGTGTAATTCATTTTTTGGCGTTACAAACGGTAAGGCAAAGTTAGTATACCCTTTGGTTTCACCATACGGGTATAAAAAGGACGTTGTGGGGAATCTTGTTGTCTTTACAAAAATACAACTTTGTTTTTTACCGAAAGCTTTGTTTTTTCTCAGACCGTTATCAAGATATACCGTTATATAGGTTCTTTGCGATCTCACATCTAAGATACATGTCAAATTTGGGATATCTCGATAACGGTTTTAGATATCGAATTCTAGTGAAAGACAAAGTTGTAGAAAATTTTACTATCTTCAACTTTTGTTATACATTCGACTACATGATTTTTTTTTTGTCGATAATTTCAGTTTTTGGCGATTTTCTCGAAAACTATTGGGAGTACAAATGGAAAACCGACGTTTTTTTCAAAATTTAAGACTTTTTTGTGGAAAAAAGTACGGATTCCGCGTCGAAAAAACTGTGCGTCTCTTGAGGCGATCCACAAACAGGGTTGGGACTTGAGGATGTGTAAAAGGTACTATTTTTGCCCAAAAAGGGTACTAGATTGAGATAATGTGGTACTAGATTTTTTTTTAACTATCGTACAACCAAAATCGTTTTTTATGCTTATTACATAGGAATCAAAAAAAATCTAAATCTCGTAATTTTAGAAAAAAAAATCCTTAACCCTTTTGGATTGACTTTTGCGCTGTAAATATAACCGTTCTCGGTCAAAAAATACTCTAGAAAAACTCCAAAAACCAATAAAAATTGTCTAGATGTATTTGTTTTAAATTTTCGCTTTTATTTCAACTTTAAATTTTTGTATAAACTCCATCTAAAAACTTAAATTTCGAGAAGTATTTTGAGCTATTGATAATGGGCGCATTCACGGTACTCAACAGTTGAGAGATTACGCATCAACACCACTGATCGGACGCCATTTTTTGTATCGAAAAATTACTGCGATACTTTTCTGCTCAACCGATGAGTGTAGAATTTTGACGTTTAATGTATCGAGGCATTCACGAGAACTCATCGAGATTTACTCAACCGTTGAGTACCGTGAATGCGCCCAATATAAATCATATTTCCATGGCCTACGATTGATTTTTATATCTCCCTTAATAAGACGAATTAATTAAAGAGTTGTGGCGAGATCATTTAAAAAAGTACTTTTTCTCTAATACATAGAAAAGTGATGGCTTTTTAAAGGGAGCTATAAATTCAGATAAAATCATATTTTATATAAACCATGAAAAGGTACCAGATTCATGGGCTGTGGTACTAGGGTACTAAATGAGTCAAAAAGGTACTAGATCTAGTACATAGGTACTAAAGTCCCAACCCTGTCCACAAATCGACCCAATTTTTGGTCTCTCCGTAAGAAAGAGAGTGTTGCTCAGCCAGGCCATGCGTCATCGATCGGAACAGGTAGTAGTCGGAAGGGGTGATATCAGGAGAATACGGCGGGTGGGGTAAGACGTCCCAATTCAGTGTTTCTAAGTAGGTTTTAACGAAATTAGCAACATGTGGCCGAGCGTTTTCGTGCTTCACAATCACTTTGTCATGTCTTTGCTCGAATTGTGGCCGTTTTTCCTTCAATGCTCTGCCCAAATGCATTAGCTATGTTCGGTAGCAAGCTCTTGTGATGGTTTCATTCGGTTGCAACAGCTCATACTTTTTCACCAGCCCGGGACGCTCCTTATCTTTCACATCAAAATCACCGCTTTTGTAGCGTTGAAACCATTCGCGACATGTTCTTTCACTAATAGACGCCTCACCATAATATTCTACAATCATTGGATGCGTCTCAGACGCAGATTTTTTTCGAATTGAAGGCAAAAAGTAAAACTTCCCGCAAATGACGCTTATTTGGCTCAAATTTCGGCATTTTCACGCACAAAATAAAAATTCACAAATTTAATGATAAGGAGTTGTTGCCAGATGCCTAGCTTATCATTTGACGTTTCTGATCTGACATTTTTGACCAGCATTTTACCGCTAGCGCCATCTATTGGAAAACGACAATTTTCCATTTGTACTCCCAATGTCGGAAAACAGAATAAAATTTTAATATTGAATTTTATTTTTTCCTCAAATTTTGGATTTTTAAAAATGGTTTTTAAAAAAACGGTTTTATAAAACAAAAATTATATTAACCAAAGTCATTGTGTAAGTAAAATTATTAAAACTCAGATTGTCTGGTTCGATAACATGTTGCCATTTTTCCATGTCTACTTCAATCCTCAATATACTCTAGATAAGAAACGAAATATTTTTTCTACCATCGAAAATCATAGCAAAAAGGGTAATGAAAGGATTAGAAGCCAGTTGAAAAAATTCCATACAGTGTAGATAAGTATTTTATACCGCATCGGTAATAAAAATGGAAAATGTGGTTAGAAAATTTTCGGTTACGAATGAATAAGGTTTTAATTTCTCCCAAGGGCTACATATAACATTAACAAAAGGTTATTTTTAACCGTAAAAAGGCGCGCACAAAGAGTTGAGAGATATTAACTTCGAACGCGTCCTTTAGCCATGTGTGACAATAAAAAATTTATTTTCTTCACAGCCAAATAAAATGAAATGACGTCGAGTAAAATGAATATACAAAAAAATAGATAAAAATAAAACTTGAATAGAAAACTTGTATAGTTGTCTACTAATCGCAAAGTTCGTCCAAAGAAAGAAATTTCACTCTGCACATTTTTCTACTTACAAATCCTTGTACAAACTCAATTTTGTTTACACTTATATTAAAGAACTTCTTAGTTTTGTCAAGAAAGAGAAATAGCTTTAGGTTATTTTGTAGGTAAATGTAGCTGAAATACAACTCCCTCGAGAACTTTTGTTCTTTGCGAATAGTGTTTGTAATCAAACTCATGAAGGAACTACAAGTACAAGCGCTTGGGGTTCAAGGACTGATTTTTATACATACAGCTGTATTTGCAAAGTTAAAATTTGAAACACCAGGTTTAATGTTTATTTATTCAATTATTAATTTAAATATTTATCTTACATATTTAAATTTTAAATTACCACGAATTTTATAATTAAAACATTATAAAAGCTCTGCATTAAGTGTTGTGACATCTAAATTTTTGCATCGTAAGATTTTGCTTAATTCTCATCTTATGGGGCAGCTACTTGTGCCACAATATCCGCCCAAAAAGTGCCATAGTCCTTTACGATAGTTCCACTAAAAAAAAATTTTTAAAAATGTTAGATTAATAAATAGCAGTAACAAACCACGTATTGAAAACGTCTTAAAAACAAAATTCTGTAGAATCGGCCTAAATTCTAACGCGAAAGAATCGTTTTTTATGCATTTGAATGGAAATTGATTTTGAAAAATTTTATATTGAGGCTGCAAGCCAATTGAATTTTGTTGTATGGGAAAATTATAACAACTACCTCCAGACCAATTCACATTTTCAGCATTTTTCGAGTAAAAAAACTCGTATTTTAGTAGATGTTTTCGCTTCAGAGGAATTTTCAGAATGAACTTGAATATAGTTAATACAGACACCAACGAAATAACCAGGGCCGCGTTCCATTACTAACCATGGTTAAGTCGTTCCAAAACACATACGGTTAACGCAAAGTAAACTATACTCGCGTTCCAAAACACCACAGTTGAGCTGTCAAAGTTAACTTTTTCAACTTTGCTCAATAGCAGAGTTGAGAAAAGTAAACTTTACTCGGGCATTTTGGAACGCAATTTGGTTAACTTTGACAGTACTGAAAACTTATTTGAGGTTAAGTCTTTGTTTTCATTGTGAGTGATTTAATGAACAAGTTCGACAAGAACAAGTAAATTATTAAAATTGAGAAACAAAATGAATAAATTTGTGCGTGATGGCAACGGACACCTTTGAAATTATTTTGGTTGGAGGGAATTATGATATTAAAGACAATACCATAATGGCGAAGAATTCCCAAGGTATTTTATTAATTGCATTTAGCAGGAAAGTATTATTAAAAGTCTGATAATTTTAGGTGATTTAGTCAGGATTCCAATAACTGTCAAAGTTAACCAAATCACATTCCGAAATGCCAGAGTACAGTTTACGTTATTTTCAACTTTGGCAATCAGCTGTTCTAACTTTGACAAACCCAACTTTTACTTTACTCCGGAATAAAGGAACGCACCCCAGCTCTTTTCAAAGTGAAAAAAGTGATGGGGCAGGGCTTCTATATAGATTCTACTAACGCATTGAAACCCGGCGCTACGTGGGGATTTCTCGGGAGCCTTATTGGAGATATAAAAAAATTACAAGCTCGCAAAAATTATTTTTTTGGATGTTACATGAATAAAAATTTGAAATTTCAGGCAACTCGGAAATCAGATTTCGTTTCAATAACACAGAGAGAAATGACTCCCATTTGTAATACATTAGTTTTTAATGGCTCTGCCAAAATTTCGAAACAAATTCTGCCAAAATTTCGATAGTTCTCTCAAAATTTTAGGATAATTTCCCTATTTTCCTACAAATACTAAAAAATTCACTATCTCATTCGTTGCCTTTTTTTAGAAATCTGTCGTATTAGTTGCCTCCGTTAAGTATCCGTTGAGTATTAAATATAGGTACGTTAAGCATAGGTGCGTCGAGAAAATTGAAGACTTCACATTGGGTCTAGGGTCCAGGGCGAATAAGAATTAACATTTAGCATTAATTATAGAACGAACAACCCGTATCAGAATTAACATTTAGGCTTCACTCTGTAAACAAACCATTTCTCACAAAGTAAAAATAGTTCGATTTAAACATTTACTGTATCAGTACAATTCACAAATAGTAAAGCTAATTTGTAATTGAATTATATAGAGAAATTTGAACTATCCTCCCTCGTCCACATCCTTCGTGGTCGGAGGTCGATGGCGTCACTCTGACGAGATCCAGCTCTGATGGCTCGGGATCGAAACTTGATTTTTCCTATCAAAAAATTTTACAGTTCTTCAGAGTTTTAATTAAAAATAAATTTCGTTGTGTTATTCAATTTTGGCCAAGAGACATCTGAAGGTAATTAAATACCGAAAATATCAAAATTACGTCAAAATGACGTAAAATCGAGAAGTAGTAATAGAAAATACTCGATTTAAAAGTTACAGAAACGGGCGTCTGGTACTTGAATAGAAATGGTTTCGATGTAGTAAACAGAGCAGATTTTTTTCTTCTTGCAACTAATTTGGATTATCGAATGCAATCCATTTAGGGCGACCAGACGTCCTCTTTTATCAGGACATGTCTTCTTTTTATGGTCATTAAAAAGCGTCCGGTATCTTTTTTTAATATTTTCATATTTTCATCTTTTGCCCTATTTTTGATTAAATTTCTCAAAAAGAGGACAAAATTTTAAAAAATAATTTAAAATTTGAAAACTTCCATTGTTTCTTATGAAAATATTTCTCTTAAACCCTTTTTACACGGTACAGAAAATATGCGAAGGCTCTACCGAAAAAAAAATCTTTTCTACCAAATTCTACGAAAATTTCCCTCATCCAAAATAAGTCAGTAGACCTCTACGGTTGGTATTATTCGCTCGACTGGAAAAACGGTAGAACGAAAGCATGTGCATTTTGATGTTTCGTCCCTTAAAACTGACACGACAACTCAGCAATTTCAGATAAATTTTTGTCATCACACAATTTCCTATACAAATATTTACTGATTGCTGTATAGATCACTTGCTACGTTCCACAGTTCACTGCGAGATTCATGGATTTCAAAATTTCCCGATCCAAAATATTATGTTTTACATATTTTGTCCGAAACCAAATATTGCAGAGGAAAGTTTTGTGTTGATCATAACTGATATTTCATTTATCCATTTATAGTCTCTGCTACAGCGATTTTTTCCCTCCAGGATCCATCTTACAATTTACCAGTTATTTTTTCAAATTTAAATCCTTTTTTATTGATTTTTTTATTCTCGTTTTACCTTAAGGTGCCGCTCCACATGACAGTAAATGCCGGCGAGAACCTCTCGATAGAAGCTACTCGCAAATGGACACGTCTTTGAGAGTCGCTCGCAGAAACTCGCGAGCTAGTTTCTGCGAGCTGTCAAAAGTGATTCTACTCTCTAGTCGACACGAACCCACTTAACTCTCGGGAAGTTGCTCGCCAGCAGTGTTGGCATTTTCAGCGACTTATCTCATTCCTAGCGACTTTCATGCCTTGAAAAGCACGTATTGAGATTTGAGATTTTAGTGGTCTTTTGGCGACTTCTCGGAGATTTTCAGCGATTTTCAAAAGTTTCTTAAAAAAACTGTGTTGAAAATTTTGCTAATAATTATCATACTTTTCTACCAAATGTATATAAATAAGTACCACAGAATCCCCCTATAAGAAAATACATGAATCACTAAACTTAAGTAAACGTCAAATTTATTTTAAATTTTGTTTGCTTTGCTGCAGGTCCAGTGTGTTTTTTAAGAAGACAAAGTTGTTTTTTTTATTATTATATTTTATTATTGTTAAAAACAAAAAATAAAACCGACTTGAAAACAAGATATATGTTTAAATATGCATTAAAAAAAAGTCTCAAAACTAGCGATTTTTGTCCTTAATTTCGGAGACTTTTGAGATTTTGTCTGATCATTTCAGTGATTTTGGGCTTGAGGTCAGCGGCAACATCGCTCGCCAGATACGAATGGCGTTTGAATTTCGCTGGTAGCTCTCGAGAACTCGCTAAAGCAAGATGTCAAAAAAATTCAAGATATTGGTTTGAAAAGAGAAAAATCGCCGAAATTAACTCTCAAATGGACAACCTCCTGCGAGTAACTCTCGAGAGTTTTTGAGAGTTACTCGCGTATTTACTCTCATGTGGAGCGGCACCTTTAGACGAGAGTTCTACTAACTTTTTGAGACGTCAAATTCTCGCAAAACAGTGTTTATACGGTCTTTGTCTAAAATATCTCGCGTAGAAGTGGTGTAACGCTTTATCCTATATGGATTTTTACCAGTGTCTAGTGAAATTTTGCTCAAACTATTTTTTTGCCTCTTTTTTGTACCATGTACACAAGGGTTAAGAGTCGATCTAATTTATTTTTGTTTGTTTCTATTATTTGTTGGATTTTTTGTTGAATAAAAATGATTTAATACGCCTAAATCATTCAATGTGTTCGCATAAATCTACGTAGTCGACATGGTCTGAACTAGGAATTTCAAATTTTTGAAAAAAAAACCGGTTTTCGGTTAAACCGGTTTTTAAGACTTCGGTTTAAACCGGGCCGGTTTAACCGGGTGCAAAAAACCGGTTATTAAAACACCGAAAACCCGTTTTGTTCAAATTGGGTAGCTTTAGTCTTAGACGCAACAAATACACTATAATACAAACAAAAGACGCGAAGTGCCATATAGGGTAAAGTCGGGTGAAATGGAACAGAGGGTGAAATGGAACACCCCCACTATTTCGCACTTGTCAAACATAATTGCTATTGCTGTCGGCAACAGTTTGTTTGGTATATCAGAAAACCTCGACGCGTTAAGGTATCGTCACGCTGCATACGTTTGTTTATTTTTATAAGCAAAAAACCAAAAAAAAAATATCGTTTTTGTCGTAAAACTTTTTTTGTGGATTTTTTAGATTTAATTTTTTTGGTAAGTATTTGGCGGAGTGATTGTGTGGGTACATCAAAATGCACAGTTAGATTCACACTACGTAAATTTATTGATAAAAGCAGCAAGTCGAGACATGTTAGTTTCTGATTTACAGTAATGTCAAATGCAACCAAAAGGGTGAGATGGAACAGCCAAACGGAGGTGTATTGGAACATATAAATATTGGAGCCTATAAAACAAAAAAAAAAAATCTAAAAAATCTTAACCGCGGAAGACAGCTTCCCAAAAATATGAAGACTCGGAAGAAGAAAGGGACGAAATAATTTATATGAGCGAGTCTGATGGACCTGAAGATTTCGGAAAAACAATTATGTAGGATGTGGGGAGGAGTACATGAAAACGCAAAAAAAGACGACTGCCTTCAATGTGTCATCTGTAATTTGTGGTCGCACGAGTCCTGCGCGTCATTTACAATGACTTGCAATAAATGCGGCAATAAAAATTTGAATAAAAAGTAGTGTTCCATTTCACCCGACCATGGAGGACAAATGGAACTTTTGATCTTTTTTTTTTAAATTAAAAAAAAATATTGAATTAACCTTTTTTTTATGCCAGATTTCTGATTTTATTTTTACGTTTGTAATAAAGAATGATTTTATTTTTGTTTCGTTTAAAAAGCTCTTTTATTTCCCGAGATATTTCAAAAATAAAAAAGGTGTTCCATTTCACCCGACTTTACCCTAATCCATTAAGAGGCCATAAATGGCACAATATAATATTGTATTTGGTTTAGAGTGCCTAAAAAGAAGTGTTTATAACAAATCAGTTGCACGAAAATTGGTTTAAAATTATTTTTCCGTGCAAAAAAAATGATCGGTTTTTTTGAACGGTTTTTGGCTTTTAAAAAACACCGGGTATAACCGAACCGTGTTAAAAAAACACCGAAAAAAACCGGTTAACCGAAGCAAAAACACCGGGTAACCGGTTTAACCGGTTCTTTTTTGACATCCCTAGTCTGACCCCCCCCCCCCCCCCCCCCCCCTTCCCCCCGTCATCTATTTATTATTTTTTTGGTACTGTGTATCAGAAATAAAAGCTAGATAAATATTTATTTTATTTTTCATGCTTTTAAAAGCGAGATAAATATTTATTTTATTTTTCATGCTTTTAAAAGCGAGATAAATATTTATATTATTTTTTATGCTTTTATTTCTGATACACAGTACCAAAAAATTATTTTTCCCTTTTTAGTGCATTTTTTAAATAAAATCTTTTTAATTTTTTATTTTATTTTATCCTTTTTAGGAATTTTGTATTTTATTACTATGACCAAAAATCCAAAAAAACGTCTGTCTTTAGCCACGCTTGTTTATACTTTCAAGTCTTCGAATATGCATTCTTGTTTTTGAGTTATCTTAGGGACCTTTGGACTCTAGAATCAAATTCAGCGATCCCAAAAACCCCAAGATGAGATTTTTTCAGGAAAATTTAAGGAAAAGGATAATCACGCTATCCGTACAAGATCTTCTGTTATCATTGCAGATATCTTAATGACAGAATCGGATGCAGCGACCCGAAAACCCCCAGATGATATTTTTTCCGAGAAATTTGAGGAAAAGGATAATTACCGTATCTTTACAGGGCCTTTCCTTATCTTTACAAGGGCGAAGTATTGAAAATATTGTATTATAATCGGACTTACGCACACTCAGAAAAATGTCCAGGTCAACTTTTTGTCAGGTTAACTCTGACCTTACAGAGGTGTCTGTAAGCCAGCTAGCGGTCAGAGTTAACCTATCTAAGGTCAACTCGTGCAGCTCCCAATGCCCTACTTCACCTGCTGGTGGCTTAATTTCAGAATTTCTCCGACCACAGGTCAACTCAGTTTTACTTGCCCACATGCAGGCGAACGCCCGCCTGCCCGAGGCCAATTACGCCGTATGTAGGTCGTCGAGTTAGCCTCCATTTTTCTGAGTGCATGTGTGCATAATTTCGAGTCAATCGGATGTGTGGAAATGGGCCAAAATTGTATTGCAAGATTTGACCGCGACAGACAGACACGATAGCAAGCTAAATAACAGCTTTTAAAAAGGAGTTATGATTTTGTAAAAAGGCAACCAATCGTAAGCATTATAATCTTGACATTGAAATGTATCATGTTTCTCAGAGTTGGAAATTAATATCAAAAAATTACGTAACAAATGCATTGGAGATGCAACGGTAAGGCTTGAAGATCGTTTCCACCCAGTAGGACTGGTTTTTTACTCTTTAAATACGGTCAGCAACCTCTCCCCATCATTATTATAATAACCTCCATTTCATTCGACATCAGCATAATTATTAATCCATCGATATATGTAAACAACATACCGCGTGTTCAACATGTGGAAGCAAAACAAAATCAGTTATGAGTCAATCATTCGTACCGCATTCATGCAGTGCTCAAAAATGGCAAAAAATAATTTTTCAAATTGCGACATATTGCGATTATTAAGTGCCAGAAAGTGAAAGGTGAGGCGTGTAGCGTAGATATGACCGACTTTGACATTATCTGACAAAAAAAATTGTTACATGTGGACTACAATTCAAACAGTTTCAGTTTTTTACTCATTATGGTTACCAGGCATATCCAAATATCTAACGTATGTCATGCGCTTGAGTTAATTTTTTTTAAGTAGAATTATAAAAGTGGTAAACAAATTATTAAGCCAAAACCGACGAGAATCTAAGGAAATTCCAAATAGAAACGGGCAGAAATTATGCAATTTATAGTGCGCTTTTTTATTTATTGTAAACTAATGTCTAGCCTCAAGTGCTTTTTACATGTCGCATTCTTCATTACCTTTAAGGTATACTTACTCTAAACACTGTTAGACCATTGAAAAATGCACAGTGGAGTCGTGAGAGAGCCACATCAAGTGAGAAACATTTAAAAAAATGCTTGTAATATGCTTACTAAAAACTTTTGCACTGTATAAAAAGGGTCATTAAAAGTTAATAGGTTTTGTATAATAAAAATTACGAAAAATTAAATAATCAACCTGCTGTCTCCTACAATTCTAAATAGATTAAAATTCGGTTTTAACCGTAAGATAGGTTTGTCCTCGGGAAAAAGTTTCACTTACTAATATCTACCGCCTCCCCTCTCTGTAAACTCCCTCGCCTGCTATATTCTGCAATTTTGAATAGGTATGGATCCGATTTTTGCCATTAGAGAAGTGACCTTTCAAGGAAAAATTTCGCCCACTATATTCCACCCATTTCCCTGCAAAATCAGACACAAGTTAGGCTGCGAACGGGCTAGGGGTTTCAATCGTAGATAGAAGGTGAGATGTAAAGGCGAAGGCCGATGGAGACAGGGAGGCCGATCTATAAGAAGCGGATGAGCCAAGAAGCGGGCCGGGCGCAATTCCTAGTTATTATTATATATGAAAATTGATTTTTTTGTGACGAAATTATCAAAAACTACTAAACCGATTTCGATGAAATTTTACTGTTTGGTTCATATCATTAAGATTGTTATAAGGTATACAGTTTTTCAAAATTCGTATTCCTTTTTATTCCTCTCCTGATTTTTCTCGAACCGCGCTCATGGGATTCGGATCTTGTTCTTATTGCTTGAAACTCTGAGACCAGATTCGTAATCAACGATCCCGGGAACCCCCTAATGCCAGTTTTTCAGAAGAAAAACGGAAAAAGAATATTTGCGTTATCCCTTTCGAATTTTGTAAAACCATCTCTCAGATACCTATGAGGTAAGACGAATCTATGTGCAAAATTTCATAATAATCGGTATAGTGGGTCGGGAGATACTCGTCGGGAGAGTGAGTCAGTGGTATTTGGCTTTTATATATATATATATAGTATATAAATTAATTAACCGAAACCAAACAACCAAACCATGGGACCCTTCGGGGACATTCTAGTGATGAGGGTTCCAAAAAGCCGACCAACGCGGTCCATAGTGGGTTCCGAAGGGACCGGACAGTGAATGGGTGGGTGGGTGGGTGTGACATTATTATCAACTTTTCATTAATTGCGTCTGCTTTCTTTTGGCATCACGCAAATCGGCTATATCAGTTGGCCTAGTCCTTTTAGTTTTTTTTTCGCTTATCGTATCACAATTTTGGTTCACAGGAGATTTTTGAAAAAAAATACAAAAGTAAACATACACCGATTTGTTTAAAATTAAAATGTTATACTTTTTAGATCGTTTTTACATAATATAACAAATATATAATATATTCGCATAAACTAATTCCGCCGCCACTGGCTATGGCGCGAAAAAAATTCATCTTCGAATATCGGTCAAATGCAATTCATTCATTTAATTTTGTTGCATAACATTTATGCTTTTTTTCACATAAATAAATACATATGGTCATAGAGCCAAGATATAAATTTCGCATCACGAATTACGTGGTAAGACTAGCGCACTTTAATGGAAGTAATATTCTTGTCTAGCGTAAAAACTGACTTGTATCAACTTACGTGAAAAACACCTGACCGTGTTTATCTTGTGGTGCATTCCATATGAATGTCGCACCAGTTTTATCCTTGGGGTCAGCATGTGTTATTCCGGAGCATTCGGGAATGGTTTTCGTATTTGGGCTCTGATCCCAGTGGCCAATCCATTCATTGGTTCGGGCATCGCGCGCTTGGAAGAAAAACCCACGGAACACATCATGACCAAACACTTGCACTACAAAAACAGAGAAAATACACAGTAGTTGATCGGCATCAAACATAAACCTTATGGTCAGTTGACATAAAAAAAATCCAGGTAATCATAATTCTACCTCTGATCTGTTGTCCCGGACTAAAACTATCTGAGCTGGCTAGCAATTGATAAGGGATATTTCCCAGGGATTGTGTCCGGGCTGCTCCATGATTTGGTTGGTTTGCTCTGGCTTTGACGCAGGTATCGGCCGGTGCACCATCTGGAAATCCACCAACTGATAAAATCATAAATCCCAATAGCAAAGAGAACGCGTACAACATAATCGATGTTTGATTTTAATCAGCGCAAAGCAACAATTGTCGAATTTTATCGAATTATAAACGATTATCACACTTTGAACTTTTCTGATCGAATTCATCGGCGTGCATGGGTCTTTCAACCTTTTAAAGGCTTACCCTTTCCAATGGTTACTTATTTCTTAGTCGAGTGGAAGGGTTAAAATTGAACGCGCCTCACCTGCTCAACTGGGGGTCCCAATCGGCTTTAGACTTGCAATGGAAGTGAAACTTTTGAGGTGGTGTAATAGAACAACAATTTGGATCTATGTAGGAATATCATTAATGGATGCATGATTATTCAGTAAGGTGGCATGTGAACGTTATATTGTAGTTTCTATCAAGTGGTTAAAATGGCTTGAAAACCGTTTCGATGGGAATAATTAGACGTGTTTTATGTCAAAGTTGCATTCGTTTGACAAATGAAGTGTGTAAACTAAACCAGCTAATTACAACCTTAGTAAATTTTATATCGAGTTTAAAGTAAGAAAAACCATTTCAAAAATTTCAGTGTATTTTAATTTGTTGGATGATCTTAATTAGAATTTAACTTTTGTTGCTATATAAAGCAGTCAGGATCATTCTTATCCTTGGGGTCACCATCATTTTTTCTTCATCCAGCAACTTCCTTATACCATTGCTAAGGAGTCATCTTCAAATACTCTTTGTATAAGCATGAGAGAAGCTTCTTACGAGAAACTTATCTGTGTAAAATTTAATGTCTCTAGCTTAATTCCTACGAGAGTTATGGTGTTTACGGGCGGGAGAGCGCACTGAATCAAGGTTTTTTTTTTGTTCCGTTAAAAAAAACTTAAGTCAGTACAATTTTAGAAAAATAAGAACCACCTCAATGTATTTATACTTGACTGACTAACTTGCCAGAATAGGATTGGACCCTATTGAGACACTTTTGGAGTTTAATTCGCACCGAATTTTTCTCTGTGTACCTAATACGCTAGTAGTTCTTAGCACTAAAATTTTACTTTAATATAAGAAAAGCTATAATTGCCAGGGCCCAATCGTTAATTACTCTATTTGAGCACAGGCGATATTTTTATTCAAAAAAAAAAAATCATTTGCATGTGAGAGGGGGAGGAATAAGTGGCGCGATTCGATTTTGATGTTTGGAGTCGTTATGTAATATCATATTCTAAACACATGTCGTCATTATAAGTTCTTCGATACGATATACTAGGAAAAAGATATTCCATTTGTATGGGGAAGGGGAGAAGGAATGATCCAACTGGATTTTGATGTATAGATAGATTAATCATCCAAACATATTTTAGTTTTATAAATATTTCAATACCACTCACCTTTTTCTAGAAAATTGTAAAAAAACTGTTTCGTTTGTATGGGAGAGGGGGAGGAATGGTGCGATTTCGCCCGTTCAAGAACTTAGCCTTGCTATTTGTAAGAAACGTAACTAAAAAAAATTTCAAGTCTCTACCTCAATCCTTTCAAAAGTTGTGGCGTTCATGGACAGACCGACGGGCGGATAGATGGAAATCAAAATATTTTATCATCCCAAATATCCTGGTTTAGTACATTTTTGTGTCCAACAATTGGTTCGATGGATTATAAACAGTATACTAAATCTAATGTATAGTTCTATGTATACTTCTATATGATACAGAAGTTCAAGGAGAACATAAAGCGACATTTCCTTTCGTTTTCCGACCATCCTGAGCTGTGCTTCGGCATTAAAGGGTCTTCCCCTAAGCTCTGGCTGGAACTATCTCTATATATAAAATCGTTTAACCTGGCTGAGTGACTGACTGACTGACTCATCAACGCCCAGCTCAAACCCCTGAAGCTAGAGACTTGAAACTTTAACAGTATGTCCCAACCATTGCGTAGGCGCTCACTAAGGCGGGGTTTTACGAAATTTTACCCCTAAGGGGGTGAACGGGGGATAAAGGGGGTTTGGGTGTCTTTAAACCGTGATTTTCGCTATTAATCCTGCTCAATAGGAGGCTGAAAACTTTCACTCGGGGGTTTTCGGGGTCGCTGATCACGAATCCGGTGTTACATTTTCAAAATTCAAAACGGAAGGTCCTGTAAGGATAACGCAAATATCCCATTTTTTTCCGGGAAAAATGGTATTATTTTTTTAGGGGGTTTCCGGGTTCGCTGATCACGAATCCGGTGTTAGAATTTTAAAATTTTAAAATTCGGAACGAGAGGTCCTGAAGGCATAACGATTTTTTTCAAAAGTTTTTAAGTTATTTCGTTGTTTTTTTTGTGCAAGAAAATTTTTACAAAAAACTTTTACCCTACAACGGCGGGTATGCAAGCTATCTACACATATCATAAATCTGTAATTCTGTCTGTCTGTCGAATTTTGTTCCGACATCACGTGAAATCGGCCCAACCAATTTCGACGAAACTTTGCACACACGTAGAATTACTGACAGAATAAATGATAGACTAATTTTTATTGACCTCCTCCCTCTTCTTCGATGCCCCTCCCCTGATAACTTTCGAACCGTTCAACCGATTGGGGTGCGGCTTTCAATAATAGAGAAGTCATTCCTCAAGGAAATTTTTCGCCCACTAATATCTACCCTCCCTCCGCTCAGTAAACCCCCTCGTCTGCTACCTTCTACAACAATGAGAGATTCGGATTCGGTTTTCTCCTTTAGGAAGGCCAGCCCTTGGGAAATTTTTCGCCCACTAATATCTACCCCCTACCTTCTCGGTAGACTCCCTCACCTGCTATCTACTACAACACTGACGGGACTTGGATTAGGTTTTCTCCATTAGGAAGGCCAGCCCTCAGGGAAATTGTTCGCCCAATAATATCTACCCCGCTCCATGCAGTCAGACCCGAGGTCAAAAGCCGAGTAACTACCTAGCCGAGTAAGGCGTGGTTTTTCCAGGGGCGCGGAATCTATATTATTGTCTAATTTGAAATTTGCGTGTATTTTTATAATCTTTTAGTGTAATGGGCAATAACCTATTTCAAATTGTCAAATTTTTCCCGATATTTCTCAGTATAGATAAAGACATAAAACGCGTGGCCGTAGGTGGGTGGGGGGTGAACCGCGAAGCGGTTCGGGGCGCAGCCCCTAGTAAAAAATAAAATAAAAAAAAATTATGCTTAGAACAAAAAATCCAGTAATCAGAGTTCTAAGCCAAGAAAAATATTTAAGTCCGATCTGATACGATTTTCTCACAAAAGAGGGAAGATTCAACATTCTCGCAAGAAACTTCTTGACCCAAGTCGACACATGTCTGGATTTTACTGCTTTTTCATATTTCACACATTTATTAATTTTTCGGTCATGGAACTAATCTGCAGCCACTTAAAATTCCCCTAGAAACTAATCGCAAATTTTTATTCTCAAAAAAAAATGTGTCGCGTCTATTCACAGAAAATCGTAGATCATCTATAGTAAAACTCAAAGTTGTATTATTTGTATGTACTTATTTTGTTTGTACAAATATTTGGAATAATTGTTCGCTCTTAACAGCACAATCAATGTGGATTTATCAGTTTTTTTTACGAAAAGAGAGAAACGTTAAGCGCTCTTCTTATCACGTTTGTAATGCAAACGTCATGAGCTATCATCTTCGTTAATTCTATAAAAATATTCAAATACTTTCCAATGCAATTTAAATGTTTAAGTTTCTTGTACCCCTTTATTGATGTAATTCTGTAGAATTTAGCAATCAGCTAAAAACACGCTGTTTTCAATAGATGCCATCTTATCAATTAATTCTGTGTTACTAGGCTTCAATAATCGCATTTGAAATACTTGAATATATATTTTTCTGATTTATAAATGATTGTTTGTAACGAAATTTTCCTATCAAAATATGGTTGTTATTGTTTGTTGTAAGGATGATAACAAATAAACAAAGATTAGCTGCAGTTATTGTCATAGAAAAATTGTATTATAGAAAAATAATAAATACTAGATCTTCAAATTTTTTTATTTAGACCTAATTTAAGTGCATTTGAAATTTCATGTATGGAGAAGTATACATACATGTATGGAGAAGAAGTTAAATTACAATTTTTTCGATACTACTTTCGAGAAAATCGTGAAATCCTTCCTTATCTACAATCGCGAAAGAGGGCGTTCACGGCGGGAAGGAAGAAGCGGCCTGCGATTAGCTTTTTATGTATGAATCGAATACTAAATCTTCTTGTTAGTTTTATGGATACGTCGCAACGTTTTCAACCCTTTTTAGGTAAGCTAATCTGATGCAAAAAAAACCAAAAGTGCGTTTTGCGACTTATCGTGTCTTCGGATAAACATGTGTAAATCAAAGTTTTTTTTTACTATGTGTAATTGACTATTTTTATCTGGCAATTAGTTCAATAACACAAATGGTATGGCAAACACAATACGTTAATTTCAAAAAATCTTTTTTATTGTGAATATTTAAGACATTGGAGTGTTTAATTATGTTAGTATTGTGACAATATTACACTGAAAATAGCTAAGAAAATTTTATGAATTTACCAAATCAAAATTTTGATACATTATATATCTTATAATAGGCAAACAAATAATCTTATTGTACAATTTTACATTATATTATAGCAATCCACTTGTGCAATATTAAAATCCACTTTTTATTATCGAATTATATTACCGAATTATCAAGTTGATAACATTTAACAAGAAAATTAACAAACAAGTTTATCAAATGACTGATAAACTGTTAGAGGTGTTCTAAAAAAATCTAATTTTTTCATAGGTTTTCTAATTGATAACTTGACCTTATAATTATAACTGATCAAAACATTAAATTATAAAAATGAACAAAAATAATTACATTACGTGGTTAATTTTTTTACACATTTTCTTACTAAAATAAAAAAAAAAAACCAATTCCAAAAATCCTTCAATCAGAATACAGAAGTCGAAGACCAAAAAAAACCTGGGTCTGTCAAACCCAAAACTAGATAAAATGAGAAAACCGACCACTTGAGATAGTTGACCTGAAATTACCTCAATTTTCACGCGGCACCACAAGAATTTGACAGGTGCCAATTTAAATCAAATAACAATTCGAAGAAATTTCAATTTGTTTTCGCGAGTGATTATAAGTTTTTTGCTTGAAAAGTTTGAATTTTCGTTTTCATAAAAATATCAGTGATGTATGTAAAAAAAAAATCAATATTTATGTAAAAAAAAATTAAAAAAAAGGAAAAAACTCAGAAATAAAAGCGAGATAAATATTTATTTAATTTTTTATGCTTTTATCTTTTATCACTGATAGTGCTCAAAAAATTATCTTTTCCTTTTAGTGCATTTTTTTAAATGAGTTTTTTTCAGTTTTATTAATTTTTTTTTTATTTTATCCTTTTTAGTTATTTTGTATTTGTTATGTATGATAAAAAAAACCAAAATGAAAAGGATAACCACATTATCCTAACAGGACCTTCCATTAACCTTACAGACTTCTTAACGTCAGAATCGAATTCAGGGATCCTCAAACCGCCAGATGAGATTTTTTCCGGAAAATTTGAGGAAAAGGATAATAATTTTGTTCCTACAGGACCTTCCGTTATCCTTGCAAACTTCTTAATGCCAGAATCGAAGTCAGCGATTCCAAACAACCCCAAATGAAATTTTCCCGGGAAAGTTTTGGGAAAAGGATCCTTACAGGACCTCCCAACTAACAAACTCTCCAGACCAAAACTCTTACGAATTTTGAAATCTTCTCATTAAATATTCTTAACACACTGGAAACACTCATAACATAGTTCTTGTAATGACACTCTAATTTTTTCTGATAGCGTTCTTTTTATAAGAGTATGACGCTACTAGAGCTACTGAATCTTTTACGCTTATAGCAAGGCGATTTTTGAACTCTTGTAGCAAGCCTTTAAAAACTTATGTTCTCATTGTATATTTTTTATAAAGTTTTAACACTTAAAGAGTTTAAATCTTAAATAAAAATGTTATGAGCAGTTAATTCGTATGATTCTCATAAAAACGCCCTTGTAAAAGTTTAAGTATAAAAATACTTGTTAAAATGCTCATATGAGACATAAAAGAGTTAAACTCGCATAACGCGAGCTTATGTTCTTATTAGTAGAATTTTATTCTTAAAATAAATCTTCGTCAACAGGCGCCATATTTTCCCTTGATCTTTTTTAACAGTAAAACTTTGAAATTTCAAAAACAGCTTATATATGTAAATTAGGACCTAAAAACACTGCAAAAAGCTATTTTCTTTAAAAACAAAAACGCATTAAAACAATTGAAACAGTTTGATCAATTATATTAAACATTTAATTTTTCCATATTATATTTCCGATTTATAATATATCTCATTTTTTCGATTTTTTCGAGGGGTTCCGCGTTTTTTCGAAGTAAAATATGTTATATTATCAGTAAAACTGCATTCCCCATATAATTTTTGTCTATATATCCGAAAAAATAGAATTTAAAATCTATGTCATATGAAATTCTAATACAATATTATCATACGCAAACGTAGACATGACTCGGATCCGAAAATAAATAAACACTTCGAAAATAACTTTTATTCTTTAAAAAATTACTTTAACTCTTCAAAAATAAAACCGGCTAGATATTTTTATATACTCTTCTCTTTTTAGCAAAGCATAAAGTACTTGTTATGAGAATATCAATAAACTCTCATTAGAATTCAAATAGTGTTCTTGTGAGACTTTCGTGACTCTTACAAAAATAACTGATGTCTTGTCATAAGATAAAAAAAAGTTCTCATAAGTGCGCCATTTAAGCCTCATGAGCCACTCATAAAACAGTTGTAGCATTCTACAAGGGTGAAATAGCCCTGTATGAAAACTCTCAAAAGACTCTAGTAGAGTCTTATGAGATGAAAATTGTTAGTTGGGCTTCCTTTATCTATACAAGCACGAAGCAGTAAAACTATGCTATTGTCATTGGACTTACGCATGTGTGCAAAATTTCAAGTCAATCGGATGAGTGGAAGTGGGTCAAAATTGGATTGGAAGATTTTACCCTGGACAGACGGACAGACTCGAAGGCAAGCTAATAAAAGTTTCTAAAAATAATATTTTTTCAAATATCTTGAGAACCGTGAAAGATACGTAAAAAATCGCTATAGCGAAAAAATGTGGGAAATTGTATTTCCTTTAAAATTGATTATATGAATTTTCTCATAAAAAAACATTTTTGAGAAATTTTCAAAAAACTTAATTTTTTTTCATATACATTGAAACCTTGACACTGTATACCGATATCAAACCGGGGTACTGTATACAGGATCGATGGGTATACAATATCGAGGGGTATTATAAGAGAAGAAAATATTGTCATGGTTTTAATTATAAAAAACAGAAAATACATTTTTTAATGTTTTACTCATTTATACATTTAATTTACAAAGTTATTTAGCAAAGTAAGAAGTTATTATTTGTTGCTTAACCCGTTCGGTACATGTTTTTTTCTATGGGGGTTAAAAATACTCTATATACAAATTAATGATGTTTAAGCTATTAGTATTCATTTAAAACAAAAAAAAAATTTAAAATAAAAAATTTTAAAAATTTTAATTTTTTTCAAATACGTCCACTGTGGTCCAGCTTTTTACTCAAAAAATCAAAATTGGGTCCCAAATGCACTTAAAGGTGCACTGAATGAGAATAGAGTGTTGAAAATAAATAAGTAATAAGTAAATTCAGATTTTTAACTGCGTTGCCATATGGCATCAAAATACCGAACGGGTTAAGAAGTTTCTGCTGTTTCGCCCCCATTGCCTTCTCCTGACACTTTCTCTGTGGGGTATACACTATTGAGGGGTATACAGTACTGAGGGTATACGGTATCGAGGTTTCAATGTATTTTGAAAAACCGGTAAAACAAAAAATGTGGAAAATTTTATATCCTTTAAATCTTATTATATTCGTTTTTTCTCAAAAGTGCATTTTATTCGGTAATTTTTCAAAAAAATGTATTTTTTTTTCAAATGTGTAAGGGACGTACCCGTTATAGCTAACGTTACTTTTCTAAAAGTTGATAGAAAACTACGATTTTCGTAAAACTTATTTACAAAAAATACCAAGTCGCTAGGTCAACGCGTTCTTGAGTTATTTAAGATACGTAAAACGGACAGACCCACAGATAGACGCACGGCATCCTCATAATTTGGCCTAAAACGTATTTCGTACTGATCAGAAAGTTTCTATCTGCCACCGTTCTCGTGTCGGTCTCCATCATGAATACAATACTTTCCCTCTATAGAAGAGGAAAGTAATAAGAGTAAAAAGTTAATTAAATCGCAATTGGATCAGGTATTTTGTGTTATCAATCATTTTGAGAGATAGAGATTTGAGGTAAGATAGGAGAATTCCAGGGGATTCAAAAAAATCAAAATATTATAGAAGTCGAGTTATTGATGTTCATGCTATCGAGATGCAGGCCCAACGTGGACCATCATCAGAGGGTCAACGTTGGACTTCCGATGATTTCGCGATTTTGTAAATGATTTTTCACAAAATATTTACTTTAAAAAAAATTTCTTACATTATCCAACGTTTAAGGCAAAATGGACCAAATATAATTTTTTGTACAATCTCGATATAGAAATGAAAAGGTACGAGTAAATGTAATTTGCCGAAACTTTAGCATAAAAAACAAGTGGAATGACCATTAAAAAATGCATATACATATTTTAATTTGATCAAAATAACTGGTTATTGTTGTTGTTTTATTGGTAATGCGATTGCCGGCAGAACCACTTTTTATACTCTATATGAGAATCATATAGAGGTATATTAAGTTTTGTATACCGTTTGTAACACATCAAACTAATTGTCGGATGCAAAAATGAACTACGCATTTAGGGTGTTTAGGATGACAAAAACAATTTATTTTCGCATACCGTCCATCTGTCCGTCTGTCTGTCTGTGAACATCATACCTTTCGAAAGAATTGAGCTGAAGCTTTGAAATTTTGTATAGTTGCGTTTCTCGTAAATGGCAAAGCTAAGTTCTCGAACTGGCAAAATCGAACCATTCCTTCTTTGCTCCCTTATACAAACGAAACAGTTTTTTGCAATTTTCTCGAAAATTGTGAGTCGTATTTAAAAATTTATAAAGATAAAATGTGTGTAGAATAGGATTTTACATAACTTATTCATACATCAAAATCCAGTTGGATCACTGCTTCTCCCCACCAAACTAATGAAAGTTTTTTTGCGATTTTCTTGGAAACGGTGCATCGTATCAAAAATTTATGGAGACAAAATCTGTTTAGAATATGATGTTCCATACATCAAAATCCAATCAAACCACTCCTCCCCTCTCCCATATAAATGGATTTTTTAAAATAAAAATTTGGTCTCTCCTCATATAGAGTATTTCACGATTGTGAAACACATGCTTTTCTTATGTTTAATTCAACAACAGCACAATCGAAGAAAAAAAAATTGAATACAAGCAAGGAATCAGGCGAGACGGAACGCAACAAACAAGTTTCTATGAAATACATATGAATTAATATTTTGGTAAAATTGTATTCGTATAAGAGAACACCGTTGTTCGTATTTTGACATCAACATTTTATTTACTGGTTAGTTCCCACATTTACAAATCGCGTAGGTATAGAATAACTGATAACAGCCGGTTCTCTTTGTCAAGAATATTGACTTCAATGAACGACGTCCAAGTTGGCAGTTCAACTTTAACGATCGATTTGATCGCTCTTCAGACAATTTTACATTACACGGAATTTTAAAAATGGTTCTTAATTTTGGTGCCGGGCCAGCCAAATTACCTGAAGAGGTGTGTTGTGATTTTATTGACGTATATTCTTAAAAAGATTTTAATACAAACTTAATTATACAATAGTTTTGATTAATATGCACTTATTTATAGAAAATCATATTTACAAATTAGAAAAAAAAATTTGAAAAATTTTGTACGATATTTCAATAAAATATTTTGTAGTTATTATAAAAAACGAAAATTTTTCTTTGGTAAACTTAAAATTTAATCGTAATAATTTTATTTCAATATAAATACTGGCCAATAAAGAGTGACTGTGCTTCTGTAAATTGAGTGAAATATTTAAGAAGTTAAAAAGATATTTTAGAAAAAAAGACAATATAATTTTTTTCAATTTTGAATCTAAACAATTTTTTTCATCTTAAAAAAATGCTTGAGTTTTGTGATTAAAAATTTAATCTTCACTGAGGCATGCAGCAATAAAAAGTGAGAAACAGGCTTACTTGGTGAATCTCAGGCAGAGGGATGCCCAAATACAGATAAAAAAACCAAAATATCAAAACAAAACGACCAAAAACCGGACCATTTTTGAAAATACTCCGCTGCTAAAAATATATATAAATATGGGATATCAATATATTGTTTAAACAAATCCGCTTCGCGGTTCAAATCCGCCCTAGGTTTTGACCTCTGCCCTACCGGAAACTGTTAATCTGCGGCTTGCCAATAAAATCCGGCAGAGCAAGATTTAGAAAAACCGAGGCCCTAGACTGAGGAAAAATTCCAGGCCCCTTAAGCCGGCCATACATTATGAAACTTGTTCTAAAACCATGTTGTACAATTTATTGTGGCGGAGGCAAAATCAACAGGTGTTTGATTTTTGTCGAACCTAAAATTTGGTACTACAACCGGCCCATACACGATCCAACATTGCCTACAACCGAACCAAGTTGTACGACAAGTCTCATAATGTATGGCCGGCTTTATGCGAATTTAAGGCTCTAAGTTATCCAACTTTTTTCGGATCATATTCCAAATAAAGACTTTAAAAATGTTCGTGCCTTCTATATTATAGATTAATAATTAAATTAGATTTTTCAAAAAAAAAAAAAAAAACAAGAAAGAAAGATGCGCCGCAAGCGATTTTTTTTGGACCAATGACTATTTTTAAGAAAAACAATTCTGATTGTGGTCTCATGAATCTCCCAATTCAAGAGCTTTGTTTAGGGTCAAAAAATAGTAGTACAGTAGAACACGCTTAAATGCACATCGAATTTCGCAGAATTTTATGTACATTTATCCGTGTTTTGCATTTATACGTAGCCCGGAAGCACGGATAAATGCAGATTAATGTGCAATTATGCGAGTAAAAGATAAACATGCAACTTTAATATTCCTGTAATAAACATTTAAATTCAACAAGGCTACACAAAAACAAAGAACCTAATTAAGAATTCATTTTATCAAATAAAAATAACAATAATCACTTTTTTTTGTGTAATTACATTTCATTTTTGCACATGTGCATTTAAGCGTGTAAAATTTCATATAATTTTTACTATTGCGGATGTGAAAATGGTTGCATTTAAGCAAGTATTGCAATTAAGCGTGTTTCATTTATCCGTGTATATTTATATGAAAAATCCTTAAAAATCCTCCATGCACAAATTTTGCGTGCAATTACACGAGTTTTGCATTTACGCGTGTTGCATTTAAGCGCGTTCTACTGTATCACGTATCAGTTATTTCTTTAAATATGAGGTACCAAAAGTTAAGGACCCTATTTATGTTATCATCGTTCACTCTCTCACATATTTTTCTTATTAGGTAACCGCAACAGACTGTTCTAAGTTTCCGTAACCACCACCTCCTCCCTGTACCTCTGAAACGAAAGCAAATAAAAATCTGAAAGTTTGCATTTTCAACAAGCCTTGAGAGTAAATTAGATGAGCCAAGTTTGCAAGAAATTCGAGGATAATTTTTTTTACAGGTTTACTTGACATGCATTCACTTCTATTTAATTTACTGGGAGGTTAAAGAATTCATTTTTGAGCCTTTTTTGAAAAATTCGTTAAAATAAAAACAAGATAATTAAAATATTTCGACTAAATCTTTATAAATCTTAAACCCTAGGATGCATGACCAAATCGATTACCAGATTTACATAACCTGGGTGAAAAATACCCATATGGAATTGAAACACTATTTAAAAAAAAAAAACTTTGAATAACTGAGCTGTAGTGAAGTGAAAACATGTCACTCGTAAACACATTCCGAGAAATTTTCTGTTTCTAAATGTTCATTTCCACTTATCAACCCAGAACGATGTGTTAGAATATATCTATATTCTAATACATGTAGCGCGACAAATCCTGCATCGATCCTTAAACTGGGGTGGCTTCATGTAACTTATTTTTGATCGACTAACTAGTCGAGGAAATCTTTAGTTGATCAAAATTGATTAAACAGGCCGACACTCATTCTAGTGCACACGATATAAAAGTCTATTCTGGGTAATTTGCGGTTGCTGATTCCGAATCTGGCAGTAGTTTGGCTGTACCAGGGCTACTTTTTCAGATATGACGAAAAAAAGAATTGTTTATTTCTAAATGATGAATATTTAAACCAATTTATGAGTAACCCTTTATATCGGAAAAAGTAGAGCTCGTACAGCAAAAATATAAAGTATAATTTTTGACTTTTTTCCTACATATAGGTCAATACCTTTTTAAGACTAAAAACCAAACTTAAAAGTTTGAAATTATTTTCAAATTTTAAATAGTATTATCCGGTCTAAATTTAAGGTATTAAAATTTAAATTTTAGTCTAAAATAGTTTAAAAATTAGTTCCAAATTTTTAAAAATTCTCAAATTAAAACCTTACGGTTTAAGTTTAAGATGTCTGAGTCTTAAATTTCGACTGGAATGCTTAAAAAATATTCATAAACTTCTAAAGTTTTAAATATAGAGAAAATAGTTTAAAATTCCACTAAACTTTCAAAAGTTTAAAAAATAGAGGAGAAAAGTTAAAAAAAAATAGACTCCAGTTTTTACCGTGTAGGTTAAAATGGGGGTAGCAATTCTCGCATTCTTAATCGGGTGGGCATAAAATACCCCCTTTATGTAAATTAGGATAATTATTGTAAATCTTCAATACCTTTTTAGAATCCAATTTTAGTCATATTCAACTATATCTCTTATAACAATAACTTATCAGAGAAGGCATATCTATAACATGTTACAATTATCTGTAAAAAAAAAATACTGAAGGTCCAGCTGGGTATAAAATACCCCCCATATGCATGCTAATGATATTTAGCCGTTTAGATACATAATATTTACCTATACCGTGAAAGACGTATTTTTCGAACTTTGTAGCGTATATTTGAAAATTCCAACGCATTCTGAGAATGGCGGTTAATGAGTTAACGGTATCAGAACCAAAAGCAGAAGGAAACCAGAAATTAAAATTTTAGTTTAGCACATAGCTGAACTCCGCTTCGTTGTTATGCTACATTTACACGAATGACAAATTTGTCATTTTTTTCTTGTCATTATGTTAATTCCCGTGTAAATGGCATAATTTTTGTAATTTTTTCTGTCAGAAAATGTCAATATCTCATAAAAGAATGAACTTGTCCATTCTTTTATGCCAGATTGTCATTCGTACAAACGCAATATTAGTTATGACAAAAGTTGAATAGTAAAGTTGTCATAACTAATATTGCGTTTGCACGAATGACAATCTGGCATAAAAGAATGGACAAGATCATTCTTTTATGAGAGATTGACATTTTCTGACAGAAAAAATTACAAAAATTATGCCATTTACACGGGAATTAACATAATGACAAGAAAAAAATGACAAATTTGTCATTCGTGTAAATGTAGCATTACTCCTCTATAAGTTTAATTCAAATCGGTTTAGTGATTTTCGAGTTACAGTAGAATCCCGATAATTCGTATTTCAAGGGACCAGCAAATTCATACGAATTAGCGGGATATACGAATTATCGGGGTACGAATTATCGGGATTCTACTGTATAAGCAAATATAAAGATAGATAGAAAAATTAAAAATCACTTTTGGTGTATATTTCAGGTACTTCAAGAAGTTCAAAAGAATGTTATCAATCATGAAGGAACAGGTCTCAGTGTTATGGAAATGTCCCATCGATCAGCAACATATATGAAAATCAATGAAACAACAATACAAAATATTAAAGATTTATTGAAAGTGCCCGACAATTACAAAATTCTTTTAATGCAAGCAGGTGGAACTGGAATGTTTTCAGCGATTTGCATGAATTTAATGGGAAAAACTGGGGTGGCTGATTATATTGTGACCGGATCTTGGTCAGCTAAAGCAGCAAAGGAAGCGGCTCTCTATGGTAAAATCAACATGGTAGTGCCGAAAATGGAGAAATATGTTACAGTTCCAAAACAAGATACTTGGAAACTTGACCCTAATGCATCATTTGTTTATTATTGCGACAATGAAACGATTGAGGGTAAAAAAAACTTGTTGATTTTGATATGATAACGATTTTTTAATCGTCTTTTAATTGCAGGAGTTGAATTTGATTTTATCCCAGATACAAAAGGAGTACCCCTCGTAGCTGATATGTCATCCAATATTATGTCTCGTCCTGTTGATGTTTCAAAGTTCGGTGTGATTTTTGGTGGCGCTCAGAAAAATATTGGTACGGCGGGTATTACAGTGCTTATTGTCAGAGACGATTTGATTGGAAATGCGATGAAAATAACACCATCAGTCTTTGACTTTTCCATCATTGCTAAAAACAATTCAATTTACAATACGCCGCCAACTTTTGTGTAAGTAATGCATATTTCTTTGGCTAGGCCACACTTTTATACACCAATTTTCAAATTTTCCAGCAAAATGATATAAATAAGTACTGTTTCAGTAGTCACTTAAAGGTTTTGGCATTGTATAAAAATCAATGATAGAATGAAAATTTTAGATTAAAAAAACCATACTTCTAAAGTTACTTAAATTATAAAATCCGACATGTTTTTGTCTGCTACTATTTCATACAAACGCCGCTCAGTAATAAAATAATAACTTATTAACATTAACCATTTTTCATTTTCAGCGTGTATGTTATGGGCGAAGTTTTCAAATGGATAAAAAAGAATGGCGGAGTAGAAAAAATGTATGCAAACTCTATAGCGAAATCACAGCTAGTCTACAATGCGATTAAAGAAACAAATGGTTTCTACAATTGTCCAGTACAAGAAAATGTACGCTCTAGGATGAATGTTCCATTTAGAATTGCACAAGGTAATGAGAATTTGGAGAAAGAGTTCCTGAAGGCAGCCGAAGCACTTAATATGATACAACTTAAAGGTCATCGATCAGTTGGTGGTATCCGAGCTTCATTATATAATGCAATTACTGTGGAGGAAGCAAAAACTCTAGCAAATTTCATGTTAGATTTTTATAATAATAATAAAACAAAGGTCTAAATTCGTTTAACAAAAAAAAATATATTGTATTATTTGACAGATATTATAATCCCTGTTCCTTGAAAACTTTATCCAAAGCATCCTCTAAATTTTTATTAGTGTCACGTAAATTTTCCACTACCTCTTTCGCCCAAATAAAATAATTCCGACACCTATCCTAAAAAGAATCGAAGTTTAAAAAGGATTTTCTGATTTTTATGCATCTGGTATCAAATAAAACTTTAAAAGGAATATGTTTTGTCACCTTTTTTTTAACAATCACATTTCAAAATATTTTGATCTTTTTTGTGGTATACTTTTTCTAAGATTCAAAATGTACATATTAAAAAATCTTCATTTAAAAAAAATTCTAGCATTCCAAATATTTTAAATACTTGCAGTCATTTTGGTGTCTATTTGTTACAATGAATGAGATTTTCAATATTTCTCGAATTTGTTCACAAGAAGAAGAAGAATCCAACAAAACTAATACAAAATTATTTTACATTTCGGTAACAAGACAATTTTGTTAGCATTAATGTTAGCTTCAAAGAGCCTGTTTAGTTTAAGTTGATCCAGGCGCCTGGCCATGAACGAAAAATATTGCTCGTGTTTACATTGAGATTGGAACTGAAAGCTGATAAACAATAAAAAGTGAAAGAACCATTTAAAAATATATTAGATGCAATTAACTGCTTTCTTTTAAATTTCCCGCAATATTGGTGCTTGAAAAATTGGAATACAAATGACGGTGGAATACAAGTAATTTGACAGCCAACCAATCAGAGTACGACAGACGGAACTCTGAAAATGGAGATTTTAGTTTTGTGGTGCCATTTCCTATCAACAACCTCACTTCCTCATCTTGCTTGTATTTTGAGTTTCGTTAATGGCTAGGCGCCTGGATCGGCTAATCTAAACAAGCTCAAAAGATCAATTCAAATCTGACTACAGTTGACAGATTATAAAATTGATCGAAAACTGCTCTTTTAGTGATTTTTTTTAAATGCTTCGCTAAAAAGTGATATGTAGTTATGAAGTTGTGGCAAATTCACACAGATTTGTTAGAAAATATGTTATATACCTCATCCCAACCCTCCGGTCTAACTCTTTGAAGGTCTCGAAGATTATACAACTTGTCCGCCAACTTAACCAATTTCGCTTCGTAGCTTGAATTTTTGGCGTGAACAATTTGTAATCGTTTTCTTTCCATTTTCGGCAGACTTTTATCATCGGTCACTTCTTCGACAATGTTTCGAACATTTTTTCCGAAATGTGCCTCAATTTCTTCGAATGTGGTGTCGGTATCTTCCACTGTATCATGAAGTAAGGCTGCAATAAGGACATCTTGAGTATCGATACCACCCTCGGATGATAAAATGTGAGCAACACCAATAGGATGGTTGATATAAGGAGAATTTTCTGGATCTTTTCGTCTTTGCATTTTATGTTTGACCGCAGCGAAATTTGCACATTCTATAATCTTCTCAAAAGTGCTCATTTTGTGTAGGTCACTGTTGCACGGCGCTGTTTTACTACAAAAATAAACAAAGTGAAATGCCAACCACAAAAATATAGAAATACAATGAACTTCGCATCCCAAGTAATATTATGTGAAAAATTACTATTTACTGGCAAGTTATAATGATGTACTTCTCTCTGTTAAATTACTTCTCCTAAAATACAATGCCGAATTAATTTTCTTGTCTACAATTTGCTTGTATATAATCACAGATGATAAACACGTAGAGCGAGAATAGTAATAAAGCTTTTCTAAAACAATGTTGAATTAAGTCAAATATATTTTAAGATATGAATTTTTTTTACTGTATTTGACTTTGAAAAATACTTTCAGTCGGTTCATGCACGTTTCGAATTGAGACAATCTCCAAAAACAGATTTACACCCCGATTATCTTAGACCATTCACTAAAAACGACGCATTTTATTTCATTTCACTGAAAGTGAAATTTTTAATTATCTTAGACTCATGACCGATTCGTGAAATAGTGCGAAACTTATATGGCATCACTGCAATGAAGGTTACAAATCTCACCGCAGCACAAAGCTCACGGGAACCCATTTCGTTGCGTATGCACTAGCTATACGACTCAATATACTTTTGTGGATAAACTTCAAAATTAACTTTTGAAGTTTCAAATTTTAAAGTTGTTGAGTATTTTGTTTGCGAAGACTAGTTAGAAAAACGTAATTCAAGCGTCAGTTAAGTTTATTTATAGAAGAAAAATGAGCTCCCTGGAAATGTTCGAATCGGATGACGAAGTTTCGGATACAGATTGCCGACAAATCAGGCGAAACTTGAGAGACAATTCCAATCCTCTGGAATCGCCGGAAGAATTGTAACACATTTTTTATTTTATTATGTAAAATTATTGTTATGTTTTTTTCAGGTTTGTAAAAATTTTTCGCGTTAATAAAACGGCTTTTAGTTGGGTTCTGGAGCTCCTAAGCCAAAACCTTCCCTCCACTATGCGATCCACTTCTGTTCTTCCCATTTTAAAATTTGCGGGGACGTTGCGGTTTCAAATTGTTGTACATTAGTAATTTTATAGCTAAAATTTGTGATTATCAAATGTTACAATTGAAAGAATAGTAATAATAAACACCCTCGTTGATTTTCCATACATTTTCCATCCATCAATACCGCTGTCGATCACAAAATAGCAGCCGACTTGAAATGTCACTTATTGCGACAAATTTCGCAAAAAAGGCTAACATGATTGGGTTTTTTTTACATAATCCCGATAACCAAATGAAGTGAAATTCGTCGATTCACGAGTCTTAAATAATCGGGGTGTAAATTTAAAGGCTGTACCATTTAACATTAAACTTTTTCGACAAAAGCTTGTCTAATTTTACTTCTTGGTATGCTTTGTTCGATGGCAAAATTTCGCTCAGTCAAATGTCACTTTGGATTCAGTTGTGAATCGTAAACTATTTGTAAACGCCGGTTGACGTGTTTTTAACAATTGACATCGAATTAAATAAAGTAATTTAGTGTTTATGGTAAGTTAGGGTCCGGCTATTGAAGTTATATCCTTTTTCACAAAGATGCTAATTAAACATCGCTAAAAATTCATCAAATTCAATTCTAGCGAGGTTAAATTAAGGATTTTCCGCTCAAAGATTTCAGGGAAAACTAATTCAATTTTTTTTAGTTTGGGCAGGTTGTCGTAATAAGTTTTTCTTTGGAAGGTAATTGTTCGGATAGGATTAGACTTGCCCACCCTGGTTTAGCCAAGACTCCTGTGTGTCCCGGCCAATTTGATATTTTATCCCGGGGTAGAATCTATTTATTAGCAAAGCATGTAGTTTCATTAAATTTTGTAAAATATATTAGTACATATTTGAACGATAAGCACTGTAGAAAGGCAGTTCACAAAACGCTCTGCCATGAAAAATTGTACAAAAAATATTGTTAATTTAAGAAAATGATTTGTAATATATAAAACTAGCTAGAAATATTTGATTACTAACCAATAATATTTTTGTTGAATTTAATAACGATTACTAGAGTCAAGAAACTAGAAATTTTCCGAAGTCGCAATTTCTCTCTGGTAATATCTTGATTATTAAATCTAATGTAAATTTTTTTAATCGGGGGCCAAAGCATCGATTCTGGGCATTTGGGAGAAATCATAGAACCAATATTTCGGTATTTCGATTTAAAATAAAGTCTTAGACAAAAAATGAATAAGAATGTCACTTAATGCATGTAACCAATTATAACAGTATATCATCACGTGGATTTTCAGTGAAATTTTTGAAGCTTTTAATATTGTCGGCAATTTAAATGTAAAGCGGCCCCTACACGTTCAATCTTGCAGTCAATCATGCTGTCACAGCAAAAAGCTTATTTGCACTAGACGCTCAATCATGCACGCAAGCATCATTTTATTCGAAACAGCCAAACCGGCAACACACAGCACAAATATCAATTAAAAACATTTTTGTCCTTATATTTTTGGCTTTTCGTCATCCACAACTCACTTCTTTGTCTATATAACTCGAAAAAGGATTCCCAAAAAATTCTGTCTTTTATATGCGACATCTTTTCACAACTAAAAATTCCCCTGAAATGACGAAATGATTGACAGCATCACCATAGACGTTCAAAATACTGTCACAGCATGCGATGATTGACTGCAAGATTGAACGTGTAGGGACCGCTTTAGGAATAGAAATACGAACACAATTGTCTCCATATATAACATTTTTCTGATATCTTAAAACTACACTGCTGAAATATTTTAAAATAACCGTAGTTTTATATTCTACGTCTTGTATGTGAATTAAAATATCGTTCGAAGCTTCATAGATTTTCGAGAAAAGCCTGAAGCCTGAGTTACATTGCGACGACAAGGCTACACGAGACGTCGACGAGAGTCGCGCGACATTGTCGTTATCGTCATCCAAGCTACATTACCAGAGCTGCCACAACCAATCCCATAACCTAACAAATTTTTTTGAAAGTAAAAGATGAGAGTGCAGAAAGTAAAGAAAATATGTATATGCTACTATGGATAATTTCAGCATTTTGATAAAATTGCCAATTTTTCACCAAAAGAGAGCAACTCAAACACAATCAACCTAACCAAACAATTCAATTGTCATTCGATGTCGTCGCGACAGAAGTTCAATTTTTGAAACTTTGGTGGCGTTGTCGTGACGCTGTCGTCGCAATGTAACTCAGGCTAAAAACTAAAAAGTTGGCGGTTTTTTCGTGCAAACGTGGATCATCTTGGATCATTAAAATGTGGATTTAGTAGGTTTAATACTCTTGAAATTAAGTATTCAGTCGAGTAGTCGAATTTCTCGAAAACTGAAACAGCCTTCGTTTTTTTTTAGGTTTGACTTTTCGCAACCCTACCGTACGTGCGAATTTTTGACTCCAGAACATTGGTTGGGAATTTTTTTTTTCCTTAGCGCATTTTTTTTTGTTTCGTTTTGAACGACGAATATATATTTAATTTTTGAATGTCCGCCTGTTTGCCCATGGAAACGATATCTTGGGAACAAAATAAGCTAAAAACTTGTAATTTGGCACATCTATTTAATTTAATCGATCCTAGCTCGATATCGATGGCGGTGAAATACGAGTGGGTCTGAACCTACCCATTTTTTTCCATTATTTTTTCGACAAAAAAAAAAGATTTAAAAACAGTTCTTGTACAAAATTTTACCACACATCCTAAATCGGATTTTTTACTCTGTAACACGCAAACTATAGTCCAATTTTGGTATTTTTTTCAAATTTCAAGTAAAGAGTTGAACAATTTCTTACTTGCATGATTTTTTTAATTCTGCAAATTACAAATTGGTTCATAACAAATATTACTCGAAATCTCGTAAGTACTTGACCATTTAATTTAATCGTACCTGTAGTAGAGATTGCTCCCAGACAAGTTCAACACATGATAACATTTTTAGAAATCATGAGCTGAGTGAATGACTATCACACTAGCTGTGCTCAATTTTAATGGTTATTAATTGCGTGTAAATGACACACTTAAAGAGTTCATATTAAAATTTCTTTGTTTAGTTACTCGCGTTATTAGAATTTTAAATAAGATAACAAAATTAATTGAAACAACGTGATTTATCATTAATGAAATTTTTAGAATATTTGGTTAGCCGAATAGTCTTCTATAGTCACACCTCGATAAATCGAACATCGATAGCCCCGAACTTCTTAATATCTCGTTTTTATTTCTCAATTGTCTTAAACTATATTCCTGTACTTTTTGAACTTCGATTATCTCAAAAATAGGGAGCTTCCAGAGATTGGTCATTAATTTAAAAATTGTCACAAGATGAAAAACAAAAATTACATAAAAATTACATTGATTGGTCACAAATTTCATTCTGGTATACAGTCAGTAACTTGAAATTTTCGGCTGTCCCCGCCAGATTCGATTTATCGAGGTTCGACTATATAATTACTTAAGTTGTGGTTTGTTAGCAATTGCAAAAGTGCTGAATAGAACTATCTCCCTTCTCACATTGTCAAACTAAAACAGCCATCCACGAAATAGAACGTTAATTTCTATAAAAGTTTTTATCCATAAATTACTTTTATCACCAGCTATCAATGTTAGATACAGTTATGAATAATTCGATATCACTGATTATGGATATTGATAAGGACAAAAGCTGATTTGATAAAAGTATTTTTACTTTTTTATACCAAGTATAATAAAGTATTGTATTCATGAAAAATTTCAACCTTTTCATTTTGCCCAAAACATATTTCCCGAGCACTCCTGAGTCGATTACAAAAATGTCTTTCTGTCTGTCAGTCTGTTAGCAAAGATTGGGTAAATAAATATAAGAAACCTAGAACAAATGTTGGGGCCCTGCAAAAATCCGTCAGCGGAAAACTGACAAAGAATATGTGACGTAAACACCACATGACTTTTATACACAAAATGTACGTTCTTAACCCTATAACCCGATGACAAAAAAAAACGTGCTTTATTAAAAACATTAAATTTTTTTTACGTAACCTGAAATATCTTCATAACGGTAAATGGCGAAAATGTAGAGTTTTTTAATAGAGAATTTTAATATCTCTGTATCTCAAACCGTTATTGATATATACCGTTATTGATACATATATACCGTTATTGATATATACCGTTATTGATATATACCGTTATTGATATATACCGTTAATTATAAAAACAGTTTTTCGCGATTATTTGGAAAAATGGCGATTTTTTGGTGGATCTATATATGAGATGGACTAAAGAGAATAATATTTGCAACAATCATCCGCTATATTTTACCATTATTGAAATATTTTCATTAAAAAGTAAAAAAAAAATTACGAATTTTTTGAAAACTGATGAAAAAATTAAAGATTTTAAAATTCTCTGCATTTTTGCATTTTACCGTAAAACAATAGCTTTTACTTCTGAACCACTGAAGCGATTTGAATACGGTTTTGGGTGTTGGACAGGTAGACTAGTGTAAATTGTCCACAAGCGTATAAGAAAGGCATATACTGTTCCCATTAGATATGTTTTTTGTTTTCATTACGTTTTTTTGTTATTGTCACGGAATTAAATTTCTATAACGGTATAATAGTTGCGTTTTTTTAATGTTCTAGAGCACAGAGTAAGTGGGAAATTTCATCGAGTTCGAATGGCAACTAACTTCACGTTGGTTACATCAGTAGGACGTTATTGCTATATTTTCTTGATATAATCACGATTCGCTATCTCCCATGATTAAAACTATTTCGCTGTCGAATAGAACCAACGAACCACCAACCCAAAATCCTCAATTGAGAATAAAATGTCAGATTTATTATGTTGAAGTTAGCAGCATTTCATTACCGTATAAAATTTCCCTTTATTCCAAGCGCTGTCCGAGATGAAAAGGTGGTGCAGGATTTTGTATGGAAAGCTTGTTCTGAACTGCTTCAGAACATTAAAAAAACGCAACTAATGTAAATTTCAAGAAAACACCGGAAAATCATTTCACTATTTCGTTACGTTACGATAACGTTTTCCATTCTTGAAAACTGATCGATCTAGATTTTACATCGAATACAAAATTTTGACAAACTCTTCGACTCTAGAGTAGAGCATGCTCTAAACCTGTGATTCGAATTCACCATCAAACCCAATTTTAGAAAACTCTAATCGGATTGCTTTGATAGAATTGACTGTTTGAATGTTTAGAATCAGTAGTTATCATCACACGGGGGACTTTGCATTAAATTTATTAGCAATTGTATATTTCACGTTGCTTTAAATCAATAAAACTTAACGCTAAGTATAATTGTTAAGACGACTGCATATATTTAAATTAAATAAATCATGAATGTCGTACGATCTGTGATCATGTAGCTATAGTAACTATCAGCTGGACTGATATCTGTGGTAGTCGTGTTTGAGAGAAAAAAAGGCATAAAAGTAAGAAGGGAACACCATCCAATCCACTGATTGTGTGATGTTCGTTTATTATTCTGATTAAAGCCGTTCAGAGCTTTTCCTTCATTCGAGTCTACTTTTCAAGTTCAGTTCGAATCTAATTTCGCGATTGTTCGGACGGATTTTGCTTTTCGAAAAAAAAATTTAATTCGTTTTAGTATTTCATTTCGTGAAGAGAAAAAAATTCCAGTAATCTGTTCCAGTGATTTGATACTCGCTATCATATTTCTAAATTTAGTTTTTCGTTCTTAATTTGTGTGTGAAGTTGGAATAATTTATTATTCAAGGTAAAATCTTTTGTGGGTTTTTGTTTTAAATGCGTGGCTTTTTTTTTACTTTTCTAAAGGTTTTATTCTTTCTAACGTTCTTCAATAGAGATTTCAGTTTGTTGCTGTACATTTTTTTTCTTTTCAATTTTTTCCCAGTTAACATTGATATGGCTAATTCTGTATTGTGGATTTTGTTAAAAATGCACTTGATTAATATTTTATCTGAAGAGTACTTGATATTTTAGGCGTGGCAATAGGAAATATTGCGATCAGAAGTATGAAGATGAAGTAAAGGTGAAATAGAAGTCAAAGAGCGCACCGGCTTCGTACATATGTGTATACCTAAACAAAACAAGAGAAGAAAATAATAAAATAACGCAAAGTTACGTCATCGTACTCTTTTTTTTTACAAAAAAAGCGGCATCTGTCACAGATAGATGGCTGGACTAGAAATATGTTGGGAAATCTGATGGGGCACCAAGTCTAGTATTTTTGCCACGATCGCTCATACTGTGTAAAAACTGTATGAATATCATATGGCAAACGAGGCAAGCAAGCAAAAAACGAAATCTCGACTTGATCTGCTCTTTGCGCTAATCGCTTAAATACGCTTTTTCTAAACTAATGCAATTCCAAACGCAATTAGCAGATAAATTGACACAAGGCACTTTTTCGTTCAATTTATTAACCGTTTAGTTGTTAATGCAAGCAAAACAATTTGACATTATTTGACCTTCGACTAAGCTGTTTGACGAACACTAACTTAACCATGTTCCCTCCGTCCGTTTCGAATCGTTCCGCAGAATTTTAGTTCTACAGATACGAAAAGTTTTTTTTATTATTTCGATAAGAATCGACGTATCGATATAAATAATCCTTGGCTCTTAATCTTGGCATTCTTTTGGATTAATAGCTAATTAAAGAACGCATATACGATTAAAACAATCAGTAGATATAATTTACTGAACCGCAACTCAGACAAAATAATGGACAAGTTCATGAACACTAGTTCAAGTTGGAGAAATTCCTGATATCCGAAAACACTCCTATTTTTACTTTCACTTGCCTAAGTCGTTGCCCTATACGTAGAAAATAATTTTAAAATAGGCTCGAATCGCAAAATTCACACAGTGACAGTTAGACAGTGTGGTAAGTCTGTAATGAATTCTAAATAAAAACACCGTTTTTTTACAATTAATATGAAAATCATTTGACTTGCGCATGATCATATCAAAAATGTTTTGTTATCACGTTTAGCCACGTGCTCCCCATATGTTATTTAATGGGAGAAATTATTTAGAGAATCTACTTTATTTGTTACAGTACATTCGTATGTCAGAGTTGACTGAAATTATCGCCACATTTATTTTTACGTTAGAGGAATTTTCCTTGGTTTCCGTAAATATGAATTCCATAAACTTACACAGTTATCAAACCACCGAACCGTCAGGCAATTCATTTAAACATATTTCAAGTAGGTACTTGTCTAGACAATACTGTTTTTGTTAAAAATTTGATATTTTGTCAACTAAGATATTGTGATATCATTTTTTATCACTTCTGAGTATTTTCTAGTGCAACTGTGGTGTTTTTATGACGACATCAAAATAAGTTTGAAATTACCGACATCGGAATAGTTCACGGAATTTCCCAAAAAGTTTATCAAATCATTTTATTCCAGAAGCCGACGTGTTTCAAAGATAATTTTCAAAGATAAAGGGGTGGTTCGAATAAATTTTTCTGTATGAAAGAATTATGTAAAACTATGATCTTAACACTTTTGGTGTTGATAATATATTTTCTATTGGAATTTCTTGGCTTATAGGTCTTTAAAAAAATAATATAACAAAAATGTTTTTTAATAGAGTTCAATGCTAGAAGGTCACGTAAAAACCATGAATCAGAAATCATACAATGGTGAAACACAGAATATTTTTTTTATACAACGTAACGTACCGTTTTCGAGAAGTTCTGATCCGATTTTGCCCGTTAAAAAACCCGACTGCATTTTTTACAACAACAAGAGCTGTGTCAAATTTCTTGTTTCTAACTTAATTTGATTTTAAGCTATCGTGTTCACAAATAGACACACAGATGCATATGCATAAATCGAGTCTATTAATCGTTCTAACTACTCATTACACTCTATGTCAGAATCGTATAGGAGTATATTAGATTTAGTATACCGTGTGTAACGCATCGAACCATTCGTGCGGCACAAGCATGAACTACACCAGGGTGTTTGAGATAACAAAATATTTTGATTTCTGCATATACGTCCGTCCGTCTGTCCGTGAACACCATAACTTTCTAAGAGCCTGTTCACATTGGTTGAAATAGTCCGCCTAATTATGACAGAAACTGGCAACATTAGGGCAAGGTGAGGAAGTGGGACTGTCCTAGTAGCAGTCCCACTTCCTCACCTTGCCCTAATGTTGCCAGTTTCTGTCATAATTAGGCGGACTATTTCAACCAATGTAAACAGGCTCTTGAGCTAGAGTTTTGAAATTTTGTGTAGTTGCGTTTCTCGTAAATGGCGAGAAACGCAACTATACAAAATTCTTGAACTGGCAAAATCGGACCATTGCTTTCACCCTCCCCCATACAATCCAAATATTTTTTTTTAATTTTCTCGAAAATGGTGAGTTGTATTGAACAATTTATAAAGATAAAATGTGTTTAGAATATTATTTCACCTAACTTATTTATACAGTAATCCCTCGAACTGCGCGGTGGATACGTTCCACAAAAAGAGCGCGCATTGCGAAACCGCGCACTGTGAACCCTACTTTGTATGAAATATTGAGGTTAGGTCCCAGATATTAGAAAAATTCCAAAAAAAAATAGAAAAAAGTTTTTATTTAACGACATATTTAAAGTAATACAAAGATATGATATGTATTACTAATCTTTTTGAAAAATTAGTGATTGATTACCCGATTTTTGTTTTTCATTATGAATTTCTGCATATGGGGCTAAAGCGGCTGTCAAATTTCACCAAAATTTTAAGGCACGCTCCATATCAGGGTCCATATTAAGAGCTTCTTATTAAAGTTGACTACCAACCAAGCATTAAAAAATTTGTCAGTTTTTCGTGCGTAAGGTTTTTCTTTCTTATAATCTCTATAACTTCACTTTAATCAATTTCGTCGCTATAATTATCGCCGAACTGTGTTAAAATATCGTCAGCAGCCATATTTTCTTCATTGCTTCCCCACCAATTCATCCCCACCAATTGTCTTACCTAATGTCACAATTTCTACTAAATATAAACACTAATATAAGCACGAAATTACCAAATATGTACGAAGATATCAAATTACCAGCTGATTCCTTCTTGTCGGGGATGACAATTTTCTCGAAAACAGTGAATTGTTTTGAAAAATCTATCAAGGCAAAAAGTATTAGGAATATGGTTTTACATAACTCATCCATACATCAAAATATCTGTTTGGCGATGATAGCTCGAATCTTGTACCTTTTAATTTAAATAAAACTTAAAAAAAAACAAGCTCGAATTTTGTCCCTCTTAATTTAAATAAAACTTAAAAAAACAAGACAACTATAATTTTCTCAAATTAATAAACATCATTCCAATAATATTAGTGATTGTAAAGAACGCTACTAAATTTTACTATTTTTCAAAATGTTTAAGAAGCTGTCCATAAAATACATTAGAGTTTTCGAAAATGACTCGCAACATTTTTCACACTTTTTTATATGGGATTTTATACCATCAAAATACTAGCGCAAACCCCCTCTCCATAAACGTTTGAAGTATTTTATAGACAGCCGCTAAAGGGAAATTTAAAAATACATAAAAGATAGCCTCCTTTTTAATTGACGACCTCTGCATTACAACTGCAAGAATCTTATAACCTCGTCATATTTATAAAGTTGTACTGCATTAATTAAATATTCCAAAGTCAATAGTTAGATATTTTATGTATTTATCGAGAAAATGTTTTTAAAAATTCCTTATTTTTCAGCTCGAATATTTTCCGTGTTATTGGACTATTTTGTACGGGAAGGAAATCTTTTCACCCCTTTCGTTGATTAGTAGGCAAGGACAACAATTTTTTATGCACAATTTTATAATTGCACTTTATGGGGTCTATATTTTGTGTTTTTCACTCCTTATGTAGAGAATTATAATTTTTTATTATATTAAATTATTATATGGGACTCATATTGTAATGTATTATCAAGTAGAAATCATTTCTTAAGGTATTATCATATCAAATTTGGTGACGGTATTCTCTTTTGGTCTTATTTATGCATGTTTTGATGATATTTCGTTTTTTTTTGCACGTTTGTCATACTAATAACTTTTATTAGTTTAAAATATAATTTAACACACAGGTAAGTTGTTTTTTCGTATTTAACTAAACATGCACGTACGATTCTTTATTTGTTGATATTAAATAACCAAAATCAATTTAATACTTTGTTGTGAAAAGTTTTCGCTTAAACCGCCATCGGCCGCTTTAGATCCTGCGCGCATTTTCCATCCTACACATAACAAAAATGTGAACGCAACAACATCTTCGGAACGAAATCTATTTTGAGATTTCTGTTGGTTTGCTTAAGATTTAAATATATATCACTTTGTTTTCAGTTACCGGTCAAGATAGCGAAAGATTGAGTCGATATAAGCTCTATTGTATAATTAAATATTTGATATAATTATTCTTTATTGTTTAAAAAACAAAGTTAATTCATTTATAACATATTACGCTCAAAGTTACCAAGTCTATAGTATTTTCATTCCAATTAAGGTCATCTTTATCAATTTTTTCTTTAAATATAATTGGCTTCCTAAGAAAATTGTGGAAAATTCCTATAAATATTTTACTGAATTAGAAAAACGTTTTTTTTTCATAATGTAGTGTTTTTAAGTCTTTTTTCGTCATTGTGATTTTATAAAAGAAACAATATGTTGAATATTGATCAAAATATAGTGTTTTATATATTCGGTTCAGCAATTTTAATCACTATCAAATTCAATTGAAAGGCTTCCTTTTTTATCTCGCTAGCTACTGTTTTTTTTTGTTTATCTCCAGTAATGAAAACAATATAATTATATAGTTTACTATTGATCATTCTTAGTTAACGTATTAAAAAACGGTTATAAATCCATACAATGAAAAAAAATTGAAACGACCATTTTTAGTGTAATTTTGACATTAAATGTGAAACCATATAAAAATTATGAGAAAAACCTTTCAAACGGATATTCAGCGATGTCAAATTCACTTCAATTCGAAAATCGAAGCAAACATCTTGTCGAATTTAAATTTATTGTTTCCGATGTACTATAATAATAGCGTGTATGATCCTCTTAACTCTTTAGACATATTGGACATAAGTTTATACATTAGATCCCTGATTATGGTGCTAACGTAAACACACTTCTTCACGTAAACACACTTCTACAATTTCACTCGTATTTTTTATAGTTTTTGAGTTTTTTTTTCAAATAATTTTAATTACTTTAAATAATCTCTAAAAAAAACTTAAGCACTAAACATTTTACTCACGAAAAACTATTTTTAACTATCTTCCTGCACAAAAAAAAAGTATTTTTTAGTTGTCAACCAACACATTAGTTCCTACAAAGCGTTGTCTGGGAATTTATTTTAAGCATTTTTTTAGTCAAGCATTTTTTTTTCGTCAAGCATTTAAATTTTTTCCGCATTTAGGTTTTTTCCGCATGTAGATTGAATTTTCAAAAATGCCGGCATTTAGAACGTGGACAAAATCTAGTATCAAATAGATGCAGTGAAGCTCCCATAGGCGGGTCCCAAAATTTTGTGTCCGGTTATAAATGTAGGTGTCCGTTTATCAGAAAAGCCTTAATATTTGAATCACGAATTTGGACAGAGGAAATGTTTCCGATTGAGGGAATTGTCCGCCTATGAAAGATGGTTTCACTGTAAACGTAAGTAAAAATTACAATGTCCAGCGTTCTATGAAAATGAAAAAATCTTTGATAAAATCTTTTCAAAACCTACCGGCACCGTAATATTTTGACAGTGTTTAGCATTTTTTTACTCAAACAGAATCGGAAACGTATACTGTTCACGGAAAAATTCTTCATTTCAGTTTTCATTGACACACACAGAAGACAATCGTGAAATATAATATCTTAAAAATCGACATTTCGATTGGAAGTAACAAAAATTAAAATTTTTAAAGTTACAACAATTAATATTTTATGTATGGAAAGGTTACGTAGAATCGTGTTCTAACCACTTTTTGTCTTCACGAATTCTTTGTTCAAATGTATCGCTATTTCCTTGAAACGTTTATCAAAGTATAGACAATCCAAGTAATTTCAGTTCTATTTAACAATGTAAGTACAAAGGAGAAGCCATACTTTTTTTAGTGGGTGTAGACATGAAACAACACAGTCAGTCGAATCCCCCTTGTTTCTTGCGTCGCACCTCAAGGCAATTAATTCTCTTCACCGCACCCACTGAAATCATTTCCAGCCGCACTAGTCCAACGTCATTTTGACAAATTATTTTGTATTAACTAATACTATGTTCACACCGACGCAAAATTACGTAATTTTGAAGATTTTCGTAATTCTGAACGAAATCTAGATCGAAATCACGAGATTTCCGGTACAAAAGCCTGTTTTCAAAATTACTAAAAGTATGCAGTTTCCACAAAATTACGAACGAAATCAAGCAAAAACAGTGTATACAACCCTGCATCACTCATTCAGCTCTCTTCAGCACATCAGTTTTGACATTTGTGCTGCATTGGAAAAACGGAAATATAAGAAAAAGAAGCCGTGTTCTGCACGCGAAGAGGATATATTAGTAAACCTGTGGTCTGAAAAAATAAACAACCTACGCGGGGCAAAAAAAATGGACCTGTTTTTGATGCGATTAGATATGAAATGGAAAATAATTGTTTATTTTCATTACAGATAATTCCCATTTTCGTCTAAAGTGTCTAATTCTGTTTGCACATATTTCATCGATGTTTTGAATTGTATTATTCATCATATTACTAAAATTCATAGTAATCCTACACAAACTTCCTCGATCCATTTTTGAACTAACGTAGTTGAAATGTCAAACAAAATTACCTTAACCTCTGTGTGAACACTTTGGTTTAAGATCTAAATCATTTCGCAAAATTACCTGATTTTGCGTCGGTGTGAACATAGTATAAAACTGCTTTGACGTTTATAAGAAAATCGTTTTCAAAATATTTTAATTAATTTTATTTTGTAATCAAACTTTCAAAGAAAATCGTCATGACTCTTAGGGCTGTCCATAAAATACGTCACGTCATGCTTTTCTTTACACTTTTTCACAATTTTGTGCAAGGAAGTTAGTACGCCGATCCGGGACCCCAACTCCCTCGCTAACTATATGGCATATTTATTAAACAGTCCCGTAGAAAAAAACCTATGAATTAATTTGAAATTACTGAATTTAAAAGTAATTGTTAAAATTTGTCAGTCGGCAATCGGTTTCTTGGCGCTCTGGGCAGATAACACAATTTATCGCCCTTAACCCTAATCCTCCTAGGTTGAGTCTTTGGTACTCATTTCAACTTTGCTTTGGATGCCACCAAATGGAAATCAAGTCCGTTTACATCTGGACGAACGTGCTCACATAACATTATGTGAAAAAAAAAAATTCTAATACTGTTAAATTTAGTGTTTTATATATAACTTTCATATGAGAGCGCGGGACTCATCCTAGGTGTTTTTGTTTGTAAATTAACCCAGGATGATTAGGGTTAAAGGTGTTCTTAAGCAAAAGTTGATTTTTTTGTGATTTTCTACCACATTTTTGTGTAGTTTGCTATCACAAACCGAAATAGCTTCCCCATTCTCTTTGCTTTACTGCGCCACTGATGGTAATGTATAAAAAAATATCATTAAATTTGAAAATATGCAAATTAGGTTAGCTATGTACCTTGATTTCACAAAAACGGTGTAATTTTTCCATACGTAAAATTCCAATTTTAACAACTTTAACCGTTATCTGTGGACGTATGGTCCCACAAGCCTCTCGCTTTTCTCGATTTTTAAAAATCGAAAACTTCTCCTTCAGCCGCGTAGTTGAACTTCCTTTTATTTTAGACTTATAAACATGCCTCAGGGATTATTATTTCTTTGAAAAATCTCAAAATGAAGTATAGGGTTATGTGAGACCCCTCGTCCGTGGAAGTGTAAAATATAAATCACGTCCATAGTTAAAAGTTAATAAAGTTCCAAATTAAGTAAATATTAGAATCGATGTTTGAAGCTTGTAAACCTCGTCATATGGGGCAGTTTTCAATTTTATAGTAGCCTTTTCTTCGAAATTGAATTATTTTCCGTTAAAATATTAGTATATCCCTTTTAGTCTAAAAGGACCACTGGTAATACTTCAATGAGCACGTGCTAAATGAAAGCTTTATTCCTGCGCAATCTCGGACTTGCAGGCGACTATAACAAACAATAAAGAATAATATCTCGATAAAATATAGAACATACGAAAAGAAGTTTTTTACGATCACGTCTAAGGAAAAACAGATGTTTTATATCACATCTCCAACGACCTTTCAACGGAAAGCTTCACAAATCGGTTTCAGTTATCTTACAAGCTTTACAGCGAAACGGTTGCGGCTTATTGTTTTACCTAGAACCAACAACAACAATCGGTTTTACCATCGGATTTCGTCTCTTCTGATTTGTCCATCAGTTGAATCCCAGCAGTCATATTCGTCTGACAGTTTCAATTATTGTACGGGCAATTTGATTGTAGATTTGATTATACTCAAAAGAAGAAAATAAAAAATTAAAACAAAATTAAATAAAAATCTTGATCTGTAGAAGTAATTCACCTGTTTTTGGTTTTGTTTGAGAAAAGATTTCTCGGCAGGAAAATTACGCGAAAATCGATTTTAAACAGAAATAAATTCTTTGTCTAAATATTATTCTAATGTGTGTGTAAAGGTCGTATATCGGACAAACGTTTCCGTAAATATTCATCCCGGGTGTTTAATATTGAAAAAAAGACTGATTCCATTCAAAGTTTAGTGAAACAAATTAAAGGAAATCTCAACGCAAAAATGGTTTACACAACGATTTACGATGAGGAACCCGAAGAGGTAAAAAATGACTTTGACTAACACCAAGAAAATAACATTTTGTGTTTTTCTTAATGGAATATTTTCCCTGCACAATCGCACTTTAGTTAGTCCTTTAGTTGTCCTTCAGATTCAAGATATGAAATGTTAAAAGGACAAATTCTAATTCGTATTTATTCCTGAAAAAACGAAAATAATTCTAAAAACTTTAAATCGCATTTAATTCCCATTGGAAAACCATTCGTTCTATTATTCACATTCGATTAGATAATCCAACGTTAATTAACCGTCACCTTGACCGTGTACACGGAACAAGATGAGTTCACCGATTTCACAAAAAGTGTGATTTTCTAATTTTCCGCTTCAAGATTTAAGCTTGGCGGTTTGCATCATTTAAACATTATTTTGTTGAAATTTTATACAATTTGTGACCGAACCATTGAACTATCATACATTTTTTTTCCTTCAAGTTCGTGACGAACAATGAATGTATAAATAAGAATTCAATTGCTAATCGAAAAACAAGTGATTATAACATTTTGTTTACTTAAAATCTGATAATGTATCGAAATTAAATATTTAAAAAGCCACGTTAGGTCTTTATAAGTGGTAATTTGACGTTTTTTTAAATTGAAATGTCTTTTATATTCGCTATTATGTAATTAGTATTTTTAAATTTCTGTTGAGCAATTTTAACGCTTTAAAGTAAATCTAAAAAAAAAATGAAAGTCTGAAATTAGAATGACATATTTTATAGGCAGGTAACTTCAACTTTACAGTAGATCATGTCATACGTTCTAAAAAAAAATTTAAAATACTAATGGCCCCCTTACATTTGCGGTTTTGCTGGAATTTCTTTCTTAAAACTTATTCATGTAAGTTTTTCAAAAATTGAATTTATTCCGGCGATTTCAGGTGTAAAAATTCCAGTTTCGGCGTCATTCAGGAACATATTTCTGAATTTTGTGTCGTAATGTAAACGGTTCTGGAACATGTAAAATCGCCGAATGAAGTAGCAGTGTAAACAGCCCCTAATATGTGGGAATCGGATTTTTCGGGAAGACAATACTTTGTTTAAGAGAAAAAAAAACCTTTTTGAAAGAAAAGAAAGGTATAAGAGGGAATATACACTATGACTACAATTTTATAGTCAGAGTACACTTGTTCCCTTCTTCCCGATTGCTGCAAGCAAAAGCAGGTTTTTGCTTTGGTTAAAAATGTTCCCTTCTTCCCGATTGCTGCAAGCAAAAGCAGGTTATTGTTTTTAGCATTTTGTCATGTAACTTTAGCCCGTAACAAATTATTTGTTACGGGCTAAAGTTCAAACGGGTAGACCGATTTTCTGAAATTGGTGTCCATATATTTGTCAGCTCTTACTAATGGTCCTTAAGCATCTCTTGATAAAGAAAAAACCAAATGGAGGACGAGAGACATTTTACCCAAATTATTTACATTTTCCAGAAAAAGTAGACAAATGTCGATATGGGTATCAAATGAAAGGACTTGTCTCGAAAACAACAAATAAATATGTATGACGTACTCGTATTTACATGATCTTGTAATCGACTGGTACGTTTCCAATACGGTTTTCGCCAATAGTTAGGAAATCCCTGTACTGACCATTTAAAAGTTTCATTATATTTGTTTCCCTTTCTCCCTACCCCTCGCCTGATATCTCCTGAACTGCTAAACCGCGGCTTTCGCCAATACGTAGAGATTTTCTCTACACGGCAAAAAATCCTGGAGTATTTTTCAATCCAAAGATTATATTGACGAAATCTTAATACATATTTTGGATTGGAATTTAATACATGCGAATTTTTGAAAATATTTTAGCCTTTTTTGCTGTCATATTTGAAAATTTTTTTATTATGTATCGAACTTAACCCTCTAACCGGAATATTTCCGAGAAAAATTCACTAAAATATGACTTTCAACTTGCGACAGACCGTAACCAAGACAACGTACAGGGCTAAATTTTTTCCAGCATGTAAAGCGATAACTTACAAAAGTCAGTGTAAGACGTTCCGGAGATTTCCGGCGATTAAAATTGCTACCCGTTATAAACAAGCGAATTCCTTGAAGCCCGCCTTAAGGCGGGCATTCCGGTTAGAGGGTTAAGTACTTTTAACATTAATGTCTACAATTTAATCAAAATTTTAGACTTTAATACTGAATTAAACCAAAAATAAATTTATAAAAATTTCCAATCCATATTATTGGATTACATATAGGTCCAGCGTAATCCAGTTTTGATTGGAATTCACTCCAAGATTTTTTGCCGTGTAGCAATCGCTTTCAAGTCTAACTCTACTACTACTCTTGTGCTCTGACTTACTTTCCTGCTATTATCTGAACAACTGAAAGGTTTTTGATGCAGTAACTGTTTCATAGTCTGATTGTACAACTACCTTAAAAATGTAGAATTCGCTTCTTTTTAATGTAGTATTATGACAATAACAAAAAAAAAGTTTAAAATAAAAGTATTATTTGAAAAAAACATGCAAAAAAATACAAAAATGTGTTAAAAAAGAAAAAAAAAGTTTTGTAAAACTTAGTAACGACAATATCTATTAGTAAGGTTATAAAAAAAATTAATTTCACTTTACAACATGTCAATTATCATCCAACATCCAGAAATATGATAAATAGAATAGTATTGCAACGACTGGCGTCTCCGTCATTTGTTTAACCAGTGGAGCGCAATTGAAGCTATCAACGGCGTCGCTAAGTTTGAACCAAACCCAAAAAGTGCCGCTGACGGCAACTGGGTCGCCAACATTTTTCAATGTCTTTAGTTACAAAACTTACAACGAGCGGAGCTACTACCTAAAAAAATTAAATATGCCGCGGTCACACAACGCTGTTTTGCCAGCCGCTGGCTGCTGTTGGTTAGTAGCGCTGGCAAGTAGCAACAGCAGCAATCATATGAAAAATCACGAGTAAGTTCGTTAACCACTCACCATCCCCCTGGAATTCGGTGGCTCTTGAAGCCATATATGGATGAAACTAGAGACTGTGCCCTTTCCAAAAAGTATTCAACCAAAGTGAAAAGTACACGGGTTCAAAATTTAGTTGAGGGGAAAAATCGTGCATCGTTCTTTGAATAAATAAACGTAAAATAACAACTTACAATAAACAAGCTTTACCACTTATCAGACTTTTGACAGCTCAGAAACCATGTGACATGATCCCCAGTAGCGCTGGCAAAGTAGAACGGTCTCTACTTCACTAGCGCTACTAAAATAATCACGCTTCTGCTGGTAGTAGCAACGCACTAGGGTTCACATGGTGCTGCTGAAACGGCTGCTAACAGGCAAACAGCCACTAGCGCTGGCAAAACAACGTCGTGTGACCGCCGCATTACAACCCCACTACTATTTAGTTTGCAATTTTTGACATTTGCTTTTTTGTTTATTTTAGTTTTTTACAATATTACAGGATTTGTTATAAGTTAGATACACTCGTGGCCATCGTAAGAACGGGCCAGAGGCATGATAAATGTCAAACGATGTGACGTCATCATTTACTACTTGGTAGTTTATCGTTGACAGCTGTGCCGGTTGAACGCGTGCGCTTTTTGCTTCGCCGAAATAGTAGCAAAAACGTTTAATTTCATTGTTTTTTCGATGAGTGTCTTTATTTTATAGACTTAGTTATGCGTGGATTGTGAATTACATTGAATTTTCACCGAAAAAGTTGTATTTTCAGTGAAACTATTTGTAACCTCAAAAGTGAACTGTGAGATGTGAAAATCTTTAAAAACAAATAAATAACAAAAAATTATAGAAAAATTCACAAATCAAGTGTATAAATTTAGTGCTACCTCTTTTCATTTATGTTTTCCACAATTTGGAATAACATTTCATGTTTGTTTTGTAGAAATGCCGCGAACTTGTTGTGTCGCGAAATGTAGCTCTACGCACAAAACAAATAATCTATTTTCTTTTTCCAAATGTCAATAAAAGTGATAAGTATGAATAAAAGTGATGTGAAATAGGTGCCAGATTAAAATGATGAATGTGATGACCGGGTTTTTAATCCAAGAATTCTAAGAAAATTCATACGGAATGGACTTCGTATATCATCGTAATTAACTAAATATTATATGTTAGAGCCAACTTTTCCTAATTTTTTATAGATTTTCCAAGCAATTTAAATATATAATGCAAGAAAAAAAATCCTTAAATAAAAAAACATTGAAATGACTTAAATTTTCTTTTCGAGTTTCATTTTCGGCGGCTGAAAAGTGTTCGAGTAAATTTCCGAAAATGAATAATAAATATTTGATCGAAATCGAGTTAGCTGATACCGCTTCAAACATTTCCGTGCTTTTGACTTTCGATTCGAGTTCCCTGATAAGGCCCTGGAATATTTAATAAACGTGACGAATCGAGTATTAACTGCTTTGCTATTGCATTTTTCCCATTTGATAAGTAGTTTCTATGTAGTATTCTGTGACGTCATTACTTTTGCCATCCGGCCCGTACTTACGATGGCCACGATACACTGTAAACACTATTCGTACTATTTTTTAAAAATCTCCACTTTCATATTTGAGAAAAAATCTCCACTTTCATATTTTTACGTACAAAGTTTGTATGTATAGACTTGAAGACTGACCATAATTTCTTAAGGGATGGTTTCATCATGGTGAAATGTATTACTTTTCCATGGTGAAATTTTTTTTCTAATGATGCCAATCTTCCATCTCCACCCGCTAAAAAGCCCCACACAAAAGTTAGTTTTTTGACGAAAATAGTCCTGGCAATATAATTTTTAAAATAAAAGTGCTATGATGCTAAAAAAACTGACCACCCTACTTTTTCATGGAGAAAGTTTTCCTCAAAATGCCCATAAAATGCCATAGTTTAATTCCTAAAACTAAATCATTTTTTTAAATGCTGGTCTTTGGAGATATTAACAAAGACAATACAGGTCTCTGAACAAGAGTTGTTGTAAACAGAAATATTGCATAAATCCTAAAAAAATATATTCAAAAATCTATTCAGTTAATCATATCAGAAACTTTAACTTGTCGACAACTTAATTACAATTAAATACGCCCAATGTTCAACCACAAAAGACACATAGAGATCGATTATGCAACGAACCACATGAAATTAGTATACTAAGCAAAACATTTTACACATTAGCGCTAAGGAAGCATCAGAATGGAGATATGTTTGTCTGTTCAGCGAATCTATTCATATCAAAATCATTCATAAAACGTGATTTGTTAAATTGCATTTTACGGGTGTAATCTTTTCGATAAGCTATCGTTCCCTTGCATTGAAAAAGTATCTTATCGCCTTTTCTTGTTGTTGAAATGTAGCTGACAATTATTTAATGTACAGCGAATACATAATCTTTTTTTCAATTTGTGAAATTTTATTCCTTATACCCACGAAATAAAATATGTCGATTATATTATCAATAACCACATTTATAAACACGATCTATGTGTTTACAATTTACAGAATATTTTTGAATGAGGAATTGAAAAAATTACTTGACCTTGAATTACAATTTTAGCACAATATGACAGGCGGTATGGTCTTGACTTTAGCTGATCGAAAGCGCATATGTTGCACTATCAAATCTGCAATTCGATTATAATCTGGCGTGATTCCAATGTTTCATAACTAAAGCTATTTTTGCATTGATGTAATTTTTATATATTGTGAATAATTAATCGTAATATATTAGAATTATGAGAAAACCACTAACAAGATATAATATTATGTAAGTGCAATCTATTATCTTTTAACAATTTTTACTTTCCTCTGCTATAGAGGGAAAGTATTGTATTCATGACGGAGACCGACTCGACAACGAGAGCATATAGAAACTTTTTGGTCAGTACGAAATCCGTTCGAGGTAAAATTATGAGGATGTCCGTGCAGCTGTCTATCGGTCTGTCCGTTTTACGTATTTTAAATAACTCGAGAACGCGTTAACCTAGCGAATTGAAATTTTTGGTAAATAAGTTTTACGAAAATCGTGATTTTCTATAAATTTTTGGAAAACTAACGCACTACAACAAGTATACCGTTTTTATACCCGTATGGTGAAACCAAAGGGTATATTAGATTTGCCTTACCGTTTGTAACGCCAAGATCCCGTCATCATACACCAAAATGAATTACACCAGGGTGTTTAGAATGATAAAAAAAAATTGAATTTTGCATGTTCGTCCGTCCGTCCGTCTGTTCGTCCGTCTGTGGCGCGGATTGCGGGCGCACGGATTGAGCTAGAGACTTAAGAACTAACGACCCCACATATGAACGAAAACGTTTTTTGCGAATATCTCATCTTATCTAAAAAGTGCAAGAACAAAAATTTTTTAGGATATGCTTCTACATAAAACTCCCATACAGCAAAATCCGATTGGAATAAATTTTAAAAAATCTTATTGAAAAGTTTAACTTCGAAGTGGAATTTTGATACAACTGTTTGCCGTTCACTTTAATCACCATACGGGCCAGATTAGCAATTATAGCTTTTGTTATGTTTTACTTTTGTGGATGTTTTCACAATACACCCATTCGTCAGTCTTTCAACCCTCCTAAACCCATCTTAATATTTAAAGTATCTGATAAAATTGTTAAATGTTCGGCTTTTCCTAGGGCGGGGGTTCACAAACTGGGGTGAAGCTTTTTCCGATCACAAATTTTCACGTCAAGGCGTTGAACTTGGAGATACGCCACAGGTGTGCAGATGAGACAATAAATTTCCGAAAAACTTTTAATTACAATCAGTTTTTGTAAATATGCACTCTCCGACGATTTTATTTAGTCATCTCATGGCAATCGTATTCTGTTTCATTTCCGCATGAAAGTCATTTAGTATTTTTTACTATTGCATGAAAATGTATATAACTTTAAAAGCTTATTTCTCAGAAAATTCTATCAGTAAGAGTTTTTATCATTGAGCGGTAATATAGATTTTTACACAAACCAAATAACGTCATTAACTTTGAAATTTCAATTGATTTTATTTTAGATGAGCAAAGTTGTTCCCCAAATGAAGGCCGCCGAAGCAGAATCCCACCTCGAGCACATGTGCCAGCTCGACATTGACTCTCAGGCACCATTTGTCCGTTTATCGGGCATTATTTGCACCATTGGACCGGCCTCCAAAAGTCCCGAAATGTTGGAGAAGATGATGGCAACTGGAATGAATATCGCACGATTGAATTTCTCACATGGATCCTACGAATATCATGCTGAAACAATCAAAAATATTCGTACAGCAGTGAAAAGTTATTCACAGAAGTTGGGTATCACTTACTCACTGGCCATAGCTTTAGACACCAAAGGACCTGAAATCCGTACTGGCCTCTTAGCTGGCAGTGGCACAGCTGAAGTTGAACTGAAGAGGAATGGAGTAATTAAATTGACAACAAATAAGGACTACGCCGAAAAGGGAAGCATCGACATGGTCTATGTTGACTATGCCAATATTGTGAATGTTGTTAAGCCAGGCAATCGCATCTTCGTTGACGATGGTCTCATTTCATTGGTTGTCAATGAGATCTCTGGAGATACGCTTACCTGTACAATCGAAAATGGTGGTGCTTTGGGATCCCGGAAGGGTGTCAATCTTCCTGGAGTCCCAGTCGATTTGCCAGCCGTATCTGAGAAGGATAAAGCCGATTTGCAATTCGGTGTTGAGCAAGATGTCGACATGATTTTCGCGTCGTTCATTCGTAATGCCGATGCATTGAGGGAAATTCGAGCAGTTCTAGGCGAGAAGGGAAAGAACATTAAAGTGATTTCAAAGATTGAAAACCAGCAGGGTATGCACAACTTGGATCAAATTATTGAAGCGTCCGATGGTATTATGGTTGCCCGTGGCGATTTGGGTATTGAAATCCCACCAGAAAAAGTCTTCCTCGCACAGAAGGCAATGATTGCACGATGCAATAAGGTGAAGAATCTACATTGAAATAATTTTTTTTAAATTTATTGACGTGTTTTTTGTGAATTTTATTTTTAGCAAGGAAAGCCAGCTATTTGTGCCACACAAATGCTCGAATCAATGATCAAAAAACCACGTCCAACACGCGCCGAAATCTCCGATGTTGCCAATGCTATTCTTGATGGAGCTGACTGTGTGATGTTGTCAGGTGAAACTGCCAAGGGTGAATATCCCCTTGAATGTGTTCTTACAATGGCGAAGACTTGCAAAGAAGCCGAAGCAGCTTTATGGCACAAGAATTTGTTCTCCGACTTAGTTGCTAAGAATCCAGCGTCATTAGAGGCTGCTCATGCCGTTGCTATTGCTGCTGTTGAAGCAGCCACCAAGTCTCAGGCATCCGCTCTTATTGTCATCACAACATCTGGCCGTTCGGCACACTTAGTGTCGAAATATAGGCCCAGATGTCCAATTATCGCTGTCACCAGATATGCACAGACTGCCCGTCAAGCCCATCTTTACCGCGGCATTTTGCCATTACTCTATCAGGGTTCGTTATTAATTTCATTTTCAACGAAAAAAATTCTTAGTGAATTGCCTTTATTTGTTTAGAACCTCAGTTGCCTGATTGGCTGAAGGATGTTGATGCCAGAGTGCAATTTGGTTTGCAAGTCGGTAAGAAGCACGGATTCGTTAAAACCGGCGATCCAGTCGTTATTGTTACAGGATGGAAACAGGGATCCGGATTCACAAACACCATGCGCATTGTGTACGTATTTTGCTAAAAATATCCTTTGTGTGTAGGTATGAGTACTTGTGCAAGAGCAAAGAAATACTACAGCTTATTAGTGCTAGAATATTTTACATTTTTAATACAACATAAACGACTATTTTTCATAAAAGCTAAGCGGATCGATTTTTCTATTGTTCACCCTGAATATGAGCCAAAAATGTTGTTGATTTTTATCAAAAAATAAAAAAGGTAACCATTTCATGTACAACGACATAATATTCTCGATCACTTGCTAGCGGTTTTAATGTTCAGAAACGTATTTGTTGATCCATCGCGATTATCAACTGTACTTGTTGCAAAGTTTCGATCCTGTTTAAACTATCCAGAATTTCGAAAACAAAGCCAGAATTTCTTCATTTTTAATTATGTCACTTATCGCTCTTAAAATTTTCCAATCACATTTTTTGACCACTTTTTTACTGCAATTCGCATGCATTTTCATTTGCTATTCGCAATATTACCCGGCCTTTACACGCGACTATAAAGTCTGTCAGTAGCACAGACTCCAAAAGTCAAATTACTTACAACGAATTAGAAGACATTTAGCGAACTGGCAGCCAGTTCATTTTGCAAAATGACTTCGTTAGTAACACAGCTACAGTCCTTCGTATTTCAGAGGCATGAATTTTGCTCGTATGCTTCATTATTTTAATTATCTCGTCCCTAGTTAGTCTTCTTTCACCAGTCTGAGAGTTCTAAAAGTTAAAAAATGAATTAAAAATAGTGAATTCATAATAATTTAATAGATTTACCTCAAATTCTTCATTTTCCGCCATCTTAGATGTCTGAAATGTCAAATTACTGACATGTCTGTACTGACTACAAAAATGTCCCGTCAGTACAGACTTGTCAGTGCCAGTAAGCATTTACACGAGACTGTGTCAGCGACTGTGACAGCTCTACAGACGCGTGTAAAGTCTGTGTTAGTATGATTTGTATGTCTGTCAACAGTGCTGAGATTCCGAAAAACATCAATTTTACAGCCCAAAAATCGTCATATCAAAATATGCTCAAAACAAAATTAATTTCCTGATAGCCCCCCAACTAAAAAAATCTCTTAAAGAGGATAAAATGATCATTAAAGTAAATTTAAAATTGGTGTTCGTCTAGGGGCTCCCAGACGTCCTCTTTTTGGAGGACATGTACTGACCGAATAAAATGTCCGGAACCTTTTTTCAAAATTTTCTATTTTTTAATCTTTGTAGAGAAATTTGTACTCTTTGTCCTCTGTTTAAAAAATCAGGAAAACCTATTTTTTTTAAGTGTTTAAACAAATATTTCAATTGAACCTAGAAAATGTTGTTTTATTGGGAACATAATTTGTCCCGGTAGGCTGAATTATAATGGCCGGCGCAAGAGCGGCAGCAAAAACAAGAATGCTGCCATGTAAAAACATTGACTTGACGACTGCGAGAATTTTGCATGTTTGGTTGTCACTGAAGTTTGATTTTTGCTGATTTGACACTATCGTTAACGAACTTTTCGTGATTTTTCACAGAAATCATGGCATAAATGGTAGTTGTGACCTCGAGAAAGTTCGTTAACCCCTCACCATCCCCCTGCAATCCGGTGGCTCTTGACGCCATATATGGATGAAACTAGAGACTGTCCCTTCCAAATAGTCCTCAACCAAAGTGAAAACTACACGGGTTCAAAAGTTAACCCAGGGGCACGAAAAACGCTATTTATTGCATGGTTCTTTATAGGAAATAAAATTTTCTACTTTTTTTCCTTTAACAGTTTTTACGTATCTTTAACGGTTCTCAAGATATTTGAAAATATATTATTTTTACATGTTTTTTCGGAACTAATTACAGAGCAAAAATTTATGTTGATCACAACTGATATTTTTCCTTTGATATCTGGGAACCTTAGTATGTCGAAATACCTTGTTAAACAAATCTAACGACGAATAGATGTCTTCAACACAATTTTTAAAAAATTGAGGATTTTTTAATGCAACCGTCACTGTTTTACAGTGTGACCTCGATAATCGCAACTATAGTGGCCAGAGCGTGTTGCGTTAACCGAGTCAGTTGCGATAACCGAGTCAGTACCGATATGTTTCAAAACAAGAAACAAAAGCCATTAAACAACATTCTATAACTGAACAAAAGTTTTATTTCATTAAAATTTTTATAAACAAAACATACTTATGATTTTTTTAAAATTAGTTTTTGGTAAAAAAAATCCCGATATTTTTGTTTGTTTTTTGTTGCCACAGACTTGTTTTGTGATAGCCACTTCTTTAATAAATAAAAACAAGGAACAGAGAATAAAGTCAATAAAAGATTTCCTGTAACTATTTTTTATCTTTTTTTGGCCGAAACAATATCAGATTATAAAAAAGTTGCGTTAATCGAGTCAATCATTTTTGAAAGTTGCGTTTACATAGTCAACAGTGCAAAATTTTAGGTGTTGCGTTAACCGAGGAGTTGCGTTCTTCGAGGGTTGCGTTTATCGGATAGAAATATATTTTTAGATTACTTTGTTTGCTGTAAAAAAAATCTCTAGTCTTGTATTAAATGCCTATATATACACAATATATAGTTGGTGTGCTTTGCATTATGACATATTTCATTTCTAATCTTTTTTATTTCTCTTTACAGAAATGCTGATTAAATATCGAATGTTGAAAGTATCACACAAAAAATCAATTATTACACATCAAAACAAATAAAAAGAACTAAATATTTTCGTTAAGCTCGTTTTTAAATTCTATGAAATATGGACTGTATTCAATTTTTGGAATTAAGTTAGAAAACGAAAAGAAGACCTTACAGACAGGTTTGTTTGTTCTTGTGTAAAAAAAAGATCTCAAAAAGATGTTACAGAATTTAAAATTTGAAAAATTGTTAATTTTCATGGTTATTATTGGAAACCAGTTCTCTTTTCTTTTTAGTCATAAATCAGAAAAAAAAGATATTTATATATCGTAAAATGTATTTAATACAAATCATAAAAAATTAAATAATAAGCAAGAAATTAATTTGTTGGAAAGATTGTGTTTATTTTGTTTAACTACATTAACATTAAAGAGAATGATGAAATCATTGATTTCTGTACTCCTTTTTCTTCAAAAATAGTTAGCCAGCTTAATATACTGTTATATCGTCAATTTCCAAGCAAAATCCACAAGATTATTTTTTGTTTGTTTTCAGCTCAAATAGTTATCTAAAATAGTTTCCTTTTGTCTTGTATTCTCTGAAATTAGTCATCTCATGCGGGGCTATGCTTTTGTTTACTTTGAAACTAAATCCAAAATTACATATATATCGGTTTTTTCAACAAGGACATAACAATTTTGTATTTTAATAAAAACGCACCCTAAAACTTTTTTTATTATCTGGCAATGCTAAAACGTCAATCAAGGTTTACATTTTTATCATGGTGAAGTTCACGAACGAGCAACGTTTGGAAATTATTAAAACTTACTACCGAAATTCTGAGTCCGATGAAATGATAATGAAAATGATGAAATGAAATGATTAATGGAATGTTGGTCCGGTCGAATGGCCACCTCGCTCATGCGATTTCTTTTTATGGGGTTATGTTAAGTCGTTGGTTTATGCCAACAAGCCAACAACGTTAGATATCTCAATTATTCTGTGTTTTATTTAAATACAAAATTGTTATGTCCTTGTTGAAAGACCCTTTACATTTCCTGTAATCTTGAACTGTTCAAAATTGATTTTCTCCCAACTGTCAACTAAATAAGAATTTGTTTTGCAAACAAACGATATAAAATACAGAAGCATGGGAATATACCTAAAGAGATATCACCTTGAAATTTTTATTAGGTGTTGGCGTTAATATAAATACTAATTGGCCAAGTTTTTAGCTCTCTAGCTCTTTTACTACGGGCAGGGGGAGGGGTAGACATAATCTTTGTAGTCTAATAATTCGAAAATTGCTCGGCCGATTTCAATAAAAAAAAAGTGGTAGATAGGGGCACCTTCCGAAAAATATATTTAAAAAAAATTGGGTAGAAAAAAAATTAAGTGTAATATCCTGTAGGTACAACCACTATGTTTTTCCCTAAAAAAGTCCTAAAATTTTCTACTTTAACAATATTTTTGCCAAAATTGTGACCGGAGAGAAACATAATGCAAAAAAACCAAGGTTACAGCCGCATGTTACAAGTCAAGTCTATGTCAATATACAAAAAAAAAACATAAGGAAAACTACAGCTGCGTTCTTAACCATTCACTTTTCAAACATTATACAGAAGTAGATCAAAATAAAATCTGGGTCTGCCAAGCCCAATTTTAGGTAAAATGCCTTGAGGCAGTTGGTATGGGAATTTCCTCACTTTTCACGCGACAACACAAGAATTTGTCGGTTGTCAATTCAAGTACAAAAATTCTTTAGGGTTCATTGGTCATCTCGAATATTTTTTTCTCTCGAAACCATTTCGATTCAAGTACCGGCAAACCGGGGGATATCAGGTAAAATTAGATTAAGCAGCAACGAAAACGAATTTTGTACTGGGAACTAGGAAAACTTTGAACTACCCAAGCTATTTAGTTTAATATTTTTCCTTTAATGATTTCGGATTGCAGGAAAATCATCCTCAAAACTAAACCTTCGAGCCTGTTCAAATTGGTTAAAATATTCCGCCTAATTAGGACAGAAACTGTCAACATTAGGGCAAGGTGAGGAAGTGGGACTGCTGATAGGAAAATCATCCTCAAAACTAAACTCTCCGTTCTCAGAGTTCCGCCTGTCGTGCTCTGATTGGTTGGTTGCCACACTGAATGTGTTCCATTATCTTTATTGTTTCGGTCGTCTTCGATGCAACACGTCGCAAAGCAAAAGACAGCCACGTATTACTAGCAATTCTTTAGAAATGTTCTGTTTTCCAAATGTTTCACCATAATCTGATTGCTCACAGCTAGTGGCTTAAATAGTCTCAATGTGAACACGAGCAATATTTCATCCGTCCTATTTAGGCGGACTATTTCAACCAATCTGAACATGGTCTTAGAGAGAAAATATAGATGACAAAATTCCCCACAACGTTCTTTTTACAGTTAGCGATTACCTTTACTTGTTCTCGCGACATTGGAATAAATATCTGAAAATTTTGGATTTTTTAGATTTTTTTTAGAAACGTGCGGCATTTTTTTTAAAAGTCGGAAAGCGAAATTTTAGACGAGACAACGCTCTCTTGTCATTAACCGTAAAACATCATCTTTTCCCACTCTAGAGATATCACATTTTTTTATAAGAGGGTCATGTGCTGTTCAGAAAATGTGTGTCTAATTTTATTACGCCCTACGCCTCAGTCCAGAAGTTCCTTTCGCGAATGAATGAATTCTAAATTTCTTCAAAAGAATATTTGCTTGAAAATGAATGAATTTCGAATATTCTTCGCATCCTGGTTTATTCCACTAAGTTAAAATTCCTGGAAAAATTTTATTATATAGAAAGCTTCGTTATATAGAGGTTAAATCCGACAGTGATTCTGTTCTTCTTGCAAGATTAACAGCCGTATTCTGGCGTTGTGATACTTAAGTCACAAGTCCATAGAATTTGAGGCTCTTGTGACCGAGTTGTGACTAGTGACCGTAGCTAGAATAAGGCTGTAAAATTGTTTTTGAAACTTATGTTAATCTGATAAAAAATTGCTGAAAAATATAAAAAAAGGGATGCATCGGCCGGGAATCGAACCCGGGCCGCCCGCGTGGCAGGCGAGCATTCTACCACTGAACCACCGATGCGATGGAGTTACTATGCCTAATGCTCCAGAAATTCCAGATATTCAAAAAAAAAACTTTTTTTTGTGAATTAGATTAACAAAAAAATGACATACAACTGGAAATAAATTTGAACTAAAAATATGTTCCTAAATCTGTTACAAAATAAGTAGAGAAAACCGTTATCGCAGAACATACACGGTTAAAAATTCAAGGATTTACAGTGGAGCCTGAATAAGTTGGTTCTCATGGGACCGTCCTACGGATCCAACTTATAAAAATTTCCCACTTATCCAGATTCGACTGCATATGATAAAATGTTTGTATGTCAAGATCTTTTACACCAAATTTGTATCAACTCGCACGTTTTTTCGACATTTGGGGTAAAATGTAGAAAATATCTGATTTAAACAGCACATGATTTTCTTATACAAAATCTAGGCTCTTGTGCAATTTACGAATACACTGTAAGCCGACAAAAAAATTCTATAATAAGAAGTTTCATTTAAAAAAATCTAAAATATCTCCATAACGGTAAAATATATCGATTAATATGAAATGCAAAAATGTGGACAAATTTTATATCTTTAATTCTATTTTTACAGGGAACCATTAGTTGCAAGCAATTCGCAAAAAACTTATGTTTTTATTTTTAATGAAAATATCTCAATAACGGTAAAAGATAGCGAAAATCAAAGAAAGACAAAATTGTGACAAATATTATTTTCTTCAATTCATCTCTTACAATAAACCACCGAAAACCCGTTAGTTTTCGAAAGAAACGCAATAAACGTTTTTATTAATAACGGTACATCTCGATATGGGATTGAGATATCGAGTTCTCGTGAAAGACATAAGTATGGGCAAATTTACTGTCTTCAAATCTTGTCATACATAAGACTACTGAAAACGCATAGTTCCAGAGTAAATGGTGAAAAACGAAATCGCGATTTTTAAAAAGCCGCCACGAAAAAGGTAGTGAAAACCGAAAAAATGATTTGGTTTTTTCGTTATTTATTTATTTTTGCTTTATTTTATTATTTTTTTTTATGAAAAGTTCATCAATTATAAACTCTTCGTACCTACCATCTGCATAAAATATAATTAAAAATATTATGGTAATATTTTTAATCATATTAGAATTCTAAATCGAAGTTTGTTTTGGCCAAATTCACTCTGGAGATACGAAAAAGACAATCTTTTAAGCAACTTTTTTGGTATCGAAAATATTTTATTTTTGGTAATCTTCAGAATTTGAGTGAATCTGGAGAAACCCAAGTCCGACTCAGTATCAAAACAATAAATGTATGTGGTTTTTGATGGGCAAATTTTTTTTAAGTATTAAAAATTTTGTACGATTTTTTTTTTCAAGTTTTTTATTGATTTTTTAACTTAAGAATCACTATTTTAGTTTTTTTTTATATTTATTTGTATTTTCTTTTTGTAAGTTTTATTACTTTTTTTATAGTATTTATTTATATGGAAGCTGAACTGAATTACTTTGTGAAAAAAAACTATTAGTAAAGTGCATTTTTTTAGTTTTCAGTTTCAATACAAGAAATGAAATTTTTTAGCGTTACAAAACGAAATAACGTAACGAAATAATATTTGAATTTTGTTACGTCACGAGATATATAACGTCAAGGTGACGCTCCACATGAGAGTAAATGCCTGCGAGAACCTCTCGATAGAAGCTACTCGCAAATGGACACGTCTTTGAGAGTCGCTCGCAGAAACTCGCGAGCTAGTTTCTGCGAACTGTCAAAAGTTATTCTACTCTCTAGTCGACACACACCCACTGAACTCTCGGAGATTTGCACGCTAGATACACAGAGAGAAAAAACTAGGTGAAAATACCTAAAATCATCGTATAGCTTAACCAATTTCTTGGTAAGGAGAACACCAACTAAGAAATTCGATAATTTACCCAAGATTCTTAGTAGAAATCGATTTTGGGAAAAACAACCAAAAATTGGATAAGTTATCCAAGTATTTTAGTAAAATTTCCCAAAACCGTTTTTGGAGTTTTTCCCAAAATATTTTGTAATTTTTCTAAACCCTTGGTTAAAGGTTTAACCAAAAGCTTGGTTAATTTACCCAAACTATTAGTTAAAAGATTTTCTGATGTACCCAAAAAACTTGGTTATTTTACCTAATCTCTTAGGTATTAAACAATAATTTTTACCCTAGAATCTTGGGTAATTTACCCAAGGTTTTTGTTAGTCATTTACCCAATGATTTAGGTAATTTTCCCAAGTTATTGGATGATGTGAATAAAAAGATAGCTTTTGCTAAAACTGATGTTTTTTAGCTAAAAAACATCAATTTTAGCAAAAGCTATCTTTTTATTCACATCACCCATTGGCTACAATGAGAATTTGTGGTTTTTTCAAATACGCTGAAAGAAATTCAAATTTTAAGTGAAAAATTAATTTTTATTTATAGCAAAGCAATATACAACCATTATATTTTTACAATCGACATTAATTTGTGTATTCTATTTTAGCAATTTATTTTTGAGATCACTGATAAAAGTATCTACAACTGGAAAGTTTTCCTGAGTTTCGGTTATTCCGAAAAAATATTTTTGAATAAATACCCAAACAGACGAAATTCCTCTGCATGTATTCTTAGTATTGGCTGCATTGTGGTTTTCCTTTCTGCACAATCTTCTCACTGGTCAGACAGTATTTTATCGATGCAATTTGCTTGTGAAACTGATAAAGTAAACGACCGCTGCGAATCCGTCACGGTGTATTTTACGTGGCGACCATTTAGAACAGTTGCTGTAGGTTTTAACACGGCATGTAAAAGGCGAATGTAGCAAACATTTAGGTTCTCTAAAAAACGAAAAAGAACACATATAATAGTAAAAACCATATTTTGTAGGCACAAGAAATCTTGATAGATAATTTTAAATAATGCCCATAACCAATTTTGACTTTTGATTTTACCTGAATTGAGTTCATCGCGCTTTTTTTAATATGGTTTTCAATAGATCCTTAGCATTTGGGATTGTGATTCTGGTTGAAAAAATGTCTTCTGTTTTTCACAAAATTGCTCCCGTTCGAGGAATCCAAAACTATTGATGGGTTTAAGGTACTCGTAATCAATGTCAACCTAAAAATGTTTGTCAATTTTATATTTTTAACTTTTATATAAATAGTAGAACCTCAATTGTCCTGCATTCAGTTATTTGCCAGATATAATTGACCAAAACAATATTACAAAATTAGATTCTTTACTTTATTTTTGCGTTCTTCAGATTTGTAAAATAGAACATCGTCGTAATTTTTGTTTGAAATATAAAACTGAAATGTTTATTTAATGAGAAAATGATTTGTTGCACTTAAAAAGTTAGAGTTTTTAAGAATAGATTCGTGGTACAACAACAACAAACAAAATGATTTACAATAACCTAAAATACATTTTGGATAATCAAGGTTCTCTTGAATAGAAATTATACAATCATTTTACATAATTACCAATTCACAAGCTCTGGAGTATTTATATAGTGGCCAGTCTTTAAAAATGTCTTCAACATTTGCTGTATTTTGTAACTTGATTTTTCGGAATTTTGTAGTCTTTCGCCATTGAGGTAAAACCTGATCCCAGTTTCGAATATATTTAAGCTGGTTCCAAATAGTTTCCAATTCTAGAAAAAAATTTAATGAGACACTAATTTTTCCAGAAGACTTATTGGCAGATATTCATAGCGGTTGCGTAAACTGAAGGTTTAACTAAGTTAAGTGCTGAAATTTAACATCCAACTTAAAACATTTGTTTTTCATAGTCAAATTTAAACTGGGTTTTAGTAAAACAAAGTCTCTATTATGTTTTCGGTTTAATTTTAGTATCAAAGTTTTATCTTAGTATAAAACGTCAAATATTTTTTTATTTGATTTTATTTGTAAATAAGTGGAGATAAAAATTTTACGATGTACGAAAATCGAGGAACTTGACAAAATTATCTGTTTAAATTGGGTTGTGATTGAAATTTAATAAAAGCATGAAATAGAAAAGTCAATGTTTATGCAATTATCCTTAACTATAGTTCGACAGATTGTTTTGAAATTCAAATTTCCCGCAATACTATTTAAAATTAACACACGTTTAGGGCTTAAACACAGGTTTAAGGTGTCTATGTTACCCTTTCGCGGGGAAACTACCGAGCCGATTGGCCTGAAGTTTAGCTCCAACATAGACCATCAAAAAAAATTTAAAAGTTATAGATAAAAATGCGAGGTAGATGTTTTTTTTTCTGATTTTATTTCTGATACATAACGCCCAAATTTTTTTTCCCCTATTTTAATACAGTAATCCCTCAAACTGCGCGGTTTCTAACTGCGCGGTTTCACAACTGCGCGGTTAAGTATTTAATACCAAAATTTCGAACTGCGGGGTAAAGATTTCGCAGCTGCGCGGTTTTTTTCAATAGCTTAACAATCAATAGCTTAACAACCTATAAACAAAATTATAAATAAGATCATTGCGTTTATGTGTAGATACCTTCATCATTTTCGGCATGATCAGAATCCGGAGTATTGTTTGGCTCAAGTCGCTCAATGTTTATCTCTTCCGTCAATTTCTTAAGCGCTTTCTTTTGACCCTGAAATCTATCTCACAATTTGCCTTTGGGTGCTTTCTTGTATTTGCCAGGAACCATTTTTTTAACAATAAATGCTGATGAGAGTCAGAATTAGAACATGCTTGATAACACTTTAGGCGTTACTTTAATGTATGAACAAACACCACATATATAAAAACATGAAAAGGGCAAGTGTTTCTGCCTAAAGGAGGAAATTACCTAGATGCGACTCTGACTGGTGTTTACATAAAAACTTTATGAGACTTTAAGAGAGCAAAACTGTGGTATTCTAAAAGTATCAATCACAATAAATATAAAAATTTCGATAGAAACATTAGAAATTATAAAAAAAACTTTTACGAAAGTCACGTATAAGCAGTGAAGTTTTTTTTTCGAAATTGTTTAATAAAATGTAGTTTTTTAAGGAATTTATCCAAGAAACAGTAATCAAAAGATTTCATCATGGATTAAAAAATTTTTTTTTTGTGTACTCTACGCGTTCCATGTCAACATCATTTTTCTAAGTTATAAAAACATTAATTTCCTTCATTTAGGAGCTCAGTATTCATATATTCATATTAATATGTAAATACTCACAATATCTTCTGTTGGGAAAATTTCAATAATTTGCTGGGCGAAATCTGGACATTTTTTGACACTCATATGTATGTCATTATCAATTATATGTTGAACAATATTGTGGACAAGAGTTGTTCGGTCTTTGGGAGTTAAAGTTTTTTTATCATCAAATGTTTTTACCAGGTTTTTACCCCGTTCAGTAGATGTTAAAATATCAATGACGGTTACCTACATAATAAATTTATTTAAATATTTGTAATTTCAAATAATGAAAATAAGTACTTGAATAGTCTTGCGGCCTGAAGTTGATATATCTGCTGAAGTTAGTGAAAGCTCACTAAGTAATGAAGTGGTTCGAGGATTAAGATAGTAAATATCCTAAAAGTAAGCAAAGTAATTTTAGCATTTCCATCATCTTTCGATAAAACATTTCATTTTATACTAATTAAAAGAAAAAAAAATCAAAAATTTGTAAATCTCAAAGCTTTTAAAAAATATCTTCCACGAACAGCACATTACTTTCTCTTAATCAGCGCCTGCACGTTAGTTTGAAACTTTTTTTTGAAGAGGGGTATGAAGGGTAGAATCTTAAATAAGAGGTCCCGAAGAGTAGACCCAAAAATAACAAGAGATACTCCCTGAAAAACTGAAACTCTTGATAACAAAGGGAGGGAAATCTTTTTCTAAAAAACTGCGCTCATTTGTCCCCATTACATAATGGAAAGAAGTACGACAATACCTTATTTCGTTCTCAAACTGCATCATAAAGTGTGAAGACACTTTCGACCAAATAATCAAAAAAAAATTGGGAAAAAATTTTTGGTTTCTGTTTTTTGTTCAAGATGCAATATTATGAAATATTTGTATGAAACAATTCTCTCTGGGATTCGATAAAATCCTTTAGGCCAAAAAGGAAAAAAAAGTATCGGTAGGCAGAGCTTGGTGGTGCGCGGTGGAGGCGAAATGAATTCCGTAGGGGAGAGTGACGGCTAAAAATGCCTATTTCGGATACGGAATTCCCTGTGTCCCCCATAACAACATGCAGCATCATTAGGGCTTTTTTTTCTTTAGACCCCGTTCAGACACAGTGGTTTCCGAGCGCTTGGAAGCCCGCGGGTTCCATTTTTATGGTGTTCCTCTTCGGCGGGCACACACAAAGTTTTCATCCGCGCGGAAACGGGGTCTTAATTTTTATGTCTGAACGGGATCTTAGTATTTTATGACAAAAATAAATGCACTGAACTAGACAAAATTTATTGAAAACTGACAAAATGGCTGGTGACTTTTTTTCAGAAGTCTGGAACACAAAAATTTACAGGCCGAACATAGCAAAGACAAATTCTCGAATGGAAAATGCATAAAACAGAATATTTTAACTTTATTTTGTAAGAAAATCATGTGCTGTTTCCACCAACTACATGTAAAAACAAAAATTTACCTTTTTAATAACTTTTCAGCAAGCAAATTCAAGTTTCTTCACGAATCCCACAGCAGCCTACTTTATTGAAGTTTTTTTAGTTGATTTTTTGTGCTTAACTCCAAACTACACAGTTCAATTAACAATACTCACTTAAATCACTTATATAAAAATTACCAAAATTGTCTGGAAAAGGAAAACAAACTTTGAAAACCAAAGCTACGATCGACGCGGCGTTCACATGAAAGTGAAGCTAAAACCGTTAGCACAGAGAAAAAAACTATGGCACGGTATTGCCAAGTGAACAAGAATCAATTAGTTCAATTTTTTCATTCCAATTTTTTTTTCTGTTTCAAACATGAATTTATTTATTCAGATACAAAAAATACTGAATTATAATGGCCGGCAGCGTGAGCAATACCGACGGCGAAAACAAAAATGTTGTCGTGTGAAATTCACATTCATGCAGGGCGAATTTTGCTCATTTGGTTTTCGCAAGTTTAATTTTTTTAAAGTGATGATTTCATCAAAATTTGTTATTAATAATAATTAAATCGCGCCTTTGTCCATGAAACTGAAGCCACACAATATATGATATGACTATAATTTTGAGCAATTTTGAGCCTTATTATCACCACATAAGAGTTAAAGTTGCTATTATGGAATACCAAAGTTTTTTGGGTTAACAAAGTTTTTTCCACAAAAGAATTGATTTTGAATATTTTTTATTGTTATGGTCAGTAAAGTATTTAGGTATTAAATATGGGGTAGAAACAATCAACGGGTAGAGTAAGATTCACAAAATGTTAGGCCCCTTTGCTATCTATTTGGAGGTATAATCACTTAAAAGTAGATGATTTTTTTTAACCTATAAACATTTGTAATTGCCATTCCATTCGGATTTTCAAACGAAATTAACAATCAATTCAAAATGAAATTTTGCAGCTCTATGTTAGTGAGCCAATAATCCGAAGAATAACCAATGGGTGGAGTTGACAACCAATAACAGTTATTTGCTGAAAATGAATACAATTTTAGATTTTTTTCACCCTCGTTTTTCAGCATAGCGTTCATTTTTAAAAGTCCGATTGGCTACTACCTGAATTACAAACTCTCTAATGTACATGTTGTAGAACTTAATTGTGACTAATTCGTTAATTTTTTATAATTTTAATTTAGTTTTTATAAATTAGTTCTCATTTCAAAAAATCTGTAGTGATCGAATCTGGCAATATCGCAAGCGCAAAACAAAATTCGAGTATTACGTCATCACCTAAATATTTTGATGAATACCCAAAGTTTTGGATAGTTTGACCAATATTTTGGGTATTTTTGGTCATGCGCGAAATTTATCTAAACTTTTGGCAAAAACATCCAAGACCTTGGGAAACTTTTGGGTAAAAGTTCTACCCAAGAACTTAGTTAATTTACACAATTTATTTTTGGTATTTTTCCCAATTTTGGCCATGGGTAATTTAACCAATTTCTTGGTACGATTATCGAATAAATTGAAAATTTTGGTAAACCCATATAAAAATTATTTAACCAAGACGTTTTGGTTAAATTTACCATGTTTTTTTCTCTCTGTGTACGAACGGCGTTGGAATTTCGCTAGTAGCTCTCAAAGCAAGATGTCAAAAAAATCAAGATATTGTTCTTGAAAAGAGAAAAATCGCCGAAATTAACTCTCAAATGGACAACCTCCTGCGAGTAACTCTCGAGAGTTTTTGAGAGTTACTCGCGTATTTACTCTCATGTGGAGCGGCACCTTTACGATTTTTTTTCGTTTGCAATACCTAAGAGAAAGAAATTTTTGTAATAATGCTCCAATTGACTCAGGAATTCTCTGGAAATGTTTTTTAGGAAAAATTATGAAGTCGACATTTTTTTTTAATTATAATATTTTTTTTAATGGAATTTGGTATATGGAAGTAAAAAATCGATTGCCTTAATTTTTTGTTTCAGCTTCAGAACGTATAGTAACATATGGAAGATGTCTTCACAAGCATCGGTGGTTCAGTGGTAGAATGCTCGCCTGCCACGCGGGCGGCCCGGGTTCGATTCCCGGCCGATGCATCGTTTTTTTTTTTTAATTTTCACATATTTTTTTTCTGTTTTTTAACACTCTAACTACCACGTCAGTCAAAAAGACCTGACACCTAATTGTATACAACGGCCACAATGAAAATTATTTCGATTTTTTGTAGTTGCACACATTTTATGGTAATAAAATAACATTTAGGTATAATTTTGTTTCAATTTTTTTTTCTCTTAGTGCCTTTTTGGCTGACAACTAAATATTCGAAAAAGGCTTAAAACTGTCGTAGCAGTTAGAGTGTTAAACTTGAAAATCGAAAAGCAAATACACCACTTGCATACTTATAATATAGACGATTTTCCCAAAAAATGAATTTAATATAACGTATACCAAAAAATTAGACAATTGATTTTGGTTATCATAAATTATAGTAATTGAGGGGCCTAGAAGTAAAAGAGTTCAAGTGCACTTTTTTAAATAAATGATCTAAGTGCAAATTATCTAACCTAAAGGATACCCTTACTTGGACATAAAATGATGTAATGTATTGTAATGTTTTTTTTTGCTTTTAAATAAAACCAAAATATTTACTTAGTTTCCTAAACTTATGGAATTTTGAAACTTGATTTAACTTTAAACTCATTTATCGCGGAACTACAAAAAGTGCACTGAACCCTTTTACTTCTAGGCCCCTCAATTTACAGTTGAATTTCACTATAAATTTTATACGATAATGGGCCGTATGAGTAAAAATTTGTCTTTCTGAGTAAAGTGAGTGCACACTGAATGATTAATTTACTTGAGTAAATCACCCCTGTTCGGGAACCCGGCGTTAGCCCGCTAAACGTACCGCATTCGATTCGATTCGCTACGCCATCGGTGTTCTGGAAAACGGCGTTTGCTGTTAAAAAATACGGCAAACATCGCATGCAAACGCAGTGTCAAAAATCAGCTGATTGTGTTTATTTCTTGCTTATGCGAGTGAAAACGTTTGATAGAATTTTAAAAATGGATTTAACACTCCAATTACTTTTGTTAATGAGGCAGGACGAGGTAAATTCACTGAGAAACCAAAGAAGGTTACTGAGAGATTCTTCGAACGTAATGAGGTTAAGTGAAGACTCGTAACTATACTTTCATTTTATCGATTAATAGGTGGAATTGTGAAGTATTTGTTAAACTTGGAGTTCCACTCCTATTTGAATAAAACACTTTATTAATTATGATTCATAAAATTGAAAAAAAACATTTGCCAAACTTGCATTTTGTCAATCACGGCCAACACCAAACGCGAGAAAACTGAAGTGAGCAATTTAACCTCAAATATCAGCTCCCGGCGAATCTCAGAACATCAAAAATCGAATAGAATCGAATGCGTTCCTGCGCGTTGAACTGAAACGAAACGTCGCGTTTTCCAGAACACTAAAAATCAAATATCGAGTACCAAGCGAGTGAATATCGAATAAACTAACGTAACGCCGGGTTCCAGAACAGGGGTGAATACAAAATTAGAGGATATAAGATCGCTTGGTAAGTTTGAACTTTTTCGCTACGCGGTGCGAATTCGAAGTGTGCGAAGTGCCTAAAAGTTTACTTCACTCAATGGACTTTTACACTCTGGCGATATTTTGTGTTTTCTGAGTGCACTTATTGAATTTTTACGTTTACTTGAATTATTTTACTATTTATTTGGAATTGAATCAAAAAATGAAACAGCTCTACTCACCTAGCTGGAAGAGTATACCTTTCTTAAATAATTAAACCTCAAATGGTGGAAATCTGGCTATTTGTGTTGAATTTTTCTCACAAAATTTTTTTTTTAATTCGGCAACTAATAAAAGTAGAAAGTTGAAATTTGACACAGAACAAACTTTTACAAACAGTTAAACCCCATCCGAAAATGACAAAATTTTAACCAAAAAAGATTTTCTTTAAATTCCAAAATTCGGAATGAATTACAGACTTGCTACAAACTTGGAATTTTGAACAACCATAAGAAAGATTACTAATTTTTGAAAATCCTTTCGACATAGATTTTTTTCTAATTTTTCGACATAGTTATTCTAAAAGTGGCAGTTAAAAATATAAATATTTATTTAATTGTGGATTTTCTTATACTGTGTAACGAAATAATAGCGTCAATCGTAATGAAATGAAATCTTTTATGTTACAAAACGAATTAATGTAACGATATGTATTACGTTACGATTTTTTTCGTTTTTCATCTATTTAAATTGGATTTTTTGGGTGAACTAATGGATGAATTCATTAATTAATTATGCCCAAAGCATAAATTTCTCTTCGTGGCTCGTACAATTATAAAATTTTGTGTTAGAACTAATATCTGATTACAGACCTTTTTGTGTATTGGAGACAACTTTTGTATCGCATCGGTGGTTCAGTGGTAGAATGCTCGCCTGCCACGCGGGCGGCCCGGGTTCGATTCCCGGCCGATGCATCCTTTTTTTGTCTTTTTTTTATGTTCAATTTGAATATTTATGATGTAAAATCGAACATTTTGATCAAATTTACTGCAGATTCTATAAGCAGGCTCGCTTTACTGTGCTCTTAAGCTCATCTGCTTCGTTAATATGTGAAACAATTTTCTCAGGCCGAATATAGACTTTCACTCAGTTCGAAATACACATAAATAAGAATCGCATAATTTTTTCGTGGTTCAGCACGTGGTTGGGTCTATATTGTCAATTTAAGTACATTATGAAACAATTATTTGTTAAAAATGGGTTTTAAACATAAAAAAAGCTACAATTGCCAGGGGCCAATCTTCAATTACTCTATATGATGATAGAATGTTGATTTAGAAAAACTCATTTGCATAGGAGAGGGAGAAAGGAGTGGTCCGATTGGATTTTGATGTATGAATGAGTTATGTAAAATCCTTTTTTTGAAGGCATTTTGTCTTTATAAAATTATTCAATATGACTCACCGTTTTCGGGAAAATGGCAAAAAACTGTTTCGTTTGGATGGGGGAGGGAGGCAGAAATGGTCCGATTTTGCCCGCTCACGAACTTTGCCCAGCCATTTACGAGAAAATTAACTATACAAAATTTCAAGTCTTTAGCTTAATCGATTCAAAAGTTATGGTGTTCATGGACAAATAGGCAGGACGGACATGTGGAAATCAAAATCTTTTGAAAACGAGTTATATTGGGCCACAAATAAAATATACTAACCCTAAAGATAGCTCATTAGTAAAAAACGTGGAATATAAACATAACACATGGATCAATAAGTCCCGAGACTAACAATGAAAACAACATTTTTTTTGCCAAATTTTTTTTTATTCATCAATATAATCACCTTTTAGGGTGATACAATCGTTCCAACGCTTTTCCAATTTTTCAATACCATGTTTATAAAAAAAATTATCTTTCGCTTCAAAATAAGCTTCAGTTTCAGCGATGACCTCCTCATTTGAGCCAAATCTTTTTCCCTGGAGCATTTTTTTAAGATCAGCAAAGAGCCAGTAGTCACTGGGGGCTAAATCTGGCGAGTATGGGGGGTGGGGAAGCAGATGAAAGCCCAATTCGTTCAATTTTGCCATTGTTTTCATCGACTTGTGGCAGGGTGCATTGTCTTGGTGAAAAAGGATTTTTTTTCTCTGCATGTGCGGTCGTTTTTTTGCGATTTCCTCCTTCAAACGCACCAGCAAGTCAATATAATAATCACTGTTGATCGATTTACCTTTTTCGAGGTAGTCAATGAAAATCACGCCATGCGTATCCCAAAAAACTGACGCCATGACTTTGCCAGCTGACTGCTGCGTTTTCGGACGCTTCGGACGGCTTTCGCCAGCTGTGCGCCACTCAGATGACTGCCGCTTCGACTCTGGAGTGTAGTGATGTATCCATGTTTCGTCCATGGACACGTAACGACGCAAGAAATCTTTTTTATTGCGAGTAAATAGCGATAAACAGCTTTCTGAATCATCGACTCGTTGCTGTTTTTGTTCCATCGAAAGCAATCGCGGCACCCACTTGGAAAAAACCTTTTTCATGCTCAATTTTTCATGAAGGATAGTAAATGCACTTCCATATGATATCTGTGTTATCTCAGCAATCTCACGGAGCTTCACTTTACGATCTTTCATTATAATTTTTGTCACTTCACTCACATTTTCCGGTGTAACGGCTTCCACAGGTCTACCCGAGCGTTCCGCGTCATTTGTGTCGGTACGACCACGTTTAAACTCGGCAAACTACCGACAAATCGTTGCTTTTGATGGACAAGAGTCCGGGTAACATTTTTCAATCCATTGTTTCGCTTGCACGGTGTTTTTACCCATTAAAAAACAATGTTTTTTCAGAACACGAAACTCGGTTTTTTCCATTTTTTAAACAAACTACAAAACGACTTTACTCCAACCTCGATAACTCAGCTGTTTCTGGTCCGATCGACTTAAAATTTTGACACGTTTCAAGCAAAGGTTAGTACTCTAGGAAGACGTGGTTACTGGTTTACTACGAGCGTCATCTCTGGGTTAGTCTCGGGACTTATTGATCCATGTGTTACATACTTAGTTAACAATTTTAAGTAAGTTTAACTTCATTGATTCATAAAGTTTGTAAATATATCAGTTTTTGTTGGGCCACATTCAAACCTGGGAGTGGGGCCGCGGGTTGGACAAGCCTGGTATAGAATATTTGACAATTGGGCTCTGTTTTCAGATATGTTCGGTCATTGAATGGGGCGATCTTATCAACTCATGGTAAATTCTTTTTAACCAGTAGCGACGTATTGCATATTTACAGGTCCAAATTTCGTTTGCGCGACTGACTGGACTTTATTTCGTACAATAAATGCTAAAAACATTAAAATTGTTCACACTTTTGTTTGTTTTATTGAAGAAAATTTCAAACTGTAGAAAAAACACAGTTTTCATACATTTTTTTCAAAATCTATTTTTTTTTTGATGGTACAATAGTATGTGTAGAGCTGTTACAGCCAAACTACTGCCAGCTTCGGATTCAACGGCCCAAATTACCCAAGAAAGACTCTTATATCGTGTGTACTAGGGCTTCTCATTTCCCGTAGAAATTGAAATCCCGGGATTCCGGGACAAAAATATTCAAAATCCCGGGATCCCGGGAAATCCCGGGATTCGCTAACAAGCAAGAATTTATCCAATTAGATGGGAGAAAAATGTGTAAAATCAAAAAAATACAAAAAAAATGCGTTATTGATTTTCAATTAATTATATTTTTAATTACAAAAACTTAAATATAAAATAACCACAGGCAACGTTACAAACCAAAACTACAAAATATTGGTAACTTGATCTATTTTGAATTTTTCTAATTTTAAAATATTGGTAACTGGAGTACCATCTATATTATATTTTCCTAATTTTGAACGAAATTCGTTACTAGAGGGAAAAACGAAATTCGTTACCAGAGGGAAAAAGAAGTAAAAATTGGGCAAATTTCGTGTTACAATATTTTTAATATCGTTAAAAAGAGTAAAAAAATGTTAATAAGAAATAGCGGGATTCCCGGGAAATTTAATTGAAATCCCGGGATAACGGGATGATATTTTACCCCCGGGATCCCGGCAAACGGGTTCCCGGGATCCCGTTTGAGAAGCCCTAGTGTGTACCAAAGTGAGTGTGGGCCTGTTTAATCAGTTTTGGGCGAAAATAAATTTCCTTCGACTAGTTAGTCAATCGAAAATAAGTTACATATACTAACCAAACTTCAGATATTTTAGTTTGACTATCATTTTTGTAGCTTCATATAGAACTCGTCGTTTGCATTTACTAAAGTATTGCGTTGAAATATGGGGTAGTAAACTCTAATGTAACCTATCAAAACTCTGTGGTTTCACCGAAACTCTTCTGTACTAGTCTATTAAAATATGTTCATCGCGGGGGTGGTTGGCTAATAGCAACTGCTCTCAACAAGACTCCGTGGCGCAACGGTAGCGCGTCTGACTCCAGATCAGAAGGTTGCGTGTTCAAATCACGTCGGGGTCAAGCAATTCTTTTGATGATTTTTTTTTATAAGTTTGAGGTATTTTTTATTTTTAAAAAGTTAAAATTGAAAATCACGGCAAGAGTTATTGTTACCTTTAAACATTTTTGACTCACGTAAGGCAATAGTCGCCGGGATAGGCGATGATTTTTAGGTCACAGGTTTTTAAGTGTCTCGTCGAATAAAAACACTCAATTCGAGAAGAAAAATGCCGAACATTATTTTATTTTTTAATAATAATGTATGTTCAGGTAATTTACGATAAAGTAATTGCTTCGTTCACGCCATGCCATTGAAATGTCTTTTTTTGTACAAAAAATGTCTTTTTTTTTGCTCTGGGCAATTTTTTTTTGCTCTGGGCAAAATTCTAAGGCATCGATGAAAACATCGCGGCAGCATTGTTTGAAGACCAAAATTAGACAGGACGTACAAATAGTCGGGCTAGTGTTGTGATTAATGAAAAGTGTATTTATAAAAAGACATTTTGTGAAAAACTAATTTTCTCGAAGAAATTCGAAGACGTTGCAAGTTGCAATTCATTGAGGCCTTGACAGGATGGCCGACAGTAGCAGTGAAAAGAGAAATGCGCTCTGAGAAACAATTTCACATGCAGTAACTGCAAATTTTGACCTTCATTACTATTCAATAATTCGTATATATTCAATTGTATTAAGATTTCGTCAATATAATTTTTTCGATTGAGAAGTACTCAAGGATTTTTTACCGTGTACGATTTTCATAAAACTCTATTACAGAAACATTTCAAGTCGCTAGCTCAACGCGTTCTCGTACTCGTAAAACAGACATACCGACAGACAAATCCATGGACTGGACATCCTCATAATTTTGCCTGAAACCGTACTGATCAAAAATTTTCTATATGCCCCCGTTGTCGAGTCGGTCTCCGTCATGAACACAATACTTTCCCTCTATAGAAGGGAAAAGTAAAAAAATGCAAAAGGTGATGTTGTCGGCAATCATGGGCCTTCATCGCGTAATTATTAAAACGATTATCGTTCAAACAATACCTGTGAACGCTATCGTCAACAATTTTCTTCACGTAACTGAGTCACTGTCGTATAGTCTATCGTTTTTTATACCCTTATTAAATATTAAATTTGCCTTACCGTTTGTAAAGCCAAGATCCCGTTATCACACACAAAAATGAATTAAGTGCATCTTATCAAAAAAGTGCAAGAACAAAAGTTTTTTGGGATATCCGATTGTAGTAAATTAAAAAAAATCTTATTGATAAGTTTCACTTCAAAGTGGAATTTTGATACAACTGTTCGCTGTTCAATTAAACTGCGAACAATGCCATATCACCATATGGGTTTTCAATAACTGCCAGATTGGCAATTATTGTTTTAAATTTAAGTTTGATTGGTACTGAAAATGGTTGCCATACTATAAGTTCGAAAAAGCGTCATCTATAAATTATAAATTAGTGGTGTATTTAATTATGAAGGTACTTTATTCAGATAAAATTAGTTAATACAAACTCTTAAAATAATTAACTATAAGGTCGGTTACGCCGAAGAAAATATGGATATTATTAGATTTTTTGGAAGAACATCCGGATTTGGCTAAGGGCTATAATTCAAAACTCATCCAAGGCGAAGAGGGGGCATAAATACACTATATTATATACCAATTAGGCTTCAAAGCGAAATTCAACTGACCTGCCCGCAAAAAATGCAACAGCTTAGAGAAAAGGCTAAGCTGAAAAAAAAAAATTTCTTCCGGCACTCGAAAAAAAAATTTTTTTTTTGATTTTTTTAGTGGTACCATTTTAAAGTATCATACGGCAATGAAATACGGTTTAATTGGTGGTACAATTTTGATTTGTTACAAAAAAGGTGGTACATCGCGTGTACCACCAAGCCTTTAAGGGTTAAAATGTGTGGACCGATTTCAAACAAATGTAGCCAAAGTTTATGAAAAGAATTGGGGGTAGGGTAAAATCCAAAAATCTATTGTTCATTTTTAAATTTACGGAAAAAAAGCTTCAAATATCTGCAAAAGTTACAAACCGACGATACCTTATTAGCTGCCGTTCAATCTCGCCTGGATGATAATATTTGACAGTTTTCTCGGTTACGGAAAGCAAATATTAAATTGTAAAAACGAAATCGTTTTACGAAATAAGAGTCCTGATTTTAATTGTAAAAAAAAAATATTTTTAATTGTAAAAAAAAATATCAAAAGAAATTCTGACCCCGACGTGATTTGAACACGCAACCTTCTGATCTGGAGTCAGACGCGCTACCGTTGCGCCACGGAGTCAACTTGATGTGCTGTGACTGAATCTTCAAATGGTGTTATCTCGCAGTCAGACTACCATAAATCGACGAAACTCAATAGAAAATAGCGCGATACTTGAGAATTAGTTCAATTTTTCATAAAAATTAGAAAACCTCTAAATACAATGGTGTGGAAGTAAAGATTTTGGTTAGATATTAGGGCTATTAAACTTCTGAACAGTCAAAAACGACGAAACAGTAACAAAATCAATGGAGGACAAAATATTGACAAAATCCAAAATATATTTTACATCAAACTTTCCAAATATGTGATTTTGTACTTAAGTTTGAATTTATCCTACAACAAAGTGAAATTGAAGTTTTTACCAGGTTTTACTTTTTTCGCGGTTTTTTAGACAGAAATTATTTTGTTCATTAAACCAGAGGCCCTATCGGCGAATACGATACGATTGAATCGAGTCGCAAATTCAATGTTGTTGTTAGTGTTTTACACGAACAACAACATGGAGTTTACGACTCGATTCAATCGTATCGTGTTCGCCGATAGGGCCTCAGATTGCAGTTATGCGGAGACTACTGTAGATGGAAAATACAATCGAATAAACATCGTAACAGAATGTATATTTTTCTTTCAAATACCCTAATAGTAATTCGAATCTAGAGATTTGGATTCGATGTAGAAACTCAACATTTTTTAACTCCATTCCGTTCAAACTAGCGCCCATTTTTCGTGAATTGTAATTCTATATATCCAATCCATATGCATAGAAATAACACTGATGATAAATCAGTTCGGGTATGTGTAGTACGTGTGACCGCTGCATGCTTCAAGTCAGGATGGCCGAGTGGTCTAAGGCGCTGCGTTCAGGTCGCAGTCCACTATTGTGGGCGTGGGTTCGAATCCCACTTCTGACAAAAGATTTTTTTGACGTTTTTTATTGAAATTTTTTGCAAGTAATTTTAACAAAAACTACAAATTAGATATGTTTGACAATTAAAATGGCACACAAATGTTTTAATATTCAATGAGTAGAACTTTTGTTGGTTGTTCGAATTATAACGTAATTTGTTATAACGATACAGCTTAAACTTCTCGCAAATTAAAATAAAGAGAATAGACAATTCTTTGAGAATGAGTAGAGCAAAATATTTTTTTAATACTTATTGGACGAAAAATTTTAAATCTATAGAAATGCCTTCGCATGAAATTTCCTCACGTACCCAAAATGAAATAATTTTAAGAATCAAATATCAAGTTGGTGTTTTAAGAAAGTCCATTTTGCTTATGTAAAGTAATAAATACTTGTAGAGAAACGTCTTCTACGAATAAATCTAGGTGAGGTGTTGGAAAAACCTACAATTAGACTCACGTTTTTATGGACAGTTCCAAGTGGTTTTTACAGCCGTTTTTAATAAAAAAAACGATATATTTTAAAATATGTACAATACATCACTTACCCCCACCTCTCTTCTAAACCACTTGACAGAATTCACTACATTTCAATCTCTAATTTTGATTCTAAAAATGCTGTCACATGAAAAAGTGAATGAAGCGAACGAGTTAAAAAATAAGAATTAAATTCATATAAGCGCTTTTATTTTATCTATTGCAAAAAGCGCGTAATTTTAAGAATTGTGTAAAACAACAAATTTGCAATATTTTGCTTGCATAAAGAATATCTTATATATTTTTAATGTAAGAAAAAAAATTCAACTTTCGCGCAGTCCTAGAGGATCTGACAGAGGAACACCTTCGGCCTCTTCATCATTGAAATCGTCGTGTTTTTTGATCACAGTTAATTCCACATCTTTTTTTGCACCCAACATTCGAAATACTCTGTGCTTCGTATGCCCATCATCAGGTATTTCATATCGTGTATTTGAAATAGTAGATATCACAGGCTGATTTTCAATTACTTCCGATTGCTTTTCGATCACTTCCGCTTTATTAGTATCTGTTGTTACTGGAATATTTGCTATTGGCTGATTATTTGCTTCAAGACTCCTAACGAATTCTCTTTTAGCCTCCTTCTCGGTTATGGTGTGTCGTTTATTAATGTGCGTTTGCTCTTTAATGTTGATGTCATTTGGCAAGCTATAGGCATGTTTTCCGTGTACACTCTCGTCCACCTCGAACGCCGGATCGATTTGGTGTCTAAGATAATTCGTCGCTGTGCATTTGACATCAAGAAAGGCACAGAGTTCTTCGATACCGTCGACAGCTTGATTCAAGTCATCCGGATGATTCCTTGTTATATGAGATCGTAATGTGACAAGATATTTCTTCAATTTCAGTCGACTAATTGTCATCACAGTCTGAGCGTTTTCTAATTCTAAGCGTAATACCTCGGGACTCTGAAATGCAATAAGAGAACTATTTTTAGGCAAAGAGAGGCGAAAATATTTATTGAGAAATACATCTTCACGATATCCATCAACAATTCCCGGGTCTTTTGCTTTCAATGTAGAATAATTGGCAAGACGTGCCACATTCAATGTACTCGAATATTGTAGTTCATTAATTCTAGCTTGAATTTGAAGATCTCTCGCATTAATGTAATCAGATGTTAATGAGGACGATCGAACTCGCTGTACTTCATTACTATGATGTAATTTTTTTGAACTTACGGAAGTTTTGCTGGCCTGCGGCCTCGGTAGGGTTGACGATGACGGGTTTTTGGATTGCGGTGGTGTTGTTAACTTCTTTTCTGGTTTCATAGTCACGTAAACAAAGGCACCCTGCGGACGTTCGTATTTCTATTGATTAGCGATGGAGTAAAATTCCCAAAAAATATTTATTTTATGTTAATAGATGGCATTCCAAAGCATTCAAATGATAAAATGTAAGAAATTGTATGATTTACCATTGGAGATTGCATGTAGAGGGCATGTCGCAATATCATTCCAATATCAGTATTATTTGGATATCTCATGAGGTAGGTTAGACAAGTGGTGTAGTCGCTAACTAATACTAAAAACGAAAAATCATTAAAATTTATCAGAAAAATGCATTGGGCTGAGTGAATAAAATATAGCAAATGCTTTGACTAGGAATTTATCAAAATGTGCTAAATCTAGTAGGAAAAGCCTTTGCTAGATTTTATTCACTTCGCCCATTGTAACGTCAATTTACATTTGTCTCTTATTCTGACTAGCATAGCAACAACAATAAAATTCGGCAATTCAAATTTATCGCCATCTGCAAATATGGCATCCCAGAGCATCAACAGATCTTGCAACGGGAACTCTCGTCCAAAGAGCAATCGCAGCCATCGTCTAAAATTGTTTCAATTACAATTATAGTTGAATTTACCAAAGTTTAATTTGGATATTTTTCCTGTATTTTTTTTAAATTTCAAATGTTTTTTTTAAATAAAGCAAGAATTTGGCTGATGGCAAACATTACACAATTTACAGGGAAAATGTAGAAAATATTCACATTTTTGTTGGAACCTGAAGATTCACTGGGCGGGATAAATAAAATCTAGCACATGCTTTTACTGGCAATTCAGCTCATTTTACTAAGAAATTCCAGATAAATTTTGTACTAAAACCTGCTAAATTTCTAAAAAGCGCTGACTAAATTTTATTCATATACTCGTCATTTGATTGATTTTTTAAAATGGATTTAGCTTCCATTTTGTTCTAAAAAGGTAAAATAATATCTGATATTGGCATTTGATGAGAGAGGCGAAAACAAGTTTTAGTTTTGAAGGGTAAATGGTACTAAAGTTACTTAAATTTAATTTAATTTAATGGTAGTCATTTTGGTGCACTTGACATGATTTTTTTTTGGTAATTTGGTGTCGGTGATTCCGAATGCTTCAGCTATTTCAGCCCTTATTACCCAAAAAGCAAACCAGCCAGAAAATTACAAAAACACAAGCTGACCCAATCAAACCACTGCCCAAAAAACTAATATCGAATGCACCAAAACAGTCTGTTTTCTATAATTTGACTCAGTGACAAAAACACTATCGAGTTTTAAAGCACTATGATTAAAAAATTTAAATGTTTCAAAACCAATTGGTTTTTCCTTACATTCCAAAAATATGAAGTGGTATATCTAGCTTTAAAAGATGATTATGCAGATGTAAATCTTCTTTCGCTAATATTTTATCACGAATATAATTTAATTGACCAATTACTTCAATTTCATTCCCATGTCCACCAGCGTCTGGAGACTAAAATGATAAATAAAATTATATAAATTAAATTGCAAAAAACACGAACTTACTATAGCAACTTTTTGTGGTGGAAAATATCCTTCTGATGTGGGAAATGTATTCACAATTCTATAGTATGATTCGATAGATGCCATTAGTCTTGAAAATAGGGCACTGAAAATATTTTTTTCTCCTTTAATTAAGGTATGGATTTTTAAAAAATTTCTGAGACCTGTTCCACAATTTACTCTGTGTACCAAAATCTCATTTTTTCTATAGTTTTAAGAATGTTATAGTAGTATATTAGGTTAAGTATACCACTTGTAATCGTCTTACATGAAAATGAACTATATTTTTTCCCCTTTTTAACACATTTTAACCCGCATCTATCCTTTTTGTAATTTTTACACAATTTTTTTCTTTAGCTTTATGTTGCGACCCCTGAATATTTTTAAGCGAATTTTTCTCTACCTTTCTAAAATAGTGAAATTCGAACCTTTACCGTATATTAGATATTGCTACATGTCAATTTTTTTCTGTACAAAATTTGACACAAATCTGCCCCTGCGTGTAGATTTTACACAAAGAATGTTTAATAACATTTATATGGAGCTTGAGGAGCTGAAGAAAATGCTCCAAAGGACTACTTGGTTGTATATAGCCAAAATAGTAGGCCTGTGGTATAAGAAAACATCGAAAAGAGATTCCACCTATCATTTTAGACATGAAAAAAAAACCAAATTATCATTCAGAATTTGTATTTGATAGTGCTTTACGATGCACAATGGTTTCATATGTGCCAAAAAAAACAGATTTGTTACACTATTGAGAACATTGCACACTAAAAAAGACATTGACTATGGGGGTGCAAAAAAGAAACCAGAAATTATTAAATATTACAACAAAACAAAAGGTGGTGTGGACGTATTAGATGAAAGAGTTGGTACGTATCGATGCAAACGCAAGGTCAATCGATGACCTGTTGCTGGTTTCGCCAATATAATTGATATTTCTGCCTTTAACGCTTTCGTTGTTTTTACCGAATTGAAGCCTGATTGAAAAAAAAGTCAAAAAATTATCGTCGTCGTCTTTTTCTCATAGAAATTGGTGAAGCATTAGTGCATCCATACATTCAGTCACGGAAATGTTTACCATATGGAACTAATTCGAATGTTGTTGTAAGTCGCATCAAAGGTTTGCCAGAGGAACCAGAGGAATAATTAACAACGATTTTTTTCTCCAAATATAATTTTCGTGTCTCTTGAGTCACTCGCAAATATATGAGGAATTTAGAAGACGTGAACGACTTACGTACTACCAAAATCCGTCGCCGAGGCACACTTGCCGCAGTTAGACGCTCATCGTGACTTCCATAATAGCACTGTAAATTTAGTATAATTTCCATTTTCTGTATATCCCACAATTTATGAGGATATTTGACTTTGATTTGTTTTTTTTCCGCTTTTTAACAGATATCCTTAATTAAATTGCATTATTATCTACGTTAAACCTACATTACGTTTACTGTTTTTTGACCCGACAATAAAAAGCCCTTCCCCCCGAATGTGCGTGATTACAAGATTTCCCCCTTCTCTTCGGCGAGATTTATTTGTGGTGAGTACACTATAAACTAAAATCCTAGTCAAATCTTTTTCAGGTGTTTAAGAAGACATTTTTTTATAGTTTCAGCCAGAGCTTAGGGGAAGACCCTTTAATGCCGAAGCACAGCTCAGAATGGTCGGAAGAACGAAAAATGTTTAATACAAAACACAAATTTAAGAAATGTTTAAAAAAAATTACTATGCATCAGCCTCCAAGTGTTCCGGATCAAGAACTTCCAAGAGATTTTCGCTAAAAATATGAAAAATTACTTCCTACAACGTTTCAAATTAAGACATTAACAGCAACTCACTCAATGCCACTAGTCACTTCCTGAAAATGTAATAGAGCTTGATGATCACTGTGCATAACAAATAGGATTGGTGCTAAGATTTCGTGCATCCCTTGACGATAGCACATATAAGGATGCTCTCTTGCATAATAGAATAAAACATTTATCTAGCAAAGGAATAGGTCGTATCTTTCAAAAAATTTGCAATATTAAAAAATCGTTTTACCAAAGTGTCCTGGATAAGTGGCTTACGAAAAAAGTCGACTCCAGGAAAGGTTCGCATAACGTCTTGTTTAATAACAGAGCACAGCTCTTGATCACCAAAATATTGGTTCCAAATACTCTGCAATTATTTTGTCGTTTATTTTATTGTAAAAAAAAACCATATAAGCAGTAAAAATAAATACGGTACTTGTTTTGATTGTGATAATGGATCATCGTTGATGTCATTTATTGTGTGAGGATTTCGAGCAAATTCTTCTTTCAGTAACTGATATCTACAATAAATAAAATATTTATTTACATTAAAACAAACAACAATTATAGACAGATAATATAACTTTTCTCTTTGTTGTCTCCGTTGAATTATCCAGTCATTTGGATTATCGTTAATTACACGAAGAAATAAAGCCCAACAAATACTACGAAATTTCGATACTTTCAGATCTCCATTAAATGCTATCTCACGTAGTTTTTCTAAATTCTCTTGGAGCAATAATGTTGTTAAATATGCCCATTCATATCTAAAACAGAAAAAAATACATATTTGTAAATAAAATAAAAAAAATCAAAACATACGATAAAGTCTGTGATTAATATTGCGAACGAAAAAGTGTTGAAAGTAATTTCAATAGAATTCAAAATAGATTTCTTATCTAGTTTAAAGTTTGGACAGTCAATCATAAATAACTTTTACGAAAACTCAAATATTTATGATTTTTGGCATCTTAGTACAGTGAAATCTTTTGTTTCCATTCTTGCCATGGTATGAGCATTGCTATTGTAGTTGCCAAATGTTTATCACAAATTTTTAAAACGTTTTTTTTTAAATGTAGCTAAAAACGAATAATTTTTTAGCCTCTGCAAGTACGTCGGGTTTTTCATGATTTTACGATGTATATCGAGGTTTTGTATTTTTTTATCATCTAATTAGATATATAAAACGTTGTCCCGATTGACTGACTCATCAACGACCACCCCACACCCTTGGAGGTACAATCCTGAAAGAACGATGCGCGATTTTGCACCCCAAAACTAACTTTTGAATCAGTGTAGTTTTCACTTTGGTTGAGTATTTTTTGGAAAGGGCACAGTCTCTAGTTTCATTCATATATGGCTTCAAGAGCCACCGGATTGCGGGGGGATGTTGAGGGGTCAACGAACTTTCTCCATGATTTCTGTGAAAAATCACGATAAAGTTCGTTAACCCTCACCATCCTCCTGCAATTCGGTGGCTCTTGACGCCATATATGGATAAAACTAGAGACTGTGCCCTTTCCAAAAAGTACTCAACCAAAGTGAAAACTACACGGGTTTAAAAATTAACCCAGGGGCACGAAAAACGCTATTTCTTGCATGGTTCTTTGCACAGCATGTTCCATCCATCACGTGGACGCTCACTAAGATGGGGGGTTTTTTAACGAGGCGCAACAATTTTACGATAAACATTTCATATTTTTCTGACAACCCCTTTCCACTTTCTCTCTATTCCCATCCCTGATGTTTTCTAAACATCTTCGGAGGTTTCGAACCGACACTCCTCTGTGTTTACTTTTTTTTTTTAATTTATTAAAGATTCAAAAAAGTACAAAGACTTGTGTAGAATCTAGTATAAAACCTACATAACAATATGGCACTATCGTGCTTTCAACAATTCTTTATCACAATTTTATCAGGAATAACTTCTTAATAACTTAAGAAAGGAAGGAACTTCTCTTGGAATAGTGAATCCTCTGAAAACTTATGCTCAAAAACAGACATCGCTTTCCTCCCTTCACTATCTCCACCCGCTTTTTCAATTTTGAAAAAAAATGGTTTTTTAACCCTTAAATACAGGTGAAATTACAGTGAAAACGTCGAGTGCTGCGTCGCGTCAAAAGTTGGACATAGTGCTTTCTTATGGAACCGCTCACGATTCTGCGTAAAACATTTTTCTAATTTTGGATGCGTCAGCTGTATTTCAGTGGTTCTTTAGGAGCGAAAATGTGAAATTTTTCGAAGCAAAAATTTTTTTTGTTTTAAATTTAATTGTTGTTTTTGGAAATAAAGATATTTCAACTACTTTAACCTTTTACTTTCCCGTGGATTATACGCAGTACATGAAAAATGTTTTTTGGCGCTAATCACTATTGGCGCAAAATTTGGCCGAATAAATTAATACGTCATCCACTAGCTTGATATTTTTCTAAATATATGTAGTACACTCAATTTTTTTCAATTCTTTTAAATGTTATTTGAATGCTAAGGAATCAACCCAGTAATCTACCAGACAAAAGTTTTCAAAAGTGATTTTCATTAATCTACCATACAAAAAAGGTCACCGGTAGGCAAGAGGTTAAAAGCATTTAAATAAAAACAGGCCATTGCATAATATGAAAGAACATTTTTTTTTCGCCTGCGGTACATTTTTTCAACAATTTTCCATGAAAGGTGCATTAATGCCGACGTACATTTGTCATTCCGTCGCGGCGACTTTTATTCCTCAAAATGCATTTCCGACGTACATGCTTCTTCACTTTTTAGTAGGGAAAACTTGTGTACAACAAGCGATCGCTCATGTGTGTGTGGTTCTTATATATGTGTTGTATTTCCAGCTCATTCTCTTACTAGCTAGCACCGAGGCAACATCAATTGCCAAAATAGAAACTGCCAACAATAGAAGAATAAGGACTGGTAATTTGTTATGGCATTTACTCTTTCCTACCTACCTGAAAAATAAAACTACCTGCAATTGGTATTTCACTATTTATGCATTCAATTTTTGTTTATTTGGGATATGTTTACGAATCGGTAGCTAAGCACCGACTGATTCTATTAAATTACGCACACATGATGCTGACGTGCTACACGAGCGACTTCGTTTGTGTACGTAAAAGAAGAAGTGAAGAACACTTTTCGAGTGCCGACTTTTCTCCTCTTGTCGTACTCGTTTCTTTTCTACAATTTGGTGAGGCTGAAGAGTGAAAGTTGCTACGTGTACGTCCTCGCTTATCTAAAAAATGTGACCTGCTCTTTGTTTATTGTATCTCTCTCTATTGTTATTTTTATTTACAATTTCCGTTGCGACTATTTATAAAACGTACAGAACGCAAGAAACAAATTTAATTTTTGCTTGGGACTGTATATCTCTTGATTTAATTACCTGTGCCGCAATCTGTATAAAAAATTTCGCCTGCGGCGCACATTATTGATTATTTCCTTTGGTTTTAATCTAAATCTTATTTATTTTCTATAAAAACTTGTTGCTTATCTTATCCTGGACTGGCGCAAAAAAAGCGTATGGTCATAATTTTCTTTTTAAATCAAGAAAAAAAATTGTAGTAAATTAGAGGAAATATATTTTCTTAATGAGTTTTACACATGAGTTTTTTTGTTAGATGTTGAAAGTTGTATTGCAATTGAGTTTTTAAATTTTTTCTAAAAAAGAAAACTGTTTTTAAAAATTTATAAAAGTTTGTTGTGGGAATCTGCAAGTGGTTTGGATTTAATTTTTTAGGAAAACCCAAAAAGAGATTTTTTTCCGAAAAAATTCCATGTAAACTAAAAAAAAATCACTTTGTTTTTGTTTCGGTGGATATTTTAATAATTTTACGGTAAGTTGACTTCGCTGAATCCGAATCTGGAAGTAGTTTGGCTGGATTTACTATTTTTTTCTAGTTATATGGGTTCACAGGTAGTAACTTCTGCTTATAGCAAAGTCCAACAGTGACTGGTTAATATCCACCCGGTTAGTAGCCATCGTTGCCTGTTTTCGAAATTTTTCGAGGAACCATGCGTATTTTTGTTTATAAATGTAGGGACTATACTGTAATTACATTCTTAAAGAATAATGGATTGTTTGATTAGGAAACTGTTTAACAAAAATCATTATCGGCGGTGGTGTTGATAGCACTAATTTTTCTTACTTGAAACAGGTGTTTGACTTTGAAAGTAATCCAATTAAACATACGCAAAGTAAACCGGAGAAATGAGGCAAATTTGCCTCCCGTTTGTGAAGTGATTCCGGTATCATAAGAATATTGTGATTTTTAGGATTTAGATTAGATGTTTAATAAAACTTTCATTTGCTTATTTATTACTTACTTGTATTTGTCCACAGATGACAAATTTTCTGGCTCCAGCTGTTCAAAAGACGAATTTGTGGACTCCGTCGCTTCTATTCCAGTCGCCTCCATTGATTCCGATTCATTTACCAAAATGCGACAGCAGATTTCACGTGGAGAATTAAATAAAAAACGCTAAAAAATCCCAAAGTTTTAACACAACTGATAACAAAAAGATCAAAATTCTTCAATGCAGCTTTGTTTGCGTTGATCTGTCAATTGTTTACAAAGAAACTGAAAATAGAAACTACAGTGCGAACAGTTTCTGAAATAGTTAGTAGATTTATAAAAAACTCTACTCCAAACAAAATTTCGGATCAATTTATACACTACACTCGTTGATCCAATATTCAGTCTTTATTTTATCAAAATTACTTTTAATCACCATTTGTTGTGATTTCGCTTCTACATTATTGTTGTTTTTAATATAACTACAGTCAGCAAATTTATTCAGCACATGCAAATTCTGCTCACCGCCCGAAGTAGTGCAAGGAATTGGATGTGAAAGTTCCTTGATATTGAAATTCTCGATAAGATTGATTTTAAAAAGGCTAAACGACACATTTTCACATAACCTAGTGTTCAGCAGATTATCGAAAATTGGGTTTGAGTCTTCGGGCGAAAAATTTAATTTCAAAATCCCAGAAAACCAAAAGATTAATTTTTGAACTTTCGGGGGTTGCAAAAATGAATCTTAAAAATTATTTAGAATACAGGAACACTTTGGTCAGTGTTGCACTTTCATTTTTTTGAAAAGTAATAAATTGCCTGTCTAAAATGTACTAAATGTAATACATTGTTAATCCGCCAGTAATAATTGTTGAGCACACTTTGCAATAGGCTGATTCAGCCCTATCCTTTAACCAAGAAAACTGTTGCAACCATTCTTTGCGGAATTTTTGGACGTAACACTTTTTGTTTTCTTTCGTCAGACTGAAGAAAGAAAGAAAAAGCGGCATAACTTGCAAACTTTTAAGAAAAATTTTGGGTTTGACTTACCACGGGATCTCGTTTTCTTGATCCGTGGGGGACTTTGGGGGCAGTGGCTCTAGTGGCAGCTCATCGCTTCCCTTAGGCTTGACCCTTTTAAAATGCCTTAAGAGATGTCTTTTAGGTTTTTTGGACTTACATCATAACCAAAAATTATTTACCTGTACAATGCCATTCTGAAAAGCAATTTTAGCGCAAACGAACAACGAACAACTGGTAAAAGATGTCAACAGGGATGGGACAAGCAAATAGGCTATATACGTATGGCATTTTATGATGAGTACAATAAACTAGATTCACGAAAAAGGATACTAGATTCCAAAAGAGAGAGGTAGATTCTTTTTTTAAATCACGGAGCTGAATCAAAATTAAAGTTTGTTTATAATGAAAGAATCCATACATTTTGAGTTTGGGCCCAAATGTACTAGATTTGGCTAAAAATGGCATACGTAAGTAATAGGTATTTTTAGAGCTTGAAATGTACTAAATCTATTACGATTGTACTAAAAGTGCAACACTGACTTTGGTCCGCAAGTTTAATCACTTATGGCGTTTTCGACTGGCATGCTCTTTTTGCTCTGAAGTTGCTCTATAGTTGCTCACTCTGAGAGCTTGTGTTCGACTGAGATTTTTCGATCGCTCGAAAAAGAGTTACGTGTTCGAGTGACGAAAGTACTCCGTATGCGAGCACTAAAAGAGCATTTTTCGAGCAATTTTGAGATCTGCCTAATGTAGTCAGATTTGAGTTGCTCTTTTAAGGTTAAGGCTAACAAAATCGTGTCAAATTGAAAATGGAAAATATTCTTGTGTTTGATTTCTTGGATTCTTCGTCATCTAGTGAAGAAGAATTTCATTTGGTCACAAATATATTAGGACAGTGTCCAGTTAAGAGGAAAATCCCAAAATTAGATACTTTCGTGTCATTAATTGACGCGTATGATGATGAACAGTTAACACATTTATAAAACAAGACAATTGTTTTTTTTATTCCATTTTTATAGTTTCGTAGGCATTTTCGAATTTCACGAAGAGTTTTTCAAGCTCAAAAAATAATTTCCACAAATATTCTTGCCGGCGAGCCGTCAAATCTCAATTTGTTTTTGTTTTATGCTTCTTCTTGTTCTTTGAGAAATGCTCGACTCGCAAGTAGAGCTGCTCGAAATCTGCTCTAGATCTGCTCGAAAATACCTTGCTCTAAACTGGGGTAGAGCCTGCTCTGAATCTGCTCTGGATCTGCCAGTCGAAAACGTCATTATAATCGTTTTCTGATTTTTTTTTGGAACGATACGATCAGAAGAATGATTCAGAAAATCGATTTGTACACAGTAATTCAAATGCGAATAATAAAGGTAAAATTAACTTTAACTGGCTTTTATTCTCAGCATCACAAAAACCTGTTGCTAGTACAGTAAAACACACTTAAATGCAACACGCTTAAATGCAAAATTAGTGTAATTGCACGCAAAATTTGTGCCTGGAGGATTTTCAAGCATTTTTCATATAAATACACAGGGATAAATGAAACACGCTTAATTGCAATACTTGCTTAAATGCAACCATTTTCACATCCGTGAAAGTATAAATTTAATGAAATTTTACACGCTTAAATGCACATGTGCAAAAATGAAATGTAATTACGACAAAAATCTTTTGCACACCCCAAAATTTGCTTTACGTCACTTTATTGTTTCATAAAACGAAATGTGATTTTTGTTATGGGGTACCACCATACGAGCGAAAACGTTTTTTGTGAATATCTCAAAAACGGTGCATCTTATCAAAAAAGTGCAAGAACAAAAGTTATTTAGGATATGATTCTACATAAAACTCTCATACATCAAAATTCGATTGGAATAAATTTTAAAAAATCTTATTGAAAAGTTTGGCTTCAAAGTGGAATTTTGGTATAACTGTTCGAATTTTGATACGAATATCACCATACGGGTTTTCAATAATTGCCAGATTGGCAATTATAGCTTTTGTTATTTTTATTTGATAAAATAAATTCTTAATTAGATTCGTGCTACGGATAAATGCAAAACATGGATAAATGAACATAAAATTCTGCGAAATTCGATGTGCATTTAAGCGTGTTTTACTGTACCGTATTTATCTGCCAAAGATTTTTTCTACGAACCCGAACCCCAAACGAATTAGCCATTCAAGCCATTTTTCAAAAATGAATATGAAATATTTATGAAAAGCTTTAGCGGTCAGCTTTATTTACTCGAACTATGAATACACTATTCCTAAAGTTTTGGTTTCATTTTAGAACGACATATGATCCTTTTATGAATAACGACTTTATAATACATTATCGTCTCTTTCAGAGTTGATTTTTTCTATCGCACAAAACAATCAGTAGACCCTCATCTTTCATTTTTTGGTATAGTGCAGTGGTTTTCTCAAAATTGTTTGGTTTAACTAAAAGCCGTTTGATTTGTATACAATTTAGTAAAATGAAGAGTAGATAATAAAAACCAAAAATATGCTATTACCAAATTTCACAGCGATATGTTTAAAATAAAGTATTAGTGGATAACATTATGAAATTCGTATTTATCTTTGTAGAGATAAGGCTAACAAACACAAATGCTGAATCTTTTTAATTAAAATCGGTTATTTACCGCGTAATTCACGCGGTAAATAACCGATTTTAATTAAAAGGATTCAGTATGAATATTAACCGCGAAAGTTTAAAAACAAATAGAAATGATCTAAAACATTGGGTGATGTGAATAAAAAAATAGCTCCTGCTAAAACAAAACTGATGTTTTAGCAAAATCACCCATTATATTTAGTAAGGTGTTTTTTTTATAACTGAATAACAGCCAAATTTTTATAATTGGGTTCGTTGTGATTTTTATTTATTAGTTTATACAACCCTTTTTTTACCGGCAGAAGATATTCGGTAAAAAATTATCTTTTGTATTGAATCTATGATGAGTGATTCCATTTTGTTTAAATTTACTAACCATATTTTGTATGAAGATCCCGTTTTGTAGAGTAGGTCATGCGCGATACAAGCTAGGTGTCTTCCGTCACTACACTCGTTGTACGGCTCAATGGTCTAGGGGTATGATTCTCGCTTTGGGTGCGAGAGGTCCCGGGTTCAAATCCCGGTTGAGCCCGTGTTTTTTTTAAATTACATGATTTTTTTATTAATTCTTTTTCTACATACTACTACCAGCAGTATAGAGCATATATAAGAATCCCGACAAATATATTGTGATGGAGCATTATGACAAAGAAAACAATAACATTTAGCTAGTCATTTTACTCACATATCAGTAGTCTTAGCAAAAAATCATTTAAATTTAGGGTAATTTTTATTTTCCACATTTTTCGGATTTTTATAAAGCATTGGACGATGAAGAATTTCTTCCAAAAATCTAAGTTACAGAAGATACTAACGTTATGAGTTAAAATCCCATGCTCGAATCAGTATTAAAGTTTTTATCAGTAAATTTTTTGTAGCGTTTTTGTTGAAAATAAAAAAAAAATACGGGCTCAACCGGGATTTGAACCCGGGGCCTCTCGCACCCAAAGCGAGAATCATACCCCTAGACCATTGAGCCAGATGGTCGCCACCCCCCGAACTTTGCAGGAATACCCAAGCAACAATTCGTTAATTCAAATATTTTAATTTTTTATTGAAAAAACACACATTTGAATTACCGTGACGACGAAAAGCCGTCGGAAGTCATACTCGTTGCTATAAATGTCAAATACACAAGGATCTAGATCCGTTCATGTTTAAAAGGTGCGCAAGTATCCCCTACAAATCTCAGAAGTGGGATAAGCTGCCTCCGGTATTGTATCAGGATGAAATGTGATCAAAAAACTGTGTAAACCGCATTGGAAGTGATCTTTCTAAGCGCACGTTGGACTTAAGCAATAAGACACATTAAGAAAGCGAGCAAAATTGTAAGCGGCAATAAACGGAAAACCAAACAAAATATAAAATTGAAGAGCGAGTGGATATCTTTCTGATTGATCGAAGGGTTGCCACCTTTTGGTTTCCTGAAAAGCGTATTTTCCATTTTGAGCCCTTAAAACCCGTATATACTTTTTGGTTTGCCGGAAAGCGTATACAAAAAAGCGTATATACTTTTTGGTTTGTCAGAAAGCGTATAGAAAAAAAAATGTATATCTTGTCATGGAAATATGAGCCTTCTTACGAAGTAAAGGCAATCAATGATGTGTGAATATGTTATATTCCGAAATGTCAATACTTTAATATTGGATTAAAGAAATAAAAACTCAATAACTAATGCAGCGATTCTCAACCTGTGGGGCGCGCCCCCCAAAGAGGGGCGCGAGTACATTTCAGGGGGGGGCGCGAGTACATTTAAGGGGGGGCGCGAGCATATCCAAGACAAAATATTTAAAAAGGTTTATTAATTGACTGAAAGGAAAGCATATACCCACATACAAAACAAAATACATTTCGATATAATATTTAATAATTAACTTATTAACTTACGCTTGGAGCACAATGAACGCGAAACCAGCGCGAAACCAACGCAACTACAACGCTCTGAACTGTCACGCAGTGCAAAATTCTAGCGGCAGAGCACAATGGCAGCTCGTGAAGTAGTACAAGTGACATAATATAAAGTGGTATAAACTTGGAAAAATTACAAAAATGGATAATTTTGAAGCGACAATTTGTTTTGTTGGTCTTTTTTATCTTTGTTATTTGCACTAAGGCTATCAATTTTTCCTCGAACGACATTTTTCCAACCTCACTTTATGAACTGTCAACGCAGAATTCTGCGGCAAAGTTAGAAGTTTGCAAACTTTTGTGTTGCGGTTACGTTGTAGCTGCGTTCTCTACACTGTGCTCACTTCCAACAATTTGTGGGAACCAAACAGTTTCTGCGCCAGTTTCGCGTCGGTTTCGCGTTCATTGTGATTTCAGGGTTAAAACAACTTCTCGTGAAACCGCAAAAATGACGCAAGAGCAATAAAAATGCACCGGATTCTTGTTTGGCAACGCTGAGGATCGGTGTTGCCAAATGTCAATAAATTACTGTTTTTTGGTAATTTGTGTTTAAAATTAGGGTAGTAGTGTAGGTTTAGCGCCAAAATACTCAAATTACGTTATTATTGCATACATTTTATTGTATGCAGGGGGGGCGCGATGACAATTTTGATTGAAAATTGGGCCGCGAATACGGTTGAGAAACGCTGAATTAATGTATTATCACATTTTTGGAATATATATTTTAAGATGTAAAGTAATAACACTGGTCAACAAAATTGTAACTTTGTTGTGCCACATGGACTTTTTTGATATTTTTTGCTTTAATAGGTGGTTGACAGTAAAAACAAACATTTAAAAAAAATCGGTTAGCCAAGAATTTTATTCTCTTAATTTAAAATATTTCAAAAGACAATGGCATCCTAAACCAAAAATGTGAAAAAGTTTTATTATGAAGTTACGATCTAAGATTTTCTAGCAAATTTAGCTCCTGGTTGGCCCCTTTTGATTGTCCAGGAGTAATCTGCCAACATATTTGGGTTCCATTTGCCCTGGTAACATTTTTTCATCTCAGAAATGTCCTGATGGAACCTTTCACCGTGTTCATCACTCACAGCCCCAAATTCTCAGGGAAAAATCGAGGTGTGATTCTAAAAAATAATTCTTGAGTGACATATTGCAACCCAATGCTTTATAAGCCAACAATAGGTCGCTAACCAACTCTCTGTAGCTCTCACTCTTATGATTACCCAAAAAATTTGCAACAACATTTTTAAAAGATTTCCATGCTGGTTTTTCTTAATTGCTCAATTTTTCTGCGAATACCGGATCTTTTATCGACTCCCTGATTTGAGGTCCTACGAAAATACCCTCTTTTATCTTTGTATCACTTTGGTATTGGTATTTTGCGAAACCAAAATACCGGTGATAACTCTCCAAGACTAGTTTTGTGAAATTTCGTCTTTGTTTTTTGAAAGTCTGTTTACCGCAATGACAAAAAGTGTTAGGATCGTTACTACACTTTCTCGACACGTTAACGCAGTTAATAAATCACAATATTTTGATGAAATCACAAACAAATAGTTTTATGACTATTTCTTCTCGAACGGTTCTTTGCTTTTATTGCCGTAGTACTAGTTATAAGTATTACCGTATCACAAGAAAACTGAGGCTAATTGAAACAAAAGAATTGCAGTTTAATAATCAGGGTGCTTAGTTAAAATAGTATTAGCCATCAAAGTTCGTGTGGCATGACCAGTGTTGACCAGTGTAATTAATACAAACGACACACATTGTCGACTTTTGATGTAAAAGTGATTAAAATTATGACGCTCGAGTTTTGGTGCGGGTAAATTCCTCAAATTTGGAGGAAATATAGAAAAGAATATTGAACTTTCAGATAAAGACAAAAAACTTTTTTTTATTTAAGACATTTTTGCAAAAAAATATAAATTGTGCTACAGTAGAACGCGCTTAAATGCAACACGCGTAAATGCAAAACTCGTGTAATTGCACGCAAAATTTGTGCCTGGAGGATTTTCAAGCATTTTTCATATAAATATACACGGATAAATGAAACACGCTTAATTGCAATACTTGCTTAAATGCAACCATTTTCACATCCGCAAAAGTATAAATTATATGAAATTTTACACGCTTAAATGCACATGTACAAAAATCAAATGTAATTACACAAAAAAAAGTGAATATCGTTATTTTTATTTGATAAAATGAATTCTTAATTAGGTTCTTTGTTTTTGTGTAGCCTTGTTGAATTTAAATGTTTATTACAGGAATATTGAAGTTGCATGTTTATCTTTTACTCGCATAATTGCACATTAATGTGCATTTATCCGTGCTTCCGTGCTACGTATAAATGCAAAACACGGATAAATGCACATAAAATTCTGCGAAATTCGATATGCATTTAAGCGTGTTCTACTGTATTACTTTTTTTAGACCTTAAGAAAATAAGTCTGACGCAAATGAATTATCGAAGTTCTTTGTAGGAAATTTATTTGATTGTAATTTTGTACATAATCATTTCTCATAAAGTCGATATAAACCAAATAAATTCGCAAAAATTAATTTTTTCACTTTAGTGGTCACAGACTTTTTACGGGGTCTCGCCAAACGAAAAATCCTCGTACAGATTTTTTATGCCTCTCTACACATATGGTTTAACTACCAAAAGAAAAGGTTTTTACTGTAGCTTTATTTCCAAGAGGTCTGATTGTGGGCCAAGGGGGCGAAAAACTGCAAGCTTACTTTAAGTTGGAAAATTGTTGAAAAATCAGGTTTATTAATTTAGTAATCAGATCTTTAGGTACAAGAAAATTGTTTTCCAGAAAACTTCACAAATTGGACTTACTGTAATAAAAAAAAATAATTTAAGTGTTTCAAGTAAGTCCCCTTATGATTTTTCATAGTAAAAATCAGTAAAATTTTTTGAGAAAGATCAATATTTCGTCGTATTTAAAACCTTAAGGCAAAGCTACTTATATTTTTAATGGCTTTTTTTTAGTTATTTCACATTTTTCTAACAGGAAAACCTAAAAATATAAAATTTTGGGTCTGTGGAACTTTCTTGAAAACCCTAATTTTGGCAAAAAATTAGACCAAATTCGACACTGTGCGGCGGCGCCAAAATCGTTTACATGACTATACATTTCCATTTCAGATTCAGACTTTTTGCTTAGTCTGTGAAGTAGAATACTTGAAACAATAGATTAATTAATCGTATGAAGTTATGACAAAAAAAAACTATTGCATTTTTTTTAAAAACAAATCTTTTCAAAAAAGTGTATATTTCTGAAAATTTTGAAAAAGCGAGCGTATAACGTATTTATACGAAATTTGGGAAACGTAGTGGTGGCAACCCTACTTCAATGCGGTTTACGCCGTTTTTTGATCACATTTCATCCTGATACAATACCGGAGGCAGCTTATCCCACTTCTGAGATTTGTAGGGGATACTTGCGCACCTTTTAAACATGAACGGATCTAGATCCTTGTGTATTTGACATTTATAGCAACGAGTATGACTTCCGACGGCTTTTCGTCGTCACGGTAATTCAAATGTGTGTTTTTTCAATAAAAAATTAAAATATTTGAATTAACGAATTGTTGCTTGGGTATTCCTGCAAAGTTCGGGGGGTGGCGACCATCTGGCTCAATGGTCTAGGGGTATGATTCTCGCTTTGGGTGCGAGAGGCCCCGGGTTCAAATCCCGGTTGAGCCCGTATTTTTTTTTTATTTTCAACAAAAACGCTACAAAAAATTTACTGATAAAAACTTTAATACTGATTCGAGCATGGGATTTTAACTCATAACGTTAGTATCTTCTGTAACTTAGATTTTTGGAAGAAATTCTTCATCGTCCAATGCTTTATAAAAATCCGAAAAATGTGGAAAATAAAAATTACCCTAAATTTAAATGATTTTTTGCTAAGACTACTGATATGTGAGTAAAATGACTAGCTAAATGTTATTGTTTTCTTTGTCATAATGCTCCATCACAATATATTTGTCGGGATTCTTATATATGCTCTATACTGTTGGTAGTAGTATGTAGAAAAAGAATTAATAAAAAAATCATGTAATTTAAAAAAAACACGGGCTCAACCGGGATTTGAACCCGGGACCTCTCGCACCCAAAGCGAGAATCATACCCCTAGACCATTGAGCCGTACAACGAGTGTAGTGACGGAAGACACCCAGCTTGTATCGTGCATGACCTACTCTATGAAACGAGATTTTCACACAGAATAGCAAGTAAATTTCAAAAATGTTTACAATTTCTTGTGACGTTGCTTGTTTCTAGTTCTTTTTAATACACAGACCCCGAAAATTATGAAAGTAATTTCGTTAATAGCTTCATCTAAGTTTCACTAGAAAACTACATATAATTATTTAAGTAAGTTTATAGTAAAAAACTTTGAGTGAAATGTTAATAGCCTTTGTAATTTATTTTATGAAAATTTGGGATTTTAGTGTGGGTTTACTGTTTTCAAAATGTTAAAATGCTTTTATAACCGATTGAATTTTCTCTTAACAATATTCATTATAAGAAATGATTGAATTTTATGGAATATCTTAATTAGATTTTGCATTGGGTAATTAGTTTTGTATTTTAGGGTAATTAGTAATGATACCATATCTAATATAAAAAAAATAAAATTTTAAAGACATCATATAAATGTTTCCCACAGAGGTAAATTTAGTAATAAAGTTAATAACTACAGAAGAAACTTTGCATTATCATAGATAATTATAGGTATTTTTCGCTTATTAACGAACAAATTTTCGATAGTATAGCGGGAATATCGAAGACTGTCATTTGGATCTCGTGGCAATAACAATGTGTTTTCTTAATTATTTATCAAGATATTTTCAATTTTCTAACAGATATACATTTTTGCATGCGTTGCAAATTTTCGTGCCATAAAGATTTTTATTTTCATGCCATTAAAAATTCGTGGTATTTATAAAAGATGAAATTTCCCATACGAGAAATTTGCAAATGGAATTGAACTGCATAACATGTTATTTCCTCATAAGATGGCTAAGTACATCTTCCTATATTATATAAGACTTTTCTTAACTTCCTGCCTTCCAGTGTGCTATATGTACTCTCAGAAAAATGTCCAGGTCACCTTTTTTTCAGGTTAACTCTGACCTTACAGAGGTGTCTGTAAGCCAGAGGTGTCTGTAAGCCAGAGGTGTCTGTAAGCTACACGGCAAAAAATCCTGGAGTATTTTTCAATCCAAAAATTATATTGACGAAATCTTAATACATATTTTGGATTGGAATTTAATACATGTGAATTTTTGAAAATATTTTAGCCTTTTTTGCAGTCATATTTGAAAAGTTTTTTATTATGTATTGAACTTAAGTACTTTTAACATTAATGTCTACAATTTAATCAAAATTTTAGACTTTAATACTGAATTAAACCAAAAATAAATTTATGAAAATTTCCAATCCATATTATTGGATTAGAATTTTCCATTGGATTACATATAGGTCCAGCGTAATCCAGTTTTTATTGGAATTCACTCCAAGATTTTTTGCCGTGTAGATATTAACCTATCTAAGGTCAACTCGTGCAGCTCCCAATGCCCTACTTCACCTGCTGGTGGCTTAATTTCAGTATTTCTCCGACCACAGGTCAACTCAGTTTTACTTGCCCACATGCAGGCGAACGCGCGCCTGCCCGAGGCCAATTACGCCGTATGTAGGTCGTCGAGTTAGCCTCCATTTTTCTGAGTGTAGTACATAAAAAAATTGTGGCGTAAACCAATATTCGCGTAAACATTTGCCACAGTTAAATTAATGTCATCCACTATTTGATCTTTTCCTAAATGCAGTTTTTTTTCTTTAAATTTTGAGTATTTGCTGAAAGTTTTTGCAAAGAAAAAAATTCAAATTGTTTATTTTAATGTTATCTGAGTCTTAAGGAACCAACCCTGCGAGTTACATTAATCTACCATACATAAAAGGTTACCTGTAGGTAGTAGGTTAACTCATCTAAAAATTAAGGAAGGAATTTCCTTATTAAAATTCATACTTTCAATTTTTTTTGAATGGTCAAAATGAAATTGAAATTTCGCAAAACACTGTTTAAAGGGGTTTTCATGTTTTTACCTTTTTCTTAAATATAAGTATTAAAATTTCTTGATAAATTGAAATTATAGCGGGGCAGTTGCTATGTATCCCTTGGATTGCGTGTGTGTATGTGTGTGTATGTAACAAAAATTTGTAAGATCGACTTTTCCCAGAAGGCCTCAACGGATTTTGACGCGGTTTTTTACATTAGAAAGCAACACGAAAAAAAAAATCTGAAGTGCCAAATTAAAAATAAATGTAGAGTTATATTTTATATACTAAATCTACACAATTTAGTTCCAAGCGAGACAAATATTTGGTTTGAAACAAACTTATCTCTAAATTAGATACAAATTGTTCTCATCGGGAAATAAGAAACAAATTATTTTCAAATTGAGTACAATTTCAATTCTTTAGAATTTTTTTTCTATCACTGTGTTATTGTCCCAGAATCCTGTAAAGCGCGATTATGAAAAATTCTAATTGGAGTCATGTGAATCATGGATTTTAATGTATAGGAAAGTTGTGTATAATCATATTTTAACACTTTTTGTTTTCACATTTTTTTTTATTTGAGCGGAAGAGGGTGAAGAAGTATTAACTTTCTACCTCAATTCGTTTTGAGTTTTCGAATAGCTTTATTGAGTGAATTTCAATATTATACCCAATCTTTTATCATCTGAGGATTAATTATGTAAGAATGATATCATCTCACTGCTAAGTGGGCAGCTACGTTTTGTAGAAAATTTGGTATTAGAATTTCAACGTATGGAAAAGCTATTTGAAAAAATATATGTTTCAAACATTTGCAAACACTCTTTGCGACTGCATAAGCCGGCCACTTTTTGCATAAGCGTAAAATAGAAAAATCGTGTAGCTTTTTAAGGGAAAATAGAAAAATCGTGTAGCTTTTTAAGGGTAAAATAAAAAAATCGTGTAGATATATTTATATTTAGAGCGAAACAGTCTAATTGCATGCTAATTCTTACACTCCTATACTAGATTGCAAGGCGAAGTGGAAACTTTCCAATAAAAGTTGGAATTAGAATGGGAATTAGCATGCAATTGGACCGTTTCGTACATGCCCTTAGACACGCACAAGTACGTCAAAAATTACATTTTTTTAAAAAAAATTTGACTGCGGCGCATTACTTTCTTTTATGTTTTAATAGTATGTAAATTTTTAAGTAGAATTTATATATTAAAGAACTAGTACCGTATTTTTTTGTAATGCAGCCCGTGGTATGGTGTAGAAAGCTCAATGTGGCCCTTTGTGGTAATTGAGTCTGACAGGTCTGTTCTACACTTTTACTAAAACCCCCCGCATGAGCGTCGCCCACACGTAAAATCGCGTGTTCTTACTTCTACTCGTTTATAGTACAGGTATTCCTCGAGTTACACGGTTAATTAGTTCCGCGTAAGTCGAAACCGCGTAAGTGGAGATTAGTGCAAACTACAATACATACCTATTATCTTTTTTATATAAAAACATTCATCTATAATTACAATATTTTCTTTTTAAATTAAAATTACTCCAAAACCGCGTAACTCGAGGGATACATGTAATTTACTCAATGCAAACGGCCTTTTAGGTAGGGTGATAAAGGACAGAGAGCCTTGGTGAGAGCGGTTAATATATTCGTTTGACTCAAAACAAACATGGCTAAACTTATGCGAATCACAGCAGAAAAATGGGGTAAAAACGGGGTAAATTTACAAAAAAGTCGTAAAATTTCGAAAAAAAATCAGAATTTAGCTCGCACAATATTAAAGTTGTAAATTCACCCAAAAAACATTAATCTTACACTAGAAATAGGGTAATTTTAAACAATGCGTAAAATTTCGACCAATATTGATATTTTTACTCTCATTTTGGTGTAAAAACACGCTCACAGGGTACTTTTGCATTATTGTACGGTCAGTTTCATGATTTCACAACGCAATTGACGGCATTAGCGTGTTTGATGAGTAATTTGATCGCCATTCCAGAAATGGTTCAATGGTTAAACCCAGTGTTGCCATTTTGACCGTTTTCCGGTCAGATTTGACCGGATTTTGTCCACTTTGACAGGAGAAAAAATGAAAATCCGGTCGACCGGATTTTTAACCGGAACTGAATGTGTTTTCGACCTTTTTTAACAGTTTTTCAATTGGGAAAGAAATAATATATTATCAACATTATCAATTTTCATAAAAAGAATGTTCACAAATTGAACGCACCCTTTATAATTTATAAGTGGAAATTGGGACTTTTCGGGTTACTGCAATAATTCGGGTACATATATGTAAGTTATAATAATATTTCTGGAGATCTAATGTTTTTTTTTATTTATCATTATTTATAAGAATTTGTTTTAACCCTTGGACTGACACATGAGTCTGGCCAGGTTTTTTCGATTTTATTTTTTGTGTAAATATTTTTCTAATTGAGCTATCGACTTGAAATTTCAGGTAGCTTCCTAAAATCTATTTAGCTATCTGTCTATAAAATATCAGGACGAAAGATTTTGTAGAAGAATAATTGCAAGGACATGATGGTGTACACATCGTATTCGTAACACATGAGTCTGGCCAGACTCCCTTACATTTCAGTACATTTGTATGTAAATATTTCGTTTTTGGCATGTGTTCAAACACATTTTTATACCTTGCAGTTGATATTTTTATTTACTGTCGCAACTAATAGGCACCTTACACGTTCAATATATTGAAGCAAAAATATTGACCGTGTAAGGCAGGTCTAATGCAAACATAATCTACTTTTGAATGTTGTTTATTCGCTCTTCGACATTTCGGAGAACCAATGTGTTGGATAACGTCGAAAGGAAATTTCGTCTAGCGTCATTTCTTCAGGTGCTTTCTACTTCTGCGTTTTGCATGAAACACCACCAAAAATACATGAAATTGCATCATTTTTCATACAAATTGTTAGTGGGTCTGGCCAGACTCATGTGGTACGAATATGACTATCGAAGTATGTGTCTGACGGAGGGTTAATGTTATTTTTTAAAAAGAATTTGTTTTTGTTATTTTTTGTTAAGTCGATTGTACCTAAATAAAATTATATTTCTCCTTATATATGGTGAAACCAAAGGGTATATTAGATTTGCCTTACCGTTTGTAACGCCAAGATCTCGTCATCACACAAAAAAATGAATTTCACCAGTGTGTGTAGAATGATAAAAATAATTAATTTTTGCACGTCCGTCCGTCTGTGGCGAGAATTGCAGGCGCACGGATTGAGCTAGAGACTTGATATTTTGCGCAGATTCGTTTTTCGTAAAATGCGAGGCTAAGTTCGTTAATAGGCAAAAATGGACAATTAGTGTAAGGGGGGGGGGGGGAGGGGGAACAAAAAGGTTTTTTGCGAATATCTCAAAAACGGTGCATCTTATCAAAGAAGTACAAGAACAAAAGTTATTTAGAATATGATTCTACATAAAACTCCCATACATCAAAATCCGATTGGAATATATTTTACAAAATATTATTGGAAAGTTCGACTTCGCAGTGGAATTTAGCTACAACTGCTCCAATTAAGATACGAATATCACCATACGGGTTTTTAATAATTGCCAGATTGGCAATTATAGCTTTTGTTATGTTTAATTTCTAGGTTATTGTGATCAGAAATGTCGTTTGCGTGGATTTGACCGATTTTTTGGCCGGATCTAACACGCTAAAACTTTTGACCGTTTTTTCTGACAGGATTCAACAGAAAAAAATCCTGTCAAACGGTCAAATTTGACCGGATTCATATTTTTGAGTTGGCAACAGTGGTTAAACCACAGTATACAGTAAACAAACTTCATACATTAAATGTGAAAATAACCTGTGTAACCGAAAACGAATAACCCAGAAATACCCAAATCTAGGCATTTTAATTGGTTAGAAAAATCTTAAATTTTTGGGGTACAAAGAATGAACAAGCAATATGACCACAAAGGAATCTAATAAAAGTGAAACAGAGAAAGAAATATACTGTTAAAAATGAGAGCCGCAACGACGTTACCAGATTAGTCAGTTGCGAAATGTATTTTTTGCCTTAGAAATTAAATACAATTCTAAAATAAGTTGCAAATTATGTTCGTTTGAATATAGAAAATTAGAAATTCAGTCCAAACTGGTACTGCATTTTTTCTCAAACGTCATTATTGCTTTGAAATTAGCATCACGTCGTTTGTAAAATGATTTTGATAGACCGAAGATTTGATATTAATTGCTTTTCTACTATATCCTGACAATTTAAATTTTCTATCCAAATTTTCAACCTAAAATGAAGAATATTTGTACTTTTATAAGAAATGGTGGTCAAAACAGATTTCAATTTTTAAATTTCCCTCCTCTGAAATATAAAATCAACAGCAGAAAAATCAGATACGGCAATGCCCGTTTGCAATTGTTTCTTTCAGTTGCTCTGATTTGATGGGAAACGAGTCGGGTGGATTTCGGTTTCATTATTTTTCTCAATTTCCTGTGAAATGAAGTAAGTGATTTAAACAGAAAGTTTATAATTTAGTATGTTTCCATACTATTTCGTGTATTCCGCTGATATTTTATTTAGCTTTTAATCTTTATGCCGACTAAATTTCACGCAAAACACATTGCGAAATGCAAAAGATACCGATCAGCTGTGTCGCTTTTGTTTACAAATTTTCGGTTACACGCATATATGACTGTGCTGTTTGCTCTCGTGTTTTCTGCCTATGAATATGGTATGTTCTTTTTACTCTTACATAGTAAATTGGGTTATTTTCGAGTTTTCTTACTGTATACTGTGGTTAAACACAAATAATTCGCTCTGGCTTGATGGAGCTATGTTGCCCTAACCTTATAATTCGCATAAGGTTTGTGGCATCGGAGTATAAATACTCGAATCGAGTTTTACTCCACCCAAAATCCTGTAAGCCTGCGTGGAAGCTGGTAAAGCAGGCTCTGATGACGGTGAGCCAGCTTCCATACCAGAAACAGGCTCCTGATAGGTTTTCAGGGCAGACATGCCCAACCTGTTCGGGGGAAATTTGGATGTGAAAACACCCGCAAAAATAATATAATAATTTTGTTGTATTATTTTTGTTTTTACAGACCGTATAAGCCGAGAAATTCTAATATTATTTTCGGTGTAATTTTAAACAAAAAATGTCGTAAAATTACACCAGTATTGTACGTTTACTTCTTATTTAGTTTAAAGTTCCCCCGTAAAAGTGGCTTTTGTACGCCACAAAATGAGTAAAAATGCATAGCTTTTAAGCCATTACGACTCGGTTTAATTTTACTACTATTATAGTAGGAAAATGGTTTTCTACTTTTATTGTAGTAAAATTACAATAAAATTTTCTAGAGTGCATCTACGCTCTCGTTCGACGTGATTCGCCTTCATCCGGCAAAGTTCTAGTAACAACCCAAATCAAATGAGTTTCTTTAAAAAAAAATTTCAAATTTGAATAGTAATTTTTTTTAAAACTCATATAGTATTCATCGGTGTTTCTCTTCTCACCTAATTTCAAACCTTGCTTTCACATACTTTGTAGAACCTTTCTGTTTCTGAAGTAGAAAGACATTCAAATTTTGATCGTTTTAAATCTTTACATGACTTTAGTCAAAGGATAGACAAGCCAAGTTTTTAGGAACCTTCTTATTTTCACAAGTAAAAATATTACTATTTGTTGTAATTCCTACCAATTGCAAGTTAGCTAAAAGCAGTAAAAAAAGATTTTTATGTCTTAGAGAAAAAATCATTGGAGTAAAAATTATTAATATAAATAAATTTAACAAATTAGATTTTCTTATAAATTATTCGATAAAAACAATAAGAACTTCTCATAACCATAGATTAACCTTCGTATTAACACTAAAAGTTTGTTTCTTGAGTTTATATTTCATGACCACAACACTGAAAGTTTGTCAGCAATTAGATGAATGGAGTTGAGGTGAACTCTAACAACCATTAGAAAAGTGTCAAAGAGGAAAAAAGATCAGCTTTTGGCTTTGGTAGCAAATTTTTGTTATTCTTCTTTCAAGGTACATACATAATAAGGTATGTTGCGACTCAATTTGAAACACTCTACCAATATGCAGGTGAATAAAATAATTTTTTTTATAGGTAAAAGAGTTTCCATTTCATCCAGACAACAGCTGAGCAACTGATGATCGTCTCCATTTGACTCTCGCGGACAATCGCTAAACCTTTTTGGTTGACAGTCGGCGATTCGAATCCGACGCAAACGTTATAAATTTGGGTACTGAAACTCTTTACCGAATTGTTAGTTAACTGACTTCGAACAGGTAACAACGCACTAGGTTTACTGAAATTACATTTTAGTACGGATATATTGACCGCCTTGGCGCGTTTCGTGTACGTCTTGATGAGAAATTTCTTTTCTTTCTCTTTTAACTGAAATTCATTCGAAAGTCATACCAAAAAAAAACTTAATTTTGCTTTGAGAAATTACTTTTTTTCTAGTCTCAATTCTGTTTGGCGCGATCAATTTGGATTTTTTGCTCTTAGTCAAAAAGTAAAAGTGATCGTTGTGTACTATTTGATCTGTGTTGCTTTGGAAATTTTAATATGTTTTAAAGTTATTGTAAAAGTGAAACTAATATACCAATAGAAATTTGTGTTTCTTTACTTAAGGATAATAACAACAAAGGAATATTAGAAAACTTTTCACAGTTTTGGATTTAGTTTCATAACATAGTATTTTTTTTTTGGGTAAGTGTTAATACTTAAAGAAATGTATTCATAGTTAAAAAAATTATTTAGATATGACTTAATACTTTCTGGAAAAAAAAATATTTTGCATGGTGAATTCAGAAAAATAATGAAAGTTGAGATAAATTTCAAAGAATGTCCAAATAGGCATTTCCTTAATTGTTATACAAAAATTTCTGAACGGTGATTCTTTATTTCTTTTATAAATCTATAGGTAAGTACTTAAGTACAATTTTAGTAACAGTAAAAATGGATTTTCCGATTTTAATAGCCCAGATATCAAATATTTTTATATGCAAATTATATGGCAATTTCGTGTACGTTGTAAAATTCACTTGTAACGTTACACATTTTGTTATCATCAAAATTCATATATTTTTCATCAAGTTTTTACTTTCTTATACAAACTATAATAAAGTATTGTATTCATGAAGAATTTCGACCCCTTAATTTGGTCTAAAAATCATTTCCCGAAATCTCCACTATTTCCCGTTTTACCGTTATCCGATATCTATTCTTTATGTTTAACCATCTGATTTAAGATTTTTACTCGACATTTTTTGCATTGAGCTCTAATCGAGTTATCCGATATCTTTTACCGTAATTGAGATATTTTCATTAAAATGTAAAAAAATAGATTTTTGCAATTTGCTTGCAAACTAAGGGTCTGTTGAAAAAACAATTAAATGAAAAATTCAAGATATTAAAATTCCGATATTTTTGCCTTTTAATGTAAATCGATATTTTTTACTATTATCAAGATATTTCAGATTTTGTAAAATGAAAATTCATAGTTTTATGATTCATATTGTTCGTCGGGTTTTATTTATAGTAAATTGCGCAGGAACGTAGATTTTGTGTAAGAAAATCATGTCTTGTTCAAGAACTTGTTCAAGAACCGAGCCATTTACGAGAAAAGTAATTGTATACAAAATTTCAAGTCTAGTCCAATCCTTTCAAAAGTTATGGTGTTCACGGACGGACAGATGTACAGACAGACAGACAGACAGACAGACAGACAGACGGAAATCAAAATCTTTTGTCATGCCTAACACCCTGGTGTAGTTCATTTTTGTGTCCGATGATTGCTTCGATGCGTTACAAACAGTATACTAATGTATTCCTTTACGATGTATCATATAGAGCAGTGCTCCGCAATCTTTATTTGCATACGGCACACCAAGTTTTTTTTTCTGGAAATCCGGGGCACACCACAAAAGAAAATATAAAAAAAATTGTGTATAAAATATTTATAATGAAAAATTAAAAAAAAAATCCTGAAAGAATTATTAAATAGCTTTTTAAAATGTTTACCGCGGCACACCTAATATCATTTCCTGGCACACCAGTGTGCCGCGGCACACTGGTTGAGGAGCACTGATATAGAGTATAAAAATATGCCAGTTTGCATGACAGAGGAACAATTTCTAAGCAAACAATATTTTTTATGAATCATGCCGTCCAGTGTAAAGCTTTAAGTTTAAAACGCAGTTAAACTTTTTAGAATATCTACGTGCTTCTCAAAGAACTAGACAAACAAAATATATCTCAAAGAATTAGACAAACAAAATTAGAACGAAAAACATTTTCCAAAAATTGGTATTTTGAAAAACAAGAAACATAGTTTTTCAAAATACCAACATTGAAATTTGTAATTCGTACTTAGAACTTTTAGTTTATACCAGTTTTTTTTCAAAATAAACGATTGTTAAATCAAATTGAGCTTTTCACAGATCAAATTCGACTTTTTACACATCAAATAATCTAAAAAAAACTTAGCAAATTCTCCTGTGATGAATTTGATTTTTGTGAAGATTTACCGAATAAAAAAATATAGAAAAAGTCATGAAAAATTAAGAGATTTCTCACTAAGAAAAAATTATTAATTTGACGATTATTTGCTAATTTAATATCAGTAATATGTAAGCAATTTGTTAAAAACTGCCTGTAGCACCTCTCCATTATTTGTCATTTTTGCGTCTTATCTTGACTCAAGTTAAACAATTAATAACAAAAGCTATAATTGCCAATCTGGCAATTATTGAAAACCCGTATGGTGATTTAATTGAACGGCGTATCAAAATTTCATTTGAATTCAAATTTTCCAATAAGATTTTTTTAAAACTTGTTCCAATCGGATTTTGATGTATGGAAGTTTTATGTAGAATCATATTCTAAATAACTTTTGTTCTTGCACTTTTTTGATAGGATGCACCGTTTTTGAGATATTCGCAAGAAACGTTTTCGTTCGTATGGGGGGTACCCCCCCTAATGGTCCATTTTTGCCCATTAACGAACTTTATTTTACGAAAAACGGACCTGTGCAAAATTTCAAGTCTCTAGCTCAATCCATGCGCCCGCAATCCGCGCCACAGACGGACAGACGGACGGACGGACATGCGAAAATTAATTAATGTTATTATTCTAAACACACTGGTGTAATTCATTTTTGTGTGTAATGACGGGATCTTAGCGTTACAAACGGTAAGGCAAAGTTAATATACCCTTTGGTTTCACCATACGGGTATAAAAACAATATCCTAAAGTTTCTCGTTTCCGGAAGAAGTATAAATTCACAAAACTCTTTTTACTAGTTTTTTTTCTACTTCCATACGGTGTCTATATTAGGTTTTTTCTCTGCTAATATACAAGTAGATCTAACTGACAAGTAAACCTCGCCAGGTGTAACTCTCAAATCTTGATGATACTTGCATATGTGAAAGAGTGTTGAAAAAGTGTTGAAAAATCAGAGTCTGTCCCGTCCGTCTGTTGCACGGATTCCGGGCGCACGGATTGAGCTAGAAACTTGAAATTTTACGCAGATTCGTTTTTCGTAAAATGCAAGGCTAAGTTCGTCAATGGGCAAAAATGCACCATTAGGGGGGTATATCTCAAAAACGGTGCATCTTATCAAAAAAGTCCAAGAACAAAAGTTATTTAGGATATGATTCTACATAAAACTCCCATACATCAAAATGCGAATGGAATAAATTTTAAAAAATCTTATTGCAAAGTTTGACTTCAAAGTGAAATTGTGATACAACTGTTCGCTGTTCAATTAAACTTCGAACAATGCCATATCACGGGTTTTCAATAATTGCCAGATTGGCAATTATAGCTTTTGTTATGTTTAAGTTTAAACTTACGCTTTTTCGAAGAATTTTGTATTCTTTTATTTTTGTTTGATGCTTTGTTTTCAAGAAAATTGTGTAGATGTCTAAAACTAAACCCATATTTTTGTGTTCCATTTTTATACCCGTATGGTGAAACCAAAGGGTATATTAGATTTGCCTTACCGTTTGTAACGCCAAGATCCCGTTATCACACACAAAAATGAATTACACCAGTGTGTTTAGAATGATAAAAAAAAAATGAATTTTGCATGTCCGTCCGTCCGTCTGTCCGTCCGTCTGTCCGTCCGTCTGTCCGTCTGTCTGTCCGTCCGTCCGTCCGTCCGTCCGTCCGTCCGTCCGTCCGTCCGTCTGTTTGGTAATACAGTAGACTCTCGGTTCAGTGAACATACGTTTCAATAAATCTCCCAATAGAGTGAACAAGAAATTGAACGCATCGCGTATTCTGTAATAATCGATGAAATTGATTTAAGTAGCTCGATACAGTGAACAATGAAATTCGACACATAAACGACATAAAGATAGCGTCGTTTTGCATTATATGCTTCTTTTGTTCGGTTTATGTGATTTTAGTATATTTAATTCTTATACACTTATGTATGAACTTTTTGGAAATTTTATATTTAGTTTTGTTTACTATAACCAATCGTTACAGTGAACAATCTTAATATAGTGGTTACCGCCTATTTTTCACTGTTCACTCTACCGCGAATACACTGTATACTAAAATGATAAAAAAAAGAAACAAATAGAAAAAACGCGATTGTTATGAGTCTACATTACAAGTGTCGCGTACAAAAAAACTGGCGACCATTAAAAAGTGTAAGTAAATGAAGTTCAACAAGTCTTTCGCGCCAATTCTTTGAATACCTACCTCAGCTGGCCCGATAAAACTATGTCCGGTTTTGGTTGATGAAAACTTCTCTAATCAGAAATACTTTCACTTCATTTCTTTTCTTCATCTTTTCACAGCTGATTTTCCATTTGAAAATATTTTACTCATTGAAGAAAATGCTATATGCTGCTCATTGCAATCAGCTGTTTTTTTTTGGATAAACCGTTAAGCCATTTTAATATTTCGGCGATGTAGAAGACCTTGATTCACATTCTGTTGGTAAACATTCCCCAAAATGTAAGGCACTTATCCGAAAGCAAGAACGATTTTAGGCCAATTTTTGTAGATATATAAAATGCCGGTTAAGATCATGACGCACAATGACGATATGTGGGACATTGAGCGAATTTCATGCACCAAGGCTAATTATGGTGTTGCCATTGTATATGTATTATTTAGATAATTGTTTCCGTTATTAAAATGGAGTTCACCTGGCATCTAAAGTTAGTTTAACATTTGCAGCGATAGCTTTCCATACAACATATGTTTCCATTTTGTACACGAGCAACAATGTTATCATATTCACCTATACGAGGAAATTTTTTTGATGTTGAAACATCCCAAAAAAAAATTATTTTTATCTTTATCTTCAATATTTGAAATATATAGGAAAAACGTACCAGTTATTAGGTTTTCACGATTGCTAAGTACGAAGCTGGTTAGTTTTATTAGTCGACGAATGATATGCTAATTAATTAACACGCATTGTAATAAGTTGGAATCTTTTGGATGGCAATACTTGGATAATTTGTTCATTCATTCGTGGAAAATATTATTGAGTATGCATATATACCGTATTTTTTTGGTATTAAATACAAACAACTTTCTATAATAAAAGCTAGCGAGAGAGAAAGGTTTTTCACGTTTAATTGATATAAACTTCATATGATAGCACATGCTTATCACAAGACGCCAGGCCAGAAAAACTTTATCAGAAATACAGGCTAATCCTAAAAGAGGTTATTCTATGGACAATTTCAGGAAACAAATGGTATGGAACGTGGTGCACCCACACAGAATCACAGGGTGTCTCAGAAAAAGGGTGCCAAAGAAATGTGCATTTACATATTAAATAGAAACTCTTAAAATAATAAACCGATTTTCTTCAAGTTATACTTTTTTGAAAGGTAATTGTATGACCCTTATTGTATTGTTTACAGTCACGTATGTCAGAGTCGCCAGTCCAAAGACTGTCCTCAAACATATGTCAGAGTCGCCAGTCCGAAGATATTGGTCCCCAAAGTTAATTTTTTATTTTTCGTTAAATGACATTTTTTTGAAAACTTCTCATATTTTTTCTTCGTTTATATGTATTTTTTAATTCACTATATTCTTACCTACAATTTTTTTTGAAGTAGGTATATAGTAGATTTGTTTTCAGACCTTTCATTTGGCACCCATCATGATAGGTCTTAAAATATCGTCCGACGTACACCATTTTATTTTTTTTGTTTGAATATTTTGTACATGTTTATGAGTGTTTTCTTAAGACCTCTCATTTGGCATCGGTCATGATAGGTCTTATATTGGCACGATTTAAAAAAGGCGTCCGGCGTCCGCCATTTTGTAAATTCTAGGACCTTATTTAGCCTATGTTACTCGTAAGACTAATACGATTCCAACGATACCTTCATCGTCAAAATCGTCTCACGCTTCTCGACTTACAGCGTTACAAAAAAATTGATATGAAAATAAGGTTTTATTCAATGGAAATCTTTTTTATAAAAATTACAATTAAATACTCAGAGCTACGAGAAGAACAACTTATTTTTAGACGAGCGAGCAGACGGGCAGGCGAGCGACATACAATTTTTTTTAAAAAAGATTTCCATTAAATGAGACCGTATTTTCTAAATAACCAAATTTTAGTTTATAGATTAAAACTCGTCTGTCTAAAAAAAATCTACGGTTGACCATGGCATTCACAAAAAAAATGTATGCAAAAGTTCTGATGACACTTCAAATCTTTATTATACCCGTATGGTGAAACCAAAGGGTATATTAACTTTGCCTTACCGTTTGTAACGCCAAGATCTCGTCATCGCACAAAAAAATGAATTACACCAGTGTGTTTAGAATGATGAAAAAAGTTGAATTTAGCATGTCCGTCCGTCTGTCCGTCCGTCTGTCTGTCCGTCTGTCTGTCTGTCTGTCCGTCTGTCTGTCCGTCTGTGGCGCGGATTGCGGGCGCACGGATTGAGCTAGAGACTTGAAATTTTGCGCAGATTCGTTTTTCGTAAAATGCGAGGCTAAGTTCGTTAATGGGCAAAAATAGACTATTAGGGGGGGGTACCCCCCATACGAACGAAATCGTTTTTTGTGGATATCTCAAAAACGGTGCATCTTATCAAAAAAGTCCAAGAACAAAAGTTATTTAGGATATGATTCTACATAAAACTCCCATACATCAAAATCCGATTGGAATAAATTTTAACAAATCTTATTGGAAAGTTTGACTTCAAAGTGGAATTTTGGTATAACTGTTCGAATTTTGATATGAATATCACCATACGGGTCTCCAATGATTGCCAGATTGGCAATTATAGCTTTTGTTATGTTTTGCTGTAAAGTCAAAAAATTTGACCAATAATGTGAATCAAAAAGTTATTCATTTCGCAAGAGAGTAAATGGAAATTAAGCGGTTTTTTACAGATCTATTTCATAAGCAGGGCAAGTTTTGCCATGCTGCTTGCAGGTCAATCAAAAACAGTGGGTTTTATAAGGTACTCGTTGCCCTGCTGTTTTTAAAATTAATAGGTTTTGAAATATGATAAAACAGCATTTATTTATTTGCTCTGTGTTTTATAGACGGCTAGTTATTTTTCAAATGAGATTTTCCTTTTAAAAATTGAAGCTCATCATAGTAAGTCCGCTTTAGACTTTTTTTTTATTTTTAAACTAGCTTGCATACCCGTCGTTGCCGGGTTAAGTTTTTTCGATTTTTTTTTATTTTTTTTATGGTCTATGTTGGAGCTAAACTTCAGGCCAATCGGCTCGGTAGTTTCCCCGCGAAAGAGTAACATAGCGCAAAAACTAAGTTTCGAAATCACTTTACCCCCTCCCCTTACTCCCCCCACCCCTCGCGCTACTTTTCCGTATGCCTATGTTGGAACCAGAAATACCACAAACACTCATGCCAAATTTCAAGTCAATCGGTTCAGCCGTTTTTGCGTGAAAGAGGAACAGACAGACAGACAGACACCAACTCATTTTTATACCCGTATGGTGAAACCAAAGGGTATATTAACTTTGCCTTACCGTTTGTAACGCCAAGATCCCGTCATCACACAAAAAATGAATTACACCATTATGTTTAGAATGATAAAAATAATTAATTTCTGCATGTCCGTCCGTCCGTCTGTCCGTCTGTCTGTCCGTCTGTCCGTCTGTCCGTCTGTCTGTCTGTCTGTGGCGCGGATTGCGGGCGCACGGATTGAGCTAGAGACTTGAAATTTTGCGCAGATCCGTTTTTCGTAAAATGCGAGGCTAAGTTCGTTAATGGGCAAAAATGGATACGAACGAAAACGGTTTTTGTGAATATATCAAAAACGGTGCATATTATCAAAAAAGTCCAAGAACAAAAGATATTTAGGATATGATTCTACATAAAACTCCCATACATCAAAATCCGATTGGAATAAATTTTAAAAATTCTTATTGGAAAGTTTCATACGAATATCACCATACGGGTCTCCAATGATTGCCAGATTGGCAATTATAGCTTTTGTTATGTTTATATATTAGTATGATATATCAGTGATTGGCATCACAGGGCAGTGAAAATAGCTATATTGAGCTAATATTTATCAATAATAATGGTTTAAAAAAATGCATTTTTTAATTTTCCTCTATTTGGTAGTTCCAAAAATCTCTTTGAATTATTGAAAACACATCATATGGGGTGTTACAAGATTGGCAATTGTAGCATTTATTTTTATTCAAACATAGCGTTGCGGTAACTGAATTAATAAACTTTAATTTTATTTAGGTCAAAGTTATAAAATGGCGAAGTTTAATTGCGCTTGTTAAAAATGGTACAAGTGGGTGGTAAACTAAAATGTTAATAAATAAAGCTTTCTAATTACATTTAATATAAAGTCTACGCTAAATATCTAGGTGATATTTTTAATTTTATAATAAGTTTTTAACATTTTGTACTTGAATTTTTTATTTGGTATTTGTTGGAAATGAAATTTTTTTTATTGCTTTTTTTTTAAGAAAGGTCATAGACAGTTTTATTTTTTGTTTTAGATTGTGATGAAAGTTTGAAGTTTGATAGAAAGAAGTTTAGAAATTATGAAAAGTCCATTTTTAGTCCTTCCGCCTGCTCCACACAAGTCGCATGTTTACTCTCTTGTACCCAGTATAATAAAGTATTGTATTCATGAAAAATTTCAACCTCTTAATTTTGCCTAAAAAAACATTTCTGTGTATATGTAAGATTTCTCAAAAAAATGAAATCTTACAGGCATGTTGGGTCCTGGAATTCGACGATACTATTAACTTTTTGTGAAAATCCGTTAAACGAAAGTAACCAAAATGGCACAAAATCGCAATTTCGTTTTTCGCAATTTACTATGAAACTACGCACTTTTCTTTAGTCTTACGTATCACAAAAGTTGGAGACAATGAAACTTTCTAGACGTTTACCTTGTACTAGAACTCCGTATCTTAAACCGTTATGAAGATGTACCGTTATTTCAAAAAAATTATTGTGATTTTTTCCGATTACCGCGAAAACCAACAGTACAAGACAAAATTGTGGGGGTCGTTATTCACTTTAAGTCGCCTAATATATTGAACTTATCGTTTTTCGATAAGTTCAATATATTAGGCGACTTAAAGTGAATAACGACCCCCTCAATTTTGTCTTGTATTGTTATCCGGGGTCTTTTACCGTTATTGTGATATTTTTTATAAAAATGTAAAACATTAGATTTTTGCGAATTGCTTGTAAAATTACGGTACATCGAAAAAATATTTTTATGAAAGCGGCAAAAATATTTTTTTTGCATCTACATAGTGAAACCTTCGACATAATTTAGCGAAATAATGGGAAAATTCGCAACGAAGCAGAAATTAAGTGATAGTCCCAAGAAATTCTGGCACTAAAATAATTTAAGCCGAACATAAGTAGCGGTTAGTAACACAAATTTTCTTTTTTTTAACACATCTGATTTATACCCTAAAATTTATTTCACTCACGGAATTTTATTAATACACCCCTTATGCATAAAAATCTGGAAATAATTGGCGAAGTGCAAGACAGTTAATTTGATAACCAAAAGCCGGTGCTATAACCGCCTCGTCGTGACCTAGCGAAAGTCAATGTTCTTGGACAAACAAAAAAAACTGGACTAAAAATGTCACTTGTGTCTGATATGACTTCTTATGAATGTTGCATAAAAATAAAAGTCGAATTAAGGCCAATATCATAAAACTCGATTAAAAACAGCATCAGTACATTCGAAAAGTGTTTGGTGTGTTTTATGCACGTGCTCATCGCACATGGTCCCGTAGACTGTAGTATCTCAAAAAAATGTGTTTTTGAGTAATTATTCCATTATGTAAAGGAAAATTGACTGAATCAAATGAAAAACAAATTTAAATGTAAACGTAGTCCTAAAATGTATTTATTTTTGGTTTTTTAAATTCCCATTTTTTAAAATTTAAATTGATTTTGTGGAAAACAAACCTAACTCTATCTTTTATTATTGCAAAAAAAAAAAAAATGAAGCAAATGATCTGTAAATTATTATCAAAGAGTAATAAATTGAAATATTACTGTACAGACAACAGAAAAAAACAATTATTTATAAACAATTATTTTGAAATGAAAACTTTGAATGCGTTTTTCTCGAAATGGCCGATTTTGAGATACTACAGTCTACGGGACCATGTGCGATATGAAGGTATATTTTAGATATTTTTCCGGTTATGCATTTCTTTAAGTTATCTAATCCATTACTGTATTCACTGTAAATCCAGAGATCACTATAGATATATTTGATAATTCGATGAAAAGGCAAGGCAACGAATAACAATTAATCAAAGCGCATAGAAAAGATATTATTAAATTTTTCGAGTGGTCACTTTCGCTCACCAATAATAATCGGATATGCCTGTATGGAGGGATTTTTATTCGATTGGAAATTTTTCATAATGTTCAACACTCCGAATCGGAAATTTATTAAAGGGAAGTTTTTTTTCGAATAATATGTATCATCGTCACGTGAGTAGTAGTGTTATTGGAGGAGTTTGAACTTGTTATGTTAAAAGGCGGCTCTTGTTAAAAAATGTTACAGTGAAAACTGGATCCGTGACGTGCCAGATTATTTAAAACATCTGAGCTTCGTTTCCTCTAAAACACATTTTGTCAAAATTCGATTAAAGGTTCCCTTATTTTTTTTTAATTTTCCTAGATTTGTGTGCTAAACTTCAGATTAGCCTGCGGCAATTTATGGCAATATAGCAAAAAAAAAGCTTCGCATCTCCAGCTTAAAAAGCCGAACTTTTCCTTATGTTGCATAAGACCAGACACCTTGCTTTAGTGCTTATGAGCAAAGTTTTTGCGTCTTCTACTACTGTATAAGATTATTGTCTATGTTGAATTATGTTAGTTATTCATGGCATAATTTCGTTCATTTTTTTGTGATATCTTTTCACATTTCTTCTGACGGTAACTAAAATAACGCATGGGCCAGCTTAGCCGGCTTTTGAATCATTGGACCTTACCTGGCCAGGGAAATGCCGTTGAACCGCGAAAACAACAACACAGAAGTAAATGTGAAAAAAAATTTGAACATTAATACAAATTAGAAAGAAATTTCTACGCAACTTTCGATTTATCACATCAATATTAAGTCCGGTCTGTATATTAATGCTTTACAACCAAAACTTGATTTTTTCTGTTACTAAATTAATTGATAGTTGGCGATTTTACTGATGATATGCTGTGCTTTAATGATATTCGGTTGGCTTCCAAAATGTTATGCGATATTTTTTTCTTATCTCTCTAGCAATATGCAAAAAACAGCCCGATGGTTATTTGATAATAAATTTTGTTGGAATTTTCGATTATAACATTTTTTAGCGAGTGGGAAAGAAAATTTTAGATGAAAGTGAAATCATTTCATATTGATAGGCTAAAATATATGAAGGTCAGATAGAGATAATGTCCTATTCATGGTTACGTCTAGCTTTAACAAGAAGTGCTTTAAAATTGATTATTTGATTTTTACACCCGTATGGTAAACCAAAGGGTATATTAACTTTGCCTTACCGTTTGTAACGCCAAGATTCCGTCATCACACACAAAAATGAATTACACCAGTGTGTTTAGAATGATAAAAATAATTAATTTTTGCATGTCCGTTCGTCTGTCCATCTGTCCGTCTGTCCGTCCGTCTGTCTGTCCGTCTGTGGCACGGATTGCGGGCGCACGGATTGAGCTACAGACTTGAAATTTTGCGCAGATCCGTTTTTCGTAAAATGCGAGGCTAAGTTCGTTCATGGGTAAAAACGGAACATTAGGGGGGGGGGGGGGGGGGTGTACTCCCATACGAGCGAAAACGTTTTTTGTGAATATCTCAAAAACGGTGTATCTTATCAAAAAAATGCAAGAACAAAAGTTATTTATGATATGATTCTACATAAAACTCCCATACATCAAAATCCGATTGGAATAAATTTTAAAAAATCTTATTGTTATGTTTTTTGTTTTGACTTTATCCACTATTGATGGGTTTTTGATGGGGATTTAATTTAGGATAATAATCTCTAAAAGGTTAACAAATATGGTGTGTATCAAGAACAAGTGAAATTCTTGTCCCATACACGCAGAGAAAAAGTAAATCTAACTATTGTATAATAGGAAATTGCAACTATTACTAAAATAGTTAATTTCAATTACAAAATAGTTAATTTCAATTACAAAATAGTTAATTTCAACAAAAAAATAGTAAATTTAACTACAAAACTTCACTGCGTAGTAGTTCCGTAATAGACATGCCCGTAATTAAACTCATAACACACAACTAACTCCGGTGGGCTGGTCATGTCACTCGAATGAGTGAAAGTGGCCCGGCTCGGAAAGTCTCCTGTGGTAGGTTATTAACAACAAGACGACAAAGAAGACCCAACCTCAGATGGCAAGACGGCGTTGACCAGGATGCGAAGAGCAAAACTGGAGGACATCGGCGCGTGACCGGGACCTCTGGCGAGAGACATTACGGCAGGGCGAGACCGGAACCCGGTTGTAGCGCCGAGAGTGAGAGAGAGAGGTTAATTTATTATAAAAATATCCGATTTCGACTACTTGTGTAATTGAAATTAAATTCCCCATTATAAACTAATTAGATTTGCTAATTTTTCTTTGTATGTAGTGAAACCCTTTGTAAGGTTTTATTTCCTATTTCTCTATATAGGAAAGATGGATTTTCATTCGTCCTTAGTTACAAAGTTCTCTAGAATTTATATGCATTGGAGTCGGCAAGGGGGGGGGGGGGAGAAGGTGGAGGAGGATCCGGGAAAATCAAAAAAGGGTAAGGTAAATTTAAGAGTGTATTTTACCTTGGCATTTAAAATTTTTCGATTACGGTTCAATAATTTCTACCTGTATGGATTTTTTTTTTAAATTTTGCATACGGTGCAATTTTTATTGCATTCCGAAGAAGTAAGAAGTCTTTTATAATTAGATAATGCCAAACAAAAGTTGAGGCAGACCACTTCTCTATAATTGGTGGTTCCGAATTTCCAAGCATACACAAGAATCCATTTTATCGATTTTTTTTAGAAAGCAGGGACGCCAAAGACAGGTTTTGCCGTGGGCGCTGCTTTGTTTCGCGCTGCAATGAGGAACACCACGTTTACCTATTTATTACCGATTACTAGCCGCATTAGCCCTTCATTTTGGCAACGTTGCATTTTAGAATAGTCTGAACGGAAAAGGACTATAAGAAAATAAAAAATCGTAGAGCTTTCCACTTAAAGGTATATACAGTAGAATCCCGATAATTCGTATTTCAAGGGACCAGCAAATTCATACGAATTAGCGAGATATACGAATTATCGGGGTACGAATTATCGGGATTTTTTTCAAGAGACCAGCAAATTCATACGAATTAGCGGGATATACGAATTATCGGGGTACGAATTATCGGGATTCTACTGGATTCTACGGACTTGATACGTGAAAAATTTCGCCTGTAGCTCAGTGTCAAAAATTTTCGCGTCCAGGGTAGATTTTTCAAGAAAAACATCGCCATATGTTTTGATAGCATGTGAGAGTAGATTTTTCACATCATGTTTTGATAGCATGTAAATTCTCAAGTAAAATTTCAGTGGTAATATTAAATAACTCCTATCATAATTTTTTTAGTAATGCGGCCCGCGGTTTGGTGTAAAAAACTCAATGTGGCCCTTGGTGTTAATTGAGTTTGATAGCCCTATTTTACACTTATCAGATTTGGCTTTTACCCAAAACTCTTCCCCCATGATAAATCTATAGCTACGCCACTGCTTCAGATGAAATATAGGTTTCCTGAATATCTAACAGCATTTTGGAAAAATACTGGCGGGAAAACGATTTTCCGTGGAATTTTTTGACACTTTTCTTTATCGTGGAAAATTTTGTGTGAAATTTACAATATTTTTTGTAATAACATCAGACAAGTTTCTTTCATTTTGTTATGAAAATCATTCATTTACGAAGAGCACGTTGGGGGCTATGATTTTTTGAAGTTGGTTTAGAAAAGTCTGAAATAATTCCAAACAAATGAAAAACCTTCCGAACGATCAAAGTAATCTCCAAAATATTGCAGATCTTACCACCTGCCTCTCTCCGCAATTCCAAAGCATTTTACTTGCCTACACGACATTGAATATATAGCCATACCACTGGTTAAGAAAGTAACTTTTGATTTTTTCTATTTGTTTTTAAAACCGATTCAAGATACTTTTAGCCCGGAAATTTGGGATCCTCATTGCAGTTTTTTATAATAACATGTTGTGTATATCTTCATCTGCTCGATTATAGGTTATATGAATTTTGGGCTGTGTTGTCACCAGAAGTTTCTGTTCCCATTTACCCTTTCCCTGCTCGCTACTGAGCCATTGAAACATTTTAGCTGCGTTTTTCAGAGTTGGACAAGTCCCTGAAAAAAAAAAAAACATCAGGGAACCAATCATGTATTCCGACGCGTCTCTGTCTTTCGACTTCGACGCAGCTTTTAACTATTGACTTCGCCATATATGCAGCTTGAAATTTCGCGGAATCGTCACTATGAATCGAAGCGTGGTTCTGACGGTCACTCCAGGAAATTTGAAGCTGCTGATGGCGAAGTCAAGAGTTAAAAGCTGCGTCGAAGTCGAAAGACAGAGACGCGTTGGAATACATGATTGGTGCCCTGGTCTACTAATGATTTTAGCGCAAATACTGACAGTTAAAGAAAGTTTAAAAATCTTTTTCGAGGCCGCCGATCACGAATCTGATCCAGAAATTTCAAAATTTTGAACGGAAGATCGTGTAGGGATAAAGAAAATACCCTTTCCCCATTTCTGCTTGAGAAAATTGGCATTAGGGAGTTTTTGAGGTGGCTAATCATGTCAAAATTTTGAAATTCCAAATGTTTTCTCCAAGGAAAATAAATTTGGGTTTTTCTGGTATATTTATCTAAAACCTATACAAAAAACTTTAACCCAGCAATGACGGGTGCAAACCTAATGGGTGCAAATTAGTACCTGTCCAAACTTGGTAAAAGTTCTGTTGTTTGTGCAAATCGACAAATAAAAAATAAACATACGATTGCATGTTTTTTGCCTCGTTTGATTAATGAATCTTTACCAAAATGATGAGCTAAACGGGAATATTCAAAGCAATTCTTTTATTCAAAATTCAAATACCACACATTAAAATTACTTAAACATTATGTTGTCGCGCACTATAATGTAATTGTCACACAAGTTTGTATCTTTAAAGTTTTTCATAAAAAACATAACTGCAACAAGTTAAGATAGGCTTATATAAAATTTTCTTATAAAAATTTCTTTTTTTGTAGAAAAAAAAATAATGGAAACCACGAGAAAGTCCGGAAACCTGCAAATACTTAAATGACAAAAAACAGCGAAAAACGTACCTATCTATTTGGTCAAACAGACTGCTGTTGAATAGCACGTTTAAAGCACATTTTTGATTTATCCATGCATCTCTTGTAACAACTAAATATATAGACACGCTGACATGATATTTATTAGGTATATTCGCAGATATATGATGATAAGACAATTCATAAAATAAAGTTTTTAAGTATTAAACTAAGTTGTACTTGAAATATCTGCTATATCTAATCGTCGTGTTTTGATACACTCGTTTTTGGAGGTTCATTAGCTGTTAATAGCAGATAGTCATTATGCTATGTAATTTTTTTTACCAAGGTATACTCGTTAAATTTTACATAGGAACACTATAAGTACATAATAATAATTTTCTTATGATAGGACTTTTGCGGAAAAACAGTCATAATGCTTATATGAGATAACTTAAAACTTTTTACGCAGTGTTGATTTATTTTTCTTATAGATTTTTATACTGAACTCATAATATATGTTTTACAAAAATGTTAACACAATATGATGTTCAAGTATTCTTGCGTAATTTTAGTGCAATCGATGTAATTAAAACCTAGCCTGTAAATTGAATTTTTATTAAAAATTTCTGAATGCACGAATCTTAACTACTCGTTTTGATAAAATGATAACTTATTTTACTGGATTCAATTACAAAATATATGAAAACGAAAATGTTTATACAGTAACATTTTACAATTTAGTGATGTTTTATGAATGCTTTAATTACACTGTAATAACCAAAATTTTGCTTTACAAAATTGTGTTGTATTCAATTACAAAACATATGTAAAATTAAATATAATACTGTGATGAACTTTGACCATTCGCTTGCAAGATTCATTGTGTGCATTACGATACTTCTTGTAATATACATGGAAATGAATTAAACGTGTAAATGAAAGCGTTATGAAATTTTTTTTTTACCAAAATTTGATATTTTGAGTAGAAATATATTCATTAATTAACACATTAAGGCCCGCTCATAGATTCGTCGTACGATTTTGCTGAAATAACCTTATGGGTCATAGAAGTTGCTCAGCAAAATTTTAGAGTTGTAAAAATGTGAATAAGGTAAATTTGATTCTTCTGAAATTGGGAATGGATATTTAAATACCCAATAGGCTTAACGGGATCAGTGGTATGGGCATTTAACGGGGTATGCATCGAAATTGCATGGACCCTTTGGGTATTTAAATACCCCCAACAATAAATTCGCTTTAAAGACAATTTAAAGTAATGTAATCGTGGTCATGTTTTTCTTAGATTGAGGACACTCAAGAATAAGTAGTCCTGGGAGGTTTTTCCCAAATTTCCATTTTCCAATTTTCCCAATCAAGTTTTAGGTGAATTTTTGAGTTTTTAGAAATCCAACTAAGAAAATTTGACTAAGAAAAAAAAAACAAGAAAACTTTGGAATTTCAACAGGTTTCCTAGGAATAGTTGAGGCGTTAAAAGCTAGAGTGGACCAAGCCACATAATCGAGTTTTTGAAGTTTTTCCACTTTTGTACTATTATTGACTGTAAATTTTTGGAAAAAAAAATTTCTGTGGACTTTATTACTCAATGTTGAAATGTTCTTTTGTGCCAGGGACGGGAAACGAAATAAAAAATCGTAACGTTATACATTTCGTTACGTAACGAAATTGAACTTTTATTTCGTTACGTTATTTCGTTTTGTAACGATAAAAAATTTCATTTCGTTACGTTATAACGTTATATTTCGTTACACATTGTATGGAAACTGAAAACAAAAAAAACGCACTTTAATAATAGTTTGTCACAAAGTAATTCAGTTCAGTTTCCATAAAAATAAATTCTATTTTTTTTTAAATAATAAAACTTAGCAAAATGAAAATACAAATAAAAACAAAAAAATAAATAAAATAGTGATTATTAAGTTAAAAAATCGACCTTTTTGGTCAATATCAAAGATATAGAATTTTAGGCTATTTTGACGTCGCTGATTCTGAGTCGGACTTTGCTTTCGCGAAATTCACTCTACTTCTGGAGTTGCTAAAAGGAAAATATTTTCGATACCAACAAAGTTGTTTGAAAGATTTCCTTTTTCGTATCTCCAGAAATAGAGGGAATCGGCCAAAACAAAATCCTAGGGCCACATCTATCAGTTTTCCATCAGTCGCAACTGTTACGGTACTCGTCAGTTTTCCATCAGTTTTTTACATCCGGTTAAGCGTTCACATCTATCAGTTGATTGAGACTGACAGTTTTTTGTGAAAATTTTCCATTCATTTTGATTGTAGAGTTCAAAAAATAACGGTGGATAATAAAGAGAGAGGGTGTGTTGTGTATGCATTATTATTGCATTAAGTTCAAAAAATAATATTTGGTTCTATTCTAATGCGATACGACTGATGTGACTGACGCGAACGTTTCCACAAATCAGTTTCCCATCAATTTCCCAAAAACTGATGGAAAACTGATAGATGTGGTCCCTACATTAGAATCAAAATACGGTTAAAAATACTCAGGGTATTCACAGTCGTCTTTTAAATTGCGGGTAAATTTACTGCTCGGTAATTCAGTCAAATTTAACAGATTTTTACCGAGACGGTAACTTGATTCACGTAAAAATGAATTACCGAATTCGGTAATTGTATACATGCTTTGAGTCGTGTTTTTCGGCCCGGGTATTCGGTATCAAGAATCAACCGCGGGTGGCGCTAGTAATGTTTTTAGTTGTCAAATTTTCTGGCTGGTTTTTTGTTAATCTCATCGGACTGCAATTTTTTTCAATTTTGATAGCCGTTCCCACTATAGAAATTCAAAAGAATACATCAAACATGGATTTAAAGGTATGTGACATATTTTACAATCAAATTCGCAGTTCATGACTTGGTCACGTATCAAATAAAAGCGCTGTTCTCAAATCTGTGCTGTGGGATGTTCACAGCAGAATATTTTCAGTCTTTTAATATTACCGAAAATACCGAATACCGAAAATTAAAAGAGGATTGTGAATACCCTGAATACTCCAATATTTCAATTATATTTTATGCAGGTGGCAGGTCTGTGGGGTTATACTTGATGAACTTTTGTGGAAAATTTGACAAAAATATAACACTGAACAAAACAAGGAAAAATTAATAAATAACGAAAAACGTAATATTTTTTTTCGTTTTTCGTTACGTTTTTCGTTATTGTAACGGAATTGAATTTCTATAACGTTATAACGTAATTATGAAGAAATAGACCGAAAATCATTTCGTTATTTCGTTATTTCGTTACGTTACGATAACGTTTCCTATCCCTGTTTTGTGCATCCAAACATTTTTATCTAAAAACTCACTCGCAATAGTGATTCAAACACAAAAAATTCACGATTGACATGTGGGTTGGTCCACTCTAGCTTTTAATGCCTCAGTTTACGAGGGCAGTCCGATAAGTACTTAGCCTCACCGCCCGTTGGCGCCACTATCGCAGGAGAAATTTACTATCGTGTAGTACATTCTCATAGACGGCTACAGTCAAAATTTCAGCCGAATCGAACTCGTAGTTTTGGTTTGACCGCGTATGGAAGCGGGCGTGTCTGCGGATTTCAGAAAAATGGAAAAAGAGCAATATCGGTCGGTGATTCGATTCTTGTTTGTGGAAGGGAAATCGCGCAGCGAAATCAAAGAGCGCTTGGATGCTGTGTACGGTGACTCTTCTCCTTCGATGGTGACCGTCAAAAATTGGTGTAACGAGTTTCAACGTGGTCGCACGTCGGTTTTTGATGAGCCACGCCCAGGTGCTACGAAAACGGCTACCACGGAGGATAACATAACAAAAATCCACGATCTCGTATTGGCAGACCGCCGATTGAAGGTGCGCGAGATAGCTGAGACAGTAGGCATCTCAAAAGACCGCGTGGGTCATATCCTGCATGAAATTTTGGGCATGAGAAAGCTGTCGGCGCGATGGGTGCCGCGTTTGCTCACTCCGGACAACAAGCGCAACCGTGAAACCACTTCACAGCAGTGTTTGACGCTGTTTAAGCACAATCCGAAGGAGTTTCTGCGTCGTTTCGTAACCGTCGACGAAACATGGATCCACTGGTACACACCAGAGACTAAGGAACAGTCGAAACAGTGGACTTTACCCGGCGAACGTGCTCCGAAGAAGGCGAAGACTGTCCTATCTGTCGGAAAGGTGATGGCCACCGTTTTTTTTGGGATTCACAAGGTGTGATCTACATCGACTACATCGAAGGGCAAAACGATCACAGGGCTCTACTATACCGAATTATTGGGCCGATTCGACGCCGAATTGCAGAAAAAACGGCCCCATTTGGCGACCGGATTCTCCAGATTTGGCCCCGTGCGACTTCTTTTTGTTTCCAAACTTGAAAAAGTCACTCACCGGGCAGAAATTTGAGTCGAATGAGGAGGTCATCGCCGCTACGGAGGCCTACTTTGCAGACCCCGAGAAAACGTATTTTTCAGACGGGTTAAAGAAGTTGGAGCATCTCTGGGTCAAGTGTATCGAGCTAAAAGGAGACTATGTTGAGAAATAAATGGTCACTTTTCCAAAATTTTCGTTTTTTTTGTAGGCTAAGTAGGTACTTATCGGACTGCCCTCGTATAGTTCCATATTTCCTCTTTTTAATAAAGAAATACCGAACTCGATGTCTTTTATCTTCCGCTAGATATAATTTTTTTAAGGTACACGTCTTTTTGGGTATTTAAATACCCATTAGGCCTTAATGGGTTAAAACTAACTATCGGGTCCTCGTCGCCCAGTGACCTCTACATTTTCTCCACTCCAGCCTCGCACTAAATTAAAATCTAAACTTAAAATCCCTTCAAGCTTTCAATCAAGGTTTCAATACTTAACTTATACATATCCTCAGACCCGTCGTTACGCTTAGGCAAAATATTACCATTTCAGGATTCAAACAAAGGATAATTCTTATCTGGGTTCTACAACCTACGGCGCGGCGTAATTTTTCTCAGACGGCGCTTTTGGCGACATTTGGAAGTTCACTGCGTCAAATTCGGACCATGAAGATACGCTTCTCTGGCAACTGTTAGATCAATTTAAGGATGCAGTTGACCTTGGCATTTAAAAATTTTCGCCTGCGGAGAATCATTTGATCAATTAAAATCTGGCCTGTAGCACAATTTTCGTTGCTTAACGAAGAACTAATATATCTTTTTATCTAGATAATCACGAACGAATACTGTAACAAACCTTATTCTCTCGGATTGGTCTTTCAAAATTTCTAAGCGCACAAAAATGCGTTCTTATAATTTTTTTAAAGTGAGGGGCGCCAAATACAGATTTTGCCTTGGGTCGGCCTTGCGTATCCTATGAAAGCTTAAAAGATCTGTAAACACACTAATAAAAACATAACAAAAGCTATAATTGCCAATTTGGCAATTATTGAAAACCCGTATGGTGATTTAAGTGAATGGCGAACAGTTTTATCAAAATTCCACTATGAAGTCTAACTTTCCAATAAGATTTTTTAAAATTTGTTCCAATCGGATTTTGATGTATGGGAGTTTTATGTAGAACAATATCCTGAATAACTTTTGTCCTTAGACTTTTTTGATAAGATGCATCGTTTTTGCGATATTCACAAAAACCGTTTTCGTTCGTATGGGGGGTACCCCCCTAATGGTCCATTTTTGCTTATTAACGAACTTAGCCTCGCATTTTACGAAAAATGGATCTGTGCAAAATTTCAAGTTTCTAGCTCAATTCGGGCGCCCGCAATCCGCGCCACAGACAGACGGACGGACAGACGGACGGACAGACGGACAGACGGACGGACATGCAAAAATTAAATATTTTTGTGTAATATTTGGTGTAATTCATTTTTGTGTGTGATAACGGGATCTTGGCGTTACAAACGGTAAGGCAAAGTTAGTATACCCTTTGATTTCACCATACGGGTATAATTAATCTAAAATAACAATTTATTAGAATCAATAAATTATTTGATATATATTTGTATCTGTTAAAAAGATTTTTTATTGTAAAGTTGTCAGAAAATGGAAAAATTTTAAGTTTTGACAAAATTTTGATTTCTTAATGGTATCAATATAAACAAAAAAAACTTTCATTTTTTGGTGATAATTGCGATGCATTTTGGTAGCAGCGTTCAATAGTTTAATGGTACAGGAGTTAGCAGGGGATGAAACATGAGTAAGTAACTAGGAGAACTTTCTGTTAACGCGTTTCGTCCTTATCAGTTTAGCGGTTATCGAGCTAGAAGGCGCCGTTTACTTGCAATTTTATACTCCGCGAATTTTATTCATCTACCGCAAAATAACAAAATTTGTCAAAATTTGAATTTATTCGGACGGTTGGTTGTCCAACATGAATTTAGTGTCGAAAAATAAAATTTGTCGAAAAAAGTGTTAGCTGTGAACGATGCCCAAGGGTACGGACAGACAATCTTATTAAAGAGTAGATATATTAATAAATTTTTAAAAACAGTAAAATATTAATATACAGTGGCTCACAGTAAGAATTGTTCACCAGATGTCAAATTGTTTTCCGTAAAAAACAACCCTGACAGTTAAAGCCAAAATCCGAATGCAATTTTAAGTGAAAATCTGAAATGTCTTACAATTTTTATCCGTGGGAAATATTGCGAGGACACATATAGTTGACGTTTTGCTATATTTAATATGATTATTTTATCTGCGTGCAACACACTGAATTGTTTTTGTTTGTACTATTTGGCACGCATGAGAAGAAGATGGTCTCAATTAAGATCATGGAAACATTGTTAAAATTGTCGATAGACTACCCATTAATTAACATTACCTTGAAAACGCCAAAAGTATTGTGTTATTGAAAATCTAATTCATTACTAGGCATTGCTAAAAATATCAGAATTTTAGTAAGAAAAATTTACAAAACTTTTGTGATTTTGAAACCTACCGGATATCAATTTATTCATTAATTAAAATTATGAAATACCTGTTTACAAAACGTTCGGCCATGTCAACTCGATGCTATTTCATTAAAATACTTCAGTTTATTTGCAGACAAAACAATTTTCCGCTAGAAATGAATGAATATCCCTTCTAATTGAGGAGTATGTATCCACTTTACTATGACATTACATCATTCGGCGGTGATCATGCTCCAATTTCCTCTGTGTCGCGAAAAAAAAATTACCTCAAAATGTTTTTCGTCGGTGCAATATACTCGTATGAGGATATAGTGTGTATAAATGATCAGCAATTAACTTTACATTTCTTAGCAGTTTTTTCCGTTCAACACAAATTTCCAAATTTTTCGGCAAAAATTTTAGCGTATCCGTGCAATAAAATCGTATAAGAAGTTGAAACTCTTTCTAGCACGCAGCCGGTGCTTGGTCGACGATCGAAGTGAATGAAAATTTCGTAACTTTTACCAAAGATTTAATACATTAGATTCGATAGTTAGAAACTATCTAACTAACAATCAATTATTTTCATGGTTAACCTACCAGTATAAGTCGTATATTTGTACTCTAGGTCATAAAGCCATAGTATCTGAGAAATACACTTGAGTGGCCAAAAAGGTAAAAAGATTCAGATTCAAGTGTTTTTAGTCGTCTAATGACACTTTAAAATGTCCTCAACAAGAAAAAAAAGAGGTTCGAACTTAAAATTTATATATTTTTAACTTCCTCCGATTCAGTGGTGCCGTAATTTTTAATTTGGCCTCCAGAGGAATGAAACACTTTTGCGTAAGTTTTTTATAAAATATAACGCAAACTTTTAAATTTACTGTAATGTAAATTAAACTGGATAAAAAAATTTAACGCAGGATGTTTCTAAATTAATCTATATATATAAAAATGAATCGTGGTCAGTTTGACTATCCATAACTCGGCTGAATATAATCCGATTTGCATGGGGATTTGTTTGTTGGATTCGTATTGGACCAGGTAAAAACACTACGGAGCCAAAAATTGGAAATTTTCACCGGAAAAGTCGGAAAATCTTGAAAACCCGAAATCGCATAGGAAATATCTAAAAATATCTTTATAAATAGGAAATAGGAAATATCTTTTGGGGAAAAGCAGAAATATCGGAAAAATTGAAATTTGCATATTGTATGAGATTATGGTATGGAAGGAGAAAAAATTGTATTTGGAACTGAAAACGGATAATTTTGTCCCTCACGACAGCGATTCTCAACCTGTGGGGCGCGAGTACATTTAAGGGGGGGCGCGAGCATATCCAAGACAAAATATTTAAAAAAGTTTATTAATTGACTGAAACGAAAGTACATACCCACATACAAAACAAAATACATTTCGACATAATATTTAATAATTAACTTATTAACTTACGCTTGGAGCACAATGAACGCGAAACCAGCGCGAAACCAACGCAACTACAACGCTCTGAACTGTCACGCAGTGCAAAATTCTAGCGGCAGAGCACAAGTGACATAATATAAAGTGGTATAAAAAATGGATAATTTTGAAGCGATAATTTGGGTTGTTGGTCTTTATCTTTGTTATTTGTATGTTATTGCACTAAGGATATCAATTTTTCCTCGAACGACATTTGTCCAACCTCACTTTATGAACTGTCAACGCAGAATTCCGCGGCAAAGTTAGAAGTTTGCAAACTTTTGCGTTGCGGTTACGTTGTAGTTGCGTTCTATACGTTCACTGTGCTCACTTCAAACAATTTGTGGGAACCAAACTTTTAAGTGACAGTTTCTGCGCCAGTTTCGCGTCGGTTTCGCGTTCAATGTGATTTCAGGGTTAAAACAACTTCTCGCGAAACCGCAAAAATGACGCAAGAGCAATAAAAAGGCACCGGATTCTTGTTTTGGCAACGCTGAGGATCGGTGTTGCCAAATGTCAATAAATTACTGTTTTCTTGGTAATTTGTGTTTAAAATTAGGGTAGTAGCGTAGGTTTAGCGCCAAAATACTCAAATTACGTTATTATTGTATACATTTTATTGTATGCAGGGGGGGCGCGATGACAATTTTGATTGAAAATTGGGCCGCGAATACTGAAAGGTTGAGAAACGCTGCCTCACGATAATGTTATCGCCAACAGATGGCGTTACGCTCTCAGGCTCACGTTTGACAGCTGAGAAATATATTCGCTCTTTCCTCATTGAGGATCGATGCGAAGCGTTTATTTATGGATATAGTGCGCAAATTATCGCTGTTTTTCCCACTTTTAAATCGTCGAAAGTATTTTATTTTGTGATCAACGAAGTGAATCAAGGTATTTATTCAGTGACCAAATGAAGTTAAATGGATTGGTGTTGAATTTTAATGGATTGGTGTTGAATTGATAATTTAAATTATTCATTTTGTGGAGAACGAATTTAAATAAGGTATTTTGTCACCGACTAATTCGTTTATTTAAAAAAAATCTATTTGTGTGGGAGAGGGAGGTAGGAGTGGTCCAACTGAATAGATAAGTTGTATAAAATCATATTCTAAACAAATTTCGTCTTTATAAACTTTTCGATACGATACACAGTTTTCGAGAAAATAAGGAAAAAGTATTCAATTTCTGTCGGGGAGGGGAAAAATGTAGTCTAACTGAATTTTGATGTATAGATAAGTTATGTAAAATCATATTTAAAAGACATTTTAGGTTTATAAATTTTTCAATGCGATTCACCTTTTTTGAGAAATTTGCGAAAAAAGTCTCATTTATATGGAGAAGGGTATGGTCCGATTTTGCCAGTTCAAGAACTTAGCATTGCCATTTACGAGAAACGCAACTGTAAATATTTCAAATCTCTAGCTCAATCCTTCCGAAAGTTATGATATTCACGGATATATAGACGGACAGACGACAGATAGACAGACGGTCGGACATGCTAAAATCGAAATCTTTTGTCATCCCAAACACCCTGGTGTAGTTCATTTTTGTGTCCAGCGATTGGTTTGATACGTTACAACTAAATCTAATCTACTTCAATATGATTCTCATATAGTGTGGAGGTCCCCAATCTGGAGTGCAGCAACAAACTTATTGGGGTGCGGAAGCGTTTTTTTTTATTTGTGAGATAGAGTTATAAATTTTTTTGATTTGTGAGATGGAGTAACGTATAAACTCAAGAACTACTGCACCAACATAGACTATGTATCATGACCACGGTTTATAGTTAGGTGTGGTCGCGGTATCGGCTCCCCTTTCACCTCCTCGCCTGTTATCTTCTGAACCACTGAAGGAATTTGAATACGGTTTTCGGTGTTGGGCAGGTCAATCATAAAATAAATTTTCATCCACTCAAACTACTCCGCTCTACATGGTGCGAGCCCCCTCTCCTGCTATCTACTAAACTACAGAACGGATTTTTATACAATTTTTAGTGTTGGATAGGTTATCTGTCAGGGTAAATTTTCGATTAATCCCCTTCTCAGCTATCTCTGAAACTATTTTATGGTTGTTCAACATATGTTACAACATAAATGCAAAAATCTTAAGTGTCTAGCAATAAGGGAATTCGCTCTATTCCCTTTCTCCCAAGCAGATGGAAAAAATATTTGCAATTTTCTTGAATACAGTGCGTTAAACCAAAAAAATTATGAACAAAAATTGTTTGAAATATAATTACTGCAAAATTTTTCTATACATCAAAATACTTTTGAAAAAAAAAGGATTTTTTCATATTCAAAAATTTATTACTACCCGGGCAACGCCGGGTTCTTTCAAGCTAGTAATAATTATATTATACCCAAGGAGCATTTTTCGGTTGGGAAGTAGTCCTATGGCACACGAACCGACTGAAAGTCATGACTCACGACCGTCCTTATGACTGAAATTGTGGTACTGAAGAAGTGCTGGCGACCCAAATACGACTGAGTGGCGAATAGCCGCTACCGCCTGAAGACGTCGAATATCCCGCGGTAGAACTTTGATAAGTCTGCCGAAACCCTACGTAAGTCGGTTGCAAGGACCCTTTTCACGACCGGGAGAGAAAAAATTAGCGAAGATGCCACACAACGACAAAAAATTCTCACCATAAAATGCTGACACAAATTAATTCACACTAATATTGGTTAAGCGAAAACATAAACATGAAGAGAAAAGAACTTGGAAATTAAATGACACGAGAAGACGATGATTTTTATAAACGATATGGATAACACGCACTTTTAATATCGAATTTATGGAGCTTTTCTAGCTTAAATTGACAAACCCTTGCAAAATTTTGACGAATATCATGATGATGCTTCGTAAAATTTCACGCGCCCTGCAGAAAATCCTTTTTACACAATTTTTGCACTAAATAATTTTTTTCCCACGACAATATTTGAGTATTTTTTTACTCGAATAGTCTAAAAATGTCACTTAAATATCTTGAAAACACAATACTAGCCACTTAAACGTTTTTTCAGCACACATTCCGATTAAAATTTCGATTTTTATATAATTTCGTTTCAATTTATATTTTGCCTCCATTATTAGTTGCTTATGTCAAATAACTGGGTTGCCGTTTCTATATTTTGCTCGATTTAAAATACTTTCATAATTGTTTTTAGTTGCCTTTATTAAAAATGTATCAAATTGATCAACTCATTTTATATTTCATATAATATGGACAAAATATTATGCAGCGCGTGATTCTAGTAGAAGTTCTAATGAAAACGATAATAAAAGTCGAAGTCCTAAATATTTTTTCTGAATTTTATTTAGAAAAGTTTATTAACGAGAACACTGGTCAGAGGGAAAATGATAATTATCATTTTGACATTTCTCTTTTCCTCGATTTGGGAATTTGAGCCGTTTTTAGGGCCCATACAGCATTTAATTAAATTTTATTCATATAAATGTCAAAGTTGGAAAGAGAGAAAATGTTTTCAGTGAGCGGTACGACTTTTCAGGTCCCCAGAATGGTTTTTAGGACCAATCACGACCATAATAATTTACCGGGTCGGTATCAAGTTCCATCAGCGGTTGTAACGTGGTTTTAAAGACCTTTGTTACGACCGTCGTAAGGTTGACCCATAATTACGTACGGAGGTTGGATTGACGACCTCCTGGTAGTCCGATGGTTGCGTAATAAGTCGTTAGGCCTACGAAATAATGCAAATTACGACTACGCAACAACCAGTTTTTTTGTAGTCCACCATACAGTTTTAAGACCGGAGAAAGTCGTTCCAACTGAAAAGTAATACTGACGACGTCTTCAAGCGGTCGTGAGAATTTTCTTAGGACTTTGTGCTCCTTGGGTAGCTAGTATCCGATCAAAAATCAGTTCGGTTTCGACTAAGTTCAGCTAAAATGTACACATTTCTTTAATTCTTTGGGAAAAAATAAAATATGAAACTAGAAATTATATACAGTAATCCCCCGCTTTACGGACGGGATGCGTTCTACGGAAACTGTCCGTATATCGAAAATTCGTAAAACGAAACCAATTTTAGTATGAGATTGTACTGGGAATAAATAGATGTGTTCCAATCAATAGAAATGTCCGTAAAAAGAAACCTGTTTTAGTATAAGATCGTATTAAAAATAGATGCGTACCAAAAAAATCCGTAATACGAAACAGATTAGTATAATATATTAGAATAATTATTTAACCACTAGAATAATGAGAAAACTACACGGCAAAAAATCTTGGAGTGAATTCCAATCAAAACTGGATTACGCTGGACCTATATGTAATCCAATGGAAAATTCTAATCCAATAATATGGATTGGAAATTTTTATAAATTTATTTTTGGTTTAATTCAGTATTAAAAGTCTAAAATTTTGATTAAATTGTAGACATTAATGTTAAAAGTACTTAAGTTCGATACATAATAAAAAACTTTTTTGCCAATGAGCGCCAATGACGCTACAAAATTTTCCTGTATAGAGGGGGAGGGGAAAGTAGTCCCTACCGGAAATAGGTATTTTTAGCTGTCGCTCGCCCCCTTGCCCTCTCCAGAGGTCTCCAAACTTTGTATGAAACTTTCTTCTGGGGCGTGGTAGAGGGTGAGGGGGGGGGGGAGAGAGGTTTATATGGATCTGCCCAGTTGAAAACGCCATTATTGTTTCCCGGCGCACGACAATTTTAAATTTACTCTAATAAATATTTTATCCTGTTAAAGAAAAAATTTTAGCCGTTTTCAAAATTTTAAATTTTGTTTAGAGGTATGTTAATGGAAAAAATATATACTGAAACACTAGTTGTCCCATAGTTGTCAAGGGCTAAGAATTTTTAAGAGTTAAAACTATTAGCCCTGAAATGGTATAACTAGTGTATCAGGATATAGTTTGGTCCAAAAGAGAGTTTCGGTGCCAACTCAAATTCTTAAACCAGGAAGTGAACAACAATAAATTAATAACCATGACTTTTTTCGTTAAAAATGGTTCCAGAAAGCATTTAAAAAAAAAGACATGAACTAATTTTATGGAGGGGTGGTATTTACGCCTCTGGTATATAGAAGTACATAGCAGGTTGATATTATTGGATAAGCAAAAAATATAAGGATTTCTAGTTGATGGTACTTAAAAGTACCGACGGTCAACAAAGAGTTAAGATGAATTTAAATAGCAAAATGTCGATTCCTGTCTGTAAAATGCTTCAAAATGGTAAATTTGATGTGTAAAAAGTTGAATTTTGACTAAAAAAACCTGTATATGAGATACATATAGGCAGAAAAAAGCGAAATTAAAAGAAAATATATATTTTGATAATTCAATTTATTTCGCGTATTCAAGGCAAATTCTACTCCGGGGCAACAAAATTGGAAATTTTGAAAAAAACCAAAGTTGCTTTGGTTAAAAGTAGATTGTGCTCTAAATCTGCGATTCGAATTCGTCATTAGTAAACCGTTTGTAGCGAATAGAACAAATCATCGAATTATAAAACGCATGACATCCACATGTTCAGGTCAGCAAAATATTTGTTTACGCCTTCCTATCCGTCTGTCTTAAACACTTAAACAAACAAAATCGGACCACTTTTTTGTAGATATAGTGTAGTTTACTTCCGAGCTAGAGATACGACATTTCCAAATATTTTCCTTATTTTCTGAAAAAGTATTTTAATGCTACCTTCATTGGAACTTTAAACGCGAATATCGTCAAAACGGAGTTTATTTTTCTCCTCTAAAAACAAAGAACTTTTTTGCTAAAATTCCTGTTTAAGTTTTGTTATTACTGTCTTTTTTATATTACATATATTAAGCGAAACAAATTTCAGAGAATTTTAGGAAGACTTTTTTTTTTGAATAAAGCAGTTCTAGAGAAAAAAGTTTCAAAAATGATTCCATATAATTTTTTTAAAGACAGTATTCAGAGGATTTGAGAAACATTTTCTGGGAATTGCAGACGTTTTGTTTTGGTTTTTTTTTTTGGCAATAATGATATGATTCCCAGACATGTATTTCAAAACCTATGTTTTGTGAAAAGCATGTCACACTTGAACTACCACCAGTCATAACTATATTACTTGAAGATGTGACTAAGTGCGCGCGCACAAATGACTAACCTAAAAATTCAAGTCTACGGAGTGTCACACTTATCTCAATTCAGTAAGAAAATTCTTTAATATTGAAATCGTTGACCAGCGGGGAAAAAAAGTTTTCCCCAAAATTAAAATATTTAGAAAAAATTGGATCACCTTGCGGGTTAGAGCTTTTAGTTAATAGTGATTTAAGCAATGTGAGTAATACTTCAGAGGGCTTTTTTGAGTGCAATAAAATTATTGACCGAAGATCATAAGCATGACCTTGTACTGACATAATTTTCCGAAGGTTTTATTTCAAACAGTTACCTATTGCTTTTGGGCATGAATTTAATCGTCATGCTTTTGCTGTGCCAGAATATGTATGCGATTTTTTCAAGAGTTGACTGACTTGTCTGATGCAAGATTATTAGAGTTAAGTTGACCAGAGGTATTATGTACATTCAACCGGCCGGTTACGGTACGAATAGGTATAATCAAGCTCGGTAAGTTTAATGATAATAAGCAAATCACAAAAATTTAAAAAAATATGTGGTCCACATATCGGAGCAACCTGGAACCTGAAATATACGTGTAGATATAACGAAAAAACTGTAGGTGTCGCTAGCGTAGAACATAAGATAAAATTTTTCTGAAAAATAAAGTAATTTCTTTTCGAGGAACTATTTTGTTTATTAAGAGCCTTGACTGCCTTTACAACATAGTAAAATTTCAGAAAAATCGGACATACAGTTTTTTTCTTGAAAATAAAACATAACAAAAGCTATAATTGCCAATCTGGCAATTATTGAAAACCCGTATGGTGATTTAAGTGAATGGCGAACAGTTTTATCAAAATTCCACTATAAGATCAAATTTTCCAATAAGATTTTTTAAAATTTATTCCAATCGGATTTTGATGTATGGGAGTTTTATGTATAATCATATTCTAAATAACTTTTGTTCTTGGACTTTTTTGATAAGATACACCGTTTTTGAGATATTCACAAAAATCGAGCCCTTCTCTTACTTTAACCGCACCTAGTAAACTTTACTAAATCCTATGTCACACAGTATACACAACAACGAAAAGTTTGGGTAGCAATAACGAAAAGCTTGTTATTTAAACAAATCGCGTTTTGTTAACTTAACGATGCTTGTTCTACCAAAAGTTTTTTGTAAATTTCGGGTGATCGGTATTTTAATAATGCTTGTTCTAACAAAAGTTTTTGCAAATTTAACGGGTGATCGGTATTTTAACGATTACTTGGTAAAAACGTAACGTAATTTCAACAAAAACTTCGTTCAATCCACAAATATTTCTTTCAAGTCATAAACCTTACTTAATTACAAGATATTTATTTAAATATGCATTAAAAAAGTCTCAAAACTAGCGATTTTTGTCTTTAATTTCGGAGACTTTTGAGATTTTTTCTCCTAATTTCAGCGATTTTGGGCTTGAGGTCAGCGGAGACACTGTGCGTGATCAACAGGTTTGACGATTCCGGGGCTTACCCTTTCTACTAATGTGAAATAGTGATGCTGTTATTATTAAATAAATATGTTGTTAGTCCTGCGGGTACATTGAACAAAATTTGTGGCAAAATTGTAATATACACCCAATTCTCTTTTTACACGATGTTTGTTTACATGTAAAACTTTGGACTTTTTGTTTTCACTAGAAGTTTTTTTTATTAAAATCATTTTAGATTACCTATTTTTACAGGTTTTAAGATAATGAAATCAATACCCTATTTTTATATCTACAAAATGTCTTTTTTACACGGGCTTTTCTTGAACGTATCTATCGTGTAAGAAGGGAGTCGGGTGTATATGTTTTTTGGTTTCACTTTTTAAGAGTCGGTAAAAACAATATTCAATATTATTATCTGAATCGATAGACGTAGATAGATAAGTTTTAAAAATAAATTTGACATAACAATCATGTTGAAGCTATATCTTTGTTGGCAATTCAATATCTGAAAAACTTGATATGTTAAAAAAGTTGAGAAAAAGTTATGATTATAAAATATCTCTTGATTTTGACATTGAAGTCGTAGTTATTGGAGGAAGATTGTTACATTTTATATTTTAATGTCTCTTCTAAAAACCTCGAAGACGTAAAATGAATTGCAGTCAACACCTTTTTGAATTCAAATAAGAACATAAAAAACATTTTACTTTCGTTTTCAGTTGAATAACGAAGACATGAAATCAATAGATGTTCGATTTCGTTGAAAAGAAGAAAAGACAAACCCATCGAACGGCCAGCCAAGCTTTTTTTTTGGTAAATAAAGAACATTGATGTTATATTTATTCATTTTATAGGCATTTCAGCCTTCAAAGTTATAAAAAAATGGATTCTCCAATCACGGGCCATAAATGATAAAGTCTAAAAAGCGATAGAACACGGAAAAATTGAATATTTTTGCCCAGACAAAAGATCTTCTAAACTTGTGGCGATTTTATTATTCAATACCTGTTTAAGCTAGTTTGTATTAACCGGGTAGAAACATAAGATTCAAAATTTAGCAGCTGACTTCTAACTGGACTCGAACTGACTGTTGGTGGCTGATTATGATAATTATATTATAAGATAATTTACTCATATTAAGCATCTTGCAGAATATTTAAAATATTTTGCTGAAAACTCTACCATATTGTTAACAATTTATTATAAGCATTCCAAACTCTTTGCCATTCTTAAAATTAATATCAAGGTGATGTAAAACTCAGGTGATAATCAGCCATAAAGAACCATGCCCCGATACAGCGTTAGTTTTATTGCAGAAATTGTGGAACCGCGTTCTGAAAAGCACAAAAAGAAGCTAAATTTGATAAAGAAAGAAACACATCCTGTTTAAATCATAAAAAAAAAACATTTAGACTTGGGAAATCTGTTAGATGAGTGTCTAGACTGGTTTAATAAATTACAATACGTGGAGATTTGCGGGGGGTTTGTTGACCGAGACACATTTTCTACACGTGTGCTATTAAAATTCAAAATTGATGCTAGTCGCTTAGGCGGGTTTAAGAGGGAATCTTGAAATTCGTTTGAAAATTCACTATCAGGGTCTGGAATGGATTGAATGACTTTCATAGCGTGAAGTTTTATAGCGAACATTAGATATTCATGTTGAATATTCGGACAATAACTATTTAAATCTTTTATTTTTTGGGAAAAGCTACAGGGGAAAACTCTACAATATGTCATACTTTTTTCTTCAAGAGGCTACCAAACTTACATTTTAAAATATTTTTTGATTTTTGATTTTTTTTCTTCTATTAAAATAAAAAACTTGATTTTCTACAGTCTAAAAACTTGATTTTCTACAGTCTAATTTTAAAAAAAAAACTTGATTTTCTACAGTCTAAATTTAAGAATACAAAAGCGGTCCGACACGCAATTTTTTTTTTGTAAAATAATAAACAAATTTAAATTTTTAATGTTAATTGGAAAAGCAGCCCTGTTTATATATTTTCCCCAAATATGAACCCTTTCCACAAGCGATTCGGATTCTATGAAAAAAATGAAAAAGTCTTTAACAAAACCTTCCGAAACCTAAAGGGTGTTTTTTTTAGACGTGTGGTTTTCAATCTGGCACTACTTTTTTCGGAGTTGGTCTTTTTGACAGTTGTCACTTGATTTATGCTCAGTTTGGTTTGCCATTTCGTCAAACGACCATCAAGCGCGTCGCACGTTCGGTGAATGGGCCCAAAACGAGATGGCCACCGATCCCGATTTTCACAAGAAAATTTTGTTCAGCGATGAAGCTCACTTTTGGTTGAATGGGTACGTCAATAAGCAAAATTGTCGCATTTGGAGGGATGGTAATCCACAAGCCATTCTTCAGACGCCGTTACATCCTCAAAAAGTCACTGTTTGGTGTGCTCTGTGGGCAGAGGGAATCATTGGTCCATATTTATTCAAAAATGAAGCCGGCCATAATGTTACAGTCAATGGGGAACGCTATAGAGCCATGATTAATGACTTTTTCGTGCCTGAATTGGAGGATGTTGATGTGGACGACCTTTGGTTCCAACAAGACGGCGCTATATGCCATACAGCCAACGAAACAATCAATTTATTGAAGGAAACTTTTGGTGAGCGCATTATCTCGCGTCGTGGGCCTGTGGTGTGACCTCCAAGATCGTGCGATTTAACACCGCTGGACAATTTTTTGTGGGGTTATGTGAAGTCGCTTGTCTACGCAAATAAGCCCGAGACGATTGACGCCTTGGAAGAGAATATTCGGCGCGTTATTGCTGACATACGGCCCCAATTGCTGCAAAAAGTGGTCGAAAATTGGGCCTCTCGGCTGGAATTTATTCGAGCCAGCCGCGGCGGCCACTTGGCCGAAATCATTTTTAAAACATAATGGCAAACCCTTATCTTTATAATAAAGCTAAACTCTTGGCCATAACATTAAATTATATGCGTTTTATTTCTTCTTGAAAACCACACGTCTAAAAAAACACCCTTTACAAGCACCGTGAAAAGATTGAAATGAAACTATTATATTTCGACAGTGTTTAGCATTTTTACACTAAACAGAATGGAAAACGCACATTTTTCTCGGGCAAACTTTTTCATTCCAGTTTTCATAGAACGCGATTTGACACACAGCTCGCGGACACACAGAAAACTTGTCCAAATTATCTCGAAATTTATCTCGAAAAGTCACTTTTGAGGCTAGACTATATTGTATTGTCATCGAACTTACATAATTGTGCCAAATTTCAAGTCAATCGGATATACGGAACTGGGTTAAAGTTGGATTACAAGATCTGAATTTAACTAACAAGTGAAAATAACAGGTTTATACAGTTCTTAGTAATACTATGTTCACACTGACGCAAAATTACGTAATTTTGAAGATTTTCGTAATTTTGAACGAAATCATGCTCGAAATCACGAGATTTCCAGTACATTAGCCTGTTAAAAGTATGTAATTTCCACAAAATTAGGAACGAAATCAAGCAAAAACAATGGATACAACCCTTCATCACTTATTCAGCTCACTTCAGCACATCAGTTTTGACATTTGTGTTGCATTGGAAAAACGGAAATATAAGAAAAAGAAGCCGTGTTCCGCACGCGAAGAGGATATATTAGTAAACCTGTGGTCTGAAAAAATAAATAAATGGACATGTTTATGATGCAGTTAAATATGAAATGGAAAATATTTGTTTATTTTCATTACAGATTCGTCTAACGCCCTAAATACATGTGCAGATTTTCTGCATGCAGAGCTGCATGCATATCTGCAGCTAAGACACATGAGCAGATTTTTTTGACATTTCATCGCATCGGCTGCTGTCAACAATGGAAGAAGAATTGGTCAATTTTTATATTGGAAATGGATGGATCACCTTTGGAAATTGATGGATCGCCTCATGTTCCTGAAAGACGTAGATAACGTCAATACAAAGTATTGAATATTTTCTACTGGACTTTCCTTTTCTTTTTCTTTCCTTTTCCACTGTGTACGAATTTAGTCCATAGTCTCTTTGCTAACAGTCGATTTTGCCAAACACCAAAAAAGAATTCTCGGTTGACATCACTAATTCTGCGCAGAGAAAGTTGAATTTGAGATACCATGCAGCTCTGCGCTGCATGCAGAATTTACATGTGTTCCACTTCATATAAACGTGTGTATTTAAATTCCGCTGCATGCAGAATTCTGCACATGTGTTTAGGGCATAAAGTATCTAATTCTGTTTGCACATATTTACTCGATGTTTTGAATTGTATTATTCATCATATTACTAAAATTCATAGTAATCCTACACAAACTTCCTCGATCCATTTTTGAACTAACGTAGTTGAAATGTCAAACAGAATTACCTTAACCTCTGTGTGAACACTTTGGTTTAAGATCTAAATCATTTCTCAAAATTACGTGACTTTGCGTCCGTGTGAACATAGTATAACATAAAATTTGTTAAGAAGTTTTCTGTTACAAATAGACGATATATATAGTATATATTAATATCACCTTCCTTGATTTTATTAATAGCATTACCGCGGTAGAACCGAAAAACTTTCTAATAGATAATGTGTAATTGCAAAAGAATCAAATCATGAGTATTTATTTAGGTATAACGTAATACAAAACAGTTAAACTTAATACCTGAAATATTTGTTGTGCAAATTGTGCAATTTTGCAGAAAATTGTCTGGTTCCACACAAAAAAAAAATATGATTAAATTTGTGAAATTCCTACCGGATTATTTCGATCCGATATTAATCTTTTCAATGATCTTGAACTTTATTGGGGTCGTTGGCTGTGAACATATGGATTACGTATAGTTGCACCAAGTCAAAAAGTACTTGCGACAAATTCGTATTACTTATGAATGTTACTTAAGATGCACCTCGACTATCGTCTCAATTAAACAAGACGAAATCACATGATTCCCTTAAGCGGGTTGTAAACCATACGACCGTTGTATCGACGAGTATTGATGCGATATGGGCCAACTATTGTAAATATGTATATGGAACACACGATACGATTTTCGATCAACAAGAATTTGTTGCCATTCTATTTTAAGTCCAATTATGTGCATGCATGAAGTCATTTACTAACAATGAAATCGTCAAAACAATTATATGGTTGAGACCACACGGTTCAATTTCCATAGAACTTATCTCATGCGACCAAACTTAAGACCTTACGACCGTGCAATTTCGGCCCAACTGTTGGTGCTTTCACCCACAGACGATACAATCGTCACATGAAAACACGAAATTGGGTCAACATCGGTCGCATCGTTTATTTGCCGCTTAAGACCTTTAATTCCAGTTTTTGGTAAATTTTTCTCCATAAATCCGAATCTCTCGATAAATCGTGAAGTTATGCAATCATAATTTCTCCGTCGATTAATTGGTTGATTAGCTTACAGTTGGACTAACAAACTACTGAACTGAAATATGATAAAAAGAAAGAAAACAATGTTTTATATACTTACATTTTTTTTTGCTTTTCTCTGATGTAAAGCGGACAGATAATACGGTTCAGCGAAATTTTCAAGTTTGTCCATAGTTTAGCTGGAAATTTGGATAAAGCCGAGATATTAAACTGACGTTGGATCTTTATAAATATATTAAGCTGTAACATAGAAATAGTTTTACTGCAAAGTGAAATTGTGAGATTACGCGAACCAAGCGCGTGTAAACAAATATTATTTGTCAGATATTAATGATATATCATTTAACTTTTTTTAATCAAATTTGTCTGTGAGTTTTTCAGTTTCCGTTGTTGGTTATTGAATAACTTTAACAAATCTTTAGAACATCTTAAAAACGGGTTATAAATAGATACTTGGAGATTTTGTTGAAAATGATGATTTTTTTTTCTAAAATGATGATTTTTTTTCTAAAATGATGACTATGCAATTAGCAGACTTAAGGTCTATTATATATTCTGAAGCTTATTAGGTGCTCAAGCGTCTTCAGGTCAGTACACATGTAGGTTTTTTAAATTGTTATCAGAGAGTGCCAAAGCTATATGATCATTGGTTTTGAGTGTTTACCCCACTGTAGGGATATATTGTTCCATTTCCCATCGGGATACGTGTCTTTTGTCATGATCGCGATCGCGAGACTTTTCCTGATTATAAAAAACGATCATCGATATTACGATGAGACATTGAGGTTCTGATCATAAACGAGTTTCTATAAATTTTTTTTCATAGAACTGAGTATTTGAATATTAAACAAGATTTTACCTTTATTCTTTGTGATAAATTAATCGTGCCTTGATGTTTTAAAAGTTTCGGTGGTTATGCGAATCATTTTCCTTGCGACAGTCGTAAATTTGCGTCTAAAGGTTAAGGAGTCTCGATCGGAAAACCATTAGTGTCCGGGTTCTTAGTTAATAATTTGAATATTTTGCAAAAGTTTTATATAACTTTATTTGACACTGAAATAATATTTATAATTAAAAATAGTTCAACAATTTGAAAACTGTTTTTTTTTAAATTCCGCATTTAAATGAATTCAGTTGTTTAGTGATATTATTGAAATATTGGAAATGTGATTTAATCATGAACATGAATACATTATTAAGACATTGTTGCGCATTTTAAATGCTAAAAGTGGTCCCACAGTGTATGTTCGAATAAACAAAGATTTTTGTGGAAATAATTTATTCACCTAGTCATTAGTTGTTAAAATAAAATTATTAAATTATTTTTTAAGACGTAATTTAATTTTTGATTGGATTTATTTGCTAGGTAAGCACAAGTTTTTGCGGCATTTTTTGTCGATTGGCTTCATACCAATCTAAGTATTAGTCACTAAATATAAACCTATCAAGGATTTTTAAAACTAGTTTTGTTGTTTAGAAGAATAATTAATTATTATTTTTGTATTATTTGATCAGCAGAACATAAGATATTTTTGATTACTATTAGTATTACAATGCAAATCGTATTTATATATTCTGTAAAATATATAGTGTACACAGTAAAACCTGTATTTATGAACCCTTGGGTTCGTAAACTACTTGACAAAGAATGCCTCGGTTCGTAAACAATGTTTCGGTTTGAGAAAAAAAATTTCGACTGTTAAACAATGAAGACTGAGATAGAAGTCTAGTGAATTTAAATCAGAGTCAAGTGGTGTTAAAAGAAAAACATAACAAAAACTATAATTGCCAATCTGGCAATTATTAAAAACCCGTATGGTGATTTAAGTGAACGGCGAACAGTTGTATCAAAATTCCACTTTGAAGTCAAACTTTCCAATAAGATGTTTTAAAAATTTATTCCAATCGAATTTTGATGTATGCGAGTTTTATGTAGAATCATATCCTAAATAACTTTTGTTCTTGCACATCTTATCACTGTTTTTGAGATATTCACAAAAAATGTTTCCGTTCTAATGGTTCATTTTTGCCCATTAACGAACTTAGCCTCGCATTTTAAGGAAAACGAATCTGCGTAAAATTTCAAGTCTCTAGCTCAATCCGTGTGCCCGCAATCCGCACCACAGACGGACGGACGGACATGTAAAATTCATTTTTTTTATCATTCTAACACTGGTGTAATTCATTTTTGTGTGTGATGACAGGATTTTGGCGTTACAAACGGTAAGGCAAATTTAATATACCCTTTGGTTTCACCATACGGGTATAAAGGATGAACCCCAATTAAACAGTGGAATAATGCTTTTCTGAAAGCGGCACCCATTCAAAATAATAAGTTTTCCATTCAATACATTTTATTTTGGACTTGAATTCAATTTGACTATTTTTCATACACTCAGTGAAAAAATCGGTCATATGGATAAAATCATTATTAAATTAACAAAATTTTTATTCTATATCAGCCAGCAAAATAATTTTGTTAACAAATCGATATTTATTTATCGGTAAATGAAAAATTCGACATATGGATAAAATCGATGTTAAATTAACAAAATTTTTGTGAAAATCACAAAAAATGGTCAATTAGAACAAATATTTTTAGAGGGAAATTTTTGTACAACAAAAAAATTATTATTTTAACAAAAATAAACTTAGAAATGATGTTTTGTTAAATTAATAAAACAATTGTGAAATTAATAATATTTAATTTGCCGAAATGACAAAAATGGTTATATTTACAAAACAATTTTTGTTTTTTAAACTTTATCAATTTAACAAAAAAAAAAAATGGATAAGATTCAACAAAACAAATGTTGTCAAAAGAAACGAGGCTGTTGTTATTATTTTTATGAGTGTATGCTTTTAAACATAAAATTTACGTTTAATGGGCAAAACTGTTTTAGTTCGTAAACGGCTTGGTTTGTGAACGCTTTCCAAGAAGGAATAAAGTTCAAGAATCGAAGTTCTACTGTATTAAGAATTCAGATGGTATAGCAACAGACCAGATGGAGTAACTTTTGACCAATAAACAAATATCAGTTGTGATCAACACAAAACTTTCATCCGCAATATTTAGTTTCGGAAAAATATGTAAAAAAATGTTTTAGTAAAATATGTAAAAAAAAATTTAGGTACACATAATTTTGTTTCAATTTTTTTCCCTTAGTGCCTTTTTGACTGACAGCTAAATATTCGAAAAAGGCTTAAAACTGTCGTGGCAGTTAGAGTGTTAATTTATACCCAAAAGTGCATAAATGGCGTCAAATTCTTAGAAAAACTGTATTTTTTCAAAAGAATTGTATGGAAGGCACCCGTTATAGTTAATACGATTTTCGTAAAACTCCTTCACAAAAAATTTTAAGTCGCTAACTCAACACATTCTCGAGTTATTTAACATACATAAAACGGACAGACCGACAGACAGATGCACGGGCCTCCTCATAATTTTGCCTGAAACGAATTTCGAATTGATTAGAAAGTTACTCTCTGCCCGCAATTCTACCATCAAGTAATTTTCGTCTTTTTAACAATTTTTTGTGATAAAAAATTTAGATGATTTAGATTAAGAATTAGGTGAGAGTACCACTAGATTGGGTAAATAGTTGTAGCTTGTATTCGGTTTGTCATTGGAGCTCAGTGGATTTGTGTTTTAGAACCAATTTAGGGAATGCTCGATAAAAGTTATTGTTCTATAAAAGAGATCTATATTCTATTTTATGCTATTGATCGAATTTATGTTATAAATATAAAAGAATATGCAATTTAACTTTACAATAACAAAAAAAACGTGATGAAAATGCAAAATTTAATCAAACTGCTTTTAATTATTACAATAAATAAGATAGTTTTGAATTGAAAGTCTAAAAAATAATTTGAAGAACCGGTGGCAAACATATGTTTTTATATTTTTGTCGTTTTATTTACTACGTAAATTTAGATACTGTTTTTCCAGAATCAATTAATTAAGAATCGAGGCTATCATAAATGTCACTTTTTATTGGATTTGCATCTGCAAAGTTGTATAGCGAGGTCATATGCCTTTGGTTTATTTTTTTGGAGAACATATTTTGGAGAAGATACACACAAAGAAAAAAGATAGTAAATTTAGCTATTCAGAACTAAAATAGATATTTTCAATTACACAGTAAAAAAATCATCGGATATTTGTTTTTAAAAAATGGTTAATCGTTAAATCAATGAGGCATAGATTTTCAAGGAGTTATATTGAAAATTTGATTAACATATTGGCTGTTAGAAAACAGGCCTTCCTCACCTCTATCTTTTCCTGTTATTTTCGAAACTAGCAATATTTTAAATGCTAGCTAGGCCCGTTTGAGCGTAGTATTCTTCAAAAATAAAGTTACGCTTAGGCAACTCAGGCCCAAAAAAAACTGGGATTTAAATATTTTATGTTGGACATTAAGCGCCGTTGATTTTTTTAATTTTCTTTTCTTATTATACACCACAGAACCTCAGATATCTATGACAACCAGAAGTGCTTCTAATATTCTTTCAAAGTGGACAAGGTCGGGTGTTACACGCCGTCCGCTCGGTGACCCGACCCACCTACAGCAGTTACCCGTCCCCTCGCCCGATTCTATTCTCATCTTCCAATCGCCACACATTACTTTCCAATTTATAAAACTTTAATTTTATTATAAAATTATTTATAAACTACTGTGAAGAAAACCTTTTAAATTTTTGTTTTTTGTTTTTTGCGCTCCCTGAAAAGTTACCTTTTTTCACAAAAGACCCATATACTCTAAAAGTACAAGACATATTGTCACAATTTTTTTTTTATTTGAAGATGGCGACACTGGCTAACAAAACAGCTGTGGAAATTTCAAAACTCCTGCCAGTTTTTGAAATATGGAATGTAGACCGTCAATAATTATCACACAAAATAACAAAAAAGTTTCACATGGGCTGTAGATTACAGTTTTCACCAGAATAAGAAACAAAATGCCAAAAATATGTACTTTGGCATAAATAAAAGGTTGGATTAAGCTACGATAAGTGGTTTCTGAGAAAACGGGTCATTTGTTCCCAATAAGACACCATGTAAAATAGCCTTGCGGCCTTACCCCCTTAATGAGCTTTATGTGTACAAATATATGTTTCAATTTTTTTGCTAACCCATTGTCTCATTTATTTTGAAGCTAAGTTGGGGATATTTTCATCATTCTTGTTCCGATGTTAGCACTTATCTGAATATACCTAGAATTTAATAAAAATTATTTTTTTGTATCAAAAAATTTAATAGTCTTTAAATTATTTTTGCAGAAACAATACATAATGGCTCCCAATCTCATTGGGAACTCTTTCCTGTTGGCTGAAACGACATTGGAACCGGAGCATCTAAAAAGGCCAATAGCGTCATCAGGAGTTTCAATCCCAACTTCGTCATCAAATCTACGCCAACCAAAGATTACCAAGCAAAGCTTGGAAGTTACCGATCAAACAAAACCAGGCGAATATAAATTAGAAATTGTTTGGAGAAATGTTTACGCGTTTATCGTTTTACATGCAGCAGCTCTGTACGGACTTTATATTATGTGTACAGAGAATGTTGTTTTGGAATATCTGTGGTGTAAGTAATGTTTAAACTATTCTATATAATCTATATCTACTATAAACAAATAATAAAATTGTCGGTCTGCCTGAATGTTTGGCGATAAAGGCTTAGCCAATTTCGAAGACACTTTACACATGGGTCTAATACAGTATTATATTATATATACAGAAGTGTCTCGCTAATTCGAGTTCCTGGTAATGCGAAAATAGGCCTAATCCGAACTTATAAATAACTAGCTTGCATACCCATCGTTCCCGGGTTAAGATTTTTGTATAAGTTTTAAAATACGGAGAAAACCGGAAATAACTTAAAAACTTTTGAGAAAATTCTTATCCTTGCAGGACTCTCCGTTGCGAATTAGTCTAACACCAGATTCGTGACCAGCGACCCCGAAAACCCCCTAATGCCATTTTTCCCCGGGAAAAATGGGGAAAAGGATATTTGCGTTATCTTTACAGGACCTTCCGTTTTGAATTTTGAAAATCTAACACCAGATTCGTGATCAGCAAGCGACCCCGAAAGCAGTCAGTCAGTCAGTCAGTGAATCAGTCAGTCAATCAGTCAGTGAATCAGTCAGTCAATCAGTCAGTCAATCAGTCAGTCAATCAGTCAGTCAATCAGTCAGTCAATCAGTCAGTCAATCAGTCAGTCAATCAGTCAGTCAATCAGTCAGTCAATCAGTCAGTCAATCAGTCAGTCACTCAGTCAGTCAATCAGTCAGTCAATCAGTCAGTCAATCAGTCAGTCAATCAGTCAGTCAATCAGTCAGTCAATCAGTCAGTCAATCAGTCAGTCAATCAGTCAGTCAATCAGTCAGTCAATCAGTCAGTCAATCAGTCAGTCAATCAGTCAGTCAATCAGTCAGTCAATCAGTCAATCAGTCAGTCAGTCAATCAGTCAGTCAATCAGTCAGTCAATCAGTCAGTCAATCAGTCAGTCAATCAGTCAGTCAATCAGTCAGTCAATCAGTCAGTCAATCAGTCAGTCAATCAGTCAGTCAATCAGTCAGTCAATCAGTCAGTCAATCAGTCAGTCAATCAGTCAGTCAATCAGTCAGTCAATCAGTCAGTCAATCAGTCAGTCAATCAGTCAGTCAATCAGTCAGTCAATCAGTCAGTCAATCAGTCAGTCAATCAGTCAGTCAATCAGTCAGTCAATCAGTCAGTCAATCAGTCAGTCAATCAGTCAGTCAATCAGTCAGTCAATCAGTCAGTCAATCAGTCAGTCAATCAGTCAGTCAATCAGTCAGTCAATCAGTCAGTCAATCAGTCAGTCAATCAGTCAGTCAATCAGTCAGTCAATCAGTCAGTCAATCAGTCAGTCAATCAGTCAGTCAATCAGTCAGTCAATCAGTCAGTCAATCAGTCAGTCAATCAGTCAGTCAATCAGTCAGTCAATCAGTCAATCAGTCAGTCAGTCAATCAGTCAGTCAATCAGTCAGTCAATCAGTCAGTCAATCAGTCAGTCAATCAGTCAGTCAATCAGTCAGTCAATCAGTCAGTCAATCAGTCAGTCAATCAGTCAGTCAATCAGTCAGTCAATCAGTCAGTCAATCAGTCAGTCAATCAGTCAGTCAATCAGTCAGTCAATCAGTCAGTCAATCAGTCAGTCAATCAGTCAGTCAATCAGTCAGTCAATCAGTCAGTCAATCAGTCAGTCAATCAGTCAGTCAATCAGTCAGTCAATCAGTCAGTCAATCAGTCAGTCAATCAGTCAGTCAATCAGTCAGTCAATCAGTCAGTCAATCAGTCAGTCAATCAGTCAGTCAATCAGTCAGTCAATCAGTCAGTCAATCAGTCAGTCAATCAGTCAGTCAATCAGTCAGTCAATCAGTCAGTCAATCAGTCAGTCAATCAGTCAGTCAATCAGTCAGTCAATCAGTCAGTCAATCAGTCAGTCAATCAGTCAGTCAATCAGTCAGTCAATCAGTCAGTCAATCAGTCAGTCAATCAGTCAGTCAATCAGTCAGTCAATCAGTCAGTCAATCAGTCAGTCAATCAGTCAGTCAATCAGTCAGTCAATCAGTCAGTCAATCAGTCAGTCAATCAGTCAGTCAATCAGTCAGTCAATCAGTCAGTCAATCAGTCAGTCAATCAGTCAGTCAATCAGTCAGTCAATCAGTCAGTCAATCAGTCAGTCAATCAGTCAGTCAATCAGTCAGTCAATCAGTCAGTCAATCAGTCAGTCAATCAGTCAGTCAATCAGTCAGTCAATCAGTCAGTCAATCAGTCAGTCAATCAGTCAGTCAATCAGTCAGTCAATCAGTCAGTCAATCAGTCAGTCAATCAGTCAGTCAATCAGTCAGTCAATCAGTCAGTCAATCAGTCAGTCAATCAGTCAGTCAATCAGTCAGTCAATCAGTCAGTCAATCAGTCAGTCAATCAGTCAGTCAATCAGTCAGTCAATCAGTCAGTCAATCAGTCAGTCAATCAGTCAGTCAATCAGTCAGTCAATCAGTCAGTCAATCAGTCAGTCAATCAGTCAGTCAATCAGTCAGTCAATCAGTCAGTCAATCAGTCAGTCAATCAGTCAGTCAATCAGTCAGTCAATCAGTCAGTCAATCAGTCAGTCAATCAGTCAGTCAATCAGTCAGTCAATCAGTCAGTCAATCAGTCAGTCAATCAGTCAGTCAATCAGTCAGTCAATCAGTCAGTCAATCAGTCAGTCAATCAGTCAGTCAATCAGTCAGTCAATCAGTCAGTCAATCAGTCAGTCAATCAGTCAGTCAATCAGTCAGTCAATCAGTCAGTCAATCAGTCAGTCAATCAGTCAGTCAATCAGTCAGTCAATCAGTCAGTCAATCAGTCAGTCAATCAGTCAGTCAATCAGTCAGTCAATCAGTCAGTCAATCAGTCAGTCAATCAGTCAGTCAATCAGTCAGTCAATCAGTCAGTCAATCAGTCAGTCAATCAGTCAGTCAATCAGTCAGTCAATCAGTCAGTCAATCAGTCAGTCAATCAGTCAGTCAATCAGTCAGTCAATCAGTCAGTCAATCAGTCAGTCAATCAGTCAGTCAATCAGTCAGTCAATCAGTCAGTCAATCAGTCAGTCAATCAGTCAGTCAATCAGTCAGTCAATCAGTCAGTCAATCAGTCAGTCAATCAGTCAGTCAATCAGTCAGTCAATCAGTCAGTCAATCAGTCAGTCAATCAGTCAGTCAATCAGTCAGTCAATCAGTCAGTCAATCAGTCAGTCAATCAGTCAGTCAATCAGACAGTCAATCAGTCAGTCAATCAGTCAGTCAATCAGTCAGTCAATCAGTCAGTCAGGTTAAACGATTTTATATATATAGATTTTATATGGTTCTCTGTGATCCGAACTTGTTTAATATTCGGAGTATAGGACTCCGAATTCCGATTTAAATTTTTCTGCAACGCGAAATCTAATTCGCTCCAAAAAATAAATTTCTTTCTCACTAAAAATTCGCCCACCCCGTCCCCTGTAACTCCTCCCATGCTATCTCGTAAGCCGCGGGAGGGGTTTTATTCAGTTTTTTTCTTATCAATCAATAGGTAATTTTAGCGTATGGGCCAACAAAGCTTGCTTTTGTGTCTGTCGGTCTATCTTGTAATATAATTTTGTAATATTTATAATGCTGACACATTTCTACTCATCCGATTGATTTCAAACGTAATTTCGGTGACAATACAATTTTTTCTCTACTTCGTCCTTGTAAGGATAACGGGAGGTTCTGTAAGGATAACGTGACTATTCGTTTGGTCCAGGCATGTTTTGTCCTCGTTTTTTTTATTTACTCCGAAACTGCGCGTCTTTCAGTAGTATTATGTATGACAAAAGTTGGAAACAATACATTTTCCTACATATTTGTCTTTTTGTTAACGAGATATGTCGTTATTTCCAAAAATTCAGTTGTTTGTCTCGAAAAATAACGAGTTTTTTTCTGTTATCCGCTATATTTGACCGTTATTGAGATATTTCAACAAAAGGTTATATAAACTAATATTTTATTCGTCGGGTATAGAGTAAATTGTGCAAAAACGTAGATTTTGTATAAGACGTTCATGTGCTGCTCATATCAAATTTTTTTTATCATATATTGCATTGTTCTTTTAAGATTTTACAATCTACATCATTGTGAATATGAATTTTTCTCTTAAGATTATTTATTAATAATTTATTTTAAATTGCCTTAATTGATGTCTCATAAATAACTGATGATTTTCAAAACTTGACAGTAATGCGTCATATTAGACACCAGCAACTCATTGTTGCAAAACTTTTTCTGAATAAAAAGCAAACAGTGAAATCCGTTTAGAATACGTAATATTGAGAAAAACAATAAACGTATTGAAGAAAATATCACTTTTGAATTAAAAATAAATACTCAAGATGCGTTTGAGATGTTTAAGGAGTTTGCCATTTGTGATCTTCTTAAAGTCGGCAAGCAATCAGTAGCTTAAAGTGTAATTTTTAAACCTTATCTTCATCATAAATTCAAAACAAGACAATCAATTGTGTTACATTACCTACATTAGTTAGAAGTAGGCTCACGAAAATGCAAATATGGCATATTGCTGTCATCAATTGAATAATACTACATTATTCATTATCATTATGATCAGTTGAAGTAAATAAGTTTACATATTTCCAATAGATGCTTTTGGGTGGATTTCTAAAAAATCACCCGTTGTTAATTTGTTGTTCGGAAACAAAATTTTCTCAACACATGAAATGCTCAAAGAATATTAAAACTTTATCAATGCCATCGACGTAGATCCAATCTCAACCAAGTTCTATTCTATGCATGTAATGCTAAACCAAATTGAAGATCAAAAGCAGAAAAAGTGAAGAACTATTTAGTGGCGTAGAAAATCATATAATAAAATTTTCCTTTTTTTACTAAACCGTTGTAGAATGAATCTACATATAAATGGATCGAATGAATTCGTAGAGTTTGCCTACGGCATAAAAAGTCAAGCATTAAAATCGAAGTCTCTTTTCTTAATTTGTATATACCAATAAATTAAAGTCTTAATTAAAATTCAGTACGGGTTCAATGCCACAGCAAAATTCCAGTAAGATAAGTCGGGTATTTTGGGGAAAACTATTCTTATTTTCTTTGAAAGTAAGAGTCCCGGAACTAAAACTAGTTTTTTTTCTAAGGTTTTCAAAAAAATCCCCAGATTAAAGTAATTTGGAAACTTGAATGAAGTGTAAATTTTAGATGAGCTCAACATATCTAAACCTGTGACTTTAGAAATGATCAAAATTATGTTCCACGTTTTTGTAAATTTAGTATTATTTTTGCTCAGAGTACCTACAGAAAATATTCACTATACAATTTTTAGGGCTCAGTGATCAACATATTTTTGTTTTTATCGAAAATTCAAAAAAGTATCGATTACTAACGGTAAACCATTGAATACAATGAAATAATTTGAAATAGAAGGCACAGAACAGGCTTTTATCAAAAGTCAAACACCTTCCCAGAATTACAACCACTTCTTCTTCCTTCCGCTACACAAATGGGATTTTTTTTCAATTTTTTAGAAAACCGTTCATTTCCCAAAAAAAAATGGTAAGACAAGTATTTAGAATGTTATTCTATATAACCCTACCATACGTCAAAATTCATTCGGACTACTTCTTCCCCACTCCCAAAAGGAAAAGATTTTTGCAATTTTCTCAAAAACGGTTCATTTTTATAAAATCGCGTTCCATAGGGTTCTTCGAATGCAAAAAAGTTCGTCAAATTCGGCTAACGTTTAGTAATAGAAGTCGATCGTACAATTTCCGTTACATACGCAGGAACACACACACATGTCGTGGACTCATCGAACTGAGTCAGTGTGTTTATGCCCCGGGGACGTGTTATGATTTCAATTTTTGACGTATTAATTCTTATAAAGGGTCTTTCAACAAGGACATAATAATTTTGTATTTTAATAAAAACGCACCCTAAAACTTTTTTTATGATCTGGCAATGCTAAAACGTCAGTCAAGGTTTACATTTTTATCATGGTGAAGCTCACGAACGAGCAACGTTTGGAAATTATTAAAACTTACTACCGAAATTCTCAGTCGGTGGTCGCAATCGTGCACTCAGAAAAATGGAGGCTAACTCGACGACCTACATACGGCGTAATTGGCCTCGGGCAGGCGCGCGTTCGCCTGCACGTGGGCAAGTAAAACTGAGTTGACCTGTTGTCGGAGAAATTCTGAAATTAAGCCACCAGCAGGTGAAGTAGGGCATTGGGAGCTGCACGAGTTGACCTTAGATAGGTTAACTCTGACCGCTAGCTGGCTTACAGACACCTCTGTAAGGCCAGAGTTAACCTGACAAAAAGTTGACCTGGACATTTTTCTGAGTGTGTAATCTCGAGAAATGGTCCGGTCGAATGGCCACCTCGCTCATGCGATTTAACGCCGTTGGATTTCTTTTTATGGGGTTATGTTAAGTCGTTGGTTTATGCCAACAAGCTAACAACGTTAGAGGAGCTCAGGAACAATATCGAACGCGAAATTACCAACGTTCCGGCCGATATGTGTGGAAGAGTGGTGGGAAATTGGCTCCAAAGAATCAATCAGTGCAAACGTGCTCACGGTGGCCATATGAACGACATCGAATTTTATACTTAAATGTAACATGTCCAATACACCTGGAATAAATTTCAGCCCGATATCTCAATTATTCTGTGTTTTATTTAAACCTTAATTTATGAGGTGAAAATCATATGCGTAAATGATGAGGTGGTTTCCAATGGACTTGTTCTAATCACATACCAAATCCGTGCTTTTAACTCGGCATACAACACCATACTGTATGAAGGTACTGAAGATTTCAGAGTCACTGTGCTGAAAACATGAGAAATAGCAAAGAGAGAAAAGTCAATGTGGGTCCACTGGACCCACCTCATCAATTAAGGGTTGAATACAAAATTGTTATGTCCTTGTTGAAAGACCCTTTATTTTGTCAACTGTAATTGTTGTTTGGTTTTCCGATTATAATTGTTTTCAAAAACTTTAGAAGAAATTACTTCAAAAATGAAAGGATTTCGACCTGAAGTAAAAGTTATGGTTGTTAACCCTTTCGGTACATGTTTTTTTCTATGGGTTTTAAAAATACTCTGTATACAAATGATGTTTAAGCTATTAGTATTCATTTAAAACAAAAAAAAAAATTAAAAATTTTAATTTTTTTCAAATACGTCCACTGTGGTTCAGCTTTTTACTCAAAAAATCAAAATTGGGTCAAAAATGCACTTAATGGTGCACTGAATGAGAATAGAGTGTTGAAAATAAATAATAAGACAATTCAAATTTTTTAGCATGATGCCATATGGCATCAAAATACCGAAAGGTTAAAACCAAAAAAAAAACGCTCAGGTCGCAGTATATGAAACAACGTATTTTTTTAACAATATTAAAATTTTTAGATGTCAATAAAACTCTTAATACACAAAATGTAAACTAACTTGATCCGAAGATTCCATTTTCGCGCATTCCAAAAGGAACCAAAAGACGTTCGATAAAAAATGTTCTAGGTTACTTATCTTTATTTACCTAGTCTTTGATAATATTGAAAAAATGTGATACTCATTGAACAAGTTATTTTTATCCTATGTTTTTTTTTGTTGTGATTTTAGGTCATTTTATAGGAGTTTTTGGAGGTTTCGGTATCACAGCTGGTGCTCATCGTCTCTGGGCGCACCGTTCGTACAAGGCTAAGTGGCCATTGCGGATCTTCTTGATGATTTGTCAGACGATAGCTTTCCAAAACAGCATCCACGAATGGGTGCGAGATCATCGAGTACATCATAAATTTTGTGATACACACGCTGACCCACATAATTCGCAACGAGGATTCTTCTTCTCACACATCGGTTGGTTGATGTGTAAAAAGCATCCTGATGTCAAATTAAAGGGAAAATTGATCGACATGAGTGATTTGGAGGCCGATCCAATTGTGATGTTTCAAAAAAGGTTACTTTCCATTTGACATTTTTTGATTAAAACAAATTTTTAAACTATTTTTGTGGTGGTGCTATTCTCTTTTCAGGCATTATATGAAGTTGATGCCATTATTTTGTTTCGTTTTACCGGCCTTGGTGCCGTATTTCATTCTTGGGGCGTCAATGCGAGTTTGTTTCTTCGTTTGTTCGGCATTTCGATATGTGGTGTCGCTGCATTGCACTTGGCTAGTCAACAGTGCTGCTCATATTTGGGGAATGAGACCCTACGATAAAACCATAACACCGACTAATAATAAATTTGTTGCCATCGCCGCTTATGGAGAAGGCTGGCATAATTATCATCATGTATTCCCATGGGATTATAAAACTGCCGAATTGGGAGACTATTCATACAATCTATCCGCTGCTTTGATTGATTTCTTCGCAAAGATTGGTAATATTAAAAGAAACATTATGAAAATTAATACTAATAAATGTTTTACTGTATTTCAGGATGGGCATATGATTTAAAAACAGTTTCTAGTGAGATGATTCAGAAACGCATTGCGAGAACCGGCGATGGTTCACATGAAAGCTGCAATGAACTTAAAAAGAAGGAGGATCTTATAATTGAGCTACACGAAAAAGTCAACCACGAGGAGCTGGAAACTAACATATGGGGATGGGATGATGCCGATATGGCGGATTGCGATAGAAAAGAGGCACAGATATTAAATAAATCGGATTAATTACTATCTAAATTCAATTGTAGATTTAAATTTTGTGTTAATTTAGTACATTCGTTTAATTATCACGTATGTTATCACTTTTTATATTTCTATTATTTATGAATTGTAATTGTTTTAGTGCAGGGATAAGATACCTGGAATCTTAAAATATATAAATATAATTAAGACTAATTTTCATTTATGTTTAGAACGCAATACGATTGTAGACAATATAATTATTCAAAATAGTAGCTTTTATTCGTGATGTAACTAGTTTGTAAAGTTCTCAATGACAATTTCAATATTTGTTTTATTTTAAAGTGCATAATCGCATACTGCCACGAACCATTGGCTGGATTTTTGATTTTTTTTTATTATCCTTTGTAATATCTATGGACAATTATGTTAAATTAAATTATTTTTAAGAATTTTGATTTGTTTAATTTTTAACTTCTCATTTGCAGCTAAAGATTATTGGAGTCAAAACTTTGTTAGTCGCTTTATAGTGGGAGTGACCAATATTTATGTTAAATTTCAAAACGGTTTTATACAATAAACATAACAAAAGCTATAATTGCCAATCTGGTAATTATTGAAAACCCGTATGGTGATTTAAGTGAACGGCGAACAGTTGTATCAAAATTCCGCTTTGAAGTCAAACTTTTCAATAAGATTTTTTAAAATTTATTGCAATCGGATTTTGATGTATGGAAGTTTTATGTAGAATCATATCCTAAAAAACTTTTGTTCTTGCAGTTTTAAGATGCACCGTTTTTGAGATATTCGCAAAAAACGTTTTCATTCGTATGGGGGGTACCTCCCTTACTGGTCCATTTTTGCCCATTAACGAACTTAGCCTTGCATTTTACGAAAAACGAATCTGCGTAAAATTTCAAGTCTCTAGCTCAATCCGTGCGCCCGCAATCCGCGCCACAGACGGACGGATGGACGGACGGATAGACGGACGGACGGACATGCGAAATTCATTTTTTTTATCATTCTAAACACACTGGTGTAATTCATTTTTGTGTGTGATGACGGGATCTTGGCGTTACAAACGGTAAGGCAAATTTAATATACCCTTTGGTTTGACTATACGGGTATAACAAAGGTTATGAAGAGTCTTTTGTTCAGTTGTAACTGTAAAATTGGTTTAATAAATGCAACAAAATAAAAAAGGATTGAATATTTCAAGAAAAATTTAAAAAATGCAGTGTCAACGCTACTCATCAATAAATTTTCTCAAAGAAATATTCTACTCCAAAAAATCAAAAGAAAAACTGAGATTTAAAGAAAGATTTTTGTTTGAACATAAACATTTTTTTCCTGTAATAATTTTTCAACTTCTAACAAAAGCGGGGTAGGACACCGACACCAAAGTAAAATAGGTAACAAATAAAATGTATTCTTTAAGAATTGAAATAAGACAAATTACTTAGTCAAATTATTATCCTGCTAAGTTTTGCCATGCTGCCTATAGATCAATTGAAATTATGAATAAAATTATTGTAGTTACCAAAAAGTCCAATTTGTGAGCACAAACACAGATTTCTGATAACAATAACTAAAAGAAATTTGCATGGTACGAAAGAAGTAATTAAACCAATCACAAGAAATTTAAATTTCAATCTGGACTTATTTCCAAACGTTTGTTTATATAATTGTTCAAATTTATATCATTTTCCTTTCACATCGAATCCAAACATCGGGACTTTTCATAAACATTCTAAAATATATGGAAACACTGTAAAATTTGGAATCCCGATCAAATAATAGGCCCTATCGCAGAATCCGATACGAATGGTTCGGATCGTAAACTCAATGTTGTTGTTAGTGTTTTATACCAACAACAACATTGAGTTTACGATCCGAACCATTCGTATCGGATTCTGTGATAGGGTCTAATATCAACAATTTGAATATTCTTATCATTTTTTTGATTATTTCTCTGCAATCTATATTTGTAAGAGAAAATTATTGTTTTGCAAAAAATACTAACGATTCTATTTCCCGGTGGCATTTTTTTTGCGTTTGTAATATAATTCGCACAACAAAAAATACTGTATGTTTAGTATATGTAATGTACTTTAGAATGGGTACTAGCAGTAACGAAAGTTTCCTGGCTTGGAGCATGTGAAGTGGAAGTGTGTCCTGTGTAAGTGAATTTGATGTAAGAATATTAGTTGTGATCAACACTAAACTTTCTTCTGCAATATTTAGTTTCGGAAAAAATACGTAAAAAATGATATTTTTTTGAATATCTCGGGAATCAATAAAGATACGTAAAGTAAACATACCTTTATTTCATTGAAATTGGTCAAATGCATTTTTTCATAATAGCTATAAGTTTCAAGGAATTTTCAAAAACAGTATTTTTTCAAAAAAAAAGGGTTGGAGCAAAAACAATGTATAACACAGACGATTTAAATCAAACAAATCATTTTAGAAGAAGCATGAATTTTTCAATCAAAAACTTAATACCCCATCGCCACGTGTTCAGTTAAGGCACAAACCAGAAAATACTCGCGTCACTTAAAAGCACAGTAGACACAAAAGTTTGCGCTGTTGTCTAATATGCATTCGTTCATAGGTCTTTTTATTTCCACTGAAAACAAAAAAAGGCTAACATTTTGAAGTAAAAACTTAGAAAAAATGCTCGAGTAATGATTTTTTCCATTTTTAAAACCTGCTAGAGAAAGAAGTATCGACTGCTGAGGAACATGCAATCAACAACGAATGAATAGAAAAAATATTTGGCAACAAGGGATAATTATACTTAAGCTTTCTGATAAAGCGACTATCTTCTGGTTTGTGCCTTAGCTGAACACGTGGCGATGGGGTATTAAGTTTTTGATTGAAAAATTCATGCTTTTTCTAAAATGATTTGTTTGATTTGAATCGTCTGTGTTATACATTGTTTTTGGTAGGAGGAACCTTTTATAGCAACCGCGTTCTCAAGTTATTTTAGATCGTTCGACATCCTCATAATTTTGCCTGAAACGGATTTTGTTCTGATCAGAAATTTTCTATCTGCCCCCGTTCTCTAGTCGGTCTCCGTCATGAATACAATACTTTCCCTCTATAGAAGACGAAAGCAAAAGGACCAAATAGCACGACGTGAAATTTTTATGATTTGTGTCGATTGATGAATGAGCTTTTTTTTATAAATTCAATGAGTAGATTTCATAGATTTTAAGAAAAGAAGTCATACACTTCATTAAAAACTTCATGATACCTACGAAAATCTTCATATTAAAATCGTTTTATGCAGCAACGCGTTAAAATTACAGAGTTTTTTTATTCTTCGGAAAAGTCTATAGTTTTAACTCATTCTATTCATATAGTTTTAACTCGTTTTCATAAAAGGTAAATTAAAATATTCAAAAAAATAAAAATATTTTATTCGTAACATAACATATTTAAGTTTTAGTGTCGGATAAACTGATTGTACTATAATAAGGTGGTTTCGTTTCAGTTGACTTAATGGTATCCCCCATGTGAATAGTCAACTGATTGTGCGTCGTTGTTTAGAGCTGCCGTTCGAACAGCGTTCATAATTGCAGCTAGTAAAGCTCCATTATTTACCATCAGCGTCATTAAAGTGGCCATTTTCAGGGCTGGAAGCATGAAAGGTAAAAAAGTCCCCATCAGAACCGCTGGCAAAACTAGTGCAGGTACTCCCAATTGCATCATAAACTTATACTGTTTTTTTCGTCCGTACGACTCACCGCGATCTAAATAGTGGCAAAAAATATGCGTTAAAAAAATGTATAAATCCAGTTAAATATACCTTTCTTCAGTGATAGATTAATGGTCTTGGTTTTGCTGGGTACAATTTTTAACGCCATACCGGGAATGAAATGCAATTTTATGTCACGATCTTTAAAGAAATCTTGAAAACTTGTGAGAAGGCGACTTGTTAACTCGGAATCACTTATGTTCGCATAACTTTTATCCCACAAATTTGGAAGGTTCAAATGATTGTGTGAAACAGTGTCGAGAAAATCGCGCGTAATATTACCACTGTTGGGGAAATTCGTTCTTCCTTCAATTCTCTGAAGTAGTAACAACTTCACGCAACGAAGAATATCGAATTTTTCCATACATTGGAAAATTTGGAATGGTATCGGCGCCCTCATATATGTGGCGCTTTTTTTACCAAAAGATCTTTCAGGCGTTTCATTAAATTCACTACTCACATTGTCAACATTTGAGTTTTTATGGGAGTCTTTAGGCGTTATTCCAATAACTATAGATAAAAACACTACAAAATGTACCAAAATAAGTCGTTTCATTTCGAGATGGGCTCGCACGTAGTTTTCTACTATCGGACACAGTAGTCGAAGGCTGTTGATCGTTTTACGGTCAATGGCAAACTGCTGAAGTCATTCAAGATCATCTTTGAGATGCAGAAAATGCACTCGAGTGGCAAATTATGAACAAAGTCTTGGTATTTCCTATACGAGGAAAAACTACTCAAGAAAGACGACAAAATATCGAGTAAGAAAAGATTTACGCATGAAAAGAAAATACTGGCAGAAGGTAGTCGACTTACAAGTATTGTCGATTCTGCAAAGTATCACTAAGAATCATAAAAACAGGTTAAGATCTTGTATTGGGAATCTATGTTAAATCACATCATTCGTTGATATATAAAATTGGGTCAATGTTATCACAACATTTGGACGTACAAGGAAAGGTCTCGGGGTCGAACTCTCCGATATTGATGGTTTTTGGAAACGTTGTAGCAGACCGAAAAATAAACGACCCTTATATTTATATCGGCCCAGTTTGAGTTTTAAGGGATGTTTTGGAGGGGGTAATTTTGACCGAAAAACCGATTTATAGATAAAAACACTACAAAATGATTTTAGTTGCAACTAAAATTTTTTGAAAATATCAAATCTAAAATTTAAACATATTTTAATAGGCCTTGAATTTATTTTGTTTTTTAAAAAAAAAAATTGTTGTCGGTCAATTTGTATTCTTTTGCAATGAAATTTTGATACCAATAAAATTGTGATGTTTCAAAAATGTCTGGTATCCATTTTTATGCAATTTCCATCAGTTATTAGCCTGAAATAAGAAATTTAATTCTCGTAGCGAAATCGTTCGATTCAAATGTCAATCGGGAATATGGCCCTAAAAAAGTCCCGTAAGGCGTTAATAGCGAAAACACAATGGCGCGTCAACGCGTTCGTAAGCTTTGACATTTCAGCGCACCAATCACGCTTTGACAATTGAACGCTTTGAAGCGTCTGTGCTAAAACCTAATAACGCTTCGTAAGAACTACACGCTTCACTATTTTTATTTCAAATAAAATGGAAATAAAGAGTTTATGTGCATTAAAAAGCATTTGGAAGGCATAGACTTTGTTGCAGGAGTAGCACACAAAACACATGAATTAAAAACATCAATTGATGATGGTGAATTCAAGAAATAAATATTGAAAGAGATGCGGACGACTTCTTTATAAAATAAGTGATTTAAATAAAAGCCACGATGATCCTTAGCATCTTTTAAAGTCACTAGAATAATCGGCGAATATAATTGAATTATTTTTATTTTATTTTTTGTCTTGTTATTCCGCATTTTTACACAATTTCGATTTTAGATTGCATAAATATGAATTATTTTTCTCTTTTTTAATTAATCGTTCCATAAATGCATCATTTGCCGCACCATTTTCCAAAAATCACTCACAATACGCAATTTTCATTCAAATTTCAAAGCGCCAACGCGTCTGAAAGTAGAAATTAGGTCTACTCCAAGCGTCAGGGCGCTTTGAAGCGTCAAGGCGAAGCGCCATTATAAATCGTCCCATAGTAAGCCACGGGTTTTACTTTTGAAGCGTCGAAATGTCAAAGCTTACGCACGCCTTGACCCGTCATTGTGTTTTCGCTATAAGTCCTATTAAGAGGGTGTAAATACCTTTAATACACGTACACTCAGAAAAATTGAGGCTAACTCGACGACCTACATACGGCGTAATTGGCCTCGGGCAGGCGCGCGTTCGCCTGCATGTGGGCAAGTAAAACTGAGTTGACCTGTGGTCGGAGAAATTCTGAAATTAAGCCACCAGCACGTGAAGTAGGGCATTGGGAGCTGCACGAGTTGACCTTAGATAGGTTAACTCTGACCGCTAGCTGGCTTACAGAAACCTCTGTAAGGTCAGAGTTAACCTGACAAAAAGTTGACCTGGACATTTTTCTAAGTGTAATTGGATGTCTGGTGGAATTCCAATCTGTTAGGACATAAATTTTTTTTTTCAAGAAATACGCGACCTTCTAGTGACGTGATACTTCCATGACAGGTATCTCAAAATTAAAGCAGAAATTTCACTAAATAATTCAATAAATAATAAATAATTCAAGTTTAGGGTTTTAAGAAATAAAATAATTAAAATACAAAAATGCTAAATTACACACAAAAAATTAATTTTTTGCAACGATTTTGGGATTTAGTGCACCGTTACTAATTTCCTTTCTCAAAATATCGGTGTTTTACATACTTCTCATTTGCATAATTGAAAATTAGATCCAGTGTCTGTAAAATGGCGACTAATTTTAGCCTCTGGAGACTCCCTCTTCTTTAAAGGTATTACAAATTTTCTGGACAACCCCTTACGACTTTGTATATAAAACTTCCACCTATAATGTGCCAATTTTGTAAATAACTAATAAATAAATAATTTTATAATCACAAAAATTATGAAATAGCACTGCTGACATATGAATTTTTTAACTTTTTCATGACAAATTTCAACCTTTTAGGTTTACCAAAACAGCTTACCTGAGCGCTTCTGAATCAAGTAGAGCATTATTTCAAAAATGCCTTTCCGTCTGTCAGTCTGTGTACAAGATTTATCAAAAAAAAATAGACTTATGAAATTTTTTAGGCGTGTGTGGTTCTGGAATGGAACGATCGTATTAACTTTTGGTGGAAATCCGTTAACCGTCAATAACCAAAATGGCGGCTTTTAAAAATCGCAATTTCGTTTTTCGCGATTTACTCCGAAAATACGCATTTTTCAGTAGTCTTACGTATAATAGAAGTTGGAAACAATAAAATTTCCCAAATTTCTCTGCGTATCTTAACACGTTGGCTGCCATCACGGAAGCGAAAAATGCGGTTCCAGAGGCCAGTTAAAATATTTTAATAAATTTCCGAGATATATCGCAATGTACCGCTTGTGGCTTTACATTGGACTTACAAAATTGATGAGCCAAATATCAAAAAAAGTTTCCCACGACATCTACTATTTTTTCCAAAAGTTTCATACAGTTCTGTGCATTTAATACTTTACCACGCAGCTTACTAAAGTAAAGTGATGTGAGACCACATGTGTCTCACACGGCGTGAGGAGTCCATTTTAATGTAAGACCACGTTCGTCTCACATGACAGTTAACGTGTTAAGCCATTATCGAGATAAGCCAATATATAAAACATAACAAAAGCTATAATTGCCAATCTGGCAATTATTGAAAACCCGTACGGTGATATGGCATTGTTCGAAGTTTAATTGAACAGCGAACAGTAGTATCAAAATTCCTCTTTGAAGTGAAACTTATCGTTTCGTTAATGGTCCCTTTTTGGCCATTAACGAACTTAGCCTTGCACTTTACAAAAAACGAATCTGCGTAAAATTTCAAGTCTCTAGCTCAACCCGTGCGCCCGCAATCCGCACCACAGACCGACAGACGGACAGATGGACATGCAAAATTCAATTTTTTTTTATCATTCTAAACACACTGGTGTAATTCATTTTTTTTTTGTGTGATGACGGGATCTTGGCGTTACGAACGGTAAGGCAAATTTAATATACCCTTTGGTTTCACCATACGGGGATAAAAAACAGTGTTTTACGATTATCTCGAAAAATGCCGGTTTTTGCTGGCTGTATATATCAGATGAATCAATGAGAATGGCGTTCTCCACAATTTTATCTTTGACCGCTATCCGTTACTAAGATATTTTCTTTAAAATGTAAAAAATTGATTTTCGCAAATTGCTTGCAAACTAACGATTTTTCGAAGAAAACCGTTAAATGAAGAATTAAAGATATTGAAATTGTCCGTAAAGATACTAATATTGTGAATCAATATCTTTTACCGTTATCGAGATATTTCAGATTTTGTAAAATAAAAATTCATATTTTTATATAAGCTAAAATCTTATTCGTCGGGTTTTACTGTAAATTGCGCTAGAAAGAAGATTTTGTATAAGAAAGTCATGTGATATTCACATCAGATATTTTTCTTTGAATTCTAGAATAGTTGGACCGTGTGGTCTTTTTAAGGTATTACAAGTTACTGATAAACAAGTTGACAACAGCAAAATTCGATACATTAAATTACAACCCGTTCTGGAGGACTTTCAACCGTTTCTAGCACAGTGCCATAATAACCTACATTTATGATTAGCGAAAACGTAAAAAAAAAATCGAGACATTTCTGCATTGCTGATATGGTATCAAATATTTTTTATCTTTTTAATTGTCAATGCGCTTAGTATGATGTGCGATAAAAAGCGATAAAAATTCTTAAAAAATCACTCGCATCAGTAATATTTAATACCTTTTTCACACAATACCAGATCATTCATAATAAACTTGTCAACAAGCTGTCTTACAGTTAAAATCAATAGAAAAAGTGCGAAATTGAACGGAGAACAAAATAATAAAAATGGATAAAAACAGTAAAGAGCATCAATTCTTCTCGCATAGTTGGGTTAGATAAAACTTGTTTGGTCGATCACTGAATAGGAAAAATCTTATATTGTTCTTGGCCAATGATTAAGTTGATGGATACGTTGGCCAATTAACTCGGATTTTCTTGCGTTTCTGCATATTTTCTTCGCGTGCATGCAATTCGACTTGGCGTGTCGATACATTTTCGTGTTAATGTGACTTAAATGCTGCAATTCTATCACATTACAGGCTTTATTTGTTACAATGACGTCATTTGAGGAAAATCAGCTTGAAACACAAAACTATTGCAATACAACTTTTCCTGGAGGAATGCTTTTCCTATTTGACCAAATACGAATATAGCCGAAAATGTTGGATTAAATTGAAGTTTCACTTGAAATTTCATGTTCAATGTCAAACTGAAATGGTAATCGAATCGCTTGAATATTTTCTAAATTCATTATTATAAAGTTCCGATTGTGTCTCGGCAAAGTATTGGTTGCGCTAGACCAAATAATAATTGGACAAAGCCGTTTCATTGATTAAATGCTATACGATTTGGTGGACTAAGGATAGCATAAGAAGACTCAAGAAGTACCTACTGACAAATTGATATTCATCGCATGTTATGACAGTATAGAAGAAACATAATCCAGTCCGTCTCAAAGATATGATACGTGCCTTAGTTAGAATTGTATGGAATGGACAGTGACTACTTTTGGAGCCGATACATATTTGAAAAAGAAAAACTTTAGTGCGTGAGCTGGCGGATAGACGGGTGGGTGGTGTCACACTTTTACTGTATTGTCGTCGATTTTTTGATTGTCGATACATCGGTTTGCCCTAAAGTTTAATCGTCGAAATGCGGGAGAATTTGAATAAAAAACGTTTGGCGTCAATTAGTTTCAATCAAAACGCATTGATCGGTCATCGGTTAAACACCTTGGCAACGGGCTTAATTATCGTCTATAATCCTAATACAATAATTTGTATAGTGTGAAAAATGGCAGCCGTCCAAAAAGTGATTCTCTCTATTGTCGTTTTGTGTTGTTTCCTGCAATGTGGATTATCCCAGGAAACCGATAGTGATTCCAGTGTCGCAGGCATGTTATATAATTTGTGGTTTTGATTATTGAGAGTGATTTTAAATCCTTTTTTTCGTGAAATTGCAGAGGGGCGTACATTCGGACATCATTTCTTAAAACGATTAAGCTTCGCTGTGATTCCAGCTGCTTTCGTTGTTGGCGTTGTTACCACTTTATTGGCGGCATTGACTGTTGTCTCAATGAAAGGATTAGGCGTTGGGGTGAGTAAATTTTCAAAAACTGATAGCTTATATCAAACATCACCTACTCTTGATGTTATATCACAAAATTAAACAAACAATCATATAACAATATGAAATAAGTATAACAGTAGATCTTAAGGTGCCGCTCCACATGAGAGTAAATGCCGGCGAGAACCTATCGAGATTTCTCGATAGCAGCTACTCGCCAATGGACACGTCTCTGAGAGTCTCTCGCAGAAACTCGCGAGCTAGTTTCTGCGAGCTGTCAAAAGTGATTCTACACTCTAGTCGACACGCACCCACTGAACTCTCGGGGAGTTACTCGCCATCAGGGATCCCGTTTACACTACTATCGTAGTTTTACACTACTATTTCCTAACACTACTTACACTACTGAAAAACTCAAAACACTACCTTTTTCGCCCTATAAAAAACGTGCTACAAAGAAAGTTAATTTCTAGATTTGAAAAGTTCATTTATCTGGGGATAATTAAAAAATATGTAATCATTCAGATTATTTATCTAAAATATAAACGCACTCAATTCTTGAACAAAAGGGACATATAATAGTTAATTCCTTCCTTTAATTTTAATTTGAAAAAAAATTTAATTTTTGTAATAATATAAAAATGTACTCATATGATATGCAATAAAACATTAGACGGTAACATTCAAAATGTGTGGTCTCAATACAACTCTAAATGACTGTTAAAAAAGTTGACACTACTGAAATCCCTCTGACACTACTATTTTTCGATCAGCAACACTCCGCTTTTCACTTTTGGGGTGGGAACCCTGCTCGCCATATACGAACGGCGTTTGAATTTCGCTAGTAGCTCTCGAGAACTCGCCAAAGCAAGATGTCAAAAAATCAAGATATTGGTCTTCAAAAGAGAAAAATCGCCGAAATTAACTCTCAAATGGACAACCTTCTGCGAGTGGTTCTCGAGAGTTTTTGAGAGTTACTCGCGTATTTACTCTCATGTGGAGCGACACCTTTAGTATATTATGAAATTTAAAAGCTCCTAAAAAAAGTTTGCCCGAAGTGATTTGTACAAGACTAATATTTGTATCCGATGTTCGAGCGGGAAACATTTTTTTTTACAAAACAAAAACTTCTGGAATATAATTTAGATTATTTTTTGTGTTTAACCATTGAACCATTTCTGATTCATGATTTTCTCGACCACCTTCTAGCAATGAATAATCCTATTGGAATTTCTCGGCTTATATGTCTCCAAAAACAAAAAAATAATATAACAAAAATATTATATGATTTTTGTGGATGTTTTCACACCCATTTCCCCCCAATAGGTCAGGCATGTCTGCCCTGAAAACCCATCAGGAGCCTGTTTCTGGTATGAAAGCTGGCTCACCATCATCAGAGCCTGCTTTTCCAGCTTCCACGCAGGCTTACAGGCTTTTTGTGGAGTAAAAATCGATTCGAGTATTTATACTCCGATGCCACAAACCTTGTGCGAATTATAAGGTTAAGGCAACAAAGCTCCATCAAGCCAGAGAGAATAAACTATTTTTTGTGTTTAACCATTGAACCATTTCTGATTTAGATTTACAATTGCCAGGCGTCATAAAAAAAAGTTGCAATTGCCAGGCACCAATTGTCAAATATTCTCTATGAGGATAGACAAAATTAAAAAAAAATCCATTTGTACAGAAAGGAAGGAGTGGTCCGATTGGATTTTGACGTATGAAACGTTTACCGTTTTCGAGAAAATCGCAAAAACTATTTCATTTATATGGAAAAGGGAGGAAGGAGTTGTCAAACAGGGTTTAGATGAATGGATAACTTATGTAAAATTTTATTCTAATAAATTTTTTAATACGACTAACCGTTTTCGAGAAAATAGAAAAAAAAGTATTCAATTTGTATGGGGGTGGCGAGAAGGAGTGGTCCAACTGGATTTTGATGTACAGTAATTCCTCCCACTGCGCGGTTTCTAACTGCGCGGTTTCGCAACTGCGCGGTTAAGTATTTAATACCAAAATTTCGAACTGCGCGGTAAAAATTTCCCAGCTGCGCGGTTTTTTTATAATTTTCGTTAAAAAAAACATGTTTCTAACCCCAAAATTTCATACGAAGTAAGGTTCACAGTGCGCGGTTTCGGTTTGCGCGCCCGTTTTGTGGAACGTATCTACCGCGCAGTTGGAGGGATTACTGTATAGATAAAATATGTAAAATCATATTTAAACACATTTGACCTTTCTAAATTTTTCAATACGACTCACCGTTTTCGACAAAATAGTAAAAAACTGTTCTATTTGTATGGGGCAGGGGAGAAGGAATGGTTCGATTTTGCGGAGAAACGCAACTGTAAAAAATTTCAAGTCTCTAGCTCTAGATACTTTTGGTGTTCACAGACAGACAGCCGGACGGACAGACAGATAGACATGCGGAAATCTAAATCTTTTGTCATACCAAACACCCATGTTACACACATGTTTGTGTCGGTGCGTTACAAACGGTATATAAAAGTCAAATATCCACCGTGTTTATACTCTATACCAATTGTCGGACACAAAAATGAACTACAAAAGGGTGTTTGTTGTGATAAAAGATTTCGATTTTCGCATGTCCGTCCGTCTGTCTGTTAACACAATAACTTTCGAAAGGATTGAGCTAGTGACTTATCTGTTGAAAAGGGTTTTCGTAAATAGCCTGGCTAAGTTCTCGGACGGGCAAAATCGGGCGATTCCTTGGCCCCTCCCCCAATTTTCTGGAATACGGTGAATCAAACCGAAAAATTTATGTGGTCAAAATATATTTAGAATATGATTTTTCATAACTCTTTCATACACAAAAATTCAGTTAGATCATTCCTTTTCCCCTCCCCCGTACAAAATAAATAGATTTTTGCGATTTTTTTTCGAAAATCGTGCATCGTATCGAAAGATTTGTAAAAACAAAATTTGTTTAGAATATGATTTTACATAACAGTTCCATACATCAAAATGCAATCGGACTACTCCTTCCTCTCTGTTTCATATAAATTGATTTTTTTAAATAAAAATTTTGTCTGTGCTCATATAGAAATTGGACGATTGGCCCCTCGCAATTGTAGCTTTTATTATGTTTTTAATTTAATTTGTCAATAAAATGATGTTTTTGCATAAGAAGTTGTGAGAAAGGGATCCCATGGAATTTTGATCTATAACAACGATATGTAAAATTCCATTATGAATACTTTTGGTTTCTATAAGTTTCTCGAAATGACGAACTGTTTTCAAGGAAATTACAATACAAAAAGTAATTTTTGTTAGTTTGGGGCCTCCCCAAATGTTTTAATCTGCTTATATCATTAGTTTAACTGTGAAGTTTCGTGACATTCCTTCTAACTGTTTTCAAACTTATGAACAAACAAAAAAGTCAAAATTTAAATTTTGATGTTAATTGTCTTCACGACTTATGTCAACTGATAACGTCACGAGCTTTTGAGACTATCCTCAATATTTTTCATACTTTAGAGCACCTCTGATATTCTTAAAGTCTGACTATCCTTTGAAATTAATCATTGTAGAATTTTTTTGTAATTTTATTTTTAGAGACTTGGCATACTGAATGCGTTGCGTTGCCTTTTATCCATTCTTTAAAAACTTCTTAAAGGAAACAGATGTACAGTGATCCCCCGCCATACGGACGCTCGTTTAACGGAAATTCGAAGTTACGGACATGACTAATATAGGAACAAATTCGCTATACGGATAAAAAAATTCGCTATTACGGACAAAAAAAATTTTTTTTTGAATCACAGAAAAAAATCAAGAAAAAGTCCTCCATAATTATGTTGTATTTATTGTAAATGTACATACTTAATTTCTCCGAAATTTCTGACACATTTTGTGTATACACAAAAGAGAATTAAAAAAAGGCAATAAAAAACTGCAGTGCGGTGCATTTTTTAAAAATCTATTTGCTATTCTTAAGCGAGAACTTCAATTGGGCAGAGGCAGCAGCAGAGGCAGAAGCAGAAGCAGAATCTGCTTTCTGTCCCACAATGAAATTTGAATTCTGACGAAACTAGCAGAAACCTACGTAGAAACAGCTACGTTTTTTTGTCCGCGGCATGATTTGTCCCATAATATTTTGTTGGTTTTAACATATTCAATTGATTTATGCTCCATTTCAAGTAGTATAAATTTTTTTTTCTATAATTATATAGTTTTCTCATTATTCTCGTGGTTAAATAATTATTTTAATATATTATACTAATCTGTTTCGTATTACGGATTTTTTTGGTACGCATCTATCTATTTTTAATACGATCTTATACTAAAATAGGTTTCTTTTTACGGACATTTCTATTGATTGGAACACATCTATTTATTCCCAGTACAATCTCATACTAAAATAGGTTTCGTTTTACGGATTTTCGATATACGGACAGTTTCCGTGGAACGCATCCCGTCCGTAAAGCGGGGGATTACTGTACTTCAATAGTTTCTACCGATTTGTAATTTTCAATATAAAAAATCTTACTCTTACCGTTCATATGTTCAAATTTTTAAAAACATTTCTAACGCCGGTGGTTATCCAACTTTTATGAATGAGTCTATCAATGACTCTAAAAACATCAGAATGCTGGGCATGGAAATAAATGAGAAGCTCCAATGGAGCAAAGGAAGCGTCGCAGTGCCAAGGCTTTCTGGGACGCAGCAAAAAATATTTCGCACCAATCGACGTGCTTAGCATCTACAAGACCTGCATTCGACCGAGACTTGAGTATAATTCGCACATTTGGGCTGGAGCACCAAAAACTGTCCTGCAACTGCTGGACCGAATTCAAAAACGTGTGATCCGACTGATTGGAGACAAGTCTTTGACAGATTTATTACCGTCTCTCGCTCTGTTGGGATACTCAGCATATTCTATAGATATTTCCATCGGAAATGTTCCACCGAAATTTCCTAATTTATTCCTCCACTGTATGTTTTCCCTAGACCCTCTCGTGCAGCTGCACACGCGCACGACTTCTTCCTTGAGCCTCCCCGTTTTCGTACAGTAAAGTATTGGAGTTCCTTCATTCTGCGAACAACAAGACTTTGGAACGATTTACCATCTGATGTATTCCCCCCGGACTATAATCTGCAAAACTTCAAGGAGAACAAAAATCGGCATCTATTTTTGTCCTTCCGACCATCCTGAGCTTTGCTTCGGCATTAAAGGGTCTTCCCCTAAGCTCTGGCTGGAACTATAAAAAAAAACTTACCCATTAGAGCAAATCGACAAAAAAAATTGTTTATCACCAAATTTGTATCAACTCTATTTCATCAACTCGCTAGTTTTTATCGACATTTGGTATCAAATATAAAAATTTGGTAGATGTTTCGTTTAAATTTGTTAAAATATGTTAGTATTATTTTGACATTTCAAACCAAATATTGATAATATGCGGGTTGATAAAAACTTAGTGTGAAAGATTTTGATAAACAAGTCATTTCACATAAATCCTTAAATTTTTTACCGTGTTTTTTTTTTTAAATTCAACAAATGTTTTAAAGAAATAAGTGCTTAAAATTTTTTTTTTTTTGAAAATTAAACAATTTCCGTTGAAAATTACTTTTTTTTTAAATTCAACATTCGTTTAACTTTAAGCAAAAAATGTTAAGCAAGAAACGAATTTCGAAATTTTTTAAATGTAAAATTACTTTAATTTATTGAATAAATATTGAAGTAAAATTGTACAAATAATGAAGTAGACTCACTATAATTTCCAAAAAGTTGTTAGTTACGAAATAAACAAAAACACAAAAAAAAAATCGTTACAGTAATTGATCTATATTTCTATAACGTCATAACCTTACATATAAGGTAATTTTGCATAAAACAGCTAAATCCCAAGCAACCAGATAAGACATAATGCCTTAGATTAGGGCGTGGTGTCTTAAAAAACGACCAATTTTAAGACACCACGCCCTAATCTAAGGCACTATGCCTTATCTGGTTGCTTGGGATCATTTTGTTACTGCATTACCTTACGTTACGTTATGCTTATGCATTGATGAAAATTTTAAGCAAACCTATAGGAGAAACAATTGGCGTATACAAATTTTAGTCAAAGAACAAAAAAAAATTAAATTAGATTAATTAAATTTGTATTTTTCTTGCAGGTGATTCTTTTGATCTTGGCTCTAGGACAAATGTTGGCTCGATCACTGCCGTTCCACTCCGCCGCTGCACACGCTTTATCGGCTCCAGTACCATTTGTGCATGGACCACCACCGAGTCCTGTCTGGATCGAAAAGGGGTGGCGGTAAATAAGATGGGGACATCCGTTATACGAATGTTTCAATCGTAGTGTACGCTTTACACATAAGTTACCTACTAAATCAGATTATTATCAATTTGTAATGAAAATAGTTAATTATTTATTTATTTAATTTATTTAAAATATAACAAAACGAATATGAATGTGAAAAAAGGAAATGCGTTTCTAGAAATATTTCATTCCTAACCTGACAAATATGCGATGGTAACTCATATCACAGTGCAAGAATTTAGTTAATTTAAATTCAATATGCGTTGTTGACACGCTAACCAATCACATACTGGCGACTTCTATTTTTTTAGTATTTAGTTAAAAGAATTAATTTCAATAATCGATAGCGGATTTCGATGTCGATTGAATTCTTTTTCGGTGGTTAACCGCTTTCTTCAGGTGTTACACTTTTGTATTTGGTGAGGCACGATTCACGAAGAGAATTTTTTAGGGTCAAGACAAATACGCACGGTGAACAATCATCACGGAGAGGATCGTGTTTTAATTGAATTTAGAATTAACAAAGAAATATCACATATTTGTATTATACTATATGAGATTAAAGGCACGTCTGATACGAAATCAATTAAATTTTCATTTTACACTTTCATTCGATAATTTACAACGTAAACTTATTCTTCTGGGGTTGAATTACGCAATATCTGTATGGAAATGGAATACCTCGAGGATAGTAAAGTTTTATTCAGATGCTATCATTTTAAGCTAAGTGAATTTGAATTCGAAATGTGTGACATGATCTTCTTTCTACTTTACGATTACCTCTTCTAGTGATCGAGTTTTCAATAAAAAAAACTAGATCAACTTCGAATCAATCTTGCGATTTCCTATTATGGAGTTTTGAGGACAACGCATAGTTATCGATATAATTGAAATTATGCCAATTTTCTTCACGTTCGAATAAGCAGAGATATAAGATAGACTTATATCTTATAAAGTTAGTGTAAATAGTTCCAGTTCTATGAAGCACACACAAGTTGTTACACCGTTGAGAATTTTCTTAAGATGTTTACCACATATAGAAAATTATTATGGTTGAACCCACCTGGTATTGAATAGGATATCTATGTTAAATTTTATCTAAAGAAGAAGCCACAATTGAACCTAGTAATCAGCAAACCAGAAAACCGACAAGCCAGGTAACAAGCCTTATCAAACATAAAACAGAACAGTTATTCAGCCAATGTCCATATACCGAAGGCGAATAGAGTAGTTTCGCAGGTGGGAATTGAGTGCAGTAGAAAACATCAGTTTTAAGTTTTTGTTGTTGAACATTTCAGTGAAAGAGGTGCATCTATAGAATTTTCTTTGACTAGAAAATAAAATGCACGCCAAGTTGATAATTCACCGCATTTTGCAGCAGTAATCGTGATCGTGAGCATCTCAGGATAACCACAAAAGATTCAAAGATATTTTCATTAATCAAGTTCAGATGTTGTGATTTTATTTAATTTGGCCATTTGTAAGATACTTTGCTAGATACGTACACTTAAAGTGGTCATGGAGTAGTAAAGTATAAAAATATTTAAATGTTAAGATGACTCAGTTCTTAACGTATGTGTTGATTTGTTTATGCTGTGTTCGAATAAATTTAGTGAATTGTTTGGGAAGTGGTGATTCAGAACTTCCCGATCAAAATGCAAGAAGTGATGACCATAGCAAGCGATCATTTGATAGTACACCAAATTTCGGCAATGATTTTTCTCGTTTCACGCCATTCGTAGAGGAAAACGCCAAAAGTGAAGATCTTAGCGATGAGAATCCGGATAGAGTTCGCGAACATCTAAAACCATTCAAGAGTATTGTATTGGGAATGTATAAAAACTATCGTAGCACATATCTGGGTAATAAAACCTCAAGTGATTATGTGAAATCCAGGAAAGATCTTGCTGAGGCCAATTCCACCCCAATGCCAATTGAACCGAAAGATGCAACGTCAAAAGAAGACATTCCAGTGGCGACGCACACCCGGACTCAAACCAAAAAGCGTAAGAAGAAGAAGAAATCCGAATTACCATACGACCGATACAATGGATCATTGCGGTATAACGTCGGTCCCGGGGTTAACGTTAGTCTAGATATGAAAAAGGATATTGTGGAGGTTAATCTCGATGAAGATTGCCTTAAAGATATCTTCACTGGTAGGTGGGATGACAATTCCGATGAAGGTAAATTATTTCCTCACAAGTTAACTTTCAATAATTACTTAATTTGTATTTTCTTAGGTCGCGGTAAGAAATATAAAATGATATCGAAAATCTTACCACTTTTCATACTTCCATTTCTTATACAATCGGCGATAATACCGTTCTTGGTATCAACATTAAAATTATTGCTAGTAAAATCGATTGTGGTTGGAAAAGTTGCGATATTATTATTGATTTTATCGTCCTTGAGGAATCATTATAAGAGCAGTAGTTATGAGCCGGTTCCAGCTTATTATGTTGATCATCCCAGCCGCAGGTCGGAGCCGGCTTTTGGGTATAAAGCGGAGGGAAGACCGACGACTTGGATCACATAATTAATCAAAATATTCGAATATCGACATGTCTACAACAGCTACCTGATGTTCTCTTATTCTTTTAAACAAAATGATTGTAATAAGATTTTAATTAAATAACGTACAAATAATTATTATTTCAAATAAATTCGAGGTTTACTTGCGAGAGTGTTTTCTATTAAAGTGATACTGGATCCACCGAATCAACTATAAAAGCGTTGACCATCAATCGTTGACCATCAACTTTTGACAACAAATACAAGATGCTATATATCGGGTCTTTCAATAAGGACATAACAATTTTGTATATAAATAAAACACAGAATAATTGAGATATCGGGCTGAAATTTATTCCAGGTGTAGTGGAGATGTTACATTTAAGTATGAAATTCGATGCCGTTCATATGGCCACCGCGAGTACGTTTGCAGATTGATTCTTTGGAGCCAATTTTCCACCACTCTTCCACACATATCGGCTAGAACGTTGGCAATTTCGCGTTCGATATTGTTCCTGAGCTCCTCTAACGTTGTTGGCTTGTTGGCATAAACCAACGACTTAACATAACCCCATAAAAAGAAATCGCATGAGCGAGGTGGCCATTCGACCGGACCATCATTTCATTAATCATTTCATTTCATCATTTTCATTATAATTTCATCGGACTCAGAATTTCGGTAGTAAGTTTTAATAATTTTCAAACGTTGCTCGTTCGTGAACTTCACCATGATAAAAATGTAAACCTTGACTGACGTTTTAGCATTGCCAGATCATAAAAAAAGTTTTAGGGTGCGTTTTTATTAAAATACAAAATTGTTATGTCCTTACTGAAAGACTCTTTACAAACAACCAGGTGGATGCGATCCCAAATTTTCAATTTAAATCTTACGACTGTAAGATCGTAACCGATTTCGGTCCGACCTAGGGTTGTCGTTTTATAACTTTCAATAGTGGAGTACTATAACATATGTGAATGCGAAGAGAATCGGAGGCGGACACCTCAAAAAGGTTCCTTGTAAGTTCTAAAGATGTACCTACGCAGTAAAAATTTGAATTGTTAAAATCGATTTCAAGAATTTAAAAACGTACCATAGAAGTGAGAAGTTATAGGTAAGCAAAGATAGTTTAAATTGTTACCGTAAATTTTTGCCGTTTTGGACTTACGGTTAGACGCAAATACAACACCACTTTAATTGAAAAAATAGTTACTGCTACACAAAAAATGTTAGTTTAGGATTGAAAACAGAATTGCTGTTTCAATAAAAGTAATTTTTTATAACAAACTGATAACGATTATTTTAAATTTTCTTAATAAAACCATATTTTCACTGAATTTTCAAAATGGTAGTATAATTCGAGTTTAGGGAGTAGGTTTGCGAAATAAGTTTATAAATAATAGTGCTGTTGAAAAGGTCTCGGACTCGGAAATGGTTCTGAGACGATTCTCGATCCCTGGACTTGTAACCGTATACCCATCTATTCGGGTGCTAAAAAACTGGTACCCAGTTCCAGAAAATCACGGGTTTCAACAGTAGTCGCCACATGGCCTGTAGGCGATTGTTAGTCGGTCGGAAGGTGGTCATCAGGAGGTTATTAGTCGACACATCATTCTAATATATAAAAATGAGTTGTTGTCTGTCTGTCTGTCTGTCTGTTCCTCTTTCACGCAAAAACGGCTGAACCGATTGACTTGAAATTTGGCATGAGTGTCTGTGGTAGTTCTGGTTCCAACATAGGCATACGGAAAAGTAGCGCGAGGGGTGGGGGAAGTAAGAGGAGGGGGGAGTAGGAGAGGGGGTAAAGTGATTTCGAAAGTTAGTTTTTGCGCTATGTTACTTTTTCGCGGGGAAACTACTGAACCGATTGGCCTGAAATACTAATATATAAAAATGAGTTGGTATCTGTCTGTCTGCTCCCCTTTCACGCAAAAACGGCTGAACCGATTGACTTGAAATTTTACATGAGTGTCTGTGGTAGTTCTGGTTCCAACATAGGCATACGGAAAAGTAGCGCGAGGGGTGGGGGAGTAAGGGGAGGGGTAAAGTGATTTCGAAACTTTGTTTTTGCGCTATGTTACTCTTTCGCGGGGAAACTACAGAACTGATTGGCCTGAAATTTGGCTAGATGTTCGTCGGGAGTCCAGCCCCAACATAGACCCATTAAAAAGTTTTTAAGTTCTTTCCGGTTTTCTTCGTATTCTAAAACTTACACAAAACACTTTACCCGGCAACGACGGGTATGCAAGCTAGTATACAATAAAACGATTGCACGCACCCACAAATCGGGTCAACAGCAGTACAGTAATCGTGTTTTGTATTTTGCCTTTATATTTCGACACGACACCTTTTTATTGCTTTGTTAATTAAACTTTAGGTTTTAAAAAAAGATACGTAAAGACGTTACTTCGTTGACCGTCGACGGTTTACGATGGGAGGGACGTGTGCTACTAAATATTTAAATAATTTGGTTGACCATGTGGATTATTTGAATATCTCGAAACCTAGGGTTTATTGGTCAATATTTTGAATAATATTTGCTTCTCTCGAAACGAATTTTCTATTCATTTGTACAGGATTTCTCCTGGCGCACAATTGAATATTTTGAAATTTTAATTCAATTGAATTTAAAATTATTCAATCTTTCGTCAGGAGAAATCCTGTAGAAATGACTATAAAATTCGTTTCGAGAGAAACTAGGCTTCGAGATATTCAAATATCACAGTTGCTATAACACTACGTTTATTGATAAATTACTCAAATATAATTCCCGGATAGGATTTTTCCATTGAAAAATATAAAAATTTATTACGTTATTCGCCTAAGCGACCTCTAATGAACGATTTTTCACTCCAAAGGTCGGTCAAAACAAGTGAATTTTATAAAAATTAATATAACTAACTTGTAATTTCTGCGAAAATCATGTCATTTTACAGAACTTGAAAAATTCGTTTAATAAAAATATGAACTATTTTGGGTAATCATAGGGGTTTTATTATTATCATTGTTTACATAATATGATACACTCCTTTGTTGTAAAATGTGTGGAAACGGATACAAGAACACACTCACTTTTATTTATTAAAAATTGTTTTGATTTTTATAGAGGAAATTGGTGTATGGATTTCTTAGTTAAATTTTTAAAACACAGATATTGAAACTTTTATTACTTCCGTTATCAGTTTAATATACGAGCTATATAACGTTATCATCTATTTCATAATCAAAGCTACGATTGTAGATAAAACCAAATTAAGGTAATAAACAGGTATAAGTAATAAAATTAAATTCTTCCAATTCCGTTATACAGGGTTATCTAGAGCTCATCCAAATCTCAATTATCGCATTATAGTATAAAAAAATTTGATTTTAATTAATACGAGGTGATTACGTATTTATGAAATGCAATACTGGTTACATTTTTGTGCGTTTATATGATAAATCCGGATTGCTATAATAAGTAGGAAGGAAACCAATTTTAGTGTTAACATCGAGATAGTGTTTTATCGGGAAATGTGGTTTTCTTCCGACAAAACAATTATTGGGATGTCCCCGGTTCAATCAGTCAACATAAAAAAATATCAGTAAAGTGAATTTTATTTCCAAACACATTTTGAAAGATTAATAAGGAGGATGGTTTTTCTGCTGTATGCATATAAGATTCCGTCAATATGGTTTTAAAACTCGACGCCTAATCGATAGCACTTGATCTATCGTTAGCTTTTGACCATGTTTGTCATGCAACTTTGTTAAAAAGCTGTATCCCCATTATCCCCAAATAAATCAATAATTACCTTCCTGATCTTTCGAATTGATTGGGATCTATCTTGTAATCATTCAACAGGTCAGAATATAGTATTTTCTTTCATGTTTCGTGTTTCAGTTTTTGCTTCTACTTGCAACTTGAAGCGAATGAATTCTTTAAATGAATGTGATAAGTAGGGCTGCCAAAAATATGCATTTGCATATTTCTTCTCGTTATGATTTCGGCTCCGGGAGTTTTTTATTCATCCGAATCAATAAGTTTAGAAGCGAATGAAGGTCACTTGTTGTTGCATATTTTGCATATTTGACACGTTAGTGCATATTTGCATAAAAATGCATATTTAGTTGCATATTTTACAACTTTCATGAACAACCAAATTTTTTTTTTGTACAATTCAAATTATAATTCGACTGTTTCAGCTAGAATAAATATTAAAAATAAATAAATATGTGTTTTTACTTTCTTCTACGAAGTATAATACAGTATTGTATCCATGAAAAATTTCGACCTTTTAATTTAACCTAAAAAAACATTTCCCGATCATTCCTTAGTCGATTGGAGTCATATTACAAAAATGTCTTTCTGTCTGTCAGTCTGTCAGTCTGTCAGTCTGTCAGTCTGTCAGTCTGTCAGTCTGTCTGTCAGTCTGTGTACAAGATTTCTCAAACACTAATAGAGCTATGAGATTTTAGAGGCATATTTGGTCCTGGAATGGGACGATCCTATCAACTTTTGGTGGAAATCCGTTAGCCAGAAGTAACCAAAATGGCGGCTTTTTAAAAATCGCGAATTGGTTTTTCTCAATTTACTCCGAAACTACGCATTTTTAGTAGTGTTAAGTATGACAAAACCTGGAGAAAAAAAAATCCTACACTTATGTCTTTTGCTAGAACTCGATATCTCAAACTGTTATCAAGATACACCGTTATTTCAAAAAAAATAATTTTTTCCATTATATCGAAAAAAAAAATGGTTTTTTGCTTACTGTATATATGAGATGAATTAATGAGAATGGCATTCTGCACAATTTTGTCTTTTACAGTTATCCATTATCTTTTACCGTTATTGAAATATTTTTATTAAACTCTAAAAAAATATATTTTTGCGAATTACTTGCAAACTAACAGTTTTTCGAAAAAACTTTTGAAAAACGAATTAAAGGCAATGAAATTTTCTACATTTTTACCTTTTACCGTAAATTGATATCTTTTACCGTTCTCAAGTTATCTAAAATTTTGTACATTTTGAGGTCGTCTTTGGTTGACAAAACGATTGAGATAGCGTAAATTGCGCAGGGTCGTAGATTTTGTGGAAGAAAGTTTTGTGGTAGCAACAACTGAGATTTTTCTACAAGTTTTAACCCCGATTATACCATAGACAATATGAAGTATTGAACATATTTACGAAATATCTTAAAATTTAACAGTTGCAATTTAGAAACAAGTAAAAAAAATTTTTGTCAGTCAAAATGTCAATCTTTTTTACAAACTATTATTTTTTCAATTTTTTTATTTTCCACATAAGTCGAATTAACCACATTTTAACAAGTTCCGTTCACTATTTTGGGTGAAATATACTATATTTCGGATTTTTAATGTTTTTAAAGTGCATATTTAAGTGCATATTTTGCCGTTTTTAGTGCATATTATATGCGCATATTTCGCCTTTTTTAGTGCATATTTTTGGCAGCCCTAGTGATAAGTCATACATCGAAAAAACATACTCCGCTTGGAATAGTTTGCAAAAAATGATTTTTGGAAAAAAAATCTGCAAAAATGGCTTAAAAATTTTTACTCAAACTAATCAAACTAATTTCTAGAATAAGATATTATCCTTTAAACTATTTTTTTTAAATGCAGGTGGATGAAAAAATAACGAAAAGACTTCTAACTACTTTATAATGGGAAATCGGGAATATCACTAAAATAGTTTTTTTTAATTATAAAATAGTTAATGTCAATTGAAAATTTTTTCGATTTAACTACAAAATAGTAAATTTTACTACTAGTTAAATTTCTTAAAAAAATTGTCGATTTTGACTATATTTGTATTTGATATTCACCCTTGTTCTGAAATACGGCGTTATGTTAGTTTGCTCGATATTTACTCGATCAGCACTCGATATCGCATTTTCGGTATTCTGAAATACGCAACGTTTCGTTTGAGTTCAACGCGGAGTAACGCCTCGCAACGTATTCGATTTTCGTTGTTCTGAGATTCGCCGGGAGCTGATATTTGAGGTTAAATTGCTCACTTCAGTTTTCTCGCGTTTGGTGGATATTTCAGGCAGTTTTAGGGCTTCTTTTGCGATCAATTAAAATGTTAGTAGAAAATAATGGAAATATATATTTAAGTATGAAATTACAAGTTTATTTGTCAAATAGGAGTGGAAATAAAAATTCAACAAACACTGCCCAATTCGACTATTTAATTGATGTAATGAAGGAGCACCCTGATATCGCGAAGAGCTATTCACAGAGACCAGTGGCAGAGGTGCAGGCCATCTGGCAATCAATATCGGATAAATTATCCAGCTTGGGACCACCAAAAAAAGATTTCCTCAGTATATAAAAATGATGTTTTCCTCAGCCGAAAATCCTTCCTAAAGCTAGGAAAAAAACTTATATGAATTGAAAGTTACACTTTTTCTATGTACTCACGCTTCTTCACTTAAATTCATGACGTTCGAAGAATTTCTCAGAAGAATTCTTTGCTCCCGCAAGGAGTTTATCTCCTCCTGCCTCAATAATAAATTAATTGGCACCGTGAAATCCATGTTTTACTTTCAAAACTTGCACTGAAATGGCTATCAACCCAGATACAAACATAACCAGCTGATTTTTGACACTTCGTTTGCATGCGATGTTTGCCGTATTTTTAAACAGCAAACGCCGTTTTTCAGAACACCGATCGCGTAGCGAATCGAATCGAATGCGTTACGTTTAGCGGGCTAACGCCGTATTTCAGAACAAGGGTGAGTAACTTTCTTTGGTTTCTCAGTGAATTTACCTCATTAAGAAATATAATGGGAGTGTTAAATCCATTTTCAAACTTCAATCAAACGTTTTCACTTGCATAACCAAGAAATAAATACAACCAGCTGAGTTTTGACACTGCGTTTGCATGCGATGTTTGCCGTATTTTTAAACAGCAAACGCCGTTTTTCAGAACACCGATCGCGTAGCGAATCGAATCGAATGCGTTACGTTTAGCGGGCTAACGCCGTATCTCAGAACAAGGGTGATTAACTTTTTTAGTAATAATCACGATTTCCCATTATAAAGTAGTTAAATTTACTATCAATTCTCTCCGTGCATTGTCGGTATTCTGCGTGAATAAAACCATAGAAAATGTATTTGTGTGTGCCGCCAACGACGATGATGATTCTGCCTCGTTCTATTTTCTATTCGCCATTGTTAATAGCGCCGATTAACCGTCTATACATTTAAAACAAATAGTCGATTGTTTGTTTTGACTGTATGACGTAAGAAAGCGCCCTCTGTCACACAGTTAAATTAATTGCTCGGGTTTTTGTTTTAAATACTTTTCATTTAATTTTTTTTGGATACATTTAAATCAAATACCTGCATTTAAAATCAGTGGTTGGTATTTGTTTTTACTACTTTTTCTTTTAATTCAAATTAAAAAACATTTGATTTTGGTGTATAAATGAGAATCAGTTAAATCAAATGATGGTTCTTTATGATACTACATGCCCGATTTCCTCAGTGTAAACTCTTGAATGGGCAAAATCGGACAATTCCTTCCCTCCACTCCTACACTCAGAAAAATGTCCAGGTCAACTTTTTGTCAGGTTAACTCTGACCTTACAGAGGTGTCTGTAAGCCAGCTAGCGGTCAGAGTTAACCTATCTAAGGTCAGCTCGTGCAGCTCCCAATGCCCTACTTCACCTGCTGGTGGCTTAATTTGAGAATTTCTCCGACCACAGGTCAACTCAGTTTTACTTGCCCACATGCAGGCGAACGCGCGCCTGCCCGAGGCCAATTACGCCGTATGTAGGTCCTCCATTTTTCTATTTCTGAGTTAGCCTCCATTTTTCTGAGTGTATACAAGCAAAACAGTATTTAACAATTTTCTCGAAAACGGTGAGTCATATTAAAAAATTTATAAAGGTGAAATGTGTTTAGAATAAGATTTTACATAACATATCTATCTATACATAAAGATCTAGTGGGACCACGCACAAATGTTTTATTGTATTTCGCTAAAAGAGGTTTCCCATTCACCCAGCCCCAACTTATCCAAATTCAACTGTACTTTTAGTGATATAATATTTTATTTACTACACGTGTATTTGACATAAAATTTGTCAAAACGTTTTGTTAAACACATGGCCTCAACTAGCACTCAGCAGACGAATTGTAAGATTGCTATAATATATTTGATACGAAGTATCTAATCACATATTGATATATACTTAACTTCATCAAACTGAACAGCAAAATTAAGTAGCTGAAAGCTTTAATGCTGTCTAATTTTTGATAGCCGAAAATATCAATCAATTGTTGTTAAAATCGGCGATAAAAACACTGATTAATTCAAAGTACCCTCAATTAAGATTATCAAAATATTGAATCAAAATTAAACATAAGTATAAAACACTTTATTGAAATTTATAATTGATTCTATTTTGTGAATACCCACTTTTGTGTTCATTTACGAATTTTAGCGACAGGTTTAAAACACTTCACTTGATGTCATTAAAAAAAACAATTTGTAATAATTATACTATAAGCAAACATCAATTTTTTTGATTGATGAATGGATTTTAATCGACAATAATTTATGTTATTATTTTTCAGGCTACCTTTTGAGAAATGATTTACCTCTTCTAATAAAAATATGTTCCACATTATTGATATTAATTTTACAAAATGCCAGGATATTCGATATTGTTATCTTTATGAAAATCTAATATTATGAAATTACAACTTTTCCCTATCGATATTTTTTTGGAAATTCCAATTCGATTCACCAATAGCAATTTTTTTGTAGGCGAATAAATTAAATTGTCTTAGAAATGAATTTACATTTCCTGATAGATTACTTTGGCTTCGTCTGAAAATCCATTTAAGATGTTTTGACTTTTTGCCACAGACATAAAAAACAGAATTTTCATAGAGGCCTTTTATATAAGCGATTTTTGCCGGAATTTCTCTCCTAGAACTTATTTTGCCACACTTAAGCTGGTCCCACAATTGGAGCGGTGCGGCAGCGGCGCGGCGCGGTTAGCTCAGAGCGGCAGGGCGACAGCCACAGTCATTTTTAAACCGAAATTACGCGGCGTGGTTGCGGCGCGGTTGCGGCGTGGTGATAGCTCAATTTGTGTTCTCATAACCTAAAAATCGCAGAAAATTTGAAGATTATTAATTTTTCCGTTTCATCACCGCTTCCAACCGCGTCTGAAAGTAGAAACTAGACCTACTCTTCGCTTTGGTCACCGCGCAATTATAAACCAACTCATATAAACCTATAGTTTCTACTACCATCTGCCACCGCGCCGCGCCGCTTTGCGCGTAATTGCGGTATAAGCTTTATTCATGTTTTGAAAAAAAAATTATTTCGGCGGTTTTATATGAAAAAAAACCCCTTCAGGAATAAATTTCGGAACTTTCTGCCGGAATGTAAATAGTTTAGCATGAATATTGTATCATAAAATTAACAAATTAATAAGTGGTCAAATGTCAATAACTCCTTAGATATGGAATTTTATTGGAAAAATTTAGTTTTTTAATTGAACGCTACAACCTTGTGATTTGAACCTAAAAATCTCGAGATAAATATTTTTCTATGCTTTTATCTCGCTTTTATTTCCGAAAATATTTTCCTCCCCAAAAACCGTTCACGTTCACCATCATTTCAAACCACTTGTCGTTGTATCTTTTGATCCACGATCCCGTTTTCGCTATTCAGTAAAAAAAACGGGAATGTTTCAGAGTACAATAATTGACCCTACTTTCCTAACTTTAGACCCCCTTTCCTTGTATCTTTTAGTGCGGTTTGCACGAACCAAACTTAGCAATTTACATACAAATTGCTAAGTTTGGTTCGTGCGAACCACACTAAAAGATGTTTGGAAAAAACATTGCAATAACTGGGTAGGTAGAAAAAGGTAGAAAAAGTGGTCCAATTGGATTTTGATGTATGTAACGATTATGTAAAATCATATTCTCAACAGATTTTACCTTTACAAATTTTTTAATACGACTCACCGGTTTGGAGAAAATAGAAAAAAAAAAATAAAAAATAAAAATTTTTAAAAAAAGCTTTTATTAAAAAAAATGCACTAAAAAGAAAAAAATAATTTTCTGGACGCTGTGTATCACAAATATAAAAGCTTTTAAAAAGCGAGATAAATGTTTATTTTATTGTTTTATGCTTTATCTCGCTTTTTAAAAGCTTTTATATTTGTGATACACAGCGTCCAGAAAATTATTTTTTTCTTTTTAGTGCATTTTTTTTAATAAAAGCTTTTTTTAAAAATTTTTATTTTTTATTTTTTTTATTTTGTTCTTTTTAGTCTTCGAATATATATCCTTACATTTGAGATGTCCTTACAGGCTTTTTAACTTGAGAATCGTATTCAGCGAACCCCAAAACCCGCAGAATATATTTTTTCCCGGAACAATTGAGGAAAGGGATAATCACGTTATCCTTACAGGACCTTCCGTTATCCTTACAGACTTTTTAATGACAGATTCGGATTCAGCGACCCCAAAAACCCCCAGAATAGATTTTTTTCCGGAAAATTTGGAGAAAAGGATAATCACGTTATCCTTACATTAACTTCCGTTATCCTTACAGACTTTTTAATGACAGATTCGGATTCAGCGACCCCAAAAACCCCCAGAATAGATTTTTTCCGGAAAATTTGGAGAAAAGGATAATCACGTTATCCTTACAGGACCTTCCGTTATCCTTACATACTTTTTAATGACAGATTCGGATTCAGCGACCCCAAAAACACCCAGAATATATTTTTTTCCAGAAAATTTTGAAAAAAGGATAATCACGTTATCCTTACAGGACCTTCCGTTATCCTTACAGACTTTTTAATGGCAGATTCGGATTCAGCGACCTCAAAAACCCCCAGAATAGATTTTTTTCCGGAAAATTTGGAGAAAAGGATAATCACGTTATCCTCACAGGACCTTCCTTTATCCTTACAAGGACGAAGTAGAGAAAATATTGTATTGTCATCGGACTTATATAAGTGTACAAAATTTCAAGTGAATCGGATGAGTGGAAGTGGGTCAAAATTTGATTGCAAGATTTGACCCCGACAGACAAACAGACAAACAAACAAACAGACAAGATAGCGAGCTAAATAAAAGCTTTTAAAAAAGTATTCAATTTGTATGGGGGAAAGGGGAAGCAGTGGTCCGATTGGATTTTATGGTATGAATGAGTTATGTAAAATCTTATTCTAAACGAAATTTACCTTTATAAATTTTTCAATATGACTCACGGTTTTCGAGAAAATCGGAAAAAAAAAATTTCGTTTGTGTAGGGGAGAACGGAAGAATGATCCAATTTGGCCAGTTCAAGAACTTAGCCTAGTCATTTACTAGAGACGTAACTATACAAAAAAACTTAATCCTTTCAAAAATTATGGTGTTCACAGACAGCCACTTTTTCGAGCACTGCTGGCCGTATGTCACGAATAACACGAACAATGTTGGCTTCCAAGGCTTCAATTGTTGCTGGTTTATCAGCATAAACCAGTGACTTCACGTAGTCCCACAGGAAATAATCGAGAGGTGTCAAATCGCACGACCTTGGAGGCCAATTGACAGGTCCATTTCTCGAAATCAAGTTATCGCCAAATTTTGATTTCAATAAGTCGATGGTTGCGGTCGCCGTATGGCACGTAGCGCCATCCTGTTGAAACCACATCTCGTCCGGATCAATGTCATCCATATTTTCAAACAAAAAATCATTGATCATTATGCGGTAACAATCTCCATTGACCGTAACGCGAGCTCCGGCCTCATTTTTGAAGAAATAAGGTCCGATGATGCCACCAGCGTGTAAACCGAACCAAACGGTGCATTTTTCTGGATGTAATGGAGTCTGTAGGGTCTCTTGTGGATTAGTCTCACCCCATATGCGGCAATTTTGCAAAAATAAGCTTCATCGCTGAACAAAATTTTGCTAAAAAAAATGTCGCTTATAAGTGGCGCGAATATACGACAAAATTTCGAAGTAAATTTGAACAATTTGGCAGCGTTGTTCAAGCGTGAGTCTATTCATGATGATTTGCCAGAGTATACTCTGATAAATGTTAAAAAGTGAGCGCAGTATAACAGCTCGTTTGACAGTTAACCCTTTCGTAAGTTCTATCTAAGCAAAAAAACACCCTTTACTTCTATATGATATATCATATAGAGTATACAAAGTATAAATGGTTAAAAGGGTACATATTGTATTAAAAATTGTGTCGCTATGAGATTTGTAAGGAAAGCGAATCAGTTACGGAAAATTCATCAAAGGTTATCAGCAATAAAGTAATTTATGATTTTTCACATGCACACACTTAACCCTTCGCATATCCACTTCGCATAGTCATATTGTCATACAATGCGTAATCAAAAACGCTCTGATAACAAAAAGCCGCTGATGTCTGGACCTTCAAACCATTGAACCATCAGTTGAGTTTCATTTTTCTAACGAATCGCATTAAAGAAGTTGCCGTCGTCAATGCATTAAAAAACTGAAATTATCACGTGAATTTCTAATATTTTAATCTAAGCGTGAATCTGGTTTTATAATTTTAATTATTTCGATTCAGTGAAGATGCTTGCTGGTATTTAATAAAATTTTGTTTATTTTTCATTTTTATGTTTGTTTTAATTTTGCGGAAAGATGTTTTTTTTATTATTTAACCGAAGGCTGTTTGGTTTCAGTATTTCAAAATAAAGCTGTGATCGTGCTAAGTTTAGTTTTGATCGCTTTCGTGGTGTCAACAATTGTTGTTGCTGTACAAAAGTCGCAATTAGAAGACGAGCTTAAAGAGTGCCAACATAATCAACATGATGACACAACGACAATGGGTCCTGAGATAACTAGCACCACCGAGAGTTCGACAGCAAACCCAATACCGGAGGTAAGCCAGGAATTTTTGGAACAAGAATTTAAATTCTAACTCTATTACTCACTCTGTTACTCACTTTTGTTTGCTAAAAACCCTTGCATATTTGCAGCAGTCTCGAGAAAATTACAACCCACTTTTTTACAATACCCAGTTATTGCAATGTTTTTTCCAAACATTGGTTTTCCAATTTGCCAAATTCGTTGTCCATTTAAGTGCGGACTTCTGTATTTAAAAACTTCTAAGATTATGCAAAAAAAAACCTGCAAAACAATTTATATTTTTTGTCAAATTTTAGAATATCGACAAATGCTCAAATAAAATTTAAAAAAAAACATAGGAAAAACTACAATTGCCAGAGGTCAATCATCAAATACTCTATGTGAGAACAGATCAAATTTTTATAAAAAAAATCTCATTTATATAGAGGACGGACAGACAGACAGACGGACAGACATGTGGAAATCAAAATCTTTTGTCTCCCCAAACACCCTTGTATAGCTAATTTTTGTGTCCGACGATTGGTTTGGTACGTTAAAGACGGTATACGAGTACTATATCTAATGTACTATTATGTCGTCTGCTTAAAATAAAATCGTGCTAAGTGCAAAATATCAAATTTTTCAGAAGAGCAAAAACCTTGTTAAATCATCTTAATTCCCATTTAAAGAAAACTGAGAAAACTGAGTTTTCTTTAAATGAGAATTAAATGATGATCAATTGCTTTAAATGTGACTCAGTTTTCTTTAAATGAAAATTAAAAATGATTTAACAAGGTTTTTATATTGTTCTGTAAAATTTGATATTTTGGGCTTAGCACAATTTCATTTTAAGCTGACGATATGATAAACAGAGAGAAATGTGTTGGACTGAATGGTCGTCGGCGATTTAGCTGATTCGGCTGATTCTTTTTTATACCCGTATGGTGAAACCAAAGTGTATATTAAATTTGCCCTACAGTTTGTAACGCCGATAAAAAATTTGAATTTTGCATGTCCGTCCGTCCGTCTGTCCGTCTGTTCGTCTGTCCGTCTGTCCGTCTGTCCGTCTGTCCGTCTGTCCGTCTGTCCGTCTGTCCGTCTGTCCGTCTGTCCGTCTGTCCGTCTGTCCGTCTGTCCGTCTGTCCGTCTGTTCGTCTGTCCGTCTGTCCGTCTGTCCATCAGTGGCGCGAATTCCGGGCGCACGGATTGAGCTAGAGACTTGAAATTTTACGCAGATTAGTTTTTCGTAAAATGCAAGGCTAAGTTCGTTAATGGGCAAAAATTGATACGAACGAAAATGTTTTTTGCGAATATCTCAAAAACAATGCATCTTAAAAAAGTTATTTAGGATATGATTCTACATTAAACTCACATACATCAAAATCCGATTGGAATAAATTTTAAAAAATCGTATTGAAAAGTTTGACTTCAGTTTAATGTAGAATCATAAACTATACTTCAGTAATCTTATGCCAATCTTCACATATATGTATAAGAAGGTGATTTTTTGTAAACTCCTTGTCATAACTAGGAAACCGAAATGATTTGCATTAAATTATATTTTTAATAATTAAAAGAGAAAACAAATCAAACTCATAATAAAATTTTCACAAAATTCCCAATCTTCAAACGGGTATTCAGAATTTTTAAACACCCACCCAAAAAAAATTGATCGTCTAAAAAATTGAAAATAAAACTTTAAATAACAGGGTTTGAACAACTAGACAGACACACGCTATTCTTTTATTTTAAAAGATTATTTTATGCAGTTGACTTTTCTTTAAAAATTGTTAGAAAAATACGCACATTTTCAATTGCGGTTACTTTTTTAAGATCAAACTTCGTAAATGTTTCAATGCTAATTAATTAATTTCTTTTTTGTTTATGAAAAATAACGAATTAATTCAAAGAAACTATATTTTAGGAAAATTATCGATTACCGAGAAATGTCCTGCCACAACGATACGATGTACTTTTGCATCCAAATTTTGACACAGGAAATTTCAATGGAACCGTAACTATTGATGTTATCGTTGAAGAGCCGACAAGGAAAATTATCTTAAACTCAAAAGTTGGTAACATTATGGATATAGCTTTGACAGCGAATGGACAATCGGTACTTCTAGACGGTTATTACCCAGCCGAACCAGAATTACTAATAGTTGAGATAGCTAATGATTTAGTGAAAGGACAAAATTTGCAACTCCAGATAGGTTTTGAAGGTACATTGCAAGATCGAATAGTCGGATTTTACATGAGTTCATATCTGGGTGAAAATAACGAACCCAAGTACGTATACAAATATTTTCTTATCTAGTTTTATTAGAAATAAAAGTCCAAAACGCCTGAAAGTATGTAATGAATTTAAACTCAGTGGCTCTCAAATGTTGTTCAGTGGAATTCGGATTTGAAACTGGATTGATTGATTAATAACTCTGTAAGCAAATGTTTCATATGACATTATAGATGTGTCTAACCTTTAGACCGCTGGGGTGGCCCCGAACAGCGCGACTCTACTCTATATGTAGATATAAAATTTATAACAAATATTCAAAACAAAAACCTATGATTTGAATGAAAAAGTACCGGTAATCTTAAGGTTAATTTAAAAAAATAATGCTGTATGGCATTTGCTGTCTTAGAAAGTAGTTGAAAAAGTTGTATTACGAGACAGTCATCGAAATACGAGACAAACATATTATACAATCACATTTAACTTAAAAAGGACAAGTGGTTATGCTTATTTATCGTGTTTTTTAAAGCGTTTTTCACATATTTGCCGCTTTTGTGTAGTGCCGTTAAAGACATGTAAAAACCGCGAGAACCGTTAAAGACACGTAAAAATCGCTAAAATACAGGAAATTTGATTTTCTTTGAATTTGGTTATATACATTTTTTTTATAAAAGCGCATAGTTCTATTAATTTTTTCCCAAAAACTATACGCTTTCGAATTTAAAAAAAAAACTGTATTTAAAATAAAAAACTATACGGGAGGTACCCGTTATAGCTAACGTCACTTTTTCAAAACTTTCTGTACGATTTTCGTAACACCGATTTACAAAAAAAAAATGCAAGTCATTAGTTCTTGAGTTATTTAAAATACGTAAAACAAACAGACCGACAAACAGACTGACAGACAGATCGACGAACAGCTGCACGGATATCCTCATAATGTCTATATAAAATTCATCAGGAATTTCTGGATGATAATTTTACTTCTGTTTTCAATAGGAAAAAAGTTCCACTAGGAATTTCTGTGTAAAATTCTGCGAAGACTTTTTATAAGGTAAGAGCTTTAAAATTTTGTGACATCACTCCATAGTGGATATGAAATTTGTAATGAAATATTTCATAAAGAAGGAAAATATTTCATAACATCGATTATTTCGTTGCCGTATATGAGAAACTAATTACGATATTTTTCATATTCATACAGCTCCGAAAAAATTTCATTGGAAATGTCCACTTCTTAGTAAAAGAGTTTTAATCGACTTGCATTATGTTGTAACTTATGTTGTAACGAAGCAGGCTTTAACGCTCAAGGTTACGCAGATGACCTGGCGATATTAATCAGGGGCGGCAATGAACAGAGAGTAAGCAAACTCCTGCAAAAAGCCCTAGATTTGGTCTGGAGTTGGTGCAATTTCCATGGACTAAGCATCAACCCGAACAAAGCAATCATTGTACCATTTACAAAGCGGAAAAAGCTAAACTTGAAGGCTCCATCCCTTAATGATACAATGATAAACTTCTCAACCGAAGTTAAATACCTAGGGGTTATCCTAGATCAGAAAATGACCTGGACCCCACATATAAACAAAATCAACAATAGTGCGATGCATGCATTCTGGAGTTGTAGAAAACTCTTCGGAAGGAAATGGGGTCTTAAACCAAAAATGATTCATTGGGTCTATTAATCGGTAATAAGACCCATGGTCACCTATGCTGCATTAGTGTGGTGGCCTAAAGTAGAACAAAAAACAATACAGAACAAACTCCAAAAGATTCAAAGGCTTGCGTGCCTAGGAATCACTGGAGCAATGAACACCTGTCCAACAGCGGCATTACAAGCCATATTAAACATGCCGCCGCTACATATAACAATTAAACGGGAGGCGCTATCTAGTGCCCTAAGATTATTAGCGAATGGAGCAATAACCACATCCAGTCGAACAGGACATATGAAAATACTTGATCAAATCGATGGAAGTATAACGCCATTATTACTATCCGACCGCATGCCAATTGAAACCAACTTCAACCAAACGTTTGAAGTGGTCATACCTGACCGCCAAACATGGTTGGAAGGAGGCCCAAGACTAGAGACAGGATCTCTAGTCTGGTATACGGACGGATCAAAAATGGACGGAAAAGCCGGAATCGGAATAGCAGGTCCAAAATGCAACATATCCAAAGCCCTAGGGCAATATCCATCAATCTTCCAAGCGGAGGTTTATGCAATAGAACTGTCCGACAGAGTGTGTCTATCTAAAAGACCACTAGGACAAAAGATCTATATAATATCAGATAGTCAAGCGGCCCTAAAAGCAATCAAAGGGTACATGTGCACTTCAAAGCTCGTATGGGACTGCCTGACAATTCTGAAAAAACTAGCCGAACGCGATAAGCTCACCCTAATATGGGTGCCAGGCCACGAAGGCATCGAAGGTAATGAGGCAGCAGACCTCCTGGCCAAGAAAGGTGCTGAATCTACGCATATTGGCCCAGAGCCTTTTTGCGCAATTCCGCAGAGCCTCCAAAAAATGGAGATTAATAATTGGGAGGAAAAGGAAACTGTAGCCTATTGGGAAAGCCTCCCAGGATTAAGACAATCAAAAAGATTCATCCACTACTCCAAAAAGAGAGCAAGAGAGTTTTTAAACCTCAACAAGCAGGAGCTGAGGACAATGGTGGGCCTCCTCACAGGTCACTGCCTAGTAAACTACCACCTACACAACATAGGCATAACCGCCGACAACATTTGCAGACTCTGCCTAGAGGAGGTTGAAACTGCAGAGCACATACTGTGCGAATGCGCAGCCTTGGCGCGAACAAGGATGTCCTTAATGGGAAAGGCACAAGTACTACCAGAAGACATAAAGAGGACTCCAGTCAAAACCATTCTAAGATTCACTAAGGATCTAGAAGAGGGATGGCTAACGTAAAATGGGGAAGTCACAATAGATCTTAAGGTCGCGGTGACAAGGGAGCGAGAAAGCACCACCCCATACACATAAAATAATAATAACGGTCTCGGATAAGCTCGTTTGCATATTTACAGAATATATCCCGAGAAAATTAACAAATAAAGGTCTTGATTTCAGTTTCTAAATGTTTTGGTTGATATTTCTTCTTTGACGCTACAACCGGTTCCCCGTCGTGCAATTCCGCGATGTCTTTCGCCAGAGGTCCCGGTCACGGCATACAGACAAACAAGGTATGCTGTAAACTTTTGATAGTCAGGTGTGACGTCATTTGTGCCGACTTTTTTTAATTAATTTTTATGTTTATTGATCACTATTTAATGCAATCAGTCCACTAATTTACAAATATCTTATTTAGCTCGCACAAAAATTTAAATAATCATCCACAAAACAAGATTCCTTCTGCACTTGACGAACTAATCGGCACAAGTGACGTAGCAACGAAATGTCAGATTTGAGTTTACAGCATACCTTGTTTGTCTCTATGCCGTGGGTCCCGGTATTCTTAAGTTTTGTATCTGAGGGTGGGTCTCCTTCGTTGCTTTGTTGTTAGCAACCTACCGCAGAAGATTTTCCGATCCGGATAACTTTCACTCATTCGAGTTACTTTTTTACAAGACGGACAAAATTTCGAAGACCTTTTTTGAGGAAATCAATCTTTAGGAGTTCAAGCTGGCAGTTATGCATCTGATAACCCACTTAAATGGTATTTATCTACCACAACAGACAGTTGGAAAATGCGACACCGATAAATAAACCCCTTGACACACCAAATGCATTTAATCTAATTCTTTTCGTTTACCCCTAATTTATTCACTAGGAGTTAAGCCGAGTTAGTGAGTTAAGGGAGTTAGCTAACGTTATTTTCCATGTTAAAGGTGAGTTAAGGGAGTTAAGGCGATTTAACTCCTAGTGAATAAATTGGCCGTTAGTATATTCAGTGATAAGTACTCGCATAATTCAAAAAGTTCACAGAAAGTGCTATTTTCGAGTTGCATTTTATAATTTTTCCAGCAATTTTTAGTAAATTTATAAGGTCATTTTTATTTTTCCGTTTGCTTTTGATAAATGAGAAAGTGATTTTGAGTAGTGTTTGTTATCTGTTTAATGACATGAAATCCGTAATCAAGAAGAAATTCCTGAACTATCATTACAACAAAGCTATACGAATTTATCTTGGCTGATCTTATTTCAAATGATACAAAAGTCATTCAAGTGAAACGAAAATCGAGTCAAATGATCTTTTTGGAGAAATCTGAAAAGTATAAAAGCCTTGCCTCAACATCTCTGATTAACAGGGGCATTTTTTTTATTAAATTTGTTTTTTGTTAAATTACTTTTGGATCCAGCTTACGGTTGGCTGAGCGACGCATTTTATGGTGTAATAAAATTAATTGTAACAGTGAAAATAAATATTTTAGTAAATTTGCTAGCGACTGAGAACACTCAGTGGCGTAGCGGGGGGGGGGGGGGGGGGGGCGGTCCGCCCCGGGCGGCACTCTTTATGGGGCGGCAAATTCACGACATTTCGGAACAAATAAAAAAAAATGTTTCCACGCATTTCGGAACAAATGAACAAATTGGGTGTTGAAAGATAGTGTCTTTGATATAGGAAAGTTTACGCTATATAGCGACAATGCTTCGAATCTTTCTAACAATAGGAATAAGCGTAGCAAATTGCGAAAGGAGTTTTTCGAAGCTAAAGCTTATAAAAAATTATTTGACATCGACTATGAGCACATTAAGATTAAGGAACTTGGCTCTTTTGTCAATTGAGGAAGAATTAACCAAAGAAATCGATTTCGACAGCATAATAACATAATTTTCAGTCCAAAAAGCCAGAAAAGTGTTTTTGTAGAAACATGTGAAATACATTTTTTTCTTTTAAAAAAATTTGAAATTATTGCTTACAATTTTTAATATAACTTTTGTATTGGTCAATCAGCTTTTGAGTAACGTTTGGTTTAAACCAGTCTTCACCTTGAAACATAAAAAAGCTTTAATTGCCAATCTGGCAATTATTGGAGACCCGTATGACATTTTTTCAAGTTTAGTTTAATTGAACTGCGAAGGGTGGTATCAAAATTCCAATTTCAAGTCAAATTTTCCCATAAGATTTTTTTAAAAGTTCTTCCAATTGAATTTTGATATATGGGAGTTTTATGTAAAAACGTGTCCTAAACAACTATGCACCGTTTTTGAGAAATTCGTAAAAAACGTTTAGTTCATATGGCGAGTCCGTATTTGCACATTAACGAACTTAACCTCGCATTTTAGGAAAAACGGCTTGTGCCCAATTTCCGTGGGTCCGCAATACGCGCCACAGACGGACGGATAGACGGACAGACGGACAGACAGACAGACTAACGGACGGACATGCAAAAATTAATTATTTTTATCATTCTAAACACACTGGTGTAATTCATTTTTGTGTGTGATGACGGGATCTTGGCGTTACAAACGGTAAGGCAAAGTTAGTATATCCATTGGTTTTACCATACGGGTATAAAAAGAGTGACACAATTGATATTTTAAAAATGTGGCGCTAATTGGTATTCATCCTCTTTATGATTATCGTGTCGTTTTCAACCAGAGACGAATTATTGGTCGACATTTGCCTATCAACAAAAACACGGGAATTTACTTGTAAACGACACGCCAATCGAAGTATGCGTCATTTTCAAAATATGGATTTTTCGGTGGAAACGTCAGTAAAAAAAAAAAGCATTTTAGGGCGGCAAATTTAACTTCCGCCCCGGGCGCCATGAACCCTCGCTACGCCACTGAGAACACTATTTTACTTTTGCTTAATAGTTCAAGATTTACTGTACAACCATATGATTTGCCAAATTTTTACCACAGTTTTTTTTATTTTAGTAATTCTGAATGTTAAACATTAGGTAACTAAAGATAAACAACAACAGATTTTTTGATAGAATTTTCAAAATGTACGGAAAATATTGTGAAGCAGTGTTCCCCAACCTGGAATACAGGGACCCCTACGGGTACATCGACTGGCTCCAGGGGATACGCGAAAACTGGAAAACAAAATGGCGACAACCAAATTTTTTTGCGAGGTGTTGTAAACAAAGGAAAATATCTTGAATTTCTATTAATAAATTAAAAGCTACCTGCAATTTAATTCTGAAAGTATTTTGGTAATTAGTTGGGTATTTATGTTACCCCAAGTTCTTTGTAGAATCATAAAAACTTTATATATTTATATATATGTATATAAAAATGAACATTTGTCTGTAAGGATTTCTGTTTGTTTCCACAAAACTCACAAACTACCAGTCCGATTGAGTTCAAACTTATACATGAAGTATGTTTTGAAGAGAGGATGGTTTATGTATACCGTGCGAATATTTTGCATTACTCCTTCCCCCCGCCACATACAGTTATATCAAATTTAATAGTGTGGAAAGAATTTAAGAATTTACTTTTTAGTAGGCAACGTTTTATTTTTAATCAAAAAATAATTATGTCAATATCTTTTCATAATTGTGCGTGTTTTCAAAGAGTTTATCGTTCCATAATTGAGCGTGTTTTCAAAAAGTTTTGATGGAAAATTCATTGTCAATATTGACATATACAATGCCACGCGGAAATATTGGACGGTACAGCCGGAAAGGGCGCAGAGTTAGAATTTCATATGTGCGATGAGTAACCCTCCTGCTTATCCTAAACTACTGAATACATTTCGATGCGGTTTTTTTTTCATTGGAATATTCATTCCACAGGCCAGATTCGAGGCCGAAGGCCGAGGAGGAAGGAGGCCGAAGGCCGACGCGTGGGGCGGGGATGAACCGCGGAGCGGTTCGAGTACCGGAGCCCCTAATTCTTCATAAATAGCAAATCAAACATCTTACTCTTCAAATAAAGTAGTCCTACCATATTTATTCGCTTCAATGCTGTACTAAAACCTTAAGTGACATTTAAATTTTTTTTCGGAGAACAACTTCGGAGATGTGTTTAACGCGTTGACTTCCGTGTGGCCAACCGGTGGTTCAAGAGATATTTAATATAAGGCCGTGTGTACCACCGGTGGGCAACATGTATACTTGATTCTGTATCAGCACATTTTATACACAGCTAGCAATCATTATGAAGCGGTATTAACACTTAGGCACTAAAGTTTTATTTTTATATGGTGGCAACATTGAATATGTACAAATATAGAAGAATAATGATTAGTTTTCACCTTGGGCCGATGGTGGCGATAGTGTCTGCGGTTCAAGTATTAAATAAAAATCCCCCAAACTTAAAGCTTAGGTATGTGTATTAACTAAAATACCCTAAAACTTTAAGCACAATGGGAAATTTGTAATCGCAATGATCGCGATTTATCATTGTGTGCTGTACGTGTTCAGTTCATTCCTCGTAAGACACCATAAGAATCAACGCAACACACCGCTTTGCTTCTTAAATGTGTGCGTGCTTTTTGGTCTGGGATATTTGTGGGGAAATTCTCAATTTGAATCTAAACTAAAAGCTACAATATTACATAAAAATGAGAGAGAAAGAACGATTATTAGCCTCACTATCGCCACCATCGGCCCAAGGTGAAAACTAATAATTATTCTTCTATATTTGTACATATTCAATGGTGGCAACCAACGTATAAAGGCTACCCTATTTTAGGGCAACTCTTAATATTATAGTCTTTTATTTGAGCTTTTTATTACAGTTCTTTTATTGTTTTGATATGTAATTCAAAATACAAAGCAAACATTTTTAAAAGATTTTTCATAGGGTTAAACAGGGATTTGTCATACGGTTAAATGACTGACATACCTTGCCATTTTCGAGGATTCCATTTTTTCTGCCCACCCTAATAAGAATTTATTGGTCGTTGATTAATAAATGTAATCTCCAGAGTGGATTAAACAGGTGTGAAAAAATGAGTACCCTTCCAAACTAACTTCATCATATTAGGTCTGATAACAACACTTCGGATCTCTAGCTATATTTAATAATGATTAGCAATCAACTGAGACCAATGTGATGAATCTTGCTTAGCGAAATAAATACCATGAATAACGCCGGCAGATTAGTGCGACTACACAAGTAAATTTTCTTTAGCTAAAGTCGTTGTAAATGCAAGTTGACTAACTGTAGTTGTGGCCAACTTTACTGGGTCAAGAGATTTATTTACAGTTTCGCAGTATGAAAGCAAAACTGATCTGTGATCATCTTGGCGACATCTCGATGGCGTCCACAGCAAACCAACAAGATCCCCACAAAAATCAAGAGCCAAGAATTCGCCACGGTGGGAAGTTTGGTCTAGAAGTGAGGCGAATCCAACATCAACTATCTTCGAATTCAGTTAGTAGTTTGTCGGTCGTCAAGCTGAAAGTCAAGAAAACGCGCTGCGGCTGTTAAATCGCATTACAATCGACCAAGCGGGTTCGCTACTAATACCTGCTTTGACCTACAAAGGTGCGTGAACTCTAGTGAAATTTTTTTTTATTGTGAGCTTAAAAGTGAAATACCTGAATTAATCAACGGAAAAATAGGAATCAATTGCCAAATGGAGTTATTCATTTAATTCGAAAAGTGGCATTTTTGTCGGGATACATGAAAAAAACACCCAAGCTAACGGTTCGATTCCAAACTGCCATTATTGTGTATATTACTAAGGCTTGCGACGGCAAATCACGTTCACGTTTGAAGGCGAAACGATCATATTGAATGTTTCTCATTATCTCTTCAATACGTGATCTGAATCGTTATTGTGTAATTAAGATACCATCGTCAAGAGGAAGGAAATAATTTCTCAGTGAAAGCCACCTTTGGGTTATAATGCATTTACAATTGCCGTCTGTTTGAATTTTGTTAGCAAATCTTCGTCCTTCTGACCTACTTTGTGCGGTCAATTGCTATATTTTTCTCGGTACAAGAAGATCTGTCCCATTTCTAGCCATTGCAAAAACAATATTCAAGAATATCAAGTACAGAAAGCAAAGTAAAAACAGAACAATGAAAACTTACGCATGCTAATGTGATTCATTCCATCTCCCATTATTGTTCAAACGGTGAGCTATGAACCACTAAAAGTGAATTTTATAAATGCGAATTTAAAGACCGATTAATGTTGAAGAAGAAAGACGTTTTCTACGATGAAATGAAAAGATCACGAGATAAATGTTGGTAGTTAACCTACTGACTTCGTATCATTGCCACTTCATTTATGTTTATAGACGATCTATGTTTTTTTTTGTGCTGCTGTTCGCGTTGTTTTCTCTGCGCTTTTGGCAATTGCAACTGGTCAACTAGTTATTTGTTAATTCATTGAATGTTGTAAAGTTTTGCAACGCATTTAAATTCCAGGAGATTTTCTTTTTCTTTTGTGTTCTCATGGAATTTGAGTTTCTTAATTCCCCCAAACTTCAAATTCTAATTAGGGTTTTATAAAAATTTGACATTGAACAATTAGGATACCATTTATAAAGAAATCTAGTACTTCCAACTAAATATAGATTTTGTGGTTCTGTGACTCATTTGGCTTTTGCAAAATTAGAGATTTGGCAACCCCCTTTTGGAATCCCTCTTCCTGCTATCTCCTGCAGTTGCAACCGATGGGAATTAGATTTTTACTGTTACTACACAGGTTGTTTATTGAGAAAAAATTTTACCCACTAAAAATCCAATGTATTCTGCAATTCTGAAGGCATTTTAACCCTCCATTGGCATGGGGTCGAAAGCTAGATTTTCATATCTTATTTTAGATTACTTTAGATTGACACGACTTCTTCTTTCAGCCTCTCCGTTTTCGTACAGTAAAGTTTAGGAATTCTTTCATTCCGCGAACAACAAGACTTTGGAATGATTTACCATCCAATGTGTCCCCCTCGGACTATAACCTGCAGAAGTTCAAGGAGAACAAAAATCGGCATCTCCTTTTGTCCTTCCGATCATCCTGAGCTGTGCTTCGGCTTTAAAGGGTCTTCCCCTAAGCTCTGGCTGGAACTATAAAAATAAATTCCCCAATCGACGTGAAACAAAATTGGCAGAAGTGGGGCCCCAAAAAACATAAAAACTCAATTAAAACTTATTTGAAGGGCTCCGGGAGTCAATTAACCACTTTGGCGCATATTCATAGCCATTTTTAAACATCGGTTTTACTAAACATGAGTCTGAGTTACAGTTTGCTATGATTTGGCAGAGTTTGTCAGACTAAACTCTGGTTTGAAAAGTTGTCTTCACCTGATTGAGGAGGCTTAAAACAGAAACTTCTGTGCCAAAAATTAAGGTTCTACCTCAATTGGATCAAAATTTTTTGCGAAAAAAGTCAATATGACAGGGGATGACTTTTGTCGGTCAAATGTAAAAACAGGAAAACTTTAGATAGCTTTTTGACAGGCCTTTCAAAATATGTTATCAGTTTTAAAGTGCGACAATTATAGGGGAGAGGGGGTCGAAACAACCATGGTTGAATATAGGTTCCTCTACCTTACCATAATAATTAAAAAATTTTATTTTTGCTCTCAAAAAGACAACTTTTCATTTTTGTTTCGTTTAAATCGGACTACTGGTTGCCGAGTTATGGCCAAAAATTGATTTTTTGCCCGTTTTTCCGCCGATAAAAAAGCGCGTCACTTAGTTTTCGGTCTACCATAACATTAGCAAAATCGGCAGAGGTTCGTGGCCTTCTCTTGTAAGTTAACTACTCGGAACATCCTTCTCCTTGTTGCTGCAGACTAAACATGTCTGAGCCTCACTACGCGGAATTTTTCGGATGTGAAAACACCCAAACATAATGAAACAATAGAAAAATAACAAAAGCAATCATTGCTATCGTAGAATGGCAATAATTCCCATTGTACGGTGGGAATTATTCCAATTTTTTTTGGAACCGTTCCTACCTTGATAGAAAAATTACCGAATTTGATTGGAGCTATTACCAACTTTTTTTTGGACATGTTCCCATAAGAAATAAAAAAAGTTTCTTCAAAAAGGGGACCAGTCCTAAAAATATTTGGACCGATTCCCAAAATTGTTTGGAATTGTTCAACAATGGGTTGGAGTGATGCCAACAATGAATTTGGGTTCTCCAGAAAATGGCGAACCAATGTTACTTACAGAGCGGCAGCAGGCCAGGAGCATAGCGAGTGAAAAATATATTTTAGTTTTGTTTTGACTTCATTTCTTTGTACGATTGCATCGTTGTGCTCTGTATTTTGCCGAACGCAGTCAGGTCAAAGGCAAATAGCAAAGCAAAACAGAAAAATCACTCATCGCTTTTTTAGCTTTCAAATTTGGTACATTTGGTTCATGCCTAGGAGAAGAATTTTATGATATACTAGCAGACCCCTCGTTGCCAGCTCAAAGATTTTTGTATAAATTTTAGAATGTCAAAAAACCATAAATAACTTAAAAACTTTTGGGAAAAACGTTATCCTTATAGGATCTTCCGTTTCGAATTTTGAAATTCCAACACCAAATTCGTGATAAGCAACCATAAAAACCTCCTAAAGCCAGTTTTTGCGAGAAGAAATTGAAGAAGGATATTTGCGTTATCCTTACAGGACCTTCCGTTTAGAATTTCAAAAACCTAACACCGGATTCGCGATCAGCAACTCCGGAAACCCCCTAATGCCGATTTTCCTGGGAAAATGGGAAAAATGATATTAACGTTATCCTTTCAGGACCTTCCGTTTCGAATTTTGAAATCCAAACACCAGAGCGACCCCAAAAACCCTATAATGCCAATTTTTCCGGGGAAAATGGGAAAAAGGATATTCGCGTTATCCTTATAGGACCCTTTGTCTAGAATTTTGAAAATTTAACATAGCTAAAAACCTGCTCCTGGCAAAGCAGATCATTTTCCAAAAATCCGCGTAAAAATCGGTCCAGTAGTTTTTGAGTTTTGTCAAAAACAGACAGACAGACCAACAAACATCCATTTATATATATATGTATATAGATAGATAAAACAAGAAACAATTTTCTCAATTAAATATCCATGAAAAATTGGAAATGATCAATTCCGGTAGGCCGACAATGACACTTTGCGACTTAACTTGCTATTCAATTCATGTATTCTATTCATGACGGAAACTGACTCTAGAACGGTCTGTTGGGCATCTGTCTGTTGGTCTGTCCGTTTTACAAGTACGTATTTTAAGTAACTCGAAAATGCGTTGAGCTAGCGACTTGAAATGTTTCTGTAAATGAGTTTTACGAAAATCGTAGTATTCTATCAACTTTTGGAAAAGTAACGTTAGCTATGACGGGTACCTCCCATACAATTATTTTGAAAAAAATACAGTTTTCTGAAAATTTCTCGAAAACTGGGTGCTTTTGGGAAAAAATGAATATAACCAAATTCAAATGAAATAAAATTTCCTGGATTTTTTCCTTTAATTATTTAAACGTATCTTTAATGGTTCTCAAAATATTTGAAAAAATATTATCTAAAAGTTTGTTGAAACTAAATATTGCAGAGGAAAGTTTTGTGTGGATCGCAACTGATATTTTCTTTCCGTGAAGGACCTCTTTTAGACTAAAAATTTGAAGACCCTGTTTGGAACCCTTTACTTCATTTAAGGAAATTTTGTTTATACTGACATTGAATTTCTCTAAATAATTAAATTTCAATTGAAACCAACTTTCCGTAATAAGTAGCTTAATATGTTCTTGATCAAAGTTGCGTATTTTTGGTATCACAATAATGTTCTTCAAGTGTTTAAAATACATTTATAAACATACAAATTGAAATCAAATTAGTGTCAAACTTGGATTTTATTAAATTAAAGTGGATTTTTAGAATATTTCAAATGTTTAATTTTAATATAGAAAAATGTATTTTGGTGTTACGAAGTAAATGAGGTTACCATGAAAGAAATAATTTTTAAAACATTTTTAAAAGCAGTACAAATATAAAGGTTTAAATGGGGAAAATGTACTCCCAACAACCCAAAATTCTAGTGCGGCCCCGTTCGAGTTTATCAAATGAGGACCATCACCGGTTGAAAGATCCCCAGAAAAGTTCCAAGCCGTCGATACTCGTGTTATCACTAATCGGTTCAAGTGTATTTTTACTGGTGTTGTGTGCGTGCCTGATAACGGCTTTAGTGCTCGTAGGTAAAAATTACGCTAATTCATCGTCGAATATCAGTCATAGCAAATCGGACGGAGGTGCGGGTTTATTATATCGGGGTATTAATGAATCTTCTTCAAATTATTTTGGTTACCATCAGAACACAAAGCCCGTTGTTATTTTTCGACCTAACCAAGTAAACGAAGTAATGCAAAAGCCGCATGAAAAAACTCTAAACAACGGTAAGAATACTTAAGTTAAAAGCCGGTAAACACTACTCCGATAACGAATTTTATTAATTGACATTTCACGGTAAACAAAAATCGTTTTTAAATATTCCGCACTTTTGCAGATCTTTAATTTTTAATTTGGAGTTTTCACTTTTTCAACTTTACGGAACCCAAGTCCTTGCGCTTTATTAGCTGTATGTGATTTAATGTGTTTCTATATCGCTTTTTGAATTAAAAACACCTGACTGTGAGGAAAATTTTAGTTTATGGGCAGGGTGACCATACTTTCTTTGGGGGCAATCCGGGACAAGATGAGCAACAAATTTAATATAGAAAATAAAACTTGATTTAGATAAAAACCAAGGAAAAAAAGCCATGCATGTGCGCCTCAGGCCAAATTTTTTAAACAGAATGCGGCGCAGTTTTTTTAACTCTTTGTGGACCAGGATGTGAACAACAATAAACCGATAACCATGACTTTTTTGTCGTTGAAAATGGTTCCAGAAAGCATTTAACACTAGATTGCCCAAGCAAGTCATTTTGACTGCTTTTTAATTTCAATCAGAAAAACAATTATGTATATAATGACACAATTTGTTAGAATTTTGTGACTTTTTGTACAACATATAAATGCGTTTATTAATAATTGTAGTTACCTCCCCCCTCCTTCATTTCCGGTATATATAAATGTGTTATACCTATATTGCCAAAAGCAGTCATTTTAACTGCTTGACTTCCTTGGGCAATCTAGTGTTAAAAAAAGACATGAACTAATTTTATGGATGGGTGGTATTTACGCCTGTGGTATATATAAGTATATAGAATGTTGATACTATTGGATAAGCAAAAAATATAAGGATTTAAAGTTGGTGGTACTTAAAAGTACCGACTGTCAGCAGAGAGTCAAATCAAGAGATAAACTGATTAATGCAGCATTGTGAGCAGTTTCAGAAAAAAAAACACTATGTTCAACGACGCGGCGCAGGACACGACGCTTTCACTGTAATTCAAGGATTATAAAAAACCAATAGTTTTTTCATTTTGTACGTTTCGAGATATCCGGAGTGGTATTCCGTAACTTGTTTCAAGCGTTTGTTTCGATTTAGAAGAAAAAGTAGTATTCGCTATCTCTGTTTCGCTCTGTCATTTATCTTGATCGGAACAAAGACAGCGAATATTACTTTTTCTTCTAACTCGAAACAAACGCTTAAAACAAGTTACGGAATACCACTCCTGCTCTTTTGTTTTTTTGCGAGGATTTTTCGGCGTGAAAAGCCCTTGTCGTCCTTAAATGAAAAAACTGGGTTCGATTACCCACATGGGGTTTATTGGTATAACGAGTATATAATTGTAAATATGTGTCTCGGATCGAAAAGCGGAAGCATCAATTTGGAACTATTTTCATTTTTCCAAGCATTTTTGTCCAGGATATTAAAAAAATGCTGTTTACACGTGACATTTGAAGGGCAGACCATAAAAAATCGCAATCGAAACGAAATTGAAGTTTTTTGCGGTTGCGGCGCTGCATGCATGCATAGAGCATACACATATAAAATGTTCGTCTGCACCATAGATAAACTAGATCGCTCGATTTGCTGTCTCAAATGGTCCCATTTCAATACAGTTCAGTGAATCAAAACGAGTCAAGTAAGAGCAAGATAACCGTATGAAAATAAATATAGTGCTCTCTTTTAAACCGTGAGCTGTCAAAGGAAAATAGACTTTCGGAATGGTGTTGGCGCCTAAAGTTATTTGTTTGCGCCTAAAGTTAGTCTCAAACTTGTAAAATTTGAATTTCGCGGCAAACTAAATTTGAATTTTGCGACCTTATACAGTTCAGTGAATGCATTCAAGTACGATAAAGAGGGAAATACTTTTGGGACCATTTTTCAGCAGAGCTTTGTATGGTGACAGTTGTTCTATGTTATATAGTTCTGTGATCTGCACGCATTTCTCTTCATTGGTGTTTTCATAATCTCAATTGCATTAATTCATGGAACAAGAAAAGGGCGAAAATGGAGTTGAATTTCACTATGTAGCTTTTAATTTAAATCATTGTGCCGCATTCTATTTAAAAAAAAATTTCGCCACTGACTTATATATTTTAGTCACTATTTCCCTCCTTTCCCTTCCAATAAAATACTGCTTTTAATCTGTAAAAATATCAACGTGATCTGCAACAAATTGGGTGTGTAAAAGAACTGTATAGGTTTTTTTACTGCTCAAGATTTTTTTTTCGACTTCGAAAATTTTTATTAAAAATGTACTTATTATAAGAAAGCCGTTTAAAAACTGAGAAAACACCATTTAAAACAGTGAGAATTTTCATTGAAATTCCAGAACTATAAATTGGGACATCACTGTAGTTTACCAAGATTTATTTATAAGCCAGAGTTGCTGCAACATTGTATCGCAACTTCTGCTTTGACAGCTGAAGATTTTGTGAGGTTAGGGAGGCTTTTTGTTTTGGTTTGGTGTAGTTTCTCTGTGGATTTTTAAATAAAGCGAATTATTTTTGACGAAATTCGAAGAAATATAGACAACAAAATAGTTTGATCGATAAAATTTGTTTTCGTTGATTCGGTGGTTTATTTACCGGCGTCATAAAATTTGTATATTTTCCTCATTAAGAGAAGTTCTAATAATTGTGTTCGAATTTTAAGTTGATACCGAAATGTCAAAGGTTCTTGGATTGTTATCCTTCCGCCTTCCGAAGGAGATACGGCCGAAACATTACAGTCTCCTTCTGCATCCGAATCTTAAGGAGAAAACATTTACGGGTCAAGTCAAAATTAGTCTGGATGTGCTAAAGCCAACTCTATTTATTCCTGTACATTCTAAGAAATTAAACGTTACCAACACGTTAGTACAACGAATCCTTAAGAGCGGGGCCACAGAACCAGTTTCAATCGCCAGAACATTTGAGTATGAGCCACACGAGTATTGGGTCACGGAATTCGATGATGCGCTTCCAACAGGACAATATGAAATTGACCTGACATTCAACGGAAGTCTCGTAAATCGCATTGTCGGATTCTATCAAAGTTCCTACTTTGATTCTTTATCCAACGAAACCAGGTTAGCTTCTATTATTCGTAATAAGTCGTTTCAAACATTTCTTTATGTATAGTCTTAAAATAATCGTCATACTATTTTTTTTAGGATGATTGCAACGTCGAAATTTGAGCCAACCTTCGCTCGTCAAGCATTCCCATGTTTCGACGAACCCAATATGAAAGCGAAATTCAAGGTGACTCTGGTAGTTCCAAATGACAGTGGCTACCATGGCCTTTCAAACATGGATATAGATGTAAATATTCTTTTTTATCTTTTTAAGTGAACAGTAAATTAGTGTATTTAATTCTAGAACACGGAAAAAAGAGACCAAAATACCAAAGTCGTGTTTAAAGAAAGCGTTCCAATGAGCACGTATCTCGCTTGCTTCATAGTTTCAGATTTTGGATACCAGGAAACTCAGGTTAGCGTTGATGACGAAGGGAAATTTCTAACAATGAGAGTTTACGCAACCAAGGCTCAAATAGAAAAAGCTAAATACGCTCTTGATACTGGAGCGAAAATTATTAAATACTACATAGATTACTTCAAGATTCCATATCCACTTCCAAAATTAGGTAAATATACTTTTATTTCTATTTGGATTTATAGCTATGACATACCAAGTTTATTGCATTTCCACATTTCTCGATTTAAAAAAAAAAACAAATTGATACAAAAGGTTTATATTTGCCCAACGAAATGAATACACATAACAAAAGCTATAATTGCCAATCTGGCAATTATTGAAAACCCGTATGGTGATTTAAGTGAACAGCAAACAGTTGTATCAAAATTCCACTTTGAAGTCAAACTTTCCAATAAGATTTTTTTAAAACTTATTCCAATTGGATTTTGATGTATGGAACTTTAATGTAGAATCATATCCTAAACAACTTTTGTTCTTGCACTTTTTTGATAAGATGCACCGTTTTTGAGATATTCGCAAAAAACGTTTTCGTTCGTATGGGGGGTACCCCCCCTAATAGTCCATTTTTACCCATGAACGATCTTAGCCTCGCATTTGACGAAAAACGGACCTGTGCAAAATTTCAAGTCTGTAGCTCAATCCGTGCGCCCGCAATCCGCGCCACAGACAGACGGACGGACAGACAGACGGACGGACAGACAGACGGACGGACATGCAAAAATTAATTATTTTAATTAATGACAAAAAACATATTAGTGTGAAATTTTTGCTCTGGGACAAAGTTAACAAATTGCAATTTAAATCAAGCATGTGTAATTATACCCGTATGGTGAAACCAAAGGGTATACTAACTTTGCCTTACCGTTTGTAACGCCAAGACCCCGTCATCACACACAAAAATGAATTACACCAGTGTGTTTAGAATGATAAAAATAATTAATTTCTGCATGTCCGTCTGTCCGTCCGTCTGTGGCGCGGATTGCGGGCGCACGGATTGAGCTACAGACTTGAAATTTTGCACAAATTCGTTTTTCGTAAAATGCAAGGCTAAGTTCGTCAATGGGTAAAAATGGACTATTAGGGGGGGTACCCCCCATACGAACGAAAACGATTTTTGCGAATATCTAAAAAACGGTGCATCTTATCAAAAAAGTGCAAGAACAAAAGTTGTTTAGGACATGATTCTACATTAAAGTTCCATACATCAAAATCCAATTGGAACAAGTTTTAAAAAAATCTTATTGGAAAGTTTGACTTCAAAGTGGAATTTTGATACAACTGTTTGCTGTTCACTTAAATCACCATACGGGTTTTCAATAATTGCCAGATTGGCAATTATAGCTTTTGTTATGTTTTTATATTCCTTTAGTTTTGCATAAAAAAATCTTTGGTCCAGACAATCAAAATAATACATAAAAGAATTCGGACTCATGTCCCTAAATTTTATGGGTACAAAAATCAGACATCTCCAGGAGATGTTTGAATTTTGCGTCAAAAAATGTGAAACAACGTTTTCAGATATCTCCTTTTCTTTCATATATTTTTACACAGACCTCCAACAAGTATGGTGTTTGCTGCCAAATGTGCGTATTCGTTTATTCTTGCATTTGGCATCAAAACATACATTTTCTTGAAAAAATTTCTCGAAACTGGTGAGTCGTATTGAAAAATGAGTAAAATTTGTTAATGATTTTACATAACCGTTTCATACATCAAAATCCAATCGCACTACTCCTTTTTCTCTCTCCTATACAAATATATTTGATCTCTGCCATCGTAAGGGTATTTGACGATTGGCCCCTGGTAATTGCAGCTTTCTTTTGTTCAATAAATATTTTTTCAGATATGATCGCAATTCCGGATTTCGTCTCTGGCGCAATGGAACACTGGGGTCTTGTAACTTATCGAGAGACGGCGCTTCTTTACGATTCGAAAATAAGTTCAACTGCAAATAAGCAACGTGTCGGTGAAGTGATTGCACACGAATTGGCGCACATGTGGTTCGGAAATTTGGTGACAATGGATTGGTGGAATGATCTCTGGTTAAACGAAGGTTTCGCTAGTTATATTCAGTATAAAGGATTACTTCACGCAGAACCAGATTGGGAATTGGTAAATATTTTGTTATTTCTATAGAATATGATTTTAACTCGATTGATTTATACAGATGGATCAGTTCCTGTTGAAAGATCTTCACGGTGTATTAAAATTAGATGCCACATTAGCATCACATCCCATAGTTCAAACAGTGGAAAGCCCAGATGAAATTACCGAACTTTTTGACACAATCACATATAGTAAGGGCTCTTCAATAATTCGTATGTTAGAAAATTTCGTTACTGAGACGAAGTTTCAGAATGCTGTTACTAATTACTTGAATAAGTATAAATATAAGAATGCTAAAACAAAAGATTTACTGAAGGAAATTGATGCCCTGGAACCAGGAGTAGATATCGAGTAAGTTCGTTGTTTATTAAAATATCGTGGCTATAACGGTATGAAACCGGCAGAAAAATTTAGTTGTTATTATATATCATTATAAAAACATCTTATGAGTTCCACCCGGTTTAGGTTCTCCGTTTTATTGTTTTAGTTGATATGTCGTTATAACAGTTTCCACTAGATATGGGTAACACAGCGCTGCGTTGCGCTATTGTGATGCTACCGTCTGCTGCGCTATGTGCGTTGATACCCATTTAGTAACGCACTAGCGTACATAACGTAAACCAAATGAACTAACTCAGCTCTCTGATTGGAACGCCCAAAATCATCTAAATGTCACCTTTAGTTGGAGCTCCAATCAGAGAATTGACTTAGTTAGTTTGGTTTGCGTTATGTGTGCTAGTGCGTTACGAAATGGGTATCAACGCACATAGCGCAAGACACGGTCATAGTGCAGGCCACGGTATCAACGCAAAAACGCAACACAGCGCTGCGTTACCATGTCTTATGGATCGGTGCACGTAGTTGAAGAAAATCCCCTAACAGCCTATAGTCGCTTGATTTTTATGCAAATGAATATAATTTATAGATAGAAGGTTGAATATGGACTAAAAAATACCAGTTGTAATCAACACAAAACTTTCCTCTGCAATATTTGGTTACGGAAAAAATATGTGAAAAATATTTTTTCAAATATCTTGAGAACGGTTGAAACTATGTAAAAACCGTTAAAGGAAAAAATGCAGGAAATTTTATCTTCTTAAAATTATAGACATTTTTCATAAAAGTGCATAGTTTTCGAAAAATTTTCAAAACTAATTTTTTTAGAAGAATTGTTAAAGATACGTAAAAACCGCCAATGCGAAAAATTTTATTTCCTTCAAATTGGGTTATGCGTTTCTTCATAAAAGCGCAAAATTTCTAGAAATTTTCAAAAAAACTGTTTTTTTTTTTTCAAAACAAAAATTGAGTGGGGGTACCCGTTATAGTTACCGTTACTTTTCCAAACGTTTATAGAAAATTATGATTTTCGTAACACTTATTTACAAAAATCTTGAAGTCGCTAGGTCTACGTCTTTTTGATTTTTAAATAAAAACGTAAAATGGACAGCCCGACAGACAGATCTACGGACATCCTGATAATTTTGCTGAAAACGTATTTCGTATTGATCAGAAATTTTCTATCTGCCGCCGTTCTCGAGGTGGTCTCCGCCATGAATACAATACTTTTCCTCTATAAAAGAGGAAAGTAAAAAGGAAGGACCTACAAGACTTACATACGACCGAGAATTAAGTATAATTCGACTGATTGGAGACAAGTCTTTGACAGATTTATTACCATCTCTCGAGCATCGTCGCTCTGTGGGATACTCAGCATATTCTATAGATATTTCCGTGGGAAATGTTCCACCGAAATTTCCTAATTTATTCCTGCACTGTATGTTTTCCCTAGACCCTCTCGTGCAGCTGCAGGCGCGCACGACTTCTTCCTTCAGCCTCCCCGTTTTCATACACTAAAGTTTAGAAATTCCTTCATTCCGCGAACAACAAGACTTTGGAATTATGTACCATTCGATGCGTTCCCTCCGGACTATAACCTGCAGAAGTTCAAGGAGAACATAAAGCGATATCTCTTTTCGTTCTTCCGACCATCCTTCGGCATTAAAGGGTCCTCCTCTAAGCTTTAACTGAAACTATAAAAAATAGAAAGGAAAGGTTAATTAAAGGTACGAGGTATGAGTTCAATGTTTTAAGACTTAACACATGGATCAATAAGTCCCGACACTAACAATGAAAACAACATTTTTTTTGCCAAATTTTTTTTTATTCATCAATATAATCACCTTTTAGGGTGATACAATCGTTCCAACGCTTTTCCAATTTTTCAATACCATGTTTATAAAAAAAATTATCTTTCGCTTCAAAATAAGCTTCAGTTTCAGCGATGATCTCCTCATTTGAGCCAAATCTTTTTCCCTGGAGCATTTTTTTAAGATCAGCAAAGAGCCAGTAGTCACTGGGGGCTAAATCTGGCGAGTATGGGGGGTGGGGAAGCAGATGAAAGCCCAATTCGTTCAATTTTGCCATTGTTTTCATCGACTTGTGGCAGGGTGCATTGTCTTGGTGAAAAAGGATTTTTTTTCTCTGCATGTGCGGTCGTTTTTTTGCGATTTCCTCCTTCAAACGCACCAGCAAGTCAATATAATAATCACTGTTGATCGATTTACCTTTTTCGAGGTAGTCAATGAAAATCACGCCATGCGTATCCCAAAAAACTGACGCCATGACTTTGCCAGCTGACTGCTGCGTTTTCGGACGCTTCGGACGGCTTTCGCCAGCTGTGCGCCACTCAGATGACTGCCGCTTCGACTCTGGAGTGTAGTGATGTATCCATGTTTCGTTCATGGACACGTAACGACGCAAGAAATCTTTTTTATTGCGAGTAAATAGCGATAAACAGCTTTCTGAATCATCGACTCGTTGCTGTTTTTGTTCCATCGAAAGCAATCGCGGCACCCACTTGGAAAAAACCTTTTTCATGCTCAATTTTTCATGAAGGATAGTAAATGCACTTCCATATGATATCTGTGTTATCTCAGCAATCTCACGGAGCTTCACTTTACGATCTTTCATTATAATTTTTGTCACTTCACTCACATTTTCCGGTGTAACGGCTTCCACAGGTCTACCCGAGCGTTCCGCGTCATTTGTGTCGGTACGACCACGTTTAAACTCGGCAAACCACCGACAAATCGTTGCTTTTGATGGACAAGAGTCCGGGTAACATTTTTCAATCCATTGTTTCGCTTGCACGGTGTTTTTACCCATTAAAAAACAATGTTTTATCAGAACACGAAACTCGGTTTTTTCCATTTTTTAAACAAACTACAAAACGACTTTACTCCAACCTCGATAACTCAGCTGTTTCTGGTCCGATCGACTTAAAATTTTGACACGTTTCAAGCAAAGGTTAGTACTCTAGAAAGACGTGGTTACTGGTTTACTACGAGCGTCATCTCTGGGTTAGTCTCGGGACTTATTGATCCATGTGTTATAACGGAAAAATATACTACCAAACATATTTTTACCTTGAAGGTATACAGTATCACCAAACCACAGGATTTCGTAAAATATTTGAATTTCTAATCTAGTCAAAATATTTGTTTTAGACATTACAGTACAATGTTTTTAGTGGTGTTATATTTTTATCCGAAATTTCTTCAGATTCTTCAATTTTTGTAAATTTGTTTCTTCTAAAAATATTTTTTATATATTTAAAATATTTCAGACACATAATGGCAACTTGGACGGAACAAATGGGCTTCCCTGTCTTGAATGTAGAAAGAAAATCTAGCACAGTTTTTAAAGTCACACAAAAACGATTTTTCGCCAATCCAGAGGATGCAAAAATAGATTACAAGGATTCTCCATATCAGTAAATATTAAATTAATATTATTTTAATTTATTGTTAGAATAGACTTTTCCTATCAACGACGAAAATGTTTAATGTGAAATTAGTTGTTACTAATTCTGACATGAAAAACTTTTTTGAAATAAATTTAAAATGCTAATCATTTTTCAGTTATAGATGGTTTATTCCTATCACTTATATCACAAATGACAACCTAGATGATGTGCAAAAAATATCTTTCGATAATAACGATAATGAGGGTAAGTGAGAACCTAAAAAATAATAATATTGTTTATCTAAAAATATAAAATTACTTGTATAGTGGAAATCACGGTACCGGCAACAACCAAATGGATAAAAATAAACAAAGATCAAATAGGGTATTATCGTGTTAATTATGAAACAGAGATGTGGGAGGAGTTAACGACTGCACTACGGCGGTCAAAGGTTACTTCAATTTGAAATTATTGCCATTAATGAGATTATTGAAATTTTGTTCTTTCCCAGGACTTATCTGTTTCAGATCGTGCACATTTGTTGAATGATGTCTTTGCATTAGCCGACGCTGAGCAGTTAAAATACGACACGGCCCTTGACCTAACCAAATATTTAAGCAACGAAATTAAATATGTTCCTTGGTCAGTTGCTGCTTCCAAACTAAATTTCCTGAAAAATATGCTTTATTTCACTGAGGAATTGGCCTTATTGCAAAAATATGGTATTAGTATATTAAGCAGCGTTTATGCTGGTATTTCATGGGAACCAAGCATTAATCATGTTAATAAGTATAAAATCCGATATTTTTTTATGTTTTGATTATGTCAAATTATTTTTTATAGTCTTCTACGGACTACTGTCATAGATTTAGCATGTTCTATGGGCATGGAAGATTGTCTGCAAAAAGCAAAAATGAGATTTGATGAGTTTGTGAAGGACCCTACAGTTCGACCAGATCCAGATGTGAGGAGTATTGTTTATAATTATGGAATGGCGTCAGTGACTGATTTTGCTGACTGGGAGAAAGTTTGGAATTTATTCCTGCAGGAACCTGATGCCAGCGAAAAATTAAAGCTAATGAGCGGATTAGCTGCAATTAAGGTTCCTTCGATTCTTCAAAAGTAATCCCGAAAATGACTCACACATATGTCTTTTATAAAAGAACCTTGTCTAAGATGATTATTTTCAGATATGTTGAATTGGCATGGGATGAAAAGAATGTCCGTGGTCAAGACTATTTCACTTGTATACAGAATATAGCAAGCAATCGAGTTGGGGAGCCAATCGTATGGGATTATGTCAGACAGCATTGGACGGATTTAGTAAAGCGCTTCGGATTGAATGAAAGATATCTTGGCAGAATGATACCATCAATTACGTCGCGATTTAACACAAAGATACGACTACAGGAAATGGAGGATTTCTTCAGTAGATATCCGGATGCCGGTGCTGGAGCTGCTGCTAGGAAACAGGCATTAGAGAATGTCAAAGCAAATATAAAATGGTTCGATGTAAATAAAGAAAATGTAACTAAATGGTTGCATTCGAACAGTCAGTAAATTCGTATTAAAGCGTATTTTTATATTGATTTTTTTGTTTTCCCTTTTTTTATTGTGTGATTTTTAAATAAAGAGGTTAAAGTCTTTTTTTTTCAAGGAAACTTCCATTTTAATGATTAACAGCTTTACGAAGACCTTGTTAAATTAATTTAAATCATTGTCAGAAGATAAATAGTAAATGTCGCAAGTCAATAAACAAGAACTTAACGCTTTACTGCATCAATTTTTATATTTGGCTAAAAGCACAAACAATATACAGATGACCAGCAGTCATAGAGGCACATGATACAATTTTCAACGATCAGCCGACAAAAGTTCTTGGGTAAGTGGCTGAGCGATGTGAAGTAAAGCTTTTGAGCGAATTGCATTCGTGAGCATAACATTCGTGAGTGAAAGGGAAATGTTCACAAAAATAAAGCACAAAATACTACGCGCTTTCCTGCCTTTCGCAAAAGCTTCTAGCGTTCTCTGGGCAGGAGAACTGAACTGAAGTGAAGCAAACAAGTTCAATATTTCAGAAATTAGGACAAATTTTAAAGCAGTCCATAAGTCCGGTATTACACTTGGCTTATTTAAGCCGGCAACTTTTGGGTTTAATAAGCCAATGTGCTTACATTTGTGGCTTAAATAAGCCAATCCTGTTTGCATATGCTACACAAGTTTACATGTGTGTGTGTGTGGACTCAAACCATTGAAATTGCTGCTGCTCATATATTTCCCAAGATCTTTACCTGCTGACGGTCAGAACAAAAATGATTTCTGCCTACTACTTTTCCCAAACCTGTTCACACGCTTTGCATGTATGCAGATTGTCGATAAACCATGATTTCGAGTGGCAACTTTTCCCTCCGCAGTCGTTTCTCCCGAAAATCGGCTCAAGTAAGCCCGAAAGTTGCCGTGTGTAATACCGCGCTAAAGGGTAATTTCATTCTATCCAAATAATCAGATTTTCTGGAATTCGGATAGACAGGATATAATTCATACAGTTATAAGCGGGGATAACAATTCCAGATCCGCGAGAACCTTTAAGGATATTGCTAAAAAAATTTTGAAGAATTTTCAAGCGAAAACGAAGTAATTTCAACTATTTTAAATAAAAAAATTTAGATAATTTTTCAATGTATAAAAAACATTTACAGTACAATCGCGATTATATGTACTCGCGATTATATGAACCTCGCGGTTATATGACTGCCCAAAAATTTGTATGAAGCCTCAATTATATGATCATTGCGAATCGAAAAAAAACCTCGATTATGTGATCATCGATATTATTTCGAGTAAATAACTGGATTTTTTTTAAAGGAGGATGCAGTGAACTTTGAGCTTAATGCTTGGACAAATGATATTCCAGATCTCGTTGAAGATTTTAGTGTAGATGAAGACGATTGTCAGCAAAGTGAGGATGACGAAATTTTTACTTTGAAAAAAATTATCACCCAAACTGTGGCGATCAAAGCTCTCAATATTGCATTGGATTTGACTGTTGAGAACGACGTTGACTCAACAGAGATCGAAACGCTGCAAAGACTTAAAAAAAAGGCTGTTTTAACAAATATAAGCAGCATTAGACAACAAAATTTATTAAAATACTCTAACAAAATATAAATTTTTGTGAGAAGATTAAAAAATACTTAACACTTTAACCTTTGTTTGTATTAAACGTAAGGAAACCTGAAAAAAAATAGAAAATTTGACCCTTGGTTATATGACCCACCCCAACATTAGTTAGATCATATAATCGAGATTGTACTGTATTAGCATATATACATGTAAGAATTATCTTAAAACAGTGAAAAAAATATAATCCAGGTATTTTCTTGTAATTTATGGACTCTATTTTTGAGTTTACAACATACCAGGGATGGGAAACGTTATCGTAACGTAACGAAATAACGAAATGATTTTCGGGCTATTTCTTCATAATTACGTTATATCGTTATAGAAATTCAATTCCGTTACAATAACGAAAAACGTAACGAAAAACGAAAAAAAATATTACGTTTTTTCGTTATTTATTAATTCGTTATTTATTAGTTTTGTTCAGTATTATATTTTTGTGAAATTTTCCACAAAAGTTCATCAAGTATAACCCCACAGTTTTTCGATAGATGTGAACGCTTAACTGGATGTAAAAAACTGATGGGAAACTGACGAGTACCGTAACAGTTGATGGAAAACTGATAGATGTGGCCCTTACATAAATCGGATTTTGTTTTGGCCCGATTCCCTCTATTTCTGGAGATACGATACAGGAAATCTTTCAAGCAACTTTGTTGGTATCGAAAATATTATCTTTTTAGTAACTCCAGAAGTTAGCGAAAGCTAACTCAGAATCAGCGTCGTCAAAATAGCCTAAAATTCTATATCTTTGATATTGACCAAAATGGCGATTTTTAAATTTAGTAATCACTATTTTATTTTTTTTTGTTTTTATTTGTATTTTCTTTTTGCTAAGTTTTATTATTTTTTATAGAATTTATTTTTATGGAAACTGAACTGAATTACTCTGTGACAAACTATTATTAAAGTGCGTTTTTTTGTTTTCAGTTTCCATACAATGTGTAACGAAATATAACGTTATAATGTAACGAAATGAAATTTTTTATCGTTACAAAACGAAATAACGTAACGAAATAAAAGTTCAATTTCGTTACGTAACGAAATGTATAACGTTACGATTTTTTATTTCGTTTCCCGTCCCTGCAACATACTACTACACCCAACAGTTGAATCAGTTAGATTCAAGGACGAATTCAAAGCTTCAGGGAGATGCAAAGTAGCTGAATTTATAAAAATTTATATCAAGAAAAATATGGAATAAAAAAACATTGCCAAAATGGTAATTTTTACTTTTATCAATGACGAAATAATATTGGGGAAATGCGCGCATTTCTAAATTGCGAGATAATACTTATAAAATATAAATTCATATTGATAATATTTGGTTACTAACCCATTGCAAAAATTTCATTGCGTGTATATGATTTTATCACTTGAAATAGCGAGCATTGTTCGAGTATCAATTCATCAACAAAAGTGTAAACTTTACAATGAGTGTATTGTTTTGCACTTCCGCAAGGTAAATTTTACAAAAAGGCGAATGGCGTATTTTTATAGGCAAAATATATGATATTATCAGCGTATCATGTTTTTTCCCAATTTTTTTCACAAAGTGTAGTGAAAAAGGTAACGGGTTTTAGGATTGTGCTGTTAAGCGGGTTTCTTTTAAGCGGTCTCGACTGTACATAGTTTTATGTGTAGTGCGCCGATGTATTCTACTGAAATCGGTTAATACTTGCACGAAAAAAAACTAAATACATTTAATTGTTACAAATTGATTTTTAACCCAATTGGGGAAAAGTCTTTAAAAGGCCAATAAAATACGTGCTTGACATCTTGATGCTATAAACCTTGAAAGTTTCTTAATGAAATTACTGCCGATAATTCACTATTGGCTTGCTTTTGCTAAGAATACTTGACACACCAACTAATATTGTTTCCCTGTCTTTCAGTGTCAGTTAAAAATATATATCGCTGCAGTTAATTGACTTTTCTTAACAGAATATATGAAACGCATTTGAAAACTATTCTTTCCCACACATATACATACAAAAAAAACCTTATGTAAGATGAAAAATTTGCAATTTATTATGCGTATCCATTGACCATGACCCAAGGTCCAAAGGGCAAAAGGAATTTCTTTTTTCATTCCTTTGAATAAAATTCTACAGGAAAATAGAAAAACCTTTTCTTTCGGTTCAGGTTTTTATTTAATTCTGTTGTTTGTTTTTGCTTTGAAGGAAAAGTTCCACTTTAAGCCCCGTAGCTGGAAAACAAAGGGAAAATACATTTTCAGTCAACAACGCAAAAACATAAATTGCTTTAGCACCTCTAAATTCTATGGCTCGCCGCTGCATGAACGGGAAATATGTATACTTTTGTTGAATTGGAATTGGGCACCTGAGCTATTGATCTAAATTAGTAACCAGTCCCAGGTATTTTATTTGGTTTCCCTTTGTTATCCTTATGGTCTGCCCCAACTTAATTTCATTTAGATACGTTCAAAGTAAAATAAATTGGTATTTGGTAATTTTCAAATATAATGTCGATAATTTTCTCAATAGGCGTGTAAACAACACAAAAAAAAATTACGAAAGCGGTTTCAATTTACAGTTAGTTTAATGAAAGGAATTCAATTTAATTTCGAATGCTTAGAAGAAAAAAGAACCATTTAATAAAACGCCTTTAGAAGTACAATGTTCAAAAAATTCTTTAATGATTCCTAAATTTTGTAATAAATTTCATTTTGTTGGAAAATAAAACCATTGCAAATCATTACGTTATGAATCTAAATTGAAATGAATAATTTTACATTTACTAATAAACGATGGGAATGCTGGAATTTTTCAATCAAAACGAAAAAATCAGAGATGGGAATCGTTATCGTAACATAACGGAATAATGAAATGATTTTCCGGGTTTTTCTTCAAAGTTACGTTATAACGTTACATAAATACAATAACGAACGAAAAACGTAACAAAAACTGAAAAAAAAAATTCATTTTTTCGTGTTATTTAATTGCTAGAAATTTTCATTGTGCAAACTTTGTGGGTTAGTTCTATTTTAGCAGAAAAAATATTTAACACCAAAATTTAAATACATCATAACACAAAAGGAAAAAAGAAAGATAAAAAAATATAATGGCACCTTAATTCTTTGGTTACAACAAAAATTGCGCCGCAGGGAAATTTAAAAAAAAATGCAAAATATACAAAAATTTAAAAAAAATCTGTGCCGCAGGGAAAAAATTATAGAAATGCATGATAGATAGAAATTAGGAAAGTGCATCACAGACGAAAATATTTGAATATCGAGGAATATTTTTTATAAATTTCACCCCACTTTCCTGGCCACAGACCTGGGTGAGATGATACTGTGGCGACATACACATTTTAAAGTTTTAGTTTACTTGTTGATTTTTATTTGTTACTTGAAAAATTATTTTTTATTTTAATTATCAAATGTGCTTAGAGTTTAAATTAAAAAAAAGAAATTTTTATTATTATCATTGATTTGTCAACCTTTATAATCAGGAGTGATATTCCATAACTTGTTTCAAGCGTTTGTATCGAGTTAGAAGAAAAAGTAGTATTCGCTAGCTCTGTTTTGCCTTGTAATTTATTTTGGTCGAAACAGAGACAGCGAATATTACTTTTTCTTCTAACTCGAAACAAACGCTTGAAGCAAGTTACGGAATCCCACTCCAGAACATTGAATAATTAAAAACCATTAAAATAATTATAAAAAATATGTTTAAATTAAAATGGTAACTACCATTTAACTAAATAAAATGAAGGTGAAATAATAAGCAAAACAAAATTATATAAAAACCAAGAAATTTACCTTCAATACCTTTCTTGTATATGAGCTTTTGGGGAAAAATAAACAAAATTCAAAGGAAATAAAATTTTCTGCATTTTCTCTTTTAATGGCTTTTAGGTGTCTTTAACGGTTCTCGAGATATTTGAAAAAATATTATTTTTTACATATTTCTTCCGAATCTAAATTTTGCAAGCGAAAGTTTTGTGTTGATCATAACTGATGTCTATATAAAAATGGATGTTTGCCTGTTGGTCTGTCTGAAATCACAAAACTCAAAAACTACTGGACCGATTTTAACACGGTTTTTTGCAAAATGATCTGCATTGCCAGGAACTGGTTTTTACCTATATTCGATTTTCAAAATACGAAACAGAAGGTCCTGTAAGGATAACGCAAATATCCTTTTTCCCAATTTTCCCCGGGAAATTTGGCACTATGGGGTTTTTGGTGTCGCTGATCACGAATCCGATACTAGATTTTCAAAATTCGAAACGGAAAGTTCTGAAAGAATAACTCATCATTTTTCATAATATCATTTTTCCCGGGAAAAATCGGCATAAGGGGGTTTCTGGGGTCGCTGATCACGAATGTAGTGTTAGATTTTTAAAATTCTAAACGGAAGGTTCTGAAAGGATAACGAAAATTTCCTTTTTCCCATTTTTTCCCGGAAAAAGTGGCATTATAGGGTTTTTGGGATCGCTGATCGCGGCTCTGGTGTTGGAATTTCCAAATTTGAAACGGAAGGTCCTGTAAGGATAACGCAAATGTTCTTTTTCTAATTTTGTCTCTGAGAAACTGGCTTCAAGGGGTTTTCGTGGTCGCTGATCCCGAATCTGGAGTTGGAATTTCAAAATTCGAAACGGAAGGTCCTGTAAGGATAACATTTTTTTCCCAAAAGTTTTTAAGTTATTTATGGTTTTTTGGCATTCTAAAATTTATACAAAAAACTTTAAGCCGGCAACGTAGGGTCTGCTAGTTACGTGACATGAATCCGAAGGATCAATTCGATCCAACATTGTCAGATTGAGAATTTCGGATCGGGTCGGATTAATTCGATCCAATTGGATTGATCCGTTAGGTTCCAGTGATGAGGTATAATCAAAAAAAAAATTTACAAAAACTTTGGAAAACTCGAGAACTACTAGAAGTAGTTAATTGAAAGGCCGCTTTTATTTAAAGTTAAACCTCTTTCGTGAATGGGAAAAATGAAACCCCCGCTTCCCCCCTTTCCCATACAAATAGTAAAAATGATTTTCTCGAAAACGGGTAATTTTTTCCAAAATTTTATGAGACAAAACGTATTTAGAAGTTTTCCATACATTAAAATCTTATTGGAAAAGAAATTCTAAACCTTTAAAATTGTTTTGCTCCAATTCGTTTATTTTCGAATTATTTTGCACGATAGCAGCTTTTAAACTCAAAAAATCGCATCAAAATTGGGTCAGGTTTATTGGTTGAAACCGATCTTACAAATTTTTGTTGCACACACAAACATATCGTCGGCTAAAAGTGAAATTGTGCTAAGTCCATTTGGTATAATTTTCCAGAAGAGCAATGAAAACCTGGTTAAATCGTTTTAATTCTCTTTCAATAACACTGAGTTTTCTTTAAATGAGAAAAATTGGGCTCAGTTTTCTTTAATTGAGACTCTGTTTTCTTTAAATGAAAATTAAAATGATTTGACAAGGTTTTTTATTGCTCTTCTGTCAAATTTGATATAATGGACTTGGCATAATTTCCCTTTTAGCCGACGATATGTAAAAAGGTATGCAAAAAACTTCGCACCATAATAGGTTGAATAGTTTAAAATCTTAACAGGCATTAACAGGAAAAAAAAGTTTTATTATTGTGGTAAATAATATTTTCCCTTTCAACTCACCTCCTCTGTTTGACACGGACAATGTCACTCAACTTCTTTTTAAAGCGTTTTCGGGCTTGAAGTGTTATTTGACAATTTTGTTATTTTTTTTACTTCATACTTTTTTTTGCGTTTAATTTTCGTTAAACTTATATATACAGGAATTCAAGCCGGGAACCGTACCTATTTTTGCGCATTGGCATGCAAATACATATTTTTGTAATATTAAACAATTTTTTATTTTTTACTTTTTGTATGCTTGTCATGCAAGCACAGTAACAGAGAATATAAGGTAGCCAATTTGAAATTAGGGACTTCATCATACCTACCCAAAGGTCAAAGAAAAAAACATGCTCAACAGAATTAGAAACAATAACCGTATAGGTAAAAGGCATATCTATTCGTATAGCTAAGGAAGGACAAAACCTTTCCTTTTTTTAGTTTGGGAAATCATTTTTTGCTTGTTGTAGAACATTTTTTGTTTAGGTTTATTGATTCACAGACTTGGCCTACCCCAGACCGGTGCTTTTGGGTGGTGTCCCTCTATAGAATATGTTAGCAGGTTTGTTATATAGTATGGTTGAATCATATTCAGCACTTTTGTTTCAATTTCGCCCTTAGAATTCGAGAATTTTTCTTATACCACACTGTGATCGAGCCTTTCATCTTTGAAATCAGACACAATTTTTTTCAATTTCATACCCTTAAAAGACACATATATGGAAATGTGGGATTGTTACTGGCTTTCTTATTGCTATGTGAATTGACTGTGAAATGCGATGATTATGTTGATATTTGTAACTTTATATCTTGGATATATATTCATATTATAGATATAAATATCTAAGATGTTTCAGTGGTAGTTCCTACATTTTCTACAAAAAACTTTTTTCCGAAAGTAAGGTCGATAGATATTTTTAAATCGAATAGGACAGTCACTAAATAAAAGTATCTTAACACTTTAGTCACAAGATACGTTTGTGACATCATAAGTTAATTATTTAAAGATTTATTTAAATTTAAGATTATATCTCTTATAGATTATAAAAACTATGAATTCCCTTTCAATAGTCACACTCAGAAAAATGTCAGGTCAACTTTTTGTCAGGTTAACTCTGACCTTTAGCTGGCTGACAGAGGTTTCCATTACATGACATTACATCGTTGAAATGCCTATCTAAGGTCAACTCGTGCAGCTCCCCAATGCCCTACTTCACCTGCTCGTGGCTTTATTTCAGAATTTATCCGGCCACAGGTCAACACAAGTTTTACTTTCCCTCATGCAGGCGAACGCGCGCCTCGCATAGGCTAAATTTTCCTGCCCGAGGCCAATTACGCCGTATGTAGGTCGTCGAGTTAGCCTCCATTTTTCTGAGTGCAGATACAGAAGTTGTACAATGAAATTAAAATCGTACGGGAGTTGTTTGTCTGCTTATATGTTTGTTCCGAGTAACTTCCAAAATAAAGGATAAGAAAAGTTAAGTCGACGTTTTCCCTTTTTTGGAACCCCTCAGCGTTTAACTTTTGACCTTTCAAGTTAAACCATTCTTTTGCGTTGAATCCACCCCCTTGCTATGTCTTGAGTCCTCATAAGTACTATAATTGATTCGATTTGATATTTTGCAGTAGAAAGTTATCTGTTACAGTATTCTCAAACAAATGCGGTGAAAAAATTGATTGTTTTCGAGAAACTCAGAAAAAATGACGTGTTTGTATGGGGGAGGTGGTTCGATTGAGTTTTGATGTATGTAAGACTTATGCAAAATCACATTTTAAACCAGTAACGGTGGCCTAAGGCCCGGAAAGTAAGGGGGGGGGGTAATGTCCATAAAAACTTAGAACAGTAAAACAGTAAAACGAAGTCAGGAAGCAGTAAATCTGCTATAATTTTCTATGGCTGTTTTAAATTGCCGTCGATGAAGGTCATATCGCTGCACCTATGGAATTTAATGGTGAGCAGCAAAACGAAGTTAGGAAGAAGTAAATCTAATGTGATTTACTTTACTATGGCTGAATTAAATTGCTTTGGGTGTATGGTCCGCACTATTGAAGGTTTCTCGAGAAGAGTGAAAGATATCAATTTACGATGATAAATAAAAATGTGGAAAATTTTATTGTCTTTATTTATCATTTAATACATTTTTTTTTGCTCCATTTTGACGAAATTTTAAAATCCTGACTATCAAATACAATAGAGTTTGTGTATCATTTTAACAGAAATAAAATCAAATAAAAACTAGTTGGAGATTTTTTTTAGGAAAATTGCAAAACTATTTTTGATTGTCTTAACCCTTTCGTCGAATTTGTGTAACTACACAAAAAAATTTCCGTTAGTTTTTATGTGCTTTTACATTTAAATTGTTATGTATTGTTGATATATACAAAGTGCTATGTTCTTTTATTAAACTAAAGGTAGAAATACACGACGAGAGACTTTGGTCTCTTAGTGCCTGTTTACACACGGTTGATCCAGGCGCCTGGCCATGAACGAAACTGTCAAAATACAGGCAAGACGAGGAAGTGGGGGTGTCGATAGGAAATTGCACCACAAAACTAAAATCTCCATTTTCAGAGTTCCGCCTGTCATGCTCTGATTGGCTGGTATTTTTCAGTGCGTATTTTTCTCGTTCCATTGTCATTTGCGTTCCTGTCGTCAAAGAGTTCGTATCTCATAAGCAAAAATGTCTACATGGAATAAACTCTAACATAAAGCATGCTTGATGCTGCCAAAAACTTTTTATTATCCATTTCAAACATTTTTTAGTTTATTGTGACGAATATTAATTGAAAACAATTTTCCTTTAACTGTTCAATGAAAAATTTCAATTATGTTTCGTTTCCAATTATTTCCTGGCAAACTGACAGTAGCGTTCAGTTCCAATCTGTGTGTAAACACGAGCAACATTTTTCGTTCATGGCCAGGCGCCTGGATCAACCGTGTGTAAACAGGCACTTTTTTTTTTTTTTTTTTTATGTGTGTATGGGGTGGTGCTTTCTCGCTCCCTTGTCACCGCGACCTTAAGATCTATTGTGACTTCCCCATTTTTACGTTAGCCACCCCTCTTCTAGATTCTTAGTGAATCTTAGAATGGTTTTGACTGGAGTCCTCTTTATGTCTTCTGGTAGTACTTGTGCCTTTCCCATTAAGGACATCCTTGTTCGCGCCAAGGCTGCGCATTCGCACAGTATGTGCTCTGCAGTTTCAACCTCCTCTAGGCAGAGTCTGCAAATGTTGTCGGCGGTTATGCCTATGTTGTGTAGGTGGTAGTTTACTAGGCAGTGACCTGTGAGGAGGCCCACCATTGTCCTCAGCTCCTGCTTGTTGAGGTTTAAAAACTCTCTTGCTCTCTTTTTGGAGTAGTGGATGAATCTTTTTGATTGTCTTAATCCTGGGAGGCTTTCCCAATAGGCTACAGTTTCCTTTTCCTCCCAATTATTGATCTCCATTTTTTGGAGACTCTGCGGAATTGCGCAAAAAGGCTCTGGGCCAATATGCGTAGATTCAGCACCTTTCTTGGCCAGGAGGTCTGCTGCCTCATTACCTTCGATGCCTTCGTGGCCTGGCACCCATATTAGGGTGAGCTTATTGCGTTCGGCTAGTTTTTTCAGAATTGTCAGGCAGTCCCATACGAGCTTTGAAGTGCACATGTACCCTTTGATTGCTTTTAGGGCCGCTTGACTATCTGATATTATATAGATCTTTTGTCCTAGTGGTCTTTTAGATAGACACACTCTGGCGGACAGTTCTATTGCATAAACCTCCGCTTGGAAGATTGATGGATATTGCCCTAGGGCTTTGGATATGTTGCATTTTGGACCTGCTATTCCGATTCCGGCTTTTCCGTCCATTTTTGATCCGTCCGTATACCAAACTAGAGATCCTGTCTCCAGTCTTGGGCCTCCTTCCAACCATGTTTGGCGGTCAGGTATGACCACTTCAAACGTTTGGTTGAAGTTGGTTTTAATTGGCATACGGTCGGATAGTAATAATGGCGTTATACTTCCATCGATTTGATCAAGTATTTTCATATGTCCTGTTCGACTGGATGTGGTTATTGCTCCATTCGCTAATAATCTTAGGGCACTAGATAGCGCCTCCCGTTTAATTGTTATATGTAGCGGCGGCATGTTTAATATGGCTTGTAATGCCGCTGTTGGACAGGTGTTCATTGCTCCAGTGATTCCTAGGCACGCAAGCCTTTGAATCTTTTGGAGTTTGTTCTGTATTGTTTTTTGTTCTACTTTAGGCCACCACACTAATGCAGCATAGGTGACCATGGGTCTTATTACCGATTAATAGACCCAATGAATCATTTTTGGTTTAAGACCCCATTTCCTTCCGAAGAGTTTTCTACAACTCCAGAATGCATGCATCGCACTATTGTTGATTTTGTTTATATGTGGGGTCCAGGTCATTTTCTGATCTAGGATAACCCCTAGGTATTTAACTTCGGTTGAGAAGCTGATCATTGTATCATTAAGGGATGGAGCCTTCAAGTTTAGCTTTTTCCGCTTTGTGAATGGTACAATGATTGCTTTGTTCGGGTTGATGCTTAGTCCATGGAAATTGCACCAACTCCAGACCAAATCTAGAGCTTTTTGCAGGAGTTTGCTTACTCTCTGTTCATTGCCGCCCCTGATTAATATCGCCAGGTCATCTGCGTAACCTTGAGCGTTAAAGCCTGCTTCTTTTAGCTTTTTTAGAATGTCGTCTACAACCAGAGACCACAGCAGAGGCGATATTACTCCTCCTTGCGGGCATCCCCTTGTGGCTCTGGCCGTTGTACGTACACTTCCTTGGCTGACGGTGATCTTCCTGCTGCTTAGCATAACTTTGATCCAGGCCACTGTGGAGGGTTCAAGCCCTTTCAAAGTTGCCGCGTTCTCTATGGATTCAAATGAGGTGTTGTCAAAAGCTCCCTCTATGTCTAGGAATGCACAAGCTGCTATCTCTTTTGATTCTAATGCTTCCTCTATGTCATGCGTAAGGCTATTTAAGGCAGTGATAGTAGATTTGCCAGCCTGATACGCATGCTGAGTTGCCTGAAGTGGTGACTTGGGTAAGTGTTCACTTCTGATGTAAATGTCGATTAATTTTTCCATCGTTTTTAGCAGGAAAGAGGTTAGGCTAATGGGACGATATGATTTGGGCTGATATTCTGGCCTATTTCCGGCCTTTGGTATAAATACTACCTTCACCTCCCTCCATGCTATAGGGATATACATAAAAAGATATCCCGCCCTGAAGATATTTATTAGGTACGGTAAGAGCACATCAATACCCTCCTTGATTAGTGCAGGGAATATTCCATCCCCTCCTGGAGATTTGTAATGTTTGAATGTGCTTACCGCCCATTTGACTTTGCTTTTGGCGAAGATTTTATTTGCGAGTCCTTTAGTCCGATAATGAGGCCATAGTGTTCCTCTATTTGTATCGGTTAGGTCCTCTGAATCTTCTTGGAATTGACAGTCCGGGAAATGAGTCTGCATAAGTAACTTTACAGTTTCCTCTCGACTTTCTGTATAGGTTCCATCTTCTTTTTGAAGAGTCCCTATTCCATTTGTGTGGTCTTTAGCAAGGATCTTTTGTAGGCGTGCTGCTGTAGGCAGTTCATTTATGCCTTCGCAGAAGCTTTGCCATGTCCTCCTTTTGGATGCTCTTATTGCCTTGTTGTAGTCGGTCAGGGCTATTTTGTATTCTTCCCATTTACCGTTTTTCTTGGCTTTGTTGAAGAGTCGTCTGGCTCTTTTCCTTTGCTTCTCTAGGTCGTTGTTCCACCAAGGCACTTCCCTTCTGGATTTCCTTTGTTTTGGTGGGCAACTCGCTTCATATGCGTTGTGTATTGCGTGGTTCACTCGATTTGTCAGAACATTGAGGTCATCTGTTGACTCTATCCTGTTCTCTATATCGATAAGCTCATAAGCAAGTTCTTCTCTATATTTGGCCCAGTTAGTGAGCTTCGGGATTCTAATTTCCCGTTCTTGCATGCTTTCTGCTTTTAAGCAAAACAGAATCTGACGATGGTCAGAGTGTGAAGCTTCTGGTGAGACATGCCAGTTTTTAATTTTGGTGTTTATAAATGTACTACATAAGGTTAGATCTAGAACCTCTTGTCGTATTACATTCACAAACGTGGGTTCGTTACCTTTATTAGATACCTCCACCTCATTAGCTGTTAAGTAATCAAAAAGTAACTCACCCCTTTTATTGATATCACTACTGCCCCACACAGTGTGGTGGGCATTAGCATCGCATCCGATGATGTAGTGCAGATTTCTGCGCTTGCAGTAGCCTATGAGGCTTTCTACTTCTGCAGGAGGTGCTGTGTTGGTGTCCCCTGGGAAATAAGCCGAGGCACATATCACCTCTTGCTTACCCTGGGTAGTCGACACCTCCACTTCCACTGCAACCAGGTCCCGTGTTATGAACTCTGTAATTGGAAAGTGTTTTATAGTTTTGTTGATGAGCATCGCTGCTCTTGGACATTCATGTGAATTTGAAGAAATTAACTTACATGTTTGCGTCACTAGTCCTGAGATACGTCCTCTGTAGATCCAGGGTTCCTGGATCAGGGCTATGTCCAGCCCCTCTGAGGTGAATCTTCTGCTAAGCACGCTACTAGCAGCTTTTGCGTGATGAAGATTCACCTGTATGAACCTCATTTCTTTGGCCCTGTCCTGGGGCCTCTGTGTGTGCCCCTTTTTGACAGGTTAGGCCTGAAGCTCCGACTTGAGCCCGCTCTATCCTTCGAAGGCCGTGTTGACTCCACCTTCCGAAGTAGGCTACTGCTCCCTTGGGTAGAGGAGGAAGGTTTTCGCTCTGCTCGTACCGGGGATTTTGCAGCTTTTTCTTCCGGAGGAATCTTTGGTCCTTTGTCCTGGGATTGGCTGCTGGTATCGCTCTGTTTTATTACGGGGTTTGCTTCCGTGGACTGTGGCGTGTCCCTGGTGCTGCTAGAGCTCCCTGAGGGTATCGTCACAGTTGTGGTAGCGGAAGTCTCTCCCTTTTTCTCCTCACCCTTCTTTTCCTCCGGCCTTCGTGAAGACTTTAGTCGAAAGCGAACCAGGCCAAATTTATAATTTAGCCTGGACTCCCTCTCTTCCAGTCTTCTGACCGAGACATCGTCGATAGAGATGGTGAGTGCTGTGGCCAGTCTTTCCTCTTCTCGTCCAATGACCTTCCACTCGGACACGTTGAGTCCTTCATTCTGGGCATCCAGATAGCTCAGTATGGTTTGATTGGAGTCATCTGAGCTATTCGGGAAGTAAGCAACCATGATTTTGGTGCTCGGAATCTCTGACTCCTCCACCGCTCTCAAAGATGCTCCCTCCCAGGGTTTCAGTTTCTCAACGACCCCTTTCAGCCAATCGGCTGTTCTCCGGTTTTCGCAAACCATCAGTAGCCAGCCTGGTTTGTGTGTGGCTGCGAGGAACTTGGGTTTGATTTCCCTTGCCTTATCCTCTAGTATACTGGATAGTAAGGCTTTTTGTACGGCACTTAATTGTTCCGTTCCAAGAAGACCTTCCGGGTAATTGGTCAAGAGTATTCCTACTCTGACCGCCTCCAGTGTTTGTCTGTAGGTGGACGACTGGGCTGATGTGGTACCCTTGTTGACGTCACAGGAAGTTCTGGGCCTCTTTGTTTCTGGCGCCTTTGAACTGCCCGGAGTCAAGTCTTCTGACCTAGGACGCTTAGCCCTTTCGTCTCTCGACCTTTTCACCCTTTCTGGCACCTTTTCCTGGCACTGTTTGAGGGCCTCTTCCTTCGTCACGCCGTTCCTCAAAAGCCATCTCAGCCTTTTCCTGGCGGCTCCACTCATTTTCATGAAAGGCTCCCTTACCTTTAGCCGCTCCAGGTTTCTGGTGAGCCCGTCGTCTTCTGTGCCGTCGGTCGCTCGTCCTTCATCCGACAGTGGAGAGACTGCACGGGACGGAGATGCAGGAATAGATTCCTGTTCCATCTCACTGTCTGTCTCTTTTTGGGTGAGTTCACCCACAGGATCTTCCTGTTTAGAAGGCACTGTAGCCTCTAGTGTTGGTTTTTGTTTTTGTTTTTTATTTACGGTATTCATTGTTCCCACGAGTAGCTAGGGAAATGATGGTCACCCGTGGCAGTGCCCTGCTTTACCACGGGAAGGCTAAATTAAACTGGAGGTCGCCTGGTGTCCAGAGTTCGCATATTCGCGACTAGATTACCCACTAGCCATTCATCCCTCGGCATATGCTGTTCCACCTTGGATTGGGGTTTTTTTGTCAAGGTTTGCTCCTTTAGCGTCGCGTTTTCGCCTAGGAACCTAGTTACCAGTGATCGCCACGAGGAGGCAACGCGTACACTTGCGAATCATAGCAGAGTTGCGCTCTACTATGACCACCGACCCCATCGCACCTGCCCGAAACATGACCGGCCCAGATGCGGTGGTTCCGATGCTGTTATGGGTTACGGGGCCGGCAGTATCCTGCGATACTGTCGACCTTTTCCCCCCCATAACAGACGCCTGATCACAGGCACTTAGACCAAAAATTTCGCCTCTGTATACAAAGAGACCTGTGTATACACTCCCACTTGTATACACACCCCCACTTCCTCGTCTTGCCTGTATTTTGACAGTTTCGTTCATGGCCAGGCGCCTGGATCAACCGTGTGTAAACAGCCTCTTAGAGACTTTTTAGTAAACGTCTCCGGAGATTTTTTTTTTAATCTCCAGACTTAAATGTCTGTGATCGTGTATACACTCTGGAGATTTTTGCCTTTTGTACCCTGGAGACCGAGACCAAAGTCTCTCGTCGTGTATTTCTACCTTAATAGTGTAAACTTGAAATAGAAAAAAACAAAGTCAGTTACCCCAGTAATTCCCGTGCAACTGAAGAAAAAATTGAGAATTCAACCAGTTTATTAAAGAAAGGGTTAAAGCCAATTTGCAAGGAAGTTTTTCGAGAAATTCAAACAAAGATCGCGATGGAAATGTTTTCCAATAAACTTCCCATAATAACGAGATATTCCGGGAGATTTTTTTGGTTATTAATAAATTGTATTTTCCCGTCATTTAAAAACGAAAATACCGTTTATTTATTTTTGAAAATGTACCAAATTTCGGCTTCGGCCAAAATTAAACCGAAGGTTTGACCGAAGCCAAAGGTGCAATCAAACTGTTCATGCAATGAAAACAAAAAAAAATCAAAATCAACGTTTTATTTTAAACTCAGGTTTGTATTTGGTGAACGGGGACTTAGCACAGAAAATGTTTTATTTGCCAACGAAATTTTCTCGTTTTGGTCAGAATATTTTCACGGTAAGATTTTGTCTCGATTAAATCGACACTACAGGCAGTTTTTTTTTCGAATATTTTTGTCCAAGAAATTGGAAATTTTTTGGAAAATGTTGTCTCCACAAGAAATTTTTTTTGGCAAGGCATGAAAATAGACAAAATGTATGTCTAGCCGAGACCTAAGAAAAATCGCAGAAAATTTGAGGAAATTAATTTTCCTAATGAATTTTACACATAATTTTTTTTGTTAGATGTTGAAAGTTGTATTGCAATTGAATTTTCAATTTGTTTCCAAAACAACTATTTTTAAAAATTTAAAAAAGCGCGTTGTGGGAAAACAATTAGAATACAAGATTTAGTTGATTGATTATGAAAATTTTTAAGATACATTGAAACCTCGAAACCGTCTACTGATATCAAATCAGACAAGTATACCTATGTTACCGAAAAGTATAGATACACTACTGACGGGAAAAAAATATTGTTATGTTTTCAACTATAAATAACAGAGAATACATTTTTGTAATCCTTTATTTTTTTTATACATTTACGTTTCATCCAAATCGGACCTTTAGTTTCCGTGTAATTGCCAAAAAGCTTTTTCTGCATGAAAAGGAGGAAACCCCTTTTAAACCCGAGTTACTGATCAAATAAGAAAAATACTTGTGGAATATTTTTTTTAGTTCTACAAATGTGCAAAGTTTCATTAAAATCGCAGAGTGTAACTTCCGTTGTGAGTGTTACGTTAAACAAAATTTGAGGTATACACTATCTAGGGGTATACAGTACTGAGGGTACAAAGTAGGGATGTCAAATTTTTGAAAAAAAGCCGGTTTTCGGTTAAACCGGTTTTTAAGACTTCGGTTTAAACCGGGTCCAAAAAACCAGTTATTAAAACACCGAAAAACCGTTTTGTTCAATTTGGATAGGTTAGGCCTTAGACGCAACAAATACACTATAATACAAACAAAAGACGTGAAGTGTCATATACTCCATTAAGAGGCCATAAATGGCACAATATAATATTGTATATGGTTTAGGGCTAGATACTCGATTCTCTAGCAAATCGCAACTTGCTAGCTAGCAAAAATGGCGGGTTTGCTAACAAATTCTTCATTGATTTATTGCTTGCTTGCCAGGGTATCGAGTATCTGGCCCTTAGAGTGCCTAAAAGATTAGTTGCACGAAAATTGGTTTAAAATTATTTTTCCGTACAAAAAAATGATCGTTTTTTTTGAACGGTTTTTGGCTTAAAAAAAAACACCGGGTATAACCGTGAAAAAAAACACCGAAAAAACCGGTTAACCGAAGCAAAAACACCGGGTAACCGGTTTAATCGGTTCTTTTTTGACATCCCTAGTACACAGTATTGGGGTTTCAATGTATGAAAAAAACTTTTCCTCAATGTCAACCAAATTTTTCTTTATTTTTAATGGGAATTGTTTGTTCTCTTGTTTTGTACATTTCCAAATGTTTTTATTATTTTAAACGACAAAAAAATTATTTTAATAGAACTGCAATTGCTTTTTGCTTACGGTAAACCTTCATCTCATACAAACCTTCGACATCGGCCAAAAATTGACCTTCGGTCGGACTCTAATGATGATATGATAAGAATAAAACAATTGATTATAAATTTATTTTACGTAAAAATCACATGTCCAATATGTATTTGTTTCAAAAACTATTTCTTTAAGGCCGTAAAAATCATGCATAGTAAAAATATCCATAACCGAAAGTGATGTCAGACCTTTTTCCGTTATTCAATCTCTTTTCTTTAAGGACACGAAGAGTCATTTAAGATAATGTCTATTCAAGCCATGTGTAAAACAATGTTATTCAGAGCAAAGACACGCACATCAGCTGAGAACGACAAACAATTCAATTGTGTGACCCAATTTCAAAAGATACACATGTTCATCACCAAATTATAGATACGAAAAATCCATATAGCTACCATATTGTCTTTATCTATGTTTAAAGGAATACTTGTGCTGAAATACAGATTTATCCTTTCCAGGGATTTAATTTTCCACATTTAGCACTTCATTCTAAACGAATTCTCGTATAAGATAAGGATTTTTGTAACAGTCAGAATCTCTTCTTTTTTCCCTGCCGATCTGGCATTCTATTGGTAGGATTGGTAGTATGTATTTTCAACGTCAATAAACGTCTGAATGACCGATCAAAGTTAAATATCAATGTCTTTTATGCTATATGTTTGTCTGCTCATTCAACATATATTGTCCTTGGCCCCACGCATTTTCAAGTTTATCTGTGTTTGATTTTAAACATGTATCAACACACAAACGATGAGATGATTTTTATAGATTTTCTATATATAAACTGTATTTATGCTTAAGATTTTATTTGTTATTTATATGTCATATTTCAGAAACGGTTATAAAGTTTGATTTTGGGGTTTTTTATATTATGACAGTAATACTATATTCAGTAATAAGATTCTTCCGAAATTTTTACTTTCTTATACGTAGTAAAATAAAGTGTTGTATTCATGAAAAATTTCGATCTCCTAATTTTGCCTAAAGCATTTTCCGAGCACTCTAAAGTCGATTGGAGCATTATTACAAAAATGTATTTCTGTTAGTCTGTTAGTCTGTTAATCTGTTAGTCTGTTAGTCTGTTAGTCTGTTAGTCTGTTAGTCTGTTAGTCTGTTAGTCTGTTAGTCTGTTAGTCTGTTAATCTGTTAGTCTGTTAGTCTGTTAGTCTGTCAGTCTGTTAGTCTGTTTGTCAATCTGTATACAAGATTTCTCAAAAACTAATAGAGCTATAGCCATGGAATTGTACAAGCATCCGCTATCTTTTACCGTGATCGAGATGCATATTCTCATTAAAATTAAAAAAATATGTTTTTGCAAATTGCTTGCAAACTAACGGTTTTTCGAAAAAAAGACAGGTAATGGCAGAATTAAAAGTATTAAAATTCTCTACATTTTTGTCTTTCACTGTAAATCGATATCTTTTACCGTTATCGAGATATTTTAGATTTAGTAAAATAAAAATTCATATTTTTATGTAAACTAATATTTTATTCGTCAGGTAAATTATGCAGAAACGTGGATTTTGTATAAGAAAATTATGTGCTGTTCACATCAGATATTTTTTTCTTATCTCATGTCTTTATTAAGTTTTTGGAGAAGAAAATTCGATAAAAAAATCATTTTGCTTTAAACCTATTTTCTTTTCTATTTTATTATCATGTCGTAACTTTTACCAAATATAATCGCCTTATAACTTGATACTGTATATAGGGCGGTACTCTAAAGTTCTACGCGTTTGTTTAAATATTTTTTCAGTCATATTTTAACAAAATTGAGTTTCATCCGGAATTCAATAGAAAATGGTTGACATCACGACTTTAAAAACGGTGTTTGTAAAAATGTTCCGCAAACAAAAATACTTTGAAGAGATTAAATTCTAATTTTGTTGAGTATTTCTTTTTTATTTTTCTAAATACCAATATTTCATTAATCTGGCTATTGTCATCTTCAGGGCCTAAGTGCAGGCGCGCACCGCGTTGATAAGTGTACAGAATGGTGTCGAAGTGGCAATATGAGTTTTATAAACCCGTCAAAACTAGTATTTTAGCGTGCATTGACGTAGATTTGAGGAGAAGTAAATCAGTAGTAACTACACAGAAAGAAATAATTTTGTATTATTTACAAAATGGGTTTTGTTAAGCCTAACAAAAAAAAATTCGTAAATATTACTGAAGTTTTGTATATACTACGAAAAAATTAACCAATATTTTTTCGTATAGTTACTAAAATTTGTTAATATTACGAAGTACATTTTGTCAAATCTGATTTGCATCATGGCGTCATTACGATACACAAGCTTTTCTATTAGTGGTCTCATTAGCCGCTGTAAGCATCCAATTCCCTGCTGTTAATGTTTGGATGCCTGCAGCAGGTAATTAGACTACTAGTAGAACTGCGCCACACTTGTGCATGACGAAAAAATGGCGACGATTTTGTTAGTCGATTCGCCAGTTCTAAAAACTCGATTTTAAAGCGATTCCAATAACTTTTCATAAAACTGATGCAAAAAATCAGTTTTTGGAAAGCATTTCTTAGTTTAGACATTAGTTGGAATGCTTTTTTGAAATATTTTTTATGCCAATTTTTTTCAGATTTCGATAATTTTTTCCCATTTTCGAAAAATACTAAACGCGAATAGTATTTTTTCGAGGTAACACAACAACATTCGTCGAGAGAATTCATTCGTTTGAAGTTTTTGTAAGAAAAATAATTCAAAATAAATTATTTTCATTTCGCATCATATTGGCCGTCATAAAACATTTCCTCCATACGAATATTCAATATAGAAACTATCAGAAACAAACACGCATCTCTTAATTTTTGAAGTCATCACACTAAAACAATTTCCGCTCATTAGTTGCATATATTAAATTCTATGAACACACACTAAGCAAGAAACAGAAAGAGATTCCATATCAACAAGAGAGATTTGTTTTTGTAATATTTACAAAATATTTGTAATATTTACAAAATATTTGTAATATTTACAAAATTTTTGTGAAAACGAAATACAAAAATACAAAAACTTAACAAAATTGACATCGTACCGATAACAAAATATTTTGTCGGCCCATGGGGGACAAATGGTTTCGTTATATTAACAAACGTTTTCGTAATATTTACATACTTTTTATTTTCTGTGTAGGTAAATTAAAATATACTTTGATGCGAGCTCCCACATTTGTATTTAAGCGTTTCAAAAACTCAAATTGTCACTTTAATGCCATTCCACATGCTTGCCAAACGCGGTGCGCGCCTGTACTATTACAAAATAGCGTTTTAATCATTTCTATTACAAAATTTCGTTAGCCATTTACCCAGCATTGTCTCCCGCGAGTAAAACTGCGTCAAATTTGTGCAATCCTCATTGAGTTATTAGGAAAATGTCGTATAACACATAGACCCATCACTTAGTGCAATCACATTATCATTCATACTTATACCGAACGCATTAAAGAAAATGCAGCAATTAAAAATTAAGTTTTTTTGATCCGTCCCACTGTGTTTCCCTTTTATGCGGCTGAAATTCGTATATCAAATTGAAAAACTGTTTCGAATAATATTGTTTCGAGTAATATGCTAAATTTTATTTACCATGCGAGAAAAATTTAATGTAGAAGTCCAGTAAAGTTATACGTTGTAAATTGCTGTTACGAAAAAAAAACACTCAAAGCAAAAGTTTGTTGAAAAAAACATTGCAGTTGGACAAATGTTCCCAACCATTTGTTACACAGTTGTTTTATGTTCATCTTATCATAAAAAACATAAGGAAAGCTACAATTGCCAGTGGCCAATTGTCAAATACTCTATATGAGAACCGACAAAATGTTTTTGAAAAAAACCCATTTGCATGGGAGAGGAGGAAGGATTGGATTTTGATGTATGGGACGGTTATGTAAAATCATATTCCAAATACATTTTCTTTGCATAGATTTTTCAATAAATGGACCGTTTTCCAGACAATTGCACAAAACTGTTTTATTTATGTCGGACAGGCAAGAAGCCACGGCCCAATTGAATTTCAAAGTATGGAAAAGTTATGTAAACTAAATATATTTTTCATAACACATGCATCGAAAATATGCCTTTCGATGCCTCCGTAGCGGGTCGAAAGTTGCATTTTCGGCCCTAGGGGCGAAAGTGCGATTAGCAGGCCGAAACTGTGTTTTCGCGACGTAAACCGAAAATTTATGAATGAAACTGAACGAGTGAAGTTGGCTGTACGAGCGCAGTGTGATTTACAATAGTTGCGCATTGTCGATTTCCATTTTTTGTTATGTTGATTTTTCATTTCAGTGGGGAGAAAAACTGAAACAGCGGATCAGCATTTTTGCATTTCACATTGTATTTTGCGTGTGATTTAGTTGAGCATTACCGATTTCCATTTTTTGTTATGTTGATTTTTTATTTCAAAGGAAAGAAATTTAAAAATTAAAATCTGTTTTGACCAACATTTCTTAGTAATAAAACGAATTTATAGAATAAAGTTGTTTTGTTTCTTTTAAAACTTTACTTCTGTTGAAGTCAGGGGGCTTCGCCCCCCGAACCCCCTGACCGGGGCCCCGCCCCTGGACCCCGTATATGGGGCTTCTCCCCCCAAACCCCCGTTTGCATTACTCTGCAATACGAAAATCGCATTTAAATGGCATCTCAAGTCATATTTTCAATGAATTTGTTATGAAAAATTGTATACGCAACTCGGAGCGAGTCAACGATTTCACTCGTGTGATATCTGCCCTCGCTTCGCTCGTGCAGCTAACTTCACACTCTTGAAATCGTTGACTTTCGCCCCTTGTTGCGTAATATACTATTGTTTATATAATTTTTTCGATAGTAATACGTTTTTGAGTTCATTTCTATAAGGGAAGAAGAAAAGGAATGCGCTGATTTTGGCAGATCAAGAACTAAGCCCTTTCATTTTCGAGAAATGCAACGGTCAAAATGTCAAGTCTTTAGCTCAATTCTTTTGAAAGTTTTGGTGTTCAATTGTCGTTTTTGATGCGAAAATCAAAAACGACGATTGGTTCGTTGCGTTACAAACGGTATACTAAATCTAATATACTTCTATATGATTCTCATATAGAGTATAAACAGTCTCATCATTCACTTAAAAACATTTTCAAATTTTCAACCATGATAATAAAACAAATATTTGAAAAGTTTTTTGGCTGAGCTAACTTACACAATATGAACTTTTTTACATCTTTAAATTACTTTTTCTTTTTAATACATCTCTGGACAAATGCTTTGATTACAATGTTTTGTCATTGAACAATTTTCCGCTTCGATATGAAAAGTCATTGCTTTAAGGGAAATGAACCAAAGTTTTCCGATTTTCGACTTTTTTGTTTAATGTGGTAATGGAAGAATATGAAAAAAGTGAAAAATAACATCTAGCAAAAAAAAAATAAAGAATACGAACAATCGACACCATAGAACTTTTTGTTGTTGTGTGATTCCAATCTATGTTTTGTGGAATAATTTTTAACATTTTTATCATTTATCGAAACTGAATATTTGTGTGGTAAACAAAACCTTGAGTACATACAGATTTACAAAAATATTTGATGTGACTTTCTTCTGCAATATTTAAAGTTTTGGAAAATATACAGGGTGCGCCATCTATTCCTCCGGTATGTAAACATTCAATAACTTCGCCATTTGTCAACCGATTTGCTTTCCTAGACACGTTTTGGAAACGTCAAACCAGTACAATTTTAACCATGAACCGCTTCACACCGAAAGAACGCGCCGAAATAGTGACGATGTACATTGAAAATAGTCGTTCAATTGTGCTAACTCAACGTGCATATCGTGCAAAATATCGTGGCAAAAAAGCGCCTACCGACAAAACAATTCGGGCGCTGGGTAAAAATTTCTTTGAGCACGGAACAGTAGGCAATCTAACCTATAATCATCCACGCCCAAGACGTTCCAATGAAATTATTGAAGCCGTGAGAGAGAGTGTTGCCGAGGACCCAAATGTCTCGTATCGCCACCGAACTCAGTGGTTGAAAATGAGTGGAACCACGTTGCGGCGCATTTTAAAGGACGATCTCCATTTGTTTCCTTACAAAATACAACTAACTCAAAGAATATTGGCAACAGACAAGTCGCGTCGTATAGAATACGGCAAATTAGTCGGCCGAATGTTGGAAACCATGCCGGACTTTTGGATGCAAGTTTTAATGACCGACGAGGCACATTTCACTCTCTCTGGCGGTGTTTATAAACAAAATTGCCGCATTTGGGCGACAGAAAATCCTCACGAGATTCATGAAATACCATTGCATGATCGAAAAGTGACTGTTTGGGCCGGCGTGTGCGCAAAAACCATCATTGGGCCATTTTTCTTCAATGAAGGTGAAACAGTTAATGGTAATCGATATCGGTGGATGTTGGCACATTTTGTGTGTCCGAAAATGCGTGAAAAAGGTCTGACTGACTTCTGGTTTCAGCAAGACGGGGCGCCATGCCACACAGCGGACCAAACAATACGGTTTTTGCAACAAAAATTCCCTAGACGTGTGATATCGAAAAGAGGCGATATTGACTGGCCACCAAGATCCCCTGATTTAACCCCCCCCAGACTTATTTTTGTGGGGTTATTTGAAGAGTAAAGTTTACGCCAGCAACCCGAAGACCATTGACGAGCTTAAGACCAATATTCGTGCCGAAATAGCTGCCATACCGACGGAGATGCTCGAAGAAGTGATGGAAAATGCCCGAAAAAGAGCACAGTTTGCGGTGGCCAATAAAGGTGGTCATTTGATCGATGTTGTTTTCAAAAAGTAGTCCACATAAATTGTAAAGGATTGAACTAAATAAAAAAACACCATTTTTTGCAATCTATCAAAAGTTATTCAACATTCTCATACCGGAGGAATAGATGGCGCACCCTGTATATGATTTTTTTTAAAAATATCTCAAGAACCGTTAGAAATACGTAAAAACCGTAGCGAAGAATGTAGGAAATTTAATTTCCTTTAAATTAGAAATGTAATTTTTGAGAATTTTTCAAAAACCTGCATTTTTTTTCAAAAATAAATAAATATATAAAGGGTCTTTCAACAAGGACATAACAATTTTGTATTTTAATAAAAACGCGCCCTAAAACTTTTTTTATGATCTGGCAATGCTAAAACGTCAGTCAAGGTTTACATTTTTTTATTTTTAAGGTTATTTTTTAGGTTTACATGCCACACAGCTGGTCAAACAATTGATCTATTGAAGGAGAAGTTCGGTAATCGTGTAATCTCGAGAAATGGTCCGGTCGAATGGCCACCTCGCTCATGCGATTTAACGCCGTTGGATTTCTTTTTTGGTTTTTGCCAACAAGCCAACAACGTTAGAGGAGCTCAGGAACAATATCGACCGCGAAATTGCCAACGTTCCGGCCGATATGTGTGGAAGAGTGGTGGAAAATTGGCTCCAAAGAATCAATCTGCAAACGTGCTCGCGGTGGCCATATGAGCGACATCGAATTTCATACTTAACCCATTCAGTATTTTGATGCCATATGGCAACGCAGTTAAAGTTGCTAAAAAATTTGAATTGACTTATCTTTATTTATTATTTTCAAACACCCTATTCTCATTCAGTGCACCTTTAACCCTCCGTCTACCATTGGGGTCAATTTGACCCCACAGCGATAACATTTTTCTCTAATTCTAGTCGTAATAGTTTTTGGACTTTGTAACTTCTTGACATTGTTTCTTTAAAAATTCTTCATTGTATTTTGCTGGAATCTATTGACATTATTGAAGTTTTTTCTAAGCGTACTCAGACATTTTCAATAACAACTAAAGGTAAATGGCTTATTACCGATTGGGGTCTTATTGACCCCAACGGTAGTTCTAGCAGGTTTTTTTCGGTAGACGGAGAGTTAAGTGCATTTGTGACCCAATTTTGATTAGTTGAGTAAAAATTTGGACTACAGTGAACGTATTTGTTAAAAAAATTTAATTTTTTTTTATATGAATACTGATAGTTTAAACATCATTAATTTGTATAGAGAAAAACATGTCCACTACATCTGGAATAAATTTCAGCCGGATATCTCAATTATTCTGTGTTTTATTTAAATACAAAATTGTTATGTCCTTGTTCAAAGACCGAATATATATAGGAGGTACCCGTTATAGTTAAAGTTACTCTTAAAGTTAGTTGATAGGAAACTACGACTTTTTTAAAATTCATCCACAAGAAACTTCAAGTAGCTAACTTAATGAGATCTCGAGTTATTTAAGATACACTCATCGGACAGACAGACAAACATACATTCACGGACATCCTGATCATTTTCCCTGAAACTGATTTTATTTTGATCAGAAAGTTTCTATCTGCTCCTAATCTTGAGGCAGTCACCTTCATGGATTCAATACTTTCCTTCTTGTCTACGCAAGGTTTTTGTTGGGGGTGTTGAACGTTTTAAATAAACAAATTTGTTAATATATGTGTATGCGAATAATCATTTTGTAAAAATTGTCATTTTTTAATACTGTAGTGACCCCAGACTTTTTCGCTTACGAAATTTTCCATGTTTTTTTTTCTAAATTAGGAAAAGTGTAATAAAAATGAAGCGTCAGCCATGGTTGTTTACCTTTGATTTTTTTCCCATACAAACCAATTTTTGGTGGCAATAATCAATATACCGCTGAACGTGCCAGCACTTAAGGTCGAAATATGTCCATTTTGATGAATAAAACTTTCTGAGCACGTACTGATCTTATGCCATAGAAATGACTTCAATAATTCTTCTTTTAAACAGCACTTACTCTCTGTCATCATTCTCTCCTCTGCCGTGATTTTATAAGGATTTCCTGAGTTCTCTGGTATAAAATTGATTTTCTTTTGGCTTTTCTTATTACCATTCTGTAGGCAACCATGCGACTGGGCAATGCCTATTGTTTTCATTCCACATTCACCATCAAATCATATTATATTAAGTACCTAAAGGAAATCCCAATTTTGCCTTGAATTCTTATTCATCCAGGCTGATGTATTCCCACTTCATTACACTTCTGACATTTCGTTAAAAACTTTTCAACGACAAGAAAATGCTCTTGATAAGTTTCCGGTTTTTAAAGCACAAACACAACTCTAGAATACTCATCGTGCAGAGTACATTACAGGATTATTTGACTTTCTCCATAAAGTATAGTAGAACATTTTGTCATTACTTCATACTTGTAGCATTGCATATATAAAACTTTTAGCATAAAATTTGCGGTGTACATGACTTAAAAGATTAATAGGACGATATAAATTTTTGTCAAAAATTTTAATAACTTAAGCCTACCTGTTTTTACCATATTAGCTTTAATTTTTAGGTTAAGCCACATGACATATTATAGACATTCTCACATGAATGAAGTCGTAGGAATTCCAAAGCTTTGATGTCGACAAAAACTTTTTACGTTTATTCAAAGAACCACCTTTTGTGGTTAGAGTAAAGCAAAATAAAAGAATAGGTTATTAAGCTGCGTATGAATGAAGTGCGTTGTAAAGAAAATACTATAAAGTTATGTACAAGTTTCCGCAACCTTTTTAAAAGCGATCTCATCTTCAAAGCTAAAATCACTGAAAATACATATTAAATTTTTTAAACTTTTCTTGTGGCTTTATAAATCACAGAGAATAGAACATGTTTCAGTGGAAAATCAAAAAAAAATCGTCAAGCAAGAATGTAGGTTATGTTATGACCCGAGGGTTACAAAGATAATTCAGTATTTCTCGAACTTCGTAAAATAGAATCTCTTGAACTATTATAAGTTAAATTAACATATTTATCTAAAAATTGTTAACACAAAAATATTAGTTGTTGCATTGGTTTATGTAAAAGGATTTTTTCTGTTTTAGCAAGTTCTGATGTTGTTTGGGAAAGGAAGTTTTTGCGCTCCGAATTTTTTACGATGCGAATTTTTTAAGTAGTCATTTCTGTCTTGATAAATGTGATATTAAATCTGTATTTCTCTTCAAAAATGTTATAATATTTAGTAAGAACTAATGAAAAATCTTGTAAGGAAGGAGGATTTCACTCTATGAAAATAAATCAAATTATTCCACTGTAAAATTTCTGACATCCTGACTATTACTAAAATATAGTTTATTTCAATTACAAAAATATTCAACATCGACAATTTTTACGTCCTAGTAGTAAAATTTACTATTTTGTATTAAAGTTGACTACTTTTTCAATTGAAATTAAGTTTTTTTTATTTGTCATCATAAAACTAGATTTACTATTTTTTTTCTATGTGTAGAAACAAAACCTATCAACTATACCATTCAAGATATGTTGTGGGACAAAAATACAATTTTAAAGAGGAATATACCCATAAGTACACTGAAAATAATCTGTGATCATATCAACAAAATACACGTTAATGTAATAAAAGCGTTATTAAATGCCAGCTAACAAAACGCTCGTTGTTGAATCAACAAAAAAGGAAATTTCCCACTTGGGAAATTTTTTTTAATGAAATTTTGTTAATATTACAAATATTTTGTAAATATTACAAAAACAAATTTCCCTTGTTGATATGGAATCTCTTTCTGTTTCTTGCTTAGTGTGTGTTCATAAAATTTAATATATGCAACTAATGAGCGGAAATTATTTTAGTGTGATGACTTTAAAAATTAAGAGATACGTGTTTGTTTCTGATAGTTTCTATATTGAATATTCGTATGGAGGAAATGTTTTATGACGGCCAATATGATGCGAAATGAAAATAATTTATTTTGAATGATTTTTCTTACAAAAACTTCAAATGAAAGAATTCCCTCGGCGAATGTTGTTGTGTTACCTCGAAAAAATACTATTCGCGTTTAGTATTTTTCGAAACTGGGAAAAAATTATCGAAATCTGAAAAAAATGGGCATAAAAAATATTTCAAAAAAGCATTCCAACTAATGTCTAAACTAAGAAATGCTTTCCAAAAACTGATTTTTTGCATCAGTTTTAAGAAAAATTATTGGAATCGCTTTAAAATCGAGTTTTTAGAACTGGCGAATCGACTAACAAAATCGTCGCCATTTTTTCGTCATGCACAAGTGTGGCGCAGTTCTACTAGTAGTCTAATTACCTGCTGCAGGCATCCAAACATTAACAGCAGGGAATTGCATGCTTACAGCGGCTAATGAGACCACTAATAGAAAAGCTTCTGTACCGAAATATGAAAATATTGTTAATTTTATTTTTAGCGGCAAAAACTCTAGTTTTATTTTCTTGGAAATTATGAGATTTTTGAAAATTCGACATAAGACAAAAAGAGGAACTAGAATTTCTAACATCTTTTTTACATTGTCAAATTGATATTTTTCAATATGGTAATAATTTATTAAAATGATAAAACATTATTAATCGATAGTAATAAAAAAACTGCAGTTGGATATCCAAGAGAAAAGCGTAACCTTTTAATGTAAAATTTAAAAAATCCTGATCTAATGATTTTTTGTCTTTTTAAATCGAAAGATGTGAACATTGACCCAATCAATCAATTTGGTTTTGGTGCGGGTAATGTGGACCAATGTTGTGTGCTCAGAACACACAAACCAATTTTCTTTGTCAATTAAAAAAACACGAATTTTGTGGCAATATGACCTCCTCCAAAAAGTTCTGAAACTGAATGAGCTTTCAACGCAAACAATTGGTTTCACAGATCAAGTGTTGCCGGTGTATGTTTGAACATGAACTTGAATTAATTCCCTCGTACAGTTTCTGAGATATTGCAGTGGTCCACATTATCCACACTTACTCTATTAATAAATGTGCGTTTTAAATTTTTTAAACAAAGTGCGGTGCATAGATTTAAATGAAGAACTACACACTCTCAAGTGAAAATTAATAAAAAATTTCGTGCTCTTTATATTCTATAGATAATGATGACGGAAATTGTAAAATCAGGAATTAGCAAGCGAATTTTTTTGAAATACATACTCGTACGCTACTCGCATACTCGTATTTGTGTTATTATATTTCAAAAGTTCGAGAGAAAAGTTTGTTTCCCGAGACGCCGGGCAACATACCTGAGTCCGGAACTATCTTGGCCAAACCGGGACGAATGGTCACCCTCTATATAAGTTACATTTTCCACTTTGAACAATTTTCCCATATTTGCAAAATTGAAGCAAATCCTCCTCGCTCTACCCTACAGTTTTTCCAATTTTAATTAGATGCTAGTTCAGAATCTTAAACGCTGCTTTTTGGTTACTGGGTATAACCTTTTCTTGAATCTGTGTAGCTTTCAACTTAAAGGTAAATATTGTAACGGGCTCGGATGAGCTCGTTTGGATGTTTGCAAAATATTACACGAGAATTGATACTCAGAATCGAAATTTGAAGTTTTCCGTCGAAAAAACTTGTCCGACTCCTCATTGTTTTCATTAAAATTTAATTTTATTTCGTTATTGAATTGTGGCCATGATACATCTGATACTTGAATATAAATGGTTTCGATAGAAGCAAAAATATTCCAATATTACCAATAGCCCGAAAAAAATAAAAAATTGCAAATGGTCGAGAAATTCAAATAATTACACGAGAATGTTAATAAATAAATTGCTTTATTTCAGTTTCTTCTAAACACAAACTTAAATTTTAAGCATTCTATTACGATACAGCGGAGTCCCGACTTACGCATTAGGTAAAATTTAAACCCTTTGCATAAATCGAGAAATTACGGTGCCGGGGGCAAAACTTGTATTCGGCAACTCCCTTTCTAAAAAAAATTGATGAAACGTATTTTGGTGTAGGCTTGAAATTTTGGAAAGACCTACCAGCACTTAATACATACCTATTTCTACCATGGGCGGTCAAATGACCGGCTGTGGTAGATAACGGTATATGACAAGTATTACTCAAAGTAAACAAAATATAAATAAAAAATAATAATAGAATATTAAGTGTATATATAATAAATAGAAGACCGCTTATGGTATGTTTAGTGTTAAAACAATCCATACAGGTGGAAATGATTGCGTCGCAGGGTAAAAATGTTAACTGTCAAGGTGAAATACACTCTTATATTAGAATTTCCATCCCGGCTTCTTTTTTTCCGTACGCATTCTTCTATTTAAGGGTGTCCGGAGGTTTTTTTTTTTTAATTTTGGGAAACATAATGCAGCTCTAGAAAAGCAGCACGAGACATATTGAAAAAATTCTCCCGGACGCTTTAAATAGAGGACAATGCCTAACTAAATGCGGAAAACAGAGAAACTACAAAACTAAATTCAGTCGCTGCTTTCGGTGTGTTATCCTGTCCACAAGCTTTTCGGGTTATATTTGTCTAGAAATGCTACACAGTAAAAAATCTTGGAGTAAATTCCAATCAAAACTGGATTACGCTGGACCTATTTGTAATCCAATGCAAATTCTAATTCAATAGTATGGATTAGAGATTTTTTAAATTTTTTTTTGTTTAATTCAGTATTAAAGCCTAACATTTTGATTGAATTGTAGACTAAAAGTATTTAAGTTCAATACATAAAAAAAATTTCAAATATGAAGGCAAAAAAGGCTAAGGTATTTTCAAAAAATCGCATCGATTAAATTCCAATCCAAAATTGTATTAAGATTTCGTCAATATAATTTTTGCATTGAAAAATACTCCAGGATTTTTGTCCGTATAAAAACAGGTAGCCCAGTTAAACGATCTTGTCCCATGGTATTTCTAAATTCAGTAGATCATGTTGACACGAGAAGCGTGGCCAAAATTTTCAAAAGCTGGTGTTTTCGTGGAAAATCGTGAACAATTTGTTGTTCACATTTCTTTAATATTTCTATTGCAATAACATCACCGCTAATTGCGTTCTATTTTTACCAAAGAATCTGCAGGATTTGACATTTTTTTTACCAGTTTGTGGTTCACTTTCTAAACTTGCGTGCTCTAGTTTCATTTCTCTTTTTTTACGGGGAATTGCAGAGGGATGGTCAGCTGCCATCTTAGATCCCATGATTTTTATGCATACTGTTTTCGAGCATATTACTTTTCCAACGTTAGTGAAATGAATGTGAAACCCAAAAGTTAGTTAAGGGTCATTTTCGTGTATCGTTTTTTCGTATTCATTCAACAAACAATCGAGATTTTCGTCTTGCTGGTACATCTGTGAAATCTGTTCCAGCTATTCCTTTGCTTCGCTTATTTTATAAAATCCTTTTATAGTTCTTATTGTATAAAAAGTTGGACGTTTTTATTGTAATTTTCGGTTTTTGAAACTAGAACTCTTTTTAATTGTAAAAAGAAATTAATACAAACGAACGAAATGGGGCCAAACTAAAACACAGAACTATTTTTTAGAAAAACTCTATATACTGAAAAAAATTACAAACCAAACTTTTTCTGCTTTGTTTTAAAAGTTGGAATCTGTAAATGGTAGAATCTCGATTTTTCTATTCAATATCTATTTTCGGATTTTCATTGTCGAGAATGTTGACAATTGCTATTGTCTGACTTAAAATATTGAATACTTGAGTATCTAAATGAATCTATGGAATCAAGACTTATATCTATCGAAGACAATATCAAGCGATTTTAAAACTTATGTGCTTTTTATGCAAAACAAAAAAAAAGCTTTTTAGCTGTATGCTCTCCATTTTATGGACTGATGAATTCTCAGTTGCTGGTAAAGTGTGTCTATTTGATATATGGGTAAGATTAAGAAATTCCCAAGGGAAATTACATTTAAGTTTGTTTTATGCAACATCCTAGATAGAATAGCGAAGATGGCAAAGACTTAGTTTATGAGTTGCTTTCTCAATCGATTACACTTGCGAATTGAGCTTAAAACTATCAACTGCAAAATATAGAAAATTGTCCAGGAATTTTAGTTCTTGGAATCTTTTAAACTAAATCAATAACTATTCAATGTCATTATTTTATTTCCTTCATTTCAGTTTGATGTCCGTATGTACTTTATTTGAAAGTTTGATGACGTTCATATTTCGTTAAAGTTTCTTAATTGAATATTTAAAAAAAATCTTGTAATTTATATATTGTACATTAATGTTTGTAAAAGAATGATGTAATAAAATTACGGCCTGTAAGCCTTGTAGATTCTATCGATTTTCGGATAAAAACCATTTATTTATGAAGCTACTGTAAACATTTTCGATGAGTTTCCTCTTTTAACTTATGAATCCCAATTCCCTATATATTAACTACTATTTTTCTCTATTTCCGTATATCATAAGATGTTCAGCTCATTATGGAATCGAGTCAGCAAATCAATTTCGTTTACCAATCTAACTTGCTTCGAGAAATAATTTCTATTCTTGTATCCTATACTCTTGCTTTACTTGCAAAAGCTTCAATTGCAGGAAAAATAATCCTTATCAAAACAGAACTTTATGGATAAAATTAATGAAGGAAAATTAAATTGACTGGTTATTTTATGTTATTTTAGTATATTTCTGAGATTTTTGCCTAAGTCACTTATTTCGGAATTGGTAATTTCATTTATAACATGACAATTTGGTATGTAAATGAGGATGTGTGATTCGAAATATATCTCTGTAATATATAAATATTTTCTTTGTTGATTTTAGACTTGAATTTCTTTCAACTAATCCATTCTAGTGGAACAAACCAGACTAAACTTCTTGTAAATTGGTAGGGTTACAAGTCTTACATGGGAGCTCTTGGTATCAAAGTAGCCTTTTAAAAAATGCAGTGGAACCTCGATAAGTTGAAGTGTGAAGATTTTTTTAATGCCTCGAAATTAATTTTGAAAATGTGTGTTTCATGTTTTAAAAATACAACAAAAATTACGCCGCAAGCAAAACTTTTAGGAACAAACATCCCACGATCGAAAATTATCTAATCAAATACAACGCAAGATGAATGCCTTAGATGCTATAATTTCATAGGACACTGCGCCACAGATGAACATTTTTGGGTTCCGATGTCAATTTTTTAATGATTAAGAAATCACAACACTAGATACCATAATTTCGGGATGAACGTTCTGTTTCCGGGACCCCGGGACTGTTCTGGCCATCTCGGGACGTAGGGTAGACCGGGGCTGAGCAACCCAGAACAGCATTCTGTAGACAAAAATGTGATTGAGAAGTTAAATGGATTCATGGGTCTCGATAGCATAGTTATGAAAGAAGGGTGTGCCCCTAAGATAAAGAAAGTAGAATTCAGAAATAGAATTTTTGCAAAAATGAAGAAGGTTTTGGAGATCCAATCAGCTTTTGGTCCGAATTAAGTTGGGGATTTTTTTCAACTCCTGTGTAAAAGGTATTTCGCTTTACGAATCGGAAACTTGGCTGGTAACCGAAGCAATAAAGAAAAAGTTGTATGTATTCGTGAACAGATGATTTTAAAATAAATTAAAAATCTGGTGGTCAAGAACTATCTCTGACATAGAACCGTTGGCTTGAACGAACCAGAACGATATCAATAAAGAGATTAAGACAAGAAAGTACAAATGGATCGGGCAAACGTTGAGGAAAGATTACTGCGAAATATCCCATGTTCTACTGTAGACTCAAGCCCGTAACAGATTGACCGGCAGTAGCAGTAGCAGTGGCAGCAAAATGTTCTGATTGGCTGAAATCCGACAACATGTCGGATTTCGTCGGATTTCAGCCAATCAGAACATTTTGCTGCCACTGCTACTGCTACTGCCGGTCAATCTGTTACGGGCTTCAAGTGCAAGGACTTAGAAGACAACCCCCCTTACAACATGGAGGAGAACAGTTGAGTTCGAAACGGGAAACTCGTTTAACGAATTACGCAACACTGAAAGACAACGTGAAAAATGGGAAAAAAATATGTTTACATCCTATGTTTCGGAATTAATAACAATATTCAGCCCTATTCCCGTAACCGGCGGGACGTGTACGCCGCGGGATTTGGCGTTTCCCGCAGAAAATTTGCATTCTGCTAAACGCAATTGTCCCGGCGTGTGCCGTGGTGCTGAAAACGTTTTACTTTCGGTATTACACTAAACGCACCCGCGAATGTTTTGACTTTTCCATACATTTATTTCCCGCGAGTAAATCGTTGCGGGACCAATCAATTAAATATGTAGAAAGTTTGAATAAAAATGTGATTTTTTTTTATACATTCAATGAATTTTAACTAAATATAAGTTTTGAAGGTCAGGAAAAACTAACTAGACGCAGTACAATCATTTAATTGAACAAATAAAACTTCATGCGTATCAAATCAACAAAACTGTCAAAATAGTCAGCGCGAGGCTGAATAAACCTGCGTTTCTACGTCTACTAGAATAAGAAAATTTCATTCGATCGAGATAAAACTTGCGTGGCGTATACACGTCGTCCCGCCGGTTACGGGAATAGGGCTGATTATAAAAAAAAGTTTTACACTATCCTTTACCATATTTATCTGCAAGTTTAAATATACTAGAACCTTAATTACTACCAAATTGTCGATTTTTTCAAGTTTAGACCATTTCAATTTGATTTATCGAAGTTTCTTAGAGTTACGGTGGTTACTGGACAGAAACTTTGACTTTTTGAGGTCTGAGAGCTTGTCGAGAAACTTTGACTTATCGAGAATTACTATGAAATTATATAGATAGAGAAATTCACTGTGATTGAAAAATCTTCGATTTATCGAGGTTCCATTGTATTCGTTGATAAAGTCATAAATTTAAAAGGAAATGTTTAGTTGTTTTTGGAATTTTTTCCCGTTGTTTTAAGAATTTTTTTTCCTGATTTTGATGAAAATCTCATTTCGGGGGTGAGGTGAAAAATTCGGAAAAATTCACTGATGTCTTGTAAGGATAACGCCATTATCCCTTATTCGTTTATTTATCAGATAAAGGGGAACCTTTTATAATTAAATAAGATACAAATTTGCATTTGAATCCGCAAATAACTTTTTCAATTATTTAGCTAGTAAATGCCAGTGTGATTATGCGGTACTGCAATTCCCAAACGAAAAAGCGAAAACAATCTGGTATTGATGTCGGGGCTAAAATCTTGATTTGCAAGTAAAATATGGTATTTTTTTCTTTCAGTCACATTCAATAGTCCCAGAGAAGTATTTACATTTTTTTATATTGCGTTAGAAGAAAAACCCAATGGACGAGAGTAACCCATTAGCCTATTGACGAGGATAAAAATAACGTACGCGGATTTAGATTCTTTTATGCGAATATTTTTACATGCGTATACGCAAGTTTGACTAACAACATTTAAAAAAAATTTAAAAATGCCATAAATGGCGACAAAGTCAGCACTCAAATATTGATAAGATATTCATTCAATTGAACCCAGTTAGCCCCGTTTGAAGTTTAGCAGCTTCGCGGTTTTTTTGACGATACTCTTGGAAATTAAAATGTTGAGTTTTTTAACACTTTCTTTATTCTACTATTTTTACATAAAAGTATCATGATTCTGACACCGATTTTGGGGATTGCTTAAAATTATGTTTCAGTAATTTGGAATGCAGGGAATTTTACAGAGAAAATCGATTGGAATAATTTTGTATAAAGCTGGGGAAAAGTCCAGTATTACTTTATTAATAACTACTTTCGAAGTAGTTATAAAATCAAACTAAAATCTTATTCACATGCAATCATCGAGACAGTATTATTGGCTTTATTGCTACATGAACCAAATATTTAAATTGAGTACTTCCAAACTTGTGCGAAATTATTTTTGTATGAAATGTCATTAATGTAGATCGGAAACAAGTTGCAATCCAAACTAGAACTTCAACAGATTTTAATTACATTACCTTTACTTGCTTTTGAAATTAAAGTGTGCTAAAAATGAAACTTAGTAGTTATTAAAACATTCCAGTGTGTGTTTGGTTTTGAACGAATAAATTACGCAAAATTGCGGGCCGGATAATTGCATAGACTTTCTAAAAAATTAGAGTTGAGAATTAGAACACCTGCTTTATTAATTATTAAATTTGAAGTTTTACATGTTTCTAAATAGTAGATGCTTGAATTTTTAAATTTTGACTAGAATGTGGACTCATCGCTGTCGGCTAAAGAAATACGAAAACAATCCAGACATTACTTTCTTACAAACTTACCTTCGGATAAAATGTTTATATTATAGATTCTTGATTTAGCAACCTAAATTTTTCCAAATTTTTTCTTAATGCTTGGGACTGTATATCTCTTAATTTAAATAACCGTGCTGCATTCTGTTTAAAAAAAATGTTGAATTAATTTTTATTTTTTAATAAGGAGTGATTAATTTAGAGTGATAGAACTTTTGAAATAAAACACATATATGTAAGTTAAGTTCGAGTACAATTTTTTTTAAATGTTAGGTATTACATTTACTTTTTAAAAATAATTTCCGGCATATGTCCACCATGGCTAGATCTAATAAATCGCATTCGATGAGTCCAAATTTTCTACCAGTTTTTCAAGCAATTGAGGCCTTATTTCCGAAATAACACGAATTGTGTTGATTTACAAAACGCCAATTTCTGCTGGTTTATCAGCATAAATTAGTGATTTAACATATTTCCATAGAAAAAAAAACAAATTGCGTTAAATTCACCATCTTGGAGGCAAATTCACTGCACTATTTCTTAAAAAATTGTTGTTATGAAAATTGTCTCTCAATAAATTAATTGTTTGGGTCGCTGGTATGACACGTAGCACCATCTTGCTGAAACCAAAAAATTTCCATATTGATTTCAAGCAAATTTGGAAACAAATAATTATTATAAATGGATCTGTAACGATCACCATTGACAGTAACATTCTCTCCGACCTCATTTTTGAAGAAGTAAGAACCAATGACGTCTCCAGCATGTAAACCACACCTACCAAACAGTATACTTTTGAGGATGTAACGGTGAACTTCTTGAGGACATATACGGCAATTTTGTTAGCTGAGGTAGCCATTTAACCAATCATGAGGCTTTTCCCCGGGGGAAATTTTTCGATAAAAATTTGATCATTTTGCAATTGTCTTTCAGCCTATTTACCGAATAAACGACCCAAACGATGGTCTTATGGCATCAAATCTTGAACCGGTTGGATCATTATTAGTGTAGACCAAGATTTTTACTCAAAATTTTCCATGAACGGCGATAAATGTACCAATTCGGATCTTTATCAACACCTGCGCTAACAGCGGCGATATTTTCTTCTGTATACCGTAAACTGAGATGACTTTGGGCCAAAAAAAACATGTCTTTATAATTTTTCGACTAATTTTTTTCTTTGTACGTAAGTACCACATAGTTTTTTGTATTTATTTTCTTTGTTAGACCTTTCTAAACGTTAATTGCGGAAAATATTAATAACATTTTATGTTCCGCTCTTTGCAGAATTTGTTTTTCGCTTGGGCCAAAGTCACCCAGTGGTTGGGGTGACTTTGTCCCATTGTATGTTTTTCTTAGAAAGACATTTTCACCCCTTGAATCAATAGTGTACGTTTCATTTTCAGCTAATAATATTACATGCACTATGACTCACACAATTTGGCGCAACAGGCAAATACCGTTATTTATTTGAAAACACATTACTACAACGAAGATACTAGTAAAAAATAAAAACCGGTAATATGAGAAATGTAGGCCATATTGGGATGACAAACTTTTTTGTGAGTTGGGCCCAAGTCACCCGCCAAGGACCAAAGTCACCCGCCAAGGGCCAAAGTTACCTCGTTTTACGGTATCGAATAAGTTGCTCAAATGGACGATTGTGTACACCATAAACTTTACGAAGTGCTTTATATTTTTGGGAGACAGGACCTTGATTTTGGAAATAAATTTCCACAATTTGCAAACGTTGTTGCGGTGTAAGTTGTCCAACCTTACTAAAAACAAATGTTGAAACACATGACATTCACCATCTATCAGAAAACAGTGCTGTCGATCGAAAGTTCTGTTACTCTAAAAATTCATCTTTATGTAAATTATCAATTTTCTCCATGGATTTTTGTATCTCTAAAGAAATTCAATTTTTATGCAACAAGTGTCTGTTTGAATATATTTCTTTTTGTTTTCAACAGTTTTATGTTTAAACAACATGCCAAAGCTATGTTTTTGTCCTGATGGTGAAAAACATATCGCAACCCCTAAAATAAGTTATTTCGTATATTTGTATATAAATTAAACTTACTCAAGATGCTGCTCGTGAAAGCCGTTATCAATTCATGATGGTTGTCCTTTTGTGCTTCGAATATCAATTTCTTGGCGCCAGATGCCGGCACGATATCGATTTGACCTTTGAAAAAGTAAACATAAAAAGTCCAGTTGGTACTCGTAAATAAACATTCGGATTGTAATCATACAAGTTAAGCGAAAGTGTTTTTATATTTTCGCGTATGATGGTAATATGTTAGGTTATTGGATAATTCCACAATTGATTAACTTAATTTGACTTTTATCATGAAATTAGTCCTCCGGAAATGACTTATTTTTAGGTGAATGGATAACCATGCTGAAATTTGGCCGTAGTGGTATTTGGCGAGTCGCATTATAATCTAAATAAGGGGGAAACAAGAGTGAAAGTAAGTTGTCGTATTTTCGTTCCTCATCGATAAGCTGTAATGATACGGCGAACCTAAACGTTTATTTTGACTGATAAGTAGACCTTTTATTGCGATCATAACCTAATTTTTCTCTCATTTATCTACATTTTTATTTATTTGGCTCTTCTACTCAAGAACAACTTTATTAGCCAATTTGGGTGACACTCTAATTTGGCCTATAATTATATTAGAATTGGACTTTTGTTTGCCAAAAGTTATTTACTGCCACGGAATATGAGAAAACACACAAATATACAGAAGGTTTAACGACAGTTCACTTCACTCGCCCTGTTAGTATTTTGAAGATTCTTTACAAAACGTATTTGACGTAATAGTTTATCTATATTAATTCTTCTCGGGTTGTACGGTCTGGATTAAAACTCCAATTATGTGTTGAACATTACTTTATTTAATGCCTCGACGTTTCGCCTGCTAGCGCTAGGCTTCTTCAGGAGTGCTGGATCTGTGATGCACAGTATTACAATAATTACATCTAATTACACAATCTTTATACTTACAATATTTGTTGTTAAATTCTAAACATTCAAAGCACTATTACAAACGTACATAAAAATAAATTAATACGTTGCACAAAATAAATAACAATTTAAAAATTAAAAAATAGAAAATCGGAAACATCCGTCCTTGTCAAATTTTGAAAATTTATTTTATATTAGTCAATTTAACCGTTTTTTCGTTCTAAGAGAGCGCAATATGTTTCGTTAATATTCTCTGTGTCTGTTCTCTTATTTATTGAGTTTTTAGTGGTATATATGTGTAATGCTTCTAGCGTCATTCTCTTTTTAAAATTTTTTTCCTTACAAAGAATTTTTGTTTTATCAAAATTAGGAGCATGATTGAAATTAATGCAATGCTCAGACAACGCTGTTTTGTTAGCAGATTTGGATTTTATGTCCGATTTATGTCCCGCAATTCTGCTTTTTAATTGTTGGCAAGTGGTGCCCACATATTTAGCATTACAATGGTTGTTGTTAGTACCCGAGCAAGGAATTTCATACACTATGTTAGATTGGAGGAGTCTCGGAATTTTGTCTTTCAGTCTCGTGTAACATTTGTTGACTGTTTTTATCGGTTTAAAAGCTGTTATTATGTTACCATCATTTTGTTTAATAAGACGTTTAAAATTTTCCGAGAAACCTGGAACATAGCCTACACTCCTAAAACATGGGTTTGCCATCCTGTCATTTATGGTGATGTTATCTTTGTTAGTATTGTTCTGTAATTTCATAATTTGTGTTTTTATAATTTTATTTGTCAAATTCAAAGGGTAACCATTTTGGTTTAAAATGTTCTTGACGATATTAATATTTTTGTTATGGAATTTTGAGTCGCTTAAAATTAAAATTTTTTTGACAAGATTCGTTGCCGTATTAATCTTGTGATGTTTTGGATGATATGAGGAGAAATGGAGCATTCTACCTGATGAAGTTGGTTTTTGATACCAATCCAAATTCAAATCAATTCCATTTCGAATAACCTTCACATCCAAATATGGTAGGACGCCTTCCGATTCTTCCTCCACAGTAAATTGTAATTTATTATGGAACGAATTTAGTGTCGACAATGTCTCAGGTACTTTATTTTTTGGTAAAATCATGAACAAATCATCCACATATTTAATACAAATTTTTGGCTCAAAAGTTAGTTTACCTAAAGACTCATCCAGTAACTCCTCCATTATTAAGTCCGCCAAAATTGGCGATAGAGGACTGCCCATTGGTAGTCCAAAGATTTGTCTGTAAGTTTGATCACAAAATGTAAAATAATTACATTCAATGATGCAAAATTTCAGAGCTTCTAAAAACTTTGCTTTGGAAAAATCTGTGAAATTAGAAATTGTATTCCAACGTTTTTCAACTATTTTCAAAACATTAAAAACCGGGACGTTGGTGAACAAGGACTTAACATCAAAAGATACCATAAAATCACTGGGTAACAACTTAAAACTAGTAATTCTATTTTTAAATTCTTCCGAGTTTCTCACATTGTATGTCGAATTTATTGTTACTTTATTTAAAATTTGGGATAAGCATTTTGCTAATTGATAAGCCGGGGAGTCAATAGATGAGACAATAGGTCGCACAGGGCAATTCTCCTTATGCACCTTCGGTAAGGCATACAACTTAGGAGATACCGTCGTATACGAAGTCATTTTTCTTTTTTCTGACTCCGATATAAAATTGTTCAAAGCCAAAGATTTGATTATTTCGTTATTTTTTGTTTGTAGTCTGCTAGTCGGATCAGATCTTAATTTTCTATATGTTGTTGTGTCATTAACGAGTTCGTTAATTTTCTTGAGATATTCATTTCTAGACATAGCCACCGTTACATTACCCTTGTCTGAGTTCACAATGATGATGTTTTTATTTTTCGCAAGAAATTCCACCGTGTCATCAAAAATTTTAAGTAAAAATTTATTCGAAAATTTATTTGTTCGTTTTTGGTCAAAATTCCATAACATTTTACTGAAAGCCGCTCTGGCAACCCCACGTTTATGTGTGTCAGCTATTGTTTGTAAGCAATGCTCCCCATCTGCGATCACTCTCTTTAAAGGAAAATCCCGTTCACAAAAAGGCAAACTGAACTTTCGTCCCAAAGAGAGCAGCCAGCATACGTCATCTGGTAACTGTATCCCACTAACATTTTTGAACCATTTCTCTTGTGATGTTATTTCAATTGAATTCAACATGGATTTTTTAAGATTTTCAAATTTTTTGTTATTGATGTTTTGAATTCGCTTAGAGAAAGTTTCAAAAGCTCTTTCCTGCGACACAAAGAATTTTTGCCCCACATATTTTGCCCTACTTTGCATAATGTATTCTTTCCTTTTAATTATGTCTTTCCGGAGACAATCCAACCGGTCACAACATTCGCGGATCTTGAGATTCAAAATTTTTGTATGAAAATTTGTTGTGATATTGCAAACGGATTTTGACAAAAATGGACTGCTATCGAAAAGTTTGATTGATCCTAATGTAGTATTTTTGATGAATTTTGGAATAAGTCCGTAATTTCTACATTTCAACAAAAAAATTCTATTTTGTAGATATGATGCTAATTTTTTGTATAATTTACTGTAATTTTTAAACTCGGTGCACAGATCCTCACCATACATCGCTCGAATATGCTCATAAGAAGGAGCAACTTCTCCAGCATCAGCCCGCTGGTAATTGAACATGATTATCTTATATTCTCGACCGTTTTTAATTCTAATATATTAATTCTTCTCGGGTTGTACGGTCTGGATTAAAACTCCAATTATGTGTTGAACATTACTTTATTTAATGCCTCGACGTTTCGCCTGCTAGCGCTAGGCTTCTTCAGGAGTGCTGGATCTGTGATGCACAGTATTACAATAATTACATCTAATTACACAATCTTTATACTTACAATATTTGTTGTTAAATTCTAAACATTCAAAGCACTATTACAAACGTACATAAAAATAAATTAATACGTTGCACAAAATAAATAACAATTTAAAAATTAAAAAATAAAAAATCGGAAACATCCGTCCTTGTCAAATTTTGAAAATTTATTTTATATTAGTCAATTTAACCGTTTTTTCGTTCTAAGAGAGCGCAATATGTTTCGTTAATATTCTCTGTGTCTGTTCTCTTATTTATTGAGTTTTTAGTGGTATATATGTGTAATGCTTCTAGCGTCATTCTCTTTTTAAAATTTTTTTCCTTACAAAGAATTTTTGTTTTATCAAAATTAGGAGCATGATTGAAATTAATGCAATGCTCAGACAACGCTGTTTTGTTAGCAGATTTGGATTTTATGTCCGATTTATGTCCCGCAATTCTGCTTTTTAATTGTTGGCAAGTGGTGCCCACATATTTAGCATTACAATGGTTGTTGTTAGTACCCGAGCAAGGAATTTCATACACTATGTTAGATTGGAGGAGTCTCGGAATTTTGTCTTTCAGTCTCGTGTAACATTTGTTGACTGTTTTTATCGGTTTAAAAGCTGTTATTATGTTACCATCATTTTGTTTAATAAGACGTTTAAAATTTTCCGAGAAACCTGGAACATAGCCTACACTCCTAAAACATGGGTTTGCCATCCTGTCATTTATGGTGATGTTATCTTTGTTAGTATTGTTCTGTAATTTCATAATTTGTGTTTTTATAATTTTATTTGTCAAATTCAAAGGGTAACCATTTTGGTTTAAAATGTTCTTGACGATATTAATATTTTTGTTATGGAATTTTGAGTCGCTTAAAATTAAAATTTTTTTGACAAGATTCGTTGCCGTATTAATCTTGTGATGTTTTGGATGATATGAGGAGAAATGGAGCATTCTACCTGATGAAGTTGGTTTTTGATACCAATCCAAATTCAAATCAATTCCATTTCGAATAACCTTCACATCCAAATATGGTAGGACGCCTTCCGATTCTTCCTCCACAGTAAATTGTAATTTATTATGGAACGAATTTAGTGTCGACAATGTCTCAGGTACTTTATTTTTTGGTAAAATCATGAACAAATCATCCACATATTTAATACAAATTTTTGGCTCAAAAGTTAGTTTACCTAAAGACTCATCCAGTAACTCCTCCATTATTAAGTCCGCCAAAATTGGCGATAGAGGACTGCCCATTGGTAGTCCAAAGATTTGTCTGTAAGTTTGATCACAAAATGTAAAATAATTACATTCAATGATGCAAAATTTCAGAGCTTCTAAAAACTTTGCTTTGGAAAAATCTGTGAAATTAGAAATTGTATTCCAACGTTTTTCAACTATTTTCAAAACATTAAAAACCGGGACGTTGGTGAACAAGGACTTAACATCAAAAGATACCATAAAATCACTGGGTAACAACTTAAAACTAGTAATTCTATTTTTAAATTCTTCCGAGTTTCTCACATTGTATGTCGAATTTATTGTTACTTTATTTAAAATTTGGGATAAGCATTTTGCTAATTGATAAGCCGGGGAGTCAATAGATGAGACAATAGGTCGCACAGGGCAATTCTCCTTATGCACCTTCGGTAAGGCATACAACTTAGGAGATACCGTCGTATACGAAGTCATTTTTCTTTTTTCTGACTCCGATATAAAATTGTTCAAAGCCAAAGATTTGATTATTTCGTTATTTTTTGTTTGTAGTCTGCTAGTCGGATCAGATCTTAATTTTCTATATGTTGTTGTGTCATTAACGAGTTCGTTAATTTTCTTGAGATATTCATTTCTAGACATAGCCACCGTTACATTACCCTTGTCTGAGTTCACAATGATGATGTTTTTATTTTTCGCAAGAAATTCCACCGTGTCATCAAAAATTTTAAGTAAAAATTTATTCGAAAATTTATTTGTTCGTTTTTGGTCAAAATTCCATAACATTTTACTGAAAGCCGCTCTGGCAACCCCACGTTTATGTGTGTCAGCTATTGTTTGTAAGCAATGCTCCCCATCTGCGATCACTCTCTTTAAAGGAAAATCCCGTTCACAAAAAGGCAAACTGAACTTTCGTCCCAAAGAGAGCAGCCAGCATACGTCATCTGGTAACTGTATCCCACTAACATTTTTGAACCATTTCTCTTGTGATGTTATTTCAATTGAATTCAACATGGATTTTTTAAGATTTTCAAATTTTTTGTTATTGATGTTTTGAATTCGCTTAGAGAAAGTTTCAAAAGCTCTTTCCTGCGACACAAAGAATTTTTGCCCCACATATTTTGCCCTACTTTGCATAATGTATTCTTTCCTTTTAATTATGTCTTTCCGGAGACAATCCAACCGGTCACAACATTCGCGGATCTTGAGATTCAAAATTTTTGTATGAAAATTTGTTGTGATATTGCAAACGGATTTTGACAAAAATGGACTGCTATCGAAAAGTTTGATTGATCCTAATGTAGTATTTTTGATGAATTTTGGAATAAGTCCGTAATTTCTACATTTCAACAAAAAAATTCTATTTTGTAGATATGATGCTAATTTTTTGTATAATTTACTGTAATTTTTAAACTCGGTGCACAGATCCTCACCATACATCGCTCGAATATGCTCATAAGAAGGAGCAACTTCTCCAGCATCAGCCCGCTGGTAATTGAACATGATTATCTTATATTCTCGACCGTTTTTAATTCTAATATATTAATTCTTCTCGGGTTGTACGGTCTGGATTAAAACTCCAATTATGTGTTGAACATTACTTTATTTAATGCCTCGACGTTTCGCCTGCTAGCGCTAGGCTTCTTCAGGAGTGCTGGATCTGTGATGCACAGTATTACAATAATTACATCTAATTACACAATCTTTATACTTACAATATTTGTTGTTAAATTCTAAACATTCAAAGCACTATTACAAACGTACATAAAAATAAATTAATACGTTGCACAAAATAAATAACAATTTAAAAATTAAAAAATAAAAAATCGGAAACATCCGTCCTTGTCAAATTTTGAAAATTTATTTTATATTAGTCAATTTAACCGTTTTTTCGTTCTAAGAGAGCGCAATATGTTTCGTTAATATTCTCTGTGTCTGTTCTCTTATTTATTGAGTTTTTAGTGGTATATATGTGTAATGCTTCTAGCGTCATTCTCTTTTTAAAATTTTTTTCCTTACAAAGAATTTTTGTTTTATCAAAATTAGGAGCATGATTGAAATTAATGCAATGCTCAGACAACGCTGTTTTGTTAGCAGATTTGGATTTTATGTCCGATTTATGTCCCGCAATTCTGCTTTTTAATTGTTGGCAAGTGGTGCCCACATATTTAGCATTACAATGGTTGTTGTTAGTACCCGAGCAAGGAATTTCATACACTATGTTAGATTGGAGGAGTCTCGGAATTTTGTCTTTCAGTCTCGTGTAACATTTGTTGACTGTTTTTATCGGTTTAAAAGCTGTTATTATGTTACCATCATTTTGTTTAATAAGACGTTTAAAATTTTCCGAGAAACCTGGAACATAGCCTACACTCCTAAAACATGGGTTTGCCATCCTGTCATTTATGGTGATGTTATCTTTGTTAGTATTGTTCTGTAATTTCATAATTTGTGTTTTTATAATTTTATTTGTCAAATTCAAAGGGTAACCATTTTGGTTTAAAATGTTCTTGACGATATTAATATTTTTGTTATGGAATTTTGAGTCGCTTAAAATTAAAATTTTTTTGACAAGATTCGTTGCCGTATTAATCTTGTGATGTTTTGGATGATATGAGGAGAAATGGAGCATTCTACCTGATGAAGTTGGTTTTTGATACCAATCCAAATTCAAATCAATTCCATTTCGAATAACCTTCACATCCAAATATGGTAGGACGCCTTCCGATTCTTCCTCCACAGTAAATTGTAATTTATTATGGAACGAATTTAGTGTCGACAATGTCTCAGGTACTTTATTTTTTGGTAAAATCATGAACAAATCATCCACATATTTAATACAAATTTTTGGCTCAAAAGTTAGTTTACCTAAAGACTCATCCAGTAACTCCTCCATTATTAAGTCCGCCAAAATTACTGGATGAGTCTTTAGGTAAACTAACTTTTGAGCCAAAAATTTGTATTAAATATGTGGATGATTTGTTCATGATTTTACCAAAAAATAAAGTACCTGAGACATTGTCGACACTAAATTCGTTCCATAATAAATTACAATTTACTGTGGAGGAAGAATCGGAAGGCGTCCTACCATATTTGGATGTGAAGGTTATTCGAAATGGAATTGATTTGAATTTGGATTGGTATCAAAAACCAACTTCATCAGGTAGAATGCTCCATTTCTCCTCATATCATCCAAAACATCACAAGATTAATACGGCAACGAATCTTGTCAAAAAAATTTTAATTTTAAGCGACTCAAAATTCCATAACAAAAATATTAATATCGTCAAGAACATTTTAAACCAAAATGGTTACCCTTTGAATTTGACAAATAAAATTATAAAAACACAAATTATGAAATTACAGAACAATACTAACAAAGATAACATCACCATAAATGACAGGATGGCAAACCCATGTTTTAGGAGTGTAGGCTATGTTCCAGGTTTCTCGGAAAATTTTAAACGTCTTATTAAACAAAATGATGGTAACATAATAACAGCTTTTAAACCGATAAAAACAGTCAACAAATGTTACACGAGACTGAAAGACAAAATTCCGAGACTCCTCCAATCTAACATAGTGTATGAAATTCCTTGCTCGGGTACTAACAACAACCATTGTAATGCTAAATATGTGGGCACCACTTGCCAACAATTAAAAAGCAGAATTGCGGGACATAAATCGGACATAAAATCCAAATCTGCTAACAAAACAGCGTTGTCTGAGCATTGCATTAATTTCAATCATGCTCCTAATTTTGATAAAACAAAAATTCTTTGTAAGGAAAAAAATTTTAAAAAGAGAATGACGCTAGAAGCATTACACATATATACCACTAAAAACTCAATAAATAAGAGAACAGACACAGAGAATATTAACGAAACATATTGCGCTCTCTTAGAACGAAAAAACGGTTAAATTGACTAATATAAAATAAATTTTCAAAATTTGACAAGGACGGATGTTTCCGATTTTTTATTTTTTAATTTTTAAATTGTTATTTATTTTGTGCAACGTATTAATTTATTTTTATGTACGTTTGTAATAGTGCTTTGAATGTTTAGAATTTAACAACAAATATTGTAAGTATAAAGATTGTGTAATTAGATGTAATTATTGTAATACTGTGCATCACAGATCCAGCACTCCTGAAGAAGCCTAGCGCTAGCAGGCGAAACGTCGAGGCATTAAATAAAGTAATGTTCAACACATAATTGGAGTTTTAATCCAGACCGTACAACCCGAGAAGAATTAATATATTAGAATTAAAAACGGTCGAGAATATAAGATAATCATGTAATAGTTTATCTGTAGAAAATTAATGGTTTACAGGCACCAAAATCACAGTGAAGAACGTAAAAAATGTAAAGAATATAAAGAATGGAAAGAGTGTAAACAGTCTAAACAATTGGTTTATTTTAATTTTTCTAGTAACTGCAAATCAAAATTGTGATTCTTCAACAACCAAATGAAATCATAAAAATTAAAAAAAACTTGCGTTATTGGAATATTTTTTTTAAATACTACAAGGACAAGTACGAACAAACTTGTATCTAAAAATCGATGAGATTTTCTACCATTGGCCAAGTGAAAAAAAACCTAGCAAAGGCTTTTGTTAGGAATTTATCAGGTTTTAGTAAAATATGCCAAAAGTATGGTAAAAGAATATTCTAAAGTTTAGAGTCACCATAGTAGTTTTTATTATATTTAGTTTATGATAAATTTGAATAATTTTTTTTTGATATATTAAATGTTAAACCGATTACTTCTAAAAGTATGAATTCGACCCTAATTAGATAAAAATCTTCCGATTTGAGCGAATTTAGCAGGAGTTCCCAGTAATTTCAGAGCTATATTTAACAAGTCCGGATTCTGAAATTTGGCCATGGTCCAAAATACTTCCGGATTTTCTATTTCTTTCTAAAAGAAATTTGTTTTTTACTAACATAACAAAACTCAGAGATTGCCTTTGACATAAAACAGCTGTTTGTTTACGATAGTTTACATTGTTTACGACTATTGCTTGCGTAAACAATTATTTTACGGATAAATGTAAAGATTTTTGTTTACGCTGATCATTTTGGTTTTAGGATTTTAAATATAGTAAGAACCATTAAAACAATTTGAACATACACAGCTCTTTAATTAGCACAAAGAGCGTTGGTGTCCAGAATAGATTTGATGCCCGAAAAAGATTTTTTTTACTGGAACAGTCTATTAAAAGATGGTTGTTGCTCTGTTATGCGCTGCAGTTGACACTAACCTTCCTCGCTTTTTCCTTCCAAAACTGCTCTTTGGTCTTATCCATTCATATTGAGCTTCTCTTTTGACCTAAGTTTCAACTAGGGAAAGGAAGTGGGGGAAGGATTCTTATGGAATTTTGTGGCTTCCAGATCTGCTGCTGGTAGCCACATGATCTTTCAATACTCTCCGCTCAGCGATATGTGGATTGCCGTTATAAGAATTCCTAGATTTTGGAAATTATATGTACATACTTATGGCTTAGTACCAGTCCTTGAGAATGCCTCCTCCAAGAAGATTAAATTCCGTCATATTGGTTGGGAAAACGGTAGCAAAACTCGAGGAGGTGGCTAGTTTAGACCAGTCCATGGTGTTGTTCGAGGAATGCACAAAAACCTCTTACGAACTGCGATTTGTCTCCTGTTATTGTATTATAACGTTGTTTCGAATTAGCGGGCGAATTTCATGCAAGAGGAACCTGCTAACTTTGTTTAGCAGCCGATAAAAGTTTCGTGAAAGCCACATTAAGTCTGTAGACACAAAATTGTTTAATATATAGTTTATTAGACACCCATCGTGCCCGATCATCAACGCTCGGATAGTCTGCTTAAACATATGGAACCCTTCATGTATTTGCGTATCATCCTTTTCTGTATTTTTCCAATTTTAGTACAGGTATCCCTCGAGTTACGCGCTTAATTGGGTCCGCGTAAGTGGAGACTCAGGATTAGTGCAAAACAACACATACCTATTATCTTTTTTATATAAAAACATTCATCTATAATTACAATATTTTATTTTTAAATAGAAATTGCAACTAAAAACAGTCAAAACAAACCAAATAGTTTATAATCTTTGAATCCGGTATAACAGTACATTTTGTTGTTTTTCTGTAACAGTTACAAGCAAAAATGCATAAACTGAATATAATTTTTTATGCTGGCATGAAAACGAAATGTGAGTTTAATATAATAAAAAGAAACAAGGTAATCTATATGTATCAGTTCAGGTTTGAAAAATTATATGCTAAAATTGTAATTTTTACAAGATTATGACTTCCTAAGCATGCTGCATTAACACTTGATGCATTTCCACTTAGATCGGTATTCAACACACCGCATAAAGAGAAAAAATGTTCCCTATTCGTTGTTGTTGTGTTCCCAATTCGCTTATCCAAATTAAAACTCGTTCATGCAAATATGGAGTTTATCCATTAACCCGTGCAGAAACACTCTCTGTTATTCATTTAATTCCATTAAACCTAAATCCCGCCAAAAACATTTGATTAAAAAGCTGTCGGTCGAAAGTTAAAAAGCCGGTTGCCGGCTATTAGTTGTTTATTTTCCTCCCGAAGCTTATCTATTATCTCAATTCTGAATTCCTACTTGCGGCGAAAAGCTTTTTGCAACGGGCGAATTCCAGAAGTGCTGTTGTATCCCAAACATGCACATGTACCGTGAAAAGCTCAGATTATTGGTCAGCGACAAGAGCGTAAAACTTTTTTGTGGGTTTGGGGTTTCACGAAACGGATTCCTTTCGTTCAAGCCCACCGATTAGGCAAAAACTCTGCGGTGTGTTTGTGGGAATGAGCCTTAACTCCACCAACAGGCCGCTCTGCCCCCGATAAAAAATTCAAGCTTAAGACAACTTCCAATTCTTGTTGGGCAAAGCAGACAGAAGTCGATGTCGTTGCTGATGTTGAGGACAGGTTGTTGATTATCAAGCAATCGTTTCGTCAGTTCAATTTTGCATTGGCGACCGTGAAGACGAAACTTGGACCAAGTTGGCTCACGGAATCATGAAAAGTAATTTCAAAAAAATCAACACTTAAGTGTAACAAAAAACCAAAACTAACTTATAATTTTTCATTGTGGATTTAGAAATTTGTATGTAAAAAAGGGTGCACTAGTAAAAAATCGATGTATGGTCCAACGGGTTCGGAAAACTAATTGCGGGCACTTACCACAAGGATTCAGGAATAACTAGATTTAAGGGCAGTTGATTTATTCAAAAAAAAAAGTGCTTTTGGATCATTTGAGTGAAGTTACTGTGATAAAAGAAGTGAAACAGTAGAAAATATTATATTTAAATATTGAGTAAAATAAATAAAATTCAGTGTTATTAAATTTATTACAAAATCGTTTAATAAACTAACATAGGATTAAAAATGTGCTTTCGTAAAAGTGTTAATTTCCGTTGAGTAATTGTGAATTTTAATTACTAATTTATATAATAGATTTCTGGATTTTGTAAAATTTGGATTTCAAATTTGTCTAAAATCATCAAAATTTCGAAAAAAAGTAAGTGAATAATTCATAAGTTGTATTGTTTTTATTAGTGTAACATTTACAATATAATAATTATTTTTTGGTGTAAATTTGGTGTATTAAAGATTTTGGCCCACGTTAACCCTTTCGGTATTTTGATGCCATATGGCATCATGCTAAAAAATTTGAATTGTTTTATTATTTATTTATTTTCAACACTCTATTCTCATTCAGTGCACCATTAAGTGCATTTTTGACCCAATTTTGATTTTTTGAGTAAAAAGCTGGACCACAGTGGACGTATTTGAAAAAAAAATTAAAATTTTCAATTTTTTTTTTTGTTTTAAATGAATACTAATAGCTTAAACATCATTAATTTGTATACAGAGTATTTTTAAAACCCATAGAAAAAAACATGTACCGAAAGGGTTAACAATTTATTCTTCTAGTTTAAGAAAAAGTTTTTAAACATCTAATCTAGATAAAGTGGAAGAAAAAATTGTTTAAATTTGTTCTAAATTTGTGGATGAAAAAAATTGTTTAGAAATGATTCTCGAACAAAAAATGTCGTTTTAATTCTTTTAGTGTAAAAAATAGTTCAATTCTCAAGTATAATTAAATTTCATTTTTTCAACCGGAAATTTATTTGATTTCAAAAAATGATCGAATTCACTAAAAAAGATCATTTTGAATGTCTTTCATTGAATTTATGCACGCGAAATTGCTATAGGAGGCAATCGTCAAATATGACAACTTCAGACAGAATAGAAATTCCCATAATTGATTTTTTTCAAAATGATTTCAATAAGAATCTATTGTTTGCAAAATCATATTTTACGTTTTTGTTTAGAGCTTTTCCGTCTTTGAGAAAATGGAAAAAAACTAAACTATTTCATTTCTTTGGAAGAGAGTAAGTGGTCCCGATTTTGTACATTCCGTAACTGAACCTTTTTCCGCATAACTAATTTTTTTTATCTGTAGAGCGGGAGGGAAGAGTTGTTCAAATATTCCCATTTTCGGTCATCATTTACCTTTTGATAAAAGCCGTATCTGTGAAATATTTCAGGTTTCTACCTCAATTAATTTTCGAGTTCTCAATTGTTCTTGAATAAAAAATTTCAACACAATACTCAAATTTTATGTAAGAAAGATATCATCTCACCACTAAGTGCCGTTTGCACCAACAAAACTTAGCAACTTATGCACAACTTAAAAAATTTAAGTCGAAGAATTTCTAAGTTATTAGAAATTTACTTCAATAAATTGAGGAATATAATTTTTAAAATGTTTGATAAAATCCCTTTAACTATATTCCAATTGACCAATGTTGGAATTTTTGTACCGTGTCCAAATGTACCACGCAATTTTCCTTTATAAAGTTTAAGAATATTTGTGGGAACATTTGGAATTATGGACCTTATGGTACAAAAAGGACCATTTTCACAGGAAAAAATCTTGGATTTCCAGTCAAAATTCCATAAATCGTACCTTCGGCACTTAATACAAAATGATTGGAAATCCAATTGGTTTTCCAACCAATTTGGTCAATTGGGATATAATTCATAGAACTAGATGTCGAGGTGGATTGAGACAAATTGAAGACCTCGGTGCAAAAGCGATAATCTCCACTTTTTGACGAAAATGAGCTATTGATGCCAAATGCAAGAATAAACGAATGCGCATGTAAAAAGATATTAAAGAAAAGGCGACGACTGAAGGCACTGTTTCATATAATTTGACGCAGATTTTTTTTACACTTAATTTTTAATATTTTTTTTTCTGGAAGTTTTGTGTTATTTAATTGAATATATTTTTATTTGTTTAATTTTAAAGGCTATTAACCCTTTAGTAGGCAAGTGTATCTACATAATACAGCTGACTTTTTTCTAATTATCAACCTCCTACCGCGACAAGTGTGTCTCTAGATACGCTCTCTTTTTCCGGCTGCTGGCAACTCAAACAACTACCTAGGGACAAAAGGGTTTCCGTTCTGGGTTTCCTGAAGCACAACTAACCTGCTCTAATTGTTTCTTATTGAAATAAAAATTGCCTACTAGAGGGTTAAACATATTTTGTATTGTATTTTGTAGTCATTAACTAATTTTGAAAACCGATAATCCACTCTTGGATACAAGAAACAGCTATCTCCAAAATTTAAAAAGTCTATTACTTTTTCAAAAAAAAAATATAGATTTATCTCAAATTAAAATGATGTAAAAACACATGCTTGATTTAAATTGTAATTTGTTAACTTTGCCCCAGAGCGAAAATTTCACGCTAACATGTTTTTTGTCTCTCCTGAAAAATTTGAAAAAGTTGAGATGACCGCTTTATGCACCGAGGTTTTCAATTCGAAATATTAAAGAATTCATGACATAGAAGTCCAACGACAAAAATCGTTCTATTTAAACAATCGTTCTATTTAAACAAAATTTTAATGATTTCAACAAAGGTATTTTTCAAACGTTTGAATTGTATGGCCATTTTTTATATAAAAAGTATTTTAGCTAATTTATTGCTAAAAACATATCATAAAACATTGTCGCTTTAGACATAAATTGAGATTTTTTTTCTTGCCTGCCATTGAAATGTTTAGTAAAGACAAATATTTTTGATATTTTGGGAAAAGATGTTCTGAAACAACATTTGTTTTCAAGTGTCATTTTAATAGCAGATTATGAAAAAATCGCAATTTATGTCTAATCGAAACCTAAAAACCAACCTAGCAGTTACGTAATTAAACTTCATATGATGAAAAATTAAATATATAAGAGGGAATCCTGAAATCGCAGAAATGCCCAGGAAACTACGTAACCACGTAAATGAACTGCCAAAATTTGTATGGAAAATCTTTTACGCGACCTTCGTAAGTTTGATGACGACATGACGATTACCTCACAAATGTACACCAACGTCAAATACGCACTCAAAATAATTTCTGAGTATATCGACAAAATACACGGTAATGTAATTTATTAAATACAGCTAACAAAACTTGCGTTATTAAATACCAGATAATAAAACTCTCGTTGTTGAATTAACAAACAAGGAAACTCACTTGTGACCTTTTTATACCCGTATGGTGAAACTAAAAACTGTATTAAATTTGCCTTACCATTTGTAACGCCAATATCCCGTCATCACACACAAAAATGAATTACACCAGTGTGTTTAGAATGATAAAAAAAATATTTTTTTTTGCATGTCCGTCTGTGTGTCCGTCCGTCTGTCCGTCTGTGGCGCGGATTGCGGGCTCACGGATTGAGCTAGAGACTTGAAATTTTACGCAGATTCGTTTGTTGTAAAATGCAAGGCTAAGTTCGTTAATGGTCAAAAGGGACCATTAAGGGGGATACCCCCCATACGAACGAAACCGTTTTTTTTGCAAATATCTCAAAAAAAGTGCATCTTATCAAAAAGTGCAAGAACAAAAGTTATTTAGGATATGATTCATACATCAAAATCCGATTGGAATAAATTTAAAAAAATCTTATTGTAAAGTTTGACTTCAAAGTAGATTTTTGGTACAACTGTTCGCTGTTCAATTAAACTCCGAACAATGCCAATCACCATACGGGTTTTCAATAATTGCCAGATTAGCAATTATAGCTTTTGTTATGTTTTTTATTGTAATAAAATATTTTTATCATGAAAACTAATTATTTTTTTGATAAATTTGTACACGGAAAAAACATATAGGAACCATTCCACCAAAATCGCATGCTCCAGTCCACCATAGATGGGAAAAAACGGCATAGTGGCCAAATATGGGAATCATTCCTATAAAAAAGGTGTAACAGCTCCCACATTTTTTAGGACACATTCCAAAAAAAAAGTGGTCGTATTCTTTTTTTTGGTGTAACCATTCCCAAAATTATGGCAAAGACTCCAACGTGTTACATGGGAGAGATTACTATATATGTTAGACATTTTACGACAAAAATATGGCGACATTCCCTTTTGTAAAGGACTCAATCCTATAAAACGTTGTAAATGTCTCCATTAATTATTGGATTCTCTCCTCGCGACATTCTAATTTGAAATAGGACACGTTCCTATAATTATAGCACCAAGTCCTATCTGTATAAGACTGGAGACTTTTTTTTATTGGATCCTGTCCAATCTAAAAGGGACAAACGAAAATTCGAGTTATCGAATATTCGAGATAGAGAAGTTCGGGGCCTCAAAATATTCGAGATATGAAATAGCTCGAGCAAAAAAAAAACGCCCTGTAATTAAAAAATTTCTCCGACACAAGTGTCAGAGTGTGGCACTAGGCAGGTCCAAGCTATATATACTCCGAGTTCGCAGACCACGTGTGAATTATAATCGAAGAAAAAAATCGACTTGAATTATCATATTCGCTGAATCCTATTTGTATAGGAATGAGTCCACCAAAACTTAGGATTCATTCCATCTTTTTTGTAGGACTGAGCCCTACATAATATTGGAGTCATTTCTAAAAACAGTGGGAATGATTCCATTTCATAATATAGTAATGATTCCACCTCAGATTAACAACGTCTCCAATGCAAACTAGGGACGAGTGCTATTTTTGTTGGAATGTGTCCATTCTTCTCTCAGCCCTATTTACATAGTAATGATTCCACGAAAAGTAGGACTAGTTCCAACATTTATGGAAGCCTTTCCTACAAAATGGTGCAATGACTCCTATAATCGCTTTCCACCATTTTATAGGAACGATTACTATGTGGATTTTTTTCCGTGTATAATTATAACCAAATTTCATAAAAATTACAAACCAAATTTTATGGAACCAACAAAATGAAATTATCTTATTGATAAAATCAAACCTACAAAAATTATGAAATTAATAACACAAATTTATTAATATCTAGGGATACTTCAAAAAGGCATGAAATTCTGTTGCAGAATTCCTTAAGCCTATAGTACACGGCATGTAAAAAGCACATATAAATGTGGCTCTGACGTCATTTTGACGTCATCATGTGGTCCCAATGGCCACATGCCGTGTACTAGCTCTCTTTGTGACACACACATATGGTACACATACGAATGTGTACTATATGTGGCACTCGTGATACATAAGGATATGTGGCTTTTTCGAATGTCGTGTACTACCTTAGCACATGCAGTTTGTGACTATATGTGACATATTGTCCAGTGGTTACATATAAATGTGGCAGTCACAATATATGTGTCTGCACGAAAACTTGACACAGCATATGGATCGCATGTAGCCCTTATATGTAACTTTTGAATGACATTTCAGGCTGACATATTTAGTGGTTTTAACTATTTTTAACCGACTTCCAAAAAGGAAAAGGTTCTCAATTCCACCTGAATATTTTTTTTTTTTAATGTATGTTCACGCCTAACTTTTTACTGGGTGGACCGATTTTGGTCATCCCAAAGAGAAAGTTGTAGAGAAAGTTCCTGGTTGGGCCCTGGTTCATTCATGGGCAAAAATGGACCATTAGGGGGGGTACCCCCCATACAAACGAAAACGTTTTTTCCGAATTTCTCAAAAACGGTGCATCTTATCAAAAAAGTGCAAGAACAAAAGTTATTTGGAATATGATTCTACATAAAACTCCCATACATCAAAATCCGATTGGAATAAATTTTAAAAAATCTTTTTGGAAAGTTTGACTTCAAAGTGGAATTTTGATACAACTGTTCGAATTTTGATGCGAATATCACCATACGGGCATACGGGCCAGATTGGCAATTATAGCTTTTGTTATGTTTTAAAGTTAAATTTAATTGACAAACTGTCAGATGTTGCAACATTTGCCTAAGTAATTTGACCAGCTTTAGTTGCACCTGGTTTTAGAAAATCACAATTTTTGAACAGTCGTAGTTGAAATATAGAGCACAAGTAATTTCTATTGGTTAATTCAGGACCCGATTACGAATCGATATTTACAACTCTGATTCAGGGAAAAAAAATTGCGCTAGCTTCCTACTTAAATAAAAGAACGATGCACGAAAATGCCCCTTGACTAACTTTTGGGTTTCACTTTCGTTGTACCAGCATTGGAAAGGTAATTTGCTCTAGTTTCATGGACATAGTCTCTTTTTTGACGGGGAACTGCAGGGGGATGCCACAATTGAGATTTTTCTACAAGTTTTAACCCCGATTATACCATAGACAATATGAAGTATTGAACATCTTTTCGAAATATCTTAAAATTTAACAGTTGCAATTTAGAAACAAGTAAAATTTTTTTTGTCAGTCAAAATGTCAATATTTTTTCACAGACTATTATTTTTTCATTTTTTTTATTTTCCACAAAAGTCGAATTAACCACATTTAAACAAGTTCCGTTCACTATTTTGGGTGAAATTATACTATATTTCGGATTTTGAATGTTTTTAAAGTGCATATTTGAGTGCATATTTTGCCGTTTTTAGTGCATATTATATGCGCATATTTCGCCTTTTTTAGTGCATATTTTTGGCAGCCCTACTGATCACGAATCTGGTGTTAGAATTTTAAAATTCGGAACGGGAGGTTCTGAAGGTATAACGATTTTTTCCAATAGTTCTTAAGCTATTTCTGGGTTTTTTGTGCAAAAAACTTTTTTAAAAAAAACTTTAGCCCGGCAACGACGGGTATGCAAGCTAGTACTCTATATAAGAACCGTATAGAAATATATTTGATTTACTCGAACACAAAAATGATCTACACCAGGGTTTTTAAACGACAAAAGATTTTGATTTCCGCATGTCCGTCCGTCCATATTTCCGTAAACACCAAACCTTTCGAAAGTGTTTCTTCGCAAAATCGAACCATTCCTTCCCCCTTCCTTCATACAAACAAAACACTTTTTTGCGGTTTTCTTGAAAACGGTGAGTCGTATTGAAAAATTTATTAAGGGAAAATGTGTTTATAATAGGCTTGTACTTATCCACACATCAAAATTCAGTTGAACCAGTGCTTTCCCCCTCTCCCATACAAATGGAATACTTTTTTCCTGTTTTCTCGGAAACGGTGTGTCGTATCAAAAAAAAATATGAAAACGAATGTCTTTAGAATAGGATTTTTCATAACCGTTCCATACATATAAATTCAGTAGGACTACTGCTTCCCCGCCTGTCTGTTACAAATGGATTTTTTTTAAATAAATGTTTTGTCTGTCCTCACATAGAGTATTTGTATAGAGATTGGCCCCTGGCAATTGTAGTTTTCTAACGTTTTTAAGATAGACATCAATCATATACGCCACATACTTCGATTCTACCAGAACCTAAAATAAAAAAAGACGTCTACTAAAGTCCGTCTCTCGTGTTTCGGATTCGCATTTTTTGAAAATGAATGCTGTCATCTCCCCAACTTCCCCTAATTAGATTTGATGTATAGGAAATAAAGGCGTGCGTTATTCTACAGGCAGCCAAAATTGCGTCATTTTGCTTCATTTATCAAAATGTTGTTTAACAAAGTTTTGTGTTTTTTGTAATTTTTATGTATGCTGCGTATTGTTGATACACATTGTGTCTTACGCACGCAAAGAAAAATTTTGTATAGTCAAATTAAATGATTTAAGAATTAGAAAAAGTTGAAGAAATTAAGTGCAGTTATCAAATATTTGTCCTCGCATCTCAAAATCGGGGTCAAAATATTGAGCGTTGTATATCAAAACGTCTTAAATCAAGGGAAGCTTGTACAATCAAAAAAAGCCTTTACACTTTAGATTCTTGGCGGTTTCAGATGTTTTTGATATAAAATTTAGATATTGAACTAAAGCGAAAGACTTGCCCGTCAATTAGGAACTATAGAATTTTCTGAAAAGAGCTTTTTGAGAAATTTGAAAAAAATATGTTTTATAAATCATCCGGGAAGTAGATCTAATTTTTTTTTGTACTCTTAAAAATGAGTGATATATTACTTACATCCCCAAATAAAAACAACAAAACATGTAACGTAATAACTGTTCCACCTTTCGGAAAATCTTTAAACATAAAAAATAAGAAATCTCGTAATAATAATTCTATGTAATGAAAAAAAAAATGTATTTGCTGATGATGAAATGAAACGACTTTAGGGTATATAATGACATTGAACAATTTAGCGATTCTTTATAAGAAATTTTACTCAAAATTTCACTCAAAATTTTACTCAAAATTTTACTCAAATCTTTACTCAAAACTTAATTGTCAATTGTGGTCCTTTTATGATTCGTCAGACTCACTCACACTTTTTTCAAGTTACTTAAAAAACTAAAAAAAATGCCTCATTTGGTTTTTATATATAACAGTATTCTATTGAATTTCAAGATTATGAATGTTAGTATAAGTATTTAATGTTTATTGCATCGCGAAGTAAGCAAAGTGCTTTCTATAAATAACTTATTTTGTTTTATTTGTCCTAAGGCAAAAGCACTTCGACAGAAATTTAGTAATCTTGGAAAGATTAAAAATTGTTTGTTTTTGTTTACTGAAAATATCTAATACTCGTATCAAACAAGAAAATAAATGCTCTTTGAGTTGTGTCCAGATTTTATGCAAATAAGAAAAATTCTATCTAGGACAGTTTAGTATAAAAACTAAGTGTTTGAGCAAATTGTTCTAAAAACCTCCAATTTACCCTTATGGTATCATAATATAGATGTAAAATATTCAAAGATACCTTAAACATGCTTAGGGAAAATATGTAAATTCTAATTAAATTCTATTCTAATACAACAAAAAGGGTATTCTACGTGAGCTTGCCTTTTTTCCATGGCTTCATTTATATTTATAAATTGTTACAATTTGTCCATATTAAGTGCTTTTTTTCTATTTTTTGTATAACTGATCCGTTGCCGGGTTAACGCTTTTATAAGATTTTTTTGAGTTAGTCTAACACTATGGAGCATATAAAAACAATTTTTTTGTCGAGAAAAAATATCTTTTTGATCGTGCCATACGTTCTGTCCCTGATATAAAAGTGTTTTAATAGATAAAATAAAGCAAAAATAAAAAAAATTGTGCTCTTTATTTTATAGGAACAAAGTTTTACAGTTGCGATTTTTTCTTGAATTTCTCCGCAATTTTTTTTCAGAATTTATTCCGCGAATTTTATTCACCTATCTCAGACTAAATTCACTTAGCATAAGTTGTTAAAATTTAAATTTATTTCGTCGGTTTTGATGAAAAAGTTCCAGTTTAGGCGTCTTTCGGAAGTCTGAATTTTGGGTCGTAGTGTAAACGGTCGTGCAACATGAATTTAATATCGAAAAACCAAATGCCCAAAAAAAAAAACTAAAAAAAATCAAGCTGTTCAAAATCAAAATGTCCCACTCGCACAGTCTGGCCATTAAAAACCGCCTGGCCATTATTAGTCTACACTCTAAAACAGACGCTGTTTTCCCAGTAAATTTTCGAGCGGAATTTAACTGGAAAAACAGTAAATACTCTTTTTATTACTGTTTTTCCCACTAAAATTTACTGAACGACAGTAAAGTTTACAGCAACGCAGTAAAACATAGTAAATATTACTGTAAATACAGTAAATTTTTACTAGTCAATTACTGATTTTCTGTCAATTACTGATTTCGTGCCAGTAGTTATTCCCGCTTTCCAAAAAAAAAGTATTTTATGTTATTCCTGCTTTCTGTATCACTCCAGTGAATTTGTCATCGTTTCACCCCAGTAAAAGACATTCACGTTTAGAATCCATTTCTCAATTGGTTTCCATGGCTTAGCGAGATGTGAAGTGGCCTGCAAACGCAGAGATTTCAGGTTCAATCCTCGACAGTGGAGTAAGGGATTTTTCAACGCATGTAAAATAAAAAGCATGTAAAATAAAACATTAATAACAAATAAAAATTAATTAAGTTTTATAAAAAAATGTTACCAAAACATTTCCAATGCTTCAAACATGTTTTTAAGATATTACTGTGATCAAAGTAAATTTTCCAGTAAAAATTACTGTTTTTCCAGTTCTTTCTAGTTGTTCCAGTATGATAATTTTACTGGGAATGTAATCCAAAATTTACTGGGAGGAACAGTAAATTTGATTTACTGTGAGAGCACAGTAAAATTTACTGTACTTCATCATGGTTGCCTTGTTACTGGGCTCCCAGTAAAAAAAAAGAGTGTAGGCATACATAATTTCTAGCGATTTTGAGGCCGCTGTTTCACCAAATCATCTTTTAACTATTCGATATTTCGATGGAATTTAAGCAAGCTTTAACCTTTAAAATTCTCTACAATTAATTGTCTAAACGGTTCAGGTCCGAACATTCTGTTGGCCAATCTTCAGAAATAATAAATTCTTGTATTATACATTTTCGTAAGAAGTAATAAATCCACCTAGGTTTTTACATGACAAAATGGAATTCCTACAGTAAGAATAAAAGATCTTTCGTATTGCGTGTCACCTCTTTTAGTTTTTTAGTTTCTATCAACCATTTCTTTTCCAGTATTAGATGAGATATCTGATGAGACATTTGGTACCTGAATAAAAATGGTTTCGATAGAAATAAAAATATTCCGATAGAAATAAAAATAGGTCATAGACTGGAATTAGTAAAAAATAAATACATAAGGAATTCTGCAACAGAATTTCATGACTTTTTGAAGTATCCCTAGATATTAATAAAGAACGATGCACGAAAATGCCCCTTTACTAACTTTTGGGTTTCACTTTCGTATTACCCCCATTGGAAAGGTAATTTGCTCTAGTTTCATGGACATAAGCTGTTTTTTGACGGGGAACTGCAGGGGGATAGTCAGCTGCCATCTTAGGCGCACTGCTTTTTTCATGCATTTTTCGACGATTTTTATGTCCCCGGGCTAACGTTTGAACCAGTTGGGGTTTCACTTTCGTATTAGCCCCATTGGAAAGGTAATTTGCTCTAGTTTCATGGACATAGTCTCTTTTTTGACGGGGAACTGCAGGGGGATGGTCAGCTGCCATCTTAGGCGCACTGCTTTTTTCACGCATTTTTCGACGTTTTTTATGCCCCCGGGCTAACATTTGAACCAGTTGGGGTTTCACTTTCGTATTACCCCCATTGGAAAGGTAATTTGCTCTAGTTTCATGGACATAAGCTGTTTTTTGAAGGGGAACTGCAGGGGTATGGTCAGCTGCCATCTTAGGCGCACTGCTTTTTTCATGCATTTTTCGACGGTCGAAATGCATGAAAAAAGCAGTGCGCCTAAGATGGCAGCTGACCATCCCCCTGCAGTTCCCCGTCAAAAAAGAGACTATGTCCATGAAACTAGAGCAAATTACCTTTCCAATGGGGGTAATACGAAAGTGAAACCCCAACTGGTTCAAACGTTAGCCCGGGGGCATAAAAATCGTCGAAAAATGCGTGAAAAAAGCAGTGCGCCTAAGATGGCAGCTGACCATCCCCCTGCAGTTCCCCGTCAAAAAAGAGACTATGTCCATGAAACTAGAGCAAATTACCTTTCCAATGGGGCTAATACGAAAGTGAAACCCCAACTGGTTCAAACGTTAGCCCGGGGACATAAAAATCGTCGAAAAATGCATGAAAAAAGCAGTGCGCCTAAGATGGCAGCTGACTATCCCCCTGCAGTTCCCCGTCAAAAAACAGCTTATGTCCATGAAACTAGAGCAAATTACCTTTCCAATGGGGGTAATACGAAAGTGAAACCCCAACTGGTTCAAATGTTAGCCCGGGGGCATAAAAAACGTCGAAAAATGCGTGAAAAAAGCAGTGCGCCTAAGATGGCAGCTGACCATCCCCCTGCAGTTCCCCGTCAAAAAAGAGACTATGTCCATGAAACTAGAGCAAATTACCTTTCCAATGGGGCTAATACGAAAGTGAAACCCCAACTGGTTCAAACGTTAGCCCGGGGACATAAAAATCGTCGAAAAATGCATGAAAAAAGCAGTGCGCCTAAGATGGCAGCTGACTATCCCCCTGCAGTTCCCCGTCAAAAAACAGCTTATGTCCATGAAACTAGAGCAAATTACCTTTCCAATGGGGGTAATACGAAAGTGAAACCCAAAAGTTAGTAAAGGGGCATTTTCGTGCATCGTTCTTTATTAATATCTAGGGATACTTCAAAAAGTCATGAAATTCTGTTGCAGAATTCCTTATGTATTTATTTTTTACTAATTCCAGTCTATGACCTATTTTTATTTCTATCGGAATATTTTTATTTCTATCGAAACCATTTTTATTCAGGTACCAAATGTCTCATCAGATATCTCATCTAATACTGGAAAAGAAATGGTTGATAGAAACTAAAAAACTAAAAGAGGTGACACGCAATACGAAAGATCTTTTATTCTTACTGTAGGAATTCCATTTTGTCATGTAAAAACCTAGGTGGATTTATTACTTCTTACGAAAATGTATAATACAAGAATTTATTATTTCTGAAGATTGGCCAACAGAATGTTCGGACCTGAACCGTTTAGACAATTAATTGTAGAGAATTTTAAAGGTTAAAGCTTGCTTAAATTCCATCGAAATATCGAATAGTTAAAAGATGATTTGGTGAAACAGCGGCCTCAAAATCGCTAGAAATTATGTATGCCTACACTCTTTTTTTTTACTGGGAGCCCAGTAACAAGGCAACCATGATGAAGTACAGTAAATTTTACTGTGCTCTCACAGTAAATCAAATTTACTGTTCCTCCCAGTAAATTTTGGATTACATTCCCAGTAAAATTATCATACTGGAACAACTAGAAAGAACTGGAAAAACAGTAATTTTTACTGGAAAATTTACTTTGATCACAGTAATATCTTAAAAACATGTTTGAAGCATTGGAAATGTTTTGGTAACATTTTTTTATAAAACTTAATTAATTTTTATTTGTTATTAATGTTTTATTTTACATGCTTTTTATTTTACATGCGTTGAAAAATCCCTTACTCCACTGTCGAGGATTGAACCTGAAATCTCTGCGTTTGCAGGCCACTTCACATCTCGCTAAGCCATGGAAACCAATTGAGAAATGGATTCTAAACGTGAATGTCTTTTACTGGGGTGAAACGATGACAAATTCACTGGAGTGATACAGAAAGCAGGAATAACATAAAATACTTTTTTTTTGGAAAGCGGGAATAACTACTGGCACGAAATCAGTAATTGACAGAAAATCAGTAATTGACTAGTAAAAATTTACTGTATTTACAGTAATATTTACTATGTTTTACTGCGTTGCTGTAAACTTTACTGTCGTTCAGTAAATTTTAGTGGGAAAAACAGTAATAAAAAGAGTATTTACTGTTTTTCCAGTTAAATTCCGCTCGAAAATTTACTGGGAAAACAGCGTCTGTTTTAGAGTGTAGACTAATAATGGCCAGGCGGTTTTTAATGGCCAGACTGTGCGAGTGGGACATTTTGATTTTGAACAGCTTGATTTTTTTTAGTTTTTTTTTTTGGGCATTTGGTTTTTCGATATTAAATTCATGTTGCACGACCGTTTACACTACGACCCAAAATTCAGACTTCCGAAAGACGCCTAAACTGGAACTTTTTCATCAAAACCGACGAAATAAATTTAAATTTTAACAACTTATGCTAAGTGAATTTAGTCTGAGATAGGTGAATAAAATTCGCGGAATAAATTCTGAAAAAAAATTGCGGAGAAATTCAAGAAAAAATCGCAACTGTAAAACTTTGTTCCTATAAAATAAAGAGCACAATTTTTTTTATTTTTGCTTTATTTTATCTATTAAAACACTTTTATATCAGGGACAGAACGTATGGCACGATCAAAAAGATATTTTTTCTCGACAAAAAAATTGTTTTTATATGCTCCATAGTGTTAGACTAACTCAAAAAAATCTTATAAAAGCGTTAACCCGGCAACGGATCAGTTATACAAAAAATAGAAAAAAAGCACTTAATATGGACAAATTGTAACAATTTATAAATATAAATGAAGCCATGGAAAAAAGGCAAGCTCACGTAGAATACCCTTTTTGTTGTATTAGAATAGAATTTAATTAGAATTTACATATTTTCCCTAAGCATGTTTAAGGTATCTTTGAATATTTTACATCTATATTATGATACCATAAGGGTAAATTGGAGGTTTTTAGAACAATTTGCTCAAACACTTAGTTTTTATACTAAACTGTCCTAGATAGAATTTTTCTTATTTGCATAAAATCTGGACACAACTCAAAGAGCATTTATTTTCTTGTTTGATACGAGTATTAGATATTTTCAGTAAACAAAAACAAACAATTTTTAATCTTTCCAAGATTACTAAATTTCTGTCGAAGTGCTTTTGCCTTAGGACAAATAAAACAAAATAAGTTATTTATAGAAAGCACTTTGCTTACTTCGCGATGCAATAAACATTAAATACTTATACTAACATTCATAATCTTGAAATTCAATAGAATACTGTTATATATAAAAACCAAATGAGGCATTTTTTTTAGTTTTTTAAGTAACTTGAAAAAAGTGTGAGTGAGTCTGACGAATCATAAAAGGACCACAATTGACAATTAAGTTTTGAGTAAAGATTTGAGTAAAATTTTGAGTAAAATTTTGAGTGAAATTTTGAGTAAAATTTCTTATAAAGAATCGCTAAATTGTTCAATGTCATTATATACCCTAAAGTCGTTTCATTTCATCATCAGCAAATACATTTTTTTTTTCATTACATAGAATTATTATTACGAGATTTCTTATTTTTTATGTTTAAAGATTTTCCGAAAGGTGGAACAGTTATTACGTTACATGTTTTGTTGTTTTTATTTGGGGATGTAAGTAATATATCACTCATTTTTAAGAGTACAAAAAAAAATTAGATCTACTTCCCGGATGATTTATAAAACATATTTTTTTCAAATTTCTCAAAAAGCTCTTTTCAGAAAATTCTATAGTTCCTAATTGACGGGCAAGTCTTTCGCTTTAGTTCAATATCTAAATTTTATATCAAAAACATCTGAAACCGCCAAGAATCTAAAGTGTAAAGGCTTTTTTTGATTGTACAAGCTTCCCTTGATTTAAGACGTTTTGATATACAACGCTCAATATTTTGACCCCGATTTTGAGATGCGAGGACAAATATTTGATAACTGCACTTAATTTCTTCAACTTTTTCTAATTCTTAAATCATTTAATTTGACTATACAAAATTTTTCTTTGCGTGCGTAAGACACAATGTGTATCAACAATACGCAGCATACATAAAAATTACAAAAAACACAAAACTTTGTTAAACAACATTTTGATAAATGAAGCAAAATGACGCAATTTTGGCTGCCTGTAGAATAACGCACGCCTTTATTTCCTATACATCAAATCTAATTAGGGGAAGTTGGGGAGATGACAGCATTCATTTTCAAAAAATGCGAATCCGAAACACGAGAGACGGACTTTAGTAGACGTCTTTTTTTATTTTAGGTTCTGGTAGAATCGAAGTATGTGGCGTATATGATTGATGTCTATCTTAAAAACGTTAGAAAACTACAATTGCCAGGGGCCAATCTCTATACAAATACTCTATGTGAGGACAGACAAAACATTTATTTAAAAAAAATCCATTTGTAACAGACAGGCGGGGAAGCAGTAGTCCTACTGAATTTATATGTATGGAACGGTTATGAAAAATCCTATTCTAAAGACATTCGTTTTCATATTTTTTTTTGATACGACACACCGTTTCCGAGAAAACAGGAAAAAAGTATTCCATTTGTATGGGAGAGGGGGAAAGCACTGGTTCAACTGAATTTTGATGTGTGGATAAGTACAAGCCTATTATAAACACATTTTCCCTTAATAAATTTTTCAATACGACTCACCGTTTTCAAGAAAACCGCAAAAAAGTGTTTTGTTTGTATGAAGGAAGGGGGAAGGAATGGTTCGATTTTGCGAAGAAACACTTTCGAAAGGTTTGGTGTTTACGGAAATATGGACGGACGGACATGCGGAAATCAAAATCTTTTGTCGTTTAAAAACCCTGGTGTAGATCATTTTTGTGTTCGAGTAAATCAAATATATTTCTATACGGTTCTTATATAGAGTACTAGCTTGCATACCCGTCGTTGCCGGGCTAAAGTTTTTTTTAAAAAAGTTTTTTGCACAAAAAACCCAGAAATAGCTTAAGAACTATTGGAAAAAATCGTTATACCTTCAGAACCTCCCGTTCCGAATTTTAAAATTCTAACACCAGATTCGTGATCAGTAGGGCTGCCAAAAATATGCACTAAAAAAGGCGAAATATGCGCATATAATATGCACTAAAAACGGCAAAATATGCACTCAAATATGCACTTTAAAAACATTCAAAATCCGAAATATAGTATAATTTCACCCAAAATAGTGAACGGAACTTGTTTAAATGTGGTTAATTCGACTTTTGTGGAAAATAAAAAAAATGAAAAAATAATAGTCTGTGAAAAAATATTGACATTTTGACTGACAAAAAAAATTTTACTTGTTTCTAAATTGCAACTGTTAAATTTTAAGATATTTCGAAAAGATGTTCAATACTTCATATTGTCTATGGTATAATCGGGGTTAAAACTTGTAGAAAAATCTCAATTGTGGCTACCACAAAACTTTCTTCCACAAAATCTACGACCCTGCGCAATTTACGCTAGAGCCCTGTCGCGTTGTCAACCTAAGACGACCTCCCAATAAATTGTTGGTTCATCCAAAAATATCAAAAACGTACAAAATTTGAGATAACTTGAGAACGGTAAAATATATCAATTTACGGTAAATAGCAAAAATGTAGAAAATGTTAACATCTTTAATTATTCTTTTAACTGATTTGTCGAAAAACCGTTAGTTTGCAAATTATTCGCAAAAATATGATTTTTTACATATTAATGAAAATATCTCAATAACGGTAAAAGATAACGGATAACGGTACGAAACAAAATTGTGCAGAATGCCATTCTCATTAATTCACTTCATACATTCAGTCAGCAAAAACCCGTTAGTTTTCGAGATAATCGCAAAAAACTGTTTTTTTTGGAAATAACGGTTAATCTCGATAACAGGTGGAGATATCGAGTTATAGCTAAAGACAAAAGTGTGGGAAATTTTATTTTTGTCATACTTAAGGCCACTAAAAAACGCGTAGTTTGGGAGTAAATCGAGAAAAACGAAATTGCGATTTTTGAAAAAGCGCCATTTTGGATACTTCCGGCTAACGGATTTCCACCAAAAGTTGATAGGATCGTCCCATTCCAGGACCAAGTATGCCTATAAAATCTCATGGATCTAGCTGTATTAGTTTTTAAGAAATCTTGTACACAGACTGACAGACAGAACGACATTTTTTTAATATGACTCCAATCGACTCAGGAGTGATCGGGAAATGTTTTTTAGGCAAAATTAAGAGGTCGAAATTTTTCATGAATACAATACTTTATTATACTCCGTAGAAGAAAGTAAAAACACATATTTATTTATTTTTAATATTTATTCTAGCTGAAACAGTCGAATTATAATTCGAAATGTACAAAAAAAATTTGGTTGTTCATGAAAGTTGTAAAATATGCAACTAAATATGCATTATATGCATTTATATGCATTTATATGCAAATATGCACTAACGTGTCAAATATGCAAAATATGCAACAACAAGTGACCTTCATTCGCCTCTAAACTTATTGATTCGGATGAATAAAAAACTCCCGGAGCCGAAATCATAACGAGAAGAAATATGCAAATGCATATTTTTGGCAGCCCTAGTGATCAGCGACCCCGAAAACCCCCTAATACAATTTTTTCCCGGAAAAAATGGGAAAAAGGATATTTGCGTTAACCCTACAGGACCTTCCGTTTTGAATTTTGAAAATCTAACAGCGGATTCGTGATCAGCGAGCGACCCCGAAAGCAGTCAGTCACTCAGTCAGGTTAAACGATTTTATAGATAAAGAAAAAAAATGATATTAGCTTCCAAAAAAACGACTTAGGGTTTCTGAGTATAGTCTAAAATACCATTATACTCGTATGTTAGAATTTCTAGTAAAGGTATTAAATATTCAAGCCTCCTTGTTCTTTTTAGCATCACCCTGTACTTCGACTATTTTACTGATATTCTGCACTTCCTCGGAGATAAATCCAAATAGGAAAAAAGAGACAGTGGGCTCTTCTGCAATGATTCCCTAGAAACAGGGAATTATTCCTATGATTTTGGAAAAATTTCCTATTTTTTAACATGAATTCCCTTTTGTTTGTGAGTCATTACGAAAAAATTTCACTGTCTCATATATTCCTATTTTTTGTAGGAATCTGGCCTATTGTTTCTCTCCATGTAGATAAACTGTTCCCTTCTTAGAACTTTTTATCGCTTGAAACACACAAAGATTTTCATAAAAAAGAAAAAAAATAACCAAAATTAATGAACGTTAAAGTGTTTTCCTATAAAAGTTGATTAAGAGAGGTGGATTTAGGCAATCTGAAAAATTTGAAGCCAATTTAAAGGTGCCGCTTCACATGAGAGTAAATACGCGAGTAACTCGCAAAAACTCTCGAGAGTTACTCGCAGGAGGTTGTCCATTTGAGAGTTAATTTCGGCGATTTTTCTCTTTTCAAGACCAATATCTTGCTTTGGCGAGTTCTCGAGAGCTACTAGCGAAATTCAAACGCCGTTCGTATCTGGCGAGCAACTCCCCGAGAGTTCAGTGGGTGCGTGTCGACTAGAGAGTAGAATCACTTTTGACAGCTCGCACAAACTAGCTGACGAGTTTCTGCGAGCGAGTCTCAGAGACGTGTCCATTTGCGAGTAGCTGCTATCAAGAGGTTCTCGCCGGCATTTACTCTCATATAGAGCGGCACCTTAAGGCATAGAATAAGGAATATATAGAAAAAACTCTGCCGAACAAATTTTTGACGAATTTCCCCTTCGAAGGGGGGAAAAATGTCCCTATCATTCACTAGCTACGGCCTAAAAGTTAATTACTTTTAGACTAGGGAGCACGAAGCAGAGAGAACATTTTCTAATCATTTTCGTCGTATCTATTCAATGAGATGGAGGAATCGAATGGATAATTTTTTCCGTGTTACATCGGATCCTCTTGCTTCATCTCACAGTGGAAAATTTTTCTCTAAAAATTTGTTCTAAGAGTTTATTCTCTAGATTATTTGTTCTCTGCTTAAGGCTCTAGGTTATCTGACTTTTTGCGGATCACATGTTTGTGTCCTCTGTGTAATGTAATAACGAACTTGGATTTGAAAAACAACACTAACAGAAAGCGCCGCATCGGAAATTTAGAAAAAAAGACTACACTCATTTTTCAGTTATGGTGTGATGAATTCTCCAATTATATTGTAATTTTATTAAAGTTGTAATTATCACCTTTAAAAGCCCTTTTACCCCTAATTTATTCACTAGGAGTTAAGCCGAGTTAGTGAGTTAAGGGAGTTAGCTAGCGTTATTTTCCATGTTAAAGGTGAGTTAAGGGAGTTAAGGCGATTTAACTCCTAGTGAATAAATTGGCCGTTAAAGTTTTAATTTTCCGCCGTTTTCTTACTGACATAAGTATAGTAAACATATTTGTTATTTTTCGAAGGCGCGTGCTTTTTGCGTCTAAATTATTATTGACTTAAGAAACTATGTAACTTCTTAATCATTTGTAAAACATGGAAAAAGAAAAATCCATTTAATAACCGTTTACATTTAAAAGGCTATCAAATATACGAAGATAACAAAAGTATGTAAATTTTATCCCAAATTGAAATGCACATAAAATTTACACATTCACGTTCAAAGACATCTGCAGTCGTAATACAGTCTTTTACAATTTTGCATAAATAGGTCACTGTATATATTCATATTGCATTAATCTTTTAAACTCATATAAACAAAATATACAGAATCCAGCCTACGATATGATATAAATTTTATACCCGCTTTAATATTAACTTAAAGAACACTATATAAATTTGCACAATAATTTTTATTTTATGTTTTCCTTGTAGGTGAACTTTGCAGTCTTTCCTTTTTTGGTTGAATGCGTCTTTCCTAAAGTTTAGTAAATTTTATTTGGATTATAATCGTCTCCTTAAATGGGTGACTGCGACAAGCTTCTCAATAAATACAATGTAAGTCATCATTTTAAATATTTGATTGCTTTTAATTTTACTTTAATTTTTCATCGAAAATTTTTCTATAGTCAAAATAAAATTTTAATAGGTAATTTTAATTTTCCAAAAACAATTTTTTTTATGAGAATTCAAAAGATTTCGACTGTTTACGTTATTAAAACAGACTCTGGTTATTCCTCGGTTGTTCTACCGTTTTGCAGGTTATTTGACTGGCCTTAAGAATGAAAAACGGAAAATACATTTCGAAGATTATCAATTGTGTAATGTCCAAGGTTGCTGGTAGATTGTTTTCAGTTCACAAGCAAACAATTCGACCGTAAATCATTAATGTGTCGATAACGCAGAATAACTATTTTTCCCATACACTATACACACTATCTCCTTCCAGTCGTTTGAGTCAGCATTCTACAGGAGAAAAAAAACTATTAGCGTACTACAAATGTCCTGCAAAATATCAAAAATAAGACAAAAGCATAAAAATAGCATTTTCTTACTTTTATTTCTGAAAATAATTCAGTTGATTGATGGGCAAAAAATCGTTTTAAAACTCCAAATGAAAATGTTTCCAATATTTTAAAAAATTGCAATATTGTTTTCCTTTTTGCTATAACCCTCAAAGTGTCTCTCTGAAAACTGAACGTATAGAATCCCTTTTTAAGTAACTGACAAGAAAATGATTCGCTAAACTGTTTATTGTTTATATACCATGTTAAACATTTAAAATTGTTTTGTAAATTAACGTAAAGAACTTTTCAAAAGTGATGTTTACCATTATAAACATATAATTGTTCCAGTATACAGCTCCTGAAGATGGTAACATAAATTACCGAGACGTCGAGCATCAAAAAAGTTAAAACCAGCTTTTTTATTTAACTATAAAAGACTATTTACACAATCCCAATCCCTTTCTATGTTTATAATAATAAATCATATTTTACCTGTCTAAACCCAGCAAACACACATTTAAAATGTATTTTCAAAATAAAGATTAGAGGGATATTAGAATACTACAACCCCAACTGACAAGATGCTAATGATATAAAGCAGGAGTGTCCAATAATTACGCCCGTCAGCAATGCCGTTATACTCGTACCGAAGCACAGAAAATAATCGCATAACACATAATGTTTCTGTGCGTGCGTAGTGTTAAAATTTGTTTATGGTCGAGAAAACGGGTTATGAGCACTGTTGCCAACTCAAAAATATGAATCCGGTCAAATTTGACCGTTTGACAGGATTTTTTTCTGTTGAATCCTGTCAGAAAAAACGGTCAAAAGTTTTAGCGTGTTAGATCCGGCCAAAAAATCGGTCAAATACACGCAAACGACATTTCTGATCACAATAACCTAGAAATTAAACATAACAAAAGCTATAATTGCCAATCTGGCAATTATTAAAAACCCGTATGGTGATATTCGTATCTTAATTGGAGCAGTTGTAGCTAAATTCCACTTCGAAGTCGAACTTTCCAATAATATTTTGTAAAATATATTCCAATCGGATTTTGATGTATGGGAGTTTTATGTAGAATCATATTCTAAATAACTTTTGTTCTTGTACTTCTTTGATAAGATGCACCGTTTTTGAGATATTCGCAAAAAACCTTTTTGCCCCCCCCCCCCCCCCCCTTACACATTTTTGCCTATTAACGAACTTAGCCTCGCATTTTACGAAAAACGAATCTGCGCAAAATATCAAGTCTCTAGCTCAATCCGTGCGCCTGCAATCCTCGCCACAGACGGACGGACGTGCAAAAGTTAATTATTTTTATCATTCTACACACACTGGTGAAATTCATTTTTTTGTGTGATGACGGGATCTTGGCGTTACAAACGGTAAGGCAAATCTAATATACCCTTTGGTTTCACCATATATAAGGAGAAATATAATTTTATTTAGGTACAATCGACTTAACAAAAAATAACAAAAACAAATTCTTTTTAAAAAATAACATTAAAACAAATTCTTATAAATAATGATAAATAAAAAAAAACATTAGATCTCCCGAAATATTATTATAACTTACATATATGTACCCGAATTATTGCAGTAACCCGAAAAGTCCCAATTTCCACTTATAAATTATAAAGGGTGCGTTCAATTTGTGAACATTCTTTTTATGAAAATTGATAATGTTGATAATATATTATTTCTTTCCCAATTGAAAAACTGTTAAAAAAGGTCGAAAACACATTCAGTTCCGGTTAAAAATCCGGTCGACCGGATTTTCATTTTTTCTCCTGTCAAAGTGGACAAAATCCGGTCAAATCTGACCGGAAAACGGTCAAAATGGCAACACTGGTTATGAGTAGGGATGCCAACGATACCTCGATGTTTGCAAAACAACGAGGTATCTTTGAAAAATATCGAGTTTAACCCTCTAGTAGGCCAATTTTTTTTTCAATAAGAAGAGCAGGTTAATTGTGCTTCAGGAAACGCAGAACGGAAACCCTTTTGTCCCTAGGTAGTTGTTTGAGTTGCCAGCAGCCGGAAAAAGAGAGCGTATCTAGAGACACACTTGTCGCGGTAGGAGGTTGATAATTAGAAAAAAGTCAGCTGTATCTGTAGATAGACTTGCCTACTAGAGTGTTAAACCTCGATGTTGAACAGGCCGATATATCGAGGTATCGATGTTACAGTCAACGATGTTAGAACATTACTCTTCATCAAATTAATAGAGAAACTAATTTTAGGACTAGAGGGACTACTTTTTAGATAAATTTAATATAGCCACTCTACTTAAAGATTTGTCTAAATTTTCTTTGGTATCAATTTTCGGTTTCATCTTTCTATAAGATTTCGCAAAAAATACCAGAGCTACCCATGAAATTTTACAGCGAAGTTTGGTCCTGATGTGGAGATCCGTTAACCGAAAGTAACCAAAACGGCGGCTATTTAAAAAGTACGATTTCGTTTTTTTGCGATTTATTCCGAAACTAGCCATTTTCCGGTAGTCTTATGTATTACAAAACTTGGAGACAATACAATTCGCTACATTTATGTCTTTTACTAGAACTGCTGTCTTCTACTAGTACCGTGTTAATTCTACCTGGGTGCCCTCCACCCACAGTAGACTATCCGCCAGGTGGCTAAATTATGTATTAAATTTAACTTTTTCAAAACATCGGAAAAATGTCGAGGTATCGATGTTTTCAGGACGATTTCGCCTTAAAAAACACCGATTTTCGATATATCGAGGTTTTATAAACGATGTTGCATCCCTAGTTATGAGTTGAACACCGCTGATTTAAATATTTCACAACGGTCAGATCTATTCAATAATTTCAAATTATCTTTTGATTTCATTTTTATTGTTATTTTTATTCTTTTATTTGGTTTTGTTTTATAAAAAAAAATTCTGTACCAGAATTATATTAACTATGGCTAAATAAGTGAAAAATTCGGTCCAAATGGTTAAAAATTAATAATCCAGTTATACAAATGCTGAATATATCACAATATCAAATTACGTTACTTTGATTTTTTTATACCCGTATGGTGAAACCAAAGGGTTTATTAGATTTGCCTTACCGTTTGTAACGCCAAGATCCCGTTATCACACACAAAAATGAATTACACCAGTGTGTTTAGAATGATAAAAAAAAGTTGAATTTAGCATGTCCGTCCGTCCGTCCTTCTGTCCGTCCGTCCGTCTGTCCGTCTGTGGCGCGGATTGCGGGCGCACGGATTGAGCTAGAGACTTGAAATTTTGCGCAGATTCGTTTTTCGTAAAATGCAAGGCTAAGTTCGTTCATGGGCAAAAATGGACGATTAGGGGGGGTACCCCCCATACGAACGAAATCGTTTTTTGCGAATATCTCAAAAACGGTGCATCTGATTAAAAAAGTGCAAGAACAAAAGTTCTTTAGGATATGATTCTACATAAATAATCAAAATCCAATTGCAATAAATTTTAAAAAATCTGATTGAAAAGTTTGACTTCAAAGTGGAATTTTGATACAACTGTTCGCCGTTCACTTAAACTTCGAACAATGCCATATCACCATACGGGTTTTCAGTAATTGGCAAATTGGCAATCATAGCTTTTGTTATGTTTTTACTGAAAAATTACAATATATACATACATTACCTTAAAATACTTCTAAACTGAACATCAGGTCAAGAAATTTTTTTTCCCATTTTCGCCACTAATTGCTTTAATTTTAATCTTATAAGCCCCCATTAAAAAATTGCCCTGAATATATAAAATTGCCAATCTTAAAGCCTTCAAATAAATAATTATCACCAGGGTAGTATGCATAATTCATGGAGACGACAAATTGGCCCTTCAGGCATTGTAGTGTTAATTTAAAGTGTAACCTGTTTAATTTTATGGATTACTTCAGAAGTGCCTTTTCCACAGGTAAAGGAAAATGTTGGATAAGGTAACTGTACCATATTCCGTGCCATTAAGGGTTCTGCCACTTTCAGTTGAATTTGTGCTTTTCCAAGATAAAGCAGCAATGCCAAACTTTTTTAGCATAATTTAGTATCAATTCTGTGTATGTGTCATACTTGTAAAAATATATTTTATATTATTTATTGATAAATTTGTTAACACCTTAATTGTCTGTAATTCCGTGCTAAAAAAATGACGTTGTATTTAATTCCGTGCTAGTAAGTACCTAATTCCGGCCTATCTATGAGAATTGCAGTTTTGCACACAAAGCAGTATGAGAGAGCTTAAGTTTTATGAAATAAACATAAAAATAGCTACAATAGCGGCGTAAATCGTGAAATATCCAATATGAAGAAATTTTAATTTAATAATTTGAATTTTTTGAAAGTTTAAACACTTAAGTATACATAATATCATTTTCCTTCCTATAAAACACAACAAATATTTAAATAAGAAAAACAATATTTATGCAGATATGTATTTATTCGATTAAAGAATATGTATTCGATAAAAAAATATATATTTTCTATATATAATACAAAAATAAAAGAAAAATCACAATTCATTGCATTGAAGTTAATATAAAATATATGTCTTAAACAGTTGCATTAATATTTGCTCAATTAAAGTCTTGAATAGAATAAATTCCTCTATTATTTGAAAGCACTTGAAAGTTAATTTTCTTCAAGCCATCTTTAGCGTCATAAAAAGGACCTCATCGTGTTCAGGCCAACGCCAGTTGGCTCCGCACATTGTCATTGTTTTTAATTCGATTGCGAATTCCGTCTTTGTCACGGAATATTGTACACGTCTGATTAAGTCGGGAACCAAATTCCGTGCTAGGTAAAATAGTAGAATATAAATATAATTTTAGTGTTTTTAATCAAAACTTGTAGTAAAAATATCACTCTTTGATTTTATAATAATAAAGTTACACAATTCTCGGATTTTACACAAATTGTAATGAATAACAAAAAAAGTGGTATGAAGATTCTCTTATAATATAAAAAAAAGTTGTTGATAAAATCTCAAATAACTAAAAAACAGTAAGAAAAAATGTGGTCCGGAATTTGCTCAAGTGCACCTCTATGGTATACTTTATTTAATAAAACCGATAACTAATTATTTATTTTATGATTGATTGCAAAAAAAGCCAAGGAAAAACTAATTATTATTCGTCAATTCCGTCCTAGGCACGGAATAATGTACACGTCAGATTATTTAGTGAACGTAATTCCGTCCGACAGTAAAACGGCCTGTTTAATAAAAAAAACACAGAGTAACACTTTGATACAAATAAAAATACTTAAAAAAAGGCATAATTTTAACAAAAACACAGATGTGGTTAGAAGTGACTTACCTTTTACTTTTTGTGATCTTAAGAAAATTGCTTCAGTTCCTTGACGATTCACACAACACGTTTACTTGGCACAGCACTTTTCACAGAATTACTTATCAAAATAGGATTATTAGTTGTAATTGATAGACAATAATATATACTACACTTCATTTTTGGACACAGTAAACATTACTGATCAAGTTTTATCAAGTGATTTCCTCAAAAGTTGATCAGTTTTCTTATTTTATGACTTTTAATGAAATGGGACGGAATAATGTACTAGGCCGTAATAGTGTACACTTACCTTAATTAAAGAGAATAAATTTCAAGGATTTATTTTTTTAATAAACTTTTACCAACTTAACTAAAATTTGTACTTTCGGTACACGGCAAAAAATCCTGGAGTACTTTTCAATCCAAAAATTCTATTAGACAAAATTCCAATACAATTTGGATTAGAATTTAATAAATGCGAATTATTACAAATATTCCAATACTTTTTTGTATTGGATTTCAAATTTTTTGTATTATATTTTGCCGTTTAATGTTTTTTATATTAAATTTTAATCCTAAAAGGAGTAAAACCAACACAATTTGCTTAATATCTTTAAAAAAGCAATCTGTGACGCAAACTTTTTGTAATTGTCATTTATGTTTCGAAGTTCTTCGGTTTTTCAATAATTTTAGTTATTTGTTAGTGAAATTCATAAAAAATGAAGGAATTGCGAAGGACGAATGAAGAAAAACTTTTGAACCAAATGAAGTAATCAGATTCTTCAAGCATTCATGTAAATATGTGAGATATTGTATGTATATTATTTTTTGAAAGCATTTTTTTTAATACAGATTAAATTGGATTTCGTGAGTTGCAATTTGCAGATGCAGGAAAAAATTTACACCAGATATTTGAAAAGGCATATCTTGTCGTTCGTGGTATTGCAAATTAAATTTTGTATTTATTTTTTCTAACACCAATCCCTTTTCAGTCTTAAAAAATCTTAAACTTTTTGATTATTCATCAAAATTAATTCATGAAACCCCAATTTCAAAACAGAAAATGTCGAAAACGGCGAAAATTTTGGAAGGTTTGAAAGTTTACATACGCTCTCAAGACAGAAAAATTATTAATTTCGAGAATTCTTATAGAAGAGGGAACATTTGATGCATTTTCATGATCGCCGTGATGCCCTAAATTCCTCGAAATTCACTTAAATCAAAACATAGCATCAGAGAACTTATAATATATGTAAATTTATTTAAAAAAATGAATTTTTTAAACTTGTCAAAACTTTAAATCCATGCAAATATTAAAATTACTGACCTTTTGTTATTAGTTAGGTATTTTTATGTCTTTAAAATTTTTCTTCAAAATAAATTAGTTTAAAACAAAAATTCCAATTTTATTTGCAATTCTAGAGAAGATTCAATTATTTGAGTAAGTATAAAATTAGATTAGAATCCAATATATTTTTTTTATTAAATTTTAATCCAAAAAGTATTAAACAATCTAATGAAATTTCAGATTAAAATGTAATCCAATAGTATTACATCATTGTAATCCAAGCATTGCTATTTTTCAATCCAATTTGTATTAGAAAATTTTAATATGTTTTTGGATTACAAGTCAATATAAAAAAGATTGAAAAAATATTTTTAATCCAACCACTAGATTAAAATCTAATCCTATTTTGGAGTGGACCTATATGTAATCCAGTTTTGATTGAAAATCACTCCAGGATTTTTTACCGTGTAAATTTACACGATTCCACTTCTGAACTTTGAATAGGGTCAAAGTGGGTAAATGTAAACAGGGGTAATTGTAAACACTATTGGTTGTCCCCAAACTGCTATTCCTTCTTAGCTTATCGAAACAATATATTGGAAATTGATCTTTTGTCTCACTGCGGACACGTGGCACAATAGATCTAAGAGAGGGTTCGTTGTGTATGTGCTGTCAAAAAAAGTGCTTTTTTTTAGTGTGATTTCAGTTTTTCTAATAGTGAAAAGAATTTTTTTTAAAGGGATTTTTAAAAGAAGGTATGCATGTTTTAGCTTAATATACGAACATTATAGTTGCTTGAGATATGTTATATATGTTAATTTTTGTCTATAAACAAACTGTAAAAAGTTATTGTCTGTTTACATTTACCCCTTAATTTTTAACCTCATGTCCAAATGTAAACACTATAATGGGGTTAATGTGAACAACTTGGGGCAAAAGTAAACACCCTTTTTATACCCGTATGGTGAAACCAAAGGGTATATTAACTTTGCCTTACCGTCTGTAACTCCAAATTCTGTCATCACACACAAAAATGAATTACAACAGTGTGTTTAGAATGATAAAAATAATCAATTTTTGCATGTCTGTCCGTCCGTCTATCTGTGAAAACAACTTTTGTTCTAGCACTTTTTTGATAAGATGCACCGTTTTTGAGATATTCGCAAAAATCGTTTTCGTTCGTATGGGGGGTACCCCCCCTCCCCCCTAATGGTCCATTTTTGCCCATTAACGAACTTAGCCTTGCATTTTACGAAAAACCAATCTGCGCAAAATTTCAAGTCTCTAGCTCAATCCGTGCGCCCGCAATCCGCGCCACAGACGGACGGACGGACGGACAGACGGGCATGCTAAATTCAACTTTTTTTTATCATCCTAAACACATTGGTGTAATTCATTTTTTTGTGTGATGACGGGATCTTGGCGTTACAAACGGTAAGGCAAATCTAATATAGGGGACGCCGGGGCTAGTATTAACAAAATTTGGAAATTGGGTCATATTTTTTTAACAAGTAATATTTGTGATATTGTGTTTATATCTAGCCATACTGTAGGTCTTCAGGTATCATAAGAAATAAAAAAAGTTTCAACCAGGTAGTCACTTATATGAAAAAAATCGTTTTTATGAAAAAATGTCATCTGTTAAAACTAACCCCGGTCACGGGGCTAGTTTTAACAACGATGGGGTAAGTATTAACATAAGTTTTAACATGGAAATAATTAAAAGAAAAGATTTTTTTTTCACAAAAATGATAAAATAAACAAAATATATATCCTTTTAAATTCAAATATATTAATTATCACAAAACTAATAAAATGAACCAAATAAATATCCTTTTCAAGGAACATAAATTGACAAAAAAAAATAAGTCGTTTTAAAAAACAAAAACAATTATTATTATCTAAAAAAAGGTTTCAGCGAAGGTTTTTTGTACATAATTTGTATCTATAAAAACATAGTATGAGAATTCGTACACTATGTTGTCATCGTCAGTATGTATTAACATGTGTTAATACTTGCCCCATGGGTTTGTTAATTTTAGCCCCGACACTACTTTTTTTGAATTGTTAATCATACCAAAGATATAGTTAAGGATTGTAATAAAACAAAAGGATATTATTAATTATAGCTTCATTAACTTACATTATCGACAAAGTTATATTCAATAATATAAAAAACTAAGACAGAAATCAAAATATTCCAAACCATAAAAAGTTCGTTTACCAGCTAAATTTCGGTCTTTGTGCTAAACATTCACTGGCAATTAACTGTTTATGACTGATGAGTCACGATATGATTGACCTTATCGAATGATGGACAAAAACCAAATTTCGAGATTCTGGCTCGTATATTTCGGCGGGAATAGGCTTGTTAAAACTTACCCCTGTTAATTCTAGCCCCGGGTTCCCCTACCCTTTGATTTCACCATACGGGTATAAAAATTGATATGAAGAACTTTTTGTTGGTTAACATCTACCGTGTTTCAATCTGATCACCCGCGCCACCATTGGGCGCTTTTAATTTTAAAATTTTTGTAGAAATGTGTTCTCAATAAAAGGCTTTCCCATTTTACATAACTTCCATAAAGATAAAAATTTTGTTGGAGCCCTTCCCGACAAAATTTTGGCAAGTTTCAAATGCATCCCATAAGTTAATAAACCGTAAAAGCCCATTGGGAGCACCTTTTAATAAGTTAAGAGGGGTTTGAGGTTAGAATGAATCGTATGCTGACTTTTACCCAGGATAGCAAAACTTTTTAAAAAATTCACCGCAAAAGTTAAACGACGTCAACTTCTCTTAACGCCAGTTAACAAGTTAATAGATCTGTTAGAGCCTGTTCACATTGGTTGAAATAGTCCGCCTAACTAGGACGAATAAAATATGGCTCATGATCACATTGAGACTAAATATGCCAGAACCTGTGAACAGTCAGACTAGCGTGAAATATTTGGGTAACGAAACACTTCTAAAGAATCGCAAGTAATATATGGCTGACTTAATATGGCAGCCAACCAATCAGAGCACGACAGGCGGAACTCTGAAAACGGAGATTTTAGTTTTGAGGAGGATTTTCCTATTAGCAGCCCCACTTCCTCACCTTGCCTTGATTTTGACAGTTTCTGTCCTAATTAGGCGGACTATTTCAACAAATGTGGTAGATTTAAGGTAGATTTGAAAACAAACATTTCTCTGTGTTCATGGCTGCGTTGCTGATTAATAATTTTTAAATTATGTAGGGTCAGGTAGGGTAAAGTGGTCCACGTTTTTACTAATGGCCATAAAATGGTCAAAAATTGGAATTTTTGCATGAGAAGATAGTCAAATCGCAAACGCAGGACCTAAGCTAATTTTCTGCAATCACAGATTGCCAACTTTTTGACATTAAATTTAATTTTGAGGCATTTATCGAAAACTTTGATTTTTCGATTTTTTCAAAATGGTAGGTCGAAGTGGTCCACCCGCAAAATTTTTCCAGAAATCGCATAAACATAAAATTAAATGACAAATAAAAGTATAATCATGAAGTTTGATCATAAATATGGTTCATTCGAAAGTAACAAATGAGCGTTTGGTCTGTTTTGGTGTTGGTTTCTTCGGTGTAGTTCTTAAGCGTCGTTTTCCGGCGGCCTTTTCTGCTTCTCTAATTCTGCTCGATTTTAGGGAGAAGTTATAATCGAGCTTCGCATCGATTTGAAACACTCAAAATAACTCATAAAAAACTTGAAAACTCGAAATATGACATTGCCATGGTGGACCACTTCACCCTACCAAACACGGAATGACGATGCTACAACAATTGTGGAAAAAAGTGCAGAAATTCGGTGGATTGACAAAGTTCATAATGTAAACAACATTTTAGATTAATTACCTTATTGAAATTGATGAAGAATTCGTCAAAATGTTGTTGAATGTGAATCCTTTTCACAATGTTTTTTTTTGGCATTGGTCTGTGAGAGTGAGTAAATATACGTTTGCACACTTCAATGACTAATAAAAAACAAGCTGTCATCAAGAGCAACCCATGAGATTTGAATATTCTGTTCTAATGTCACTATTACTAACAAAAATGGTGGTGGATCACTTCTCCCTACGGACCACTTCACCCTACCTGACCCTACATGGAAAAAACATATGGGAGCCGTGCCCTCATGCTCCAGCCCCATACTTATGGGAAAAACGACATAGTGTCATTGTAATAGTTCCCAAATTTTTCCTTCTAACACAAACATTGTCGTATTATTTTTTTGTGTGATGATTCCCAAAATTGTGGACCCCCAACGTATTATATGGGAGAGATTACTGTGTATGTTAGACTGGCTACGATATAGAAATATCCCTTTTAGGAAAGGGCACAATCCTAAAACGAAAGGAATAATTTCTATAAAACATTGGTTATTAGACTCTCTCCTATATACGAGATACCTTCACTTGGAATAGGATTCGCTTCTATAAATATAACACCAAGGCCTATCCAAAAAGTTTTTTTTTATTGGATCATAGCTAAAGGGGTCATGAGACAGGGAAGTTCTATTGAGAGAGGGAAGTTCCAGGGGCTTGAAAGAATTCGAGATATCAAGCAACTCGAGTAATAAAATAAAATGCCCGACACAAGTGTTAGGACCTGTTTCAATATTAATGGAATTCTGTTTAGACGAATTTTGTAAAGAGTTGTAAAATCGCTTTCCCATATTTTACCAATCCTTCCCCCGTTCCCATTCAATTAGAAAATAATTTTGCAAGTTTCCCGAAACCCGTTTGTTTTTGCCAAAATCTATGGAACGACAATAGCTTACGAATGCAAAAAACCGCGTCAAAATCGGTTAAGGTTTACTAGTAGAAATATATATTACAATTTTCGTTCCATACTTACATATAGACAAATACACACACACATGTTGCGGACTCATGGAACTGTGCCGAAGGGTATATGTCCCGGGCACGTGCGGAGCCCCTTGTGATTTCGGGTTTCGAAGTAATCTTAATACCTTTCTCCTTTGTAAGAAAGGTAAAAATCTTTGCCTTCTACTGATGATAACTTAATTTTCAAGATTCGTTATCCTAAAATTAAAATCAATAACAACAAATTGATATAATCAACTGAACAAAAACATGATTGATTGTACAAGGAATAGAATCTAATTAACTGAATTAAATTTCCAATCAAGATAAAAAGCGCGAGAGTAAGTAAGAAGCTTTCAAACAGCTCAATTGAAGTTGTATGGAGAGGGATGCGAATTTTCTGTGATTACCATTCTTTCACAAAAAACTCCCAGAAGTCGTAGGTGAGAAAATATTTTGATTTGTTCGTAATTCAAATTTGTCTCGGAAATAACAAAAGACTTCTATTTTTGGTCGACCGCAAGATAAGAATCTGACAAGTAAAAGACAGCATGTTCTCATTTTGTCACAAGTGCTATCTAGAGTACGAAATGTAATCGAATTAATAGAAAACTTCGTTAAAAATTCTGCAGATTTTTTTTTACAAACATAAATATGTCAGATTTTTTTAGTTTTTGAATACTATTAATAGGTTTCATTGTTATAATGATTGTAAAATTGATTCAGAGGAAGGGACCAGTAATTTACCAATGGGTATGGATGAAAAAAAAACTTTTGAATTCGACGCACTATCACCGGCATACGAAACCACAATAATCAGTATTTTTACTAGAATAATATTAATTTAATACAAATTTCTTACGGTAATATAATTAGCATAAACTTTCAATTTTTTCCCTTCAAAAATCCTATTTTTTAAAAGCTTTTATTTAGCTTGCTATCGTGTCCGTCTGTCCATCTGACCGTCTGCCTGACAAAGTCAAATCTTGCAATCTAATTTTGATCCACTTCCACTCGTCCGAATGACTTAAAATTTTGCACACATACGTAACTGCGATGGGTACACCCAGAGAAAAATCTTAGTAAAATCTTAGTAAAATTAACAACAGACTTTGTGTTGAACTTTAACACAAGAAAAAACGTATAGATAACAGAAGTTCTGTTCTCCGAACGAAAAATTGTGTTATTCTAATAACATAGAATATGTAGGATTTACATCCATGTGCAGCCAACAAAAGTGCTTGTGTTAAATTTTTACCCAAAGAAATCGTATATCGAAAATAAGTTGTGTAGTAACAACACAAAAGGTTGTGAAAATTACAAATATCGTTTGTTGTTGATACAAATAATCAAAAACATGAAGAAGCTCTCTGTTACATATTATCTATGTACCTATAACACAATTCCGAGTAAAGCTAACAAAACTTCACGTAATAATTCAAGTCGATTTTTTTTCTTCTATTATAATTCACACGTGGTTTGCGAACTCGGAGTTTATATAGCTTGAACCTGCCTAAAATTTGGGAGCTGTTACAACTTTTTTATATGAACGACTCCTATATTTGGCCACTATGCCCTTTTTTCCCATATATGGGGGACGGTTCCTATATGTTTTTTCCGTGTATGAAAGACATATTTTATGTGTCAAAGTAACACAGATTATTTGCTAGTTTCCACACGGTATAAATGTAGATGCAACAAAATTTGACGTAGTATGAACGTAGTTATTATATGTAATGTGAACCAAAAATTTGTTCATTACACGTCTGGGTTGTGTACGTTGAACACATTGTTTTCTTCAATGTTACTGAAAATCTTGTTCACATAACACAAAATTCTGTACAACAAACCTACTTTTGTGTTGAAACAACAAACATTACACAAAAGTTGCAAGGTAAAATTGACGTAAGAATTTTTGTTAAGACAACACAAAACTTTGTTAAGAGCAATATAACAGAAGTTGTGTTGAGTTTACGTATTGTTTTTGTTAAGATAACATAGATTTTTCAGTAACCATCTGAAAAACGAGACGACGTAAAATTAACAAACTCAATTTTGTTAGGATAACACAAAGTTGTGTTGGACGTATATTGACACAATATTTGTTAGTTATACGTAGCATTTTCGTCAGATTGAATGAGATTTTTCTCTGGGTGTATACAATATATTCACTATTTCGATTTTGTAAAGATAACGCAAGGTCCTTTAAGGACATCCTTTTCCTCAAATTTTCGGGGAAAAAACCTCATTTGGGGGTTTTTGGTGTAACTGAATCCGATTTTGAGGTTAAGCAGACTGTAAGGACAACGAAAGATCCTGCAAGGATAACATGCTATTCTTTTCTTCATATGTATCGGGAAAAAAATTTCGCCTGGGGGTTTTTGGGGTTGTTAAATCCGAGTTTGCAAGGGTATCTCAAAAAACATAACAAAAGCTATAATTGCCAATTTGGCAATTATTGGAAACCCGTATGGTGATATGCGTATTAAAATTCGAACAGTTGTACGAAAATTCCACTTTGAAGTCAAACTTTCCAATAAGATTTTTTAAAATTTATTACAATCAGATTTTGTTGTATGAGAGTTTGATGTAGAATGATATCCTAAATAACTTTTGTTCTTGCACTTTTTTTGATAAGATGCCCGTTTTTGAGATCGTTTAAAATCGTTTTCGTTCGTATGGGGGATACCCCCCCCTAATGGTCCATTTTTGCCCATTAACGAACTTAGCCTCGCATTTTACGAAAAACGGATCTGTGCAAAATTTCAAGTCTCTAGCTCAGTCCGACGCCCGAAATCCGCGCCACAGACGGACAGACGGACAGACGGACGGACATGCAAAAATCAATTTTTTTTATCATTCTAAACACACTGGTGTAACTCATTTTTGTGTGTGATGACGGGATCTTAATATACGCTTTGGTTTCACCATACGGGTATAACAAGTATATTTATTCTAAGACTAAGTGCCGTTTCCACCAATGAAACTTAGCAACTTATGTGCAACTTAAATTATTTAAATCTAAGAATTTCTACGGTTTAAGTTCGCTAACCGCAAAATAATTTTTGAAGAATAGTACGCGCAAACGGGCCTAAATAGTATATACAAGCATGGCGAAAGAGAGTCGTCATTTTGAATATTTTTCCTTAAAATATAATTTATTTTTGCGTTTCAGCGAGGCACATTTCCTTTCTGAAAATATACTCCTGACTATATTTACGCATCATGTGATATGACTTTGAATTTGATTATCACAGACATAACTGATCAAAAGTTTTCATAAATGATGATTACTCCACTTCAAACGAAAGACAAAGACAGGCATAAAATAAATATAAAGGAATTATATTCAGTGAATTTTAAAAAGCCCTTCTCATATTACTCTGTTTATGTTATTCGCATGCGAGAAAGTTAGCGAAAGTCTTAAATAAGCTCACTCATGCCACTGACACATCACGAATATCAAAAGTGTTTCGAAACCTTGTTCTAGAAATATATTCCCGTAGGACTTAAAACATAAAAAGAGAAAACTCTTCATTCCACTTTATTTAAATTAAAGGTTCTTCTTCAAACAATGTTTTTTTTTCCCATATAAGTTTTCCACAATATGTGGTGACAGTAATATGAAACCAAGAGATTTATTTCAGAATGTTTATTTAAAAATGTGTCATAAAATAATTTGTTTAAAATGTAACAAACATATTACCCTACCTTTTGACTTTACCGCTGTCAGGTAAAAATAACGTAAAAGAATTTCGAGATTAAATTTAAATTTCTCATATCTATTTAGTTTTAATTATTTTTAGAGTTGCATGACTCAATGAGTAAGCTAAGATCGTAGAAGTTAGTACCAGTAGTAGGTTATTCGAATTACCGATATAAACACAGTGTTTATGTAATATATGCAAACAATATTTTTGTGCGGTGGATTTGGACCGCATAACAAAACGCACAAAAAAAATATTCGTGAACCTCACAAATAGCTATGAAAAAAAATTTCTCAACATGTTTAAATTTTTTTAATTTTTTTAGACCGCATAAAAAGTATAGGCTATTCTTTCGTTAGAAAGTTCCGTTCAAGAGGCAAAAATTGCTGAAAAACCATTTATCTCAAAACTGTAAATACCAAAAGATGCGTCTAGGAAATGTCTTTCAACATTGCCCCCTCGGGTGAAAAATACGCCTACACTACTGGAAAAACTAAAAATCGCTAAATTGTATTATTTGTTCTCTGGATCTCTTAAAACGCATAATAGGTAATATTTTGATTTTTGAGGATCAGTTCTTATTTCCACTCAGAATTGAATTTTTTCGCTCAGAGAATAATTTAATTGCAGGGATGGCAAATGAAAAAAAAAATGGTGACGTTATACATTTCGTTATGTAACGAAATTCAAATTTTATTTCGTTACGTTATTTCGTTTTGTAACGATAAAAAAATTTCATTTCGTTACGTTATAACGTTATTTCGTTACACATTGTATTGAAACTGCAAATAGCGTATTTATCACCAAGTAATTTAGTTTAATTTCCATAAAAATAAATTCTATAAAAAAAATAATAAAACTTACACAAATAAAAACAAAGAAAAACTAAAATAGTGATTCTTAAGCAGGGATTGAAAAAGCAAAGCAAATCAGCAAACAGCAAGCTAAAATTAGCTTTGCTTTGCTGTGACGGAGAAATGCTGTGCTTAAAAAATGCTGTGCTTATTTTCAGTGCTGTGCTGAAAATCGAAAATTTTTATTGCTTTGCTTTGCTTTTTGTACTTCGTTCTGCTGTGCTTAAGCAGTGCTGAAATTTGCTTAAGCAATGCTGATTTGCTTTCCTTTGTGTTTCTTATACAGGAATATCGTTTCTTTTTTTGGAAAATAGTACGGAGCAAAATAAAATTAGGGAGGAAATTCCTGAACAGCACATGACTTTCTTATACGAAAAAAAAAATTTTTTTTTGAGGAAAATAGTACGGAGCAAAATAAAATTAGGGAGGAAATTCCTGAACAACAAATGACTTTCTTATACGAAAAAAAAATTTTTTTTTGAGGAAAATAGTACGGAGCAAAATAAAATTAGGGAGGAAATTCCTGAACAACAAATGACTTATACGAAAAAAAAATTTTTTTTGAGGAAAATACTACGGAGCAAAATAAAATTAGGGAGGAAATTCCTGAACAACAAATGACTTTCTTATACGAAAAAAAAATTTTTTTTTTGAGGAAAATAGTACGGAGCAAAATAAAATTAGGGAGGAAATTCCTGAACAACAAATGACTTTCTCATACAAAAAAAAAATTTTTTTTCGTATAAGAAAGTCATTTGTTGTTCAGGAATTTCCTCCCTAATTTTATTTTGCTCCGTACTATTTTCCTCAAAAAAAATTTTTTTTTCGTATAAGAAAGTCATGTGCTGTTCAGGAATTTTCTCCCTAATTTTATTTTGCTCCGTACTATTTTCCTCCAAAAAAAATTTTTTTTCGTATAAGAAAGTCATTTGTTGTTCAGGAATTTCCTCCCTAATTTTATTTTGCTCCGTACTATTTTCCTCAAAAAAATTTTTTTTTTCGTATAAGAAAGTCATGTGCTGTTCAGGAATTTCCTCCCTAATTTTATTTTGCTCCGTACTATTTTCCTCAAAAAAAATTTTTTTTTTCGTATAAGAAAGTCATTTGTTGTTCAGGAATTTCCTCCCTAATTTTATTTTGCTCCGTACTATTTTCCTCAAAAAAAATTTTTTTTTTCGTATAAGAAAGTCATTTGTTGTTCAGGAATTTCCTCCCTAATTTTATTTTGCTCCGTACTATTTCCTCAAAAAAAATTTTTTTTTTCGTATAAGAAAGTCATTTGTTGTTCAGGAATTTCCTCCCTAATTTTATTTTGCTCCGTACTATTTTCCTCAAAAAAAATTTTTTTTTTCGTATAAGAAAGTCATTTGTTGTTCAGGAATTTCCTCCCTAATTTTATTTTGCTCCGTACTATTTTCCTCAAAAAAAATTTTTTTTTCGTATAAGAAAGTCATGTGCTGTTCAGGAATTTTCTCCCTAATTTTATTTTGCTCCGTACTATTTTCCTCCAAAAAAAAATTTTTTTTCGTATAAGAAAGTCGTGTGCTGTTCAGGAATTTCCTCCCTAATTGTATTTTGCTCCGTACTATTTTCCTCAAAAAAAATTTTTTTTTTCGTATGAGAAAGTCATTTGTTGTTCAGGAATTTCCTCCCTAATTTTATTTTGCTCCGTACTATTTTCCAAAAAAAGAAATCGATATTCCTGTATAAGAAACACAAAGGAAAGCAAATCAGCATTGCTTAAGCAAATTTCAGCACTGCTTAAGCACAGCATTTCTAAGCAAATTTCACCACTGCTTAAATTTTGCTTAAGCAAATTTCAGCACAGCATTTCCCACTTGATTGCTTCGACGAAGCATTTTTTTGCTTTGCTGGTGCTTAATGCTCCTGAAGTGCTTTGCTTTAAGCAAAGCCATTTACGTTTAATTCAGCACAGCAAAGCATCAGCATCAGCACGAGAATTAAGCAAAGCAATTTAAACCCTGTTCTTAAGTTACAAAATCAATAAAAAACTTAAAAGGAAAAAAAATCGTACAAAAGTTTTGTGCATTAAAAAAATTGCTCAACAAAAACGACATTTTTTGTGTTAATATCAAAGATATTAAATTTTATGTTATGTATTTTGACGTCACTGAGTTGGAATTTGATTTCGCCAGATTCACTCTACTTCTGGAGATACCAAAAATAAAATATTTTCGATACCAAAAAAGTTGCTTAAAAGATTTTCTTTTCGTATCTCCAGAAATAGAGTGAATCTAGCCAAAATAAAGACCAATATAGAATCAAAATATTATTAAAAATACTCCCCCAATATTTTTAATTATATTTTGTTGGTAGGTCTGTGGGATTTATACTTAATAAATTTTTCACTAAAATATAGCAAAAACATAACAAAAGCTATAATTGCCAATCTGGCAATTATTGAAAACCCGTATGGTGATATTCGTATCAAATTTCGAACAGTTGTACCAAAATTCCACTTTGAGTCAAACTTTCCAATAAGATTTTTTAAAATTTATTACAATCAGATTTTGTTGTATGAGAGTCTTATGTAGAATCATATCCTAAATAACTTTTGTTCTTGCACTTTTTTGATCACATCCACCGTTTTTGAGCTATTCGCAAAAATCGTTTTCGTTCGTATGGGGGATACATCCCCTAATGGTCCATTTTTGCCCATTAACGAACTTAGCCTCGCATTTTACGAAAAACGGATCTGCGTATAATTTCAAGTCTCTAGCTCAATCCGTGCGCCCGCAATCCGCGCCACAGACGGACGGACATGCAAAATTCAATTTTTTTTATCATTCTAAACACACTGGTGTAATTCATTTTTGTGTGTGATAACGGGATCTTGGCGTTACAAACGGTAAGGCAAATCTAATATACCCTTACGGGTATAATAAATAAATAACGAAAAGTCGAAATCATTTTTCGGTTTTCGTTAAGTTTTTCGTTACGTTTTTCGTTATTGTAACGGAATTAAATTTCTATAACGTTATAACGCAATTTTGAGGAAAAAACCGGAAAATCGTTATTTCGTTGCGTAACGGTAACGTTTCCCGTAACGTTCCTTGTTTAAATGTCAATTTAAAATGCAATTTTAGATCAGCAGTTCGTCCGAAACGTCGACAAATGTTCCATCAGTTGGAGAACGTCTGAAAATAAAACAAGGGGTAACAAGGTGTGAAACCAAAAATCCACTAAATTCTTCATCGGCGGCGTTCAATAATAGCCGCATCAAAAAAGTAAAAAGACTCTCGAGATACAATGTATGTTTCGTGTCGGGTCAAATAAATCTGAAATTCCAAGTATGTATATAAGGCCCTATTCCAGAATCCGATACGAATGGTTCGGATCGTAAACTCAATGTTGTTGTTGGTATAAAACACTAACAACAACATTGAGTTTACGATTCGAAGTTCGAACCATTCGTATCGGATTCTGGAATAGGGCCTATAATAAATCTTGACATTGCAGAAGCCTTAGCGAGATGTCACACTAGCGAATCAGCTCCTGCAGCTGACTGAGCTGAGGTCGCGCAACTGCAATGGACCTGATTCGATCACTTGACATGGCACACTAAACATTAGCTGACCTCAAACGTCAAAATGTCGGACTCGGAGGAAGAACTTCTCCTTATTTCTCTGCTAAAAAACTGAATCTGTGCAATCGTACAAGCATCTACCTTTTCCTACAGCTTGTACGATTGCTATGTTTAATTTCTCCTCTTCGATGGACATCGTATTTTTTTTCACTTGTTCAAAAGTTTATTAGTTAAACAGACTTGTCAAAGTTTTATGATGTCCCCAAATAGTAATTATTTTAAAGTCCACGTTATATGAAGTGGAGAACCTATAACCTAGAGAGTGGCCATGCTACCTTAATAGACTGTGCTACTGATGACAATTATTACCGCCAGACGAAAAAAATATTGAAAATTATCATTTTATTTTATTTAATCTAATAAAAATTACATTAAAAACTACCCGACATGTTCCTGATATCAGCTACATTTAGGTCAGTTCAAAAAAGTCAGCTACGTGTGGCAGGCACGCAGATGCACATTTTTTAGGGATATGTCCCACTGGCGCATCAGCTCCTGCAGCTGACTGATCCCGACATCAGGTCGCGCAGCTGCATGAACTGATTCGATCAGTTGACATGACACACTGAACTGGGATCAGCTGACCTCAAACGTCAAAATGTCGGACTCGGAGGAAGAATTTCTCCTTATTTCTCTGCTAAAAAACTGAATCTGTGCAATCCTACAAGCATCTACCTTTTCCTACAGCTTGTACGATTCCTGTGTTTAATTTTTCCTATTCAATGGACATCGTATTTATTTTCTCTTGTTCAAAAGTTTATTAGTTAAACAGACTTGTCAAAATTTTATGATGTCCCCAACTAGTAATTATTTTAAAGTCAATATTATATGAAGTAGAGAGCCTATAATCTAGAGAGTGGCCATGCTACCTTTATAGACAGTGCCACTGATGACAATTATTACCGCCAGACGAAAAAAATATTGAAAATTATCATTTTATTTTATTTAATCTAACAAAAATGACATTAGAAACTACCCGACATGTGCCTGATATCAGCTACATTTAGATCAGTTCAAAAAAGTCAGCTTTGTGTCGCAGACATGCAGCTGCACATTTTTTGCAGTGTGCCATGCGCCATTGGATTACATGTGCAACTGATGTCGGGATCAGTCAGCTGCAGGAACTGATTGCCAGTGTTACATCTCGCTTAAAGGATTTATAATTATAAACTATTAATTACATGATGGTATTAATCTTAGTATTAACAATAACATCATTCCTCAAGAGCTCAACATTTTTATTCTGTAATGAGTAGGCTATGAATTAACAATCTTAACTCAAATGAAAAGATTAGCCTTTTAGAAAACAAAAAGTGTAGTGGAAAATGCCTTTTTGTATGGACGTCCCTTTAAGACATGGTGCTAGAGAGTAGGTATCTTTGAGGAAAACTTTCTCCCTGAAAAAGTAGTGGGTGTTAGTCATACATAGTATGCTCCTGGGGCCTCTACTTCAAGGATTATAGAAGAAAATAAAAACAATCTTAACTCAAATGAAAAGATTAGCCTTTTAGAAAACAAAAAGTGTAGTGGAAAATGCCTTTTTGTATGGACGTCCCTTTAAGACATGGTGCTAGAGAGTAGGTATCTTTAAGGAAAACTTTCTCCCTGAAAAAGTAGTGGGTATTAGTCATACATAGTATGCTCCTGGGGCCTCTACTTCAAGGATTATAGAAGAAAATAAAAACTGTTGCAACAAAATGCATTTTTGTATGGACGTCTCTTTAAGGGATAGAGGTATGGGGTAGGTATCTTTGAGGTAAACTTTCTCCATAGAAAAATAATTAGAGTCGGTCATACTAAGTCTGTCCGTAGCACTTTTCGTTTAATAATTATATGACCAAGACTATTTTCGTCAAAAAACTAACTTTTGTGTGGTAGGTTTTTGGGGGTGGATATAGAAGGTTGAAATCTTCGGAAAAAATTTTCATTGTGAAAAATTAATAGGGCTTGGTCAAACATTTCACTATGATAAAATCATCTCTTAAGGAATTATGAGCAGTTTTTAAGCTTTTTCACCTATACATGCAAATTTTAAAGGTAAAATTTACGGACTCCTACTTACAACTTTCGTAAAAACTCACACAGTACGTAGTATATCTATATATATAAAAATGGATGTATGTATGTATGTATGTATGTATGTATGTATGTGGCTTATAGACTTCTAAGCCGCTGAACCGATTTTGACCAAATTTTCAGGAAAACTTTAGATTAGCACAGAGGGTGTTTCTGTGAAGTTTGGTGCACCTACCCCTTAAGCTTCCCCCCTCTCCCATACAATCCAAAAAGTTATTTGCAAATTTCTCGAAAACGGTTCACTTTATTGCAAAACTCCAAGAACAAACAGTGTTTAGAATCCAATTCTACATAAATACTCAATACATGAAAATTCAATTGGAACACCTTTTGAAATTCTTATTGCAAAATTTCACTCTAATAAAAAATGTTGTATGTTTGTTTCTTTATGACTTTACCTCCTACAACGTTATTATATTGGGTAACCTGCTACTCCAAAAACTCATTAAAAAAAGGAATGCAAAGATACCATCGTTATGTATAGCCCTCACCTGCTATCTTCTGCAATTCTAAAGGGATTTGGTGCTTCAATGTATGACATGAATTAAAAAGAATGACATTTCCCACCATATTGTCTTTCCCCGTGTGGATAACCACCTTTTACCGTTATTGAATATATTGTAAGTAAACAGTACGATTTTGTAATACACCGTTGGGTCACAAAGAAAAATGTCTCTAAAAAAATTTCCCTTTTTTGGGTTAATTATCTGCATTTGAGTCGAGGCCGAAGGCCGAGTAAAGAGGAAGGCGAGAGCTGAAATATATTTAAATAATTTTACGTAACCTCTCCATACATCAAATTCCAACAATTCAAGCGCGAGGGGCGAGGCCGAAGGCCGAGTAGTTGTGGAGGCCGTAGGCCGACGGGGGCAGGGAGGCCGAAGGCCGACCTGCGGAAGGGGGATGAACCGCGAAGCGGTTCGGGGCGCAGCCCCTAGTATATATATATCCTTCAAAATGGCATATGTCTTATCTCTGGACGCACATTCTTATTTCTCTAATAAGAAAACCATTTAGTAAAATATTAAAAATCCGGTATGAGAAAACAAAAAAAAACAATCATGCGAAAGAAGAAAAAAATCATTTAAAAAATTTTCCCGGATGATAAAAATTTCCATTTCAATTAATTTGATGTCTACAAAAAAACACCAGACTTTTTTTATGTTCAAGTAACATATAAGGCACATTTTTATGCACAATTAATATTAATATAAACGATATTAACTTTTGTACAGAAAGTTTAAAGAATAATTTTTCAAATCGTAAGGAAATTATACCATGTTATTTTATGAATGAATCAGTGACTCGCTCAAAATAGATTTACTGACATCCAACTTTTTTATTTATACAACAGAATAAAATTTGCGATATGATGTTCATATAATTAAATATGCATAAGTAACTTTTCTTGACATTATTATAATTTATTTCTCTAATTTGAAGCGATTTATAAGCAAAGCCAAAATCATACACGGGTTCGTTTATTCCTTATATCTATAAGCACAGAAAAGGAAAGTAATTCATTCCATAATTTCAACATTTCTAAGAAGTTTTGACTAATTGAAATTATCTGACTTTTAGGTATCTAAACAGATGATTATCAAGACATTATTACATCAAAGCATACATTTTTTTTGTCGTCTGCGATTAGGGGATGCATTACCGATAACCGGTTAACCGGTAAACCGGTTTTACCGGCTAAAACTCTTACCGGTTTTTTTTTCACAAATTACCGGTAAAACCGGTAAATTTTCACATGGGGGTAATCTCCTCAATAATATATAAAATTCGAAAAGTGGTTAAAATTTTCCGACGCTCACCGACCAAAAATGATGCCATTCTGCAAAAGCACGTTAAAAATGAGTTTGGCGAAGAAATAGCTTTAATTTTGAACAGTAAGACAATATGGAACAGCTTGTTGGACATGTTGGAGCGGTTTTTTAAATTAAACTTGTGTGTTCGCAAAAGTCTTATTGACGTGAATTCAGACATTTCTTTTTCAGAACATGAAATTAATTTAATCAATGATATAATACAGGCATTGCAACCTATAAAGCTAGCTGTAGAAGTGTTAAGTGTATCTGACGCTACATTGCTGAGTGCCGACGTAACGCTTAAGTTCATGTTAGACGAATTGTCATCGCAAAATTCACTATTAAGCAAAGAATTAAAAAATGAATTACTGATTCAAATTAAAAAATGGCGTACCATCTGTTCAGATGTGATTTATTTTCTGCAGAATCCAGACAATTTTAAAAACGTTCTTGAAAGAGATAATTATGATTTAAGTTTAATAAACTTAACTTTACAAAAACAATTGTTTCGCTCATTGAGCGCTTGAACGCCAAAAACGGAAGTGGGAATGAAAATGAAAGCATATGCGCTTGTCCTGATTCTTCAGATACTGGTATCGTTACAACTCAAATGGCTCAACATCCCATATCAATGAAAGAAAGGTTGCAGCTGGCAATAAAAAAAGTGAAGTTCAATCTAACATATCGGCAATAACGTCTAGTGCCATTAATTTAACAAAACTGGTGAAGACCGAATTATCCGTATTTGAAACTGAAAAAGTACTTGAGTTTGCCATTCAGTCACTTTATTACTATAAAGCCAACTAGTGTCGAGTCTGAGAGGACCTTTTCTGACGCAGGCCAAATATGCACCAGAATAAGGAGCAGTTTGAATGACTCTACAATAGACACGATTTGTCTCTTGCGTGCCTACTTTAGCAAAATAGCTGAACTAAAACTTTAATTTATCTCTAAAATATTATATAAAATATATATTTAATTTTGTTGATTTACGAATAAGAGATTTACATAGGTTATTTACCTTAAAAATTCCTTAATTAATTATGAATTTCAGTTGATAGAACTCGAAATATTCCATAAACAGAATTTACCGGTTTTTACCGGTAAACCGGTTTAAGAGTGCAATTTTTACCGTTTACCGGTAAATTAAAATATCGGTAATTTTGCATCCCCTATCTGCGATCTTAGAATTCAAATTTCTAAAGGTGGGTTTAGAAACACGAGCATTTTCATTTTTACTGGCAAAGTGAGCGGGATAGCGAAATTCAAATTTACGTGCGCAAAAAGTCGATCACATCAGTGTCTCACACGTACTTTCCCTTCCACTTTATGGCGAACTGTCACTGCACATCACCTTCTCGCAGCAATACGTTTGTTAGCACTTCAATTTCACCTAACAAAATCATTTTGTGTGATGTTATAATTAGTAACATAATTATTATCACCTCCCGTTTCCATTTAAAATGCGTAGCTTTCAAATAAACATCGAACTTAACCTTACTTTTGCTGGCTGCCATAATTCCCATAATTCAGGGGTAACATTTTGCTGGCAGGGCGGGGAAGTCCAATGTGTTTGTTGTTGTTTACTGCCATAACTTTCCTATCGTCGACGAAAATTATGGATAGTAAAACCACTACATGCAAGCAAAATTTCCAGTAAAATTTTTACTGGGTGGCTTGCCGTCCCCTTCCCACTTGATGAAAAAGTCATAAGAAATCTGGCATTTCACTCACTTTGCCAGTAAAAATGAAAATGCTCGTGTTTCTAAACCCACCTTAATTGGTACTATGCAAAAGTTTTTAAACCTACGACTCTTAAAATTGGAATTTTGGAATCCAATAAAGGAAAAAATTCAACAAATTTAGACGACATCGAGGCGTAATACAACTCGCTATTTTCGGCATTCAAACAAAAGGAAAACTACAATTGTCAGGAGGCAATCGTGAATTATTTTTATATGGCGACAGAAATCAAACACTAGCACAGTATACAGTAAACAAACTTCATACATTAAATGTGAAAATAACCTGTGTAACCGAAAACGAATAACCCAGAAATACCCAAATCTAGGCATTCTAATTGGTTAGAAAAATCTCAAATTTTTGGGGTACAAAGAATGAACAAGCAATATGACCACAAAGGAATCTAATAAAAGTGAAACAGAGAAAGAAATATACTGTCAAACATGAGAGATGCAACGACGTTACCAGATGAGCTAGATGAGAAAAATATTTTATTCTTCGAAATTAAATACAGTTCTAACATGAGTTACATATTATGTTCGCTTGAATATGGAAAACTAGAAATTCAGTCAATACTGGTACTGGCTTTTTTCAAACGTCGTTGTTGCTTTGAAATTAGCATAACGTCGTTTGTAAAATGTTTTTAACAGACCCGAAGATTGGATATCAATTGCTTTTCTACTATATCCTGACAATTTAAATTTTCTATCCAAATTTTCAACCTAAAATGAAGAATGTTTGTACCTTTATAAGAAATGGTGGTCAAAACAGATTTCAATTTTTAAATTTCCCTCCTCTGAAACATAAAATCAACAGCAGAAAAATCAGATTTGGCAATGCTGTTTGCAATTGTTTCTTTCAGTTGGTCTGATTTGATGGGAAACGAATCGGGTGGATTTCGGTTTCATTATTTTTCTCAATTTCCTGTGAAATGAAGTGAGTGATTTAAACAGAAAGTTTATAATTTAGTATTTTTCCATACTATTTCGTGTATTCCGCTGATATTTTATTTAGTATTTTATCTTTATGCCGACTAAATTTCACGCAAAACACATTGCGAAATGCACAAGATACCGATCAGCTGTGTCGCTTTTGTTTACAAATTTTCGGTTACACGCATATATGGCTGTGCCGTTTGCTCTCGTGTTTTCTGCCTATGGATATGGTGTGTTTTCTTTACTCTTACATGTTAAATTGGGTTATTTTCGAGTTTGCTTACTGTATACTGTGACTCTAGCTAGACTATTGGCGCCTGGCAATTGTAGGTTTTCTTATGTACTTTAATGGTCTGTCCTCATATAGAGTATTTGGCAATTGCCGCCTGGTACCTAATTGCAGTTTTTCTTGTGTTTAATAATAAATCCTTATATTCTTTATTAATTTTTTGAGTCTTTAGTCAACATCAAGCATTTGACTTTAAATTAGCTAATAAACATCTTGAAAATGGATTCCCTTAATTAAATGTATTCCAGTCTACAGCGATTGATGCCTAAAAAAGAAAACATTTTGGCAAAAGCAAACGCATTTAGAAATAAACAAGGTTGGCTTCTGCGAAATTATTTTAATTCAAACAGAAATAGCTTTTTTAAGGGATATTTTTTTTTTTTGAAATATGAACTATGTTGTGGGGGTAAGTCAAGCTGTAGCTCAAAAGTCAATATAGTATTCTATGGGCATTGTCACATTTTTCATGGACCATGCCATAAAGTTAAGTTCCCTTGCAAAACTTCCTTAATAAAATCAGTCAAGAAAAATGGTGACAGGAATTTTGTGTAAAACGGGTCTCCGTTCCTTCCCGTGCTGACCGAGCGAAAAAGGGAATAGTAAAAATACGAATAAATTCCAATTGTTACGATGAAACAAAAGAAAAGTACAACAGACACAATCATGATTGCTGGGTCGGTTCACTTTTCACCCTCGAAATTAGTTATTTTTAGGCTACGAATGGGCCTAATACAGTTTTTGTCAGCATGAAACGAACAGTTTTATCAGTGCTAGATAAAAGTTAAGAAGTATCTACCAAAGTCACATAATATTCTTTGACATTGGAAATATGCCAGCGAATACTTGATAAGTCATTCCTGTCGAATCCGGTTATGTGGCTTTTGATAAAAACTTTCCGGATTTGTTATCCGCTCGCCCCAGCTGCCTTCCCGATCTATCCTATGGTGCTGAAAATAACCAAGGCGGCCTAAATGACGTACAAACCTATAAATAAGGTGGACTATCGTATGATTTTATGTGCCTGGGGCCTCGATATCCTTTCTGACTAGACTGACTGTCCCAAGAAACATTTTGTATCTGAAAAACTCTATGCTAATTTTTTTATACCCGTATGGTGAAACCAAAGGGTGTATTAAATTTACCTTACCGTTTGTAACGCCAAGATCCCGTCATCACACAAAAAAAATAAATTACACCAGTATGTTTATGTTAAAAAAAAGTTGAATTTTGCATATCCGTCCGTCGTTCTGTCCGTCAGTCCGTCCGTCTGTTCGTCCGTCTGTCCTTCCGTCCATCCGTCCGTCCTTCAGTCCGTCGGTCCGTCTATCCGTCCGTCCGTCTGTGGCGCGGATTGCGGGCGCACGGATTGAGCTACAGACTTGAAATTTTACGCAGATTCGTTTTCCGTAAAATGCGAGGCTAAGTTCGTTAACGGGCAAGAATGGACCATTAGGGGGGTACCCCTCATACGAACGAAAACGTTTTTTGCGAATATCTCAAAAACGGTGCATCTCATCAAAAAAGTCCAAGAACAGAAGTTATTTAGGATATTATTCTACATAAAACTCCCATACATCAAAATCCGATTGGAATAAATTTTAAAAAATCGAATTGAAAAGTTTTACTTCAAAGTGGAATTTTGATACAACTGTTCGTCGTTCACATAAACTTCGAACAATGCCATATCACGATACGAGTTTTTAAATTGCGTTTATTGTCGGAACTTATTTTAATTTTTTTGAACAGAATTATGAATTTTAAAAATATATTAAACTTCTGATAGGGGTTGCTGTAAATCAATATTTTTAACGTTTTTTGCCTAAGGTGCTCTCGAAAACTAACGTAGTCTCGGTGGTGATTCATGGAATAGAATAAAAACCCCATAAACCGCGCAAACTGCCTAAATTTACCACCTCGTAAATGAACTGTCAAAATTCGTATTAGAAATTTTTTTTTTTTGACGAAACCTTTTTTCTTTACGATGTTCTTATACGATTCCATGAATCCAATCATAAGATTGGTCAACTCAGACTCTAGTTACGAGGATTCAAAAAAATAGTAGCATTACGCCCGTCATACACTTCAACTAAGCTATGTGAGCGAGGCTAGCTATAGTTACATAGCCTATCTGGGTTAGCTCACCTCGTTGCACACTTGAGCTAAGCTACGCGGTGATATTTTCGGTAAATATATGCATTTTTCCACTTTATCTGCAGCCATTTTTAGATATAAATTATTTGACGCGATTGAAAATATTCCGCAAAAGAATTCAATTTTCACGTTTTCCTTACACTTTTATGTCCACAAAATACTACACTTTTGCAAACACCGATTCTACACTGTATAACGCCGAAAATATTTATATGTGAGTGTCAGCGATGCCAGCGAAGTCGTTCGCGTAGTTGAGGTCTGAACTACGCGAGCGAGCTTAGTCCGCGTCGCCCATGACTACGCGATGTAGTTTCATAGTTTCGCTGAAGTGTGCGGTCGCCAATGCAAATGCTAAGGATTTTACTTACAGCGAGAAACTTAGCTCACGTAGTTGAGCTCGCTTAGCTGAAGTGTGCGACGGGGGTTAACTATGGGTCTAATATTCTATATACCCAAACTACAAAAAATTCAATAGAAAATCAACGGGTTGACTGATTCCAAAGGTTTTTATTTTGATTGTTCTGTGCACAATTCCACGCACAAAATTTCAGCGAAATTGGTCAAATCAGACTCTAATTATGAGGCTTCAAAGACAATCAAAAAACGATAAATTCGAAAATAGCTTGAAATGTTTGGAATTCAGTAGAATTTTTTAAGGCCTCTAGAACTTTCGTTCTCTTTGTAGATGATTATTAAAAAGACAATAATAGTCAATCGTTACCTGCTTGGTTACCGCAAATTAAGCTGAAGGCTACATCACTTGAATAAATGTCGTCGAAGCGATCATAGTATTTTGTTTTATTTGGTCCCGCTCATCCACGACCCTACAATTTTGTAATTAATGTTTATCCTAGTTTGTAGTATAGGTTCTTAAGATTTACACTGTAAAATTTCAGCACAATCGGTTGAGTAGTTTTTAAGTTCAAAATTTTTCAAATTGTGTGTAAAATTATTCACAGATGCCATCAAAATAGAAACCTATGAAATCGGTCAACCTGTGATTTTCTGTTGAATTTTTTGTGGCAGGGGTATATAAAATCTGTTAGTTTCTCAAGTGTTAATTTTTCAAGACACGAAGTAAAGATGAACTTAGGCGTCGTTTACATATATCACTTTATTCTGGAACTGAAACGAACTGAAATTTTGATGGAATAAATTAAAATTCTGAGAAATTTCGCTATATGAACTTATTCTGCGATAGATGAATAAAATTCGCAGAATGAAGAGCGGATTAAGGCCGGAATACAATTCTCTTGACACAACATTTACGGCGACCGATTACGGCGACAATGTTGTCCCCGACATACAATGGCGCACACTTTGTTGTTCTAAACATAATTTGTTTTTCATTCGATTTTGATACTCGGACGGTGAGCCACATATAACATTATTTTGTTACCAATTATCATACATAATAGGAATGTGAATGTAAGCAACACAGCATACGAACTATATTTCCCAATACTTTCTTTAATTTCCCCTTGAGTGACGAAATTTAGATTTTACGACGTCCCCATAAGATTTCATTTTGACATTTTGTTGGTAAGCTGGTCGACAAAAGTTAAATTGGATTCAACTTTCTACGGCGGCAAAGTTGATTGGATTGATTGTATACAGAAGCATAGAGTCTTATAAGTTTAAAATCTAAAAAGTCACTGTAAATGTTGTGTCGAGCCAATTTGAAATTCAAGTAAAATGGCAAGTGTACATGGAGCCATAGAAACCGTTACCATTGCGACTTTTTACTGCCTTTGTATCTCCAGATGAGCTTATGGTAACTAAGTTTGACATTTAAAAACGAAAAAAAATCATTAAAATCAATGGGTAGGAAAAAAGTTTTCATAGAACTTTCAGGAATTTTCCTGCGCCCTGGGAAATTTTGTAAAAAATTTCTTTTCACTCAAAACGTTAAAAAAAATTTGATACATTTTTAAAGTCAAAGATATCTACGACAAAGCGTTGATGAGATATTATTTTATTGAAAAAAGCAAGTTTTGGCGAAATTAGGAAACTCATTTGCAGTTACCTCGGAAAACCCGCGGGCTAGGATGTTTTTGATTTTACTTTCGCTCATAAAATTCGAAAGCCTATCTGTTTGCGAAATTTTTGGCAAATCTGAGGCTGATCGATCCAATTTGTACGACAATCACAAAAAATCTGTTGAAACGTGCAAACGTGCATGAATCACCTTCGGATTATTGAAGTCTGCAAGACTTTAATTCGACTTATTAAATTTATTAAGGTTTGTAAGTAATGCTACATTTACACGAATGACAAATTTGTCATTTTTTTCATGTCATTATGTTAATTCCCGTGTAAATGGCATAATTTTTGTAATTTTTTCTGTCAGAAAATGTCAATCTCTCATAAAAGAATGAACTTGTCCATTCTTTTATGCCAGATTGTCATTCGTGCAAACGAAATATTAGTTATGACAACTTTAGTATTCAACTTTTGTCATAACTAATATTGCGTTTGCACGAATGACAATCTGGCATAAAAGAATGGACAAGTTCATTCTTTTATGAGAGATTGACATTTTCTGACAGAAAAAATTACAAAAATTATGCCATTTACACGGGAATTAACATAATGACAAGAAAAAAATGACAAATTTGTCATTCGTGTAAATGTAGCATAAAGAAATCGACTTATTGGGGTCTAAAACCTTGTTCAGAAATTCGAAAAAACGTGTTATCGAATTTTGATTATTAAGGTTGAATTGCATAATAGACACCTTACAGATTCAATATTTTGATTGTGTTCAATATATTGATTGTGTAAGGACTATATTGAAGCAAAAATATTGTATCGAATCATACGATTTTTGAATAATGTATTGAAATTGAAGCAAAAATATTGAACGTGTAGAGCAGATCCAAAGATAAATGCAACAGCAGACCAAATATCACAAACTGTAAACACTGTAACCGGAATTTTTAACTCTTGATAGTGTTGCTTGGAATCTTTTTGTTTTGCCGGAGAAATTGCCGGAGGCAGAGCTCAAAAATACCACCAAGAGCGACCTAGCAAGGCCAATAAAAGTTTGCCCACGGAGGACCAGAACGAGATCCAAACGTTATGACACGAATGTGAGGGGATAAAACATTGTCTAATGAGCCAAGGTCGACTGAAGGGACAAAAATCAGTATTTTCCCACCTCATTTAGATTTCACGGGACTGAATGAATTCACCGGGATTCGTCATTTTTCATCATACTGGATCCCGCATTTAATTTTAATTTAATTTTTATTCCTTTTTCATTTTTGCATTAATTAGATTTAGAGAAGAGCATTCGACGTCTAATCACAACATGCGTGGACGTTTTGTTTAAAAAGGACATATCCGTTGAGACACATCATGTAACAACTCCTTTGATAAATAACGATTTTACGTGTCATTTTAACACATCTTTCTAACTCTCTAATCCGTTCGTAAATTAAGGTTTTCCAGTGAAAAGTTATAATACGAGATTTCGGGAGATTTCGTATTTTCTGAGCTTGCAATATTTATTTTTTTGTCAAGAGAACAAATAACGCGAAGAATAAGGGGAGGCGGCGATTTACACTTTCTATGTGGCATATTTGTTTTGACGACTACTGGGAAGACGACACAGCGATGTATGAATTTTCGCTGAGAATAATTTTTCACCTCATTACACATTTCTGTCGCGTTCAGGAGTTTGCTACAAAATCGAAGTGTCATTGTTTGGTTGGGTCTGGGTTTTCAACTTTATCCACAATCTTTGCAATTCTCGTCTCTCCCTGGAATTGGACTTTTCGGTGGATAAGCAAGTTTTCCAGGATTTTATTTGCACACTTCGATATGGCAGTTGGTCCTATCAGGGTTATGGGGGTTCAGACCTTGCTTTAGAATTATAGAAAAAAGACAAGAAATATTGAATCAAAAATCCTGAGGCACAAGTGCGGGTATTTTTTTTTATTCATGCAACTTGTTTTTTATACTGGCTATATATGAAATATAGTGGAACATTATTATGTTTGAGCTTCTATAATTTGTTTATTATGTTTACTTGGGGCGTTATTTGCTGAACATGTAAACACGTCAAATGTGAACAGGCCAAGATACCTATAGCACAGTATACAGTAAACAAACTCGAAAATAACCCAATTTAACATGTAAGAGTAAAGAAAACACACCATATTCATAGGCAGAAAACACGAGAGCAAACAGCACAGCCATATATGCGTGTAACCGAAAATTTGTAAACAAAAGCGACACAGCTGATCGGTATCTTTTGCATTTCGCAATGTGTTTTGCGCGAAATTTAGTCGACATAAAGATAAAATACTAAATCAAATATCAGCGGAATACACGAAATAGTATGGAAAAATACTAAATTATAAACTTTCTGTTTAAATCACTCACTTCATTTCACAGGAAATTGAGAAAAATAATGAAACCGAAATCCACCCGACTCGTTTCCCATCAAATCAGAGCAACTGAAAGAAACAATTGCAAACCGCATTGCCAAATCTGATTGATTTTATGTTTCAGAGGAGGGAATTTTAAAAATTGAGATCTGTTTTGACCACCATTTCTTATAAAGGTACAAACATTCTACATTTTAGGTTGAAAATTTGGATAGAAAATTTAAATTGCCAGGATATAGTAGAAAAGCAATTGATATCCAATCTTCGGGTCTGTTAAAAACATTTTACAAACGACGTTATGCTAATTTCAAAGCAACAACGACATTTGAAAAAAGCTAGTACCAGTATTGACTGAATTTCTAGTTTTCCATATTCAAGCGAACATAATATATAACTCATGTTAGAACTGTATTTAATTTCGAAGAATAAAATATTTTTCTCATCTAGCTCATCTGGTAACGTCGTTGCATCTCTCATGTTTGACAGTATATTTCTTTCTCTGTTTCACTTTTATTAGATTCCTTTGTGGTCATATTGCTTGTTCATTCTTTGTACCCCAATAATTTGAGATTTTTCTAACCAATTAGAATGCCTAGATTTAGGTTTTTTTGGGTTATTCGTTTTCGGTTACACAGGTTATTTTCACATTTTATGTATGAAGTTTGTTTACTGTATACTGTGCCTATAGATAGATGAATGGGTGTTTGATTAATCGGATATTGTTCAATTTAATGACAAATATTTAAAAGGAAATCTATTCTGACAACAGATAAAGTCACATTGGACAGAAATCAAAGTAAACGATAAAAGTGCCATATCATGTAATTTAATTGTGGCAATGATAGACTACTTCTATTAACACGATAAAAATATAATATTGTATATATTCACGCTTCATTGTAAAAGGTCGAGTATCAAAAAGATACCAAAAACCTATATTCACTTATTACGCACAGTTTGTTTAAACGCAAGTATCTCGTGGGTGTTAGAAAATTGATAACACACCGATGTTATACAAAATGCTCAAAAAAAAAATTTTTTTATTATATTTTAATCAAAGCTTGTTTTGATTTTTTTTTAAATTTTATTTTATCCTTTATATAGCCCTTTGCACCAACATTTCTTAAAAATATCTGATGTGAACAGCACATGACTTTCTTATACAAAATCTACGTTTCTGCACAATCTACCTGACGAATAAAATATTAGTCTACATCACGGTTAAAAACAAAATTATGCCAAACATTATTCCCTTCAATCCACTTTATATGTTAAACCACCAAAAACCGGTTATTTTTCGAGATAATCGCAAACAAATGATTTTTTTAAATAACGGTATATCTCGATAACGGCTTTAGATACAAAGTTATAGTAAAAGACAAAAATGTAGAAAATGTTATTGTTGTTATACATAAGACTATTGAAAAACGCATAGTTTCAGAGTAAATAACAAAAAACCAAATTGCGATTTTTAAAAAGCTCCCATTTTGGTTACTTCTGGTTAATGGATTTCCACCAAAAGTCGATAGGAGGAGAATTAAACATGTCTGTAAAATTTCATGGATCTAGCACTATTAGTTTTCGAGAAATCTTGTACACAGACTGACTAGGGATACCAACGATACCTCGATGTTTGCAAAACATCGATGTATCGTTGAAAAATATCGAGTTTAAACCTCGATGTTGAACAGGCCGATATATCGAGATATCGATGTTGTTATCCACGATGTTAGAACATTACCCTTCATAAAATTAATAGAGAAACTAATTTTAGGACTAGAGGGACTAGTTTTTAGATAGATTTAATATAGCCACTCTACTTAAATATTTGTTTAAATTTCTTTTGGTATCAATTTTCGTCCATGAAAAATTTCCATCTCTTAATTTTGCCTGAAAAACACTTCCCGAGCACTCTTGATTAGGGATGCAACATCGTTCATAAAACCTCGATATATCGAAAATCGATGTTTTTTTTAAGGCGACATCGATGTCAAAAAACATCGTCCTGAAAACATCGATACCCCGATGTTTTTCCGATTTTTTGAAAAAGTTAAATTTAATAAATAATTTAGCCACATGGCGGATGCTCTACTGTGGGTGGAGTGCACCCAGGTAGAATTAACACGGTTTTATATCTCCTAATACGTTGAACCACCAAAAACCCTTTAGTTTTCGAGATATTCGCAAAAAACTAATTTTTTTGAAATACCGGCATATCTTCATAACGGCTTGAGATACGGAGTTCTAGTAAAAGACATAAATGCAGCAAATTTTATTGTCTCCAAGTTTTGTAATACATAAGATTACTGGAAAATGGTTAGTTTCGGAATACATCGCAAAAAACCGCATAGTTTTTAAAAAGCCGCCGTTTTGTTTACTTCCGGTTAACGATTCCAGAATCCGTCGTAGCTTTATTACGAAGAACTAACTACGTTACGAATACGAAGAAATCAGTATTCCACGATCCGAATGGAATTGAACTTAGTGGTGCCTGATTAAAATCTAATTTCGAAAAATGAATGTCTTTGTAAAAAGGTCCCTATGCAAAACTCATAAGGAATAGATTTCTGACATGGAAAAGTTTCGTGAAAAATGTCACTTTCTTGACTTAAAACGAAAATTGTTATTAATAATGGATTTTGCAGCGTTTGCAACTTTGTGTCTGGAAGAAGATTTATCGAAGTGAAGGACTTTAATAGTGGAATGAAAACGACAACAAATAGCGAATACTCAGGAATACTCACATTGCTCTTTTTTCTAAAATAAGACCTCTTAATTTATTAAAAGTTACACTTATACTAAATAAACAAATAAAAATGTTAAAATTGCTTTTTGTTGTACAATTCAGGCCATAAATTGAGCTAAAATAATAAGAAAATGAAGTTGCTACTCGATCTACGAAGCGAAAATTTTTCGTAGGTTTAGCTGTCAAAAGATCGATTCCGTCGGATTCTATGATACCAGATATTCCGATTCGTAATGTTTTCGAAATTAATTTAATTCCTTCGGATCGTGGAATACCATTTTCACAAATTCTCCGAAAATCGTAGCTACGACGGATTCTGGAATAGAGCCGTATATTCTAAAATTAGTTTCTCTACTAATTTTATGAAGAGTAATTTTCTAACATCGTGGATAGCAACATCGATACCTCGAAATATCGGCCTGTTCAACATCGAGGATAAAACTCGATATTTTTCAAACATGTTTTGCAAACATCGAGGTATCGTTGGCATCCCTACTTCTGATTCGATTGGAGCATTATCACAAAAACGTCTTTCTGTCTGCCAGTCAATGTCGGTTTTTTGCTATTGTCTCGAAAATTATTGGATTTTTGGTAGTTCAATATATGAGATGAATTTAAGGGAATAAAGTTTTCCACAATTTTATTTTACTGTTTTTTTAATAGTTCCAGTCAGAGCTTAGGGGAAGACCCTTTAATACCGAAACACAGCTCAGGATGGTCGGTTATCCGTTATATTTTACCGTTATTAAAATATTTTAATCAAAAGTTTAAAAAATAAATTTTTGCGAATTGCTTGCAAACTAACGTTTTTTTTAAGAAAAAAAAACACGAAGATATTAAAGATATTAAAATTCTCCTCATTTTTCCCTTTCACCCTGAATCGATATCTTTTACTGTTATCGAGATATTTTAGATTTCGTAAAAAAATCACTTTTTTTATACACCAAAACCTCGATTTCATTCGTCCCGATTTGCGTCGTTTTCGAAGTTGCGTCCATTAATTTTCGTGATTTCAGAGTTGCGTCGTTAAAATTTCGATTTGCGTTGCTAAATTTTATATAAAGGGCATTTCCCATTTATTTCAGTAATAAAAAATTAGTTTTGAAAGTTTATCGCTACAGTTAAGAATTAAGTCCAAGTAAATTTATTCTCTAAAAATTAAAAAACTGCTACACCATTACAATCGAAGCAAGTTACCAAAATAAGAAGTTCAGCTATGGTAAAAATGGAGTCTTTTCTTATGCGGCAGTCACACGACGCTGTTTTGCCAGCGCTGCTAGATATTCTGTTAGTAGCGCTGGCAAATAGCAACAGCAGGCAGCGTACTGAGAGGGTTCACACGATTTATAACTTAGTAGCGCTGGCAAACAGCAAAACCGTCGTTTGACATTTGAATTTGGGCGATTTTTTAAATAATAAACGTAACACACAAATTTAAATGAATAAACGTAAAATAACAACTTAAAATAAACAAACTTTTCCACTTATCAGACTTTTGACAGCTCAGTAACCATGCAACAGGGTCACGTGATCCCTAGTAGCGCTGGCAAAGTAGAACGGTCTCTACTTCAATAGCGCTGCTAAAATCATCACGCTACTGCTGGTATTAGCAACGCATTAGGGTTCACACGGTGCTGCTGAAACGGCTGCTAACAGCCAAACAGCCACTAGCGCTGGCAAAACAACGTCGTGTGACTGCCGCATAAGCATTTGGGTAGAAAATCAAAATCAGCGGAGGATGCCACTGAGCAAAATGGTGATTCAAAATAAAGCATAAAGTATTTTTAATGAGATTCAAAAGAATTTCCCATCATCTAGCAGTGAAAATTTAGAAAAATTTGAAGCCAGCCAAGGTTGGTTCGAACGTTTCAAAACTCGAACAAATTTACATAATGTTGTATTGAAAGGAGAAACAGCAAGTGCAGATGTTGCAGCTGCAAATATACTATTCTGGTACCAATTAACAAAGAACTAGTATAAATATTTACGATAAATGATTTCGATTTGCGTCGTTTTTCTCTTGTCCCAATTAACGACGCAAATCGAGGTTTTGTTGTATAAACTAAAATTTTATTCGTCGGGTTAAAGTTACTCGTAAATTGGGCAAAAACGTAGATTTTGAATAAGAATGTCATGTGCTGTTCACATCGGATATTTTTTATGGTCTCTACTCATTGAGTATAGGTTTTCTTCTCATTAATAACTGGGAATTAGTTATTGTTGGTAGCTTATTCACTTCGAAAGTAAAACATAACAAACGCTATAATTGCCAATCTGGCAATTATTGAAAACCCGTATGGTGATTTAATTGAACGGCGCATCAAAATTTCATTTGAATTCAAATTTTCCAATAAGATTTTTTTAAAACTTGTTCCAATCGGATTTTGATGTTTTATGTAGAATCATATTCTAAATAACTTTTGTTCTTGCACTTTTTTGATAGGATGCACAGTTTTTAAGATATTCGCGAAAAATATTTTCGGTCCTATGGGGGGTACCCCCCCTAATGGTCCATTTTTGCCCATTAACAAACTTAGCCTCGCATTTTACGAAAAACGGATCTGCGCAAAGTTTCAAGTCTCTAACTCAATCCATGCGACCGCAATCCGCGCCGCAGACAGACAGACGGACGGACGGACGGACAGACGGACGGACGGACGGATAGACGGACGGATAGACGGACGAACATGGAAAATTCAATTTTTTTTTATCATTCTAAACACACTGGTGTAATTCATTTTTGTGTGTGATGACGGGATCTTGGCGTTACAAACGGTAAGGCAAAGTTAATATACCCTTTGGTTTCACCATACGGGTATAAAAAGCAATCAAATTGTAGACGGAACTCAAAATTGTGACTTTTTAGATTTTTGAACAAATCTAAATAACGGCAGCTTTCGATAAAAACAGAATCCTTTAATTCGGTTGGATAGAACTCCATAACTAAGGGCCTTTAAAATTCTTATACATATTATAATAAATATAAAGATAGTATGTTCTATAGTATTATCTGTTGTGAAAATACTACTTTTAGGCATTAGACATTCAGATTTGTTTTAAATGACTTTTCTGAGAAAAATAAACTCATTAAGAGTTTGTTGGCAGCGACCCGATGTCAAGCTAGTAATTTCAAGTTATCCAATGTCTTGGAGCTAGGCAAAACTGAAAGATATCGAAGATTTCGCAAAAGATTTACAATAAAATAAATATCTTTGCTTATTTGTGTTATAAAAAAAACTGGTTTTTATTACACTTTTTTTTAAAAATAACATTTGAAGTTTAGGTTTAGATATTCAAATAGCAACAATTTTGTGTCACTAATATGCTTTTGGAATTTCAGTTATTTCAAGCTTTGCCACCAAGGCACTGTGCCCGATTAAAGTCTACTTGAAATAAAAAAAGCATGGACACGAGTGAAGGCGTAAATGCTTGGGGTGCATGGGTTCTTAGTAGTATTTGTTTGTATAATGATTATTAAATCGATATTTGTTTGCTATTCGGGTTCGCCAGCCCTAATAATGTACAGAATTGCTTAAAAATAGAATCATTTGCAAGTCTCGTAATAGTTTTTCAAACTTCATAAGTTTTGACTATCGCAAATGTTGAAGTAACTCCGATTTTATGAAGCAAATTACCTTTTCTTCGAAGCCTAACGGTAAAAGTTCAATGCCAATAAAATTAATTTTCTTTTTGAAATAGGAAAACTAGTCACGCGATGAAAAATTAGACCTAGTCTAAAATCAATTTAATTGGAGAAAGTTTTTAAATGAAATTAATTCCGCAATAGAAGATTGCTGTGACAATAGAAAAAGCTTTTGCGGGTAAATTTGTAGTTTGTTATAAGGGCTCATTGGCACGCTTGGAAGAATACGAATTAATTTAAAATGTGTGTCACTGCATTTTAATTTTAATTTACATTTAATAGAAATAACACAAAATTTGATTATATTTTAAGAACACAAACAACATTCTGATAAGTAGTGGAATAAGAAAAAAAGCAAATTAATTTGTAATTACTTATTACATAATATGTAAATTTGTTACCTAGCTTGTTGCTTTACCAAATAACCATAATGTAATAAATTTAAGGAGTCCGTTTACCTAATTTGGCTTATGCTATTTTGATTCATTCATTCTTATAAAATCCGTCGTCAAGGAATCCAAAATTTTCGGGTATTAAGATTTTTGGCCGTTGGTTCATGATTAAGGTAACATCCTTAATATTTATGAGTGACTCAAGAGTATAATAAATCATAATAATATTACAACGGATGCCATGGTGATTTCTGATTTGATGCACTGAGAAAAAAATCTTTTCAAAGTCAGTTGACAAAGAAATTGAGGAAAATTAAATTTAGATTTTCACTTGTATTCGAATCAACAGAATTCAAATATTATTTTTTTTTCGTATTTTATTTCAATATTGATAAATCCCGAAATCAGTTGGAAAGAAATTCTGTCAAGAATATTATTATTTGTACCTTGACAAATATTGGGACACTTCAATGTATCACAAGTAATACTGTATTAGACATATTGGTGATTTTCTATTCGTCAGCAAATTTCAAATCACCTTCGCAAGGATCTCATTTCCTTTTTCGATTTGTGACGAGAGCAGACTTGACAAATAAATTGAAAACTTCAATTTGTTGAGCCCATAAGCATGAAAGGTAGACTTTTTCAGTTAACCAAAATCAACATATCAAAACTATACCTATCAATCAATCAGTTTTCCGTTTTTTATTTTGCTATTTCCCTTTAATTATATTTAAATTATAACGAGTAAAATGGAAATGGTATACAAAACGGAAAAAAATCGTGACATTACACGGAATTGCAAATATTATTTTGTTACGTTATTTCTATATGGAAAAAAATTGATTCCGTTAGGTTATAACGTTATTATTTCGTAACATGTTATAAAAAACAAATGATTAAAAAAACCTCAAGTTAATAATATGGACAGAGCCATTCATCAAATACTTTATATGAGGGCAGACAAAATTTTTTATGTAGGAAAATTCTTTGTTATAGGAGAGGCGGAAGGGTTGGTCCGATTGGATTTTGATGTATGGATGAGTTATGTAAAAAAAGGATATTTTACTTTAATAAATTTTTCAATACGACTCACTGTTTTCGAGAAAATTGTGAAAAACTTGTGACTCACTGTTTCGAGAAAATTGTTGTGTTTTGTTTGTAAGGGAGATGGGAAAGAATAGACAGATTTTGCCCATTCAGGAACCTAGTCATTTACGAGAAACACAACTATACAAAATTTCAAGTCTCTAGCTTAGACAGACAGAAAGAGACAGACGGACATGCGGAAATCAAAATCTTTTGTCATCCCAAACACCCTGGTCACAGATATCGTATTACTAGATCGCGGCACTCGAACAATTCCATAGCAAAAATATGGGACAGCGTGACTATGGTTGTCTCATTTTGTCTTCGAATTTTAGTGATGTCAGACGTTCGAATCAACAAACTCAATAACACTTAAATTATATGTTTTACGTCGAACACATAAGACTTATACACAGGTTTAGGGAATTGAATATTAATGTATGTGGCAGCTCTGAATATTAACATGAATAATCGGTATAGGGATTGAATAATATTCCGTCGGGGACCTGCATAAGCATTTTTTCCAGAATTTTAATTTCCCAGAAATACTAGCTTTGTCCCTTTTTTCGTCATATCTTTTTGACGTTTCAGTGGCCTATTTGAGATAGCAAATGGCTTGATCTAGTAATAGGATATCTGTGACCCTGGTGTAGTTCATTATTGTGTCCCACGATTGGTTCGATGTGTTACAAACCGTATCGTATACTAAAGCTAATATACTTCTATATGATATACTAGAATTTGGACTAGGCCTCGCCCGGCTAACAAATTCAGTTGGGTATAAACCAGATAGCCTAGAGAGGGCGGTCCGTGTATTTTTATAGTGAAACCAAAGGGTATATTAGATTTTCCTTACCGTTTGTAACGCCAAGAACCCGCTATCACACACAAAAATGAATTACACCAGTGTGTTTAGAATGATAAAAAAAAGTTTAATTTTGCATGTCCGTCCGTCTGTCAGTCTGTCAGTCTGCCAGCCTGTCAGTCTGTCAGTCTGTCAGTCTGTCAGTCTGTCAGTCTGTCAGTCTGTCAGTCTGTCAGTCTGTCAGTCTGTCAGTCTGTCAGTCTGTCAGTCTGTCAGTCTGTCAGTCTGTCAGTCTGTCAGTCTGTCAGTCTGTCAGTCTGTCAGTCTGTCAGTCTGTCAGTCTGTCAGTCTGTCAGTCTGTCAGTCTGTCAGTCTGTCAGTCTGTCAGTCTGTCAGTCTGTCAGTCTGTCAGTCTGTCAGTCTGTCAGTCTGTCAGTCTGTCAGTCTGTCAGTCTGTCAGTCTGTCAGTCTGTCAGTCTGTCAGTCTGTCAGTCTGTCAGTCTGTCAGTCTGTCAGTCTGTCAGTCTGTCAGTCTGTCAGTCTGTCAGTCTGTCAGTCTGTCAGTCTGTCAGTCTGTCAGTCTGTCAGTCTGTCAGTCTGTCAGTCTGTCAGTCTGTCAGTCTGTCAGTCTGTCAGTCTGTCAGTCTGTCAGTCTGTCAGTCTGTCAGTCTGTCAGTCTGTCAGTCTGTCAGTCTGTCAGTCTGTCAGTCTGTCAGTCTGTCAGTCTGTCAGTCTGTCAGTCTGTCAGTCTGTCAGTCTGTCAGTCTGTCAGTCTGTCAGTCTGTCAGTCTGTCAGTCTGTCAGTCTGTCAGTCTGTCAGTCTGTCAGTCTGTCAGTCTGTCAGTCTGTCAGTCTGTCAGTCTGTCAGTCTGTCAGTCTGTCAGTCTGTCAGTCTGTCAGTCTGTCAGTCTGTCAGTCTGTCAGTCTGTCAGTCTGTCAGTCTGTCAGTCTGTCAGTCTGTCAGTCTGTCAGTCTGTCAGTCTGTCAGTCTGTCAGTCTGTCAGTCTGTCAGTCTGTCAGTCTGTCAGTCTGTCAGTCTGTCAGTCTGTCAGTCTGTCAGTCTGTCAGTCTGTCAGTCTGTCAGTCTGTCAGTCTGTCAGTCTGTCAGTCTGTCAGTCTGTCAGTCTGTCAGTCTGTCAGTCTGTCAGTCTGTCAGTCTGTCAGTCTGTCAGTCTGTCAGTCTGTCAGTCTGTCAGTCTGTCAGTCTGTCAGTCTGTCAGTCTGTCAGTCTGTCAGTCTGTCAGTCTGTCAGTCTGTCAGTCTGTCAGTCTGTCAGTCTGTCAGTCTGTCAGTCTGTCAGTCTGTCAGTCTGTCAGTCTGTCAGTCTGTCAGTCTGTCAGTCTGTCAGTCTGTCAGTCTGTCAGTCTGTCAGTCTGTCAGTCTGTCAGTCTGTCAGTCTGTCAGTCTGTCAGTCTGTCAGTCTGTCAGTCTGTCAGTCTGTCAGTCTGTCAGTCTGTCAGTCTGTCAGTCTGTCAGTCTGTCAGTCTGTCAGTCTGTCAGTCTGTCAGTCTGTCAGTCTGTCAGTCTGTCAGTCTGTCAGTCTGTCAGTCTGTCAGTCTGTCCGTCTGTCCGTCTGTCCGTCTGTCCGTCTGTCCGTCTGTCCGTCCGTCTGTCCGTCTGTCCGTCTGTCCGTCTGTCTGTCTGTCTGTCCGTCAGTGGCGCGGATTGCGGGCGCACGGATTGAGCTAGAGACTTGAAATTTTGCGCAGCTTCGTTTTTCGTAAAATGCAAGGCTAAGTTCGTTAATGGGCAAAAAAGGAACATTAAGGGGGTACCCCCCATACGAACGAAAACGTTTTTTGTGAATATCTCAAAAACGGTGCATCTTATCAAAAAAGTGCAAGAACAAAAGGTAATTTGGGATATGATTCTACATAAAATTTCCATACATCAAAATCCGATTGGAATAAATTTTAAAAAATCTTTTTGGAAAGTTTGACTTCAAAGTGGAATTTTGATACAACTGTTCGCCGTTCACTTAAATCACCATACGGGTTTTCAATAATTGCCAGATTGGCAATTTTAGCTTTTGTTATGTCTTTATCTGGCATCGACGGTTTATAGTACACGTTCCATTTACCGTCAAATTTAGTATTGATCGTTTTAAAGTGTTTTTCTTTGTTTTTCGACAATCTAACGTCGTATAGATAATCCAATGGCGTTGGCGCTAATTAAAGGCGTGATACTGTCTTTATGTACATTTTACAGGCGCAAGGATAAATTAATGACTTCTCATGTGATTTAAGACTTAATCTCCTTTCACAACCTCCTGAAATAATTGGTCCACTCCATGTAAATTTCATGTTACTAGTTTCATGTATAAACATAAATGTGACATTTTCCATGAACCTTAACTACCATGTTATAGGTGGTTCAACTATACTTAGAATCGGCTAATGAGCTGATATGAAAGAAAACATTAAAACTTTATGTAGTTTAGAATTTTCCTAGCCTTTTTAATATTATACTAGAGTTTTAGTGAATCATTTGAAAAATAAATAAACTATTCTATACCTGAAGGGAAGCCTCAGATTTTTGATTTAAAAAAAATGATTTGGTTTAATTTCCATAAAATGCGCTTCAACATCTCCCATTTCTATATTAATATGTTGCCAAGCATTATTGAATTCGACATGAATCAATTGGAACCAATTTATAAACACGTGAGGACAAAATCTCATTAGCATTTTATCAATTGGTAATTCAAAAAGTCCGGTTTTAATCAGTTTATACGAAAGTTTTTTTGCCAATTTTACAAAAACAATGCAAGTTTGTGGTTAATTTCGTTATTATAATGGGAAATTGATATTTCCATTAAAAATACATAATTTACAGCACAATATTTGAATTGGAAACGTATATGATAAAAGCTCAAAGTTTATTCGTATGTGGAAAACAGTCAACTAGCTCAAGGACGCAGTTCCAGTATTTTTTTTATAATATTGTTCTTTAATTCGAATTGACCCGGAGATTTCTTTCATCTATTTACCTAATTATAAAATATGATTTTTATGGCAATAAAGCCGTCCACCTGGTTATTCTGCATTCCAACTCTCCACAGCAACAAATCAAACAGCTGATGATGAAGATTTAAAGTGGTCAATAATTGACTCAAAGCTCGTAGTCAACCGAAAAATGTCAAAGAGGTGCATTCAGGCTTCACAAAAAATGATAAACGATTTTTTACGAATTAGCAGTTTTATCACGTGTTTGAAAACTTCAAATTGAAAGATTTTAACACATTGAAAACCGGTTATATTATGGAAAAATTAATTCATATCATTCGAAATTTTTGAACAATAATAAATGAACAACGAGTACAGTTATCCGTATTTTTAAAGATTCTAGTGTTGCAGTAATATAGAAGTGTTGTTAATTGCCGGGACCTTTTCTTTTTCATTTAATCTTTTAGCACTCATTTATTCATAATTTATGACAGGATAAAAATCTAGTAATTCCAATAATGCTGAAAAAAGTTTTTTTTTGCGTTAGAGTGAAACAATTATTTATCTATTTATGAAGTTTGAGCCCGTTTTTTTTTGTAAGGTTTACATGGTTAAATGAATCAGATTCATCTTACACGAATTGCGATATCCGTAAACATATCCTTAATAAAATCTACTTTAAGTCCAAGACTTATGTTTGTGATATTCATAATAGCAACAAATATACAAGTAATCTAATGTATTGCGAAAATTAATCATATCTTACTTTGTGGAACAGCTAAGATTTACGGTACAACAGATGTATCTTCCATGTTCAGGTACAGCGAGTTAGATAAATCCCAATTTGAGCACATGAGGCATATCAGATAAAATCTTTGCTTCAAGGATGTATTTTTTTACGGTATAGGGTAGGATGTCCAAATTTTTAGGGAAGTTTGTTGAATATATTGGTGTATGGTATAGTCAACAAACTTCCCTGATGAAATCAACTAGAATTCCAGATGTTTTATTTCGTTAGTGTCAATTGTTACTGGAGTATGTTTTCGAGTAATACATTATTGTTTTACTCTTATTACTTTGATTAATCCCAAATATTTATATTTTTGAAATAATGGCTTTCAGGTTCTATTCAATAAAATAGGGCGATTAAATATTACTGGTGTTCTAACCAATCTAGGTATAATTGCTAAAGCTTTGGCTAAAACTGAATTGTAAAAATATGCGCATTAAAAATTATCTGATCCGAATCAAAAACTGTAGGAAAAATTAAAAATTTGACCACTCTGTGTTTTTAACTTTTTGTTAACTTCTCTTCAAGCACACAGCAAAAAACAACATTGGACCAAAATACAGTCGCCTTTTTTCTTCTTTTTTATACATCCTTTCACGCAAAAATTTGATTTAAGGTGCATAAAACGGGGGATTTCTATAGTTGTATAATGAAAAACCTTGGTTTGAAAAACAAGTCTGTTATTTAATTATATAAAAATCAAAAATGGCTGACTCACTGACTCATCACAGTATCTTCCGAACCTCTAAAACGATTGCCAAGAAATTTCTGCACACATATTCCATCTTCACAGATATCCTACTACTAGATCGCGGCACTCGAACAATTCCATACCAAAAATATGGGACAGCGTGACTATGGTTGTCTCATTTTGTCTTCGAATTTTAGTGATGTCAGATGTTCGAATCAGATCTGAATTTCTATTCAATTCTAAATTTAAAGTGGTATGTGGCAGCTCTGAATATTAACATGAATAATTGGTATAGGGATTGAATAATATTCCGTCGGGGACCTGCATAAGCATTTTTTTCCAGAATTTTAATTTCCCAGAATTTACTAGCTTTATCCCTTTTTCTCGTCATAACTTTTTGACATTTCAGTGGTCTATTTGAGATAGCAAATGGCTTGATCTAGTAGTAGGATATCTATGTCCATCTTACATCATTGGCAAAAAAAAACTTACGCAAGACACTTTAATCGGCAACGACGGGTATGCAAGCTGGCAATAGATATAATAGATATTAAGCCCAATTCAGACTAATGGTTCAACCACAGTGGAGGCGGCAGCGGCGGGCGACATTTTTTTTTTTGCACTAACGTAGCCCAACGAGAGCTGCTACAATACAGCGGCAACGGCAGCGCACTTTTTCCGTCGCCGCCGAGTTTGACACAAAGTCAAACTTGCCGCCGCCGCCCAAAATGTTTTATGAAAACCACCACATTCGGCGCCAGATTCTATGACGATTTTCCTTCGTTGTTTTGTGACAACCACCACATTCGGCGCCACATTCTATGCAAATTTTTGACGTTTTGATTTCACAAGATGCCGACAACGGAGGAGAAATTAATCGAGTTCGTAAAAGGAAATCCAGTGCTCTACGATTTGGCCCATCCTCAATATAAGGATATAAAATCAAGGAAAATAAATGGGGCGAAGTAGCGGACGAATTAAATAAGTTTTGATGTTTCAATTTTGACAGAGGCATGCCGCTATCATGGTGCTGCTGCCGCTATCATTGTAGCTGGCTCGGCGGTATGTGTGTCGGCGCCATGCCGCCCGCCGTCGCCGCTGCCGCTTGCCGCCTTCACTGTGGTTGAACCATAACGATTGCGATTACGATTGAAGCTTCTCAACCAATGGCATTAAAGCTTTCAACGATGGGGACATGAAAGCTTTGATCTCATTGGTCGAGGAAGTTCAATCGTCATCGCAATCGTAATAGCAATCGTTAGTCTGAATTGGGCTTTAGGTCCATGGTAGAGTAATAATAAAGGAATTTCCATGTACTTTTTGAAATTTATGAGATCCTATATCAGTTGTGATCAACACAAAACTTTCCTCGGCAATATTTAGTTTCGGGAAGAATATTTAAAAAATAATATTTTTTTAAATATCTCGAGGAAGCGTTAAAGATACGTAAAAACCGTTGAAGGAAAAAATGCAGGAAACTTTATTTTCTCTGAATTTCGTAAACATTTTCAAAAAACTTGATTTTTTTGAAATATATTGAGAACCGTTAGAGATACGTAACAAAATGTTAAAACAAAAAATATAGAAAATTTTATTTACTTTAGATTTGGTTATATTCATTTTTCCCAAAAAGTCTTTAGTTTTCGAGCAATTTTCAAAATACTGTATTTTTTCAAAAAAAAAAATGTGTTGGAGGTACCCGTTATAGGTACCCGCTAGCTCAACGCGTTCTCGAGTTGTTAAAGATGCGTACAACGGACAGATACATGGACATCCTCATAATTTTGCCTGAAACGTATTTGGTACTGATCAGAAAGTTTCTTATCTGCCCAAGTTCTCAAATTGGTTTCCGTCATGAATACAATACTTTCTCTCTATAGCAGCGGGAAGTAAAAATATGCCCGAGATACCGGCATTTAATACTTAAATGACTTAGGAAGCTACTACCGAACTTTAAAATATGTACAACATTATTTTTATTCGTCTGGGCCTAGAAATGAAAATCTGCAAAAAAAATATTCCGCTTTTGGGAAAAGCTGCTGTTACGTTTATGTAACGCTAGACAAGAATGGGTTAATGTTAGACCACAAACCTTTTACATTAAGGTCGAAGGCCATGTGAAGATGAAATTTTTTTTTGCAGAAGTTTTTATGCATCTATGTAAAATGGCCTTGGTTGGATAGAGAGAGAACCATCATCTCCAAAAAAATGTCGGCATCCACAACTATGATTTTTCCATCTGCAATTAAAATTTTTTATCTTCATTATAGCAACAGTTGAATGGCTTAATCTGTCTTATAATATCTTCATTTTCAAAACGCACACATTCTCATTAATCAATAATATGTAAACACACATTTCTGAATATTGAAATTTGTACCTTATGCATCGAAAATGCTTTTAAATATAATAAGAGTCAAAAGTCAGGTTCGAACTCTTTCATCTGCCCTCGGCCATTATCCATTACAAACCACATAAAATAATACCCTTGAAGTTCTGGCCCTTAATGACACGCGATTCAAAAATTGTTTTTCTTGAGAAATGTTATAAGAGATGCCATGAGAGATGCAACCTTTAAAGACGCGAGCCCTATTCAAATCCCCAGTATAGCACGATCTATGTTGTCACAAAAAATTAAATTCTTCTCATAATATTAATGATATGATGATCAATTTACCTTTACCCTATTACAGGCACGTGTAAAGTTTATATTAGCATTGCATACAGGAAATGAGCGCTAGCTGTAGATAATCATCAATGTTTCATTTAGGCAACTATAAATCATGACTGAAAAGAGATTATTATGTTCGTCAACAAGTGATCAATTTACAACGATGATAAGCTATCTGTTGTCTCAGTTACTCAATTTTTCCTTCTGTTATATATTACTTTATAAGGATGAATTGACGCACAACGTTCTAAAAGAAGCTGACACTCAAGGCACAAAAAAGGGTGAAAACTAAACGTTTTTCATACATCTAATAAATAATCGATACGATTTGCTACTTTTCCCATGACCTAACGATAAATGAAAAAAACCATTTTTCATCGGAAAAAATGAGATTTATGTTCAGGAAGTGTCAAGATTTCTTTCTGAAGTATACTCTGAGATGTTGCGGCCAACCAACCTATCAACCTCAGTTCTTCTTATAAAGAGTTCATTCAGGGGTGACATAGCAGAATCCTGATAAGGATCATGGGCGCCCAATTGATAGCATTTTCTTGTCTCATTGCATGACAGGGTCTTCTATCTGGGTAAAATTAATACCTTTCATGAATAAATGCAAAGGTGTGGCCATTTAGTTAACTCACAAAAAAAAAACACATAAGCCGTTATTGTTAAGCACCTATGAGATACTTAATTTTTTTGCCCATTATTGTAATAAATGATCTAGAATGACTTTGAAATCATATTTTTTTGGTTCTTTTGAAATAAAATCTGTAATGGAATACATTCAAAATAGACGCAATTCGATTTTCTGAAAAACTATGGGACCGATTGTAATTAAATTTTACTGTAGAGTTTTCCTCTTGATATGCGATAATCAGATATTTTTTCACTCCTTTTCTGCCCAATTTAAACCGCTGAAGAGATGTTAATCCGGTTTTAACTATCTGGGAGGGAGAAGGAAAAATGTGCATAGATCGTTCCGACTCCTACAACAGTACCACCGAGTTAAAAATTTCTCTCTTTAGAGAGTGGTCTCTCTCAGTGCTGTAGTTTCTACTAAAGGGTCTTTCAACAAGGACATAACAATTTTGTATTTAAATAAAACAAAGAATAATTGAGATATCGGGCTGAAATTTATTCCAGGTGTAGTGGACATGTTACATTTAAGTATGAAATTCGATGTCGTTCATATGGCCACCGCGAGCACGTTTGCACTGATTGATTCTTGCAGCCAATTTTCCACCACTTTTCCACACATATCGGCCGGAACGTTGGCAATTTCGCGTTCGATATTGTTCCTGAGCTCCTCTAACGTTGTTGGCTTGTTGGCATAAACCAACGACTTAACATAACCCCATAAAAAGAAATCGCATGAGCGAGGTGGCCATTCGACCGGACCATCATTTCATTAATCATTTCATTTCATCATTTTCATTATCATTTCATCGGACTCAGAATTTCGGTAGTAAGTTTTAATAATTTCCAAACGTTGCTCGTTCGTGAACTTCACCATGATAAAAATGTAAACCTTGACTGACGCATTGCCAGATCATAAAAAAAGTTTTAGGGTGCGTTTTTATCAAAATACAAAATTTTTATGTCCTTGTTGAAAGACCCGATACTATTTGCCGTCTAAAAAAAATCTACTGGACACATTAAAAATCGGCTACAATCAATTCATGAAAAAAGTACTTATTAAATTGAGATGGATCTTACACTTGACGCATTATGCCCTAAACACATGTGCAGAATTCTGCATGCAGCGGAATTTAAATACACTCGTTTATATGAAGTGGAACACATGTAAATTCTGCATGCAGCGCAGAGCTGCATGGTATCTCAAATTCAACTTTCTCTGCGCAGAATTAGTGATGTCAACCGAGGATTCTTTTTTGGTGTTTGGCAAAATCGACTGTTAGCAAAGAGACTATGGACAAAATTCGTACACATTGGAAAAGGAAAGAAAAGGAAAGAAAAGGAAAAGGAAAGTCCAGTAGAAAATATTCAATACTTTGTATTGACGTTATCTATGTCTTTCAGGAACATTCAGGAACATGAGGTGATCTATCCATTTCCAATATAAAAATTGGCCAATTCTTCTTCCATTGTTGACAGCAGCCGATGCGATTAAATGTCAAAAAAATCTGCTCATGTGTCTTAGTTGCAGATATGCATGCAGCTCTGCATGCAGAAAATCTGCACATGTGTTTAGGGCATAAGAGTTATTTTTGGAGATTTTTGGAAGACACTTTTGAGATGGTATGCCAACTCGGATCAAAGAATGTTAACACATATTTTTACATGAAACACACATTTAAAAAAATTTCTTAATGCAAATATTGAGACATGGTGTATTTGTGTATGAATTATTTCTATGAAATAACGGTACTGTCACATTTCGTATTTTTTTCTGTTTGAATGGCTCTTTGGGTTAAATTTTAATGCAGTGGAGTGATATGAAAAAATTAAAGGTTCGTGTAGATTCCTGTTTTAAGATCGAATTCATGGGGCGTTGGACCGATTTTGTGCATTATTTAGAAACTCGAACTCTTATTTTAAATTAAATGGCTACATATCAAATATTAAGTGCCTATGTAACTCACTGGTTTCTCGAGATATCGTGTTCACAGACGGATATACGCAATACAATAAAAGTTTATGGTTACACCATTATAGGATAAAAAAAAATTTGATATATACTACTATTTTTTTTATCTACTACTATTTTGGGTCACCAACTACTACTATTCCGAGAACATCAAGGTGCAGCACTGGTCGCAAATTCGTTTCGTTCCCGAGAACGAGAGTTCAAAACCGTGACAAATGTTTCTGTTGTTGAGAGCGAAAAGAACAAAATAATAAAATAAAGTTTTAAACACTGGTTAAAAGAGTTGTTTCTAAGCAACATATTTTCTCTTTTTATTTATCGCCTCTTTCTGTGTAGATATAACCTTTTTCTCAATAAGTAAACTCACTTCATATTTTCGTCTACGTTTTTAAGCACCAAGTTTTGGTTTAAATACTTAATCTTCCGGGATTCAGGAACGAATCATTTTATATCGATTTATATGGAAGAGACTGTTTGGCTTTGCGAACGCTTTTTAAGAACGGATTAAGTTCGCGAACCAAGGTCCCTCTATACATTCCTATAGCTATGAAATTGTAGATAACATTAAATTGGTGGCCGATTAACTAAAAAGGATTGTTGACTTATCATAAAAAACATATTTTAGCTTAATGCTTTTGTGATACTAATTTAAAAGATTTTTGTTGAATAATTATTTTAGCAATCAGGGTAATCACAGTCGTCTTTTAAATTGTGGGTAAATTTACCGCTCGGTAATTCAGTAAAATTTAACAGATTTTTACCGAGACGGTAACTTGGTTCATGTAAAAATGAATTACCGGATTCGGTAATTGTATACATGCCTTGAGTCGTGTTTTCCGGCTCGGTTATTCGGTATCAAGAATCAACCGCGGGTGGCGCTAGTAACGTTTTTAGTTGTCGAATTTTCTCTCTGATGCAAATTTCTTCAATTTTGATAGCCGTTGCCACAATAGAAATTCAAAAGAATACATCAAACATGGATTTAAAGGTATGTGACATATTTTACAATTAAATTCGCAGTTCATGATTTGGTCACGTATCAAATAAAAGCGCTGTTCTCAAATCTGTGCTGTGAGATGTTCACAGCAGAATATTTTCAGTTTTTTAATATTACCGAAAATACCGAATATCGAAAATTAAAAGAGGATTGTGAATACCCTCAATATGAATATTGATTTCGTTCAGTTGTTTTGATAAAAACTGCTCTAAGGCTATGTTGAATGTCTCTTTTCGTATTTTAAAGCATTGCTTTTTTGATATTTGCTTAGATCCTGGTGTTCCTGACAACTGATTAAAAAAACTGGACGATGACTAAATTTCTAAAAATAAAGCTCCATAACACTTTTTGATATCACCTGGAATCAAAGAGGCGAAAATGCCAAACCGAAAAGAATAAAATAACAGAAACTTTTGCTATCGTTTTCGATACTTCATGAATATGGAATCAAAGCAACTGGTTTAATATTGCTTCTTTCTGCCATGATTTTGATAACATTGGAAATTCCACGCATTGAATATGGTACGATTTTAAAGAGATGTTGCTTTATATATGCATTGATTTGAACTTTTTTGGTTAATAACATGTTACTATAGAGTATTTTTTTTTTCAATATGTTTTTTTAGCTTTTATGTTGATAAAATTCCTTTTCCGAAAAACCGGTTATATTTAATAAGCAACCAGTTGGATTATGTTTGATTCCGTCTGGTAGTGGATTCGATGGGGTGCACTCAATTTGCAACAGTTTTCAATTAAGTAATGAAAATTAACTGGTGAAAACTCGATTGTATCTATAAGGTAGTAATTTTCCTATATTTGGAAAAGAGTTTTAACAAAGAAATGTTAATGAAGCCATCATAATGGTTTAGTTTACATCACGCGAAATTCAAACATACGTTGGCTTCCCCTACGATAAATTAGACGCTTAATATGTCTAAAATAACTAAATAATTTTCTGTTGCTATGAACTAAATAGGTATTCATTTCTTACCACATGTTTTAGTATTTTATAGTATTTTGATAACCCAATGTTTTGGCTATTCACGACACGCTGAAAACAGGGTTATCAACCATAACGAAATGTTCCCCCTAAAACAGATTAAAATCTCCCCAAAAGCCCCCTAAAATCGATTTAATCAGAAAAGTTAAAACCACTAAAGATATGCATAGCCTATGTTATTGGATGATAAATTCAGTCGATGTTTTTAGTATAAGAAACTTGAACCATTTACTGTAATTTGATACCTTAAAGAGTTTTTCAGAAAATCATCACAAATTGATGCAAGGTAGTACCTTTAATTCTATTATTCTATTAGCAAAATGATAATGCCTATGGCTTTGTTATGTCGGTAACTTTGGTGCAGATAAAATAAAATAACATGGCGGATATTTCGGAAAAGGCATTTTCACTCGCAGAATAATAATAGATAGATGGCTGTAACATTCCGTAAGAATGTTAAAAACAAATCGTATAAATTATTATTCAATTCAACTATGCTAGAATTATAAAATTGAACAATGAACTAAAAAAAATTATGCAACAAGAGCTCATTATAAAGTTTATTTTATTATTGCGCTAGCTTTCAAATGATTATTCTTACTATTACAAAAATTTTATATTATTTTTTGTGTTAAGTGAAAAGCTACCCAAGAAACCATTTGTAACCGTGGTTACAATGCAACTTCTCGAGCTTGGCAAAATTGGGTACATATTGGTTACTGTGTAACTAGTGACCAAGTAACGTATGTGAAACTGCTATTTTGAAACTTATTTGTAACGTCCTGAAATTTATGGTTGTCTAGAACTTTTCGGTCTATAGTAGGGTAGACCCGGATTAGTTGGCGAACAGCGTAAGTTGGCGAACTGTCATTATCTCATGAAATAATGGTCGTACAGACTTGTGGTTTTGATATGTTGGTAATACTGACATTCCAAAACTGTTATAAAATTTTCGCCCTAAAATAACATTTGTTTAATGATTTAATGGCGGAAGCACATTTTTTTTGTTGAAAGTAATTTTTTCAGGGCAAATATTTCTAATTTTTTTTTATGGTAAAAAATAAATGTTTCTATAATTTATTTATGCAAGATCAATGATTGACTATTAAATTTGAATATAAATATAAAAGTTTTTTTTAAAATTGCCAATTTTCCACAATTTTTTGCACATTTTTGCAAAAAGTACACAAAGCGTAAGTTGGCGAATACATCTCAGAGTAAGTTGGCGAACTAAGTATTTTAATTTTTTCTCTTTTTTCATGAACTTTTTATTGTTTTTTATTAATTTTTAGCAAAATAATGGGTAAACATAAAAGAATAAGTAACAAAGGTGGACATAACATTGAACAAATCGAAGCTGCTTGATAATATTGAAGGAGGACGAAAATGAAGACTTCGATGCTTAATTTTTAATTTTTTTAATTTTTTTATATTTCCCACTTCTTTATTAATCCTTTTTATTTAAAATAAATAAGTTTTTTTCACTAAAAAACCATTGTTTTAAATCATTTAAAAATTTTAGAAAGCTCGCCAACTTACGCTGGCAATTTGAAAACTGGGGCGTAAGTTGGCGAACTGAAAAATCGATTTAGTTCCTTCCCATGAAGCTACACCAAAAAATTTTCTTCCACAAAAGTTAGCTATTTCCATAAGCTTTCCATCTGCTTAATTAGACCTAACAAATTTGCTTGTATGCCTGAGCTATAGCGAGTTGAAAAAAAGTTCGCCAACTTATCCGGGTCTACCCTAAGGTTCACTGAAACCTACTCTCAACTTTGCTTTTACAGGCTACAAAGGAACGTTTCCGAAACACTTATTTCGTAACCAATTTGTAACGGATGGAAAAAAGAGGTTATTTAGTAACTCATTCGTTACCTTCAGGTTTTAGAGGAGGTTTAGTGAAACCTGTTTTTCTATAGTTTCAATTGGATCACAAAGAAACGTTTCCGAAATACTTATTTCGTAACCAAGTTGATGCCTTCAGCCGCGATATTCCCCATTGACATTTGATGCAAACGATTTCGCTTCAAGAATTAAATTTCTTATTTTAGGCTAATAACTGAAGAAAATTGCATAAAAATAGATAGGAGACATTTTTGAAGCAGCACGATTTTATTGACATCAAAATTTCTTTGCAAAAGAAAAAATAAATTTGAATAAAATTATAGAAATTTTTCGTTAAAAACAAAATAATTTGATGGCCAATAAAATCAGTTTAAATTCTGTGGTGATTTGCCAAAACTTTATAAATACATTTTTTTAAATTTTTAACCAAACAATTTAAAAATTTATGTAAAATATGACATGACAAAACTATTCTCTTGCTGATTATTTTAAAGTTTAAATTAACTTTTAAAATAAATGGTTAATTAACGAACAAAAATAAAAATTTCATCATATCGTGTTTTTTATGAAATTTTTAAATGGCTTCATTTAAAATTTGAAAAATTCATTAATCAAGTTTTGGCAAATTAACACAGAATTTCAGATCCAATATTGTCGAAACATTTTAATTGCAACTAAAATCACGACATGCAATCGGAGGAAAAGTCCATTATAAAATAATATTCCACAAAAAGTTTCCATTAATTTATCGCCATTAGATTTTTCTTGTTCGCTTTCTGTTTACGTTTTTATTTGTTCATCTCTGTTCAGTCACCAATCTATGTAAGCATTTGAGGGAGAAAGAAAACTCCGCTCGATGATTTGTGTGATGTAATTCCGTCAGATGACGCTCGCATAAAGCTTGAGGCAGCTAATTTTGCTAATGGAGGGTAGTGTATAAAAGTTTCAAATTGGTTTCATTGTAACGCTTAATGAACAGTCGAAGTTACAGAGCATTTTTTTTGTAACACAATAGAAACCAAAAAGTATAATATCGGTTTACTAATCACCTCGCTGTTACCTTAACTGTGTATATGTGAGGTTTCAAATGTAACGTGGCAGTTCCGGTGACATAGCGGTATCAGAAAAGTTTCAGTCACATTACAGAAACCAAATTTGCAACATTTGCGTTTTATAACCATAGTTTCAAACCGGTTACGTTACCGGATTGTAACCTCGTTGGATTTCTTGGGTAACTATACTTCATACAAAAAAAATATTTTTATTTTTTAGATACTCAGGGTATTCACAGTCCTCTTTTAATTTTGGGTATTCGGTGTTTTCGGTAATATTAAAAGACTGAAAATATTCTGCTGTGAACATCCCACAGCACAGATTTGAGAACAGCGCTGTTATTGGATACGTGACCAAATCATGAATTGCGAATTTGATTGTAAAATATGTGACATACCTTTAAATCCATGTTTGATGTATTCTTTTGAATTTCTATTGTGGCAACGGCTATCAAAATTGAAAAAATTCGCAGTCCGATGAGATTAACAAAAAAACCAGCGAGAAAATTTGATAACTAAAAGCATTACTAGCGACACTCGCGGCTGATTCTTGATACCGAATAACCGGGCCGGAAAACACGACTCAAGGCATGTATACAATTACCGAATCCGGTAATTCATTTTTACATGAACCAAACCGTCTAGGTAAAAATCTGTTAAATTTGACTGAATTACCGAGCGGTAAAATTACTTGCAATTTAAAAGAGGACTGTGAATACCCTGACTATGTAATTTTTAAATTTTATGAAAAAAAACATTCTCAAAAATTACTTACTACAGTGGAACCTCTATAAGTTGAAGTTGACGGGGACAGACCAAACTTCGGATTATTGAGGATTTCAAGATATCGATATCCGATTTATTTAGGTTCCACTGTAATATGAATATATACTTAAAATTTCTTCGAAGGTGTCGCTATGAAGAAAAAAAAACCATTAAGAAAAATCGCTTCCCAAAAAAATCCCATTTCATGATAGAAATAAAACGTTGAAGGAATTTGCGTTGTAGTAAACACGAACTTCAGGTATAGATGGAGGTTGAGTTCTTAATAAAAAAACCTGCCTTTTAAAATTTAATAAAATTCCGCATGAAACAAAAATTTAACATAAAGTGAAAATTTGGCCGAAAAAAATAAACGAGTGGGCTTGAGCAAATAAAGTCTGCATAATTTCATATGCAGACTTAACGTAATTTAACTTACATTTATTTCAAGCTTATGTCGTAGCGATCGCATAATCCCATAATCCCATAAAAAATATTAAATGGCAATCGTGAAAATTTCGTTTAAAATAGTTTGGCTTTATTTGAAAATAAAAAATACAAATCGCGTTATAGGAAATCGTGTTGTAGGAAAATACGTTTTGTTCTTTGATATAATTGGCGCAACTATAGGAAACCTTTGCTAGCAATATGAGCGGTCTCAATATTTTTAATCGGTCCTCTAAAAAAGGTCTCCGAATTTTCAGTACCTTCAAATAGGTTAATACAATTTTGATCGTCGAAGTATAATTTTTTTTAGGTTCTACAAATATTTTTCATCAACATTTGTAGTGGCGTGCCACTAGGTATCAAAATTTAGTTTTACATCTTATAACTCTAAAATCGATTTGTTAAAACCATTATTAGAATGACACTAGAGGCCCCCATACACATTTCAAGAAATTACCGAAGTTTAAGGCCATGACGAGCCCTACTTTCGCTAACTACATCATTTCGCGTTAGCATTGAACCCCTACTAAATGGTTTTGAATAACAAAAACATATTTTAGGTAATATAGATTCTTGTTAGGACAGATACTTACTAAACGAGTATATAATACAGGATTCGAATGAAATCAAGTATACTTCGTTTATTATGAAACTAATATAATCAACAAAACTTCTGGTGTTACACCGAATTAAAATTATTTTTGTAATCCTTACGAGCTGTAAAGGATTTTCAAATACCTTGATGTGATATTCATTAGATAGTTTCGAAATATTATTTATGTGTATGAAACTATGTTTGCTAATTGAAATTTACTCACCCGCGAGTAACATCATTTTCAGGGGACAACATATTTCCAGAATTAATTTTAAGTCAATTTACATTTGATGAAAGTAATTAATTTGAATTCAAAGTCTACATATTAACAATTTTTCTTGTACATAATTTCAAGTTTAATCAACAAATACCAAAATTTATAAATCTAACATTGTCAATTTTCTTTCAGATAATTAACTACAGCCCAACCGCAAATATTAAAGGAGGACCGAAAATTGCTCGTCAGTAATGAGAAACATCATAGATAAATCAAGATTTATTAAATTCCATGTAATAATAGCCTCGGGGTTCATCACATCACCAGATGTGATGTATATATGAGAAGTTGAGTTGTCAACCACAAGAAAATCGTATTTTGATCGAAAGAAAAATCGCTAAAAAATAAAATTCGAATATTATTGATTTAAGCGTGTAACGAAAAAAATTATAAAAAAAACACAATGAATACCACAATAGAACCGGATTTTTTGGCATTTTGGAATAATTTCTCAACGATAGTGTCAACATTTGACAGCGAATCGATAGAAATGCTACTGAATGGCGATTGGTACAACATTAGTCAACATATGAATATATCAGAAAATTTGACTGAATTTATGATAAAGTCGCAAACAGCATCGAAAGTAGATAATTCACGGGATTCGATACAATTAGTTGCAACTGTGACTGTTTTCTATGCGCTTATATTTATCGCCGGGATTCTGGGCAATCTGATAACATGTACTGTGATCTCTAGGAATAAGTCAATGCATACAGCAACCAATTATTACTTATTTAATTTAGCAATTTCTGATCTAATATTATTATTATCAGGTATGTATTTTTCTATATCTTACACGAATTTTTTTTTTTTCAATTGTAATTGTATTTTGTTGTATTTCGTAGAGCACAAATGAAAATGAATTGTCGACTAGCAATATCAATGTAGAAATTTATCTTAAACTGACAATCAATGAAAGATCCTTATAAAGGGCCTTTCAATAAGGACACAAAAATTTTATATTTTAATAAAAACGCACCCTAAAACTTTTTTTATGATCTGGCAATACTAAAACGTCAGTCAAGGTTTACAATTTTATCATGGTGAAGTTCACGAACGAGCAACGTTTGGAAATTATTAAAACTTACTACCGAAATTTTGAGTCGGTGATCGCAATCGTGTAATCTCGAGAAATGGTCCGGTCGAATGGCCACCTCGCTCATGCGATTTAACGCCGTTGGATTTCTTTTTATGGGATTATGTTAAGTCGTTGGTTTATGCCAACAAGCCAACAACGTTAAAGGAGCTCAGGAACAATATCGAACGCGAAATTGCCAACGTTCCGGCCGATATGTGTGGGAGAGTGGTGGAAAATTGGCTCCAAAGAATCAATCAGCAAACGTGCTCGCGGTGGCCATATGAAGGACATCGAATTTCATACTTAAATGTAACATGTCCACTACACCTGGAATGTAGTTTTTCAGCCCGATATCTCAATTAATCTGTGTTTTATTTAAATACAAAATTGTTATGTCCTTATTGAAAGACCCGATATATAAAAATGAATATTTGTCTGTAAGGATTTCTGTTTGTTTCCACAAAACTCACAAACTACCAGTCCGATTGAGTTCAAACTTATACATGAAGTATGTTTTATATGGTGAGAGGATGGTTTATGTGTACAGTGCGATTATTTTTGCATTACTCCTTCCCCCCACCCCCATACAGTTATATCAAATTTAAGAGTGTTGAAAGAATTTAAGAATTTACTTTTTAGTAGGTAACGTTTTATTTTTAATCAAAAAATAATTATGTCAATATCTTTTCATAATTGTGTGTGTTTTCAAAAAGTTTATCGTTCCATAATTGTGCGTGTTTTCAAAAAGTTCTGGTAGAAAATTAATTGTCAATATTGACATATACAATGCCACGCGGAAATATTGGACGGTACAGCGGGGAAGGGCGCAGAGTTAGAATTTCACGGGCAAATGAAAGTCAACAAAATCGCTTACAACGATTGGAAACAACTCGAAACCAATTATCGCAGTTACGTTCAGAAAGACGGTCAATGGCATCAGAAGAACAGGAAAAATGTCGCCAACTCCCCACTCTTAAAACTCCTCTCCTGCGATCTCCTGCAATTCAAGAGGAATTTCGATCCAGTTTTTACCGTTAAAGGAGTCAGACCCAAAGAAAAATTTTCTCCCACTAAAATCAACTCGGCTTCCTGTGATCGCCTCTTCTGCTGCCTCCTAAACTACTGAATGCATTTCGATGCGGTTTTTTTTCATTGGAATGATCATTCCACGGTCAGATTCGGGGCGTGAGGCGGAGATGAACCGCGGAGCAATTCGGGGCGGAGCCCCTAATATTTTTCATAAACATACCTACAAAAATTTCGATCAAAATTTGTAAAATTGGCCAGATTCTAGGACTTTGTGAATAACCAAACTTTTTCACTTTTCTTACATATAAGAAATGTGTTAAATTCACTTTAGAAACCGGAGTCAGAACGAAGAATCAGGACGTCTTCGGGACATATACCGGGACATCGACTCAATTCGATAAGCCCGCAAGCCTGTATGTGTGCGTGTGTTCGTTTGTTTGTATGTATGTATGTAACAAAATTTGTAAGATCGACTTCTCCCAGTAAACCTTAACCGATTTTCACGCGTTTTTTTGCATTCGAAAGCTGTTATCATCCGATAGAAACCGATGGAACTTGTTGGGAAAAATGAACCGTATATGGGAGAATGCACTCAGAAAAATGTCCAGGTCAACTTTTTGTCAGGTTAACTCTGACCTTACAGAGGTGTCTGTAAGCCAGCTAGCGGTCAGAGTTAACCTATCTAAGGTCAACTAGTGCAGCTCCCAATGCCCTACTTCACCTGCTGGTGGCTTAATTTCAGAATTTCTCCGACCACAGGTCAACTCAGTTTTACTTGCCCACATGCAGGCGAACGCGCGCCTGCCCTAGGCCAATTACGCCGTATGTAGGTCGTCGAGTTAGCCTCCATTTTTCTGAGTGTGGGTAAGAAGTGATCACATTGAATTTTGATGTATGGCTGAGTTATGTAGAATCATATTCTAACACTTTTTGTTTAAACAAATTTTCGAAAAAATGAGCCGTTTTCGAGGAAATCGCAAAAATCTTTAACGGGTGTTTCCATTTTCCCATTTTCGGGACAGTTTTATCTTTTGATAAAACCCTGTTCTATGCACTCAGAAAAATGGAGGCTAACTCGACGACCTACATACGGCGTAATTGGCCTCGGGCAGGCGCGCGTTCGCCTGCATGTGGGCAAGTAAAACTGAGTTGACCTGTGGTCGGAGAAATTCTGAAATTAAGCCACCAGCAGGTGAAGTAGGGCATTGGGAGCTGCACGAGTTGACCTTAGATAGGTTAACTCTGACCGCTAGCTGGCTTACAGAAACCTCTGTAAGGTCAGAGTTAACCTGACAAAAAGTTGACCTGGACATTTTTCTGAGTGTGCCAAATTTCAACTTTCTACTGCAATTAGTTCTCGTGTTTTCAATTGCTTTCGAATAAAAACTTTTTTTGGGTATAATCAATTCATAAGGTATCATCTCACTGTTAGGTTGACTAAACCGAGTTGTATGTGGAGGCGTTTCATACACGTGGAACTTTCATACAGCTAAAATTTCTAAAAATCTAAGAAATAGATTGTTGTATTTAGCACATACCTGAGAGAACAGTTTAAGAAAAAATAGAATAGTTTTCGGCTTTTATCGGGTGAGAAAAAAAACTGTGTGATAATGTCCTGTGTATGAAACTGTGTATGAAACATTTTCCTTAGACACTTTTTTTGCGAAAAAATTAGAAACAAACATAAGCGGAGAAAGCATGGTACACGAAATTTGTACTTTTCAGGCCGTAAAAAACTACTTACCAACTAAACAAACGCCCGATTTCAAAAAGAAAAGTTTTTCGGGGATTTTGTTTTTCTTTTATTCAAAAAAACTGTAATTAAATTATTCTAATTGTAAGTACCTTAGCATTTTAATGTTACAGCATTGATAAGCGTTTATCCATCATTTTTGGATAAAACAATTTGATTATTGAAATTCATGAAAACTCAATTATAAGTTCTGCTTTCAGATCAAAATTTGCTTGACATTGCCTGAAACTTTGAATTTTGCAGTTCACGCTTCGACATTAAGGATGTACGAGTTCTCATATACATAGATAGATCATAACAAATCTTTACAATTTCCTTATTCAAGGGTATATTTCTATTTTAATTTGAGACTTTTTATGTGGAAATTCGCCCTTAGTGAAACCTCAAATTGTTTTATCGCTATTATTTCAACTTCATAAACTGATATTATACGGAGTCCTGAAATGGTTCGTTAACTTTCAAAATATACCTTTTTACCAACTCTATGGGTTTATGAAATCCGTGCTAGGAAACTTTAAATGAGTTTTTACAATTGAGTTTTCATTTATAATAAAATTTTCAGAGCAGAATATCAATCTCCACATTTAATTGTGTCAATTTTATTGTGAAATTTTATTGAAATATTGCCATTTAGAGTGTAATTAATTATTCACTTGTCGCACAAGTCTGCTCTTGCTCGTCTTCACTGAAGTTATTTACCAGACTATAAAGTTGTGGATTGCTTTTTATTATAATGTATTATGTTTAAACGGGCAGCATAAATCTGCATTATTAAATCGAATTCATCTTCCTATTTAAACGAACAGGTATTGTAAATCTCAAACAAAGTTTAGAAATAATTTGACAATTAAAATTAAGGGCAACACACCCCAAGTCTCCATTAACGATATTTTATCCCGAGAAATATCTCACCGGAATGAGATTTTTTCACAGCTATTTCATGGAATGGAATTTCATGGAATTTCATGTCTTCGCATGCCTTTGAAGTTAAAACAGCTCGTCACGGTTATTGCAAAATATTAGAAACATGGAAAAGCAGGCGAAAAGAAAAACCTCTTAATGTTAAATATTCTCTTCCAAAGCCTGTTCTATCGTATTGTTTGTAAAAATTAGATATTTTCGCTTGTCGGGAGAATTTAGATTCCGCCATCTGGAATTGGAAATACATGAAATTTTGCAATTGCAAGATTTCATGAAATTTATCTCTGGGATTTTTTATCGCCGTCAACTCGAACTCTGATTGGTCAATCAAAAATCTCTGCGATGAAAAATCCCAAGTGAAGACGCGGCCACAGTAAAAAAATAAATACAAAAGTATTGCGAAATAAACTGTCACCTGCTGTTAGTTTTCGGCAGGTGTTTATACGGATAAGAAAATTCAAATTCATGTTTTAATTCCAATTTGGTGTGGGTTAGATTTGTATTTATCATTGGATTTATAATACGACACATATCAGTCAAGTTATGGGGAATTATTCTTAGAAAATTAAATTGTGCTTAGCTTAAACTGTCGAAATTCTGCGAAGTGGCGAAATTTTCGTCTGCGGCGTATTTCTTTAGAACATTAGTACTATAGCGCGTGTTTTAGTGTTAATAACTAAAGTAAAAATAGAAATACGAAATATCTATTTACTCTTACAATATATAAAATCGTTTAACGTGATTGACTGACTGACTCATCAACGCCCAGCCCAAACCCCTGAAGCTAGAAACTTGAAACTTTCACAGTATGTCTCAACTATCACGTAGGCGCTCACTAAGGCGGGGTTTTTCGAAATTTTACCGCTAAGGGGGTAAAGGGAGTTTGGGTGTTTTAAACCGTGATTTTTGCCATGAATCCTGCTCATTAGGAAGCTGAAAATTGCCACGTGAGAGTTTTCGGGGTCGCTGATCACGAATATGGCGTTAGATTTTCAAAATTCTACCACTTATACAAAAAACTTAACCCAGCAACGACGGGTTGCAAACTAGCGTAGTAAAATTTTGCACCTTGTCCGTAGACAATAATTTTGCACCTTGTCCGTAGACACATCGTAATTTGTGTAATATTCAAAATAGATATGAAAATCGTATCTGAAATTTATCGAAATTTTATATTGTTTTGACATCACCTATTGTACATAATCGCTCTTATCTTATAGAATACTAAGTCGCGCATTCTTCTATTTCTGTCGAATAAGGCGAGAATGTTACTAACATATTTTTAATATGTTTCTAGGTATGCCACCTGATCTTTTTAACATTTGGTATCCTATGTCATATCCTTTTACGGATGCCATATGCATACTTCAAGGAGTACTTTCCGAAACGTCAGCTAATGCGACTGTTCTCACCATCACAGCGTTCACAGTGGAACGTTACATAGCGATATGTCATCCATTCAGGTAAGTTAAATTTAAATATTCATAAAGCCATATGTATTCAGAATTCAAAGTATATTCTGTGTCTTTGAATATGTGCTTAGTAAAAATATCGTAAAGGTTGAGATATGATAAAATTTATCACATTTATTGCAGACAGCATACAATGTCAAAGCTATCACGTGCAGTTAAGTTCATTCTGGCGATTTGGGTGACAGCGTTTATCCTGGCGATACCGCAGGCGATGCAATTTGGTGTTGTCAGTGTCGGAAACGCTGGAAGATTGTGCACAGTAAGTGATAATGAGATTTACGATTTAAATTTTATGATTTTATGTGAAGAGGAAAAGTTGCACGTTTGCGCAGTATAACTGAATATTGCAAAATACTTTAAAACGATATCATTTAAAGACATTAACGTAAACAATTAAACTAATTTGCATATGTTTTTCTCACAAAATAGATGAAAAATGACTACATTGGGCACGTGTTTGAATTGTCAGGATTTGTATTTTTTGTTGGCCCCATGACAGCTATCTGTGTCCTGTATGTCCTCATTGGAGTTAAATTGAAAAAAAGCAAATTACTACAAGGTATTAAGAGAAAAACGTGTGAACCAAATCGAGGCATGAGTGGGCAAACACGTGTTATACGAATGTTAAGTAAGTATAATCGTTACACAGAAATTTCGAACAATTAGAATAATTACCAAGAAAATATTCAATATACCACAATTATGTTTCTTTTCTTTTTGTAAATTGACGTGTTTTTGCAACAACACATACGAATGGTACCTACAAGCCGACTCTGTAGTATCTATCTCTCTTGTTTTCTTCTTATATGGTAGCTACGCCTTTAAAAAAAGTTTTGATTGTTCTGCGTATTGTTTTTGTCTGGCGCCTACGAAATCGGTTTCGATAGTCCTTGAGATGAAGGAGATACAAAAGCTGATTATTGAGTATAACGTATCTCTATGATGTTCAGCGAAAATGTATTTAAGAATCCTTTAAGGGGTTATCCCTACGTGCAAACTTTGTAAAAATCGATTGTGTTTTTGCATATTCTTAAAGTACATTCAAAAAGTTGAAAATTACTAAAGTTAGGCGATGTTAAAATCTTGTGTGCAGCTAGACGAAATAACTTGAAATTTTAATCGCGATTTTCTTAAAACAAGGTTTCCAAAATCGGTGGCAATGATAACTCAATAACCACTCAACCGATTTCTTTAAATTTTATAGAAATATTACGCATTAGTCTATCTAGTTCTAATCGGAGACTTTTTTTTGTAAATTTAAAAAAAAATTTACACCTAAAAAACACGCAAATTACCATAAAATCGATATTTTACTTTACAACAGACACCATTTTGTTTGTAATTAATGTTTTAAAACTCCGACGCGTCCAAGACTGCTTTATTTAATACTTAAAAAAAATCTCATTTAATTTATTTCCAATGAAGGACCAGTTGTAACAGCAAATCAACTTTAAAAAAAAGATTTTTTCGTTACCTTACAAAAAAGGGACTTATACTCTATATTTTTAACAAAAAAGATTTTAAATATTGTTAAACATGTACTTAATAAAACGAAAAATAGCCTAAAGAAAATAGTCTTATTTAAAAAGTACAATATATAAATCGCAAAAAACACGTTCTTTTTAGGCCTTGCAGGTATAAGCATACCCCCTTAAAAGTTCATTCCCCTTAAAATTTGTTGCCAGCTTCCAGAAGCATTTCTTGAAAAATTCAGTGTTCATATCTTACATAAAATTACATTGCTAAAGTTTTCAACCCTGTCAGTATGTAATAAACTACATGCAATGTGGCAGAAGAAATAGCAAGTGGGAATATGATGGTGGTTATTATTATTCACGAAATTTATTATTCCACTGGGAAGTTTTGTTGTTTTAGTAAGAAAATTGTAACAACAACTTTTTAATATTTAAATATTAATCAGACGGCATTGTACATTGAGAGGAATCGGGCATGTAGTTGAATCAACAACCATCACTTGATTTAACTGTTTTTTATTTATAGTACAAAATCAAATGTTTTAAAAACGAAGGTAGTAAAAACTAATTCATTTTAAATGCATTCATTTTAAATGCAGATTATTCAAAACGAATGTCTGGTATTACATGTAAATGCATCTAAAATTATGAAAAGTATTTAAAACAAAAACTCAATCGGTTAAATTGACTGTCTTACAGAATTGGACTGTCGTAAATACACTCTCTTGTCTATTCGCCATTTTTAATAGCCATGATATAATTGCATACACATTCAAAACAAATGCTCGGTTATTGGACGTCAGAAAGTCATGCGGTCAAAACAAATAACCGAGCATTTGTTTTGAAAGTATATATCATGGCTATTAAAAATGGCGAATAGACAAGAAAATCTATTTATGAGACCGACATGTGAATTTGGGCTTGACGAGCATTGCATAAAATCAAGAAAAATATCTTCATTTTCCCGCAATTGCGTAAATTTTTTGTCAGTTGTTTCTACATATGCTAGTAACATTTTGAGACAAGTTTTTTTTACTTAATTACATTAGTAACGAATAAATACATTTTTTAAAATTAACTACATTATTTACGTTAATTACATGTAATTAATAAACATAACAAAAGCTATAATTGCGAATCTGGCAATCATTGGATCTGGCACCGTATGGTGATATTCGTATCAAAATTCGAACAGTTATACCAAAATTCCACTTTGAAGTCAAACTTTCCAAAGAGATTTTTTAAAATTTATTCCAATCGGATTTTGATGTATGGGAGTAGAATCATATCCTAAATAACTTTTGTTCTTGGACTTTTTTGATAAGATGCACCGTTTTTGAGATATTCACAGAAAACGATTTCGTTCGTATGGGGGGTACCCCCCCTAACGGTCCATTTTTGCCCATTAACGAACTTAGCCTCGCATTTTACGAAAAACGGATCTGTGCAAACTTTCAAGTCTATAGCTCAATCCGTGCGCCCGCAATCCGCGCCACAGACAGACGGACGGACGGACAGACAGACAGACAGACAGACAGACAGACAGACGGACGGACGGACACGCAGAAATTAATTATTTTTATCATTCTAAACACACTGGTGTAATTCATGTTTGTGTGTGATGACGGGATCTTGGCGTTACAAACGGTAAGGCAAAGTTAATATAACCTTTGGTTTCACCATACGGGTATAAAAATATGTTCTCTCAGTCATGCGTGTGGGGGGGTGGCAAATTGCCCCTATATGTAAATTTTAGATGAGTAAAACAAATTCAAATCGGAGTCATTTAAATTTTCTACCATGATTTGGTTAATTTACTTTAGCAAGCTAATGGGGTTAATGGGGTAGACATTGAGGCTGGATTTTAATACAAAGATACCCATTTAGGGTGTCATTTTTTTGAGGTGGCGCAGACATTGCCGTCTATTTAAGGTATCCCCTATTTTTTATGTGTCCGGGGTACTGCGTTTTTAAGCATTATTTTAATAAAAATAGACGATGAAAAAGTTCAAAATCCTCTCTAGTTGACTTTGTTAAATACGAATGCATCGATTTTAAAGACGAAAGACGCAAAAAAATATATTTTTAATAAGTGATTTTTTCAAAATTTTAATTGAAAACCGCTATAACTTCAATAAAAATATTAAGAGAATAATGCCAAAAAAAACCAATTTTTTATTACAAATTAATACTTGGACATCCAATATACATTTGTACATGTTACAGACGCTTTTTGGAATTTTTTGACCATATCGTTTCCAGAAAAATTGGCGAATTATGCAATATTACGCGGCATTAACGCCAAAAAAATGCTTACCAGCTGTACACTCAGTTAGACGTGAACGTCTCGTCCAACAGTATCAAGCGGTTAAACCGTGGAAAATAAACTTGAATGATGCCTGAAATTAAACTCTGATATAAATTTCTATCATTCAAGCCATTTATTTTTTATATACCTAACTAACTTTTCACTATTGAATTAACTCTAATATGTAGAAGGAATTGAACGGAAATCTTTGTCCTGTTTGGATATAAAGGAGCAATACCTTTGTTATGTAGGTTTCAGTCTTTACGTAATTGTTAATTTACGAGCATTTCCTGTTAAATAGTATTACTAGCGCATAAAACACAAGATATCTAAAATTTCAATCACCTTTAGTTGCAGTCGCTGTTGCATTCTTTTTATGCTGGGCGCCATTTCATGCACAACGTTTAATGGCTGTCTATGGTTCGGCAGTAGAAACAAGTGAGACGTTCTACAAGATCTACTCAGCACTGACGTACATCTCTGGAATATTATATTTCCTATCGACCTGCATAAATCCGTTACTATACAACATAATGAGCTACAAATTTCGAGATGCCTTCAAGGTAAGTGAGTTTATCCGATCTGCTTTAGGGATAAAAAAAAATCCGATATTTTATTACATTTGGATTATTTGTGAATTTTATATTACAGGTGACTTTGGCGCGGCAATTTGGATTGGGAAGCAAATACCAGGTGAAAAATCATACCTATAGTGCATTAAGTCGTAATAACGGCTCCATGCGACTGGCAACAACGGTGAATACACGTCCCATAAATACATTTAGTATTGATATTACGGATAAACGTGACAAAGTCCTTTCTTCGCAGGAAAGTGCCAGAGAACGGGCACGACGTCTTCGCTGTGTGTCGGTCAGTAGCCAGTCTACATTGCTAACATCACTGAGCAAGAATGACGTCTTCGGGGCAAATCCATTGAATCGAGGGGAATTTCAAATCGCATCAACGGTAGATAATCAATTCGCTGAAGATAGGGATATGACTGTAATGCCCAATCAAAGGATACACAGCTTTCGGCGCCAACGAAATTCGTTGCCTGCTTCACAAGCCGAACTTCAGCTGCACGCTCTGCCCTCCATCATTAGCTGTAATAGCAGTAGCAGCAGTAAGGATTCTGGATTAGTCCTTCAGCATAACAAACATCATAATCATCAGAGCTGTTTCAGTAGCAGCAGCTTTGTTAACCATCAACAGAATAAGCATGGACCAAGCATGACAAATCATAATAACAATAATGGTGGACTAAATAATATTCATCAGAGTACAGCGAAAGTTATACACTCCCCATCATCGCCTGTCATATCGAAGCAAACAACTTTGGAAAGCATATCGGAAAAATTGCGGCGTGGAACCAGAAAAGTTTTACTTCGTCGCACAAACAGCAATAATAGTTCACCATCGGCAACAGCAGTTAACGCAAATGTGGCGACAACAAAACTAACGAATTTCGGTTCAAATTCTGGTCCCGGTTCCTGTCCTGATTCTGGTACTGGTAGCTCCTTGTCCGATAATCAGACCGCATCTGGTGGTCTTCCATTAGCTACCAAGGACGACAATCATCGATGGCAAAAGTCGAATAGTTGCTGTTTGGATGAAAATATTTCCGAGAAAAACTTTGTCCATTGCTTCCTGTGAGTGGAAGAAAACTAGCTAAAGTAAAATCTACGCAGCGAATCCTTTCACCAAACACACAGCCTTCAAAGGATTCTATTTCCAGCAATGGTCGTACAATTTTCATGTTTATTTTTCATTGTATGCGCGACTGAATAACTAATTGAGTGTTTTTGTGTGTTTGAGACATATTCATTCAGTGGATGGAATCCTAACCCTGGACCTGATTTGAATGAAAAGTATTTTAATGCTCAAAATTATGTTATACTATATATCCTTTTTGTAATAAAAATTGAAATGTTGAAATACAAATAAGAAAACTTTATTCTTGCAAAAAAGTTTTTTTTATAACAAGAAAGTTTCGAACTAACAGTTTTTTCCACTCTGTATTTTTGTTTTTCATTTTCTTTCCATTAATTTGTTTTGGAAATTTTCCGCTGCAAAACTTTGGTAAGATTTAGGAAGACATTTTATTTTGAAATATATCGTTATGATGTTTGGCTGTCCATGACTATTGATGACTAATAGATCAGAATATGAGATTTTGGCGGTAGGTATGCTTTTCTTAATGTGAAATTACATACTCTCCATTTTATTCAAAATAAATGTAAAAAGGTTAAAAATATCTTTTAAAATTTGTGTGAGAAAAGCCAGTTTTTCAATTCTATGGAGCTAATTGTAAAATTGTCTACGACAGTCTTCTAAAGGGTCTTTCAACAAGGACATAACAATTTTGTATTTTAATAAAAAGGCACCCTAAAACTTTTTTTTATGATCTGGCAATGCTAAAACGTCAGTCAAGGTTTACAATTTTATCATGGTGAAGTTCACGAACGAGCAACGTTTGGAAATTATTAAAACTTACTACCGAAATTTTGAGTCGGTGATCGCAATCGTGTAATCTCGAGAAATGGTCCGGTCGAATGGCCACCTCGCTCATGCGATTTAACGCCGTAGGATATCTTTTTATGGGGTTATGTTAAGTCGTTGGTTTATGCCAACAAGCCAACAACGTTAGAGGAGCTCAGGAACAATATCGAACGCGAAATTGCCAACGTTCCGGCCGATATGTGTGGAAGAGTGGTGGAAAATTGGCTCCAAAGAATCAAGGTAGAACCTGAATCGTACGTCGATGCGACCGTCATGCGTGCGTCCGGTTGACAGTTCGAGTAGAATCAACGGGCTGCTATGAGTACTCCCCTAATAATACGTTTTCCGATGCGGCAACCGCATAGAGTAGGTCGAATTTCTACTTTTACATGCGGCAACGCACGGAAAAGTCATTTCGCAAAAAAGTTTGTTTCCGATTTAAGTAATTTAAGTATGGAACAAATTGAAATTAATTGTTTCGACGATAAACTAATAGAAGAAGTGCAAAACAATGAATTAACTCCAGATTCGTTGCCGTACCCAACTGTCACCGCATCGAACTGTCAACCGGACGGACGCATGACGCATCGACGTACGATTCAAGTTCTAGCTTCAATCTGCAAACGTGCTCGCGGTAGCCATATGAAGGATATCGAATTTCATACTTAAATGTAGTGTTGCCGAACGTAGGGATTTTTCCCTACAGTAGGGAAACTTTACCTAAAATTAAGCGTAGGGAAGTTTTCTCAAAATTAATCTATTTGTAGGGAAATTCCAATATTTACAAAAAACATAACAAAAGCTACAATTGCTAATCTGGCAATTACTGAAAACCCGTATGGTTATATGGCATTGTTCGAAGTTTACGTGAACGGCGAACAGTTGTATAAAAATTCCACTTTGAAGTCAAAATAAAAAATTTTAAAAGTTTTTCCAATCCGATTTTGATGTATGGGAGTTTGATGTAGAATCATATCCTAAATAATTTTTGTTCTTGCACTTTTTTGATAAGATGTATCGTTTTTGAGATATTCAAAATTCATGCAAAATTCAATTTTTTATACCCGTATGGTGAACCAAAGGGGTATATTAAATTTGCCTTACCGTTTGTAACGCCAAGTTCCCGTCATCGCACACAAAAATGAATTACACCAGTGTGTTTAGAATGATAAAAAAAAATTGACTTTTGCATGTTCGTCATTCCGTCTGTCTGTCCGTCTGTCCGTCCGTCTGTCCGTCCGTCTGTCCGTCCGTTCGTCCGTCTGTCCGTCCGTCTGACCGTCTGTGGCGCGGATTGGGGGTGCACGGATTTTTTCGTAAAATTAAAGGCTAAGTTCGTTAATGGGCAAAAATGGACCATTAGAATACGAACGAAAAAGTTTTTTGCGAATATTTAAAAAAACGGTGCATCTTATCAAAAAAGTCCAAGAACAAAAGTTATTTAGGATATGATTCTACATAAAACTCCCATACATCAAAATCCGATTGGAATAAATTTTAAAAAATCTTATTAGAAAGTTTGACTTCAAAGTGGAATTTTGGTACATCTGTTCGAATTTTGATACGAATATCACCATACGGGTTTTCAATAATTGCCAGATTGGCAATTATAGCTTTTGTTATGTTTAATTGCTCGAATTGTTGCTTCGTTCAAATTAAACATTTTCCTAACGAATGTGGAGCACATCGCAGGACGATCTAAAATTTTTATTTTCAATAAAATTTATTTCCGTCTTGATTTAGTTGTTTCTGTCATTTTTGTTACTATAAAACATTTCCTTAAGATAATGAAAAGTTCAGATGTTTTTATATTTGTTCACCAACAAATTTCAAAATTTTTAAAATTCTAACAAAAACTACAGTAACGCTTTTACTTTTTCCAAAAAAGAAGAAATTTTTTTAAGAAAAATGTCTGGTCCAACCAATATATTGAAAACAATATCAGTTCAGTTTAAAAGTTTCTAAGAAAAAAAATTTGACCGTGTAAAAAATGTCAACCGTGTAAAATCGGAATAGAATTTTCCGAAAAAGCCGTGTTATTTCGAAATGGTGCACAAAAAAATATCTTGTAAGTAGGGTGTACTATTATTTGCAGGCCAATGCCAAAACAAAGCCTCGCCCATCGTGGAGAGGTCCATATAAGGACGCATATAAAGACAAAAAAAAACATATAAAGTGGCATTTTTGTGTGCTTGGAAATCAGAGATATAAACCGGTTTTTAGACCGAACCAAAAACCACTGAACCATTGAAATTTACCAAAACCCAACCATTTTTATCAAAGGGCCGAAACAATACCAATCCAATTTGTGTAACAATTGCTGTAACCAAACCAATAATCATAAATTGTTTTAGTTATTCGATTCAGTTAATTTTTGAATTTTTATGATTGATTTATTTTCATTTTTGAATTTTTATGATTGAGCAGATTTAGAGTCGTATTCTACGTTAATTTATTGCTCAAAAGACCTTTTCTGTGCCCTGTATAGCTAATATGATCAGGAAACCCAAAAACCACTGAATAGGAACCCAAAACCACAGAACCACTGAAACTTTTTGAGAAGCCCTCAAATTGACCTAACAGTTGTCATGTTTTGTCATTTTATGAGGTCCGAATTTGACGCACCGAACTTCCAAATATGTTAAAATGCAGCTTAGAGTACCTGTAGGAATGCGCCCTCAAGCTAGAGGCCAGCCTTAATGTTTAGTCGATTAGCTTATTAAAGTAAATTCACTTAATTTACGACAGTTTGGTGAAGTTACTTTTGAACCTGTTCTACTCATCTAAAATTTGCATCCGGCTAGTGGCGATTTTCGCTTTTTGTCACAAAATAAAATATGGGAACACATTGCACAAAACAAACCTTAGTAGCAGAATTTCACAATTTTTCTTAACTTTCGTGTTTAACGTTTCCGTAAGTTTACATCGTCGCGTAAACGTTCGAGGGTTGCATAAAAGATTGCCCATACAAACGTTGGCAGTTTATTTACGAGGTCTAGGCTGTTAACGAGGTATTTCCGAAATCCCATGACTACCCCTAATATGTTTACATAGGAGAATCAAATTTTGTTTGGGAGAAAACATATTTTTAAACTAAAACTTTTTTGGGCCAAACTTAATTAACTATGGCACATTGTCTTTTTCTGCCAGCAGAACATGATTTGCTTTCAATTTGATGTAATTTGAAATTCCATTTATTTTAAAAGGCTCCAAATATCAAAAATAAATAACAGTTTATCTTATTTTTCCCCCTTTCTTGTAGTGATTTAACAGGATCCAGAAAGGGTTAGTTAGGGCTGTGTTAAATACACTCAGAAAAATGTCCAGGTCAACTTTTTGTCAGGTTAACTCTGACCTTACAGAGGTGTCTGTAAGCCAGCTAGCGGTCAGAGTTAACCTATCTAAGGTCAACTCGTGCAGCTCCCAATGCCCTACTTCACCTGCTGGTGGCTTAATTACAGAATTTCTCCGACCACAGGTCAACTCAGTTTTACTTGCCCACATGCAGGCGAACGCGCGCCTGCCCGAGGCCAATTACGCCGTATGTAGGTCGTCGAGTTAGCCTCCATTTTTCTGAGTGTATAGACTCTCTTTATAAATTTTAATTTTAAATTAATATTAATAAGTATACTTATTTGGTGATAAAAAAAAGTATTTGGGGATGTTTAACCGTTATATTTTTACCCAAAAGTGTATACTGGTGGACGGTTTACGACATAATAAGGAACCCCCGACAAAGACGACTGCCAAATAAAATTATAAAATAGTTGTCTTATGAAAAATGTGAAGAACGACAGACGCACTCAGAAAAATGGAGGCTAACTCGACGACCTACATACGGCGTAATTGGCCTCGGGCAGGCGCGCGTTCGCCTGCATGTGGGCAAGTAAAACTGAGTTGACCTGTGGCCGGAGAAATTCTGAAATTAAGCCACCAGCAGGTGAAGTAGGGCGTTGGGAGCTGCACGAGTTGACCTTAGATAGGTTAACTCTGACCGCTAGCTGGCTTACAGACACCTCTGTAAGGTCAGAGTTAACCTGACAAAAAGTTGACCTGGACATTTTTCTGAGTGCGGAAATTTTTAAAAAGACGGAAATAATTGAAACATCTAATTTAATAATAAAAATAAGAATAGGTTTGTTATATTAATATTATAAATCCTAATCCTACATATTGTATAATATTCACAAAATTTGAATATGGCATAAGAAAAGGGTATAGATAGAAAATCAATTTAAGAACCTTTTCAATTTTCTTCAAGGGTTTTAAAACGATTAAGGTCTATAAATTAATTAAATTTAACATCATTAAAAATGTTTTTCACCATAATTTAACTCAGATAATGTAAACTTTGATTGTTTCATAACATTGTTTTCATTATCTCTATAGAATATCAAATCAACAAAAACGTTTTTGTTAAGTTATTCTATCGTTCAATTTTAATGATAAAAACATTTGGATTCCGTTGCTTCATTGATTTTCTTCGCCCCAGCCCTACAAGCTCTTAACATCATCATTACCGTCATTTTCACCAGCATGGTCTAATTAAATAAAATTGCCATCTAACCACAAGAAAAATGAACAAGTCGCACCAGCCCCGTAAAATAAATGGGATTGTATTGCGTTGAAAACCAAAATGGTATCAAAAGTCTATTTTCTGACCAAATATCATGATTAAGTTTAATCATCGTTGGTAGTAACCTTTTTTTGTTTGTTTTGTTTTGTTTTTAAGACCATTAGACTTTTCAAATCTTCTTTGTAGCTCATCATTGAATTGATTTTAATATGAATATGTTGCAAATGTAAATTTCAGGTTTGATAACAAGACGCAGAAATTTCTGAATTTTCTATCAATAATTAAAATTCTTTCGATGAGACGCGAATTTCTTGTTTTATTTAATATCATGGTAAACTCTGAAATATGGTTAATATCTTTGATTTTTAACATTTTATGGTCGAATCAACATTTGATCTTTTCTGGTCAATAGACGAAAACAATATTTTGTGGAGATTCAAAGAAATGCTGAGAATTTGGGCATGGCAAATGAAAAACCTTAATTTTTTTCTACCGTTTTATGTGTCTATTCAATGTTTAAATTTTTTAAACTTAACAAAAAGATTTTTCACATTCAAATGCAATATATTTTACTACCATGAATTGGGACAACCACGCCTTAAAGTTCTTCATGCTACACATATAAATGATTCAATTTATTTCGAGATTGGCTTCCTTGGTTCATGAAGCTAAATTCATTGCGTTTGGGACAAGTCTTGCTATGATTTATGTTACGTCGTTTTTCAAATTAAGTTGTATACAATATTAAATTGGTTCTCTACTTTGCAATCGAGAATGCAAAGCCATTGAACAGTTTCCATCAATGAAGTCGTACAAAAATTCTCAATTCAAATATGTAATACATTTTTACGAAACAATTTCAGTTCGTCTATAAGTTTACTATTAAACTCAGTACAAAAGTCAAAATTTTTAATTTTTAGCACAATTAACATTTTTTTTTATTATAACCCCCACACGCTGTAGTTGATAATAGAGGGTAATTCTAAAAAAACGCTGTATGAGAACTTGAAAACAAATTTTGGTAGGAATGCAATCTAGCTGAATTGGAATTAAAATTATGGAAAAATGATGAACAGACTTATACTTATATGAGCCCCATATAGACTACACATTTAGAATACGAAACAGATCTCCTAGTATAAATGTCGTGATTTGACACTACAGCGTCGTGACAAGATAGAGAATGATTTTACACAAATGGTTTGGATTTTCCCACAGTGATTAAAGTGATTTCACACAAAAAAGGTGCTTTTATCTCGCTTTTATTTCTGATACACATCGCCCAAAAAATTATTTTTTCCTTTTTGGTAAGCTTTTTTAAATAAAAACATAACAAAAGCTATAATTGCCAATCTGGCAATCATTGGAGACCCGTATGGTGATATTCCTATCAAAATTCGAACAGTTATACCAAAATTCCAATTTGAAGTCAAACTTTCCAATAAGATTTTTTAAAATTTATTCTAATCCGATTTTGATGTATGGGAGTTTTATGTAGAATCATATCCTAAATAACTTTTGTTCTTGGACTTTTTTGATAAGATGCTCCGTTTTTGAGATATTAAAAAAAAACGATTTCGTTCGTTTGGGGGGTACCCCCCCCTAATGGTCCATTTTTGCCCATGAACGAACTTAGCCTCGCATTTTACGAAAAACGGATCTGCGCAAAATTTCAAGTCTCTAGCTCAATCCGTGCGCCCGCAATCCGCGCCACAGACAGACGGACAGACGGACGGACAGACGGACAGACAGACGGACGGACGGACATGCAAAAATTAAATATTTTTATCATTCTAAACACACTGGTGTAATTCATTTTTTTGTGCGATGACGGGATCTTGGCGTTACAAACGGTAAGGCAAAGTTAATATACCCTTTGGTTTCACCATACGGGTATAAACATTTTTCATTATACCCGTACGGTGAAACCAAAGGGTATATTAAATTTGCCTTACCGTTTGTAACGCCAAGATCCCGTCATCACACACAAAAATCAATTACACCAGTGTGTTTAGAATGATAAAAAAAAGTTGAATTCGCATGCCCGTCCGTCCGTCCGTCCGTCTGTCCGTCCGTCCGTCCGTCCGTCTGTGGCGCGGATTGCGGGCCCCCATACGAACGAAAACGTTTTTTGCGAATATGCAAGAACAAAAGTTATTTAGGATATGATTCTACATAAGACTCTCATACATCAAAATCCGATTGGAATAAATTTTAAAAAATCTTTTTGGAAAGTTTGACTTCAAAATGGAATTTTGGTACAACTGTTCGAATTTTGATACGAATATCACCATACGGGTTTTCAATAATTGCCAGATTGACAATTATAGCTTTTGTTATGTTTTAAGTTGTGGTAACTTATTAGCTTAACTCTGTGAAAACTGATTTGCAGAAATTTTCAGGATCCAGAAAAATTTGATTTGTTAAAACAACTGATGGGAAATCCAAACATGCATCCTTTCTTCGGAGATTTGAAAAAAATACATAAAAAAAGCTTTACGTTAATGATTTACAATTCACGTACAAAAAGGTATCTGGGTTTTGATTTTCCCACAGTTTTTCTCCTGCTTTTCATACTTTTACACATATAATGTGTTTGCTTTTCTGATTTGATAAGAAGTCAGTCCGACACGGACGCAAGGACTAGGTCGCAATTTACGTTCAGCACGTGCTTTATTGAATCATGCATGATAGAAACACCGATGTCAAGGTTAATAACGCGATAAAACGTGATACGTTCACAATGTCAAAAAAATCTTATTTTATTTCCTATTTTATATCCATTTTAGCACCTTCTATTAAAATTTCATTGTTTTTAGCGATATAACTTAAATAAAAATTTCCAAAAGCATTAAAATGACTTTTTCATAAATTTTATTTTATTATCAGTTGATGTACTCTTGTTACAATGATAACTTTCAAATAAAAATCAATATAAAAACATAACGAAAGCTATAATTGCCAATGTGAAAACCCGTATGGTGATTGAAGTGAACAGCGAACAGTTGTACCAAAATTCCACTTTGCAGTCAAACTTTCCAGGTTTTTTAAAATTTATTCCAATCGGATTTTGATCTATGGGAGTTTTATGTAGAATCATATTCTAAATAACTTTTGTTCTTGCACTTTTTTTATAAGATGCACCGTTTTTGAGATATTCCCGTTCGTATGGGGGGTACCCCCCCTAATGGACCATTTTTGCCCATTAACGCAGCGTTTCTCAACCTTTCAGTATTCGCGGCCCAATTTTCAATCATAACTTTCATCGCGCCCCCCTGCATACAATAAATTGTATGTCTATCTAGACTCTAGATCTAGATTCTAGAGCATCGCTCTGAAGCCATGTGCACCAAGGGCATTTTCGCAGCTCAAATTGCCCTTTTATACATCGATTCTTCATGCTACCCGTTTCATTCTGGCTTGTACGAAAACTGCATACATACGCATATGAAAGAAATAATCTGTTTCACCTTGCATATAACCCGTTCTGCTTCCACTTGTGCATTTTACATACCATGGAGCTTTGCTGAGCTCTAAGTAAGGCCATTTATGCGAGAGATTTTTATTAGCTCCAGTTGTCATTAGGACATTGACTGAAGCAGTGGTGTATTTCATACTGCTGAAAATCATGAAAAATTTAACGTTGCTGAAAATCATGAAGCGTTCCGTCTCAAAAGACGACACGAATTTTGGACATGATTGTTTTCTTATTCGGTGTGATAACACAATGCAATGTTTACTATGATTTAAGGAAATTAAAACAATAAAAAAATACAATTTAACACATGGATCAATAAGTCCCGAGACTAACAATGAAAACAACATTTTTTTTGCCAAATTTTTTTTATTCATCAATATAATCACCTTTTAGAGTGATACAATCGTTCCAACGCTTTTCCAATTTTTCAATACCATGTTTATAAAAAAAATTATCTTTCGCTTCAAAATAAGCTTCAGTTTCAGCGATGACCTCCTCATTTGAGCCAAATCTTTTTCCCTGGAGCATTTTTTTAAGATCAGCAAAGAGCCAGTAGTCACTGGGGGCTAAATCTGGCGAGTATGGGGGGTGGGGAAGCAGATGAAAGCCCAATTCGTTCATTTTTGCCATTGTTTTCATCGACTTGTGGCAGGGTGCATTGTCTTGGTGAAAAAGGATTTTTTTTCTCTGCATGTGCGGTCGTTTTTTTGCGATTTCCTCCTTCAAACGCACCAGCAAGTCAATATAATAATCACTGTTGATCGATTTACCTTTTTCGAGGTAGTCAATGAAAATCACGCCATGCGTATCCCAAAAAACTGACGCCATGACTTTGCCAGCTGACTGCTGCGTTTTCGGACGCTTCGGACGGCTTTCGCCAGCTGTGCGCCACTCAGATGACTGCCGCTTCGACTCTGGAGTGTAGTGATGTATCCATGTTTCGTCCATGGACACGTAACGACGCAAGAAATCTTTTTTATTGCGAGTAAATAGCGATAAACAGCTTTCTGAATCATCGACTCGTTGCTGTTTTTGTTCCATCGAAAGCAATCGCGGCACCCACTTGGAAAAAACCTTTTTCATGCTCAATTTTTCATGAAGGATAGTAAATGCACTTCCATATGATATCTGTGTTATCTCAGCAATCTCACGGAGCTTCACTTTACGATCTTTCATTATAATTTTTGTCACTTCACTCACATTTTCCGGTGTAACGGCTTCCACAGGTCTACCCGAGCGTTCCGCGTCATTTGTGTCGGTACGACCACGTTTAAACTCGGCAAACCACCGACAAATCGTTGCTTTTGATGGACAAGAGTCCGGGTAACATTTTTCAATCCATTGTTTCGCTTGCACGGTGTTTTTACCCATTAAAAAACAATGTTTTATCAGAACACGAAACTCGGTTTTTTCCATTTTTTAAACAAACTACAAAACGACTTTACTCCAACCTCGATAACTCAGCTGTTTCTGGTCCGATCGACTTAAAATTTTGACACGTTTCAAGCAAAGGTTAGTACTCTAGAAAGACGTGGTTACTGGTTTACTACGAGCGTCATCTCTGGGTTAGTCTCGGGACTTATTGATCCATGTGTTATATAGGCATTTTCAGTCGTTTCATAAAATATCAATTGATCAAATTAATGTTTCTGGTTTTATGAAATTATTTTTATTTTTCGATTGTAATTCGGAAATTTCATATAAAAGTTTTTCATTATCAAAACTTTTTTTAACGTAAAGTAAAACAATTAACAGTGTGTCAAAACCAAGCATAACGAAAAGAGCTTTCAACAAGCTTGTTTCACTTGGCTCGGAGAGCAAGCCATATAAACAAGTAAATCGCTTATCAGTGGTAGTGGATGCCCGAGAACTTTCAAAGCTTTCCTGGCCCTGTTCTAGAGTGTCTATCTAATATTAACCCATTCGGTATTTTGATGCCATATGGTAACGCAGTTAAAAATTTGAATTGACTTCTTATTTATTTGTTTTCAACACTCTATTCTCATTCAGTGCACCTTTAAGTGCATTTGTGACCCAATTTTGATTTTTTGAGTAAAAAGCTGGACTACAGTGGACATATTTGTAAAAAATAAAAATTTTCAATTTTTTTTTTGTTTTAAATGAATACTAATAGCTTAACCATCATTGATTTGTATAGAGAGAATCTTTAACCCCCATAGAAAAAAACATGTACCGAACGGGTTAAGCCTTCCTTAGAAAGACTTTGCTCTGCAAGACAGGCCCAAGGAAGTCACTAATAATTATTAAATTTGTTTTTAATTTAGTAAGTTGTTAATAAGTTAATTATTAAATATTATGTCGAAATGTATTTTGTTTTGCATGTGGATGTGTACTTTCCTTTCAGTCAGTTAATCAACTTTTTTAAATATTTTCTCTTGGATATGCTGGCGCCCCACCTTAAATGTACTCGCGCCCCCCTAGGGGGGGTGCCCCACAAGTTGAGAATCGCTGCATTAACGAACTTAGCCTCGCATTTTACGAAAAACCAATCTGATTTCAAGTCTCTAGCTCAATCCGTGCGTCCGCAATCCGCGCCACAGACGGACGGACGGACGGACATGCTAAATTCAACATTTTTCATCATTCTAAACATACTGGTGTAATTCATTTTTTGTGTGATGATGGGATTTTGGCGTTACAAACGGTAAGGCAAATATAATATACCCTTTGGTTTCACCATACGGGTATAAAAACGTTAACCGTAAGTGTGTGAGGTGAGCAATAAAAGAAACTTCAATCCTAATTACAATATCTCGAGAATGAATTGTTCAATTGCAAAATTCCTTGTTATTACAAAAAGAGAAATTCGTTTTGACTCTATAAATTTGTAACCACTACATACAGCAGTAGTACCTACTATATAAGTATGTGTTCCTCATAATAATAGATTGTTGGACGGAATTAATTGTAGGAGGAAATGAACTTATTATCTCGGCTAAGAAAAAGACATTTGAGGGAAAAAATGTGGTCATTATCCTTAAATTAAAACCAAAATAACACGAATTAATTACATTAAAAAGAAAAAAGCAAATATTACTAGATAGTGTTAGTTATAATTATATTTTGAGTTGACTTACCCAGACCTTAATTGTATGTCTACTTTGTCATTTATCTACTTCACCACCAACACTCGACTTTTCTGTGCCGTCGTGATAAGGATAAAAGAAAAGTGATTTTTCTTTTTTCACTTAAAGATTCTTAATAGGAACTAAAAGCATCTCGGCATTAAGCTACACTACGTAAATCCATTTAGGAATACAAAACGTTTATTATTATTATTACTTTTCGCTAGACGTTGATGATAAAACAATCAATCAATCTATATGCCCATGAAAATTAACGACCGTAACTGGAAGTGAGAAGACAACAAAAATTGAAAACTTAATGACGAAAATTTTGTCGCGAATTCTCACCACAAAACGTTTTTTTTTAACCATCAACATCCTAAAAGGCCTATCTCTATTGCTGGCTGGCACTCAAATCGACAGCTAATGACAATCGATCACAAGGAAAGCGGAAATAACTCATTTGACAAGGCAGTATAGACAGCTCCCTTATTTCCTTCTACTTAAAAGTTTAATAGCTCCATTAATGCCTGAGTGTAATTGGAAGTGTTATTTGTGATTTTTGTAGAAGATTGCCAGACTTCATATGTAATATTATTAGCACTATTGACTTTTAAGTAGAAAAGAAACTTCGATGTAAATGTTAATTTCGCTAACCATTATTGATATTAACCATCAACTGGAATTATTGTTATAAGTACTTGTTGCAAATTTATTATTATGTTTCTTATTTGCAGTAAATATTTACGATTTCAATAAAAAAAAGTTACATATTTTATATCCTTCTAAAAGTGAATGAGCTATAATTCGTACTTTATACCACCCAATACATCCGAGATATTAAAAAATACCAATAAAATATTTCAACAGTATACAGGGATTAAGTTGTTGAATCTACACAAAACATACTTTTATCGCTGTTCTGGCTACTATTAGTGACCGGTGATCATGGGCGAAACTATAGGAGGCCAAGGCCACCCTAGAAACATATAATAGACATTACAATTGGAGAAATATGTCTGCAACAATGCATAAAGTGCTTTTCCATGGCAAGCTGATAATTGAAAAAAGCATTTTACCACTTGGGGAGCTTTCAGAAGAAGCTCAAGAGTCGAAAAATAAAGACTACAGACATTTTAGACTAACCAACACAAGAAAAAACGATAGAATCAACCAAAATGAAGATTTGATGAATATATTACTTCTATCATCAGATCCATTTTTGGCTTCTCTGCGTTGTAAATGGACAAATGCAAAAGATGAATTGGATGACGAGGAAGATCAAGAAATCCTACAATTGTTAAAATTGGACGTAGATGAAGACATTATTAGAATGTAATTTTTCCTCAACTTAATGTAATTTCAGCCATGTATATTTGTATCAAATTGTATTAAAAGAATTGTCTTTAAAAATGCCATATTTTTTTATAACATTTAAAAAACAGCTTTAAAACAAAACCAAAAAAATATTACAACAACAAATATTACAGTTTTGACTATTTCATCATATAGGGTATTAAAGTTACTCCTATTCGATTTTCATGTACTGACGATATATGTAAAATGGCATTCTAAATATTTTCGTCATTAATGATTTTTTTCTGTACGACCAACCGTTCTCGAGATTTTGGTAATTTTTGATTTCAAATGCAGATGGGTGGGAAGGGGGAGAGGTGGGGTGGTCAAATTGTGAGGAAATAAAGCTTGGATCTTTATCTAGCCAACAAAAAAACCCCATTCAAAAATATTGATCCGTTTAAAAGTTATTTTTGGCCGCCGAAAGGCACTTTGGCCCCATAGTGCGTCGGCGCTTTTGTATTTTTATTGATATTTATACAATTACCATTTCCATTATTTTTGAAATGTAAAGATTGCGAAAAACTAAGTTAATTTTTGCTTCTTGAGTGAAATCTTTGTGCCGCATTCTGCTTAAAAAAAAATTGAATGCCGTGCAAATTTCTTAATTCCTTTTATTTTTTTTCGTCCAAAAAATAATCATCACAATATATAAAAAAAAAATTAAAAAAAAATAATTTTTAAAAATGCTGTTATTTTAAAAAATCACGCTAAAAACAATCTTTTGGGCGTTGTGTATCAAAAATAAATGCGAGATGAATATTTATTTTATTTTTTATGCTTTATTTATCTCACTTTTATTTCTAATACACAACTCTAAAAAATTATATTTTTCTTTTTAGTCCATTTTTTTTAAATAAAACCTTTTTTATCCTTTTTAGTCATTTTGTATTTGATTAGTATGACTAAAAATCCAAAATGAAAAGGATAATCACATCAGCCTAACAGGACCTTCCACTATCCTTACAGACTTCTTAATGTCAGAATCGAATTCGCCGATCCCAAAAACCCTCAGATGAATCCGAATCCGAATGCTGGATTTTATTGTTGTTAATATTTAAAAACCATTTTCAGAAGCGAAAGACTTTAAGGAAAAGCACTTTAGGTTTTCTCATTTATAACCAACTGAATTTGTTTTCCTAGGTTTCATTCTACACACGCTTTTAACCGTGGGATGCCGGGTCCAAATTATAGTTTACTATAAAATTTTGTACAGAAATCCCTCGAACAGCGCGGTTTCGGACTGCGCGGTTTCGCAACTGCGCGGTTCAGTTTTTAATACCAAAATTTCGAACTGCGCGGTAAAAATTTCGCAGCTGCGCGGTTTTTTTATAATTTCCGTATAAAAAACATGTTCTGAACATATATTTTGGTGAATCCCCGACAAGAAGGTATCAGCTGGTAATTTGGTATTTTCGTACATATTTGGTAATTTCGTGCTTATATTAGTGTTAATATTTAGTGGAAATTGGGACATTAGGTAAGACAATTGGTGGGGACGAATTTGAAGACTTACAGTCAGAAGATATCATGGAAGTCCTTGCAAGCTATGAATAAAATATAACTGCTGACGATATTTTCACACAGTTCGGCGATAATTATAGCGACGAAAATGATGAAAGTGAAGTTATAGAGATTATAAGAAAGAAAAACCTTACGCACGAAAAACTGACAAATTTTTTAATGTTTGGTAGTCAACTTTAATAAGAAGCTCTTAATTTGGACCCTGATATGGAGCGTGCCTTAAAATTTTGGTGAAATTTGACAGCCGCTTTAGCCTCATACGCAGAAATGCATAATGAAAAAGAAAAATTGGGTAATCAATCACTAATTTTTCAAAAAGATCAGTAATACATATCATATCTTTGTATTACTTTAAATATGTCGTTAAATAAAAACTTTTTTCTATTTTTTTTTGGAATTTTTCTAATATCTGGGACCTAACCCCAATATTTCATACAAAGTAGGGTTCACAGTGCGCGGTTTCGCAGTGGGCGCTCTTTTTGTGGAACGTATCTACCGCGCAGTTCGAGGGATTACTGTATATGATTTTTTTTTCTATAAAATAGACCCAAAAAAATTTGGTCACTCTAGTTTTAATGGAAAAAATTTCTTCTTGGGGAACGAAATTTCGACTTTTACAAACCGGATCATAGTCCTTTCAATTTGTCTTGATATTTCAAGTCATGGCATAATCTATGACACTTTTTAGGTCATTATAAAGTAAAAGAAAACAATAGCAATTCCCTATCTATTTTGCTTTGCCTTTATCGTTCGTGAAGTTGTTTTTGTTAACCTGCAATAGGTCCAGTGCAACTGTGGCACTGTGTTTTTACAGTGATGGTCATGTTGTTTTCGGCTCAGAGGAGCGACGAAGTCCTCGTCAAACAGAGTAATATCAACTCCTCCTGCTCTAGATTACAGAAATCGTTTATTTATTGGATGGATCATAGGAACTTACGGGAAGTGTATCACCATCCGTATCAATCGCCGGTGCGAATTATTTAAAAATATCCGGCTCGAGAATGAATAACACAGTATTTCAGTTGCACTGGACCTATTGAAGGTTAACAGAAAAAAAATTACGATTTTTTCCCAAAAGTAGGAATTCTACACAACTGTTTACACAAGTAACAACTGTCATATTTTTCCATTCTATAATAAATAGCTAAATACATAACCTTTCTGTCCTAGAAGTCCGGTAATAAAAAAAATTGTATTTTATTGTTTATTTTCATAAAAATCACTACGGAAATACTTATAAGCCTATACACAACTAGACAAGTTGTATTGTTAAACAGGAAATTACATTTTACTGTCTTTATCAAAATCTCAAGGAATATCCTGCGAAGTTATTTTTTCTGTTTTTAGTTTAGAAAAATCGTAATGAAGATATCTTCATTTTGAAAGCTGAAATGTCCAAAAAAACAGAAAACTTGTATATTGCAATTAACAAAAAAAAATCTCAATTATAAAATAAAACAAACATCAAAGATCAGGTAAAATTTCCCGTGATTGTGCCTGTTTACATTGAGACTCACTTTGAGGCGGCACATCATTCGTGATGGTGAGGGACGCAGTGGGGAGGGAAACCAAAAAGAGCGAACGAAGTTTAGATTCACTTAAAATTATCGGTCGCAAACCGATTTGACTCTCGTTTTGCTTTCATTTGTCATTTCGTTGTTTGCTATGGAGTCGTGCGCATCTGAAAATTCCAAGTTTTCTTCTTCAGATTGGCACAAAAATAGAGCCGTTGCTGATGAAGCATATAATAAACTTGTTACTGCAATTATTATATGATCCATATATGGTCCATATTTTCATTAAATTTAACAAATTTCACTGCAATCATTTTACAACTGAGTTAAATTTTGAGGTTATTTTCATCTCAATGTCTTGAACGTCAAAAAGGCGAAAGACGTAGCGGATGAAAAAGGCGAACAAAATGAGGAAAGATGTGCCGCCTCAAAGTGAATCCCAATGTAAACGCACTCATTGAGATTTTATTTTTATTTTATTTTATTTTTTTACTTGTAATCACATTTGAGTTGGAAAAAATCTTTTCCTGAACCAATTTGTTGTGTAGTCAGAACAATTGATTTTTCGTTTTGCTTCCTTTGATGGTTTAAAATCTTTACTTTGACATGAAAACAAGGTAAATGAAATTTTCCCTGAAACCCACGCACAAAATTAAAAGTTTTTTTACAAGAATATATTCTGTAAAGCACGGAACGGTATAATATTCCATATGCAACAAAAAGTCTTTCTGTATGGAGAAATCTATATTTTTAAACGAAAAAGTGAGCTTTTCTCGATGTAACTTTTATTCTTAGTCGAAAATGCTTGAGTCTATCTGAAAATAATTAAATTGTCAATTGAAATAATATTTAAGTAAAAGAATTACAGCCGATAAAAATACTTTTTTATAATGGATTAATAAAATTAAATTTCGAGCGTAAGTTATTTCGATTTTTTAAAACAAATTTGATAAACGCTTAATAATAGCAGACTTTATATCGTTAATAATTTTGTTTTCGTAGAGCCATTTGCACTGCACCAACGAAACTTAGTAAAGTCATGTCAACTTAAATGAGTTTAGGCCCCATTTACACGTGCGATTTTTTCTTGAATTTCATCTGTCGCAGAATAAAACCACTTAGCATAACCAAATGTTGTCACAATTTGAATATATTCAACACCGTCTTTCGGAAATAAATTACTGAATTTTTCTGTCATAGTGTAAACGGTTGTGCAACATGAATTTAGTATCGAAGAATAAAATTCGCGGAACAAAGTGTCAGGTGTAAACGGCGTCTAAGTTGAAGAATTTGTACGGTTTAAGTAGGCTAAGCTCAACTTCATTTAGTACGCCCAAACTAACCTTAATTTAACTTGAAGTAATAAAAAATTTAGCATATAAAATTCTTCATATCTACATATAAAAAATTGTTTAACTAAATCAGAGGTGGGTAGACTTTTCCAGGGTATGGGCTACTTTTAATTTTTTCAAAGTGTTACGATCCACAAGCCAAAAAAAAGGTCTACAATATTTATTATAACTTAATAATAAATACGGAATATGTAGATACTTACCTACATAACTACAATATAAAAAACTTACTGTTTTAAAACCGCATTTAAAACAAAACGCAAGATACAAACATAATAATAATAGCCACAAATATAATAATATCAAATGATGCATTTATTATCAAGCAATTCAAAATTCATTAAAAAATAAATAATTTTCATCTAAAGTTAGCGCGTCTTAGGTCTTGGTAAAGGCGGTCATCCCAAAATGTCTTGGCGGTCCACCGATCGATTGCCCACCCCTGACCTAAATGATTGACTGACTCATCAACTGACTCATCAACGCCCAAACTCCTGAAGCTAGAAGCTTGAAATTTTCGCAGTATGTCTCATCCATCACGTAGGCGCTCAATTGGGCGGGGTTTTTCGAAATCTTACGGCTAAGAAGGTAAACGGAGGATAAAAAGGGTTTGGATGTTTTAAAACCGTGATTTTCGCCATGAATCCTGCACATTAGGAGGCTGAAAATTGCAACTTGGGGGGTTTTGGGGTCGCTGATTACGAATCTGGTGTTAAACTAGTTTGAAACAGTCCTGCTAGGTTTTTTTGATATTCTAAAACTTATACCAAAAACTCTAAATCGGCAACGACGGGTATGCAAGCTAGTATTTTTATGCCCGTATGGTGAAACCATACAAACCTCTTCTCTTTGATTGGCCATTCTTACTTTACCTAAATTTATTTTTGATTTATTTTGATTTACACAGTTACAGGAATTCATTCGATCTGAACTTATCCTCCAGCAAAACTGATGAATAATTCCTGCGGTATATTTAAATCCTAGATATACTATATTTTTTCTATATATCAGTTCATAAAATATTTAAACATGCTGTCTATTGTTCTGTTTGTATTGATAGTACGTGATTATCAGACTGTCGATCAAAATATATTTGTTAAACTTTTCGTAAGACGCGAGACTGACTGCAATTGGATTCCAATCGAAACAAGTCAAACAGCCCATAGTAAATAACCTGTAACCTATTTACCACCTACGTGAGCCTATTAACGATTTCGTATAACTTGGAATGAAAATGGAATTTACTGCTTCAGTTCAATCCTTAGACAGTCGCAAGGGGTGCGATATGAAAGCGCTACAACCCTGACATAGCTATATGGTTATTTGATGGTTGTTGGGATTTAGTTTGACGTCGACTCCATTGAGTGCTTTATAACAATTTTGATCGTTTTGGTTTGCCTGGCTAAAAGAGATAATCCTTTTCATTCTTTATTTTCTTTCGGCAGCGTCCATTGCCCCCTTTGTTATCTCTAGATTTATTTATTCTTGAATAGAAATAAATCTATTGAAACCCTTGGGGCAAAAATCAATAGATTTAGTTTCGTTGAGTATTGTATCCTAAAATTCGCTAAATATATGTCAATCATTTTCTTGTATATTGTTTTAAGAGATGTCAGAATCCATCGACGCACCTTCTAACCAAAAATAACATTTACTATAAAAAAAATACACAATAAAAAAATCTAATTCCGAGTTTTGAAAAAGCCGCCAAATTAGTGACTCCAGGTTACTGGAATTTGACAAAGATTTCGAAACTTAATGGCTTTTCAATCCATTAAGCTTCCAACTTTTTCAAGACTTGCGTATTTTTAAAAGCTTTTATTTAGCTCGCTATCTTGTTTGTCTGTTTGTCTGTTTGTCTGTTTGTCAGATCAAATCTTGCAACCCAATTTTGACCCACTTCCACTTGTCCGATTGACTTGAAATTTTGCACACTTATATAAGTCCGATGACAATACAATATTTTCACTACTTCGTCCTTATAAGGATAACGGAAGGTCCTGTAAGGATAACGTGATTATCCTTTTCTCCAAATTTTCCGGAAAAAAATCTATCCTGGGGGTTTTTGGCGTCGCTGAATCCGAATCTGTCATTAAAAAGTCAGTAAGGATAACGGAAGGTCCTGTAAGGATAACGTGATTATCCTTTTCTCCAAATTTTCCGGAAAAAAAATCTATCCTGGGGGTTTTTGGGGTCGCTGAATCCGAATCTGTCATTAAAAAGTCTGTAAGTATAACGGAAGGTCCTGTAAGGATAACGTGATTATCCTTTTCTCCAAATTTTCCGGAAAAAAATCTATTCTGGGGGTTTTTGGGGTCGCTGAATCCGAATCTGTCATTAAAAAGTCAGTAAGGATAACGGAAGGTCCTGTAAGGATAACGTGATTATCCTTTTCTCCAAATTTTCCGGAAAAAAATCTATCCTGGGGGTTTTTGGGGTCGCTGAATCCGAATCTGTCATTAAAAAGTCTGTAAGGATAACGGAAGGTCCTGTAAGGATAACGTGATTATCCTTTTCTCCAAATTTTCCGGAAAAAAAATCTATTCTGGGGTTTTTGGGATCGCCGAATCCGAATCTGTCATTAAAAAGTCTGTAAGGATAACGGAATGTCCTGTAAGGATAACGTGATTATCCTTTTTCTCAATTGTTCCGGGAAAAAATATATTCTGCGGGTTTTGGGGTTCGCTGAATACGATTCTCAAGTTAAAAAGCCTGTAAGGACATCTCAAATGTAAAGCTATATATTCGAAGACTAAAAAGAACAAAATAAAAAAAAATAAAAAAAATTTTTTTAAAAAAAGCTTTTATTAAAAAAAATGCACTAAAAAGAAAAAAATAATTTTCTGGACGCTGTGTATCACAAATATAAAAGCTTTTAAAAAGCGAGATAAAGCATAAAACAATAAAATAAACATTTATCTCGCTTTTTAAAAGCTTTTATATTTGTGATACACAGCGTCCAGAAAATTATTTTTTTCTTTTTAGTGCATTTTTTTTAATAAAAGCTTTTTTTAAAAAAAATTTTTTCAAAAAAAAATTTACACAAACTGACACACGAAAAGACAATTTAAAATCTCGATGTCGAAATTTTCCCTCAAAACAATACTTTTCATAGAAAGTAACCTATAAGCAAGTAAAAAGTGTATATCTCTCTAGATATTTATAATTGTAATCACAAATGGTATTGTTAAATTTTTACTTGGCTTTGGTGATATAACAACAATTTCCTTTTCGTAAATTGCTTCGACGATTCTTCCTAATGACGTAGGGGAAACATGGCCAAAATGACATATACGGGTAAAACGACACATTGCAATATCTTGAAATCCGCGAATATATCAGATCTCCTTTTTAGCCTAATATCAGAGAACAAATAATCTAGAGAATAATTTCTTAGAACAAAATTTTTAGAGAAAATTTTTCCACTGTGAGATGAAGCAAGAGGATCCGATGTAACATGGAAAAAATTATCCATTCGATTCCTCCATCTCATTGAATAGATACGACGAAAATGATTAGAAAATGTTCTCTCTGCTTCGTGCTCCCTAGTCTAAAAGTAATTAACTTTTAGGCCGTAGCTAGTGAATGATAGGGACATTTTCCCCCCCTTCGAAGGGCAAATTTGTCAAAAATTTGTTCTAAGAAATTATTCTCTAGATTATTTGTTCTCTGCTAATATGTGATGTTGATGTTAGTGAAGTTTAACAACCTGTGAAAACAATAGCTCAGTCTACTGAGTAGCGTCAGAGGGAAAAGAGTTAAAGTGTATACTCCAAAAAAAGTTTTTTTTAAGTGATCTCATTTTTTCAATTTTCGGTAACTTTTCTTTTTTTTAAATTGTTTATGTTTTAGCAAGACCATACATTGCTATGTTGTTTCCGAAATAAACTTGTTTGTTTAAAAAAAAACCGTTAGCTTTTAATATTTTTTTATATGAAAGTCTCAATTATAGTATATGGACAAAATGACATACTGATAATATGGACAAAACGACACAGGTATGCACCGGAAAATCTATCCAAAAAGAAGAAAAGGAAGGTCACCAAAACTTTTTTTATGGACGACATCGATTTTGCTGCTGACAACGACGACGAAAATTACTGTCCCTGCATTTATTGTAACGACCTTTATTCAAACCTGGTGAGACTTGGGTACAATGTATTCGCTGGGTTTCCTGCGCCGATACGCCAAAGGAGGAATACTTGCTGCGCCGATGCGCTAAAGGAAGAAAAAAAAATTATTTCTGAACTATGTGTGTAATTACTCATGTCATTTCGATATGTCATTTTGTCCATAGTTTATATGTCGTTTTGCCCATAGGTATGAACAAAGCGAACTTTCGTAGGTCTCCGAATTTTGACTCATATTTTTTTTATTTGCATTTTCTTAAGTTAAATAGTATGGAATATGATTTGGTATTGAACCAAAAAATTAATTTGTGAATTATCATATTGTTTTTTTCTGAAAACAAAAGAGTTGTTATCGAAAAAGAAAACAGTATGTCATTTTGGCCATGTTTCCCCTAATCGTTTGTGTGGCTTCTTATAGCAAAACCAAGGATCATAACTAAGTGCAAAATTAAATTCAATTTAATAATAATTCTACAAAAAAAACTTCTGAGAGCATATAAATTCAAAAACTTTTATGTTGCTGTAACTATGGAAATATCAAGAAAAAACCAACCTTGTTTGTGACAGAATATTTTGTGTCGCAAGATCTTCGCAGCGACATTTAAATTGAAAGCATGTACAGCCAAATGTTTCAATATTTATGTTTAGTCGTTTTAATTCTAACTTTCAAAATTATAAATATACTACATATGTTGTATACATAAAATTTACTACAATGTGAATGTATAGTGCAGTTCATATACAAGTCTACAGCGCAATATTTATTTTACATTATAGACTTTCAAACTTCATAGTGGTCAAATAACCAAATTAATTTCATTACACCTTATTAATTTATACTAAAAAAGAACTGAAAATAAAGATGACATTTATCTGGATTCACAATTCTATTTATTGGTTTTACCTCAACGGTACATAACAAAAATCCTCAATTTATCTCGTGCATCGAATATTTTTTCTAAATAACAATATATCGATAACGGTTTGAGATACAGAGTTCTAATAAAATACTAAAGAGTACGTAGTTTAATTGTCTTCAACTTTTCATCAACTGAACTATATTTTTATAAATTTTAGTATATAGCTTCCTCTCACTTGATATGCTTCCAACGGAACCAGTTTTTCGCAATTTTCTGCTCTTCCCGCCTCGTCAATGGAAATATAGAAAATCGTAAAAAAATCTGCCTGCTTGTATGAAGGTGCTAAACAGTAGTCACATTGAATTTCGATGTATGAAGTAGTTATGTAAACTAATATTTTAAGCGAATTTTAGTCTTAAAACTTTTTCGAGAAAATGAACCCTTTTCCATAAAATCACAAAAAAACAATTCAGTTGTGTGCTGGGGAAGGAAAGAATAGTTCGATTTTGCCCATTTAAAAACTTTTTTTCCCTATTTAGGTACATATGTGTGAAATTCCAATTTACAAATTAAATTAGTTCAAATTGGATGAAGAAAACTTCAAATTGCACTGCAAAGATTTTTTCTGGATTCATAACAAATCGTATTTTACGATTGTAAATCGAACATTCACTTCCACGGGTTTTACTCTTCTCTTCTATAGAAGGAAAGTATTATTTTTATGACGGAGACCGACTCGAGAACGGGGATAGAATAGAAACTTTCTGATCAGTTCGAAATCCGTTTCAGGCAAAATTATGAGAATGTCCGTCCACTCTGGAATTGGATTCAACGACTCCAAAATTGTCCGGAAATTTTCTGGAAAAGTATAATCGCGTTATCCTTACAGGGATTTTCCTTATAGCAAGGACAAAGTAGTTAAAATTTTGTATTAACATCGAACTTTCATAAGTGTGCAAAATTTCAAGTCAATCGGATGAGTCAAAATTAGATTACAAGATTTGCAGAAAGACAAACAGACAGACCGACATACTGACAGATGCGAAGGTAAGCTAACTAAAAGCTTTTAAAAAATATTATTTTTCACATATTTTTTCCCGAAACTAACTATTGCAGAGGAAAGTTTTGTAAACATTTTATGGAAGCAATTATTACACTTTTCACAATCTAATTAAAATTTCTTGTCATAAACATTCCTTTTTTCCAGTTCATTAATTATTTTTCCAATAAATTTTTATGTTAAATAAAAACTCGCAGCATACATTAAGGAAAATTATTTCAATTTCTGCAGTCAACATAAAGGTATTATTCCACATAAGTTCAAATGGTATGAAAATTGAGCTTGAAATATACAGTGGCTCAATAAATTGAGCGTACACCTTAAAATTGTTGGAAAAATCATGTTTTAAATCATATCCATTGCATAAACCAGCCGGAAAAAAATGTGTGTCTTTAGTTATTAGGGTCAAAGTGGGTAAATGTTAACAGGGGTAATTGTAAACACTATTGGTTGTCCCCAAACTGCTATTCCTTCTTAGCTTATCGAGATAATATATTGGAAATTGATCTTTTGTCTCACTGCGGACACGTGGCACAATAGATCTAAGAGAGGGTTCGTTCTGTAGGAGATGTCAAAAAAAGTGCTTCTTTTTAGTGTGATTTCAGTTTTCCTAAGAGGGAAAAGAATTATATTTTGAAGGGATTTTTAAAAGAAGGATGTATGTTTTAGCTTAATATACGAACAATATAGTTGCTTGAGATCGGTTATATATGTTAATTGTTGGCTATAAACAAACTGTAAAAAATTATTGTCTGTTTACATTTACCCCCTCATTTGTAACCTCATGTCCAAATGTAAACACTATAATGGGGTTAATGTACACAATTTCTGGCAAATGTAATCACCCTTTTTATACCCGTATGGTGAAACCAAAGGGTATATTAACTTTGCCTTACTGTTTGTAACGCCAAGATCCTGTCATCACACACAAAAATGAATTATACCAGTATGTTTAGAATGACAAAAAAAATTAACTTCTGCATGTCCGTCCGTCCGTGTGTCTGTGGCGCGGGTTGCGGGCGCACGGATTGAGCTAGAGACTTGAAATTTTGCGCAGATACGTATATAAAAAAAAGGATAAAAAAATGTGTTTACCTTTACCCCATTTTTCAAAAATTTGAAAAAAATATAGGGGTAAAAGTAAACATCCAATTTTGTAAAAAATTAAGGACCTATAATTTTGAAATCACATGGAATGGGCAATAAATAGACAACAAATTTTAACATAATATATCAAAACTCCGCTGTTAGTGATTTAATTTAAAAAAAACCATTACAAAGTTGAAAAAATATCCAAAAAGTGAAAATCGTTTACAATAACCCCCCTTGACCCTATGTTTTTTATTAATAATATTTTATTTTTTAGCAAATATGTATCTTAAGTGTAATTATTAAAAAAAATTAACAAATTCTTCTTGTCAAAATACAATAAATTGAGGGTACACTTTTATGAAAGCAAGAAAATTTAAATGAAAAATTATAAATTAATATTTTGTTGGGTCTCCATTGGCTTTATTAACAGCTCTCAGACGTCTTGGCATTGATTCCACCAGATGTTGAGTAATTTTAACTGGTATTTTGTTCCATTCCAGTAACACGAGATTTTTAAACGCTGATTTCGATGTAACGGGATTTTTTCGGATGTTCCTGTCCAATTCCCACCATAAATTCTCTATGGGGTTGATATCTGGTGACTTTGGAGGAGTTTTCAACAAATTTGGGATTTCCTGTTCCAACCAATCTCTTACAATATGCGCCGTATGCTTGGGATCGTTATCTTGCTGAAAATAATATTCGTCCCCCATTTGCAATTTAAGCGCTGAAGATTTTAAATTTTTGTCCAAAATATTTAGGTACAGATATTTATCCATCCTGGTGTCGATGAATTCTAAATTACCAACTCCTCCGCTTGCGAAACACCCCCAAACCATCACAGAGCCACCACCATGCTTTATTGTTGAACATGTGTTTTTCATTTCAAGCTCTTTATTCGGCAATCTCCAAACAATTTGTTTTCCATCCGAACCAAAAAGATTAAATTTACTCTCATCACTGAAAATAACTTTTTTCCAGAACTCTAACGGCATATTAACATATTTTTTGGCAAATTCAAGCCATTTTGCTTTGTTTACTTTGGATATGAATGGTTTTTTTCTCGCAATTTTTTCGTCCTCGACCGGCCTTATTCTTTAAAGTTCCTTCGTATTTCCACTTATTAACAATTTTCTGAATTGTACTATGTGTTCTTCCAACAGTTTTTCCCACTTCGCGTAAACTTTTTCCTTCACAAATTAATTTCATTATTAATTTTCTTGTACTAATATCCACTTGCACTCGCTTCTCAGACATTTTGAGTTCTTCACTATGAAATGGCAACAGAACATACATACTAAAGTCCCGTTGAACATACTAAAGTCCCGTTAGAGCTCCTCGTATAAAGGAAAAATATAAAAATGATTTTACCGTTCGATATTAGTCAATTTCAATAGGGTTTACGCTCAATTAATTGTCCCTCAGAAGGAAGCATTTTACAAAAACTTTTTTTTAGTGATGAAGGGTTATGTTTTAAAACTCAAGACTCAATATTTTGATAACAAAATAATTATAAGTAAACATACAATTTTTTCCCCATCTATTTATGTGCAGGTTACGATTTTTATGGTAGTTGTTCCAGAATATCTAAGGTGTACGCTCAATTTATTGAGCCACTGTATACCAATATATACCAATACATATACCAAGATAATATGTGGGAGAAGACAGCGACACCATAATCTTTAGAACAAAATTGGACTTAAATTAGATTTTTGAGAACTGGCTGCAAACTAACGGTTTTTCGAAAAAATAGTTAAAAAAAGAATTAAAGACACTAAAATTTTCTACATACAGTGTGACCTCGGTAAACGCAACCCTCGAAGAACGCAACTCCTCGGTTAACGCAACACCTAAAATTTTACACTGTTGACCCAATAAACGCAACTTCCAAATAGGGTTGACTCGATTAACGCAACTTTTTTTATAATCTGATACTGTTTCGGCAAAAAAAAAAGATAAAAAATAGTTACAGGAAATCTTTTATTGACTTTATTCTCTGTTTCTTGTTTTTATTTATTAAAGAATGGCAGTTACAAAATAGTCTGTGCCAACAAAAAAACACACGAACACTAAAATTGGCAGGCAATCGTACAATTTGTGTATGGCGAGATTATAAACTCTCAAAGTGGAATTTTTGAATTGGATCATAATATTCCAGTTGAATTTTTTTTAGGCTAATCCGACTGAACTTTGATGTATGAAAAACTTGGTGTAAATACTTTTGCAGTATTTACTATTTGTTTAGTATTGCAAATAATTTTGCAGCGTAAAAACTACGTTACAAATGGTAGAGGTTTTATCCTATTTTTGGAGCTGTTAAATTGTTTAAGAACTTATGTTTCCCTTTTTTACATATAATGTTGTGACTCGGTTAACGCAACTGACTCGGTTATTGCAACAGGCTCTGTCTACTATAGTTGCGATTACCGAGGTCACACTGTATTAACCCTTTCAGACCGAAAAATTTTTTTTTTCCGATTGCTACAAAAATTGCTATACTATTATATTTCAATACCAGAATAACAAAAAAAAATTTAAAAAAAATTTTTGGGTCTGAAAGGGATAGAAGCTCTCGACAAAAGGTAACACGATCACTGCTTTTGGGATTTTGAGCGAAATTTTGAGTCTGAGCCGAAATATAAACGTATTACGTCACCTAACACAATCGTATACAGTGGGTCTGAAAGGGTTAAATAGTATTTCCATAGTAAAACGATATATTTTACCGTTATCACGATATTTCAGATTTCGTAAAACAAAAATTCTCAGAAACGTAGATTTTGTATAACAAGTTTGTATTTTTTTTTAATATTCACAATTTTCAGACCATTTGAACTTATGTGGGGTAATACCTTAAGACAAATATTTCCAAAACATGTCAGCTAATCAATCAAACATTTCATATGATTGCTAATGTATTTAGTTTAGAGAGAAATTGGTCAGTAATGGCATATGTTAGTATTTACGGAGTTTTCATTTGATTGATAGCAATAAAATAAAACAAATAAATGAAACATAAAAAAAATTTCATCACATTAATGCGTTTTTCAAGAGTTTTGCACAATGAGGTGTAATATATATTTGTATTTTTGCGAAGATTCACTACAGATGTGTATTATTATTTTTTCTTCGACGAAACGATGCCGATAAAAGTATTAGTTGAACATTTTAAAGGAAATGTTTCTTATTATCGATACTTTGTCGAACATTGATAATTTTTAAAATGAGGATAATTTTTATCTTTTCATTCGTGATTTCCAAAGATCGCGTGAAAACTCTATTTTTGATATATTTTACTATAAAATTTATGTGATGTCACAAATTTGTGTGAAATACGTGAATGCAGATAGAAAATCCCAACAGCAGTGTGATTTTACACCAATTTGTATCGTCATCACCAAGAAGTTGTCTATTTACCCGCTGCAGGCAACTACAAAATAAAATGGCGATATCATTTTGTTAATCGTATAATCACCAATTTTGAAAATCCAATTTAAAGCTTTTGCCAAAAACAATGAGGGAATTCACAGTCCTCTTTTAAAATGCGGGTAAATTTACCGCTCGGTAATTCAGTCAAATTTAACAGATTTTTACCGAGACGGTAACTTGGTTCATGTAAAAATGAATTACCGGATTCGGTAATTGTAGACATGCCTCGAGTCGTGTTTTCCGGCCCGGTTATTCGGTATCAAGAATCAACCGCGAGTGGCGCTAGTAATGTTTCAGTTGTCAAATTTTTTCGCTGGTTATCTCATCGGACTGCAATTTTTTTCAATTTTGATAGCCGTTGCCACAATAGAAATTCAAAAGAATACATCAAACATGGATTTAAAGGTATGTGACATATTTTACAATCAAATTCGCAGTTCATAATTTGGTCACGTATCAAATAAAAGCGCTGTTCTCAAATCTGTGCTGTGGGATGTTCACAGCAGAATATTTTCAGTCTTTTAATATTACCGAAAATACCGAATACCGAATACCGAAGAGGATTGTGAATACCCTCAATGTATAACCATAAACAAACTATATAAAGACTGTTTTTCTCTAACAACTCAGCTTTGAAAAATAATACCCCAAAGCAGCAGATATGCATGCGGTTGGCAGCGCACACGAGCAGCGGAGCATGTCGCTTGGTCGAAGAAAAACATTCAATTCATTTTCAAACTCTCCGATCAACACGAAGTTTTACCAAAATCGTAGTTTTCTATCAACTTTTGGGAAAGTACCGCTAGCTACAACGGTTACCTCCCATAAAATTTTTCTTAAATACAAATTTTTCGAACACTGCGCTTGTGAGAAAAAATGCATGTAATCAAAATTAAAGGAAATAATATTGCCTACATTTTTAATTTTAGGTGAATTTAATCTCAACTCATACTCTCGTTTACAGTTAAGTTTGATTTCTTAACTTTGCTCTATTGGATATTGTTAGGGATCTAAAAAAAATTATCGGTATTTTTTTGTTTGGTAGAATACCGTCCGATCGGCGGAGGGGAGGGGGTCAAAGTCGGCGAAATCTCGAAATCACAAAAACTTTAAAAATTTGTAACGGCTTAACCGATTGAGATGATATTGAACATTTTGGAAAGGTAATTCCTTGTGACAAAAAAATATTTTTTGACTTCCTCTCCCTCCCCCTCACCGTCATATTGTAAAATTCAATTTAGTGACAATATAAATAAAATTTGGGGGTAAATGCGTTATTTAAAAAAAAAATCAAAAAAAAAATCGAATACAAGAAAATTGTATTATAGTTTACTGATTTTCGATTAGTTTTTATGTTTTCTGTACATAATATTAAATCAAAAGTTTTAGGAGTTTAAAATTAATTAGAAATTCATTTAAAAGAAAAATTTTTTTTCTTTGAGAAAGTTTCCGTTTGGAATAAATCTGTGAAAATTTTGAGTTTCTGGAAGTATTTTGACACTTTCAAACCTTCTTTGAAGTTGTTGCTATTTTTCTTGAGATATTTTAAATTTCGTCACTAAATTGAATTTTACAATTCAATTCGAGTTTTCGCCGACTTTGACCCCCTCCTCTCCGCCTACTGGAATTTATTCCCTGAAAAAAAAAATACGGGTATCTTTTTTTTAGGTCCCTAACTACATCCAAATGAAAAAAGTTAAAAAAAAACAAAGGTGACTTTCAAGCTCCATTCAAGTCGAGTATGAAGTTTTTACATATCTCTAACGGTTCATGAGATAATTTGAACAACATTATTTTTCACATATTTTTTCGGAAACTTTAAATATTGCAGAAGAAAGTCATGTAATGCTCACATCTTTTTTTTGAATTGTTTAAATCATGCATTTACTTGCTTTATCAAACTACAATTCTGTGGAAATTTGATAAAACTTGAAACTTACATTCTCAAAGCAATTTAAAAATATGAACAAAATATAACAAGATAAAATTTTTAGTTTGCTGTTTTTTTTAACGTTTAAAGTTCAAAATAAATTTTGAATTAACGAACAAACTAAAAATTTTGTCTTGTCACATATTTATTGTTAGCAATCAAAATATTCAAATCGAAAACCTGCGGAAGGAAAAATACGCACAAACAAAAAAACACGCACACACAATACAAACACACAAAAAAACACCAAACACACTTGCCCCCGCGTCGTGTCGCTTCCATAAGACTTCAACGAGAATAAAACTAGGAAAGAAAACCGGTTTTAACAAAGGGCGAACTGAAGCAGCAACATGTATAGGCGATCACCACGGCTGCTCGTGGCTTCTCGTGGGCGCTGCCAACTAGCCGGCAGCTGCTACGTCACGATGGGGTATTATTTTGAATTTCGGTTTTGCACTAAGTTGAGTTGTTAGAAAAAAACAGTCTTTATATAGTTTGTTTATGGTACAGTAGAACACGCTTAAATGCACATCGAATTTCGCAGAATTTTATGTGCATTTATCCGTGTTTTGCATTTATACGTAGCACGGAAGCACGGATAAATGCACATTAATGTGCAATTATGCGAGTAAAAGATAAACATGCAACTTTAATATTCCTGTAATAAACATTTAAATTCAACAAGGCTCCACAAAAACAAAGAACCTAATTAAGAATTCATTTTATCAAATAAAAATAACAATAATCACTTTTTTTTTGTGTAATTACATTTCATTTTTGCATATGTGCATTTAAGCGTGTAAAATTTCATATAATTTATACTTTTGCGGATGTGAAAATGGTTGCATTTAAGCAAGTATTGCAATTAAGCGTGTTTCATTTATCCGTGTATATTTATATGAAAAATGCTTGAAAATCCTCCATGCACAAATTTTGCGTGCAATTACACGAGTTTTGCATTTACGCGTGTTGCATTTAAGCGCGTTCTACTGTATAACCGAGACGATTCAAATCGAACAACTCACGATAGGAAAGTTATGGCAGTAAACAACAACAAACACATTGGACTTCCCCGCCCTGCCAGCAAAATGTTACCCCTGAATTATGGGAATTATGGCAGCCAGCAAAAGTAAGGTTAAGTTCGATGTTTATTTGAAAGCTACGCATTTTAAATGGAAACGGGAGGTGATAATAATTATGTTACTAATTATAACATCACACAAAATGATTTTGTTAGGTGAAATTGAAGTGCTAACAAACGTATTGCTGCGAGAAGGTGATGTGCAGTGACAGTTCGCCATAAAGTGGAAGGGAAAGTACGTGTGAGACACTGATGTGATCGACTTTTTGCGCACGTAAATTTGAATTTCGCTATCTCGCTCACTTTGCCAGTAAAAATGAAAATGCTCGTGTTTCTAAACCCACCTTAATATGCATTCGTCCATGCATATTACACACACACACAAAAAAACAACAGCGAGTAACAGAAATCCATGAATAAAGATAATTTGAGATATGTGTAATCATTTTGTTAGCGGCATTCGTAGAGTAACAATGTTTCGTGACGCAAAGAAAGACAGTAGAGGAAGCGGAATCAAATGCGCAGTTTCAATATGCACAAACACAAGAAGAAATGTAGCACTGCGTTGGTTCAAATTTCCGACTGATGAACATAATTTTGAATTGTGGGCAGCAAAATGCAGGTGTGAAAAAAATATTCCACGAAAATATATTTGCGAAATTCATTTTAATTATGATTTGTCAGGTATAAAACGTTTACCTAAAAATGCAATTCCAACGCTTAAATTGGAAGTGGAACCAAAGGTATGCCGACTTCAAGAGCCAAATATAGACTTGGAAAATGTTTATGAATTTTCTGGGGAAATGAATAAAACACCTCCTAACAAAACCTATTTAAAAACTCAAGAAGGTGACCTTACATTTAGTGAATTTGAAAGGTTGGACCCCGGAAATTGCGCTGAATTTGATTTAGTAAAAAATGATGATCAAATTAATAATCCCAATGCAGATTTTTATAGAAAAAAACTTGCTCTAATAAAAGAGAAATTATATAACCTGAAACAGGTCATAAGGACTCGAAATAATACAATTAAAAAAAATAAAACAAATTTATTATTAGCAACAAAAAGGAATAATATTTTAAGAAAAAATCTTAAGAATAAAACGATTTCCAATATTATTGACGGACTAAAAATTTCGGAGCCAGCAAAATACTTTTCAAAAATGATTTTACGTAGAAAAAATATTTGGTCCGAGGAAGATAAAAATGTAGCTATGAATATTCATTTCAATTCGCCAAAAGGATATTCATATTTAAAGAATTCTTTGAAACTACATTTACCATCTAAGGCATCGCTTAACAGATGGTTCCCCATAAAGCATTTTCACGTAGGTTTTCATGAAAATAACTTGCAACATTTAAGATGTATTTTCGAAAACATGGATGAAGTCTCAAAAGATGCTGTTATTGTATATGATGAAATTGCAATTAAAAAAGATTTGCAATATGACACAGTTCGAGATGAAATAACCGGTTTTCTGGATTATGGGTATAGAAGGTCAGGTGAATTGGCAAAACAAATTTGCGTTTTCATGGTACGCGGGGTTATTGCTAACTGGAAATTTGTTTTAAGTCACTATGCGTCTGATAAAAGTATTAAAGGCGAAGAATTGGCCGAAATGTTAAAGACAAACATTCAAGTTGCATGCAATTTGGGACTTAGAATAAGAGCTGTTGTCTGTGATCAGGGTCCAAATAACAGAAAATGTTATAAAGTCTTAGGAGTTAAATGCAAGTCTCCACATTTCTATGTGAATGCTAATGAGAAGATAATAAAAGTACATGCTATATATGATCCAGTACACTTAATAAAATCCATTCGAAATACTCTTTTAAAATATGATATTAGCACCCCTGATGGGGTAATATCCTTTAATATTATTCGATCCCTTTATTTGCACGATATAAAAAATAAAACTCGCATGTGTCCAAAATTATCTGACAAACACATAAGTCCCAATAACTTTGAGAAAATGCGGGTGAAATATGCGACACAAACGCTTAGTCGAACCGTTGGAATGGCAATTAAGACATTGGTTGAGTTGAATACATTTGTAGCAAAAAAAAATACGGCATTAGCAACATCTGAATTTTGTATTAAGGTTGACAAACTTTTTGACTGCCTTAATAGTAAAAAACTGTATGATAAAAAATTGTACAGTGCAGCAATCCAAAAAGACAACCATATTTTTAAATATTTGAACGAAATGCTTACATATTTTAAAAATATCGAAATTAAATCTAAGAAAAGAGTTTTTTGCATTGGTGGAATGATACAAAGTATCACTGGAATTTTGGAATTGGCACTAGACATATTTGCTGAATATGCTGAAACAGAGGTGTTTTATTTAGTGCTGTCTCGACTAACTCAGGACGTCCTTGAAAATCTTTTCGCTCTAATAAGATCGAAAAATGGTTGCAATGTTAATCCGTCATTATCTGAGTTTAATTCTGTTTTAGCGAAAATATTGTCTGCTAAAATCATTAATTGCGATTTAAAGACAAGTAATTGTGAAAACGATGACGCTGAATTTATTTTAAATGACATTAATGACACAGTTGTCGATAATGACATATCCACTGAAGAAGAATATTTTGAAAATAATAAAATTGAAGATGAAGTTATAAAGCTTATAAATATCGAAAACTGTGACCTTAATGAACAAATCAAGCTAAACTCTGAACGCTATGTATGTGGCTATACTATATTTAAACTCCTTAAGAAAATTAAATGCGACAATTGTAAAAGAATATTTTTAAAGCTTACTAATGAAAAATTGTCTTTGAATTCAGAATACTTTATTTTCCATAAGAATATTGGAAATAACTCGGAAATTTGTCACCTTCAAGCCCCATCCGATAACTTATTTGAAGTGACGAAATTTCATATCACCATTTTTGACTGTTATTTCCAAAAATATTTTTTTACTAACAATCTTTTATCCAGTATTTCAAAACTTTGCATAGAGGAAAGTAACAGGATTGAAAAATTTAGTGAATGGTTTTCGCCAACAGATTCGTGTTATGAGCATCGAAAACTTTTTTTAAAATTTCTTATTGTTTTGTTGTTAAAAAAAAATGCTGTATGGATAAAAGATAAATTAATAAAAGATGCAAATGATAGTCGAAAATTGACAAAAAGAAATAAAAATAACAAAAATAACAAAAAAATTCAAATAATCAATGGTTGATATATAAAAAAAACACTATTTAGTTTAAAATGTATGAATTTCTCTTTTTTTTTAAATGAATAAGTTTTTTTTAAAAGAATAAGTTTTTTTTAATGAATAAGGTGTAAATACTGTATAAATGTATAAAAGTATGAATGGCTTTGTAAATATTGTATAAATGTTTTTGTAAATAGTGGATGCTATATATGGAATCTATTTTCTCAACCTCCCCGTGGTAGATTCTGGTAACTTAAAAACTCTTTAAGGCAAATGAGGAAACAATCACAAAAAAGTAGTGATTTTTATGTTGATAAACCACATTATTTTTTTCCACTGAAAACAAAAAAAAAACTAACATTTTGAAGTAAAAACTTAGCAAAAATGCTCGAAGTGTGGTTTTTTCCATTTTTAAAACCTGCTAGAAAAGAAGTATCGACTGCTGAGGAACCTGCAATTAACAACGAATGAATAGAAAAAAAAATTAGAAAATCTTATTAAGTGAGACAAACAAACAAACAAACAGACAGACAAGATAGCGAGCTAAATAAAAGCTTTTAAAAATATTTGGCAACAAGGGATAATTACACTTAAGCTTTCTCATAAAGCGACTATTTTCTGGTTTGTGCCTTAGCTGAACACGTGGCGATGGGGTATCGAGTTTTTGATTTAGAAATTAATTTGAATTTTTTTTGTTAAATGTTTGGGCCGATTCTTTCAGATTTTTAATAAAAAAAAATTTTCTTTTTGCAAAATATTGAAAGAGAGAAATATTTTTTCGAAGCCACATAAACACTTTAATCGAGCAATTTCATTCGTGTGGAATTTTTTGTCTAAAACGTCACCAAAAAACAATTATTTCTTTGCATATTATTGTTGTCACTCATCGTAAAATTACAAGTGGAAGAGAAATGAAATGGAACGTCTTGTTTTTCAGAGAGAGAAATATTTTTTTTAGAGAGAAAATTAAACATAACAAAAGCTATAATTGCCAATCTGGCAATCATTGGAGACCCGTATGGTGATATTCGTATCAAAATTCGAACAGTTATACCAAAATTCCAATTTGAAGTCAAACTTTTCAATAAGATTTTTTAAAATTTATTCCAATCGGATTTTGATATATGAGAGATTTATGTAGAATAATATTCTAAATAACTTTTGTTCTTGAACTTTTTTGATAACATGTATCGTTTTTGAGATATTCGCAAAAAACGTTTTCATTCGTATGGGGGGTACCCCCCCTAATGGTCCATTTTTGCCCATTAACGAACTTAGCCTCGCATTTTACGAAAAACGGATCCACGCAAAATTTCAAGTCTCTAGCTCAATCCGTGCGCCCGCAATCCGCGCCACAGACAGACAGACAGACAGACGGACAGACAGACAGACAGACGGACGGACATGCAAAAATTAAATATTTTTATCATTCTAAACACACTGGTGTAATTCATTTTTGTGTGCGATGACGGGATCTTGGCGTTACAAACGGTAAGGCAAAGTTAATATACCCTTTGGTTTCACCATACGGGTATAAAAAGAGATAAATTTTATTTTCTATGAAATCGCACACATTTTGTGTGATTTCATTATTCGTTTGTTGGAATTTTGTGTGAAATCACTACACATTATGTTGGAATTCACTACATTTAATGCAGGAATTCAGTTTCCTACATTAAATGTAGTGAAATGAACAGAAATCAATTAGAGTGTAGTTTACCTGTAAAAAAATTATTGTTGACAGGTGCCGAAATCATAGGAAAGATTGTAAACAATGTAAACAATTCGGTTTTCCTTCTTTTTTCTAGTAACTGTAATATTCAAATTATAATTCTGAAAAAATCAAATCAAATCATAAAACAACAAAAACGTACGGTATTCAAATATTTTTTACATCCAAATTTCCTATTTCTTTCTAAAATAAACTTTGTTAATGATTTTTTTTTCTTCTTGTTCATATGAATTCAAATCTTGTCGAAACGGGTCAAAATTAGCGGGAAATATTTTATAGACAGTATTTTATATGCATATTTTATAGCATGGTGCGATGTGAATCCTGTGTGCTGTGAACATTTGAAACAAAAAAAACATAACAAAAGCTATAATTGCCAATCTGGCAATTATTGAAAACCCGTATGGTGATTTAAGTGAACGGCGAACGGTTGTATCAAAATTCCACTTTGAAGTCAAATTTTCCAATAAGATTTTTTTAAATTTATTCCAATCGGATTATGATGTGTGGAAGTTTTATGTAGAATCATATCCTAAATAACTTTTGTTCTTGCACTTTCTTGATAAGATGCACCGTTTTTGAGATATTCGCAAAAAACATTTTCGTTCGTATGGCGGTACCCCCCCTAATGGTCCATTTTTGCCCATTAACGAACTTAGCCTTGCATTTTACGAAAAACGAATCTGCGTGAAATTTCAAATCTCTAGCTCAATCCGTGCGCCCGCTATCCGCGCGCCTGCAATCCGCGCCACAGACGGACGGGCGGACGGACGGACGAATTGACGGACGGACGGACGAACAGACGGACGGACATGCAAAATTCAATTTCTTTTATCAATCTAAACACACTGGTGTAATTCATTTTTGTGTGTGATGACGGTATCTTGGCGTTACAAACGGTAAGGCAAATCTAATATACCCTTTGGTTTCACCATACGGGTATAAAAAGTAACAGTACAAATCTGGCTCGTTTCACGGAACGGAAAACTGGTCTAAATATGCCTCTGTTTGCTCAAAAAAGGAAAATTGCCCTGCCATTCAAATATTGCATTTTTATGTAGAGTGGTCTAAAGGTGCCGTTCCACATGAGAGTAAATGCCGGCAAGAACCTCTCGAGATTTCTCGATAACAGCTACTCGCAAATGGACACGTCTCTGAGAGTCGCTCGCAGAAACTCGCAAAAACCCGCGAGCTAGTTTCTGCGAGCTGTCAAAAGTGATTCTACTCTCTAGTCGACCCGCACCCACTGAACTCTCGGGGAGTTGCTCGCCAGATACGAACGGCGTTTGAATTTCGCTAATAGCTCTCGAGAACTCGCCAAAGCAAGATGTCAAAAAAAATCAAGATATTGGTCTTGCAAAGAGAAAAGTCGCCAAAATTAACTCTCAAATGGACAACCTCCTGCGAGTAACTCTCAAGAGTTTCTGAGAGTTACTCGAGTATTTCCTCTCATGTGGAGCGGCACCTTAAAGTATGCCATTCGAATACAAGTTTTGAGAGCGACTACTTTCAGATTAAAAACAGCAGGCCTGTCGAATACGTCATTAGATTTTATTTTCAGCAGTTTCGTGGTCACAATTAGGTTAGGTTGAGAAGACCGCGAGTGCTCAGGTGTGGACAAAGCTTTTCACTCAGAGGCATAGAGGCCCATTGTGATGTTACAATACTGCGAAATCGCAAAACAAAAAAAATCTTAACTCGTTCAGTTAACGTGGAATTACCCATATGTCCATTTGAGCATCCGCCATGTTACTCTCTAAAGAATTGTGATAGGGATTTCAAATTGCAAAAAGCCGCTTCTCGTGAAATGTCCTTTTCACCACACATACAAAAAAAATGTTTCTTACGATATTCTAGAAAATCACATGCCATTCTGAAACAAAATATAGGCAACAAAATTTTTGACAATGGAATTTTACATAGCTTGTAGGTTTTCCGTTGTTTTCTATCAAACGGGATATCTACTCTCGCACATAAGAGTGTCAGATTCTTAAAATAGATTGGATAAATGATGTTATACAAATCTTAATGGCAAATTCCATATGTTATTTCAAAAATCTAAGAATATAGATTAAAAGAGCAACTCAATAAGTGCCGAATTTCACACATATATACTAATTATGTGACACAATTCTGTTAATTGTATCGTTTTAACGAACAAACACGACATATTATTAAATTATATGACTTAATAAATTGCCCTGACCATAAATATGTCGAAATATATTCGAAATCCCGAAATATGGTTCATAGAATTGCAGGCGACGCAACGTTAATACAGTTAACCTATAGTATGCTTATAGGATTATAGAATTTTTCCTTGAATATCTTACACGTGGTACATTTAATCTCAATTTTCATGTTGACGTGTTAAGGACTACATAGAATAGTGACCAAAAATTGACTATGCCTTTGTTACCAATAATATGAACGTGTTGATGGCATAAATATGCTCCATTTTTGTAACAATTTCCCCCAAATAAATGAATTTACTTGCCGTTGAAGCCATAAAAACGAAATGATAATAAATTTTGCGTGAATTTTTGCGTGTAAATGCTAACACTCTGTAACTCCATTAAAGGAAATAATGGCTGGAAATTGCTTTCTGTTTGTCTAATTTTCATAAGTTTAAGAATAGCTTTAGGTATGTGTACGTACATCCAATGCTTATTATTCTGAAGCTTAGGTGAAAAAGACACATTTTCCGTTCCATGTATTCGCTGCGAAAGCGCGCATTTGACAATAAAAGAAGTCAACCTGAAGTAATAAATGTAAGGAAATGGAACTAACGGGGGACATTTTTCTTAAAGTCAAATTATAATTTCATATCATAAAAACAAAAGGCAAAATTTTTATGCAAAATTTACGGAAATATGGGCTGTCTTCATATCTTAACAAGCATAGAAAAAACAGGAAATAGTGAGAAATAACGGAAGATAGGACGAATGGAAAATTTCTGTGACCATTTTCAATAAATTCATACAGCGAGCGAAATGTCTACCAAAACAGGATTAGCATTTCAAATTGAATGAAGAGGGAATATAGACTTCCAAATCGTTGGACATTTTCAATATTCCTATTTTTGTTATTGGTATGCTCCCGAGTTCCTTCCTTTTTAGTAATTGAATCATTTTTAGGATTTCCTTTATGATAAAAAGTTACTATTTTGTTTCTTGAATAGCAAACACAAATTACATTAAATATAAAATGATTTGTGGTATTGATTTTTTTCCCCAGAAATTGTAGAATCTTTCGTTTGTAAACAAAGAAAAAATTCTGTAATATCGCTGAAAAAATTTCGTACACACTCCGTACTCGAAACGATGATGAAAAATGATTTTTTGTAAAATAATATAATAGAAACGGTATAGGCACCAACAAAAATCGGAACAGAGGAGTAAATTTCTCCTTTACAATAGGGGTATTCATGAAATTACAGAAATGCCTCGTAAACTGCGTAGATTTACCACCTCGTATATGAACTGACAAAATTTGCGTGGAAAATCTTCTACGCGACCCTCGTAAGTTTATGCGATGATTTTGCTGTATATTAAACAACCTCGTAAAAATACGAAAATATCAAATACGGAGAATACGGACTTGCAACAAATAAGAATTTATTTTATGCCATTTGTTCTCATATTCTTATTTGTTTTTTTTTTACTGATTCTTGGCATTTTAAATTTCTAAATTTGTGGCTGCCGAACAGCTGATCGATTTACACGAATTATTTCAAGAGTGCGTTCATTGAGCGTAAAAATTAGTAATTTTATCTAGTTGCATGAATACCGTTAACTTTATTTGTGTGAAATGCTGGATTACTTTTGAAAAATGTAAAAGATTAGTTTCGTGTTCAGAAATACTAAATATATGGGTGTTATATAAGAGAATCTGCTTTTGATAATTTGAAAACATGATAAACAGACCTTAACAAATCATTTTTAAGTCCTTCTTTCCGCTGCGGTACGAAACGGAATTGGTGCACGCATTCGGGGAAAAAGTTTTTTTTGTTTTTTTATGGACGAGATTGCTAGCGTATGGCAAAGTGTATGGCATACACTTTTTGCAAAAAGGACTGTATGGCATGGTTTGTCGCGTCCGAGAGCAAAATTTTTAGTTAGCATTTGTTTTTGTTCGCCGTGCAAAAAAGATCAACGTAATACACCCAACTCTTTTTTTACACGGTAGATATGTACGTTCCAACGAAAGTCGTGTAAAAAAAATCGTGTAAAAAAAGATATGCAGCACATATTAAAATTGAGGATGTGTTCCACAGCTTTAAAAAACCGTGTAACATGAAAAAAAAGCTATATGTTGTCCTAAAAACCGTGCAAAAAAAATATAATAAATTATAAAGAAAAACAAAATATAACTAATATTAATTTTTATTGAAAAATTATAAAACAAGTAACAAAAACAAAATATAATTCATATAATTTTTATTATTAAAAAAAATATACATACATACGATAAAATAAGTAGAAAAGAGAATCATTAGTCCATATAAAAAAAACCAAATTAGAATAGAAATAAAAATATTATTTAGATTATTCATCGCTACTTGATATTAAGCGTGAACGTTTATTACTGACTTGACAAAAATCGCTTCCATTCCTAGAAATGTCTAACACATCTGACGAGTTTGAATCCAATGAAGAGTATGGTTCATTATTAACGTTCACTGAATGCGCCCAATAACTCAATAATGTGCTTAATGCAATTTTAAATAGACAAATATAAAATCGACTATAAAAATTTCCCCAATTATATTTTATTTTTGTAACTACATGTAAAAAAATTTCTTTAGACTTCGTGTTAGAACAAAAAATTCGTGGAAAAAAAAATTTTTTTTTCTTTTTGTGCACAGAAAAAAATAATTTTGTATTATTTACAAAATGGATTTAACAAAAAAAAAAATCGTAAATATTACTGAAGTTTTGTATATACTTCGTAATATTAACAAATATTTTTTCGTATAGTTACTAAAATTTGTTAATATTACGAAGTAATACAAAACTTCAGTAATATTTACGATTTTTTTTTTGTTAAACCAATTATTTTTTTCTGTGTGGACCGTGTTATTTCAAAATCGTGTAAAAAAAGAGTTGGGTGTACGCAATTTATCATGATATGCGGTTTAATTATGTAATAAAAGTGCCATCACTCCGCTAAGTGGACAAAGCAATGTTTCGAATTCGAGTTAACCCGACTGAAAAAAAATCCTTTCTTAAAATTTGCCTTTAACTTTTCCTTTGTAGGGTAGACCGGGACTAGTAGACCCACTTTTTATACTCTACTTTATAAAAGTTTTACTCTAATTGTTTCAGGTGTAGTGAAGACGTTTTTTGGTTGGTTTATTCAATTGTGTTTCTTAGTCAATCTTTTATTTTGACTAATTATAAGTGTTTCAAATATTTTTTTTCATTTTAAAAAAATTTCTTCGATGAGTCGACTAACCCCGTGTCTGGGGCTTGTTGACTCTGTGAACGGGGTTATTTGACTCTATACTTTTTATGAGGAAAATGTGTTGGAACATATTAAAAAACTATAATAATTCTGAAAAAATATATTCTTTAAAAAATTAATAACATTTCAGATTAACATAAATAAAATTTCATCTGATTTAAAAAAATAAAATTAGTTAACAAAAAAATATAGGTAATTCATATCAAGTCATTTAACCCCAGTATGTTGTGAGTAAACTAGTCCCAAGCCGTCATTTTATTTTTAACACACTCGTGAAAAAAATGAAAAAGTATGGGTTAGAAAATGCTTCACTAACTTGTTAACTCATACATAAATTTTCACTTGAAATCACTGACGAGTTCAATACAATGAAAGTGTAAGCTACAAAACAATTTAATTAACAAGAAAAAAAATTAGTCACACGCTTGAAATTTCGTTTTTTCCCCTCACAGTTCGTTCCAAGAGCACTGTGGTCTAACGACGTTGGTTCACTGAGAGCTGTCAGTCGATTGAATAAACAGTCCAATTCACGCAGGTTTGTTCTCAACCGTGGTTGACTTAACCGCAATAAGTCTACTTACCCCTATAGCCAACTAGTCCCGGTCAGCCCTACTGGAGTATATTACAAAACTTCAATAAAAAGTTAATGGATAAGCCGATTCGAAAAAATTTTAAGTAATGCTATCTTTGAATAATTTCACACTCAATTTGAAAAAAAAATTATGAAAATCGGTCAACTCAGACTGTAGATATAAGGCTCCACAAAATACTACCATTAACCATGTACTGGGGTCTAATATACCCCAGCCACAAAAAATTCAATTATTCTATTCATATATTATAGCGAAAAAATAATGGCGCGTCAACGCGTTCGTAAGCTTTGACATTTCAGCGCACCAAGCACGCTTTGACAATTGAACGCTATGAAGCGTCTGTGCTAAAACCTAATAACGCTTCGTAAGAACTACACGCTTCACTATTTTTATTTAAAAAAAAGGGAAATAAAGAGTTTTTGTGAATTAAAAAACATTTGGAAGACATAGAATTTGTTGCAGGAGTAGCACACAAAACACATAAATTAGAAACATCAATTGATGATGGTGAATTTAAGAAATAAATATTGAAAGAGGACAACTTCTTTATAAAATAAGTGATTTAAATTAAAGCCACGATGATCCTTAGCATCTTTTAAAGTCACTAGAATAATCGGCGAATATATTTGAATTATTTTTACTTTATTTTTTGTCTTGTTATTCCGCATTTTCACACAATTTCGATTTTAGATTGCATAAATATGAATTATTTTTCTCTTTTTTAATTAATCGTTCCATAAATGCATCATTTGCCCCAACATTTTCCAAAAATCACTCACAATACGCAATTTTCATTCAAATTTCAAAGCGCCAACGCGTCTGAAAGTAGAAAGTAGGTCTACTCCAAGCTTCAGGGCGCTTTGAAGCGTCAAGGCGAAGCGCCATTATAAATCGTCCCATAGTAAGCCACGGGTTTTACTTTTGAAGCGTCGAAATGTCAAAGCTTACGCACGCCTTGATGCGCCATTGTGTTTTCGATATTAACTTCGTTACCAACAAATTGTTGGCAACAATATTGGTTTGTACGCGTTTTAAAGACCAAAATTGTCACTTTAACACCATTCCACATGATTGCTAATGCGGTGCGTGCCTGGACTTAAGGTGATGGCCCAATAGAAGCTTTGCTTGCTTCGCTTGCTTTACTTTGCTGATCAAAGCAAGAAAAGCATCTCTAGATCCAATGTACGCTTTGCTTTGAGCGCTTTGATATCTGGCAATTCTATTGAATTTATTTAATCTGAGTGAAAAAAAAGTTTGTGCAAACATTCTAATAATAAAAATTAATTTATAAAGCATTTACAATCCATTTTGTGTTTTATTCCATCAAGTAGGTGAAAAATTGAATTGTCAAGGTAATGGCCCAATAGAAGCTTTGCTTGCTTCGCTTGCTTTGCTTTGATGAAGCGTTTGAGGCGATAAAAGCAAGTAAAGCGTCTCTAGGCCCAATGTACGCTTTGCTGTGAACGCTTTGACATCTGGCAATTGTGTTGTATTTATATTTTCTGAATGAAAAAAAAGTTTGTGCAAACATTTTAACAATAAAAATTAACTTATAAAACAATTACAATGCATTTTGTGTTTTATTCCATCAAGTAGGCGAAAAACTGATTGTCAGAACTGTCAAAGCGCATAAAGCAAAGCGTCTAATTGAGAATTGCTCAAATCGAAGCTTTGCTTGCTTCGCTTTGCTTTAAGCGCTTTTGTATTGGGCCAGCTCCCATAAGGAAACACGGAGTTCAATTCAGCTGTCAAAGCGAGTAAAGCAAGCGAAGCAAGCAAAGCTTCTATTGGGCCATCACCTTCAGAACTCAAAAGCAAAGCGTCTATTTGAGAATTGCTCAAATCGAAGCTTTGCCTGCTTCGCTTTGCTTTAAGCGCTTTTGTATTGGGCCAGCTCTCATAAGGAAACACGGTGTTCAATTCAGCTGTCAAAGCTAGTAAAGCAAGCGAAGCAAGCAAAGCTTCTATTGGGCCATCGCCTTAAGACTAGACAAGGGATAAAAATATAGATTTTTTTTATTCTGCCATTTCCGTTTAGCAAATCGGGCGAAACACCAACTACACGCAATATCAGTTTGAACTCAACCGTTTTTTGAACTCAAACGTTCAAAAATGAAATAAAGTTATGTGTGTTTTACTCGTATGCAATTTCCAAAATAGAATTTATGCAATTTCCGAATAAATTAAAAAACGACAAGGTTACATATCGTCGGCTAAAAGTGAAATTGTGCTAAGTCCATTTGGTATAATTTTCCAGAAGAGCAATGAAAACCTTGTTAAATCGTTTTAATTCTCTTTCAATAACACTGAGTTTTCTTTAAATGAGAAAAATTGGTCTCAGTTTTCTTTAAATGAGACTCTGTTTTCTTTAAATGAAAATTAAAATGATTTAACAAGGTTTTTTCATTGCTCTTCTGGAAAATTATACCAAATGGACTTAGCACAATTTCACTTTTAGCCGACGATATGTGTGTGTGTGTGGTCTCAACATCAGTCGTGCTTCAGTTGCCAGACAGTTAACATGGACCTTAACTTGCTTACGTTCACAAAGAAAATGATTTGATGCCATGATCTCGAGTGGTGATTTTTCCTTTCCATCTCCGTAATCAATTGTCACGAAAATTGGCTTAAATAAGTCCGAAAATCGCCAAGTGTAATCGCGCACAATGGCTTTTATCGCAAATATTATAACTTATTTAATCGCTCTCTATGGCGTACTCAGGTGTATACTATTTCCTATTTAAACTGTATTAGGCTTAATGTTTGCCCATCTGTGGTATATTACATCTATTTCCCCCAATTTTGTTTGACTACTCTTCGAATACAAGGCATAGCGGTCAACAAGTTCTCCTATTAATGGCTTTACACTTGTTGTTAGGGCCGCAATAGCGTTACTGACGTCACATTGATTCAGTTCGCCTTGTCCTGGTTTTCAGTTGACCTATGGTTGGCTAAATATTAAATAAGAGGCATTATCGTTATTACATGGTCTAAAGTCAATCCGTGCAGCTCCTAACACCCTACTTCTCTTGCTGCAGGTTTAATTTTAGAATTTTTCCGGCCACAGGTCAACACATTTTTTACTTTCTCCAATGCAGGCGAACGCGCGCCTCGCATAGGATAAATTTTTCTGCAAGAGGCCAATAACGCCGTATGCAGGCCGTCAATTTTTACACAATTTTTCTGAGTGTAGTTGGGTTTGAGAGCAAACATGCCTGCCTTATTAGGAGAAATTTTTCGGATGTGATAGCATCCACAGAAATAATATAACATTCTAATACATATATATTTTTATGACCTGTTAATTCCAATAGGCATATAGGCGTATTTGCATGGTTTTTCTCAAATGTGAAACGAGTCTTACAAAACTCAACAGTTTGTATTTGAATATTTACCACTGTATCGTGAATTCCAATATCAGAAGCAATTCAATGTGGGCACAAAAAGGCTATGAAAATCATCACTCCTGATGATAAAATCACATTTGCTACGTGCCCTTTTGTACACAATTTGTCAGGTACGTATGTAACTTGTGTAACAATAAAAGTCGCATCGACCTAGGATTACTTAAAATATTTTTAGGATCTTAAATTACCGCTAAAAAAGTATTATCTAAATATAGAACATGATAGAAGGAAGTGATAATGCTTTAAAATTCAAGATTCGTTTACAATTTACGGAGTACGAGTATATAAAGGGGAAAAGTTTTAGCTTTTCAATGTGAATTTTCAAAAGAATTTCCGTTCATTTTTGCCACGCATTTCATAGGAAAACATATTCCTGTTGACTTTGTAAAAAGGTTAAATCAATCAATATTGGATGGTAAAGCACGATAAGTATGTGAAAAGTGCGAAACCAAAGGCATATACACAACTCAATTTGTATTGAACGTCTTTAGAAACACGAAAAGGAGAACACGTAATATTTAAAATTCTATAAAAATGTGTTTCTTGACATGAAGTTTCTACAACTCAAAATTTCCATTTCTATACGTGTTTGTGTGGTTTTCGATCGTTAACGGAATGAAAATGTGCACTTAAAACACATTATATTTGTTGCATAACACAAAATGCCAACAAATTTGAAATTATTTTTATTCTGTGTCCTTACTATGAAAACAACAAGTGAAATATGGAGTGTTTTTACTAAAATAAGGGCAAAATGGATCCTTTCTCATCCATATTCATACAATGGCCCAGTATACTTGGTGACGACTCTGATTTTCCGGGCACTAAGAAAATGTTGCTGTTTGTTAATGCGTGCCATAGAATAAATTAAAAATACGCACAAAGTTAAGGCAGAGTTTGCATCAGGCCAAACTTGAACTTTTTGACTTGACTATAATTTCTAAAAATATAAAATGTGACTTACAAGTATTAAAGTTTTAATGTTTAATCATGATTTTCATCTGGAATATTTCTCGCCCCGATATACAGGATCGAAGGCAGTTCATTAGAGTTTTGTGTATTTTATCGAATAAAGACTTAATTCCCAACCATCTTAGCTATTCGGTTGGAAATATGAGTTGAAAAAGGAATTGTCGTCATTTTCATGGGAAATCGTATTATGGCTGATTTTGCATTATTTCTTCTTATGCTTTTCATTATTTACTTTTTCTCAGAATTTATATCAAAATGCCGTTCTCATAAAATAAGGAAAATCGAAAATAAAAGTAACAAATCTCCAGATTTGTGTTGTAATTTGGAAAAAGAAATATACTACCTCAATGCAAATACGGAACAAGAAATTTTGTTAGAAGAAGAAACGAAACGATTTATTTTGTGTGATTTTTTCAAAGATCCTGTTGTAAATAATTGATGCGAATTCATGTAATACCCGAGAACATGGTTTCAGTGAAAATATTTTTTTTCAATCTTATTAATTCTTAAAATGGATGATTTGGTGTGTGTGCAAAAATAACATAAGATTATTATTACAAAACTTGACAGAAAGCAACTCAGATGCAAAAATACAATGTTCTACTTTGTGTTCACAAAAAATTTTGAGAGTGAGTTTGTAAAAATCTTAAATTTAAATAAAATTAAGATCTGATCTATACCTATCTCTTTAATGACAATATAATGAGCACATCATTTTATTTTACTTAAGCTCTACAATCTTCCAAAAAAATTTCATTTCCTGCCAAAAAAAAATCTAATGTTTTTGAGATATTACAAAAAACAGTGATATAGTGATTTTAGCATTGAATCTCACAATTGTTACAAGTTTATATTTCTGTGGCAACAAATCATAAGAGCCTAAGTCGATTTTCAGATCAAGATAAAAAGATCTGTATTTACTTTAATAGACAGAGCAATTTGGCTTAGCCTAAAAACAGACTTGGGCCCTTATGACTTGTTGCCGCAGATTTAGTTTCATCTAATTTTTACCCACTTCCACTCATCCGATTGACTTGAAATGTGGCACACATACGTAACTCCGATGACAATGCGATATGTGTGTATACATGTATGAGAAAAAACCAAATTAACATTTAGACTTAACTCTGTAAACAAACCATAGAAATTCCTGACAAAAATAAAAATAGGTCGAATAAAACATTTACTCTATCAGCATAATTCACAAATAGAAAAGTTTATTTGTAATAGACTTATTTAGAAAAACTTGAACTCTCCTCCCTCTCCCACGACCTTCCAACTCAGGTCAGTGACTGAGATCTATAGCGTGAGTCTGATGAAAATTCAGCCATTAGATTCTCGATACCGAAACTTCATCTTTCCTATCAAAAATGATAAGCAGTATTCAATACGTGCCTTGAAATCAAAAAGCAATTGAAATCAACGAAATTCGGCATTTCAGTAAAACGCTCCATAGAAAGTGAATAAAAATATAGTTTTAAAGTGCCTGTCCACATTAGAGTAAATACGGAAGTAACTCTCAAGAACTCCCGAGAGTTACTCGCAGGAGGTTGTCCATTTGAGAGTTAATTTCGCCGATTTTTCTATCGCGAGCTCTCGGCAAGTTTCTAGCTGAAAGCACTTTTGCGAGAACTCTCCAGACCCTGTCCATTTGAGAGTGATGCACGATTGAAAGTGGAAAGTAATCGAAATGTCATCGCACTACAGGAAGGTTGCAGCGGCTGTAACCACCAAAATCGGCAAAAAAAAAGTGCTGGGTTAATGCCTGGATTCAAAGCAGAAATCTTTTGGCTGCCGGGAAAAATCTAATAAGAGAATTGCATATTGAAGACGCGCAACAATTTAGAAATTTTTGTAAATTAACAATTTCGGAAATAGAGTTTTTAATTAAAAAATGTCGGATCGGTTGTCGTCAAAAAAAACTACAAAAATGAGAAAAGCAATATTTTGATTTTTTTTGACATCTTGCTTTGGCGAGTTCTCGAGAGCTACTAGTGAAATTCAAACGCCGTTCGTATCTGGCGAGCTAATCTCCGAGCGTTCAGTTAGAGCGTGTCGACTAGAGAGTAGAATCACTTTTGACAGCTCGCAGAAACTAGCTCGCGAGTTTTTGCGAGTTTCTGCGAGCGAGTCTCAGAGACGTGTCCATTGGCGAGTAGCTACTATCGAGAAATCTCGAGAGGTTCTCGCCGGCATTTACTCTCATGTGGACAGGTACCTTTAGACTCTTGCTCTTAAAGTCTTTACATTTGCGCTTTGTTTTTAGATCGCACTTGCAGACATAAAAAATCTCATCGAACTGCAAAAAAATACATATTGTTTATCTTTTAAACTCAACGTATTTCAATGTTTTTAGAACCGTTTTTTAAAATTGTTTAGAATATCACATTTAGTTATATACCTAAAGAAATTGAAAATATACCATTGGAAATGAGCACCATGGAATGCCGAAAATGTGGCTTATAGATTTCAACTCTATAATATTTACGTATACCAACCAGCGATGTCCCCCTACTACAATTGTAGTGAATCTACTACTATTTTCGCCTTCAAAAGCCTTAGTGCGTAGTAAATCAACTCTACTACTATTTTTTGTAAAATACATGAATCAACCAAAAAATTGTATTATACATGTTAAATGTAAAAAGCTTCTAACGAAATTAAATATGAGGCGGCCAATACAAAAGAAGTTTTTAAATGTCATTTTCTGAACTACAGCAAGTTTTTTGTTGATAGAATTTTGGTATTATGAATGATAAAACTATTTAGCTTTAGTTATACAAATTGGTATATCGGCATAGGTAGAAAAGGTTTTTTTTTGAAAATCTGCTACTATTAGTATCAATCTACTACTATTTTTGGTCCAATCTACTTCCCTCCTAAGGCAAATTGGGGCCATCACTGATACCAACATGTTAAAGGCACTGATTTTAAAATAAAGTATGGCCGCTAGAAGGCTATAAAATTTCTTTCGAAACGGAGGGTCCTACTATAGGGATATTGCAAATTTTTTCCCCCTTTTTTAGGAACGTTTCCAGTAGATGTTTTTTTTTTTCTCAGTTGTTAAGTGATTTCTGATTTTTTCGATAATCCTGAAACATATACCAAATATTTTAGCCCTGCAATAACGGGTTAATTTTCGAGAAAATCCCTTAAAAAAATATTTTGTCAAACTCAATTATAATATTTTTGGCTTTCACCTTGATTGGAAAAAATTTAAAACTACTTGAGAAAGTAACGAAAGATAATTTAATTTTTTTTAAGATTACTAAGAAAAAATAATTAACCGTTCATGTGAAATTGCTTAACTTTTTAGAACGATTAACTAAGTTGTTGATGAACAATTTACCTCTGGAGCCCAATAAACGCAACGCGAACGCAACTGCAGCACTGTGAACTTTCACGCAGCGCAACATTTCAGCGGCAGAGCCCAATGGCATCTTGTGAAGTAGTACAAGTGACATAATATAAAGTGGTATAAAGTTGGCAAAATTACAAAAAAGGATAATTTCGAAGGGATAATTTGCTTTGTTGGTCTTTACTTTGTTATTTGTTGTTTGTTGCACTAAGGCTATCAATTTTTCTTCGAACAACATTTCCCTAACCTCGCTTTATGAACTGTCAACGCAGAATTATTGCGGCAAAGTTAGAAGTTTGCAAACTTTTGCGTTGTAGGTGCGTTCACTGCGCTCACTTCAAATGATTTCTATGGAACAAACTTGTCAGTGACAGTTTCTGCCTTCGCGTTGCGTTCATTGGGCTCCAGACATTAAACTTGTATAGTCCCACTTAAAATGTCATTTGAAAAAAGTACACTAACTGAAAAACTAGTACTTCAAGAGATTGGCGGCTAAATACCACATTACTATCTGTTCCATCCAAATATCTAATATTTGAATAGTATTCCACATTAGCCGTTTTCACAATGACAAAAAAAAACTTGATTAATTTCCCCTTAATCCAAAAACTTTCCGTTCAAAAATCAAAAAATAACCGTTCACTACTTAAAAAAACCACTTTGAAAGTGGAGACAACAATACTTTGATTGCACTCTAAAATGTCGTCCAGCAAATTGCGATTTCACATGATAAAATATGTACGTGTCAAAACAAATAATGGAAGCCAGATATCAAAAATAACGGTTCTGTATGTTTGATTTTGCGTTGCAATGCGAGAAACGACATTAACCGCCTATACCACAATACCAGACATTACTCTATTGTATTCATGAAAAATTTCGACCTCATAATTTTGCCTAAAAAATATTTCCCGAGCATTACTGGGTCGTCTTGAACATTGTTACAGAAATGTATTTGCCTGTGTACAATATTTTCAGTATAAGTAAAAAAACAGATTTTTCCGAATTGCTTGCAATCTAACAGTGTTTTGAAGAAGAAAAAATAGTTAAACAAAAAATTAATGATATTAAAATTTTCTACATTTTTTTTCCTTTACCGGCAATCGATAGCTGTTACCGTTATCGAGATATATCAGATTTCGTAAAGGAACTCATATTTTTATGTAAAGTAATATTTTATTCGCCGGGTTATAAACTGCACAGAAACGTAGATTTTGTATAAAAAAGTCTTGTGCTGTTCAAATCAAATATTTTTTTATGTGAAGAAAATTAAATTAAAGCGTTTTCATGAATTGCTGGTTGAATTTTTATCGATGGAACACCCAAATCCCATGCTCCAGCTTTACCGCTGGTGTTATTATGCATATCACAATTATTATCTCTCAATTACAACTTTAGTCAATAAACTAAACACATTTCGTCTTTATACATTTTTCGATTCGATATGCACAGTTATCGAGAAAATAGCAAAAAACAATTTTATTTGTATGAAGAACGAGGGAACGAGTGGTTCAATTGAATTTTGATATATGGATGAGTTATGTAAAATTGAATTCTAAGAAATGTATGTTAGATGTGGGTGCAAAAAACGGTTTCACTTGTTTGGAGAGGAAAAACAAATGGTCCGATTTTGCCCGTTCAAGAACTTAGCCTTACTATTTACAATAAATTCCACAGTAAAAAACTTCTAGTTTCTAGCTCAAGCACTTCGAAAGTTCATGGAACAGATGTAAATCAAAATCTTTTGTCATCCCCAAAGTTGAATGTATTCAAAATTCCATTCACTTAATGAATGGTACACGGTAAAAACTGGAGTCTAATTTTAAGACTTTTTGCGACTACATATAGGACCCAAACTAATGCAGTTTTAAACTAAAACTTTAAAGAGTTTGGAAAGAAAAAAATGAAACTTTTTGGGTTTATTTTCAAGAAAAAAAAGTTTAGCAAGTAGTAAAAGGGGCCTAGAAATAAAGCCCAGCAGTATCTTGTTCAAACCAAAAAGCAAACCAAAATTTCTAAAAACTGCTCTATTCCCAACTCGCTGGTCTTAATTTAAAACTTTAATGCCTCGGTTTTATTCAAAATTTTAAACTTTATTGTTTTGATTCCAGTCCTGGTAGTCTAAAATCTAGAAAAAAAACACTCAATTCTAAACTTTTCAGTCGTAACTGAAAACCTTATTGCTTTGATGTTAGTCAGAATTGTCTAAAAAATAGAAAAAAGGTTCCAAAAACCGCACAATTTTAAACTCTAGAGTTTTAATTTTAAACCTGAAATGTTTTAGTATCAAACCTAATATCCTATATATTAAACTTCGTGATTCGTGCTTTAGTAGGTGTAAATAAAACAATTTATATTAATTTAATTAAAAATAATATTATATTTCATTATTATATACATTTTATCAAAAATAGTAATCGAATTAAAGACATCCTTGTTTTTTAATCTAAGCGATTACAAATTTCACGTATGCGAGGAGATAATTTGGTTACACTTAATCCGTATACATAAATAATGTTCGAAAAATGTAAAAAATTGTTTCAATTCTGGGTCATATCGACTTGAAAATATAAAAATACTGGAAAATAGAACATAAAAGGTTTCTTTAATACTATAAGAATCAGGGAGATTTAATATCTTCATTGATCCCAGTTAAATGTTGATTGATGGCAGCTTTATTTGGGCCCACAGCAATTAAGTAGGGCTGCTTGACTTCTTTCGACAAATATTCTTCCGGAGAAGTCGTAAGCTGGAAATATCGATCTTAATTAGTTTCAAATTCTTACAATACTTCTAATTTCATCATTTACCTTTTTAAAAACCAGAAACTTTTCAATTTTTCTTGAAGATTTGGTTCCGGGAACTGCAGGTAATAATTTTAAAAGACCTATCAAGGCAAGAGTGGAAGAATTTCAATCTTCTTGATGAAGAGAATTCCCAGTTTCCTCGATAACTTATCCGAATTTTCATACTGCAGTTTAAAATCTAAAAGAACTTATTTAAAAAAAATTAACATTTTGTATTAATTATAAATGAATATTTTTCATACCAATTCCGAGAAATCTCCTTTTCTAACGTAAATGTATCTTCATACAATATCCATTTTACTTCACTAAAATGGACAATATCCATTTACATCATTTACCCGCAGTTTTTTATACACCTCTTCTAATCAACTGACTAATAACGAATGAGAAAATGTATAAGTCCTTAATAAATATTTGTTGTCAAAACAAACCGGGGATTCCCCTAAAACTAAAATTTTACCGAATCGAAACTTTTTAGTTTTAGAAACAAACTAAAGAGACTAGATTCAAAACTTAAAGGTTTGAATGTGATGCCGAAACTAGACTTAAAAGTTTTGCTTTTATTTTTTCCAGCTCTCATTCAATTGTTTTGATTTTCGACAATCATTTATAGTAAACCCGAATGTCTAAACTTAAATCACATTCTAAATTAAAACATAAACGAAAAGACCTAAATTATAGAAGTTCAGGGACTATTTCGTCGTTATAGGACCGGATAATATCTTTTAAAACAGTCTAGTCTTTTTAGCAGTCTTCTTCAGTTTTAAAATTATGACTGCAAAGGTTTTAAAGTTTTTTCAAACGCAGTATGTTTGAATTTCAGACTTTTTCAATTAAAATAAATAAAAATTAAACCGAATTTACCGTGCACAAGACTATTTAGCCTAAATTTTGTTTTAAACTTAGAAAAGTTTTAAATTTAGATCGTAAAAGTTTTAAAAAGTCATTAAACTTTCAGAGTTTGAAAAAAAGTCTGGAAATTAGACCTCAGTTTTTACCGTGTAGTTGAAATCGAAACTCCAGTAAATGGTAATGGCTACTACCATTTCTACTACCATTAATTATACATTAATCTATTTCCATGACCATTCAGTTGAGTGGAGATTTCATGATATCATCATATCAAGATAACTCAAATTTTATTACAATGGATTTCCCCTATGGAACTGTGGTTGAAATCGATTGAAATGGGAAGAAAGTTAATTTGCCTCAAAACGACTGAACCGATTCCCTATGAAAGGTCACGACTTCCTTTTTACAATTAGCCGTTATCTTTATTCGTTCTCGAGATATTGACAATAATATCTGAAAATTTCGAGTTTTTTTGATATGACCGAATTTCAATTAGGTTCTGTTCTTATTTTTACATTTTCTTATTATTATAACAAAACATTCCAGTTGATCCTTACTCCAAATACCTGTCTTCATTCTACATTAGTTATACTTAATAAGTATTTTTAAACATCAACACATTTCTAAAAGAAAGCAATCCGTTTATTATGATTAATTAAATTTTTTACTAAGATACAATCGGATACAAATTTGGGTCTTGCATGAGACGCATTTTCCACGTTGCCGAAGAAGTTTTAGAGGTGTACAAAATGCCTTTTTATTTCTCATTTTAATAGAATACAAGTACATATCTCAATTGTATCTAAAAGGTTCCTGTCGTAGGTAAATGTCACTTGATAGAGTCATTTTTAGTAACCGATACGAGCCGAGTGCTAAAAATGATTTAAATTTTTGTCTTTTCCGTAAAACAATATTTTTCACCACTCTAGCGGTGTCCCATATTTAATATAAATTTGTAAATTTAAACAATTTTATAACATAAGCAAGCATTATCGTAATTGATATTTATATTTATTGGTTTCTTACAGAGCTGTTTCATTGGTGTTTATTAACAGTCTAAAGTGGCCCCTAAACGCACAATATTATTGTGCAATATTTCAATATTGTGCAATATATTGACCATTTAGGTGTAATATTGAACGGTTGTGCAATATATTGAAGAAATCAAAATCGGTTTGATTTTTATTGCACAATAAGATTTATTGTATAGTCTGAGGGCGATATTGTACAGTATTTGCTCAGTAGCCTATGAAATGTCGGTGAGAGCACATGTAACTATGGTGAATAAATCAAAAGAAGATCGTGTTTTTATCCTCAAAGTTATCGAAGTGTACCGTACGTTGCCGGCTCTGTCGTTTCATTTATGAAATATGTGAAAATTGTGTCGTTTCATGTTATTTCATGTCATTTAGAGACATGTTGACTGCTCACGAATCAAACGCAAAATGAATTTATTGTGCAATAATATTGAATCGTCTAGGGGTATGTCAATAATATTGTACAATATATTGCACAAAAATATTGTGCGTCTAGGGACCGCATAACAGCCGCCAGTTTGTTTCTTGATAACTATGTCATAGATATTTATAGGTTTATTCCAGATATGTTTTATTTGATACCCATCTTGATAAGTATTTTTTGGAGTGATTTGGACTAAATGTCCTCTAACAACCGCCATTTTGGTTTTTTTTTCGGAATCCTCATATATCGTAGTTGGTACCTATCCAGATCATACAAATCGGTTGAGGCGTTTTGAGGCAAATTAACGTTTTGCTCATTTCGATTGATTTCAACCATTTCTCCATAGGCCAAAGTCAGTGAAATAAAATTTGAGTTACCAGTCACTTGATATGATGAAATCACCACTCAACTTTTGTGTCCGACAATTGGTTCGATGCGTTACAAACCCTACACTAAATTTAATACTATATGATTCTTATATAGAGTATAACAACAGGTTGCAAGTTGAAATCCAACAGGAGATTTTGCTGGAATCACATACGTCCTTCCTATTGACGGTACTTTTGATGACCAAGTCCTAAAACCTATGTAGACTTACGTTGCGAAAATAATTTTAGAGAATCATATCCCACGTACAAGACATACTGAGAACTTTTTATAAACATATAACAGTATGCTTATAAAGAATAAGAAACTTATCCCACATTTCAAAGCTTTTTTTGAATTCGCCGGAGGGAAAAGCTACAAATTCTCTCTGCTACTTAAAAATCTTAGTTCAATCTCAGAGGTATCACTGAACAATGCAAAAGCTTCCTAGCGGTATAGGAAGGCGATAAGATAGTTTCTTAAATTATAAAATAAGATAAAATTGTATGTTTCAATAGTGAACGCCAAGCAGTGCTCTCGGTGTTGAAATATCTATATTCTAATAAAAGTACGCCGAAAATAAATAAAAACATAAGGAAAGATACTTTTGTAAGGGAATTTAAAAAAAAATTGCTGGATCAGACATGGTCCTTTCGCTGAGCACCACGAAGAAAAACTGTAAATTTTTGCAGCCGCTGCAGTTTCTCTGAAAATTGGCAGTCCACGCAATATACACCTCTAGTTTAGCACCGATAGATTGGCAATGCCAAGTGAGCTCGGTCTAAACGCGCCCAATGACTTGCCCGACGGCACAACATTTTTCATCCCTTGGACCATCGTTACACACAGATTGGGCATGAATATGAGACTGAACGAAAATGTCGAAATGATGATAAAGGGAAGAACGGGGACAATATTGGGGTACTGAACCAGAAAACAAAGATATTCCATTTTCAGCGTTCCGTGCATCTGGTTCTGATTGGTTGGTATTTTTCAGTGCGTATTTTTCTCGTTCCATTGTCATTTGCGTTCCAGTGGTGAAAGAATTCGGATCTCGCAAGCAGAAATGTCTACATGGAATAAACTCTAACATAAAGCATGCTTGAAACTTTTTACTATCCATTTCAAAAATTTTTTAGTTTATTCTGACGAATATTAATTGAAAATAATTTTCCTTTAACTATTCAATGAAAAAATTCAATTACGTTTCGTTTCCAATTGTTTCCTGGCAAAATGAGAGTAGCGTTCAGTTCCAATCTGTGTGTAAACACGAGCAACATTTTTGATTCAGTCCCATGTTCATGCCCAATCTGTGTGTAAACATAGTCTTGGGCCAAAAGATTTCAAAAATGGCTCCAGCGAGTTCCATTTGAGCAGCGGTTCAGGATTTTGTTTTCGGATAATTCATGTGAAACCCAATGTGAAATTTGCATTTTTTGTCATACCAAATGTTTTCAATCGCTTTACAACTGCCGATTCCTAGACTCTGCAATCTGTCGCGTTGTTTTTAGATTTGGTAGTCGGAAGTCGTGGTTGGACGACCCGAATTTTAGGAGCTTAAGATCTGTGCCGAACAAAAGAGCGTAAACCATCTCTGACACGTGTCAGGACTTAGGGCCGAAGGACCATACACAGCGCATATTTCACGTTGAGCCTTCGTCACTGTTTACACTTTATGGAACAGTAAAATTTGTCGAAAATGCAATCTTGTTTCTCCCATTATAAACGTACATAACACATGCAAAACACGCACAATTAAATCAAATCTTGGGTTAAATGCCAAACACGGTCCAACCCCTCAAATAATGTAAGGCTACCCAACAAATCAAATACCGGATATAGCTTGTATATAATCAAATAACGCCATGTATTGCAAAAAAATCGCAAATCTTTCCCCACAACTAGGGATGCAACATCGTTCATAAAACCTCGATATATTGAAAATCGATGTTTTTTTTAAGGCGACATCGATGTCAAAAAACATCGTCCTGAAAACATCGATACCTCGACGTTTTGAAAAAGTTAAATTTAATACATAATTAACCCACCTGGCGGATGGTCTACTGTGGGTGGAGTACACCCAGGTAGAATTAACACGGTACTAGTAAAAGACAGGAGTTCTAGTAAATACATAAATGTAGCAAATTGTATTGTCTCCAAGTTTTGTAATGCATAAGACTACTAGAAAATGGTTAGTTTCGGAATAAATCGCAAAAAACGAAATCGTAGTTTGTAAAAAGCCGCCGTTTTGGTTAATTCCGGTTAACGGATTTCCACATCAGGACCAAACTTATCTGTAAAATTTCATGGCTAGCTCTGGTATTTTTTGCGAAATCTTGTAGAAAGATGAAACCGAAAATTCATACCAAAAGGAAATTTATACAAATTTTTAAGTAGAATGGCTAAATTAAATCTATCTAAAAACTAGTCCCTCTAGTCCTAAAATTAGTTTCTCTATTAATTTTATGAAGAGTAAAGTTCGTAACAGATTGACCGGCAGTAGCAGTAACAGTGGCAGCAAAATGTTCTGATTGGCTGAAATCCGACATGTTGTCGGATTTCAGCCAATCAGAACATTTTGCTGCCATTGCTACTGCCGGTCAATCTGTTACGGGCTTAATGTTCTAACATCGTGGATAACAACATCGATACCTCGATATATCGGCCTGTTCAACATCGAGGTTAAAACTCGATATTTTTTAACGATACCTCGATGTTTTGCAAACATCGAGGTATCGTTGGCATCCCTACCCACAACCCAATATATACTGTAATAAAGGGTTTTTTAGTACTCTATTTATAGTTTCACAATATAAGGAATAAATACTTGAACTAAATTATGGGAAACGGCATGAGATTAAAATGCTTTATTATATACGCTGCAGGATGAATCAATTGAATTATTTACACCAAAAGCAAATTTCATTGAAATAGAATATATTTCCAAAATTCAACGGTTATTTTTTGATTATTTTTTGGTTGTTGTAAAAAAAAACTTCAAAACAAATGGATGTTTTAATATCGATTAAAATACCTTGTTTTTTATATAACATCTACACATTTTAAAAAAATAATTTCAGAATTACATTAGACCATAGTAACATCTGGCGTTCAGAAACAAGTCTTACCATTCTGTAGGGTACTATATATAAGGTGACCAGCAGTGTTGGGGCCAGATAATTATTTTTTTATCTAGATAAAGATAAAGATAAATGCTCGTAATGTTTATCTAGATAAGATGATAGATAATGAAAATATGAAAGATAATAGATAAGATAAGATAAAAAGCCAAATTATCTAGATAATTTTTAGATAAATATTTATTTTGACATTGCACAAAATTCAAAATTATGTAGGGGAAGCCGGGGCTAGTATTAACAAAATTTGGAAATTGGGTCATATTTTTTTTACAAATAATATTTTTGATATTGTGTTTATATCTAGCCATACTGTAGGTCTTCAGGTATCATAAGAAATAAAAAAAGTTTCAACAAGATAGTCACTATATAAAAAAAATCATTTTTATGAAAAAATGTCATCTGTTAAAACTAACCCCGGTCACGGGGCTAGTTTTAACAACGATGGGGTAAGTATTAACAAGGGTTTTAACATGGAAATAATTAAAAGAAAAGAATTTTTTTTCACAAAAATTATAAAATAAACAAAATATATATCCTTTTAAATTCAAATATATTAATTATCACAAAAACTAATAAAATGAACCAAATAAATATCCTTTTCAAGGAACATAAATTGACAAAAAAATTAAGTCGTTTTAAAAAACAAAAACAATTATTATTATCTAAAAAAAGATCTCAGGGAAGCTTTTTTGTACATAATTTGTATCTATAAAAACATAGTATGAGAATTCTTACTCTATGTCTATGACATTATATTGTTAATTCTTGCCCCATGGGTTTGTTAATTTTAGCCCCGACACTACTTTTTTTGAATTATTAACCACACACAAAAATATAGTCAAGGATTGTAATAAAACCAAAGGATATTATTAATTATAGCTTTATTAACTTACATTATCGGCAAAGTTATATTCAATAATATAAAAAACTAAGACAGAAATCAAAATATTCAAAACCATAAAAAGTTCGTTTACCAGCTAAATTTCGGTCTTTGTGCTAAACATCCACTGGCAGTTAACTGTTTATGACTGATGAGTCACGATATGATTGACCTTATCGAATGATGGACAAAAACCAAATTTCGAGATTCTGGCTCGTATATTTCGGCGGGAATAGGCTTGTTAATACTTACCCCTGTTAATTCTAGCCCCGGCTTCCCCTACTAAAAAAAAAATAGCACAAAATTTTTTGCTTTTCTTGATTTCCAATTTAAATATAATAAGAAACGAAATAATAATAAAAGAAAACGGATAAGAAACGTTATCGTAACGTAACGAAATAGCGAAAAGATTTTCTTTTTAGTGACTCCAGAAGTAGAGCGAAATTCTATAAAAAAATTCTATATCTTTGATATCAAAATCACGCTTTTGTGGAGACAGTTTTTTTAATGAACAAAACTTTTGTGTGATTTTTTGTCTTTTGTATTTTTTTATTGATTTTTTAACTTAATAATCACATTTTTTTTCCGTTTTTATTTGTATTTTCTTTTTGCTGAGTTTTATTATTTGTTATACAATTTATTTTTATGGAAACTGAATTACTTTGTGATAAACTATTATTACAGTGCGTTTTTTTGTTTTCAGTTTCAATACAATGTGTAACGGAATAATAACATTATAACGTAACGAAATTAAGTTTTTTATCGATACAAAACGAAATAACGTCACGAAATATAAGTTTAATTTTGCTACGTTATGATTTTTTATTTCGTTCATAGCCCGGTTTACACTTGGCAACAGTTACTGGCAGAACTTTTTTTTTATGGACAAGAGAAGAGAGGCGAGGGAAAGAGTGACACTTCGCTTCCTTGTCCGTAAACAAAAATTGTTGCCAAGTATAAAACTGTTCCTAAAAAAAGTTTTTAGGTTTTCAAAAGTATGCAGAAAACAATTTCGTTTCAGCATTTTTTCAGATTTAATTTTTTTATTTTCGGTGGTAACGATTATCTCTAGATAAATGGGATTTTCCTTTATCTAGATAAGATAAAGATAACTTTTTTGGGGTGTTATCTAGATAAGATAAAGATAACATTTTTTTTTATCTAGATGATTTTTTTTTATCTAAAAGACGTTCTCTTTTAGGACGGTCCTCTATTTTAACTCTCCGTCCTCTTAAAAAAATCGAGCCCCCTTTTATTAATTTGTCCTCTTTTTAATGTTTTCTACGCTTTAGTTCACTTGATGATAGTTTTATTTAGGATGAGCCAATTTTCTCTGTGGGCTAAATGGCCAAAGTCACATTCAAATTTGTTGGTTTTTTGTTTACGGTTCTTCAGAGCATGGACTGTACAAACAAATTGATGCAAACTTTTTACAACCAAATGCAGGAAAAATATTTTATTCCCCTATACAAATGAGGCATTAGGCACTGAGTTGCAAGAAACCAATTTTGTGACTACATTATCAGGTGCATCTAGCACAAGGCCGAAAAGAAATACCCTATCGCTATTTGATATTTTCATCCAAAATATGGAGCACAGGTGAAGCTAGTAAACTTATCTAACATAAAAGGCAAAACATTAATTTTCAACAAAAAAAATTGTTCTCCTTTTGTTAATTACAAAAATCTGGTTACCTTAATATATATAACTTCATATAGGCAATTATTCGGACATCAGCAGAAAGAAAACTCTACAACAATAATTTAGAATGTTTTTCTGAAATAATTAATTCGCAGCATAATAAAAATCTTTTGTAAGCCAAATATTGGGAAGTTCATAATTTCAAATTTTCCTTTGGATCGAAAATAAATTGCCGAAGCACTTAAGAATCAAAATGATGGTGAAATGAATTGCTTATATATATCGATACCAAATATATTGCTATACCCCCTATTAAATAATACGACGTGAATAGATTTAAGCTAATCTCATTACCTATGCCCGCAGGGATGTTCAAAGTTGGTGAAAGAAAAATAGCAGTGTTTTCTCATTTCAATAATTCGTTTAATTCCTCGATTGGCTTCTAGTCGAATATTGATTTTTATCTTCCAGTCTTAAAGTGATATTAATTCAGCAAAAGATGACACTATATAAATCGAATATATCTAAAAATGTCAATCATCTTTAACTTACTAGTGATTCAATTTTTTATTTATTTGCTTTATTTACGTTGTATGAAAAGTATTAGATTCTTGAAAACTCTCAACCTCGTAATTGTGCGTAAAAAACGTACCTCAATTAACCCCGGGTAGATTAGAGCTACCAGTTTGACGACCCCAACTCTATACCAACGATTGGCTACCAAAAATTGTTTCCTCATCTGAAAAAGCTTTTAAAGTTAGATTGTTGAATATTTGGTGATAAGAGAGCAAATGAACTTTACCTATTTGCAACAAAAATTACAATTAGACGTTTAAATTAGCTTCAATTTAGAACATATGATGATCAATGCGAACCACATTTAACAATGCAGGATAGACGACTGGAATGTGGGACATCTGGTCACCGTATTTAAAGAAAAACACCACAGCAAGTCATTTTTAAATTTTTAGAAAACTTTTCCACACTACTCATTTATGCAAAATTTCAGGTTAAAATTTAAAAAATTTATGAAGGTCTGTATGAGAACTTGAATCGCCAAACACATTTTTTTCAACCTACTGGCCTTTCAGTTTTCTCCGCCAATTTTAATCCTATCAAATAGATTTTTTCATACTTATTCTGCACGAACTTGTCTTCAGTAAAGCCCGAGGGTTTTTAATATTAAGGACTGGACACGAAATAAAGTGCACCCTTTCTTTATATGAAAACAAACAACAATAATATACCTTTTTTTTGAAATTTTTATTTTAATATCTCCTTTTTTTGACCTTTCTTAAGACTTAACATTTACTTACAAATTTAAAAAAAAAATTATACCAGTTTCGTATTTTTGATATCACGTTCCTCATAAGGTTTTGTACAACTGTATTTGTGACTGTACCTATGCCGCTGCAGTCCAGTTTTTTTTAAATTCCACAATTTTAACGGTCACTCTACCTTTGCTTCACATTGGCCCATTATCTTTCTATTGGACGCAGTACTGAACAATTGGGTGGATTCATATAATTTTTAACAAAATGCGACATTTCATGAGTTTAGCAAATTTAATGTAGCGAGAGCATAACGAGCAGACGCTAAATGTGGCCAAAATATTGGTGTGCTTTTTATAGAATCTCACTAAACGCTTACGGATACATTATTCCCGGTAATTATCACCATTTATTGTTCCTTTGGTGACAGATGTACCATCCTTCAATCCACATTGCCGCCATATAAGGATTTTTCGCCGAATTTTTCAACTTGAACGCACTATTCATAATCTGGTAGAACCTCCACTTACGTTTCATCGTCCATTAAAATGCGTCGTTTGGAATCGTTCAACAAAAAAATTATATAATTGAACTTCAATTCTTATTGGAATTTCTTGTTTTTTTTCTATGTTTTCATCTTATTGATTTTTTTAATATTCTACACACTACTTTTCGATATACCTGTATTCGCGGCCAAATCCCGAATCGATATTGATATTTTTTTTTCAAAAAATCGACATTAACCGCACATTTTTTTTGTCCCCAGTCATCAAAATCCCTTAGTATACGACCTTCTCTAAACTTTAAGATCACTTGTTTACAGGGCCGTATCGAAGGTTCTGGATTGGGGGGGGAGACGTCTCAATTTTCCCAACTCGAACATCTAATTTTTCCCAACTGGGATGTACATAATAAAAATTCCTTTTCCTTGCCCAGAATCTCTGACAAGAAACAACTGATATAATGAAATATCAGTTGTGGTCAACACAAAACTTACTTCTACAAAATCTACGATCCTGCGCAATTTACGCTACAGCCCTGTCGCGTTGTCAACCTAAGACGACATCCCAATAAATTCTTGGTTTATTCAAAAATATCAAAAACGTTAGTTTGCCAGTAATTTGCAAAAACATATTTTTTTATATTTTAATCTAAATATCTCCATAACGGTAAGAAACAAAATTGTGCAGAATGTCATTCTCATTATTTCACTTCATACATTCAGTCAGCAAAACCCCATTAGTTTTCAAGATAATCGCAAAAACTGTTTTTTTTTTTGGAAATAACGTTTTATCTCGATAACAGGTTGAGATATCGAGTTATATCTAAAGACAAAAGTGTGGGAAATTTTATTTTCTAAAAGTTTCGTCGTACTTAAGGCCACTAAAAAACGCGTAGTTTGGGAGTAAATCGAGAAAAACGAAATTGCGATTTTTGAAAAACCGTCATTTTGGATACTTCCGGTTAACGGATTTCCACCAAAAGTTGATAGGATCGTCCCATTTCAGGACCCAACATGCCTATAAAATTTCATGGCTCTAGCTTTATTAGTTTTTGAGAAATCTTGTACACAGACTGACAGACAAACTGACAGACTGACAGACAGAACGACATTTTTTTAATATGACTCCAATCGACTCAGGAGTGATCGGGAAAATTTTTTTAGGCAAAATTAAGAGGTCGAAATTTTTCATGAATACAATACTTTATTGCACTCCGTAGAAGAAAGTAAATTTTTTTTATTTTTCACAATTAAATAAAGGGTAAACACTAATAATCTTATGCGACTTGTGACCACAAGAAGTACATTTGACTTTATATCGCTTATTTTTGGCACTTTCTTTTGTATTCAGATTTTATCCGAATCCAGTGTTGACATAAACTTATAAGAAATTAAATACATATTACTTGAAACAGTTCTTACCTATTCATTTGTTTAAAAAATCCGAACACCGATGGTACAACAATTACACTATATTTTCAAAACTCACTGTTTCAGCACGAGTATACTAGATCGCTCGATTTGCTGTCTCAAATGGTCCCATTTCAATACAGTTCAATGAATCAAAACGAGTTAAGTAAGAGCGAGATAACCGTATGACTATAAATATAGTTCTTTCGTTTAAACCGTGAGCTGTCAAAGGAAAATAGACTTTCGGAATGGTGTTGGCGCATAAAGTTAGTCTCAAACTTGTGAAATTTGAATTTCGCGGCGGACGAAATTTGAATTTCGCGATATTATACAGTTCAGTGGATGCGTTTAAGTATGATAAAGAGGGAAATACTTTTGGGACCATTTTTCAGCAGAGCTTTGTGTCACCATACTATGTTATATAGTTCTGTGCCATAAACTGATGAGAACATTATACTCCCCCCATGGTCGAGTGTCTACTCTACTCTTTCAAAGCCTTTTATTCATTCTCTCCCAACTCGCTGTGACGCTGTCGCCAAAGCAGAATGGCATGTGGAAACACAAACAAGTCATAAAACACTCATTTGTTCACTAATAGAAAATTTGAGGTAGAAAAAGACAAGTTGGGATTTTGGAAAATCGACAAAAGAGATTTCCCAACTTGGGAAATCTCACATCTTCAATAAGTGAGATTTCCCAACTCCTAAGGGTCAAATTCCCAACTTAAGACTTATTGGGGGGGGAGCCTCCCCCCCCATCCCCCCCCAGTCGGTACGGCCCTGCTTGTTTAACATCATTTGATGAAACTTTTTAACCGACTTTCTGGAGGAGATTCCCTTTTCGGAGCACCAAGTAGACACAATTAATTTTCTTGTGTCTTCGTTTAAACGCGGCATGAGTTTTGCTTGTTACTTTTCGGTTAAAACAATATCTAATTCTTAAAGTAAAAATAGAGGCGTTAGATAACAAGCCTAAGTTTTGCGGTCTTTTAGTCATATTGGAATATTTTTGCTTCTTTCGAAATGTTTTCGAAATTAAAAACGAAATTAAATTTAAATGGAAACAAGGATCAATCGGATATTTTTTTTTAAATTTTATACTCAATAAGTAAACCTTATTCTGCTTTTGCACTTTCTTTTACGCGAACTCCAATTAACGCGATTAAAAAAATTAAATTTAATTTAATTAACGCGGTCAAAAAAAAATCAGTTTCAAATCATTTTTAATAAAAAAAAACATGTTTTGACACGTTTTAATGTGTAAAAACTGATTCGTCTCTACGACATTAGTGGTGGACAATATCATCCAACTTAAATAGTCATTCATTTCTGAATCACACTCTTCAATGAATCACTCCCAAAGTGTGAAATAAAAAGTTTGTGTAAAACACGTAAAAATGATGAATTTGTATATTTAAGTCACATTTTATTAGCTGATTTTTCAAATGTAGAACCAATACTCGACTTTTCAATGGAAAACTAATTTTTACGTGGTTTTACGTGAGTTTTCAGAGAACGTATGTAACGCGTAAAAACAGAATTAGATGTACTTCTATGCAAATTCCTTAACCTTTTTTCGATCGTTTCTGTTTACGTTCAAAATCGATAGAAATGTTAGTTTTTCAGTAAAAAATTGTGTTGTCTTCAAATTATTTTTGATACTTCGCCGTTAAATATTTTAAGTAACTTGATTCGAAAATAACACATTTCCGGAAATAAATTACACGGGCATAATATTACCATAATAAGCAGAATGCATGGACCCAACCGATATTTCTTTAGTAACTATAGTATTATCTATAAATATTCTCGATATTTTCATTTTTGTCAATTTTGACGGCCTCCACGAGTAAGTTTTCGATATATAACTCGACAAACTTTTATAAGACATCGAATTTCGCTATTTTTAAAAACTTTTATTTAGCTTGCTTTCGTGTTTGTTTGTTTGTGAAGGTCAAATCTTGCAATCTAAATTATACCTGATTCCACTCATCCGATTGACCCGGAGTTTTGCATACATACGTAACTCCGATGACAATACAATACTTTCACAACTTTGTCTTTGTAAGGATAACGGAAATCATAATTTTCGAGGAATTTTCAATTACCTTTATTTAAAAAAAAATATTTGGACGGCTCCGTTATAGCTAAAGGTACTTTTCGAAAAGTTGATAGAAAACTACGATTTTGGTAAAACTCATGCACAAAAAATTTCAAGTCGGTAGCTCAACGCGATGTCGAAATATTTAAGGTACGTGCATCGGACAGATCAACTGACATATGCACGGATATCCCCATCATTTTCCCTGAAACCGATTTTATTTTGATCAGAAAATTTTTATCTGGACCGGTTCGAAAAGTGAAATTAGCTGACTTAATTGTAAAGCATGAATTTAATTTTTTAAACATTTATAAAAATATACAATTTATTAGTTGTTAAAATATTCAACAAATTCTATATAACAATTACACTTTAACACCAATTTCGCCTGGGTTAAAGATTTTTATATTCTTTTCATTTACTTTATAAAGAACAATTTTATTAGAAACTGAAACATTAAATATGCTGCTATCATCTTTTTTGTATATAAGCAATCTGCCATCAACTTCCTTGAAATTTCCACTCTTTAAGCGTTCAACCACAATGTGAATATCTGCTTTTGTGACCAGATTATTGTCAATATATTCAAAAAGATTACTTGTATTTAATTTCGTAATAATTGTTACGTTCTCGTTATGTAAAAATTTCCGCTGCAACATTTCAACAAAAAGTAGGAGTTGATTTTCATTTGCACCCAAGTTGAGTAAAAACGACAAATCATCAATTACTATAGTGATTAAGGATTTTTCATTCACTAGCTGGTTGTATGAGTTTTCAATTTCGTTAAAGAAATATTTTAATATTTTTTCTCCAGACTGCATCCAATCTGATTCGATAAAATTGCAGCAGATATTCTTACTCGGTTCAATTGTTCGCAATGATTTATTTTTACTAATCAGCATATTATATCCAAGACGCATGCCAGCGTTATGATAATGTTGGAATCCATGATGAAGGCAGGCAAATATTACGCCCGAATTTTGAGTTCTTAGGCGTTGTCCGAGTATCGAACTGATAAGGAAACTTCCATCAACTCCAGATTGCTCACTGATGTGAATACTAGGGGCAAATTTCTGTTCATTTAGACCACACGCGATTAGTACTGATGCTGCCATACCTAAAAAAAATACACGTCAAATTTTATTAATATGTAAATAACTCAAATAGAGAAAATAAATCATGGTTGATGATACTAATTTAATCTAATAATTGGGGAAGCACTCTCGAAAATTTGAACGCCAGCGAACCCCGTGCTTCAGATTCATCAAACTATTAGTCCGGCACGAGACTTGGAATTGAGACCAAAAATATTCCGCAAGTTTATTTTTTTTACTTTTTTATGGCCCACATTATATTTAGCTTTGTTGATTTGGGAAAGCTTTGAATCTTTTTTGTTTCTAAGAGCCGGTGAGAACATCTCATTAGAAGATGGAAAATTATTTCTTAGAACAAGAAAAAAAAATTTCGTGGTGTGAAAAAATATAGCTTGCTTAGATCTGGCAAATTGCTTATCCTATGCTAAAAGTATTTATGATGGTTAGTGGTTATTTTAATGGAGCAAATACACAAGAATTATAATGGATTTAGGATTATTTAATTTGATTGCTTTTATTATCGTAAAATCTTTTTTTGTAATTAAAGATTTGTTTATTTGAGTACCATGAATTAAGTCGGACACACACAAGAAAGAGAACACTAGTGACTGATGGAGAATGTTACAAGTAACTTAGTTACTGGTGAATTTTTTTCTAAGGGTGAGTTTTGGCCCGAACAAATCGATAGTAACCACGACTATGGCCGAAAAATATTGAAATTAAATGAAAGAAAATCGCTTATATAAAAGATTATAGTTTCAAATGAACCAAAAAATGTAAAGCTTTAAATCAGAGATGCACTCCCCAATCAACATGAATACTGCATCCGAGTTTCATTACTTGTGTTTTTTTTTCTGTGTGCGTGCTTAGAAGCCACGCTTTTTGTATCTTTTGAAAAAAAGTTTAAGAAAATGCCCAACTACAAGGAAACCGAAAAGACCATCTTCAAATAACGGAAAAAAATATGATAGAAATTTTAATTAGAGGCAAGCAGGTCGTCACACCTTTAACTTCTTGACTTTATGGTCACAAGACACACTTTACACTGTAAATTAAATTATACAACAAATTAAATTATTTAGTGTTTAACCATTGAACCATTTCTGATTCATGGTTTATTCTCGCATTGAATCCTATTAGAATTTCTCGGCTTATACGGTCTGCAAAAACAAAAATAATACAAAAAAAATTATTATATTATTTTTGCGGATGTTTTCACATCCAAATTTTTCCCCCAACAGGTCGGGCATGTCTGCCCTGAAAACCTATCAGGAGCCTGTTTCTGTTATTTTTTTTTCTGGAAAATATAAAAAAATTTGTATTTAAAATTAAAAATATTTAAAATTAAAAAAAAAATCCTGAAAGAATTATTGAATAGCTATTTGAATTGTTTACCGCGGCACACCTAATATCATTTCCCGGCACACCAGTGTGGTTGCGGAGCACTGAATTACATTTTGTGGAAAATTATATAAAACAAGAGTAATAACACTGGTCAACACGACTTTTTGCCGTTAAACAAATTATACATTTTCGGTATCTGACAAGCATAATGCTACATTTACACGAATGACAAATTTGTCATTTTTTTCTTTTCATTATGTTAATTCCCGTGTAAATGGCATAATTTTTGTAATTTTTTCTGTCAGAAAATGTCAATCTCTCATAAAAGAATGAACTTGTCCATTCTTTTATGCCAGATTGTCATTCGTGCAAACGCAATATTAGTTATGACAACTTTAGTATTCAACTTTTGTCATAACTAATATTGCGTTTGCACGAATGACAATCTGGCATAAAAGAATGGACAAGTTCATTCTTTTATGAGAGATTGACATTTTCTGACAGAAAAAATTACAAAAATTATGCCATTTACACGGGAATTAACATAATGACAAGGAAAAAATGACAAATTTGTCATTCGTGTAAATGTAGCATAAGTATTAACAGAAAAATGTTTAAAATATTTCATTACATCGAATTATCTAAATATACGACAAAGTATAATTTTTGGCATTAGTATTGGCGGTTTATCCCGTAACAACTATTCGGTCCCGCTCCGAGCAGCACCGAGCGAATAAAAGAAAAGGACATACATTTCCCACAATAATGACAGCATATTGACGTACTACAGTTAACGGCGTGCGAATTTCTTGTATTTTTCAGCTCACTATTGCTTATTTTATAGTTTTTTGTTTGTTAATTTTCATGCGTTCTGGTTGGGGTCGCATACTAAATACTTATACCTAGTTTTCATTATGCATCGAAAGTGCTTAAATTCTCTGGACCTATTTTGTTTTATTTGTCGGGAGTTTACTTCCAAGTCCAATCGAGAACGGCCTAAGCCGCTAGTAAATAACGCATACAATTTGTACTTTAGTTTCAATATTAGTCAGAGTATTAATAAACCTTGGGCGCCAAGTTTTTTTTGTTTAAGATGTGTCCTCCAGAACTATAAAGACTTGGGATCCAATATGTCTCTGAAAATTCATTTTCTTGATTCCCATTTAGAGTTTTTCCCTAAAAACTTAGGTGCTGTAAGCGTCGAGCACGGGGAGAAATTTCATCAAGACATTAAGCCTAAACCCCAATTACGCGTTCGTGCGTGCGGCATGATTTTGTTCTGGCATCTAGTAGTTGTCACCGCGTCTAAAAGTAGAAACTGAGCCTACTCTACGCGGCACGGACGCGGCAACGCGTCTGAGCAATGAGCAATTATACATTTACTCATATAAATAGGTAGTTTTTACCTTCACCGCGTGGGTGCCGCACGCACGAACGCGTAATTGGGGTTTAGGCTTTATGACGATGGAAAAGAGATATCAAGGAAAATGGTCATCAAGAATGCTGCAGATTTTTGTTGGACATTCAAACGAGATCAGTCATCATCTATACTAAAAAGGGAGAAGTGGTAGGTGGAGGGAGGAAGTGCAGAGAGGAGGGGATAAATTACTGATGTTTCGTCATACATTGCAATATATACATATCTATATATATAAAAATGATTCGCGGACAATTTATCGTGAACAATTTATCGTAAAACAATTTATCGTGAACAATTTATCGTAAAACAATTTATAGTAAGAACAATTTATCGTAAGAACAATTTATCGTTGACCGGCACCCTATAAAAATGGATGTTTGTCTGTTTGTCTGTCTGTCTGAGATTACAAAACTCAAAAACTACTGGACCGATTTTTTCGCGGTTTTTTGCAAAATGATCTGTGTTGCCAGGAGCAGGTTTTTAGCTATGTAGATTTTCAAAATTTGAAACGGAAGGTCCTGTAAGGATAATGAAAATATCCTTTTTCCCATTTCTCCCCGGAAAAATTTGCATTATAGGGTTTTTGGGGTCGCTGATCACGAATCCGGTATTAGATTTTCAAAATTCGAAACGGAAGGTCCTGTAAGGATAACGCAAATGTCCTTTTTCCAATTTTTCTTGAAACAATTGACACTAAGGGGTTTTCGAGGTCGCTGATCGCGAATCCAGTGTTCGATTTTTCAAATGCTAAACGGGAGGTCCTGTAATGATAACGGAAATGTCCTTTTTCTAATTTTTCTCGCAAAAAAAACAGGCTTTGGGAGGTTTTCTCGCAAAAAAAACAGGCTTTGGGAGGGTTGCTTATCACGAATCTGGAGTTGGAATTTCAAAATTCAAAACGGAAGGTCCTATAAGTTATTTTATGGTTTTTTGGCATTCTAAAATTTACACAAAAAAACTTTTAGCTGCCAACGAAGGGTCTGCTAGTATTCATATAAAAGAGAAGCAAAACATTTCAAAAAATCATACGAATAAATTTATAAAAATTAAATATTTAAAAAATTCCTGTTTTTTTATTTTTTTTTAAATAAACAGAATTTCCTAAGAAAATGGGTGTTTCTGCTATTTTTTACAGACATATTATAAATAATCTAATACCAGGGTATGAAAAAAAACATTTGCAAAGAACGGCAATTTTTTTTTCTTTTTGTTGATCAGTGTAATAAATAAATAAGTAAAATGCGAAAACTTTTTGAACGATCCGCATATTTTCATTACGTCATAAGTTTCTATGAACACGTTATAAGTTAAAGACATTTTTCAAGATATGGTTTGGTTTCTTAGAAGCCAATATTTTACGTCTACTCGAATAATAACAATTATCATACTATAGATTTCATTAAAAAAAACTAAGTTTTCCATATTTATAGTTATGTTGTTGTGTGTATCAAAATTCTGAATTTGTAGCTAAATTTACAATGATGTAATAGAACACATGTCGGTCAATGAATGACCGATTGGTGTTCCATAACCTTAAGTTGCCTTAAGTTGCAAAGCTTAAAAGCTCGAAATTTGACCGGGTGCGATCTCATATTTAACGATGTAAATGCTGAATGAGCGTTTGTTCAAGTATTAATGTCGATATTATACCGTCGCCGTGTATGATTTTATCATATTTTGTAGCTGTGTTGATTGTTTTTCCCTCAATGACGTCATGGAACATGTTTTCTAGCGAATCATTCACCAAATGATCATAGGCTTCTACCCGAATTCGAATGTTTTAATAACCCCATCCGCAGTATGGATAGACACGCTTAGTATTTGGAACGCGTTAAGCGCAGCGCGTGTAACTTCAATTCATAATTACTAGCAAGTTCAGTCCGACAATACAAAAAAAATGATCGTGCTGATCTAGTCGATTAATTCTAGTTTTTCTATTCCACGTCTTTGATTTCAATTAAGTGAAAGTGTTTTCGTGTGTTGTTTTTTTTTCAACTGTTTTTTTTATTGGATTGCAAGTATAATCATTCAATACAAATACTTCAAGTGGTGCTAGGTAACTATCAAAAGTACTTTACCACAAGAAAAGTCAATATATGAGTATAATCTAAATTGAAAAAAAAACTGTGAACAATTGCTACGACATTCGAGTTGTTATCGTTAAGTAAACTGCCAGTTTTGTGAACATTTTTTTCTGAAAAAAGTGAATTCACTGAGGAAAATTCACTTGACCTCCAAATATTTATTCACAAATACAATTGTCGATTAAATGAAAAGTATTTTCATTCAATTTAAGGCAGTTTTTAGACGAAAATTAGAAATATAAACATAAACGAATTTAAATTCGAATATTGTGCTAATTTTAATATTTATAGATGTTTACGAAAATTATACATTAGCGTGATTTATACTTATTTACACCTAAAAGCCATGTTGCTATTTGATTTTCAAATGCATTCAGTAATTCTGCCTGTCGTCGACTGCTTGATTAATTTGACATAGAGACGGCAAGCAATTTTTCACTAGCATAATATGCAATTGAAAGCAATATGTGAAGTAATTTCATTACATTGGAATCATTAATTTTATAAATCACAGCACGGAAAACTTCTTTCATTGGCCAGAGTTTCTGTTAATGCACATTGGAATGAAATGTACATTTTCAAACTAAATTCTAATTCTTTCTGATTTATTATCGTAGTGCTTTAAAGTAACGCATGAACACAAGAAAACTTACTTGAAAATATAAAAAAACAAGCTGTGGACGATAAGCGGGTTGATAAAAGAGGAGGTTTCGAAACCGAATCGATTGTAGCATAATACGATGAAATTTATGCTTTGTATAATTTTCACTTTGATTCCTAGTAATGCAAAGTTTTAATTATTAGTCGCCGACTGAGAACCGATTAAATTAACTAATTAAAAACTGCTGTGCCCAAAACATAAAAAAAATATATGATGTGATAATTTTCTTATACTCGCCAAACTTGTACTTGACAGTTTTTTTTATATAAGTGCGAATTTTTTATTAAAATGTAATTTTTTTCTTAGCTTTATCTGTAGCAATACTTCTACAAAAATGTTCCATCCCCGCATGAGAAAGCAGAGTTTTTCCAAAGCTGTTGTGACAAATCTGTTCTGAAAGGTTAAACTTTGCTTTTATGCAGTTTTTAAAGAAATCCGTTAGGTTTCGATGAAACCGCAAGAAATTCATATTTCGAAAATGCTTCGAGAAATTGAGATCCAGTTAAAGATAGGGTGATTCCTACACTAACACACGAATGTCAAGCTTGACGTTATTTTCTCTCATGTGGGAAAACAAACCAGCTGTCAAAGATTTCTGTATATAAATTGTATCTATATAAATCGTATCTATTAGTTTCTAATAAGGATTTTCATGGAACGTATCTACCGTATAAATCGAGGGATGGGTGTACATTGATTTTTTTCAGAGCTGATTTTCTCTGTCGCAAGTGTCTGACACTTGTTCCAATTTGCCATATTTTTATAATTTTTCACAATACATATAGTTTGTACTAATATGATCCAGAAAAATATTTCTGACAGGAACGCAGCACAAAGAATGATTTTTTTTAAAACAAATAGAAATGGTTCAAACGAGTTTTAGCCAATCACACGTCGTTCCTTATTAACTTCAAAATGAAATCTTTACTTTCGTTCTTTTCGTATCATCATTCCCACTTCGTCTCTTGCCCAAAATTTGGTGAAGTCAGACGCCTTCCTGCGCCTATGTAATCACGGTCTTTGATAAACGTTCATTTTTTGGTATAGTGGGAAGCTACTTTTATGCTACATTTACACGAATGACAAATTTGTCATTTTTTTCTTGTCATTATGTTAATTCCCGTGTAAATGGCATAATTTTTGTAATTTTTTCTGTCAGAAAATGTCAATCTCTCATAAAAGAATGAACTTGTCCATTCTTTTATGCCAGATTGTCATTCGTGCAAACGCAATATTAGTTATGACAACTTTAGTATTCAACTTTTGTCATAACTAATATTGCGTTTGCACGAATGACAATCTGGCATAAAAGAATGGACAAGTTCATTCTTTTATGAGAGATTGACATTTTCTGACAGAAAAAATTACAAAAATTATGCCATTTACACGGGAATTAACATAATGACAAGAAAAAAATGACAAATTTGTCATTCGTGTAAATGTAGCATAACTTATTACCACAGATATATACACAAAATTTTTTTTTTTTAGAATTTTCTTTTTATTTTGCTTATTTAACAACAAATTGCTTTTTGTGTTAAAAATATTCAGTTGTTTTCTCATGGGGAATAATGGATTAACGTCCTTTGAACGACTTATAATTTTGATGCTGAAGTAGTTGACAGTTGGCAGAACTTTGAAAACCTTTGAAATGTACACGCAGAGCCGTATTAACAAGTTTGAGCGCCCTGGGCTAAATAAAATTTTGCACCCTAACATAGTTTTATTGTAAAAATTCAATTTTATTTTTTAAAATATTCTTTAATTCAAAACTTAAATATATATTTACGCAAAATAAAATTCAAAATTTTTTATAAATATGTGAATTAAATATTAATTGGCGCCCCTGGGCTGTAGCCCAATTAGCCCTATGGTTAATTGGGCCTTGTGTACACGGACACGCCACGAAAATGTTACAGCCAAGCTCAAAATGTAAATATAAATGCTGAAAAAAGCGTTGAACACCGTTGGGGGGATAGAATTTAGTCATTAAATTATAATAACCTATAAATTAACGATCAAATTTAGCACATATATAAATAGTTTATTTAATTAGTTTAAATAGATTTAGATTACAGTTTTAACGTTTCCGAACTCGTATTTTCATAGGATTTTATTTGGGAACATTTCCATTAACACAGGTTCCACTACTGTGAGGTTTTGAAAGTGCAGACAAAATTAGAATTTCACAGCTTTTTATTCACGACTAATGCGATGGTAAAATATGAAGTTTACATGTACGGTTTAGGATTATGCAGTCGCGGAATTGGAGCATAGTAGGTCGGAAAACTAAAAAGTTTAATTTAGAAATTCTGTTCTAAAAATTGCGTGTATAATTTTTGTAACCGACTGTATTGCGTTAAACAAACGTAAACAAAAATTTCATTTACACTACCATCCAAGTAAAATCGATTCTTCTACACCTTGGGTTCTTTTCCATACAATAAAATGCACAAAACGTGATCTTTACCAAGAATAAATTACTAACTTTAAATATTTTACAATCCATATGGTCATTTGCATAATGAAAAGTGGACATCGTTTTTCACGAGACACAACAATGATCACTTACTTTGTTAATCGGTTTTGTTCGTTCAATAATCCTCTTTTACCTAGTATCGTTAAACAATTAAGATTAATTCCTCGTTTTGCGCTAATCTTCATAAATAAAGTCGAATAAGCACATTAAAAAGTTCTCCGTGTTTTGCTGTCACTTTGACATTAAGATTAAATTAAATCAAATCAAATCAAACTTTATTGCGACTTCACAAGGTAAAGAATGAGAGTTAAGAAATGGCGATGAACTGCGCTTCTTCATTAACTGTTGTTAACTCTAAGTCGTTCCCAGAGGCTTGTGGATTATCGTGGTTAACTTTACTCGCGTTCCTAAATGACGAATTTTAGCTGTAAAAATTAACTTTGCTCTACTCTGCTCAAAAGCCGAGTTTCACTGAGTTAATGTTACTACGCTATTTCGAAACGCGATTATAGACAACTCCGCTGTCAAAATGAATACTTCTTTACATAAATCTTAGTGTGTGTTGAATAAGAATTTTACGATAAACAGTGTCTATATACATATTTAAGCTGAAACCAAATGAAAGGAATGTGTTTAACTTTAATGACGAAAATTTTTTGGAAATATTTTCCATTCAAATGTTTTAGTGGGCAAATGTCAAACTTAACCAAATCTCGTTCCGAAATGTCACAGTAGAGTTTTCGTTATTTTCAACTTTCGCAAATAACTGTTCTAACTTTGACGAACCCAGCCCAACCAGCACTCTATCATAAACGAACGCACTCCAGGTAAGACCTACCTGCAGTGAACTTCAAGTAGACCTCGAATCTAACTAGAGCCTAACTGCAGTTTTACTTTCAAAAAAAAAATTTCGTTTCAACAGCACGCAATTAACAGTCATATTTCACCCACAAAAAGTGCAATATTACAAACAGGTGCAATAATCATGACTCAAGTTCCTTGAGGAATTGGAGTTTTCCAGAAATTAGTGGTTCCAAGAGCCATCGTCGCAAACATGGCGCTAGTTTCTATGCGAACCAGAAAATGTATTTGCCCCGCTCATAATTAGTTTCGACATCACAGGTTTTTTATGTTTTATGTTCTGAACCAATTGCAGTAAGCGCGATTGAAGGAAACATGAAATGTCGAATCGAGTTTACTTCTGGGAAAGCAATCATAAAATAACGCATTTATTTACAAAGGCGTAAAAGTCTAAGGACCTTTTTTGAAAACCATATCCATCTTGCAAGCGCGATGGGAAAGTTGTTTTGGGTGTTTGCTTCCGTGGACAGTATTCAGTTTTCTGTGAATTTGTATGAAATTACTAATAATAGTCTCAAAAATGATTTTACGCAATAATTGTTATTAAAAATATTGTCAGTATTTAATCGGCAGGAGGTGCTGTTAATCGAAAATCGAAGGTAAATTTCACTTTATTTATTGGAAAGCAGAACCTTGAAGTTTTGACTGATGCATTTCAAGTTTAAGTTGCAAGAAATCGCCAACCTTTGAAGGCGCTAGTGTCTTCGTGATTGATTACAGCTTTGAATTCGAAATATTTCAAAAATGAGTAAATTTAGGAATTTTAGTAATATTTTATACGGAGTGGTGCGTCGTTACATAAACATCATGATTTTTTAATTAAGGTGTTGAGATACATTCAGCGACGGTAAACTCAACTTCCTCTACAAATTTATAGCCGAGACACATTTTCCGGACGTCTGGATTTATTGCATAAAACCAGAGATGGAAACCAAACGTTTTTTGAATTTGGTTCAAGAGTGAATTGAATTTCTGGTTTCTTTTTCCTAAAACTTCAAAGTCTGGTTCCGGTTTTGGTCTGGTTTCCAAAATTTCAAAAATTGGTTCCGGTTTTTGTTTTGTTTAAAAAACCGGAACCAATTTTGTTTAAATTCTGATTTTGGTTCACTGAATTTTTAATGGTTTTGGATCTTACACAAGACTTTTTTGATTGAAAAACATTCAAAAATAGAAAATTTTCGGGGAACCATCAAATTTTTTTTTTTTGATTTTGGTTTGGTTACAGCGTTTGTTTTAAAACTGGTTGGGTTCGGTTCGTCCATCTTTTTTTAAAATCTGGTTTGGTTCAGTTCGGCTATCTTTTTTCAGAGTGGTTCGGTTTGTGGTTTGTTTTTGGTTCATTCAAATTTCAATGGTTCAGTGGTTTTTGATTCGGTTCAAAAAACCAGTTTGAATCTGCATAAAACGCCTAAAATAGTTCCGTTTGTCACTTTAGAGTCAATATGATCAAGCATTTAACCAGTAAGGTTCTGTTTTATGACCTCTTGTTAGTTTCTTAGTTAAGAGTTAACTTTTTCGGATGGTCTCCACTGTACAGTGGCGGCTCGTGTATATTTGAAATGAGGAGGCAACGAATCGGAGGGTAGCCTCTATGAAGAGAATTTGTAGTTTATGTTTTAGAGAATTCGACATTAATGCCCTAAACACATGTGCAGAATTCTGCATGCAGCGGAATTTAAATACACTCGTTTATATGAAGTGGAACACATGTAAATTCTGCATGCAGCGCAGAGCTGCATGGTATCTCAAATTCAACTTTCTCTGCGCAGAATTAGTGATGTCAACCGAGGATTCTTTTTTGGTGTTTGGCAAAATCGACTGTTAGCAAAGAGACTATGGACTAAATTCGTACACAGTGGAAAAGGAAAGAAAAGGAAAAGGAAAGTCCAGTAGAAAATATTCAATACTTTGTATTGACGTTATCTACGTCTTTCAGGAACATGAGGTGATCCATCCATTTCCAATATAAAAATTGGCCAATTCTTCTTCCATTGTTGACAGCAGCCGATGCGATTAAATGTCAAAAAATCTGCTCATGTGTCTTAGCTGCAGATATGCATGCAGCTCTGCATGCAGAAAATCTGCACATGTGTTTAGGGCATAAGAATAGGATTTTCTTTTAAATTATTATTTTCTGAACATACAGATTTTTATACAGTTCATTATGGTATAAAAAATTAAAGGCATAGGTTAAAAAAACATTTTTATAAAATGTTATGAGGAGGCAATGCCTCCGTTGCCTCCCCTATAAAGCCGCCACTGCCACTGTATGTCTTAACTAGTACAATAAGAAGATTGTTAATTTAATTGAGGGATCCGTCTGAGTTAAAGCATTTGACCGATGGATATTTTCATGTTTTAAGATAAAGATTAAAGGTCTCTAACCTGGAGTACCCGCACCCCTTGAGGTGAAGGAGCAAATGTTAGCGGATGCGAGACGTATTTTTCGATGTGGTTTCACCATACGGGTATAAAAATAAGTTTAAAAAATCCATAACTTTTATTCCCCCAAAAAAATATGAAAAAATTGCTTCAGGGCCAAGCGGAAAACATGGATATGTTCGTGATAATGTAAAAACCCCATATAACGATGAACGTTTTCATTCGACGTGGCTCCGAGTGAACCTAATGCCGTCGCACATGAACGTGAGACGTGGCTTTCTGGGAACGGCGTTCAATGTGTTAAACTTTCTTTTTCGTATCGTACTGTCTGCTCAATCTTTTCTACAAGTAGACTTTTTACTAGTATCTACAGACTCGTTATAAATTTAAATTTTTGCGAGAAATTAAAAGTGAACAATGAGAAAACCCAAATAAATTACTACTTGGATTCGATTTTAGTTTTCGGTATTAATTATTTTAATTTAATTAATTGGCTACAGTTATGTCATTCATTTTAAAAATAATGTTATTTTTTTAGGAATAATAAAAAGCAATAATGTCGGCAAATAACTCCAATCGTACATCCAGATGGTATTTTGGTGGTGTCGCAAGTGCAGGCGCTGCGTGCGTTACGCATCCATTGGACTTACTGAAGGTGAATCTTCAAACTCAACAAGGAAAATTATCAATAATCCAACTTACTGGAAAAGTGATACGCCAGCAAGGTGATTTGTTTTTATTATCTTTTAAAGTTCAAGCATTTTGAAAGGTGATATTTTTTTATAGGAATCCTGGCACTTTACAATGGTATATCAGCATCACTTTTACGACAGTTAACATATTCTACAACTCGATTTGGTATTTACGAAGTCGGAAAACAAAGTGTCAGCACGGATACATTTACTGGTAAAATTATGCTTGCTGGTATGGCGGGAGCTACTGGAGGATTTATTGGTACTCCAGCTGATATGGTCAATGTGCGAATGCAGAATGATGTGAAACTTCCAGCAGATCAACGAAGAAAGTAATTTTTACGACTATCATTTAAGAATGGAATTTTTATGAAGATTTTTCTAAAGTTATAATCATGCCATTAATGGTTTGGTTCGTGTTTACCGAGAGGAAGGATTCCGCCGTTTATTTGCTGGGGCGTCAACGGCAACTGCAAGAGGCTTATTGATGACCATTGGCCAAATCGCATTCTATGATCAAGTAAGCCCACATTTTGAAAGCATAAAAAACTGTTTAACGATTTGTTTTAATTCGTAGGTTAAATCGATGCTTCTAAGCACACCGTATTTCAAGGATGATCCTCGAACTCACTTTACCGCTTCGCTGGCAGCCGGAGCTATCGCTACGACTCTTACGCAACCGTTGGATGTTCTGAAAACACGATCAATGAATGCCGCACCAGGCCAGTTCAAAGGACTATGGGATATTATCAAATATACTGCACGATTAGGACCGCTAGGTTTTTTCAAGGGTTACATTCCAGCATTTGTCCGTCTTGGTCCTCACACAATCTTAACATTTGTGCTTTTGGAGCAGCTACGCTTGAACTTCGGTGTGCCGCCAGTCGCGAAGGCTTAAACTTAAATATATATATACATCGCGTCGTCTCAAAATAAGAATGCACAAATATTTGAGCTATTAGATTTTTATTTTAAACAAGCTTTTATTTAAACAAAGTTTTTTTTATACACATTTACAAGATAGAAATTTAAAAGTTTCTCGCAGAATTGACAACATAATTGTCTTGATATATTTTATATACCTATTTTGTAGCTCTTCCTTTGAGCTTTTTATAAAATACAGAAACTTACATTCCTGGTATTGAAAACCTCATTTTTGTAGAGAATTTTAGATCAATAAGTAAAGCGATGTATGCATACTCGTCTCTATAATGTTCCATTGATATTAACTTAAGTAAATAGGATTGTTAAAATAGATACATGTATAAATGTGTACAAACTTATGTATTGACATGTTAAAATGCGCAAATAAAATCGTTATTGTTGAGAACAATTTGATTTCCATTAGCTAAACTTATTCACAGTGCACGAGTGCATGTCACAATTTTGGCATAAGTGGCTTAGGCCTGATTTGTGAGTAAAACAAACTTCTGAATTAACAACTTATATTTTTCACAACAGTCCGTAGGCCCTCGAACACGGAATGCTCGCAGGGGAAAGCCCACCGAGCTCTTTATAAACTCTTGATAAACATTAAGAAAATATTTACAGAGGTCCCCATATTATTGCAATACCCGTCTTATTGCACAAGATTTAAAAGCACCGAAATTTTCCCCATATATTCACATATTCACTTTAATGAAAAAATGGCTTATTTGCAACAAAAAATTGGAGAAAATTGCAATTGGTTCGCATATTTTTCCCTACTTAATTGCACATTCGACCAAAAAATTAAATTAAGGAAGATATAAAAGTTTCAACACGGAATAATTTTAATAAGAAAACTTCAATCGAATGAAATCGCAATTGGAGTTAAACAATCTAATTGAAAATTCGAAGTTATTCTCATTTTGGAATTTGATGTAAAGAAAACGGGAATGTTTTTCATATAAAAGCATGGTTAAAGTAATTTTTCGTTCGGAAATTTATTATAAACCTTGCGAATAATATATTAAATTTAATATACCCTATATATTTCATATATAGCATGAAAATAAGCTTTATTGCAATACCCGCTTTCTTCCAAAGTTTTTCTTGGCAAATTGGTTGTACAATTAAATAATCGAGGAAAAATATCAGCACACGACTAGTTTACTAAAACTGTAAAATTTTGATGTCAATTGTTCTTACTTTTTATTATCTTGCTTTTGAAAATCGCATATCCCTTAATTTTTTCATCAATATATTTCTGGTTAATAACAATTTTTGTAGTATTAAGTATAACGAGGGCGGACTGAAAAGTAATCGACCTAGCCAAGAGATAACACCACCAAAGCAGTGTTGTTTTTTGTAAATACTATTCGTCAAATGACTTCTGTAAAACTTTCAGTTTTATTTACAGGTCGATTATCTTAGACGCGTCACTTTTCGTGACTCAAAATTGCCTGTTGTTGTTGGTACAAAACAACAAATACAATAGGCAAAATTCGAGTCACGAAAAGTGACGCGTCTAAGATATCCGACCTGTTAGATTGTGTTTGGCAGTCACTGAAAGTGAACAACTTTTGCATTTTTACAAAAATGAATAAAATTGACTATCGTGCAGTGATTAGATAATTGTTTTAGAACGCTGCTCATGGGGACTCTTAATATCAACAATCAAATATTATCAACAATCGAATTCGGCCGTACGAGCATTTTTGTTAAAGACCGTTCGGGCCATCTTAAAGGGGTCCCTACATCCGAAATGGTCGACAAAAATTCATGGTTCGTTATTGACGATCGACGAGTGAAGCTGTGAATATTTGAGAATGAGGAAGCTCGCTGCAGATGGGTGCAGCGCTTGTTCTCTGTTGACAACTAGCGCGACCGTGTGACGAATTCAAAGGAGTGTTTGACGATGTTCAACCTCGATAAAAAGGACTTTTTGCACCGTTTCTTAACCGTGGACAAAACATGGATCTATCACAACACACCAGAGTGATGCATTTGGTGAAGAGAAAAGTGCTCTTTCACCAGGACAACGCACTGACCGGTGCACAAGTCCGCAGTAACAATGGAGAAATATCATCAATTGCGCTAAGAATTATTTTCTCATACACCATATTCTCCAGATTTGGCCCTCTTAGACTATTATCTATTTCCAAACTTGAAGAAATGGCTCGGTGGCAAGCGATTTGAGTCGAACGAGGAGGTCATCGCTGAAACACAGGTCTATTTTGAGGGTCTCGAGAAATGTATTATTCGGAGGGTATCAAAAAATGGGAGAATTGTTGGACGAAGTATATCGTTCCACAAGAGACTATGTTGAGAAATAAAATGACTTTTGCCAAAAAAAAAAAGCTATGTTTACTCAATTTTCAGCACACCCTCGTATTATTTTCAATTAGAAACCTTTTTAATCCTATGCATTTTCAGCGTACACAAGATTTTCCCTACAATATAGCAGAGACTCAAACCTACTCGACATTACCGACATCTCTCCACATAAATTTAGTATACCGCAGAAGTTCATTTTTCTTCCAATAGTTACAGATTTCTGCGTATTTCTCAACAAATACTACATTACAAACACTGAAATTCAGTATTTGTTGCTCTGGTTCTTCTCAACATATACATGTTTCATTGGCAGGTGAGTGTTGCCCCACATCTTCAATAATTGCTAAAGGTAGGCCAGGAAAGGTGGACAACGTGCTCTTCAGTTTACCTGTTCGTTCTCTTAACACCGTATTGAAAAGGTATTATTAACCATATATATGAGCCAATAGTATACATGTATATATAGTTGAAAAACGAATTTCATTCAATTTTCAGTTTCCCTTGGAACTTTTTCCTTTGTTCCCCATTATCCCTTATATCAATTGCATCTATCTGTAAACATAAGCATTGAACTTGCGCAATTCTTCCAAATTAATCACAACTATAGACTGAATGTCTATGCTGTATTTCTGAAACAAAGAACTAACAAAGGGTTCATTGTCACAAAACTATCGACAAAAAGGCTTATCAAGAATAACTGTAATCGCATATATATTAAAAGTAGACGATGATTCAATTCTTCAAGCAACTGAAGATATTATTTGTCTAAATGTAGAAACATTTTGTCTATCTAGAAACTTTGAAGTTTCAGTTTAAGATACCGATTCGTATCTGGCAGTGAAAGAGAATTTCGTTAGAAGAAAAGTTGTCTTCAAATAAGCAAGCGCAAAGTTTATTTATTTTTTCTACCTATGTCGCGAGCGATTGTAGAGGAGCTTGTGTAGCAACATGGATCTACGTGTGTAAAATACACTCCATTCGTATCTATAGCTTTTTTACAATTGTATCTGAATCTACGGTGCTCCAAGTGATTTTGATTTCAAACGGGTTGGAGTTATTCTCTCTGTTTTGAAGTTTTTTAGTCAAAGGTAAACTTTCAAACGGTTCGGTTCGGTAGCCCACATCCATTTTCTCGTTGGCCGTTTCGCTTAAAAAAAAAGTCCAAACGCCCTCGTTCCTTTTTCACATAATAACAATTTTAACTGGCATAATATCTTGTAAATATAAACTAAAATATTATTAGTTTTATTACAAAAACAAAGAAATAGAAACTTAAAATATTCGCTTTTTACATCTATGCATAAGAAATTAAAAAGTGGTTTATCGTAATTTAAACACGTAACGTCCTTTTTGGGCACTCGAGGTAAACTATCGTTTATACATACGTCATTCGGTGTGCAATACTATTCCGGAAATTTAGAATTTGGATAATATTTAGAAAATTTCCAGTGAATCACGATGAATCGAAATATTTTTCATCATATCAGAAACAAATGATTTTTGAAACATCCACTATTAGTAAAATATACATGAATGTGGTTAAAAACCAGTTTCTCATACTGCATTCCGCATATAAAGTGTCTATCAAATGTTAAACATTCGAATATTGCAAATGTGTTTGTGTTACTAGCATAATAAGAATAGTAAAAACACGAATCATATGACATATATGATGACGTTTCTCATCAATGATCTCCAATATTTATAGTCGTCCTTCAACACAATTTACTACACAATAAGAAACCTGTTTCATTTCGTTATTTTTTGCCATTTTGGACTCTCCAAAAAAATACATTATTGATAAAAGTAATCAGCATCTATTCAATAAAATAAACAATAATTTTTATAACTAAAACTATGAAGAAATTGTCTGAAAACGCATTTTGAAACGAAATTTTTGCCTCAAACAAATCTATACGAGTATAGATGTTATTCTCCAACACGTATATTTCATTCAGTTAATAGTGTTTGTGTGGTTGCGTAGATACGTTACTATCCAATTGGATTCCCATAAGAACCAAAAACATTCCAATTTGAATGATATCTCTTCAAGGAGACATCTCTTGGATAATTCTCTGTAAGGATCTTCTAAGAGTGTGAAAAGAGAGAATAAATAAATTACTGGTTTTTCCCAAAGTGTTTTCGTGTGTTTTTCCTACCTCTAAAAATAGTAAAAAAAAAACGTTTTTTTTTTAATGCCACAGACATATCATAATAGAGGTCTATGTCTAGCCCTATGAATCCATAGAACTTTCATTGTCATTGTTTGTAGGACAATTAGAATTCACATAAAATCTCAAATATGTAAAAAAGAAAACATATTAAAAACTTAAAACTTGATTTGTGCGTCTGAAAGTATTTTCCGTTTTCCCAACTTTTGTTCAAATTAGAAAACATTATTTTTTTTTGTTTATTTATCGTAATTGCACAGCTGATAGCCTATAAATAAAAGTGTTTGTTGGGATTAATTATTTTCTTTTGTTTACCGGGAATCGTTTGGTAATTAGCTAGAAAATTACACAAAAACGGCGGTAATTACAAAATATTTAATAAGAAAATTGATTAACCTAAGGTTGAATTTTTCTTTTCAAAGTCAAACGAATCCAATATTATGGTGATAGTGTAACGAATGCGGAAAAAGGTGATTTTTCATTTATCCCCAACAAAATTTACAGTGATATCAATCTTATTTTGTTGAATGGAAAAATTTAAATATGAAAATTGTGCTTGTTTTATTTCAAAAAGTTTTAATTCTTCATGAATGGTGATTGTGTTCTCTGGATAAATCGCAAGTTTTATTTATTTTCGGTTTTCAAAGTTTATTCTCACAATATATAGTGTTGCTGTGCAGTTGTGGTTTCTCCTTTCATTTTAAGAAATCGTTACTGTGAAATATCCTGAACAACGTGAAAAAATCATTGAAAATTCTAGCAAACGTAGTTAATGAAAATATCAAATTTTTGATAAATTAAAATTAAAATTCATTGTGTTTGGTAATACTACCCTAATTCATCAATGTCCTAGAATATTCAACTGGTGATGTCATTGATTAGCGATCATAATAATGAATTGGATTTTAATTGGGGTGATTGTCCTGCTGGCACAGAAGCAAAATTTTGCCACCATTTATGGAATGCCAAATCCTATTCCAAATGCGGGTAAGTTTTACTTGAAAAACTATTTACAAATATTGAAATTTGCCTTTAAAGTTTATAGAAAACCTTAAAATACTAGAACAAACCCGCTGAAAAAATGCCGGTTGGAAATTTGTTGCGTTTGTGAATATTATTCGGTCCTTTTTTAAATTTTTTTAATTTGTGAAAAACTTGCGGTTTGTAAAAAAAGCAAATCTACAGATAAAGCTCCCTTTTGCGGACACCCTCTATAGGCAAACAATTTCGTTAAACGGACACATTTCCTGTGGCCAAATTCGTAATCTCAATATTAAAAGTGTTCTGATCAATTGACACCGCCTATAACCGGGCAGAAATCTTGGTCAGCTTATATGGGAGATTTCACTACATACACTGTTTATATATACACGGTTTATACCGACAGATACCCATTTGTTAATCTGATAAAAATATAGTTTTATTAAAACATTAATTTGTTAAATATTTGACTAGATCGATAAAAAAAAATTTATCATACTGATAAAAAATTGTCATACTGATATAAATTGTTACTAATTGACTTTGACTAATTGATTCAGAGCGTGTTTTAGAATTATTTTTTTGAATCAATAGTACAGTCCTATTATTCAATTAAGTAATAATGTAATCAATTAAATAATTGAATAATAGGTGTCACATTTATTATTAGTTTTTATAAAATCTTTCATTAGATTAAAATCACAATAAACTGTATTGCTATAAAAAAAATTCATTGATGTCATTGACTGATTTAACCAATAATTCATATTAATACTAAATTAATTTTAATATTAATTAATTTAGAGCAGGGACGGGAAACGAAATAAAAAATCGTATCAGTTTTCCATCAGTTTTCCATCAGTTTTTTACATCCAGTTAAGCGTTCACATCTATCAGTTGCGACTGACAGCGAACGTTCACACCAATCAGTTTCCCATCAATTTCCCAAAAACTGATGGAAAACTGATAGATGTGGACCCTACATTAGAATCAAAATACGATTAAAAATACTACTCCAATATTTTTAATTATATTTTATGCAGGTGGCAGGTCTGTGGGGTTATACTTGATGAACTTTTGTGGAAAATTTCACAAAAATATGATACTGAACAAAACTAATAAATACCGAATTAATAAATAACGAAAAAACGTAATATTTTTTTTCGTTTTTCGTCACGTTTTTCGTTATTGTAACGGAATTGAATTTCTATAACGTTATAACGTAATTATGAAGAAATAGCCCGAAAATAATTTCGTTATTTCGTTACGTTACGATAACGTTTCCCATCCCTGATTTATGCCCGGTTTTTCAGTTGAAGTTTAAACTTTAGCTTAGTTAAACTCACAATGAAGTTTAAATAAAAGTTTAAACATCTGCAGCCTTATTAATAAAAAATCCCTAACACGGAGATAACTCATGTGCTAACTAACTCCGAGATAGCAAACTTATCCATTAGATAACTATTCTTATTAATAAAAAATTTTCCTCCATATAATAGCTAACTCGTATTTTATTTAAAAATTTAGCTGGAATACGGCAACCCTTGTGCCGAATTGTACCAAAAAATACGAAAATCTTTTACATTTAAGTCAAATTTTGGTTTTTTAAATCCGTTTCCTTGGAGACGATATTAAAATAAGTCATATTTTGGTTTTTTAAATCCGTTTCCTTGGAGACAATATTAAAATAGGAGTGAAATTAATGTTTTTATTTTAATTGTGATTCACTGCAAAGTAATTAAAAGTGGAAAATTTAAAAATTGAAGGAAAGCGATCAGAAAATTGGTGTTCAAGTGATAAGGTAATATAATAAAACAACATAAATTGCATTTTTTTAATGGATCATTGCTTCTTCCAGTCTTTTTTGCAAGAGTTATGCGCCGTCAAGAGTTATCAACTCCTTAACTCGAGGAAATCGGTATGTTAGCTAACACAAAGTTAACTAACGTCAGTTAACTCTTAAAATTTTTTATTAATAAGAATTTCGAGTTATCCACTGCGTAAACCATTGATAAAAATTAACTAACGTTTATTAATAAGGCTGCTGGTGTTTTTCAGGCAAACGCAGTTGAACGTTTTATTAAACTAAAGTTTAAACTTTTTTGTCAATTTTGCAGTCTACTATACAAGTAAAATATATTGAAATGACAAATTTTCCAGTCATAAAACCATTGATTTATTTGCCTAGTTACGATCATTTTCGTAATATTTGATTACGCATTAATTATAAAATTATATAAAAAATAAAAACGGTTCTGATTTCGGTTGTTATTATATGAGTTCAAAACGGTCCTCCAATTTTACTTTAGAAGTTCTAAAATTGTAAGAACTTGTAAAAAAATATAGTGAAATTGTGGAGAGCAAAAAAAGTGATTCAGTTTTTAATGCAGAAAAGTTGAAAACGAGGAAAATAATTACTGAAAAATTCAACTCTGCAAAAGCGGCAGTCAGAGGAAAAACATATTTTAGAAATGAAGATTTTACAGGAGGAACATGAACTAAAAATGAAAATTATGAAAGAAGAATTTGAGTTAAAAAAAGAAAAAATAAAAAATCAAACTAGAACTATCTACAGTACACAAAACTATAATCCTATAGATTAGAATTATTGTTAAAATAAAAGAAAATTTAGAAAATTGATTCATGATGTTTTATTTACAATAATTTGGGCGGTTTGTTTGCTCAACCTAAATATTTTAAAAAATTCCGCATCATTCCATACATCGAAATGATTTGGTCTTACACGTATCACTTTTGTTCGACAAGAATTTAATTGCAACACCGAACCATATTCCGAATCACTTAAATTTTCTGTATCTGAGTCCATTTTTATTTCTGTTTTATTCTTCGCGGATCTACAAATGATAAATAAGTTTTGAAAAAAACGTCAGTTTAAACCCTCACCCATGGCCGTTTAAGTTAAACTCCGTTTAAACTTTTGGTTAGAGATAAACTGTCACTGAAAAACACCATTTTGTGTTAAACGGCAGTTTAAACTTTATCGCCGGTTAAACGGAGTTTAAACTTTCACTGAAAAACCGGGCATTATGCTACATTTACACGGGAATTAACATAATGACAAGAAAAAAATGACAAATTTGTCATTCGTGTAAATGTAGCATTAGAGTGCAAAAATTTATAGTCCATCACATTGAACTTGACTAAAGAAAGAAATTCAGGCACATTTAAGTCAACCAATAAAACTTGGGATATAAACATAACAAAAGCTAAATTGCCAATCTGGCAAATATTGAAAACCCGTATGGTGATATGGGATTGTTCGAAGTTTAAGTGAACGGCGAACAGTTGTATCAAAATTCCACTTTGAAGTCAAACTTTTCAATAAGATTTTTTAAAATTTATTTCAATCGGATTTTGATGTATGGGAGTTTTACGTAGAATCATATCCTAAATCACTGTTGTTTTTGCACTTTTTTGATAAGATGCACCGTTTTTGAGATATTCGCAAAAAACGTTTTCGTTCGTATGTCCATTTAATGTTATGTCCATTTAATAGTCCATTTTTGCCCATTAGCGAACTTAGCCTTGCATTTTACGAAAAACGAATCTGCGTAAAATTTCAAGTCTCTAGCTCAATCCGTGCGCCCGCAATCCGCGCCACAGACGGACAGGCGGACGGACGGACATGCAATTAATTTTTTTTTTTATCATTCTAAACACACTGGTGTAATTCATTTTTGTGTGTGATGACGGGATTTTGGCGTTACAAACGGTAAGGCAAATTTAATATACCCTTTGGTTTCACCATACGGGTATAAAAACGACTCGGTGCATAAAACGTCTATTTTCTAACGAAATCATATCCAGTAGTTGAAGCCATTCTAAATTCGGCAGTAAAACTATGGAGCTATTCCACAAAGCGCGAAACCTTAAAAATGTTTTTTGAACACTTTCAATTATGCTTATATATCAACATTTAGAATTAACAATTCTTTTGAATCGAAAACAAAGTATGAAATCTGTGCCTATCTTATGGCTTTTGCCGTGAGAACTTTTTTTAATACAAAACGTAAATTTGATTGAAATTCAGTTTAGAATAATAACTGCATCATATGAGCTAATTAGTAACGACTAATTTTTACAAATCAATATTGAACAGAATCATATGTATATTTACCACAGAATTTTTATAACATAAATGAGTATATTTGTTATTAATAGGTTCTACATGATTTGTTGTGGAATTTATTCTCTAATGACTCAGATAAAAATTTATTGACATGTTTAAAATATTTCTCAAGGAACAAACGTGCTGGGCTAATTATCATGAAAAATTAAAAATATAGCAACTTCATCAACTTCCACAAAAATGACTTAACAATGTTGTCAATTGATTTAAATAATTATATCTTATAAAGTGGGATTTTCAAATATTTTTATCATTTTTTTTCTTGGAAATTTTTATAGAATTTTTAGAATTTGGTGGGAAAGGTGGGGGTAGCTTCAGATTTTGTTTTTCTTGTACAGATTAGAAACTAACCACACCCTACTAACATTTTTTTGTGTAGGACATAACTGCCACTACACTGAAAGAAATCCGTCATCATATAGATGAATTTTTGCATTGGCCTGACGAAATAATTCGTCAATTTTGGTCCAATGAACGCGTGCATTGATTCAATGTAATCCTATTCATCAAGTGATGAACAGGTTCGTTCGATGATGAATTTTTCTTCATATTGATGAATAATATTTTAATGAAATTGTACGTAATTTGATGATTTTTTCCTCATATTGATGCACAATAATGATCAAAATTTTGATGAATTTGTACGTAATTTGATGATTTTTTCCTCATATTGATGAATAATGAGGAAAAAATTTTGATGAATTTGTACGTAATTTGATGATTTTTTTCTCATATTGATGAAAAATTACTATATATGAATATTGATGAATTCTAACATAGTTGAATTGTTTCTGCAACATGTTGGCAACCAATTATCCCACCTGAAAATCATTAACCGAATACATCGACCGATGAAGTTTTTATACTATGTATAACGATAAATTCAAACTAATGCATTATTTTTTTAAAGTTTATTAGAAAATATTTCTTTTTTTAAGTTGATTTAAAAATATAAAAAAAAATTTTTAGTTTGTTTTAACTCTTCCAAAATTACACATATTTTTGGTGATTTTTTAACATTTTCCTTTGATATGTTATAAAAGTATAATTCAATAAATACCCAAAATTGTTCACATGCTATTGGATATTCTAAATTAAAAAGATGGAATGACTTAAAACATATATCAATATAACGCAACAAATTTGTAAATAGTAACTTTGTTCCTTTGGGTGTATTTACCCAAAAGCCTTCAAAATTTGATAAATATTCATCACCGAGAGCCAAAATGAATGGCTGAATATTTTCTTGGCGTGATTTTATATAACCTAAGGGATCCTCCAGCTGTTGTGTTGATTTGCCCTTGTATGCGAAGGCTTCCTGGGCGTAAAGACCAAAATATTTGAAAAATGAAAGTAGTAGAACCTAAATAATAAAGAGTATAAATGTAAATCTGCGGTTTCAGTTTCTTATTTGTATGATGCAACCATACCTGATTCAATTTCGGTCTCGGGGATTGAGTTTAAAACAGAGTTTATTGTGGAATCCTTAATGCGCTTATGTTCTTTCAAAAAGTTGTAAATATTTTTAAGTTTTAGCACCCAGTCGACCAGTATACCTCCATGATCCTCAAAAAGTGTTTCAAAATCCTTGTGAATCTGCGTTATAAAATTTAAAAACCTATAATTTATTATTTGCATAATATAATATTTTGTGTCTTACCGTTTGACTTTATATACTCGGGAGACAGTTTAAATATTCCTGCTAAATTTGCGCAGTTATCCAGCTCATTGATTCTATATTGAGCACATCCTTGCCAAAGGCTTTCAAATTCTTCGTTTGATAGGTTGTCAGATTTAAGGCTTCGAATAATCGCTTCTGCATCTTTTTCTGGAACTTAAAATGAAAAAATACTAATTATTTCTAAAGTATCGAATTTATGTAATATTATGATAGTTACCAATATTTGCTAGCTTTTGTTTTTGACCCTCGTTTTTGTCTTCGTTTTGTTTCGTTACATAGTTCCAAATACTTGAAAAATATTAAGTAATGGCTCAATTAATAGTTACATTACATGATCGTTAACTTCATATACATCTTTCCGAGAATAATTGTTATTTGCATGAAGAGCGACCAAAAATTTTAATGAATTTTCGAACAAATTTTCAATGGATTCGTTTAAAATATAATTATTTTTGTCAACATTATTTTGTTCTTCAATATTTTATTTAACTTCGGAGATTGCAGAGCTACAGTCAGTAGAACAAATGGCAGTGCCAGAAACTGAACTTGTACAATTTTGTTCTTTGGTACTCGTATTCGAGTAGATGCTTTTTTTATTTCTTACAGCGTCAGTATTTTTATGATCAACATTTGTATGTTTTTTTTTAAATATGTTTCTAATACGTAGAAACATTTTTAAAAATCTGGTAACAACTAAAACACCGGTAACAGATGTTAGTTGATGGATTTTTTGAGGTCTATGTTCTCAAAACTGTCTTGGCAAACGAAGCAAAGCGTACCTACCGAATCAATTTTCCACTGAATTTATTATATTATTAAAAATTTAAAGTTTTCTCACTCACTTAGATATATTATTCACACTTTTCACTGGACATAAACTCGCAGGTTTCACTTTTCAGGGCGAAGTTTTGAAAAATGATCCACTCGAACGAGATAAACAACTGAATATGCCGCAATTCTGACAAGTCTCTTCCAAACTCACAGACAAATAACGGTATTATCATTGGCGCTTAGAATGACGAAATACTCAATGTTCTGGTAAAATGACGAAAGTTCATCAATTCGTTCATGAATTTGATGAAAGATTCATCAATGATGGAGGAGCATCATCAACTCGACGATTGTTTACATCAATTAATGAATTTTTCATAATTTTCCCGCGTTTCTTCCTGACGCGCGAATTGTAAAATAGGAATTCATGGATGTAGAGTTCATCAAATGATGAAATTGATTATTAAATCGCAACGCATGTGCGGATTTCCTACCGAATAGGTTGATGATTGTAATTTCTTCATTTAGAAGAATGGCTTCATCAAATAATGCAGAAACAGGATGTACCTTACATCAGAATAATGTATTTAACATCAAATCGATGAAATAAAGTTGACGAAAGGCGTTCATCAATATGACGTAGGACATTATTTTCAGTGTATATTAGGTACACTTCTACTGGCAGATTTCGATAACGGACAAAATTGAATCACTTGTTTCTCTTTCACCAATGCAATCAGAATGTTTCAAAATAATGCGTCGTGCGGGAAAAATACTAGAACAGTTGACATATTATATCTACGTGTTCATTTATTTACCAGTGCGCGGTTTCAAAGAACGGTGAAGGATTTATTCAAAAGAAGGTTTCTGATATTTTCTTTAAACTGATCATTTTGACTAGTTGGCCTTTCTAGTTTTAAATCGAAAAAAACATTTGGAATATTTTTTGCCAATCCGTTCCAAATAAAAAATCCAATTTTACGAGATTTAAAAAATTCTATTTAATTGAAATACTTTGACCAAATGATACATTGGGCCAAATTCTTCATTTCCATTTGTTTTCATTTCCATTTTGCTTAAAAACGAGTTTTTGCGTACCTACTAGGTGTGATTTTTAGTAAATTTCCAAATGCTCAGCGGCAGAATATCAGTTTGTTGAAAATCATATCTAGTAGGTACACAAAAACTCAGTTTAAAGCAAAAATGAAAATTTTGTTGACAGAATTGGGCCCTTTGTCTATATAAAAGATTAAAATCAAATCATACAGCATTTTTTATACCCGTATAGTGAAACCAAAGGGATATTAACTTTACCTTACCGTTTGTAACGCCAAGATCCCGTTATCACACACAAAAATGAATTACACCAGCGTGTTTAGAATGATAATTAGAATGATAATTAGAATGATCATATAATTCATATTAATAAAGTTAATGTTTGTTGCTTTGCTTTTAAAACAAAACACAACGATCAATCCAAAAATTTAAAACAATAAAGTTAAAGCCTACAGCCACATTTGATTTAAACCATTTCGCTTCGAGAATTAAATTTCTTATTTCATATTAATAACAGAAGGAAATAGCATAAAAAATGGATAGGAGACATTTTAGAGACAGACGTTTCATTGCAAAAGAAAAAAAATGGCCGGCAAAAAAAAAATTTCTTAAAAATAAAATAGCTTCAAGGCCCATTAAAATCTGTTTAAATTTTAAATTCAATATTGTCGAAAATTTTTAGTTGCAACTAAAATCACGGCATGCAGTCGGAGGAAAAGTACATTTTAAAATAGTAGGTACTCCACTATTAATTTAGCGCCAGTAGATTTTTGATGTTGGCTTGTTGTTTACGTTTTTATTTGTTCATCTCTGTCCTGTCGGTAATCCATGCAGGCATTCGGGGAAGAAAGATAATTCCACTCGAAGATTTGTGCGATGCAATGCTCGCATAAAGTTTGAAGCTGCTAATTTTGTTAATGGGGCGTATTTTTTGGTGAAATGGCAGCGTCACAATTACATTCCTGTGTCGACATTGCGAGGTGGCAAACCAGTTAAAAGTGTTCTCCATTATGGATGTCGTTTCTCATTGCATTTGCACAATGGTTATGTGCCGGCGACAAAGTTTGCTTATCGCCGTTATTTGCATGGTGACGAAATACGTGAATAAAGACGATACGGCTGCTTAAATGCTATTTGGGCTATATCCTAAATTGGGACTGAGTCTTCTCAATTGAGGTTACGTAACAAATTTTCTTCCCTGTTGTTTGCATCTATATTACATTCTTCTACGGAGCATAATAAAGTATTGTATTCATGAAAAATTTCGACCTCTTAATTTTGCCTAAAAAACATTTCCCGATTACTCCTGAGTCGATTGGAGTCATATTAAAAAAATGTCTTTCTGTCTGTCAGTCTGTCTGTCTGTCTGTCTGTCAGTCTGTCAGTCTGTCAGTCTGTCTGTCAGTCTGTCTGTCAGTCTGTCTGTCAGTCTGTCTGTCAGTCTGTCTGTCAGTCTGTCTGTCAGTCTGTCTGTCTGTCAGTCTGTGTACAAGATTTCTCAAAAACTAATAGAGCTAGCGCCATGAAATTTTATAGGCATGTTGGGTCCTGAAATGGGACGATCCTTCCGTTAACCGGAAGTATCCAAAATGGCGGTTTTTCAAAAATCGCAATTTCGTTTTTCTCGATTTACTCCCAAACTAAGCGTTTTTTAGTGGCCTTAAGTATGACAAAACTTGGAGAAAATAAAATTTCCCACACTTTTGTCCTTAGCTATAACTCGATATCTCAACCTTTTATCGAGATAAACCGTTATTTCCAAAAAAACAGTTTTTTGCGATTATCTCGAAAACTAACGGGTTTTTACTGACTGAATGTATGAAGTGAATTAATGAGAATGGCATTCTGCACAATTTTGTTTTTTACCATTATCCGTTATATTTTACCGTTATTGAGATATTTTCATTAATATGTAAAAAATCATATGTTTGCGAATAATTTGCAAACTAACGGTTTTTCGACAAATCAGTTAAAAGAATAATTAAAGATGTTAACATTTTCTACATTTTTGCCATTTACCGTAAATTGATATCTTTTACAGTTCTCAAGTTATCTCAAATTTTGTACGTTTTTGATATTTTTTGAATACCTACTTAAACCAAGAATTTATTGTGAGGTCGTCTTAGGTTGACAACGCGACAGGGCTCTAGGTTAAATTGCGCAGGGTCGTAGATTTTATTTTATCTTATAAAATATTATTTTATAGGCAAATTAGCAGGACTTTTTAATATGTTCTGAGAAAAGTTACATTATTTCATTTGTCCTCTACAATATTAAATTCAGTGGTACGTGAATTCGTTCCTAAAGACTGGTCGCAAACCGAGGTTCCACTAGAGTGCTAATATTTTAACAACAACAATTTTTTTTATTTATTTTTTATTTGCGCGACCTCAACTTAATAAGTTTTATGATCTTCATTTTTTGTAATAGGGTAAAGTCGGGTGATATGGCACCCTTTTTTTTAAATCGGCATAACCCAAAAAGTAAAAGAGATTTTTGATTCAAACAAAAACGTTTTTATTCTTAAAATCAACTAGTAAAACAAAAATAAAAAATAAATAGGATTTCACTCCTAAAAAAGTAAAAATTTTAACAAAATATAAATTCATTGAAAAAACCATATCCACCAAAAGTGTAGGGGATACGGCACCCTACCTTAGGTGATATGGCACCCTACTTGTTTTTTAAGTCCTTTTTGCCACACGAGTTGCAAGTGTTGACAAATGATGTGCATGAGTCATGGGACCACAAATGGCAAACAATGCATTTAACCCACTCGTCGGGTTTAGTGGTCTTAGCATAGTCTTCACCACATCCAGTGCAAATGTTTTCCTCAAAATCTTCAAACCTATCGGAGTCGTCTTGTAATGCAATATTTTCTTCTTCAGATGTGGTTTCATCTACCATCGCTCGTTCTTTCGTAATTGATTTTTTTTGATTAGTTACGTTTTCTGAGGAAGTAAGGATTGGAGCCTTTTGTTTTCTCGGGTTTGGCACCCGTTCCATATCACCTCAGAAAAAAGGTGCCATTTCTCCTTTCACACATCGCCAATGATTTTCATATTTTACTGAAAACTCGCGCTCAATCAAGTCTGTTTCATACACACAAACGAAAACACATCAGATTCTGCTTGTTTTGGTTTGTGAACGGTAAACTTGCTCCAACTGTACTTACCAAAATTCAGCCACTCAAAAAACAACAAAAAGTAGTTCGTCTAAAATTTCAATTTTTTTTTCCTGTTCTGTCACACAAAAACAAAATGAAAAGAGCTTTTGTTTCGCGGTCTTCACACTTCGGCCTTATTGGAGAAACTGAACTAAGTTCTTGGAGAATGATTTTGATTCTAGTGTTGCCAATGGGAGAATTTGAAAGGGTGCCATATCACCTAAAGTGCCATATCACCCGACTTTACCCTACACAAAAAATAAAAAGAGGTTTTTATTACCTTAGCAAGTTACATCATGCATTGCAATTTTTTGCTAAAAACTATCTACATTAAAAGCAGTCGAGTCAGACAATTTTTGTACGATTTTGACTTCAGTCTCCTCATCTTGAAGGTATTTTTCCCCCCAAAAATACTTATGGTTTCTTTTGGCCATCATACATACATGTTGATCTTCATGTGTACTGGGATCCGTTCTACAGTCACCTTTTATGATTACCTGTGGTACTTCCCACCCCATGTACCCCAATATCGAGTCATGCTGTTTGTAATGTCACTAATGACAAAGTCAGAATGCATTGAAAAGTCTTAACTTACTGGGAAAATCAACGAATTGAGGGTATATGCCAGAGTGCGAATTTTCTTGTGGTGTCCATAATATGCCAATCTTCACAGTCGAATCAGGTAAAATATCTCATAGCAGCGATTCAAGAGATATTCAGTTAAATGTTGGAGCTGAATCGCAATTAATTTCAATCTGTTCGAGGTCCACTGAAATTGCTCTTAGAGGTCTCACTTCACAGTCTAGCTATGACGATGATTACATTGAAATTAAACGAAATGTTCGACTAGTAAGAAAAGTTAGAGTGAGATGAGGATAATTTACCTGAATTCACTTGAAGGCTTCACGGTCGATGAACATGCTCCAAATCATGAATATTGGCGCTGTGTTCGTGAGTGATCGCCGGGTGTTTGTATATTTCATAAAAAAACTGTTAAATGTTAGATAACTACTCCAACACACACAAATGATGAAAACGAGTTTCTGAAGGTATCACCTTATATTGTTACAAATTTTCTTCTTGTGCATTCTCATTTGTTTCTGTGGCCGAAGTTTGTTAATTTTAACATTGCTCGGGTTGCTTTCGATCAGGAAGTTAAAGTTCCCACGTCAAGTCTAAATTAGATTTAGTTCTTTGCATTTGAAGATGGTTGCTCACCTACGTATTTAGAATCTTCTTTTCGAAGGAAAAATTGAAAATTTCAGAAGTAATATCATGCATGAGCCATGGAAAATCATGTTAACCGATGTTTAATTAACAATGTATCATTGGCTACGAATTATTCTAACACGACTAGAAAGTTCGAGCAATTCAGAAATCTTTTACAACTGCCCGTATACAGAATTCAGAAAGTGCCTATACGCACGATTCAAAAATTTTGAAACAAACTTGATGATTTGCCACCCAACCCCTATCCATATATGAGCGACCTGTTGTTTCACGTAAAAATTAAATAAAATCCCTTCAGACTTTGAGCAGATAGCATGGAAAGGAGTTAAAGTCAATGGATTTTAGTATGTCAGAATTTTCGTTGAAGGGCTGTTTGTCTAATGGTGAATACCGAATCAATAGTCAGGCGTTCTGGTAATAGCAAATAGTGTGTGAGGGACAGTGTTGATTTTAGTGGGCATTAATTTGACTTAAATATGGTCGAAGTTTCTACTAAAAATGTTGACTAATTTGTCCGGGAAAACTAAAGTATGTGGTCAAGTTTGGGTTTTTTTCGTATTTCTCCAACTGCCTTAGTCAGGTAGAAACATCCCTTTTTATTGTTGTTAGTATTTTTAGAGATTTATTTTTTTCTTTTTTTTTCAAAAAAGAAATTTGTAAAATACAATAAATTAAATTATAAGAACCAAATTATAAGAATCAATAGATGGAGTAAAATAGTTTCTGGCGCGCTTAACAAAATATGTTTGGGAATTTTTTCTGGGAGCCATATTTTCTTTTCGATAAACCAAAATTTATTTGCCCGAAATATACATAATTTAATTCTCCCAAGGGGCTGTCCAGACGCGAAAAGATAAGCACAAAAATGTCCTTCTCCTAATAACTAAATTTGTTTCCCGAAATTCTTTTGGTGAGAAACGCCCCCACTCGATTTCTGAATTTCTTAGAACTATTGGATTTCTTAGTATATATTAAAGGATATCCAGTTTCCAGAGGATATCCAAAAAATTCAGTATTGGCGAAAATTTGACTTGAGATCGCGTAAACTGGCCTTTTTCTACCAAAAGGAGTAACCAGACACGTATAATTAAATGTAAAAAAAACATAACAAAAGCTATATTTTCCAATCTGGCAATTATTGAAAACCCGTATGGTGATTTAATTGAACGGCGTATCAAAATTTCATTTGAATTCAAATTTTCCAATAAGATTTTTTTATAACTTGTTCCAATCGGATTTTTATGTATGGGAGTTTTATGTAGAATCATATTCTTGCACTTTTTTGATAGGATGCACAGTTTTTGAGATATTCGCGAAAAACATTTTCATTCCTATGGGGGGTACCCCCCCCCCCCCCCTAATGGTCCATTTTTGCCCATTAACGAACTTAGCCTCGCATTTTACGAAAAACGGATCGGCGCAAAATTTCAAGTCTCTAGCTCAATCCATGCGCCCGCAATCTGCGCCACAGGCAGACAGACGGACGGACGGACAGACGGACGGACAGACGGACGGACGGACGGACGGACAGACGGACGGACATGGAAAATTCATTTTTTTTATCATTATAAACACACTGGTGTAATTCATTTTTGTGTGTGATGACGGGATCTTGGCGTTACAAACGGTAAGGCAAAGTTAATATACCCTTTGGTTTCACCATACGGGTATAAATACCTTTATTAAAAAATGTACTAAAATCAAAAAAAAAAAATTTTTTTTAACGCTGTGTAGCAGAAGTAAAAACGAGATAAATATTTATTTTATTTTATTTGTTTTTATCTGGCATTTATTTCAGCTTATCAGCGCCCAAAAAATTTTACTTCTTTTTAGTACATTTAAAAAAAAGCTTTTTTGTAATTTTTTTAAATTTTATAATTTTTAGTCATTTTGTATTTGATTAGGATTACTGAAAATCAAAAATGACTTTCGCTACACTTATTCGTTTAAAGCTCCAGACTACAGGTACTTCATTTGCTCGATTTGGACAAAATGGTGTCTGTCGTCTGCCAGATTGTTTTTTCTGAATTCTTAATACACACTGATAAATCTTTCATTCATGCTCTTTCATTTGCTTGCCACCCCCACACGATGGGTATTTCGTAAGGTCTTTTTGGACAAAATCTCGTTTGATGGCCACCATTTTGTTTTTTTCTTGTCATCCATACAGATATTGCATTGTTAAGCAATTGTAGTTATACGTATGTGTGCAAAATTTCAAGTCAATCGGATGAAATTGGTGAAAATTAAATTGTGAGATTTGATCCTGACAGGCAAACAAACAGACAAAAAACCAAGCTAAATAAATGAAAAATGCGATAATTCCTTGCAAACTATCTTTACTTCTATGAGGCGAATTTGTTAATCCTTCTTAAGAACAAATTCTTGTAATTTGTTTCAAATCAAATTCTTGCAATTTGATTAATGATAAACCCTTGCGGTTTTTCATTAAAAAATAAAACTCTTGTAGTTTATTTTAAAAATGATATTTATTTCCGAAAAACTTACTGTTCAGGTGAAAAACTGAAAATTCTATGATTTACATTTAAAGGATTTCATGATATCTAAAAAACAAACCTACTATCATACAAACAGAAATCTTGTAAGGGCAAAACATAAAAAGTTTAGAAAGTAACTTCAACAATAAAAGCTTTAAAAGTATAATGGCTAGCCTCTTATTTAAAATAATTTTCAATTACTGCAAAATAATCAAGCAACAACAACAACTCCAATTATTTGGCGAAAGTTGAACGAGAAAATACGATCTAACGGATAATATGTAGTTTAGAAATGAGTTCTAATTTCAACTGAGTGAGTAAATAGAAGTAATTTATCTTACAACTTTTTTCTTCAATTAAATACTTACTTGTAAAATAAAATTTATTGTTTCCGTGTATTTAAAGATACTAAGTACGTTTTTTAGCAACTATAATTTCTATCTGTAAATGAAATGAGACACAGCATGAGTGTGATTTATTATTTAATTTAATTGAAAAATAAGATATACAGTGGATGTCGTCCAAATTCTCTAAGGACTGGTCTTTTTCCTCGACTTATTCATCGTTTTATTCTTTTTTTATTAACATTCCAAGGAAAATATCCTTTTGTATCCAATGTGCTGGTAAGTACAATTTTCTTCAAGGACTTCCGAAATTAATTGCCGTTTGCGTTAATTTTCCCTTTTTATTTATTTTCATTATTATTTTTTTCCTTCATTTCTTCTTTTTCCCTCGTCTTGTGGTTTTGTCCTTATTTGTGTGTTTTCTCAACAACTATAAGCGAAAACATGAACATCTTCACGGCAAAATGATTAATTTACAGCGCGCTAAAGATAATCGTCGCTAGGCGCTTAGAATGTGCTACTTCCTGAACAGCAGCGAGGAGCCAGATAATACATGTTTAAGAAATAAGATGAAATAGCCGAACGCCGACCCAAATTACTACCATGAAATGCAACAGGGAGACTGGCAAGTTGTAAGTAGAATTGCTCGTAACAAAAAGAGAAAGAATTTTGTAGCCGAAAAGTTTTAATTATGTGACAAGATAATTAGTTAAGATGGAAAGGACAGTCAGCTCAGTGTTATTCCCATCTTAATCATGACTTTATTTCATTTTCCTCTGCCCAGTCGATTCAAGTTATCCAAACTATGATATCTATATATGTAGATATAAAAAGTCACTGGGATAATACAGGAAAATAATATTGTATCATACAAAATGGGCAGCATTAGATATTTCTGGAAAGCACATCTAGTGGCAGGCGGCGTAAAATGTATTATTTTTAAAAATAAATTTCATCAATTTGAAACAAATTTTGCAACCAACGTCACTTTTATTATAAGAATACTATAATTGAGGCGTTAAAAGCTAGAGTGGACCAACCCACATGTCGAAATCGTGAATTTTTTTGTGTTTCAATCACTATTGCGAGTTAGTTTCTAGATAAAAATGTTTGTATGCACAAAAGAACATTTCAACATTGAGTAATAAAGTCCACACAAAATTTTTTTTTTTTTTCATAAATTTACAGTAAATAATAGTACAAGAGTGAAAAAGCTTCAAAAACTCGATTATGTGGGTTGGTCCACTCTAGCTTTTAACGCCTCAATTAAGATCCGTCGTAAGGAATTCTGTTAGGTCACAGGCGACGGTCGGTTCAGCGACTTTTCAAGTTGTTCGCCTTACGTAAAGCGAAGTTTTTTTAAGAGGCTAGATTAAAGGAAAAATTAAAATTAAAGTATTACTCCAGCATTTGTAGCCGGGTTTGAAGTTTCGAATATCTTTGAACGACGTTTGATTCTTGTTCTCATAAAAAGTGAGAAAGATTTGGAAGCGGTAGCTCAACCTTCGACTCTGACTTCTGAAATTTTAGAATATCCGACTCCGACGCCTGAAAGTCTAGAAGATCTAACTCCAACTGCGACTCCAACTTCTTCGGCAAAAAAATCATTAAATCACCTCAAACCCCAAATCAAACATTGTTTTTGGTTGCAGACCATTGAGGTTTAAACTAAACTAGAGCGACAATAAACAAGAGAGTGGCTAACGGGGGTTAAAAAAAACCCGGTTCGGAGTTGGAGAGTGTTGCCGGAGACCTCAAGCCCAAAATCGCTGAAATGAGGAAAAAAAATCTCAAAAGTCTCCGAAATTATAGACAAAAATCGCTAGTTTTGAGACTTTTTTTAATGCATATTTAAACATATATCTTGTTTCTAAATCGCTTTTATTCTTTGTTTTTAACAATAATAAAATATAATAATAAAAAAAACAACTTTGTCTTCTTAAAAAACACAAAAATAAAAAATTGTTAAGTTCTTCTTAGAAAAATAATAACTAAATAGACTTCAAGTCAAAATATCTACATAAAATTTACTCACATCTGAGATCAAAAATTTATTTATGTCTAAATCCACTGTTGTTAGGTCTTAATTAAATTTTCATTAATTTTTTGAATTTTTATCAAATGTTCTTGTGTAACATAAATGTAAAAAATCGTGAAAAATGATGTTTATTAGCAAAACACAGTTTTTTTTAAGAAATTTTTGAAAATCGCTGAAAATCTCCGAAAAGTCCCCAAAAGACCACTAAAATCTCAAATCTCAACACGTGCTTTTTAAGGCTGAAAGTCGCTAGAAATGAGACAAGTCGCTGAAAATTGCAACACTGGTTGGAGTCGACAAATTTTCCTCCGACTGCGACTCCGACGCTTAAACTCTCTTGTGAAATTTAACCGACTCCCAAACCAATAATTTTGCCCCAACTCCTACTCCTCAACTCCGACTCTGACTCCACAGCCCAAAGATAAACAAGAAAAATTTCGATTCTTTTTCAAAATCGCGGAAGCCGCTGAATTGTTGAGATATATTTAGGGTTGCCATAACGAGTTTATAAAACTAGGACTCGTAAGTGAAAAAAAAAGACAGAACCCTTCGAGGCGAAATTTTTAGCATTTAGGAGTCTAATATACTCTTAAAATAAAAGCCGCTCACTTACGAGACAGGACTAACTCTATGTTTTATTTTTCTTGGCGTCTAGGTTTTATGCACAAAATTTTTAATTCAGTTAAAATTCCCTAGAAGATTAAAAACTCTATCCGGACGTTTCCGGACATCCTTGAAAAGAAGAAAGTGTCAGAGAACAGATGGCAAATGTTTCTTTTTGCCGGAGATTGTTTTTTGTTTGGTTTTTTTTGCGTTTCCGTTTTAAAGATCATTTTAAGGTATCTGTTACGAAAACGTTTTCTTTACTGTCCAAATTGAAAAAAAAGTAATAAAAGGGAATATGTACAGTGGAATCTCCATATAACGAAATCGCTAGTGCAACGAAATAATTTCGTTATACTAAAGAGGTTTCATTATATGGAGATTCCACTGTATCTGGTTATCCTTTTTATACACGTATGGTTAAACCAAAGGATATATTAAATTTGCCTTAGCGTTTGTAACGCCAAGACCCCGTCATTACACAAAAAAATGAATTACACCAGTGTGTTTAGAATGACAAAAAAAAATTGAATTTTGCATGTCCGTTCGTCCGTACGTCCATCTGTCCGTCTGTGCCGCGGACTGACCTAGAGACATGAAATTTTCACGCAGATTCGTGTTTCGTAAAATGCAAGGCTAAGTTTGTTAGTGCGCAAAAATGCACCACTAGGGGAGGTACCCCTCATTTGAAAATATCTGAAAAACGGTGCATCTTATCAAAAAAGTGCGAGAATAAAAGTTATTTAGAATATGATTCTACATAAAACTCACATACATCAAAATCCGATGGGAATAAATTTTAAAAAATCTTATTGAAAAGTTTGACTGCAAAGTCGAATTTGGATACAACTGTTCGCCGTTCTCTTAAATCACCATACGGGTTTTCAATAATTGCCAGATTGGCAATTATAGCTTTTGTTATGTTTAAATATTGTAAATTGGTTAAAATAATCAAAATTTGGAATTTTTTGGGTTTTTTTTTTTAAATTAGTTAATTACGAAAGACAATACTAATATTTAACCCTCTTTTCTCCTATTAGTTGCGGGTATGGTTGTATAACCAAAAAGACAATAATATAGATTTACTGTAGAATATATGCAACGAAATAGACAAAAATAAGGACTAATAGGGCTAGCAAATTGTCATAATCCGTTGTCATTTTCATCTTCCCTAGGATAGCAAAAGCACTAGCGCCGCAACGGAACGCAAGTAATAGAAATAGCTTCGCATTCATATCAATTTGTTACCGAAATAAATTTTACCATTAATAATTTCCCCCTTTTTTGCTTTTGCTGCTCCTATTATTGTTATTATTATTATTAGTAATGTTGTTGCTGCCTCTATGTCTTTTTTTTCCTTTTGCGTCGATTTTTTCTGTCTACTCGTTGTCCCATTTTCCTTTTTTCTCTTCATCCTTTTTGAAAATCAACAAAAACTAAGGCAAGCGACAGACAAACGTTTCAACTATAAATTCTCTTGTTCAGCAGAAACGACAAAAAACTGAAAAATATACGAAAGAAAAACAAAACCAGAAAAGGCTAAAGGAAATTTTCTATTTCTGGCATCAACGAATAATAATTTTTATGATTATTGAACCTGAGCACGTGCCATTGAATATATTTCGCGAGAAACCTTTCTGGGACAACAGCTGTTGGTTGTCTTCAAAAATTAAGAGACCTTTTCAAGTTATACGAGCAATTTTTATTGTTGCTACATAATAAACATATATACATAATTGTATATACGCATACTTTATAAATATATACAATACACTTTTGATTTTCTATCCGAAATAACACAATGAAGAGTAAATTAATTGGATTTGTGCTTTCTCCTTTTGTTTTCTCCATTTTCAATTTCATTTTATACACTGTGACAATAGGACAACATGACCTTTCAATTCAAGAATAATTCAATTTATTTAAGATAAACAAAAAAATTACGTCCGTTCAATTAGACTTGTCGCGATTTAAAAGGCATTCTCAACGCACCATCACCGATTCTACTTAAAAGATGAGTTGTTGATTTCTTTTTTATTCACAGGAATTGTTAGTATTTCGTAAAACTTTTTTTTTCTTGTCTCCAATTTATGTGCAGCTTCTTACGCCCTACTTTACTTGTTGCTGGTTTAATTTTTGAATTTCTACCGCCACAGGTTAACGCATTTTTATTTTTCCTAACGCAGGTGAACGTGCCCCTATCATAAGCTAAATTTTCTTGCGAGAAGTCAATTACACCGCAAGCATGTTTACGACTTTTACTCCATTTTTCTGAGTATACCAGTAAATTCTTGAGGTTTCAAGTGCTTTTAAATAGTAAATTCACTATAATACACAATTTTTCATCATACAGTGCAGGCTTGATGAAGTGAACATCCAATATAGTGAACTCTCCATAAAGTGAACACCATTTTTAATACATTGGCTTCTCTAAAAACGGGAAAACTAATTGTTTTTCTTCCTAACGAAGTGAGAAAAATTTACAAAAATTACAAAATAACTGCAACGTGATAAGGAGTCCAAATACAAAATTAATTTTAACGAAACTTATATGTCTATCACGCTTTCTGGTAGTTTTAATCATCTCAGCATTTGCGTATATAAGGGAAGTGAGGGGGGAGAGGAATAGCTGAAAGATATTCAACAGATGCAGCAGCAAAATTAATATCTGGATGGTTTGTTGAATGAATACGAAATTTGGTGCAAATGAGAAGCAATCAGCGTTAATTTTATTGTAATCGAAATATTAGAAAAATGTAATGAATAATTTTGTCCGCAAGTTCATCAGACATTCCCGATAAAATGCGCCGCAGTCGATTTAAAAAAAACCATGCACCGTAGTCATATTCTTTTCGGAAAAATGCGCAAAAATATACCAGCCTCCCTCGGCGGCCCCCTGCATTGCACGCTTATGATTCTCGTAGTTACGACACTGCAACTTGTCATAATATAATATAAATTTTATCTATTGCACTAACTGCGAATACTTGCATTTTATGGTTCGAAAGTGCAGAAGTTCTTAAAGGAAACGCAAAATGATGATTCATCTCGCATTTACGAAAAAAAAAATTGAAATTAATTAAGGAAAATCATAAAACTAATTGCATAAGAACAAAACGAAAATTCATTTAACGTCAAAATACTAATTCAAGTCATGAGAATCGTATCAATGAAAGGATTCACATTTAATTTTACTATACACTCATGTTTTATATGAAACCGGACTATGGGATACATGAACAAATGATCTGCCTTGGGATTTCACTAGATGTAGGGCAACCTTCCATAATTTCATTAAATCTCTTCAGACTCTCCTTTTTTTCACCCCAAAAGTAGATAAGTACCTATCTATAGTGATAATCCTATAGATTTCGATAGAGGTAAAATGAAATGGCTGGACACGAATTGAGCAGAAGTACGTTATATATTTCAAAATATGAGAGGCACCCTTGAATTGATGAAGTGTCCGGCGCAAAGAGCGTACTTACAGGGGGCTTCGGGAATTTATTACCTTTCATATATCATGCAGCAGAGAGGACCTCGCCCACGGCCTTGTTCTTTCATTTCTTTCGCCAAGACCAACACAGCCAATCTGTATAAGGAGGAATCAGTTAGAATCAGACGAGGGACATCTGCCGTATCACGACAGTTCGTGCGTTTGAAATGGGACAATTTTCAGGATTCTCAGTAGATTTTACCCTTGATGATTGCCATGAATCAGTTGACAGTAATAAAATATCGTACTAAAGCTCAACATTAGGGTGTATTGAATGGAAATAGATTTACATTAGTTGCAAATAATTTTTCGTACCCTAAATGATAGAATGCCCAAGAATATTACTATTTTGTTATTATTTTTTTAATATTCACAATTTATAGTATAGTAGGATCGCGAAAACTCGAACCTAACAAAAAGGACGGTTTTCCAAAAATTCGACTTACTGGATAATTAATTGCTTTTGGTAATTATTTTAATTAATCAAGGTTTTTTTTCTAGAGGAAAACAATTTAATAGTTACCTTTGCACGAAAAACTCGTCCACTTTCAGTTTTTCTCTCAAGTCTGTGAAGCTCCGAACGATTACAAACAAGACGTACGGGAATATTTCAAAAGTCTTATTTAATACGAGTTAATGGTTGTGGAGAAATTAAATTATTAAATCCTCTCTTACATATTGATGGAAAAAGAGGCATAAAACGTTGTTTGATTCTAAAGTTCGAGTTATCGAGCACATCAGTTCGACTTCTAAAATATACAAATACAATAGTAAAACATAAGAAAAGCTATAGTTGACATGGGGTAATCGTTAAACAACCTTTTATGGAAAAATCCATTTGTATGGAAGAGGAGGAAGAATAAGTCCAATTGGATTTTGATGTATGGAACGGTTATGTAAAATCATATTTAAAACACATTTCATCTTTACTATGTACTATGTACCGTTTTCGAGAAAAAAAAGTATTCAGTTTGTATGAGGGAGGAGGGAAGGAGTGGTCCCACTGAATTTTGATTCTGTTGATGTATATGTAAACTTATATTCTAAACTCATTTTATCTTTATAAAATGTTTAATACGACCCATCGTTTTCGAGAAAATTGTAAAATACTGTTTCATTTGTATGGGGGAGGGGGGGAAGGAATTGTCCGTTTTTGCCCGTTAAAAAAGAAATGCAACTGTAAAAAAATTTCAATTTTCTAGCTCAATCCTTTCGGAAGTTATGGTGTTCAGAGACAGACGAACAGACAGACAGATAGACAGACGGACGGACGAACAGACATGTGGAAATCAAAATCTTTTATCATCCCAAAAACCTTCCTGTAATTAATTTTTGTTAAAACAAAATATTTAATTTAATAAATTGAAGCGTTAAGTTGATAAAGGTGTTAAGTAACAATTTTTCGAAAATCGAATTATGTGTTAAACGTAATGGCATAAAAGTTAAAGTTCCTTAAACTGAATTTTGCTTAACACCTTTATCAACTTAACGCATCAATTATTTAATTTAATTTAATTAAATAATATGCACCCGAAACAGTCCCGTATTTGCGTCAACCCCTTCGCCAGTTCCCGCATCTTAACAGCGTCATTTTAAAGTCACCTCAAGCTCGCTTTAGTGACTCTAAAAGCTGATTTACAATGCAGCAGCAACGCCAACAGCAACAGCAACGTCACGGAGAAAGTGTTTTGATTGGTCGAGAATCGACTCTGTGACGTCAGATTTTCAGAGAGATATTTTGCTGCCGATTCATTTCTAATCCTAAATTTGAGCAGCAACGCTGGGCAGCAACCTTGACAGTTGGATTTTGTTGGTTATGTATACATGTGATTGACATTTTAGGAACGAATTTGGTGGCGAATTTTGTGTTTAAAATGAAGTTTAAGATTGTTAATTAATAAAATATTAATTTAGGTAATCATAGAAGAAAGATTAATCCCCAAAAAACTTCTAACAGTTCGGGAACGGAAATTTTTGCTTTTGCTGTTGCTGCTTCATTGTAATTCATCCGACAGCATTTCTCTTTTTGCCGTCACTCTTTACATCGACGTTGCTGTTGCTGTTGGCGTTGCTGCTGTATTGTAAATCAGCCTTAAGGTAGGGATGTAAAATTTTTGAAAAAACCGGTTTTCGGTTAAACCGGTTTTTAAGACTTCGGTTTAAACCGGGCCGGTTTAACCGGGTCCAAAAAACCGGTTATTAAAACACCAAAAAACCGTTTTGTTCAAATTGGTCTTAGAAGCAACAAATACACTATAAGGCAAACAAAAGACGTGAAGTGCCATATAATCCATTAAGAGGCCATAAATGGTACAATATAATATTGTATTTGGTTTAGAGTGCCTAAAAAGAAGTGTTTCTAACAAATCAGTTGCACGAAAATTCGTTTAAAATTATTTTTCCGTACAAAAAAAATGATCGATTTTTTTGAACGGTTTTTGGCTTTAAAAAAACACCGGGTATAACCGTACAAAAAAACACCGAAAAAAACCGGTTAACCGAAGCAAAAACACCGGGTAACCGGTTTAACCGGTTCTTTTTTGACATCCCTACTTTAAGGACCTTTATAAACATATTAGCTGTATTTTTTTAATGATCCGTTTAAGAGATCTATATGGATCATTAAAAAAACGTAAGCGAGTTTATTGTGGGTTTAAATTTGTTTTTATGCTATGTTGTAATCCGTATGTTGTGGCAATAACTTTTAAAATCACAAAACACTTCCCATTACCAGCTAGAATAAGAAAAGCTTCTTTTTCTCGCCAGCTTATAGTATAATAACCTTAATGCGATGTCAATAGTATTTAATATCCATTCACCTGTGAAACCAAAAATGTAAGCTGAGACAAGGACCGAGGGTGATTTTTTATTTCCCACACTCAGAAAAATGTCCAGGTCAACTTTTTGTCAGGTTAACTCTGACCTTACAGAGGTTTCTGTAAGCCAGCTAGCGGTCAGAGTTAACCTATCTAAGGTCAACTCGTGCAGCTCCCAATGCCCTACTTCACCTGCTGGTGGCTTAATTTCAGAATTTCTCCGACCACAGGTCAACTCAGTTCTACTTGCCCACATGCAGGCGAACGCGCGCCTGTCCGAGGCCAATTACGCCGTATGTAGGTCGTCGAGTTAGCCTCCATTTTTCTGAGTGCATTAACTCAGAAAGCAAATCACATCATGATCCCGATAAAACTTGGGTTACGAATTTGTATGAGAGTTAATCGGGATCTCTGATCGGATCATTAAAAAAATACAGCTATTTATTGATAAAAATTTAATATGTAATTAACCTGCTATAGAAATACTAAACTTAGGTCGTTCACGGGATAGCAAATAAATATTTTAATGAACTGGATATTCTCTCGGCGGAGAACCTATTTGATAATTAGAATTGCATTAAAATCAGTTTATTCGTCCAGAAGTTATTAGAGAATAGATTTACAGTCTCAGAATGCAACCAATTTAGTTTGTAAACTCTTCACCTTCATCAGACGCAGTGCACCGCTAATGGTAACCGCCAGAATATCAAATAGGAATGTACGAATTCAGCTGAATTTTTTTTTAGATATTTCGAATTTTATCTATCTGGTGGTATTCAGTGATTCTCCTTTGGTAATTGTACCTTTCTAACATTCATTTCTCATTAAACTGAATACAAGCATGAAGTCTTAAAAGCACAGGACTACACGATCCTCGTGTTTTTTTCTATTTTTTTTCGTAAAAATGTTGTGCCTTGCAACAAAGCGAAGCAGTCACATTTATTGATTAAATTCCTTGAATCATGGGATTTACCACTTACCCAAACTTCGCCCGGGGAATACCCACGATATAAGAAAAATAATAATAACTAAAACAACATGAGTTGAGTCGAACTGAACATTCAATTTAAAAGGAAATATACGAGTATAGCTACTCTACTCTAACCTCAAGGAGCAGCAACACCAATCGTCGGTAGAATCCAGGGAAAATTTGGATGTGGGATGAAATTTTATTTGTCATCCTCTTACCTCGCCGCACATCTAACGATGCCTTTTTGCCTATTTGAAAATCGATACACGCACCACACGGACCATACGACCCCGCAAAAGTATTTTTTTTTCTTCCTTAGCTTCAAAGTCCTTTCCCGTCGTTTTTATTGCACACCAGAATTCTATCATTCTGGGGTCGAGGATTACTTGGGAAACGTTTCTATGTATGTCACATATAGATCTGTAGCAACTTTTCGATTATTGTTTTGTCAAAGAACGAGTCCTAAATAACAAGAAAGTGTTGTATATATCGAGCTAGCCCGGCAAGACAGTGGCATTTTGTTACGTTACTACTTATTGCCATTACGCAAAGCACTCGCTTCGGATTTTAGCAAAGTTTTTAGTTAGAGGCACCACGACGTCAACATCATCTTTGCCGTCTTTGACTGTAGGACGACCGATAGCGATCCACGATGATGATTCTCCAATAGAAGCAAAAAAGGATGAATTTTGCGTGATGCCCTGGCTTAACATTTTACGATTGAGAACCGCAATAAATGCGACTTTTATTCCAGTTTGGTTGTTAAATTGCGACATATACGATGAAAGATCCTTCCATATATTCCATACCAATTGGATAGCTTTTCATTCGGCCTTCGGAATCACTACATTTGCTATAATATAACGAACTTTACCCCATCTATGCCAATTTTATTAGAAAATCGTGAAACCGACGGCATGGGTCATCTGGAAGTTGCCTATTATAAGTGTATTGTCGCTGAAATTCGTTTATAACGAAATGCCAAAAGTGTTTGAGTTTTTAGGAGCTTTTCCAGAATGAACGACATCTGACGACCAACCAACGGTCGATGGGGATGGTTTACCAATTTTATAACTCCGTTCTTAATCGATTTATCACTTAATGGCCCAACAAGATTTTGATGTCACGACCATTAGCGTAATTATTTTTGCTGAGGTCGTTTCATTTTTCGCGCGCGTTTAACACAATTCTATATCCACAGAAAGAAAGACCAAACTTAGGGAGCAGCGTTATGGAAAAATCTCTAAATTAAGCCTGCAAAAGTAAAAACGAAAATAGACAACATCCCCCAATTTTGGTATTTGTTTCTATATATTGTTTACAAATACATATTTATGTTTAACTTAAAGACTGGTAACGGCGTTTTTATATTGAAACTGTAATTTTTTTATTCGTTATTCGTTTCCCTCAATTTAATTTATTTTTTGCCATTTTTTTTGGTATAAAGTTTACGTTTTAAGGACAAAGAAGAAAATTTATTATATCGCTTGGAATACTCCTGATAAGAAGTAAATTAAGATTTTATGAAATTGGAAAATACATTAATCCTGGCTATAATTTATTACTGAGCGATACAATTTTTTTCTCAATTAAACAATTTAGGAAATTTCAAATAACATTTTTATTATCCAAATGCTATATCATAAAATCGTCTTGAATCCGATATTGATTGGCAATGCTTTTATGGAACACAAAAAAAACTTTTCTAGTAAATTTTGCCATATTTAATTTTAAATACATGTTTCACATTTAACGATGAAATTTAACCAGTTTTAGTAGAGTTCGTGATATGGCAACATTCTTATTGACGAGAATGTAAATGCAAAATGAAAATGTAAATGCAAATGAAAAGGTATGGTATCTCAATTTTAAAACATTATGAAACCTTAAGAGCCTGTTCACATTGGTTGAAATAGTCCGCCTAATTCTGACAGAAAATTGCAACATTTAGGCAAGGTGAGGAAGTGGGGCTCAGTCCCACTTCCTCACCTTGCCTTAATGTTGCCAGTTTCTGTCAGAATTAGGCGGACTATTTCAACCAATCTGAACGTGGTCTAACGGATGAATATTTTTAATCGAAACCACCGAGAAGAAACACGAGATTAAATGATATAATTTTGGTTGGTTAAAAACTAAAAAAAGGAAGATTGGTATTTAAAATACTGAAAAAATGAAACTCCGCTTTTTTTTTATACCCGTATGGTGAAACCAAAGGGTATATTAGATTTGCCTTACCGTTTGTAACGCCATGATCCCGTTATCACACACAAAAATGAATTACACCAGTGTGTCTAGAATGATAAAAAAAATTGAATTTAGCATGTCCGTCCGTCCGTCAGTCTGTCCGTCCGCCCGTCCGTCTGTCTGTCCGTCTGTGGCGCGGATTGCGAGCGCACGGATTGAGCTAGAGACTTGAAATTTTGCACAGATTCGTTTTTCGTAAAATGCGAGGCTAAGTTCGTTCATGGGCAAAAATGGACCATTAGGGGGGTACCCCCCATACGAACGAAAACGTTTTTTGCAAATATCTCAAAAACAGTGCATCTTATTAAAACAGTGCATCTTATCAAAAAAGTTCAAGAACAAAAGTTATTTAGGATATGATTCTACATAAAACTCCCATACATCAAAATCCGATGGGAATAAATTTAAAAAAATCTTATTGGAAAGTTTGACTTCAAAGTGGAATTTTGGTACAACTGTTCGAATTTTGATTCGAATATCACCATACCGGGTTTCAATAATTGCCAGATTGACAATTATAGCTTTTGTTATGTTTAAACATAAGAACAGCTACAATTTACCAGGCACCAATCGTCAATTACTTTATATTATGACTGACAAAATGTTTATTTAAAACAAAACTTCATCTATATAGAAGAGGTGGTGCGATTGGATTTTATAACCATTAAAATAAAAATCATATTCTAAACACATTCCATCTTCATAAATTTTTCGATACGATGCATAATTTTCGAGAAAACAGGAAAAAAGTATTCCATTTGTATGGGAGAGAGGGAAGCAGTGGTTCGATTGGATTTTAATGTATGAACGAGTTATGTAAATTCCTATTCTAAATACATTTTACCTTCACAAATTTTTCAATATGACTCGACAGTTTGAGAGAAAATTGCAAAATACTGTTTCGCTTGTATGGGGGAGGGCGAAATGAATTGTTCAATTTTGTTCGTTCCAGAATTTAGCCTAGCCATTTACGAAAAACGTAACTATACAAAAGTTGAAGTCTCCAGCTCAATCCTTTTGAAAATTCTGGAGTTCACGGGCAGACCGACAGACTGACAGACGGACTGACAGACGGACGGACAGACAGACTGACAGAACGGACATGCGGAAATCAAAATCTTTTGTCATCCCTAACACCCTGGAGTAGTTCGTTTTTGTGCCCGATGATTGGTTCGATGCGTTACAAACTGTATACTAAATCTAATATACTTTTATATGATATATCATATAGAGCAGTGCTCCGCAACCTTTATTTGCATACGACGCACCAATTTTTTTTTCTGGAAATCCGGGGCACACCACAAAAGAAAATATAAAAAAATTTGTGCATAAAATATTTATAATGAAAAAATTAAAAAAAAAATCCCGAAAGAATTATTAAATAGCTTTTTGAAATGTTTACCACGGCACATCTAATATCATTTCCCGGCACACCACTGCGGAGCATAGAGTATAAAAACGGGCTCCTAATATGAACCCATTTTTGAATCTATGTCCACCAAGTTCTGTTTTTACCAGGGATCGGAAACGTTATCGTAACGTAATGAAATACCGATTTTCCAGTTTTTCCTTAAAATAGCTTTATAACGTTATAGACATTTAATGCCGTTACAATAACGAAATGAGGGGGCACGATTCCGGAGACTCTACAATGACGATGTCTATGAGAGATATCAGGACGTGCCCGTAGTCAAGCTCATAAGACTCAACAGACTCCGGTGGGCTGGTCATGTCACTCGAATGAGTGAAAGTGACCCGGCTCGGAAAGTCTTCTGCGGTAGATTATTAACAGCAGGGCGACGAGGAAGACCCAACCTCAGATGGTAAGAAGGCGTTGACCTGGACGCGAAGAGAATTGGGATGCCAAACTGGAGGACATCGGCACGTGACCGGGACCTCTGGCGAGAGGCATTGCGGCAGGCCAAGACCGGAAACCGGTTGTAGTGCCGAGAGAGAGAAAGAGAGAGACAAGAACCAAAAACAGAACGAAAACGAAACCCGAAAAAAATGATTTCGTTATTTATTTTCGCTTTATTTTATTTTTAATTATTTTTTTGTGAAAAGTTCATCAAGTACAATCCCACAGACCTACCACCTGCATAACATATCATTAAAAATATTAGGGTAGTATTTTTAATCATATTTTGATTCTAAATCGGTTCCGCCAAATTTTCCTAAACATTTTCTCATTCCTTTGTTTACATTTTAATAAATTCAACCATTCGCCGTAAAACTTGTACCGGAATTCTAAAAAAAATAATTTTGAGAAGAGAAAGTATTATTCCAACTAGACCAGTAAACTCTAAATTTCAATACATTTTCAACTTTATAAAGTGTAATATATTGTTACTGATGTAAATAAAAACTAAATGTTTTGTAATGATGTTCAACTTTTAATGGTCCTAAGTGATTAATTTAATTACGAAATGGTTTTAATTTGTTAAAATTGGAATAAAACTAGTTCACAGTCGCCACTTAAGCTTTCCAAGTTTTATGACTACAAAAGTTTGACAAGGTTTTTCTGTTTTTAATTCATATTTTCTGTTGTAATTTCATTGTAATCTTAAAAACATATTGTTGTAATTGCTGTCGTTAATTCGTTTTTTCTCCTCTTGAAAGAGTAAAATATTGTTAAGTAATTCTAAAGCATTTACACTCCACTTGATATCTTTATCTGTAAAGTGATTGTTATCCGTTTTGTCTCATGTGCAGTATACCAACTGGCAGCTTATGTTGATGTGCATTTCATTGGACTGAGTCTGATGGGTATTGTTGTATCGCTACAGTCTAAATGACATTTAAAGTTGAATTGCACCCACCCCATCTGTTGAACTTAACGTTGAATAACATTTAAAAATATGAAAGAGTGGTTTAGTAGAGGATATTGGCGTTAAAGGAGTAATGTTAATAATAAAACAAGAAACCTCAATTGATAGAAAATGCAAATATATATATATATATAAATAATTTCGATAATAATTTCGATCTTCGTAAAATCGAATTTTTGTCTGTTCCATTTAAGATTGACTTATCGGGGTGCGACTGTAATATTCCATTTTGCAATATTTTTTTCTCATTATCAAACGATTTTTTGTTTCTAGATCCGGAAATTTAATTTGTTCTTAACTTTATTTGCGAGAACTTTAAAAATAAAAGACAACTTTTACAGCAGAGTTACCAAATAGAATTAAAAAACCTGTGACACTTATACATATATTTTTAGCCCTACATTCCCCTAAGGGCATGATTGCAAAATGTTAAATCAAGGGTGAATAGAAGGGATTTTTTTTTTGTGTTTGCCCTAAAGATTTGATGAGCGAGCGTTCCGTGTCCGTGTAGGCAACCCATAAAAGGAAATCATCTCACGTGGGATGTTTTTTGATTTCCATTGTGTTTTGCCTGTTTGTTTATTCTGTTTCCCATACTTCCAAATACATAAAATGCATATTCCCTTATATTCTGTCCACTTGTGCAGTTTTGATTTAATTTCCCTCGACATAAACATCTAAAAAGAAAATGCAATTAGAATTCACTGCAAAGTCTTTCCGGTCGCTTGTTGCGCGAACATTTTTAGAATGATTAAAATCTTTCCGATGTGAACTAGAAACTTTGCAAAGTATTCTATAATATACTGAGGCTGACTGCATGATGTCGGGAGAGAATGTCACAGACAATCCAGAAAAGAATTGGGAAAAACAAACTAAGTAAAGATTTTTTTTTTCATTTGTGTTTGTCATACCAAACTGGAGCACAAATCAAATTTAGATTACGATGATTAGTGCAACAGTTTTCCCCATTTTTTCTAACAAAATATTGTACACACTTGTGAATGTTTTTTTGTTCTGTTTCCCAAAACGTTTTTATACAGTCAACTTTTCTAACACCTTTTTGCAACTTTGGCATAAGTTGACTTCATTTTTTACTTCACTTGATGATTTGTTGATCACAATTACTTTTTAATGGTTTGAAATACAAACTGTTAATGGTGTTGTTTCCAAACGATTCTTTTTTTTCGATTTTGATCAACATCTGATAGATTATAAAATCAAGTTTGTGAGTATGGACTTATAAACTCTTTTTAGCATTTCGTGAGAACTCTACGGTAAACTTGGATAATTTAAAATATTCATCCATCATGATAATTTTATAAACTGACTTTTCTCTTAGGCGAAAACTTTTTGTTTTTAAAATTATTAGCTACTGTCAATGACGTGCAGTGCCAAAATCGGAAATTAATCTAAGTTTTGCACAAAAAAATGATTTTGCATCGTATTATTTTTTTTCAAAATTCTAAGCAGTTTTCAAAATTCTAAGCAATTTTTCTCCATCCCCAGCCTAATATAACACTATGCAACAGATTTTGACTTTTTTTGTTTTCTTGAAAAAAGTACGTGCTCGAAGATAATTCAGCCATGCTCCTGTCAAATCTTAAATTGCTTTTATTTCATCAGGCAAAAATTTTTAAGAGATATGGACAATTTATTAGATAACTTTTTTTCTCTAAAACTACTGAACCGGTTGTGATAGAATTCGACTGTCAGGATTTGAGTTACAATGTACCTGTCATAGATATTGTAGTTATCGAAAATTCCGTTCCCATATTTTATTCTCATCTGCTATCATCTATACTGCAAATAATGCTCTCTACAGTCCAAGGGGTCTATAGTGCAATGGCTCAACGTCTGGACTTCCAGGGGCGAACCTTGGGAGTGATGAAGTCATGCAAATCTATTTCGATTCATTTTTGTAAAAAAAAGGGGCAAACGTCAACCAAAGTTGCCCAAGAAACTGTTTAAAATGTATAGTGAAGCATTTAAACGAAAACTTATTCAAAAATGGTGAGTGGAATTTTCAACAGGATTCGGCTTTGACTCATAACGCCAAATGATCACAAAAATTGCCTGAAAATCAAATTCATGATTTCATAAAATTGCTTGAAAATCAAATTTATGATTTCATAAAATTGCTTGAAGATCAAATTCATGCGAAGAGTGGCCCTCCGGAAGTCCATAACTCAACTAGTTGGATTATAAGCTATGATCTGTTTTAGAAAATATTGCGTGCTAAAAACCACGCGGCACGCGCTAACATTGAATCCTTGCAAAAGGAACCTGACCATAGCAGCATTGGACAAGTATCCAATATATCCAGCGCGTATTTTAGAGCCCTGTTGCATCAATTTTTCCTTGTATCATTTTTTATGACTACGCTATAGGTATTATTGAGGTTTTTCGAATAAACCACAAAAGAACGCAACTCTTCAGCCCTTAAAATTTCTATATCAACATTCTTACTCTATTCTGTATATCCGCGGTGACCAAACTTTGGAAAAAGATTAAAAGATCATTAACGGTCTACTATTTATTTGGTGTGATAAATTAAAGAAAACATTTTTATACCCGTATGGTGAAACCAAAGGGTATATTAACTTTGCCTTCCCGTTTGTAACGCCAAGATCCCGTCATCACACACAAAAATGAATTACACCAGTGTGTTTAGAATGATAAAAATAATGAATTTTTGCATGTCCGTCCGTCCGTCCGTCTGTCCGTCCGTCTGTCTGTCCGTCCATCTGTTTGTCCGTCCGTCTGTCTGTCCGTCTGTCCGTCCGTCTGTCTGTCCATCCGTCTGTCCGTCTGTCCGTCCGTCTGTCTGTCTGTCTGTGGCGCGGATTGCGGGCGCACGGATTGAGCTAGAGACTTGAAGTTTTGCGCAGATCCGTTTTTCGTAAATTGTGAGGCTAAGTTCGTTAATGGGTCAAAATGGACCATTAGGGGGGTACCCCCCATTCGAACGAAAACGTTTTTTGTGAATATCTCAAAAACGGTACATCTTATCAAAAAAGTGCAAGAACAAAAGTTATTTAAGATATGATTCTACATAAAACTCACATACATCAAAATCCGATTGGAATAAATTTTAAAAAATCTTATTGAAAAATTTGACTTCAAACTGGAATTTTGATACAACTGTTCGCCGTTCACTTAAATCACCATACGGGTTTTCAATAATTGCCAGCAATTATAGCTTTTGTTATGTTTTTGTTTAAAATTTATTCAAAATAATCATCAAAATATTTCTTTCAACAGTCTTTTTATTTACCTAAAGACTTAATTCATGTTTGGCATTTTTTTGATTATTTAAAGCTAATTTCTTTTATAAATGTGTAGCACAGGAAAGTCTTGTCGAAAGTCTCACTTCTATTAATAAATACTAGGAAATTTTTCAAGGAATTAATCCATTTTGGACCATTGATGACTTTTCGCATCAATACTGTTGAGCAATATTTTCTCTTATTGTGTCTACATAAGAGTAAAAGTTCCTGTTGTGGAAAGTCATGGGCTGTCAAAAATGGATAAAACAAATATCGTGGTAGAAATGTTTCCCAATAAATTTTCCATAAAAACGAGAAACTATGGAAAACCTGGCCATGTTGTTTGATACGTTATTAATATACTGTCTTTTCGTATTATATAAGAGGAACGAAAATACATTTTATTTAACTATGAAAATGTACATTTTTAGAATGCGTATAAAAAGGGTTTATACACCCAGAGAAAAATCTTAGTTTTTCAGAGAAACAGAACTTCTGTATAGATAACAGAAGTTCTGTTCTCCGAACGAAAAATTGTGTTATTCTAATAACATAGAATATGTAGGATTTACGTACATACACGTGCAGCCAACAAAAGTGCTTGTGTTAAATTTTTACCCAAAGAAATCGTATATCGAAAATAAGTTGTGTAGTAACAACACAAAAGGTTGTGAAAATTACAAATATCGTTTGTTGTTGATACAAATAAATCAAAAACATGAAGAAGCTCTCTGTTACACATTATCTATGTACCTATAACACAATTCCGAGGAAAGCTAACAAAACTTCACGTAATAATTCAAGTCGATTTTTTTTCTTCTATTATAATTCACACGTGGTTTGCGAACTCGGAGTTTATATAGCTTGAACCTGCCTAAAATTTGGGAGCTGTTACAACTTTTTTATATGAACGACTCCTATATTTGGCCACTATGCCCTTTTTTCCCATATATGGGGGACGGTTCCTATATGTTTTTTCCGTGTATGAAAGACATATTTTATGTGTAAAAGTAACACAGATTATATGCTAGTTTCCACACGGTATAAATGTAAAAGCAACAAAATTTGACGTAGTATTAACGTAGTTATTATATGTAATGTGAACCAAAAATTTGTTCATTACACGTCTGGGTTGTGTACGTTGAACACATTGTTTTCTTCAATGTTACTGAAAATCTTGTTCACATAACACAAAATTCTGTACAACAAACCTACTTTCGTGTTGAAACAACAAACATTACAGAAAAGTTGCAAGGTAAAATTGACGTAAGAATTTTTGTTAAGACAACACAAAATTTTGTTAAGAGCAATATAACAGAAGTTGTGTTGAGTTTACGTATTGTTTTTGTTAAGATAACTTAGATTTTTCAGTAACCATCTGAAAAACGTGACAACGTAAAATTAACAAACTCAATTTTGTTAAGATAACACAAAGTTGTGTTGGACGTATATTGACACAATATTTGTTAGTTATACGTAGCATTTTCGTCAGATTGAATGAGATTTTTCTCTGGGTGTATCAATTTGATAAAGATATCTTCAGAAAATTCTGGAAATCCGAGTAAAATTTACTGAGATCACAGTAGATCCTTTTTATACCCGTATGGTGAAACCAAAGGGTATATTAAATTTGATTTACCATTGGTAACGCCAAGAAATGTATTACACCAGTGTGTTTAGAATGATAAAAAAAATTAAATCTTGCATGTCAGTCTGTCCGTCCGTCTGTCTGTGGCGCGGAAATACTGGGACAAAAACAGTAAAAATTTACCACAGGAAAAATTTACTGTATTTTCAAAAGAATATTTACTGATTTCATTTGAAAATTTGCTGGAAAAAGAGCGTCTTGTTTAAAGTTTATTTATTTCAAAAATTCGTTGATTCAGATTAAAAATCATTGTATATACAGCTTCATAAGGAAAATTCTACCATATCGTAAAAGATACGTTTTTTTATTAAAACTTATCGATTTATTCGAGCGATAAAATTGTTTTATACAAATTCCATTAGCCCTGATAAAGGTCAACAACATAATTAACTAATTTAGAAAGTTTTTCTAGAACACAAAACTTGAAACCTCAAATTTGACTTGTTTTCTCATACCATGTTGAGAAACTTTTGATATTTCTATAAATTTTCAATTTGATTTTTATGTTGCCCCAGTTCCATTTTCAGAGAGTATTCGTGTAAATGAAAAGTAAACTAGAACTCTGGAGCTCTTAGCAAAAAATAAACTTCTAAAAGGTTTCAGTTATTCATTGCAGATTTTCCATTTTGGGATTTCACTAGGAATGGGGAGGAAGGTTATATGTTATACGACATAGAATCTGATTGCATTGGGAGGACTTAAATTGTTATCAATTTTAATACGATGGTATGTAGACAGGGTGACCATATTCAATCTGTCGCTTGTTCATCTTGTCTATAGGTATAGAAAATAAATTCTATAGGTATAGAAAATAAAACTTAATTTAGACAAACACCAAGAAAAAAAATATAAATATGCGCCACAGGCAAATTTTTTTAAACAGAATGCGGTGTTGGTATTTAATGATTTAAATACAATTAACTTAAATATTCACGATCTTTACGATTTGTAAACAGGCGCAAAAGAAATTGTGAAAATGCGTCGCAAGCTAAATCTTTTGATAATATTTCACTTTTGATAAATGAAAATTGGTAAAAAAAATGTGTCGCAGGCGAAAAAAAAATTACTTGGGAAGAACTTCCAGTCGAAATAGAGTACGTTTTTCATAATTAGAGATCGATCCGTCTAGCGTTTGATCAATTATAACACTAAATTGAAAAATCTGGGACAAAAGTTTAATTTCCGGGATGCCGGGACAACAGACCTAATGCCCCAGCCATTCCGAGACGTATGCTCACCCTATATAAAGAGAATATATTTCTGATATAGCAAAAAATTCTTTCAATAACATTCTATTTTTGATGTAATTTCTGTGTTTTTTAAACGGGAATTATCATAACTTTGTGGATTTTATTGTAGTAGAGTTATATATCGGATAAATAACCCAATTATAACTGTGTATTTAGAATCTCCACAGTTTTTAGATATTTCAATTCTTCATAATAGTTTACAAAAACCGCAAATCAAAATTTAATATTATTCATTCAAAAAATGGAAGTTGTTAATCCCAACTAGCGTTTTTAATGCTCGGCTTGGATCGGCTACCATGACTCCATCAAGTCACATTTACCTACGGCAGGAACATTTGAGATACTTGTATTCCACTATATTGGGGAATAAAAAGGCTCAGTATTTGTACGCCTCCAAAACTTGGAAAAAGCATCTCAAACAAGACCCAAATTCGCCTCCAATCGCCTCTTACGAATGTAATTAAATAATCCTCATAAATTGATTGCTTTCTATGAAAAATATTTGAAAAAAGGTGTTTTTGAAAATTTTTCGAATATTATGCGCTTTTATGAAAATATCACTTATGATCAACACAAAATATGCTCTGCATAACTTATGTAGTTCCGGAAAAAATATGTAAAATATTATATTTTTTCAAATATCTCAAGGACCGTTAAAAACACATAAAAACTGTTAAAAGAAAAAATAAATGAAATTTTATTTTCTTTTAATTTGGTTGTGAGCATTTTTTCCCAGAAACGCATAGTTTCCGAGAAACATTTAAAGTTGAATATTTTGTGATGCCTAAAACAATTCACCTTAAAATTAAGTTTTATTCGCATGTAAATTTATATTGCTGTTTTTTTGCTATTATCGATATTAACGGAGCACATTTCACCACCAAAAAATATCCATTGACATCGCTCTGAAGACCGACTTTTTTACAAACTGTTGTTGATAATAATGGATTTTATATTTAGTACAGTTGCTGAAAACTCTGCTACAATTTTTCTACTCAGTATTTGCCCATTTTCGATATACATTCAAATGTTTATCATATTTAATTACCGTTTTCAACTTGAAACAAATTTCGCATCCGAACATGTTGCAGTTGACTTTTTAATGACACAATCAACATCTGAATATTAAAATTCCAAAGAATTAGATTTTCAACATAAATTTGTTGAATTTTCACCCCAAATTTTTAAATCTTCAAAGAAAAATTACATTCATTAGTTTTTTAAGTAAATTTAAATTATAATTAATTTAAATTTACTTAAAAACATAACAAAAGCTTTAATTGCACATCTGGCAATTATTGAAAACCCGTATGGTGACATTGAAGTCAAACTTTTGACTTTGAAGTCAAACTTTTGACTTTGAAGTCAAACTTTTGACTTTGAAGTCAAACTTTTGAATAAGATTTTTTAAAAATTTATTCCAATCGGATTTTGATGTATGGGAGTTTTATGTAGAATCATATAACTTTTGTTCTTGCACTTTTTTGATAAGATGCACCGTTTTTGAGATATTCGCAAAAAACGTTTTCGTTCGTATGGTCCAAATGGTCCAAATTTGCCCATTAACGAACTTAGCCTCGAATTTTACGAAAAACGGATCTGCGCAAAATTTCAAGTCTCTAGCTCAATCCGTGCGCCCGCAATCCGCGCCACAGACAGACAGACGGACAGACAGACAGACGGACGGACGGACAGACAGACGGACAGACAGACGGACGGACATGCAAAAATTAAATATTTTTATCATTCTAAACACACTGGTGTAATTCATTTTTATGTGTGATGATGGGATCTTGGCGTTACAAACGGCAAGGCAAAGTCAATATACCCTTTAGTTTCACAATACGGGAATAAAAAAACCAATGAATGCAAATTAACCGAAAACTTTTTAGTTGAACTAAATTAATCTAAAACTTGTTTAGTTGAATTTTACTTGAATCTGTGAATAGATTTTAATAATTGTCAAGTCCAGTTTTTAGAGTGTAGTTTGGATACTCAAAAAGAAATCACTATAGTCTTTGAAACGAAAAGCTTTTGAACGGCGCCAATAATTTTATTTTATGTTTAACAACTTTTAACAAAATAAAACATATTTTTTATAATTGATTTTCAAAAGCCATTGTTGTTGTTGATTTTTTACGTGAATAAAGAAAAAAATTGCAGATTTACGAGATTTTCCATTTTCTATCTCTCTTCGCATGGCGATTTTGAGTCATTTTTCTGTTTTCCATTTGGAGATTTGATCGTCCTTTATAGCCTTGCATCAGCAATAAATGTTGAAAACAGACGTTAAAAGCAAAACTCCATGAGGTGGCAGGATAGTTTGGAGATTGGAGGTAGGAAACGGGTTACAACAACCGGATGGGACACGAGCTGAATACCAAAATATCCGCTACGTCATTGTTGTCCAAAGAGAAGTGTTTTTTTTTCCCTTCAAAAATGTTTCAGTAAGCATTTTACGAGACATATTGTAGAAAAAATTTATAACTTTTAGAACGTATTTATATGTGTATGTGAAAATATTTTGTAAAGTTTTCAGGATAATGCGAGTTGCACGTCTACCTAGAATGCAACATTGATGGCAGCAAGTATATAACGTATGAATATGAGCCAAATATGCTTGGAATGTAAGGAGTCACATAAACGAACGGACAGAAATCGTTTTTGCCCTCAAGTGCCTTTTGGTTATGGGCCTGTATGAATTGCATTTATGAATGTCGCCCTTCGTTCTAACGTTCCAACTCTGGTTCACTCTCTAGCTTGTGCATTCAATTTACTCCTGTTGTAAGGTTACAGACACACATACACATCTAACATTAAACTATAATGAAATGTTGAATAATAAAAATTCTGCTTTAATAGAAATGTCGTTTAGTTATAATACACATGTTATCCCATGTGACATTTTCTGTGTGTTGAAAAAAATGGCAATACTGAAATAGAAATTTTTCGAAACAAATTTTTTATTGGTTGAAATAACCACTTTGGTTAATTTGATTTTTTGAAATCGTAAAAAGAGTTATTTAAAGTGATATTCTAAAAGAATATTTAGAAAAAAAAGCGAAACTAAGGTGAGAAGAAGAAAATACTTGCCTAAAAAATCCATGGAACGCAATCTTAACATACAAACATAACAAAATTATATCGGAATTTTAATTACAAATAATATCATCTTTACACAACCAGACTATAGTTAACTTGACCATAAGTAACATACAAAGGGTATATAAAAAGCAAGGTATTATTGTCAGGCAATCGTAAAATATATTACGTGATTCTGAACTTTCAAATAGGAAAAACTGATTTTTTTTATAAAACCTCTATGTTTCTATTTATGTGAAATTGCATTATAAACAATTTCGTATTTCTAGACTTTTCGATACAAGGGAGTTTTTCAACAAAAAAGTTGAAACATTTTTTTCTTTTGGATTGAGGGGGCAGAAGAGGGTTGTATGATTAAATTTTCATGCATGAGAGTTGTATGTAAAATTGCAATGTGAATATAATTGTTTCAGGTTTTTCTTTCTATATGACGTACCGTTTTCGAGAAATCCGCGAAAAAGAGTTTTAATTGTATGAAAGAACTGATCCGATTGTATTTGTTAACAAACTTGACCTCACTTTTTAAGGACAAAAATTAGTTGTGCCAAATTTCAAGTCTCTAGATCAATTCGTTCTTAAGTTGTCATGTTTTCGGACAGACAAGAGGACATACAAATGTAAAAATTTTCGCCACGAAGGTGAACGAGATTGATGTATTTAAGTTTTGCGCATATTTTGTAGTTTCGAAGCTATACTGAATCTTCCTTTCACGCTTTATTGTCCTGAACCTGTAGCACACACAGGGCCGAATATAGCTTTGATGAGGCCCTAAGCTATAGATAGAAGGCAATGGCGCCTTTGTGATGCTATATGGTAATTTATATAATAACATAGTTGGACATAGTTGGCTAATAAAGATGAAAATTTTTCTAAAGTGATTTTTTACTGGGATTAAAATTAAATATATGGAATGATGTATTATATGAAATCAATCAGTAGGCGTTAGAATTTTTCCTTACATATTTTTGGGGGGCCCAAGAGAGTCTTCTTTAACTTGTAGGTAAATTCGACCATGAGCACACATTGCGATAATTGTGCGAAAACTCACAAGACATAATTTTTCAGAAGACACTTTTCAAGGTTTTGGATTGCGTATTTTTGCACTAAATTTTATGAGTACAAATACGAGGGCAGTCCAATAAGTACTTAGCCTACAAAAAAAAAACGAAAATTTTGGAAAAGTGACCATTTATTTCTCAACATAGTCTCCTTTTAGCTCGATGCACTTGATCCAGCGATGCTCCAACTTCTTTAACCCGTCTGAAAAATACGTTTTCTCGAGGTCTGCAAAGTAGGCCTCCATAGCGGCGATGACCTCCTCATTCGACTCAAATTTCTGCCCGGCGAGTGACTTTTTATACCCGTATGGTGAAACCAAAGGGTATATTAACTTTGCCTTACCGTTTGTAACGCCAACATCCCGTCATCGCACAAAAAAATGAATTACACCAGTGTGTTTAGAATGATAAAAATATTTAATTTTTGCATGTCCGTCCGTCTGTCTGTCCGTCTGTCTGTCCGTCCGTCTGTCTGTCTGTGGCGCGGATTGCGGGCGCACGGATTGAGCTAGAGACTTGAAATTTTGCGCAGATCCGTTTTTCGCAAAATGCGAGGCTAAGTTCGTTAATGGGCAAAAATGGACCATTAGGGGGGGTACCCCCCATACGAACGAAATCGTTTTTTGTGAATATCTCAAAAACGGTGCATCTTATCAAAAAAGGCCAAGAACAAAAGTTATTTAGGATATGATTCTACATAAAACTCACATACATCAAAATCCGATTGGAATAAATTTTAAAAAATCTTATTGGAAAGTTTGACTTCAAAGTGGAATTTTGGTACAACTGTTCGAATTTTGATACGAATATTACCATACGGGTCTCCAATGATTGCCAGATTGGCAATTATAGCTTTTGTTATGTTTCAAGTTTGGAAACAAAAAGAAGTCGCACGGGGCCAAATCTGGAGAATACGGTGGATGGGGCAGCAATTCGTAGCCCAATTCGGCGAATTTGGCCGTGGCGACGGCGGAGGTGTGAGCCGGTGCGTTGTCATGGTGGAAGAGCACTTTTTTCTTCGCCAAATGGGGCCGTTTTTTCTGCAATTCGGCGTCGAATCGGCCCGATAATTCGGTATAGTATAGCCCTGTGATCGTTTTGCCCTTCTCCAGGTAGTCAATGTAGATCACACCTTGTGAATCCCAGAAAACGGTGGCCAGCACTTTTCCGGCAGATAGGACAGTCTTCGCCTTCTTCGGAGCACGTTCGCCGGGTAAAGTCCAGTGTTTCGACTGTTCCTTAGTCTCTGGTGTGTACCAGTGGATCCATGTTTCGTCGACGGTCACGAAACGACGCAGAAACTCCTTCGGATTGTGCTTAAACAGCGTCAAACACTGCTGTGAAGTGGTTTCACGGTTGCGCTTGTTGTCCGGAGTGAGCAAACGCGGCACCCATCGCGCCGACAGCTTTCTCATGCCCAAAATTCCATGCAGGATATGACCCACGCGGTCTTTTGAGATGCCTACTGTCTCAGCTATCTCGCGCACCTTCAATCGGCGGTCTGCCAATACGAGATCGTGGATTTTTGTTATGTTATCCTCCGTGGTAGCCGTTTTCGTAGCACCTGGGCGTGGCTCATCAAAAACAGACGTGCGACCACGTTGAAACTCGTTACACCAATTTTTGACGGTCGCCATCGAAGGAGAAGAGTCACCGTACACAGCATTCAAGCGCTCTTTGATTTCGCTGCGCGATTTCCCTTCCAGAAACAAGAATCGAATCACTGACCGATATTGCTCTTTTTCCATTTTTCTGAAATCCGCAGACACGCCCGCTTCCATACGCGGTCAAGTTCGATTCGGCTGAAATTTTGACTGTAGCCGTCTATGAAAATGTACTACACGATAGTAAATTTCTCCTGCGATAGTGGCGCCATCGGGCGGTGAGGCTAAGTACTTATCGGACTGCCCTCGTATGTTACAAATGCTCTCCCACAGCGAGTATTTCTTGTAGAGCTAAGACGTTTTGTCAGATGAAAAAACAAATAAAAACGAGTCATTTTCCATCATTAACTTAAAACTACTCATTTTTGAGTTTTGACAGTTGTAAATGAGCAACATGTTATTGGGAAAAGCATATGAAGTTGTAAATCGTGAAGGTTATCTCCAATTGGAATGCGATGCATGAAAAAGTTATGTTAATTATATTATAAACACACTTTTGCTTACCAATTTTTCTTTATAATCTAAGATTTTCAATAAAATCGCGACAAACGCGATGATAGAATATTGGCGAGCGCAGAAGGCTGAAAGATCTAAAATCGTATAAAGTGTTTTACGATTTTCTCAAACACACTGCATCACATCGAAAAAATCACAAGAACATTATGGTACTTCGAACAAAATGAGTATACAATTGAAAGATTTCAACGATTTTCTTTGGGAATCATAGAATTTCTTAAGACTCTCCAGCCCAATAATGTTTTAATATGATAATTGATACATTGAGTCTAAATTCTTCACATGATGTGTAATAAAAAAACCCCTAATCTCTGTGATTTACAATATATAAAATGACGTCACTTTTTATTACGGACAAAGAAAAATCACCATTTAAATTAAATAACTAATGATGATCATGATTTAGCAATTTACTGATAAAACAGATAAAGAATTATTGAATCTGGCATCCAGTATGATCATAGCATTGATAACCTTGAAATCTAGTATTTCTGTGAAAGAATTTTCAAAACGCCAATAAACGATAAAGTAGTTTATAAATACTATGTCCGTTTCCTGTATTCATATACTCTTTAGTTCAGTTGCATGGCGTTGGAGGGCATTCAATGATGTTAGTCGTGCATGACCCAACTAAATTCCTCCCGGGTCTCGATAATAAGAGGTCAACGCATTTTCCAGTATTTCATCCCAAAATTGGTAGGCGTTTGAGTACTGAGCCAATCGTTGCGGCGCAGATATTCTTTGTTACCTGGCGTGATCGTTGAATCAGCTCAGAAATATTATTATATCTACTGCTTGCGTGAGCGTGTGTGACAAATCAGACCGTTGACCTTGTTTACCTGTTATTCTTGCCATTGATCTGGGTGATTCTTTGTCATTGCGGACATTTAGTAATTCATCGAGGTGAATTCCATGTGGTAACTTATATATACGCTTGTGCAAAATTTTAACTCTCGTTTTACCAAAAAACTTGAAAATATTTCTGGTAGATGAGTGAATTTGTATTCGAAGCGGATTTATCTCACAAAGCAAATGAACGTTAACACCAAAGACTTATATTCAAAAAAAAAAAAACAAAGTTTCCACATCTTTAACAAGAAATGTTGGTTTATTTACCACAAAGAATACATGTGTATAATGATGTTCCCATTGAACGTAAATTCATCTTTTTTTTGTTCTTTGTCATCTTAACATATAATTTTCTATTTGATTTCGAGTTCACAGTTAACTTTTGCTTGAAATCTTGTAGGGACCAGATCTCAAAAATAAACAATCTAAGTTGTGTTCTTTGAGATTTTCTCTTGTGGTAGGTACATCGAAAATAAGTAAAAACATAACAAAAGCTATAATTGCCAATCTGGCAATCATTGGAGACCCGTATGGTGATATTCGTATCAAAATTCGAACAGTTGTACCAAAATTCCACTTTGAACTCAAACTTTCCAATAAGATTTTTTAAAATTTATTCCAATCGGATTTTGATGTATGAGAGTTTTATGTAGAATCATATCCTAAATAACCTTTGTTCTTGGACTTTTTTGATGAGATGCACCGTTTTTGAGATATTCACAAAAAACATTTTCGTTCGTATGGGGGGTACCCCCCCTAATGGTCCATTTTTGCCCATTAACGAACTTAGCCTCGCATTTTACAAAAAACGGATCTGTGCAAAATTTCAAGTCTCTAGCTCAATCCGCGCCACAGACGGACAGACGGACGGACAGACGGACGGACGGACAGACAGACGGACGGACGGACGGACATGCAGAAATTAATTATTTTTATCATTCTAAACACACTGGTGTAATTCATTTTTGTGTGTGATGACGGGATCTTGGCGTTACAAACGGTAAGGCAAAGTTAATATACCCTTTGGTTTCACCATACGGGTATAATTACAGACATTTTAATATAATTGGGCGGGAACATTGTTATACCCATATGTTTACACAACAAAGGCGATATTCTTAATTCGACATTATAAAATTTTAATCGATTAATTCTGTGGCAACAAGTCATAAGAGCCTAAGTCGATTTTCAGATCAAGATAAAAAAATCTGTATTTACTTTAATAGACAGACCAATTTGGCTTAGCCTAAAAACAGACTTAGGCCCTTATGACTTGTTGCCACAGAATTTTTAAATTAACTCCAAAAAATTTTTGTACAGTTATGGCTGGGCCTAAATAAAATACCAACGTCTGCACTCTCCGAAATTTTTTTTCACAGACTCGAAACAATTCAAAAATGTATTATACTACCATTATCATTTAACCGTACACCAAAAATTGCTAATAGGGTACAGAGTAGCAACTAAATAGAATTTGAAACAAACCTACAAACAGAATTATCAAACAGAATTTATCAGAACACTTTTAATATTAAAATTACGAATTTAGCCATAGGAGATATGTCAGTTTATCACTGTTATGCTAAATTGTTGTGTCTAGGAATGTAAATATAGGTTACTTTGGCTTTGTTTGGAAATCGACTTGAGATCTTATGGATTTTTGCTACAAAACCGACATGTTTCATAAAATAAAGGCTGATTAGTATATATTTGTATAAAATATAGTACATGTTTTTGTAAAGGGTGCTTTTTTAAGCCCAATAGAACTTCAAATTTTAAAAAGTAACACAAAAAATTAAATTTTAATCAAAATTTTTTATTTATTCGAAAGATCAATACATGGCAGTAACATTTGAAAATGATTTCGGGCATATGGCCACCGCGGCTGTTCTTGACGAAGCGTATTCTGGACGTCCAATTTTGGGCCACTTTTTCGAGCCCTGCTGGTCGCATGTCACGAATAACACGAACAATGTTGACCTCCAAAGCGTCAATTGTTACTGGTTTATCAGCATAAACCAGTGACTTCACGTAGCCCCACAGGAAATAATCGAGAGGTGTCAAATCGCACGACCTTGGAGGCCAATTGACAGGTTCATTTCTCGAAATCAAGTAATCGCCAAATTTTGATTTCAATAAGTATGGTACGTAGCGCCATCCTGTTGATACCACATCTCGTCTGGATCAATGTCATCCATATTTTCAAACAAAAAATCATTGATCATGGTGCGGTAACGATCTCCATTGACCGTAACGCAAGCTCCGGCCTCATTTTTGAAGAAATAAGGGCCGATGAGGCCACCAGCGTGTAAGCCACACCAAACGGTGCATTTTTCTGGATGTAATGGAGTCTGTAGAGTCTCTTGTGGCTTAGTCTCACCCCATATGCGGCAATTTTGCAAAAATGAGCTTCATCGCTGAACAAAATTTTGCTAAAAAAACCTCGGTTATAAGTGGCGCGAATATACGACTAATTTTCAAAGTAAATTTGGATAATTTAGCAGATTTTATCTAGCATATCCATTGTTAAAAATAATAATAAAAACCTTACAAATGTTTTGATACATTTATATAGATCAAGTTTGGCTATGAGGACCAAACCGTTTGGTTTGGTTGGATTACTGTTAAAAAAATTGCCTTCACTCAAGTAAACTTTTTTTCCAGTGTATAATTTTATAAAAGAGTTTTCAAAAAATTTCAAGTTGTTGGAAAAATCACTGACCTATTTCTTCTGTACTATCTAAACTCTTGTAAGTAAAGACATATAATACTTAAGAAATTAAATCATAAATTATCATTTACACTGCAAATTATTTAATTAATAAAATCGTTCCACTGTGAGACATATTGTACAACCACTAAATTGTTACATTTTAATTAATTTTAAATGATTTTGTTCTGCCTCGTAAAAAAATGAAAATTAACGACGCAAGGAAAATAGGGAAAACTTTGCGATGCATTCATAAATATAAAATATTTTTTCACCCTTTTTCAACCCCTGTTATTCTTTTTGTCGTTACCCAGCTGTTATGATTCTTTGTAAAATGAACAAAGAAAAACATCAAAAAAAAGGAATGAAAAAAAGCTTCCTTCTGCAGTTGGTTTCCATTTTATTAGAAACATAAGGATAAACTTTGCAAACTACCCAAAGCTACAGGTAAACTCATTATTTATTACCTAGAGGTTCCATGACCAAATGAATTTTTTTACATTCTGAAATCTTTTTTTTTTCTTTTGTTCGTTTGAAGCGTTTTTCATATTGCAAGCTTCTTTCTCAGAGCTTATTTGATAAAGTTATTAGGAAAGTTTTCCGTGAAAAAACAAGACATGTTTTTCTAAAGATTTTGTTCAATTTTTTTACCCTTTTCTCCCTTAGACGGAGTCTCTAAAATGCATTTTTTCTGGATGTTTTTAAGGGGTTTTCAAGTAAACATTACAGGTGATATACTGGGGATAAAGTACGGCCACTATAACACTTTTAAGTTTTTTTCTTAACGCCATGCTAAAGTTATCACTATGGCACAAAGACTAAAAGCGATAGATCCCACTTCACCTGGCTTAGCTTTTGTTGAATTCTTCACTTACAAACAATTTACTCAAAAGTTTCTCATTTTGTTGCCTTTTCCCTCTCTTATTTTTCATTTTGTTGTATATATTAGGTCGGGTGGTTGGTGAGCTTTTTTGCAATCAGGACAAAGGCGGTTTTTTCTCGGTTTAGGATTGGGTGGGTCTGATATACATTAGGTGGAGTAGTTTATATCAACAATTTTTTGTTTGTTTTCGTGTGATTCTTGTAAAAAGCAAAAGCCCCGAAAAGAGCAACAAAAGATACTAGAATACAAAAAGTTACACAAAGTCTGACTTTGAGGCTCATTCAAAGGGATGAAGCAATAGCAAAACTTGAATACGGAAGGAATCCGCGAAGGGGCAAACTCACATCTGGAACGCATTTCGAAAGGTAGTGCAGCAGAACTTCGGAGAAGTGAAAAAGTGGATAAACTGATATCCTGGTACACTCGAAAAAACGGAGTCAATCACGCAACGAAGCAGAGTCCATCACTTTTTATAGAAAATTGAACTTCGGGCTAGAGAGTTCACAACAGTTTCCTGTTGGTGTAAATTTTTAACAATTTTGCGGTGTTAAATCAATTTATTACAGAAGTTAAAAAACAACAAATAAAATCTCCCTCACAAATGTCAATTTTTTGTAACAAGAATTTGAGAGGTTTTGGTTATATTTTTCGTATTTTCAAGTTAATATTTGTTAAAAACTTTTCTTGCATGTCTCTACCGACACCCGAATTTGGACCTCTCGATTTATAAGCCGTTCGCTTTCTCAATAGACTATCGAAGGCAATTGGAAATTCACTTCTACTCCCTTTGTAATGGAATTGCTCCTAAAAGGAGTTCAAATGAATTTTTCAGTCCTCAAAACAGAAATTTGAAAAAAAAAAAACTTCGCTATGGTGTTAAAAAAAAATTTATGAATAACACTGCGAAGTGCTTACTTTTAACTATGTTTTAAGGCGCTGTTAATTTTTGTCCGGATTTTTCGAGAGTGTAGAAAAGTATTGTAGCACGGCGGAAATCCGCCCGAATACAAATTCAACGAACAAATCACCCTCACAGTGTAAACATGGTCATAAATTGGGTGAAAAAGACTAAAAGTTCTTCGTTTGGTTGTTCTTAAGACGATATACATACATTCCATCTTCACTAAAAGTTTAGATATGCTTCCTTTACAGTATCCATTTGTATTTGTTGAAATAACGGCACAGTGATAACTTGAACTTTACTACATAATTTGTACACGAGAAAATGAAACTTTGCTTTTGAGAATAAGAGATATTAAAATAGTTTTAGTTTTAAATTATACCGGATAGTTTGCCACATTAGCCAATCTTGGGTTTTGAGTCAATAATTATATGTATCCCATTCTAAGAGAGTTACACGAAAATTATGATAAGATATTAACACGTTGGCTACCAGCCCAAAAAAACGCTTACTCCGCTAGTATACACTGGGAAAAAACGCAAAAATCATTTCTGTACTTTGTGAGTCACCAGTGAACACAAGATCAATACAGACAAAAACGAACGAATCGAATAAAATATAACGGACAAAAAAAACCCCTTTGTACCGCACGAGCGACTGCACTCAACCATGGAACTTGAGAAACTGACGGTAATGGCAATAGTGTGTGTACACCGGTGACTCACATGGTAGCCAACGTGTTAATTTATTAATATCTTTTGACAAAAAAAACGGGTAAAAATTTTAAAACTGACATCAGATTCGTAAATTTTTCCCAAAAACAGAGAAAAAAAACATATGTTATTCATAAAATACCCCACTGCGGCCTCCTTATCCGACCTTAAACTACATTTCAATTGGTAAAAACCTGATGAACATTTAGTGATGCAGGAGATGGCAGGGGAGGGGTACGGGGATTGGGCGCATAGAATTAAATGGGCAAAAAATAATGCTAGATCCATAGATATCCTACTACTAGATTAAGCCATCTGCTATCTCAAATAGACCACTGAAACGTCAAAAAGTTATGACGAGGAAAAGGGACAAAGCTAGTAAATTCTGGGAAATTAAAATTCTGGAAAAAAATGCTTATGCAGGTCCCCGACGGAATATTATTCAATCCCTATACCGATTATTCATGTTAATATTCAGAGCTGCCACATACCACTTTAAATTTAGAATTGAATAAAAGTTCAGAACTGATTCGAACATCTGACATCACTAAAGTTCCAAGAAAAAATGAGACAACCATAGTCACGCTGTCCCATATTTTTGGTATGGAATTGTTCGAGTGCCGCGATCTAGTAGTAGGATATCTGTGGCTAGATCTCTGAAGGGATTTTAATTGGGTTTTCGCCATTGGATTGATCGTGTTCAAGAAACTCGATAGATAATATTTAAGAAACTGGATAGATCGTGTTAAGATCTAGGATTAAGCAGGGGAAAGGGTTGACGGGCAGAGAGAGAGATCATTTTTAATACCAGATGGTTGCCTGCGAAATTCTTTAGCCAAACCATAAAAACACGTCCCAATCGGTCAAACGATTTAGAAGTTATCGAGGAAAAATAGGGAGGGTAATATAGGTATAGTAATATCCTACTGAAAACTGATTATTTCAATATTTAAGAAACATGAAAATCTACCTTAATTTAATTTTATTATAGGAATAGATTATTAAGTATTGTAGCATATTTTATTCATACTAAAAATATACTGAAATGAAAATTAGATTTTCTTTAATATTTTTTTAAGATAAATTATTTAATTTACTTGGAGAAGTTTTGAAAGTGGATATAATACTGAATCTAGTTCTTGCCTTATGTGCGGTCTATTACTTTCGAGAGTCGCTCGTTGCTAGTTTCATGCTGTAAATTATGTAACTCTTCAAAGATTCTAGTCCCATTACTCTAATCAGTCCTGGGAAATTGGGTTGTTGTTTATTTAAGTTTAGAGACATGCCAACCCATCATGTTTAACTTAGTTTTCTTTAACTAAATTCAACAAAAGCCAAAATGACAAATTGAAACCCACACCCGTTATCGATGTGGGTGTATATTAGGATCTATCCCTAGACTTTACAACTTAATTAAAAATGTAAAAACTAATTTTGGCGGATTTGGAGTTTTCTGTTGTTTCTAGCGGTGCTACTAAGAAATGAATCACAGCAAGCTTTATAACATGGAACCAGGGCAAAGAAAAATCGACTGATCGCGTGGCAACTCTGCATATTGTGGTCGTATTTGCCTGGATAAATTGTAACTTTGTTTTTCTTCTCTAACATTTTCAACTTGTTTTTAGTGAGTACTTACTTAACCCATTTTACTAGGTCTAATAAAAAAAAACTTCTTTTCACGCTTGATTTTTTCCGGCGTTTTATGTTATTAACACTTTTTTGTTTACTGACGTAATAAAGGCCCACACTGTTAACGCAGCTCACTTTCTTCTTTGAACAGTTTTTACGATCTTTGGGTAATTCAAATGACACAAATAGCGAATTTGATTTTCTCACCCTATATGATAGAATCATGTGTTCATGTGAATATTAACTCTAGTATATCGTGTGCAACACACTGACAGAAATTTGGCACATAGTTAAATCAAGATCCGTCATTTGATTTAACTATTTTTCATTTATAGTCCAAAGTTAATTTTTTTATTTGAATTAAAGGAGAAAGTAGTAAAAACAAATACAAACCATTCATTTTAAATGAAGGTATTAGATTTAAAAAAAATAGTTTTAGAGGTCATATCTTCATTTAGAAATTAGTATGAGTTAATTTCTGGAAGATTTTTTATGCCCATATTTTCTGTTTATACCTGTATGGTGAAACCATAGGGTATATTAGATTTGCCTTACCGTTTGTAACGCCAGGATCCCGTCATCACACATTAAAATGAATTACACCAGTGTGTTTAGAATGATAAAAATAATTAATTTTTGCATGTCCGTCCATCTGTCTGTCTGTCCGTCTGTCTGTCCGTCTGTCTGTCTGTCCGTCTGTCTGTCTGTCCGTCTGTCTGTGGCGCGTATTGCGGGCGCACGGATTGAGCTAGAGACCTAGAGACTTGAAATTTTACGCAGATTCGTTTTTCGTAAAATGCAAGGCTAAGTTCGTTAATGGCCAAAAATGGAACGAAAACGTTTTATGCGAATATCTCAAAAATGGTGCATCTTATCAAAAAAGTGCAAGAACAAAAGTTATTGAGGATATGATTCTACATAAAACTCCCATACATCACAATCCGATTGGAAGAAATTTTAAAAAATCTTTTTGAAAAGTGACTTCAAAGTGGAATTTTGATACAACTGTTCGCTGTTCACTTAAATCACCATACGGGTTTTCAATAATTGCCAGATTGGCAATTATAGCTTTTGTTTATTTTTTCGCAATTTTTTTTGGGCCGTATAACGAAACATTTTGGGCCGTAAATCGAAAAAGTGCCATAATTAAAGAAGGCCGTTATAGCGAAAAGCCGTATAAAGAGCGGCCGTATAGCGAGGTATGAGTGTATATTGTTATGTAAATTACAGTATCGTTGAAAATCGAATTTGAGTTTAACTTTTTGAATGGGCATTACAGTCGTAAAGGTTAAGCAACCGATAAGAAACATCAAGTAGGGTATTACTTTCCAAAATTTTGGCAATTATAGATCTTACAATTTTTATAAACATTTTCAGAGACCAGGAAGACACTTCTTATTGACTGGTAGCAAACACATTTTTGGGAGTGCGAGTATTTCAAGGCCGGTTTGGTGTTAAATCCCGTTATTGGCTCACTTTAACATTTCACATTTCTGAGAAATAGAAAACTTTTCTGATCAATTCTGCACAGCAAGTCGCTTATTTAGGTCATTTCTAGTTAGTGCTAAAAAAAATTGTTTAGCTCAACTCTTTCTTCTATTTGTCGAATCTCACATCCATCTCAATTGCGAGACGTTTCTAGTTTTATTCATCACCTTCTGCGGTAAACACTTAAGCAAGATGCTGTTGTCGACTTCAATAGCTTTGTCTTTGATTTGTTTTTTTGACTGTGGGACGGTTCAAGCACCTAAGTTTGGTCATCTTACGTGTTTTTCATTGCTAACGTCGTAGGCTTCATCCACATGGTAACCAAAAATAATTTGAATATTAAATAAAAGTTTTGTTGTTAAATTGTGTAGCTTCGATCGCAAGCATAGATCATTGATCGGTCATGCCCGCTGGATCGTTAAAAACAGAAATATCATTTTGCAATGAAATATTTAGCAAGTATTGAGATATGATTAATAAATTTTTTAAGCAAATAGTTTCAAAATATTTGACAATGACCCGAACAATTATATTGGCTACAGGGTTTTGACTTTTCGAAAATGTTTGTTTTCATGATTCATGTAAGGTGCTTTGTATGAAACGAAAATCTGTATTCAAACATAAGAAAAAACTACAAGTGCCAGGGATCAATCGTAAAATACTCTATATGAGGACAAATAAAATTTTTATTTAAAAAAATCATTAGTCCGATTGGATTTGGATGTATAAAACGGTTATGTATAATCATATTCTAAACACATTTCGTACCATGGATCGTTTCCGAGAAAATCGCATGAAAACTCTTTCATTTGTATAGGGGTGTTGGGAAGAAATGATACGATGTAGTATATATCTGTGGTCACAAGGAAAAACCGCTTAAGTCGAGTTATGTGGTTTTAAAGGTTGGTGCATATTTGAATTCTCCTTATCCAGTTCTATATTCTGTCAAAATTTGGTTTTCATGCTGTACCCCTATGAGGAATGGCAGAGCAAAAACCATATAACCTAAGTCAGTTTTGCTTGCAAAAACAAAAATAATCAAAACTTTAAACCCAAATTACTCAAAACACGCTTTTTCGACTTATGCGGTTTTTCCTTGTGCCCACAGATATATAGTAGTATATATATAGTAGTATATACTACTATATGATTCTCATATAGAGACTAATTAAAGTTTATTGGTCACTTATTTGAATAATACTATTTGCTGCTCTCGAAACCAAATTTTCATTTACTTGTATCGGATTGCTTACGGCGAGCGATCGGATGTTTCGAAATTAAAATAATCTGGGGTTTTTGGGGTCACTGAATCTTATTTTGGAGATAAAAAGTCCATAAGGATATCTCAAGGGCAAGGATTTATATTCGAAAGCCCAAATCGCAGACGCCATTTTGGATTTTGATACTTATGAAATACAAAATGACTAAAAGGGATAATTTTTTTTTCAAAAAAAAGCTTTTATGTTAAAAAATGTGCTAAAAAGGTTAAAATAATTTTTCGGGCCAATTTGTAACAGCCAGAGTGACGAGATGATCTTTATTACGTTGTTGTGATGGAAGGAGAGGCAGGGTGGCACGCTGGAAGTTCAGGGGTTTAGCTCGTCGGACGGGGTCGGTTCTTGCCATCCTTCCTATCACCACTCTCTGCTACAAATAATTCGTGCCAAAAGGGATCATATCTCATCTTCAGGTATTCTAAACGGGAGGGGAAGGAAATCCTTTGACAACCACAGGACGAGGTGGAGCAGTTACGGCGCTTACCTTTTTCCTCCATCGTCTTCAAATTTTGCACCTGCCCTAAATAAAAACACGCTCACACAAACATGATCAAATTGCAAAAATTCATTTCAATAAACATTTATAAGTATATTTAATTCTGTTTGAATGCATTTATAACAATATCAGTATAGGATCGAACATTCGCAACATTCTAGTATTTGCAAACTTGCATAAAAAAATCTAAATTAAAATATTACTAAATAAAATATATGTCGTCCATAAACATGACGAAGAATAATAATTAAATAAATAACATTAAAAAAACGTAATTCTCCACAATAATAAATGATTACCACACAGAATTCGTACTAATTCGTGGTTTGAAAATTTTACCCACATGTAAATTTATATTAACTCTAAGGGTAAGATCTTTGGGCCCAGAGACTATATCGACGACGGTAAAAATAAATATGCGCATAAAATCAAAATTAAATAAAGGGTGGTACCATTTGAACAATTGGTTAAATCATAAATAGAGAAGATTATCAGAAATAAAAGCGTGATAAAAGCATAAAAAATAATTTTAAATATTTATCTCGCTTTTATTTATGATACACTGTACCCAAAAAAATGTTTTTACCTTTTTAGGACTTTTTTTTTATTTTACTCTAGGAGAATACTAGATTTAGTTTACCGTTTGTATCGCATTGAACCAATCATCGGACACAAAAATGAACTACACCAGGGTGTTAGGGATGACAAAAGATTTTGATTTCAGCATGTCCGTCTGCGTTTCTGACTGTCTGTCTGTCCATGAACTTCATAACTTTCGAAAGGATTGAGTTAGAGACTTGAGATTTTCTCTACTTGCGTTTGTCGTAAATGACTAGGCTAAGTTCTTGAGCGGGCAAAATTGGATTATCCTTTCCCCTCTCCCCCATACAAACGAAACAGTTTTTTGCAATTTTCTGGAAAACGACGAGTTATATGAAAAATTGACAAAGATAAAATATGCTTAGAATAGGATTTTACATAACTCAACCATACACTAAAATCCAATCGGACGACTGATTCCCCCCTCTCCCATGGAATAATTTTTTCATGTTTTCTCGACAACTGTGCATCGTTTCGAAAAATTTATAAAGATAAATGTGTTTAAAATATAATTTTACATGACTGTTCCACATATAAAAATCATTCCTCCCTCTCTCATACAAATGAATTTTTTCATAACAATTTTATCTGTCCTCATATAGAGTATTTGACGATTGGCCCTTGGCAATTGTAGCTTTTCTTAGGTTTTAAATTTTAACTTGAAATTTTGCAGGAATGCTCTTAAGGAGTAGTGTACAAAGATTTTATAGAAATTAAAAAATGAATTTTACGGTGGAGTTCTCCATTAAGAACTGCATTTTAAATTCTCCAAGATCTCGAGACATAGCTGAGTCTAATTTTTTTAATGATTTTCATAACTACATTTAAGTTTTCTATGGAAATTTGTGAAAAAAATCTAGACAATTAAAGAAATTGTGTGGAATTTATTGGGGTCAAAGTAAGAACAGCAAATATAATTGATTTAAGGCTTTCGCGGTTGCTTAATGTTATAACTAAGGACTTTCGGTTTAACCGCGTGAACTTGAAAAAGAAGTAAAACTTACTTTTTATTTGCCGAGACGTTTCGGTTCGAGCATGTGCTAACCATGGTCGCTCGAGGCTCGAGGACAGTCCTCGAGCGAACATGGTTAGCACAGGCTCTAACCGAAACGTCTCGGCAAATAAAAAGTAAGTTTTACTTCTTTTTCAAATTCACGCGGTTAAACCGAAAGTCCTTAGTTATGGCAACCGCAAATATGTTTAAGGACATATTTATCAGAGAATCTAAATAGTTGAATTTGATTAAAATTTACTTGAAAATTAAAAATTGTGAATAATTTTTTTCATTTGGCTATATGAAACTATAAAAATTGACAGATACTCATATTTATAAATGAGACATGGATAGTTAAACTGTACGAGTTGACCGCATTTCAAACGTAGTGTATAAAGAGATAAAAATAAATGTTCAATTTATTCTGTTAAACGAAAAAAAAATCAATGAAAATATCGCATCCTCTGACATTCTGCCTAAGTGCAAATATCGAGATAGTCTGATTTAACCGTAAAGCATACGAACCAATCTTATATATACCTACTTCTTTTCCTGGAATAGATTTATTTTTCATCCTGTCAATAGGGCAACAACTTTGTCACGTAACTTCAATGACGAACATAGTGTTGTTGATCCTTGTAATATAAATTTATAGATATTTTCAGTATTTATTTATTGTATTTTTTTAACTAATTGATTGATTTATTTTTATGCCAGTACGATTATATGAGTTTGGTATCACTTTTCTATGAACTCACTTTCATTTACCGAAAATTTCATGTTTTTGGTGAGTATCTTGAATCTGTACTTACCTTGTACGAGTACAATATTTACAATTAAATTTTATCCAATTTCTTTCAAGTAAAGAACTTCTCTATTATAAAGTTAGATAAAACGTGGCTTTATTTAATACCTGAACATGTTAAACAGGTGATACCTGAATTTTAAGCAGAAACCAAATATTGTGAAGACGAACGAAACAAAAACAAACGAAAATAAAACTTTTTCAACACTAACAACCTTGACCGCTGAACTTTTTCAATAATATTTTATAATGCTGTTTTACTTGTTCGACGAAATGAACACATAGAAGAGCTTTTACCTGTTGTTTTCCACTTTTATGATTTTTCAATATAATTCTCTACGTAGTTAGTTAGGTGTTGAATCTAGTTTGAAACTGTTAAAAGAAAATCTTGAAAAGATGGCGCAATAGTTTGCATAAATTGATTTGCATAAGCAATATAAAGTCTAGCGAAAGAATATTAAGCAACCAAGAAAACTTTTTCGTAGCCAGTTGCAGGCAAAAACATATTCGCTAATTAAAAATTTTCATGTTTAAATATTTTTCAACAACAATTTTCATAATTTTCATATTGGGTTCGGTATCTAGATTTTGTTTTCGTATACGTAATATAAAAAAGTATTGTATTCATGAAAAATTTGGCCCTATTAATGTTGCCTAAAAACAATTCCCGATCACTTTTGAATCAATTGGAGTATTATTAAATACAAACATAACAAAAGCTATAATTGCCAATCTGGCAATTATTGAAAACCCGTATGGTGATATTGGTATCAAAATTCGAAGAGTTGTACCAAAATTCCACTTTGAAATCAAACTTTCTAATAAGATTTTTTAAAATTTATTCCAATCGGATTTTGATGTATGGGAGTTTTATGTAGAATCATATCCTAAATAACTTTTGTTCTTGCATTTCTTTGATATGCACCGTTTTTGAGATATTCGCAAAAACGTTTTCGTGCGTATGGGGGGCCCCCTAACGGTCCATTTTTGCCCATAAACGAACTTAGCTTCGCATTTTACGAAAAACTGATCTGCGCAAAATTTCAAGTCTGTAGCTCAATCCGTGCGCCCGCTATCCGCGCCACAGACGGACGGACATGCAAAAATTAATTATTTTTATCATTCTAAACACACTGATGTAATTCATTTTTGTGTGTGATGACGAGATCTTGGCGTTACAAACGGTAAGGCAAAGTTAATATACCCTTTGGTTTCACCATACGGGTATAAAAATGTCTTTCCGTCTGTCAGGCTAGTCTGTCTATCTGTCTGTCTGCCTGTCAGTCAGTGTACAAGATTTCTCAAAAATTCATACAATTAGAGTCATGTAATTTTACAGGCATGTTTGGTCCTGGAATGGTACGATGCTATCCGTTAACCGCAAGTAACCAAACTGGCGGCTTTTTAAAAAATTTCGTTTTATGTTGTTTACTCCGAAACTACTCGTTTTTTAGTAGTCTTATGTATGACAACAGTTCGAGACAATAAAATTTTCTACATTTTTCACTAGAACTGCATATCCGAAGTCGTTATTGAGATATGCCGTTCTTTACAAAATATCAGTTTTTCGCTATTATCTCGAAAAATAGAGTGTTTTTGGTTATTCAATATCAGAGCTGGGCATACTTCAGTACATTTGATACTGCAGTACACGAGCAGTACCAGTACATAGATACTTGTACTGGTCTTGCCACCAGTATCAATACATTAAGTATTGGTACTGCACGATCAGTACCAGTACTTGAAGTACTGGTAATAGATGCATGGATCCAGTCCCAGTACAAAAAGTACTGGTACTGGTTTTTTACAATATTTGTATTTTTGTACTGATTTTTTGCAATACCAGTACTTTTTGTACTGGGTTTGGTTTTTGCAGTACCAGTACTTTTTGTACTGCAAAAGTACTGGAATTTTTGCAAAAGTACTGGAATTTTTTCAAGTATTTTTCGCAAAAGTACTGATATTTTCTAGTACATAGCACTGGTACTGGAGTTTCAGTATCAGTACCGATGTTGGTATTTTTGTACTGCTCAGTCAGAGCAATACCAGTACAAAATTTACTGGTACTGAAATCTCAGTGAAATGCGGTTTTGCGGTTACTGATACTGAAATGCGGTTAAAAGTATCATTACCATATACTGGTACTGATATTTGAGTTTTGCCCAGCTCTGTTCAATATACGAAACGAATTGAATAGAATAAAGTTTACCACAATTTTGTCTTTTACTGTAATCCGTTATCTTTTACCGTTATTGAAATATTTTCATTAAACGTTAAAAAAATAGATTTTTGCGAATTGCTTGCAAACTAACAGTTTTTTCGGAAAACAGTTAAAGGTAAAGATATTAAAATTGTTTACATTTTAGTCTTTTATCATAAATCGATACGTCTTACCGTTATCGAGATATACCAGATTTCATAAAAAAATATTTTTAAGTAAACTAATATTTTGTTCGTCAGATTATAGTGAAAATACGCAGAAACGTCAAACCATTTTTTTTATACATAATGTTATTTTTATTAAACGAAATATGCGCCATTTTGTTCGACCACCTTCTGCCATTTTTCTGGTAAAACCATTATCTAATCGCTCTAGAACTTCCGGGGCTTTTGGTTGAAAAACTAAACTAAGTAATTTTCACATGCCTCGTTTTAAAGCCAACTTTACACCAGAAATGAAGTGTTGCAGAGACCGAAACAAATGGTAGTCTGACAGGTCAGGACTATACGGTGGATGCATCAAAACTTTCTAATCAAACTCTTTTAATCTTGACGAGTCATCAAAGATATGTGTGGTCTGGCGTTATCGTGGTGAAATACATCGCCATTCCTTTTGATCAATTCTGGCCTTTTTTTAGTTTTTTCTTGCAATTGATAAATTTATTACACTCAACTGAATAATCCGGGTTAAAAATTTAGTTTCCCAGACGCGTGCAGCGTGCTAAAATTCAAGGCTTTTCCTGCTAATCCGGGACGTATGGTCACCCTAAATATGACTCAATCTAACCGAAACGAAAACGCCATAAATTGGCAATCGCCTATATCAAAACATAATATTTCCCCATTCTCAAACTTCATTCCTCGATCGGACACATAAATAAAAACACGCATTTTGTAGTTTTAATAATAATCACGTACACGTGTAGTTTGTAAAGCTAAATTTAATCCGTAAATTTTATGAATACAGGAAATTTAAAATGCAAGTTTCACCCTTTTGTATCATCTCGTGTTAAAAAAATAAAGCTTTGGGGATTTTGTTTTCCACGCTCACCAGTTTATGGGAAAATACAGCAGTAATTTTATAGCTCAGTCATTGCATAGCAAACTTAATTATTGAAAAGAAATTTAAATCGCTTTTAAGCAGGGATGAACTGAAAGGATTTTAAATCCCAAAAACTTTTCAACGAAATAGGAAATTCAAGCATGTTTGACAACCTTTATGCTATAACAACAAAATCGTAGGGGTAAATATGTAGAAATTAATTCGAAAAGTTACTTTTCGGTGATTCGTTGTGAGTTTACAAATGAGATAAATTGCGTATATAATAAATATTGAAATACGTACAATATATAAACATTCCTTAAATGAATGGGAATGCGATTATAGGGCTCTACCCTGTTTTTTATTTAGCACAGATTTCCGCAAACATTGGAGCCATTCCTAGTTTGCGAATACAGGGCTGAAAGAATAATGGCGACATTCCATTGAAAAAACATCACTAAACTGATTGGAAAACAATTTTTTGTGGAAATAACTTTAATTTTTATGTAGAACTATTGAAGCGAATCAGCAGTTTTAGCGCGCTCGTTTATATGCATAGCATTGAGCGAATCTGTTAATTGAAAACCAATTTTTGTGTTCTGATATAATTCTCATGTGGTTTGATACTCGCGATTGCGCCAGTCGAACCTGATGCATGAGTGGGACCTGGTAAGTGGGAAATCTCTAAAACTGAGATGGATTGTTCGATTCGAGCATTTGATTTCTTACTTTTCTTCCGTCTTACATCTTTGCTACATTCAAATCCAATCAAATCACTTCTTCTCCTTCCCCTATACAAATGATTTCTAAAGCGAGAAATACAATTGACGCAGTAACGACGACGCATGCATCAAACGCGTGTATTCTTGTCGCTGCAGACACATTTGATACTGCAGCAGCAACGCATGCATCTGAATCGACGCAGCGTTTTGAAAAATTAAAACGTTGCTGCATGCTGCAATAATCCTTAAGCTGGAAACACAATTGATGCAGTAATGTCGATGCACGCATCAAACGTGTATATTCTTATCGCTGCAGACACAATTGATACCGCAGCAGCAATGCATGCGTGTGCATCGACGCAACGTTTTGAAAAATTAAAACGTTGCTGCATGCTGCAATAATGGTTATCCACATATTATAGTCCAGACGTGCTGACTAAAACCGGTACTAGCTCGGCGACGTTTCCGTGAAGACTGTCCGCGAATCTTAATCGCTTTCCCCTCCACCACCGAGCTAGCCACCGACCATTGTGGTTGTTAGTGTGTTAGTAGGAGAACGGGGTTTTCTCCTTTATTAAGGCAATCAACTGTCTTGCCAGATACATGCAGTTATTTTGTTCTAAAACTACTTATGTTAGTTTCATATTACTTCTACTACACTACATTTCGGCCATCCGACACTGTCATCGCCCCGATGACTTAGAAATTTCGCATGAACCTTCAAGTCGCTACTTAGTCTGACAACTAAGGCTGCCCTTCCTGGTTCGCCCGATAAACTTCCAATTTTAAAGTACCAATATTGTACAATAAAACTACTTCCATCCTTCCTTAACTTTCAACTTTCTTAACCTTCAACTTTCTTAACCTTCTGCTTTCTTAACCTTCTACTTTCTTAACCTTCTACTTTCTTAACCTTCTGCTTTCTTAACCTTCTGCTTTCTTAACCTTCTACTTTCTTAACCTTCTACTTTCTTAACCTTCTACTTTCGACAGATGAGCTACTCGGCCTGACAACCGAGGCACATCATTCTTTCCTTTCTTAACTTTGGCTACTTGACCTGACAGCCAAGGCTCCCATCATATACAATTCGAGTCAATAACTCTTAAATAGCATTTACCTAATCCTTAACAATAGGCCCGTCTTCCTCGTCATCTGATGAAATTTCGTTAAACGCCAGATCTTTGAAATCACACCATGGTTTCATCTTGTCTGCGGCATATATGGAACAGAATGGTCTGCTCGTAACTTTCGTTGTCTCGGTGTCCGCTACCTCATACCTGTCATGCGGCAACACACGTACAACCTGATAAGGGCCTCGATAACGCGGAAGAAGTCGACGCGATCGTCCTGTTGCTGGATACTCGGCGCGGAGCAATACGAGATCACCTTCTCGATATCTTTGGGGTCCGCGATGAGACTCATTGTAAATTTCTGCCTGTTGATTTTGAAGCGCTTGCATTCGCTCTGATGCTTTCTGTCGTACTTCTTCGATTGGCTCATCGATTTTGTCATCTTCTAATTCCTCTTGCAGTGCTAACGATAGTTTGTTCCCCAAAATATTTCTGGGCTTGTAACTGAACAGTAACTCTTGAGGACTGCGTCCCGTTATTCTGTGAGTATAATTATTGAATCCCCATTGGATTGCTGGTAGTTTATCGTCCCAATCCCTTCCGTCTGGTGCTTTGGTCATGGAGCTAATCATGCTGTTAAGCGTACGAAAACACCTCTCAACCTGCCCGTTTGCGCGGGGCGTTCTGACTGCTATCAATACATGATTGATTCCGTATTCTGCACAAAATGACTTAAACGAGTTTGAGGTAAAGGCCGAGCCTCTGTCACTTATAATGCGTGCTGGCATTCCAAAGAATTGCGATATCTCCAAAAGTGTTTTGATAACAGTTGATGCACACGTACTTTTTACTGGTCGTAGTATGGTGTACTTAGTAAAAGCGTCTATAATACCGAGTATATAGATGTTTTGTTTTTTGCTACGAATGTAATGGCCCACATGATCCACATGGATCGTATGAAATGGAACACAGGGTTTAGGTATTGGATGGATAACGACTCTTGTTTCGTCCTTGCCTCGTTGGTTGTATAGGCATTCAGGACAAGACGCTATATATTTGGATACCACTCGCCGCATGTGTGGGAACCAATAGAGTTCCTTTACAAGTTTCAGAGTTCTCTCTATTCCGCCATGACCCACGTCATCATGCGCCGACTTTATTACTCGCCAACGTGTCCCCTTTGGCACCGCGAAACGTAACCCTTCTTCTGTTTTACGGAAAAGCCTTTTTGCTTTTAAAGCAAATTGCTTTGACTGGCTTTCCTGATGGGCGTTAGGAATAATGGTGCCCTCTAATACACCTCGTATCTCTGCCAATTCGGAGTCGTTATGCTGCAAGGTCGCGATCCAATCCTGTTCTTCCATACCTACAGTGTATATCTCGGTCCCTGCTTCCTCCACTGTATGTGGTTGTTCCACCGGTTGCCTGCTTAAGGCGTCTGCATGAGTTAATTGCGATGCGGAGCGATAAACGATATCAAATTCGAACTCCTGAATTTTTAGCCACCACCGCGCTAATTTAGGAATCAGGTGTCTTTTTGCATGGCTCAATTTAAGAGAGTTACAATCTGTGATGACGGTGAATTTCTTGTGAAGCAGATAATATTTGAAGCGTTCCAGGCTTTCGACCACTGCCAACGCCTCAAGCTCGAAACTATGCCACTTAGACTCGCCCTCCGAGCAAGCTCGACTGAAGTAGGCAATTGGATTTCTAGCACCGTCGTCGCTCACCTGTATAAGCACGCCTGCAAGGCCGATTGCGCTGGCATCTGTGTGCAACTCGTGTTTTAAAAGCGGGTTATACAGTACTAGCACTGGACCAGAGCAAAGTTTCTTTTTCAAGGCGAGAAACGCTATTTCCTGCTCGTCCCCCCAATGGAACTCTGTGGATTTCTTCAATAACGTGTTTAATGGGGCAGCAATTCTGGCGTATTCCGGTACGAATCGGCGAAAATAACCCGTTAAGCCTAAAAACTGTCGTACCTCTTTTACTGTGGCTGGCTTTTTGAAGTCTTCTACGGCCGCAACCTTAGTTTTACCCGGGCTAATGCCCGCGGCAGAAATTTCGTGGCCCAAGAAATTGATTTCGCTAGCGAAAAACACGCATTTTCTTAGGTTAATTGTCAACCCTGCTTCTTTTAGTGCCTTGAACAACTTTTCCAGTAAGATCAAATTCGCTCGAACATCTTTTGTAGGAATAACTAGATCGTCGAGATAACTTATTATTTCTCGCCACGGGATTAAAACGGCGGTCATAAGGCGCATGAAACACGCCGGAGCGTTCGTCAACCCGAAAGCGGCTCTTTTAAATTGAAACTGTCCCTCTGGTGAAATAAAAGACGTCAATTGTCGCGAAGATTCTTTAATTGGCATCTGATAATATCCGCTCAAAAGGTCTATGGTGGTAAAAATCGATTTCCCAGTGAGTTCGTTTATCAACTCTTCGATATTTGGGGTCGGAAAATTTTCGCGTCGCGTGATCGAATTCAATTTTCTATAATCGACGCACATTCGTAACGAGCCGTCTTTCTTTTTTACTAGAACTATTGGACTTGCGTATTCTGATGTCGATGGTTCGATAATATCGTTTGCTAGCAAATCATCGATCATAGCCCTTAGTTCCTCACGCTGCGCGTACGGTACCCGATATGGCTTATAACGAATAACGTCTTTTGATTTTATTTGGATTTCCATTTCTACTAAATCCGTTTTGCCCAGTTCGGCAATTGATAGCGCAACAACTTCGCGATAACGATTAAGTAAATCAATTAATTCGTCTATGGTCTCCGCTTCAACATTTTCTCCTATGTTGACGTCACCCCGAGTAATCGGTCTTCGAGTTTTCGTTGCATCGTATCGACTCTCCTCAATAATCTTTTTTATAGAAACTTTAACATTGTTACCTGTTTTTGTGACGATGATGTCTGGTCGATCCAAAAAGTCTCGGCCGATAATGATTGCTTCAGGTTGCATTGAATCTTTTACCACGTAAAAATCAATGTTTGCTTCAACATCTCCAATCCGAACAATTTTACCCAATTTTCCCACTGGGTTACACTCACCGCCACCAAAACCGTTTAACACAGGAAGATTATCATTCAATTCAGACACAATCCATTTATGTAACTCGGCAACACCAATTTTCATTGTGCTGCACTGACTGCCTGTGTCTAACCATTGCCTCCTATAAACACAAGGCCTCAAGATCTAAAACTGACGTCACATCAGTGGTAAAGCTCTTTTCGATGTTGCTATGCAATTCAAATGGAGACAAACGAAAATTCGACTTTATCGGCTTATATCTCGGAAACTATTAATGCGACAACAAATTGACTTACGCACTATTATACTCAATGTAATTATCTGTCGTTTGGTTCATGTCCCAATCATGTCGAATATATATCAATTAAATTATTTGCGAAAACCCAAATCGATATGATTTTAGATGGAGAGTAGGAGTGGAGAGCGACGTGAAGAGAAAACGAAAAATCACACTTTTGTTAAGATTTTGTTCGATAACTTTTTTTCTGTTCGCCTTTGGTAACTAAGGCATATGACTGAAAGCAAGAATATCGAATATTCTATAGGAAAGTGAAAACAGTTTTTCCGGCAAAGGAACAGTTTCCGAGATATAAGCCGATAAAGTCGAATTTTCGTTTGTCTCCATTTGAATTGCATAGCAACATCGAAAAGAGCTTTACCACTGATGTGACGTCATGATAAAGTTCTTTGAGATATTGAGGCCTTGTGTTTATAGGAGGCAATGGTCTAACAATGCCGTTATCAAATGGTTTTCTATCTCTACTGTCACACAATAGTTGTTACTTTCACTCACACGAGCAATGTGTTTCCCTTCACTTTTCTTCGGGACATTCTCAACACAATCTTTCGCTACATGTCCGGGCTTTTCACACTTAAAACACAGCCGTTTATCCTGTGCCACCGTGCAAGTGGATTTCACATGTCCGGCACGACCACATCGATAGCATTTTATTGCTTTTTGCGAATCACTGGCGGTAGGTTTTGCGTATGATTTTTTCGACGGCGGACACAAACTCGTTCCCGCTCGCACTGTTTCGTTTACACGATCGCTCGATCCGTGATTATCAGCCCGTCTCTTTCTTCCGGCGATATCTTCTCGATTTTTTTCTTGGCTTAAAATTGATTCGTATTCCTTGATTTTTTCGAGTATCTGTGGAAGAAATCGACAATTGGACGCCATCAAAACACTCGCAAGCCGAGGATCATCCAGCCCTGATATTACGTAGTTTATGATTGTTTTTTCGGACAACGACCCGCTTCTGCCAATGGCTACAATCTGGTAAAAGTAATTTTCAATTTCTTCTCCTCGCATGCGTCTCCGATTCATCAGTTTCATGTGGACGGCAGATTCGTCCACCATGACAGGAAATGACGACAACAAGCTGGATTTGAAACACTCCCAACTCTGCAGAGGCTGGCTTTGATGCCAATACCCCGCAGGTCCCCTCAATTGCGTGGTCGCATAGAATAACGTTGATCTGTCGTCCCACTCATAAACACTGCGCATTTCCTCAATTCTAAGGAGCCATTTGTCTGCACTCATGCCCTCTCTACCTCCGGTGAATATAGGTAAAATGTTCGACACGTCACTCAAACTTATACGAAATGGCGCCGGTTCAATCGCGTTACTTCCAACCGCACGAGCTGATTCTTCAAATCTTTTTTCGCGTTGCAATAGTGCATTGTCACGCCTTAATAATTCATTTTCTCTAACTAATAGATTGTAATCGCCACTGAGCACCTGCGCTGCTGACCCCACCGTAATCGGCGAACGAATCGGCACGCGTGTCACTCTTTTTCCGCGACCTCGCCGCGAACTCTTTCCTGGCGCAAGATCGTCCATAATATTTCTTTTTTTTGTGATTAACAACCGTCCCTCACAAAAAGCCTTTACGTTAACGTGAGTTAATTCCACTTCTGATAATATAGTCCAGACGTGCTGACTAAAACCGGTACTAGCTCGGCGACGTTTCCGTGAAGACTGTCCGCGAATCTTAATCGCTTTCCCCTCCACCACCGAGCTAGCCACCGACCATTGTGGTTGTTAGTGTGTTAGTAGGAGAACGGGTTTTTCTCCTTTATTAAGGCAATCAACTGTCTTGCCAGATACATGCAGTTATTTTGTTCTAAAACTACTTATGTTAGTTTCATATTACTTCTACTACACTACAATATGCGCATTTTCTTTGAAGATGAAGTGTGCGCAATCCTAAATTTGTTTTCAAATGACATTTGACACTGCACTGCAGCGCTGCATCAATTGTGTCATCAACCAATGCTGCTGCATACATTGCAATGCGTGAACGCACAACGCTGCAGCATGCTGCATCAATTGTGTTTCCAGCTTTATCCACATATGCGTGTTTTCTTTGAAGATTGAAGTGTGCGCAATCATAAATTTTTCAAATGACATTTGACACTGCACTGCAACGCTGAATCAATTGTGTCATCAACCAACGATGCTGCATGCATTTAATTCCGTGAACGCACAATGCTGCAGCACGCTGCGTCAATTGTGTTTCTCGGCTACATCTTTCCTACACATTAAAATCCAATTAAATCACTTCTTTTTCTTCCCCTATACAGATGAAAAAGTTTTTGCAATTTTTTCGAAAACGGTGAATCGTATCGAAAAAATTATAAAGGCAAAAAGTGTTTAAACAATGATTTTACAGAACTTTTCCACAAACCAAAATACCATCAGACCAATGCATTTCTTAAAAAATGGGTTTTTAAGTCCAAATTCGATCTGTCCTCATATAGGGATTGGCAAATGCCTCCTGGCAATTGTATAGGGTGGGCCAGAATAGACGCAGGGGTTTGAAGTCTTTATAACTTTATTTTTATTTTTATTTTTTAAATTTTGTTTCAGCATTTTGTTAAGAAGACTTGGGCAATTTAAAATGGACCTGTACACAATAGAACAACGAACCGGTGGGCGGTGGGCTCAATGGCTCTTTTACGGGACATGTTTGGCGGACGCATTATTTCGAAAAGAAGCGATTTCAATTGGCCTCCACGTTCACCTGATCTAATGACTCCAGATTGTTTCCTTTGGGGATATTTGAAAGAAAAGGTGTACGTCAACAAGCCAACAACCATCAGCCAATTGAAAACCAACATTCGCAGTGAAATCGAGGCCATAACACGAAAGGTTATGGAAAATGTCTTGGAAAGAGCACGGATTTGCGAAGCAGAAAATGGCCACCACTTGCGGGATATAATTTTCCATGTTTAGACCAAAAATATTCCCCATCAATCAACTACATGTATTTGAAAAAAAAATTATAGGTTTCGCTAAAATAAAAAATTTATAAAGAATTCAAACCCCCGCGTCTATTCTGGCCCACCCTGTAGTTTTTCTTATGTTTTTTGTATGGAGTTAGAGTCGCAGTAATAGTACCGCAGACCTCGCCTTAAATATTCATTGTTATAACAGTTAACCTTTAAACTACCGGTTATTTGTTTTGAATATTTCTTATATATTTGGAATCTACATATTTCTTTAGCTGGCTTTTAAGAAATGCTTAGTCTAAAGGCTAAGAATTTCTTTAAAACCTGCTAAATATTAGTTTTGAGTATATATATATATGTATATATATATTTAGTTATGGGATCTTAAAGTTCCCAATCTGATGGCAAATTTTTTAAAGTTATGTCCAATATTTTTTCTCGTAGACAAACACAAACAAATTTTTCCGAGCTCTAAAATTCTTCTTAAGTAATTCCAAAATCAGTTGGGTATGCCTTGATATTTTTTTAATGTTGATGCTTGCAAAGGTTTTCTCAGATATTTGGCTGGCTTATAAATTGCTCGTCAAACGCAGACGACAAAGTTTTCTTACAAAACATTATAAAAATATAGTGAAATTCTTTATGTCGGCGCGCCATTCTGTCTAGCCATGGCTTTCAAATTAACTTCATATCTCTCCATGTTTTATTTTAGGCTACGATATATTTTTATATCCTTATAAGTTCTGGCACAGACAAAGTAATGTGTATTGCATATAAAGCGCTTCATTTAGATTCCTCAAATTTACTTTAAATATCATAGAAGCAAAGATAAAAAAATAAGGATATTTTCCAAGTATCTGAATAATTTGAATGTTAAAGAATCCTTCTGAATTAACTTGTAGAGACCTTTTCATAAAATGTTTTTATGCAAGTCTGGCAAGGAATTTTTTCTACATATTTTTCGGTTTTTAGAATTTAATATTAATTCAATTCATTATTGTTACAGGAACACCCCACAGTATAAATCCATACATACGCCACTGGGAAGCTGCACAATTCGATCGGACCACACTGATCGATGCCCATCAACAGCATGCCAAACAATTAGCACGACGAAAGAAACGAGATTTAAGGGAATATGGACCTGCGAATACAATCAAATTGAATTTCTTTGCTCATGATAGGTAAGTTAAAAGATGCAGTTTTCTAAAATATTGTTGGTGGAAATTAACGATTTTTTATCCCATGAAGTTTTTTTTATATCATTGGTAACCAATGAGAACTCGAGTTGGTGGCAAGCAACAAATTTCATGGAATTTTTTTACACATTTTACTTGAGTATTTGCCCCAAAAAATTGAAGTCTACGCATATGCTCCTTTTTATACACTTTCTATTAAGTTGGATTGTCGCAACCTGGCTACCTACCTGGCTATGTGTCTATCTCTGGAATCTTTGGAACCTTATATCTCCGAAACTATGCAACCTAGGAAGATGAAATTTTGTCACAGTTCCGGTGACAGTTCAATATTTTTACTACTCCATCATTGTAAGGATAATGGAAGGTCCTGTAAGGATAACGCAAATATCCTTTTTCCCATTTTTTCCGGGAAAAACTGGCATCAGGGGGTTTTCGGGGTCGCTGATCACGAATTCGGTGTTAGATTTTCAAAATTCAAAACGGAAGGTCCTGTAAGGATGACGCAAATATCCTTCTCCCATTTTTTTCGGGGAAAAATGGCATTAGGGGGTTTTTGGGGTCGCTGAATCCGATTCTGACATTTAAAATTCTGTAAGGATAACGGAATGTCCTGCAAAGATAACGTGAGTTTCCTTTTGCTCAAATTTCCCGCGAAAGATCTTTTCTGGAGGTTTTTAGTAATTCAAGACTAAAAAGTATAAAATAAAAAAAAAAACACTTTAAAAAACAAGTTTTATAACCTTATACACTTTCAAAATGCACTAAAAAGTAAAAAACAAGTTTAAAGTTTCACAAAAAAATGTTTTTATAAATTGCGTGTTGTTGTGAAAATATAAAGTGTGTGACGTTGCATTTGCTCTTGAATCTGTAATAGCGGTTTCATACTGTGCAACGCAGCACACTTTATATTTTCACAACAACACGCAATTTATAAAAATATTTTTTTGTGAAACTTTAAACTTGTTTTTTACTTTTTAGTGCATTTTGAAAGTGTATAAGGTTATAAAACTTGTTTTTTAAAGTGTTTTTTATTTATACGAACAATTGACTAAGAAGTCTAATGAAACCTGTTATAATACGATTTCAGACTTATCAGACGTATCGTAAGGCCATATTAATTCAAAAAAATAACAAATTTAATTAACTAAAATATGTAAATTTCGTAAGCGGACATTTCCTATAATTTCTTTTCGGAACTATAGGGTCTTTCAACAAGGACATAACAATTTTGTATTTAAATAAAACACAAAACAATTGAGATATCGGGCTGAAATTTTTTCCAGGTGTAGTGGACATGTTACATTTAAGTATGAAATTCGATGTCGTTCATATGGTCATCGCGAGCACGTTTGCACTGATTGATTCTTTGGAGCCAATTTTCCACCACTCTTCCACACATATCGGCCCTAACGCTGGCAATTTCGCGTTCGATATTGTTCCTGAGCTCCTCTAACGTTCTTGCCTTGTTGGCATAAACCAACGACTTAACATAACCCCATAAAAAGAAATCCAACGGCGTTAAATCGCATGAGCGAGGGGGCCATTCGACCGGACCATTTCTCGAGATTACACGATTACCGAACTTCTCCTTCAATAGATCAATTGTTTGACCAGCTGTAAACCTAAAAAAAAACCTTAAACATAAAAAATGTAAACCTTGACTGACGTTTTAGCATTGCCAGATCATAAAAAAAGTATTAGGGTGCGTTTTTATTAAAATACAAAATTGTTGGGTCGATTCCACATTGAAAATAACTTATTCTTATTAAACTTATTCTTATTAAACTTATTCTAATGATAAATAAGTATTTTTTTAAAACTTGAACGAAAAAAAAAACTTTAGGACCTTAGTGGCTGTCCATAAAATCCGTCGTGCTAAATTTGGTTTTTTTTATCAAAAAAGCGATTTAAACTTAAAATTATTATGAAAAATTGCACTGCAGGCGAAAACTTATGTCTTCAAATTGAAGGCTACACATTTCCCAATATAGAATAACATTTAGTCCTTTTTCTCTTACACTTTTGACTTTTACTATATCGAACGGCTTTTTATGTATCCTAAAACTTTGCCTTTTCAGGTTGTTCGCTATCTTTATTTTTTATCAAGATATTATCAATGTGAAAAATTAAATTTCAGAAAAATTAAATTTTAGAAAAATTAGATGCCATTTACTAAATATCGGCATTTTGTACCGATTTCGAGATTTTAAATTTGGAACATTTTTTTTTTTTTATGTTTTTATGTAAATTGGCAAACAACTCGACGGCGTAAAATAGAGTACGTCCCTCCCTATTTATCGTTGAAATCATACGCTTTTCACATCAGATATTCTTTCTTTTTGGTTCAAAAATCCCCCTTCAAGAAATAACTGATGAGGGGGTTTATAAAAAAAAGAGCGAGGTAGATATTACTGGGGGAAAACTTCAATCACTATTGCACATAATAATTGAATTTTGTAAAATAGTTAAAATTAGCATAGCAAAGTAAATTTGTGAAATGAACAGGTCAACGCAAATGAAAATTTTTAGCGCACACTTGATAATAACGAATTCATTCAGAACAGCTTTATTTCAATAATAAAAAAAAATAATAGGTATAAAAGCCCATTTACGTATAAATTGAATTTCATAATATTGAAAATATTTATGCATTTCATTTTCTATTATCATGAAATATACGAACAAGGCTATATTTATTTTTCAAATGTATTATTATTTCAATTTGTTCAAATTATGTTTTGCATTCAATTCATTATTTTAATTTTAATTACCTTCAGGATGAAACAATAGTTTTAATTACAATAACCAAACCTTAATGAACACAACTTCAATTAGTTTAAATGCAATTAACGACTTTCCATTGTACTCTTAAATAGGAACAAATATTTTGATGGGGATTGAAAAACTTTTTGATATAATTTTATACAATTATCACCGAACCGCGAAATAAGGACCAGAAGTTTGAAACTAAATGTGAGGGAAATTTTATACATAAACTATCGCAAAATCCTTTGATATATGGGTAAAAATCCTAAGGGGCTTTCCATGGTATTCATACGTTCATCAAAACCGTAAAAATTCTTCTTGAGTTACATTAAATACCAAATCACGGGAAAGGGGATATATGAATCTTTTGGCAATGATCCAATTCGCCTTATTTCACATAAAATGTATCCATCTTTTGCTACCATGATATTAAAGTATTTATATAGACGGAATTCATATGCTGCTGATGGGAAATAAGACATGGCTAGCAATTTCCGGTGCAATAATACTGGGAAAAAATTAATAAGTATAAAATATTAAAAAATAAATATCAGATGTGAACAGCACATGACGAATCTATAGCCCCATAAGTAAAATATTAGCTTATATTTATAAAAATTACAAAATCTGAGATGTATCGATAACGGTAAGGGATTCGATTTACAGAGAAATGAATATTTTAATGTATTTAATTTTTCATTTAACAGTTTTTTTTAAATCTTTAGTTTGCAAGCAATTCAAAAAAAAATTTTTTGTATCAATTTTTAATGAAAATATCTCAATAACGGTAAAATATAGCGACTAATAGTAGAAGACAAAATTGTGGCAAATATTATTCTCTTCAAATCACGTCATACAATGAACTACCGAAAACCCATTAGTTTTCGTGAGAATTGTAAAAAAATGATTTTTTTTAAATAACGGCATATCTATAACGGTATATCTATAACGGTATAATGAGATATCGAGTTCTAGTAAAATACAAAAGTGTAGGAAATTTTACTGTCTTCAGCTTTGGTCATACATAAAATGCATAGTTTCAGTGTAAATAGCAAAAAACAAAATTGCAACTTGGTTGACAGATTTTGGTTATGCCAAAGAGCAAGTGTTTGGGTGCCGCTGTAAGTTTTTGGCACTATCTTTTCATACCCCCTTCCCTTATACATTCTATTGGGTCGTTCGGAAAGTCATTTCGTTTTTTCTCAACAGAGGGCTTAATTGTATTTTTTCACAGCCAACTTCACACTTAAGTCGATGACATCAAAAGGTTGTTTGACGACCAATCCAATAAATGGCCAGCGATATGCAATCCAGACTTGATGCACACACGAGCAAATGGTAGAATTTTCCCTCCTCTTGCCTCTCTCCTCCACGCACCAAAAATTTTCCAAAAAAAAGATCCCCAGACAATTCAAAAAAAAAAATTTCACAAAATTTTTTCCAGAAAAATTTCTTTCAAAAATTTCTTGAGAAAATTCTCAAAAAATATTTTAGAAAACTTCCCCTTATCCCGACCCGTCCTCTTACTTCTCCCCCTCCCTCAGTGCCCACCTACCACGCTCCGCTCTCACACCACAACTTACCAAAGACAAAATAAACAAAACAATTTACTCATCTCGAACTATTCAATCAAATGCTCATGAGTTTTTTAAATTGCTCATGAGCAGTGAGTCGTTTGAAAACTCATGAGTATTCGTGAATGAGCATTTCCTACACTGAGATTTTATCTTAGTTAAACAATTGATTTGGTGTGGTTAAACAATTAATTTCCGTGTTTCCTCACCAGCTATTTATTTTCCACTAAAAAGTATGATTTTTGAAAATCAAATAGACTTAAAAAATGTCTGAAAAAAAATAAAGAACATAATTACTACCATTTTCCTTCATATACTAACTATTATTGCGCCGACTTTATATTTACAAAAAAAAGGTTTCGTCTTCACGGTATTCTAAATTTAATATACTACTAACTATAGTCGGCTAAAAGTGAAATTGTGCTAAGTCCATTATACCAAATTTGACAGAAGATCAATAAAAAACCTTGTTAAATCATTTAATTTTCATTTAAAGAAAACAGAGTCTAATTTAAAGAAAACTGAGCTTAATTTTTCTCATTTAAAGAAAATTCAGTGTTATTGAAAGAGAAATAAAACGATTTAACCAGGTTTTCATTGCTCTTCTGAAAAATTATAAAAAATGGACGTAGCACAATTTCACTTTTAGCCGACGATATATGATTCTCTTATAGAGTATGAAAATCAATTTGATAGCATTTAATTTGAGACAGTAAACCAGAAGACCAGCCACCTCGACTTTCAAGTTTTCATACAAACCTTTATGAATACTTACGTGACAAATCCTGAAACTAAGGCAATTTTTTAAATTTTGATCCGGAATTTCGCAAGAATGCTCTTAAAGAGTAGTGTAAGAATATTTTATGAAAACTACAATATAAAATTACTTTTTTTGTGATGTTTCTCGTAAGTCCGGAAAAATTTTCATAAATTAACTGAAGATTTGTTTTTTTTTTTAATATTGAGGGTATTCACAATCCTCTTTTAATTTTCGGTATTCGGTGTTTTCGGTAATATTAAAAGACTGAAAATATTCTGCTGTGAACATCCCACAGCACAGATTTGAGAACAGCGCTTTTATTGGATACGTGACCAAATCATGAACTGCGAATTTGATTGTAAAATATGTCACATACCTTTAAATCCATGTTTGATGTATTCTTTTGAATTTCTATTGTGGCAGCGGCTATCAAAATTGAAAAAATTTGCAGTCCGATGAGATTAACAAAAAAACCAGCGAGAAAATTTGACAACTAAAAACATTACTAGCGCCACTCGCGGTTGATTCTTGATACCGAATAACCGGGCCGGAAAACACAACTCAAGGCATGTATACAATTACCGAATCCGGTAATTCATTTTTACATGAACCAAGTTACCGTCTCGGTAAAAATCTGTTAAATTTGACTGAATTACCGAGCGGTAAATTTACCCGCAATTTAAAAGACGACTGTGAATACCCTGATTGTTATTACTACCGGTAATATTACCAGAGATAGCCGGGCACTTCGGCTGGATATTCAACCAAAAGTAGACCTACACCGCCTGCTGACAAATCGACGTAGGATCGACTCATACGTTCGGGGCCATCTCGGCAGTCTAAAGATTAAAGTCGACTTGTACCTAACCAATTAGTCATCCATGTCTAGTTATTGCCACCCAAATAGGATGTCTTTCATACAAAAAGCAGTGGCTACTCATACTCTTTCCAAGCAAATGAAATTGACTTGAAATGACCAAATTGTGGCCACACAGAACTGGAGCTACGCGTGTTCATCTCATGCCTCTCTTTGCATTTAAAATTAAAAAACTGTCCAGATTAATAAAATCTCATTAAAAATATTTTGCCAGGGGATAATATTCCATATGAAAAAAATTTTCACGTCCATTTATCACAGTTAGGTAATTTTGCATTGCAAGCGATGAGTCCTTCATAATTTTATTAACAACTAACGAAACTGGGAATAACTTCATTAAAAATGGAAAGCATAAAATTTTTTTTTCTCATTATTTTTTACATTCGCCATCATAAGTACTCTACAGTGCTATAATTAAGGAGTAATGTACATCTTTATGAAAAGAGAAGACCTTTGAATACTCGTATGGGATTCTGTGGTTAGGATCATTTTTGTCTAATTAAAATGAAAAGTCCATTAAATAAGCTTCCGTCTTTTATTCCTTGATGAATATAATAATTTTAAAACAAGCCACAAATTAGCTCGCAAATAGAAGTAGGAAAACGGAATATCTCAAAGGTAAAAGGAGAAAACTTTTCGCATTTATAGCAAATGTTTTACCTTGTTTCATGAAAAGATTTTCTTTATTTTCCAATTTCCTTGTTTTATTTTCGCGGAAAACGGATCGGAAAGATGCTGCTGACAGTCTGGAATTTGTTGTTTCAACACCTAAAAAGACTTGGATCCCGATCTGCTACACTTTAAATGATTTTTTTTTCACTGAGGGTTATTTCATTAAAAGTTTTGAAATACATTGCAGACACAGTGCCTCACTTCATAATTTCAAAGAAGTTAAGTATTTTTAGATATAAGCTTTCTTTACCTTGCTCAGTCAAGTGAGAGCCTTCTTCTTCTTCTGTGTGCTGGGCAAGAAGGACGAAGAATTTTTGCTGGGGAAGTGAATGAATTGAAATGTTAGCTACTTGTTATGGCCACCTGGAACTGATGGTTAATTCATTTTGTAGGAAGAACGTCTGAAGGGCTGTACACATCCCCCTTAAGAGAGCGATAAGGATTTCCCGGGACTAGTCTGGTTTCGACTAAATGAAGGTTAAAGACATCGGCCGGCAGACCGACCCGTCCACCTGTTTGGTGAAAGAAAACTTGTAAACTGAAAAAGGGAAAACAATAAAGAAAATTTACACCGCCATTAACTTTTAGTTCGGTCTCTAACCGGGGTAACAATTTATAATTTTCTTCAACAAAAGCTACGCTACTTTTCAATCTCTGCGGAATTGAAACAAAAAGCTTTATTGGAAAACGCCTCGCTGGGATCCCCGCTGGTTTAAAGAAACCAAATATTTGACCTATGATTTTATACATACATGGATATAACTAAAAATATTTGAATGGGTAAACAAAATACACCTCAACCAGTGGCCATGAAAAATCAAAAGCAATACAAATAAAAAAGTAAAAAAAAAGAAAAATTAGACGGCGGCGCAGCGGCAAAGGTGTAAAGTGATTTACGAAAGAATTCACTGAAAACAAGGTTGCTACAAATTACGTAATAAATATAGCGGGTGTGTGTTCTTTATGTTCTGTTCAAGTTTTTAAATAAGGTGTTTCTTCAAATTTCAATTTTCAAAGTAAACGCCATTCAGTGAAGAACTTTATTTCCATTAACTCTCTTGAGTAGTTGTTAATTGTACCCAATTTTATTTTCCAAAATTTGTATTTTAGGTACTTGAGTTTAATATCTTCAATATCAGTTTTCTGGTGAATTTATGCTGTTTACGAAAAAAAAAGTTTGAAATTGTGGGTTGGAACACTTGCATTTTCAGCACTTATTTGTAAGGACGAATTTCTGATAAAGCGGAAAATTCTAAATAAATACTAGTTTTTGCGATCAAAACAAACATTCGATTAAAGTTAAATTTGGTGATCCCAATCCTTTTTGGTAACGGTGGTTAACCGAAACGTTAAAAATAGTAGCAGGAAAGTGGGTAAAAAGCCAGTCGAATCTTCGGTTAATCCATGGCTTAAAATCCGCTCGTTAATGCAAATAAAATCCTTAAAAAATTCGTCCAAGTGAGTCTAGTGGTTCTCGAACTATAAGCGAATGAATAGACAGACACACAAACTATATTTAAAAAAATATCAGTTGTGATCAACGCAAAATTTTCCTCTGCAATATTTAGTTTCGGAAAAATTATGTGAAAAATATTTTTTTTTCAAATATGTATCTCGAAAACAGTTAAAATCGATACGTAAAACCGTCATGGGAAAAAACGCATTAAATTTTATTTTCTTTGAATTTTGTTATTACTTCTCAAAAGCCCATTGTTTCCGAAAATTTTTCAAAAACTATTTTTTTTGGAAATATATTGAGAACCGTTAGAGATACGTAAAACCGTTAAAGCAAAAAATTAAGATATCCTTTAAAGTTTATTATATTCATTTTTTCCCAAAAACGCATAATTTCCGAAATTTTTCACAAAACTCTTAAAAAACGTATATGGAAAATACCCGTTACAGATAACGTTACATTTCTAAAAAATTAGCAGAAAACTACGCTTTTCATAAAACTCATTTCCAAAAAATTTCAAGTCGCTAACTCAACGCGTTCTCGAGGTATTTATGATACATTAAAACGGACAGACCGACAGACGAAATACGTTTCAGGCATAATAATGAGGATGTCCGTGCATGTGTCTGTAGGTCTGTACGTTTTACGTATCTTAAACAACTCGAGAATACGTTAAGCTAGCGAACTGATTTTTTTTTGTAAATGCGTTTTACGAAAATCCAAGTTTTGTATCAACTTTTGGAAAAGTAACGTTATACATTTTTTGAAAATAGGGTTTTTGAAAAAAGGGTTTTTTGAAAATTGCTCGAAAACTATACGCTTTTGGGAAAAATGAATATAACAAAATTTAAAGCATATAAGATTTTCTGAATTTCTTGCTTAAACGGTTTTTACGCATCTCTAACGATTCTCGACATATTTGAAAGAAAAATTCTCGATTTTTTGAATTTTTTTTTTATCGAAAACTATGCGTTATTGTTAAAAATGCATATAACCATGTTCAAAGGAAATAAAATTTACTGCTTTTTTTCTTTGAACGCTTTTAACGTATCTTTAAAGGTTCTCAAGATATTTGAAAGACCGAAACTAAATATTGCCGAGGAAAGATTTGTGTTAAAATATATTTTTTATTTTGAATTAACCAAACTTCAGTTCATATCAAACAAATTTCTTTTCAAACAAATTTCTTAACATATTTAAAAAAGAAGATTTTACATAACTTTCCCATACATCAAAATCCAATTGAAGCCAATTCAATTGAATTGCATGACTCCAATTAGAGTTTTTACAAATCACTTTCAACAAGGTTTTATGAGGGATTAACAGTCATTAACTTTTTATCGCTTAAACATGCATACAGCATATGTAAGTGCTTTGTAAGTGCTTTGGATGTAAGTACTTTGGATTCGTCGAACTGAGTCGATCAATATATGTACATACATGGCCCCTGATTAAGATTTTTCGGCTGATTTTAACATCAGTCTTAGATGTAAGATAGGTAGATAAAAAGCAATCATTAAAAAGGTACAAACGCATCACTGATGCACTGCAAAATTTCTGTAAAATTGTTATTGTGTTAGCATATAATAAAAACAAAAAATTTGAAATTGCCGAAACTATTAAATTTTCATTAAACAATTCAAAAAATGTTGGGCTAGTCGTGTAATAGACATTTAATTTATGTTAACAAAGGCCATTAATTGTGACACTATGGTGCAGTTAATATTAAACTGAAATCAATAATTGTACATGAATCTAGTCATATATCATTCGATCAGTAATTATATCACAGGGCTATTAAATGTGTGGTATTTTGGCCAACTACTATGGTTACTTAGAGAACCCTTGTATCCCAACATTGAATCCTTTAGTAAAGTATACCAGTAAATAAATGCTGATAAAAATTATTTGTCGAGTAAAATTATCCTATTTATTTTGCTTTTGGAACCACTTTCAATATATATGTAATGCATATAACACATAGGTATACTAACTTCAGAACATTGCGTTGAAGGTGTGGATTTGGCCCTATAATGTTGATTATTTTTATTATCGATTAACACCTGTCTAATGATCCATTCAAAAAGCTTATCCGACCGCACCATTAATGCCCTTGTATGGATAGCACATTCTTATTCAGTCTACTAAACACTGGCCAAGAATCTCTCCGAACAAAATGTTCGACTGTCCCTAAATCTCTTATGTAGTCGCTTAAGATATATACGACTAGTTGTTAATTTAAAGCTTCACATACATTTAGCATATTTGGAATCCAAAATTGTTCGTATATATAGATATACCTGCCATATTATAGTTGTGGGCACCCTTTCCTATCATGCTACTTACCGTTAAGCTGATAAATGTGCGGCCAACTGGATGGGGATACAAAATGTGACATGATACATCCTTTAGGGTCGAAATCTATGAAAAAGGATGCTATATGAAAAGTGAGCAGTCGTTAGAAGAAGATTTTAAAATTATAGGTGCTCACTCGCATCTGCTATATGGTGATGCTGGCCTGATATAGGAGAAAGTTAGATGATTTTTGAAATAGACACAGGCGGAAATGAAACACAACCGGTCGGCACGGAGAGGTTCATAATAGTAGAGTACAAGTACAGGTAAAAGCATGAATCCTTTTCCTCTTCCAATTTCAATTATTAAAACTGTCACGTGGAACATATAATGGGAACCCTCAGCTTCGAAAAGACTAAGTTAAGTAAGGCAGAGGACAAGAATCTCACTTCCGTAAAGTCTCTAACTGTTTTCTATGATACAAAGTGTCATGTGGTTAACATAATACACATTTTTGACACACTCTCCGGTAACATGGTGGTTAGGTGAAGCAACCAAAATACGGTATTCATGTACATACACACATACTCTGATTTAGTATATTTGGCAAACATAAAGTGTTGCTTCATGTGAGCTCTGGTGGTGATAGTGGGTTGAGTGATTTATAACATGTGCCAAGTGTCCTTTTCACCTTAATATCTTTGAATCAGTCATGTGGTGGTGGTTAAATTTTGGGCGGTTAAAGATTCTTAGAGAAACATTTTCAATGTTCAATTAGCATGCAAGCTATATTTACACACTAGGATGTCGAATGACAAATCCCAACACGTTGGCTGACGAGTTGATGGTTTAAAAGACAGTTTAATGAAAAAATCTAGATCTGACTTTAAGATGATAAAGCTGAGATGAATTTTAATACACACTGGCGGACATGGTATCCGGATTGCTATGTTAACGAGTGTACTTAAGTAAATTTTTTGAAGTAAATCATCCAATTTTCGTTTTAGTTTCAAAATGTACCTAATGTTTTACGTCCATGATTAGATTGGAAATTTAATTTTCTTTGAATTTTGCTATATCCATTTTATCCCAAAAGCATTTTGGAAGATACCCATTATAACTACCGTTACTTTTCCAAAAGTTGATAGAAAACCATGATTTTCGAAAACTCATTTACAAAAGAATTCAAGTTGCTAGCTCAACGCGTTCTCGGGTTATTTAAGATACGTAAAATATACATACCGACTTTAAAGATCATTTTCTTTGTACTGATAAGATAGTTTCTATCTGCGCCTGTTCTCGGGTCGGTCTCCGTCATGAATACAATGCTTTCCCTCTATAGTAGAACAAACTAAAAATGGGGTGTTACCATTGTGAAATCAGATTTTCCAAAGTGGTACTTAAAACAAGTGTATACTTTGCAAAAGTGGTTTTTCAAATAATTGCACAAAATGACAAAACTAGAGTATTTGACAATTCCTCGCAGCTTCCTCGTAGTCGAAGCTTTTTTTATTTTTAACCGATTTCCAAAAAGGAAAAGGTTCTCAATTCGACCTGAATGTCTGTTTTTTAATGTATGTTCACGCCTGACTTTTTATTGGGTTGACCGATTTTGGTCGTCCCAAAGAGAAAGTTCCTGGTTGGGCTCTGCTGCAAATTTTCCACCCGTGGCGCTATGCTTTCATACCCCCTCGCCTGCTAGATTCTACATCGCTTGAGATATCGAGCTGAAATTTTTTGTGTTGTGTTCAGTACAACGCCAACAAGGATATTTTATATACTTCCCCCCCCCCCCCCCCCCCTGTTGACTCGCCCCTCAAATCCCCTTTCCAGCTAGATTCTACATCGTTTGAGATATCGAGTTGAAATTTTTTGCCTTGTGTTCAGTATAACACAAGGAGGATTCTTTTATATATTTCTCCCGTGTTAATGTACCCCTTTAAAGCCCCTCTCCTGCTAAATTCTACATCGTTTGAGACATGGAGTTGAATTTTTTGTGTTACGACACCGAGGAGGATATTTTACATATTTATCCTCTGTGGCGCTTCCCCTCATACCCAGTCCCCTGCTAGATTCTGCATGGATAAATATAAAATAGTTAATATTAAAAACTATTAAATCACATTTTGTTTGATACAACCGTTTGGCGTTTTTTGTAGCTTTACCCATATTAAAAATCAAAACTAAAAAACGTTCGAAATAAAAATAATAAAACCGAAATCCAATTTGGGGCATAAAAGAACCTAGCTTTAGTGCTTCTAAGAGCCGTGTCTATAGTTAATGGCCCTTACCAATGAGCTGTAACTATATTAGTAACAACTTTTGGCGTGTGCGAAACGAACTAATTACTTGCTAATTTCGGTTCAAATTCCAATTTTTATTGGAAAGTTTCCAGTTCGCTGTAATAAATGAATTAAAACGCACTAAAATTAGCATGCAATCAGACCATTTCGTATATGCCTTAAGTTGTTACTAAGTTAGTAACAGCTCATTGGTAAGGGCCAATCTGTTTGGCAACAATTTTTGGAGTCGATCTCAGTTCTTAGTGGCAGCAACAGCACCATTAGCCCTAAGGGTTAGAAAGTATATAATTTTTTTAGTTGCAAATTTAACGCCACTCCCAAAATGCCGAATTTTAAATACGCTATTAATGGACATAGTTTTAAAGTATTTTTTTTCTTTTTAGTGCTTTTTTTCCTTTTTAGTTATTTTTAAATCGGTTTTATTTTTTTATTTTACCTTTTTAATTTTTTTTAATTTATTGTTTTTAAAAAACACACCACCTAATAAATCCTGGCAAATAAAAACACTGGGAAAATTACCTAAAAAAAATTTCTGGTAACAATTTTTATACCCGTATGGTGAAACCAAAGGGTATATTAACTTTGCTTTACCGTTTGTAACGCCAAGATCCCGTCATCGCACAAAAAAATGAATTACACCAGTGTGTTTAGAATGAGAAAAATATTTAATTTCTGCATGTCCGTCCGTCTGTCTGTCTGTCTGTCCGTCTGTCCGTCCGTCCGTCCGTCTGTCTGTGGCGCGGATTGCGGGCGCATGGATTGAGCTAGAGACTTGAAATTTTGCGCAGATCCGTTTTTCGTAAAATGCGAGGCTAAGTTCGTTAATGGGCAAAAATGGACCATTAGGGGGGGTACCCCCCATACGAACGAAAACGTTTTTTGCGAATATCTCAAAAACGGTGCATCTTATCAAAAAAGTCCAAGAACAAAAGTTATTTAGGATATGATTCTACATAAAACTCCCATACATCAAAATCCGATTGGAATACATTTAAAAAAATCTTTTTGGAAAATTTGACTTCAAAGTGGAATTTTGATACTGTTCGCTGTTAACTTAAAGCACCATACGGGTTTTCAATAATTGCCAGTTTGGCAATTACAGCTTTTGTTATGTTTTTATTTTAACTTTTTTTTATTTTTTTTATTAGTTTATTGTTTAAAAAAACACCACCTATTAAATCCTGGCAAATAAAAACACTGCGAAAATTAGACAATATTTTTGAATTAGATCTGCCAAGCAGACATAACATGAAATAGGAATGTATGCGAAAATATAAAATATCATTTTACAACTTTGTACTCATGCAGATGGTTTGCTTGTTTGTTGTTCATTTATTTACACCTGAAAGGCAACGCTTGTGGGTTGAACGGAGTACGGCTGGAATTGAAGTTGTCTATAAAAAATTCCATTTCCCTGTAATTTTTTTATGTCAGTAAAGTATCACCTTGTAAGTTTTTAGTTCTCCATCGGTGAAAAGGATACAATGGCCAGGACTAAAAAAGTTATACACATGTAAAGCATGTAAAATACAAGACAAAAGAAAGTAAGACAAAATAACAAAAAAAAATCTTCAAGATAAAAGATTCACATGAATAGCATCCGCAACCTCTTTTCTTGGGGGTTTTGTTCAACTTTTAAAAAAATGTATTTTCTTTCTGTTGGTGTTCTTGTCCTCGTTTTGGTGAGAAAACAATCCTTAACTTTTATTTTGCTTATTCCTATTTGTTTTCATAACCGAGATGGGCAGTAAAAAAACTTTAATTTAATTCAGTACAGGAGTTGTATCAGTAAAAGTTCAGGAACGATGCGGTGTTGAAATTCCTGCAATTTTTATTCATATCTTGACACTATTTCTTGAAATTAGCGATCAAATTGCATCAGGACTAAATTATATTTCCGCTAAAAAAAAAGCTAGGAGCCTTTATTTATTTATTACGAAAGCTGAAATATTTGTATGGATTGAATTAAGTTGAAGCTTTGGGGTTGTTAAACATTTCAACATTCAGAGTCGTTCAGAATCGTCAGATTTTATTGGAGAATGGAATCGAATATGAGGTAGGAATCTTTGGTAGGCATAATCGGTAGGTGTACAAAAAAAAAAACAAAATAAAAATGTTGAAAAAGCCCCAACTAAAGAAAAACCCTAAAAAATTGAAAAACTCCTGAATAAAAAAAATCCTTTAAAAAGGATAAAATAATCATTACAGTAAATTTAAAATTTGTGTGCGTCGGGAAAACCTATTGGTCTATATTCAAGAGTTTTTTTTGTTGACCATTTTGTATTGTAATAATTATTTAAAGATTAACCATTTTTTTTTAAGTATTGTTCCTCGAATGCCGAAGCGGGATCGAATTCGGTTCAGTGGATCAGAAGATAGAAGGAGAGGGGGTTTAAATTGAGGGGGGAGGGGGAACTCTTGTACACTAAAATATTCCTTTCATTATTTACAACGGAATGGCGAAAGTGGGATCGAAATCGTTTCAGTGGATCAGGAGATACAAGGAGGGGGGTTTGAATTGAGGGGGTAAGGGGGAATTTTTAAACGCAAGAACGATTCGGCACCCATATCCAGCCGAATGCCAAAAACTGGACCTAAATCGGTTGAGTGGTTCAAAATTTATGAGGGAAGGACGCACAAACTTCGAGCCAAACGCATATACCATCTCCGTTCCGTCGGGGGTAAAAAACCAAACTCTGTTTCCCTCCCCGATTTGCCCTCTTCACCATATCCTTTCTGATGTCTCCTAAATTAGAGAACAAATTTTGATACGGTTTTCATTTCTAGCTTGAGTCAACTCCATCAAGCTCCCAAAATTCTAAAACTCCATGCGATGCAGACGTCATTTTGGATTTTTAGTCATATTTATCAAACGCAGAATGACTAAAATAGATTAAACAAAAGAAAATCTAAAAAAAATGGATAGAAAAACATTTATTTCTAAAAATATGCTAAACAGGAAAAAATAATTTTTCGAGTGCTGCGTCGCGTCGTCTATCAGAAATAAAAGCGTGATAAAAGCATAAAAAATAAAACAAAATAAATATGTATCTCGCTTTTATTTCTGATACAAAAAAATTATTTTTTTAAAGACATGCTTTAAAAAAAAAAAAAAAACAAAAAAAATTTCATTTTTTTTACATTTTCTACTTTCTAAAAAAACATCCCCCTCTGACCTTTGGTAAGCCAAACTGCCTATCGGAATTCTTTGCGGTTTTTATCGAACCTTCGATTCAACTTATAGAGTTTCTATATTTCTCATTTTTAACAAAAACGTATTTGATGTTTTTTTACTATTTAATTTAGATTAGCCTTCGATCCGTCAACGGAAAAGCCTTCACTTCTTGTTGTGTTTATCTACCTTGACCATTCATATCTTATATCATCGTATTATAATTAATTCATTGTCTAGAATTTTGTGCGTATGTACCAGAACGTTACCTTTAACAGTGATGAAGTTTTGTCAATACCATGGAAACTTGATTACGAAGAAAAAACTTGGTGAAATACTTATCAGGGACAAGTAATAATATTTGTATCATTTTATTCATTTTACATTATGACACTATTATTAATTTTTACTATAATAAAAGTTATTGAATTACAAGAACACAAGAAGATGATTATGATTAGATAATGGCAGTTTTTTCTACTTTCGTTCTTCTACTTTTGTACCATGAAACCTGAACTTACTTTTGTGTGTAGGTGTTTCTGATATAAAACTATGATATAAAATTATATGATCTATAGTACAATTATATAAATGACATATTCTTTGTTTCAGGGAATTTCGTCTCGTTTTACGACAAGATCCAACATCAGTATTTTCAACAGATGTTCAAATCGAAAATACACTTGGACCTGTGGATTACGATGTCTCAAGGATATACACTGGTTCTTTAGAGGGTAAGTTACTTGATTCCACACAAGTGTTTTCCTCATATCAGTATTGAACACAGATCCAGAATGGCTTATGTTGGATTATCCAAAACATATCCTTCATGAAAATGAACATTTTCAAGAAACGTTTTTTTTTCTTTCCTTACCATTCCGTTTTACTTGATTAGAAAAAACTCTCCGTGTTTCGCAAAAAAAAGAAAGAAATAAAACATATTTTGTTTTTTGATTTATGACATTTTTTTAAAATTTTATTATCATTTAATACTCTCCAAAAATGTAGATCGCATTTCGGAAAACAGACTAGACTGGACAGGTTGTCCGACTCACTGCGCCCCTAATTCACATTTCAGTGCCGGATGTCAAATTAGGGACCGGAACTATGTTCATGAATCGAAACATTGTTCATAAACCGCAGCATTTTTAAAAGCTTTTATTTAGCTTGCCTTCGTGTCTGTCTGTTTGTCTGTCTGTCAGATCAAATCTTGCAATCAAATTTTGACCCACTTCCACTCATCCGATTCACTTGAAATTTTGTACACTTATATAAGTCCGATGACAATACAATATTTTCACTACTTCGTCCTTGTAAGGATAGCGGAAGGTCCTGTAAGGATAACGTGATTATCCTTTTCTCCAAATTTTCCAGAAAAAAATCTATTTTGGGGGTTTTTGGGGTCGCTGAATCCGAATCTGTCATTAAAAAGTCTGTAAGGATAACGGAAGGTCCTGTAACGATAACGTGATTATCCTTTTCTCCAAATTTTCCAGAAAAAAATCTATTCTGGGGGTTTTTGGGATCGCTGAATCCGAATCTGTCATTAAAAAGTCTGTAAGGATAACGGAAGGTCCTGTAACGATAACGTGATTATCCTTTTTCTCAATTGTTCCGGGAAAAAATATATTCTGCGGGTTTTGGGGTTCGCTGAATACGATTCTCAAGTCAAAAAGCCTGTAAGGACATCTCAAATGTAAGGATATATATTCGAAGACTAAAAAGAACAAAATAAAAAAAATAAAAAATTATTTTTTTTAAAAAAAAGCTTTTATTAAAAAAAATGCACTAAAAAGAAAAAAATAATTTTCTGGACGCTGTGTATCACAAATATAAAAGCTTTTAAAAAGAGATAAAGCATAAAACAATAAAATAAACATTTATCTCGCTTTTTAAAAGCTTTTATATTTGTGATACACAGCGTACAGAAAAATTTTTTTTTTCAGTTTTTTTTTCAATAAATAAAAATTTTATACTCAGTTAACTATAGTGGAAGTAAATCCAGATATCATTTTCTTAATAACGAGATCATTTTCATGTTACCAAATTGGGAAGGGAAATGAATAAAGAATAGCTAAAAGTTTTGCGCTAAACAATTATCGACACAAAGCTAACTGTCCAGAATGTCAATTCTTCTCCTGTGAAGACCTGAAAACGTAGTTGTGATGTTTCAGTGCCATTCGCCATTTATGTGCATTGTGCACAATGCTATGATTTTTTTTCTATATTCTGCAGGCGTTTATCAAAGAATTCACATTCAGATAGGATATAAGCATTGTACGGTACGCGTTTATAAACAAATGCAGAAAGCTTTCAGCACTCGAGTCAGAAGTCGAGATTCATTCTACGTACGTGGACAAACTATGAGTATGAATGGAAGCACTTTGAAGAGCCCTGCAGACATACCTGTCACGATGAATACTTTGGACGTGATAAAACTTTAACTGAGGCCATAACCTATGATTAGAAATCAAACGGATAAAAGATCTGCTCCGATATGTCTGATTGAACGATTCCACTAGCTCGAGGATGTTGTTGTTCGCTTTTGACATGTTTGTTGTCAGGGCCGTACCGACTGGGGGGGGATGGGGGGGGAGGCTCCCCCCCCAATAAGTCTTCAGTTGGGAATTTGACCCTTAGGAGTTGGGAAATCTCACTTCTTGAAGATGTGAGATTTCCCAAGTTGGGAAATCTCTTTTGTCGATTTTCCAAAATCCCAACTTGTCTTTTTCTACCTCAAATTTTCTATTAGTGAACAAAGGCGTGTTTTATGACTTGTTTGTGTTTCCACATGCCATTCTGCTTTGGCGACAGCGTCACAGCGAGTTGGGAGAGAATGAATAAAAGGCTTTGAAAGAGTAGAGTAGACACTCGACCATGGGGGGAGTATAATGTTCTCATCCGTTTATGGCACAGAACTATATAACATAGTATGGTGACACAAAGCTCTGCTGAAAAATGGTCCCAAAAGTATTTCCCTCTTTATCATACTTAAACGCATCCACTGAACTGTATAATATCGCGAAATTCAAATTTCGTCCGCCGCGAAATTCAAATTTCACAAGTTTGAGACTAACTTTATGCGCCAACACCATTCCGAAAGTCTATTTTCCTTTGACAGCTCACGGTTTAAACGAAAGGACTATATTTATAGTCATACGGTTATCTCGCTCTTACTTAACTCGTTTTGATTCATTGAACTGTATTGAAATGGGACCATTTGAGACAGCAAATCGAGCGATCTAGTATATTCGTGCTGAAACAGTGAGTTTTGAAAATATAGTGTAATTGTTGTACCATCGGTGTTCGGATTTTTTAAACAAATGAATAGGTAAGAACTGTTTCAAGTAATATGTATTTAATTTCTTATAAGTTTGTGTCAACACTGGATTCGGATAAAATCTGAATACAAAAGAAAGTGCCAAAAATAAGCGATATAAAGTCAAATGTACTTCTTGTGGTCACAAGTCGCATAAGATTATTAGTGTTTACCCTTTATTTAATTGTGAAAAATAAAAAAAATTTACTTTCTTCTACGGAGTGCAATAAAGTATTGTATTCATGAAAAATTTCGACCTCTTAATTTTGCCTAAAAAAAATTTCCCGATCACTCCTGAGTCGATTGGAGTCATATTAAAAAAATGTCGTTCTGTCTGTCAGTCTGTCAGTCTGTGTACAAGATTTCTCAAAAACTAATAAAGCTAGAGCCATGAAATTTTATAGGCATGTTGGGTCCTGAAATGGGACGATCCTATCAACTTTTGGTGGAAATCCGTTAACCGGAAGTATCAAAAATGGCGGTTTTTAAAAATCGCAATTTCGTTTTTCTCGATTTACTCCCAAACTACGCGTTTTTTAGTGGCCTTAAGTACGACGAAACTTTTAGAAAATAAAATTTCCCACACTTTTGTCTTTAGATATAACTCGATATCTCAACCTGTTATCGAGATAAAACGTTATTTCCAAAAAAAAAAACAGTTTTTGCGATTATCTTGAAAACTAATGGGGTTTTGCTGACTGAATGTATGAAGTGAAATAATGAGAATGACATTCTGCACAATTTTGTTTCTTACCGTTATTGAGATATTTAGATTAAAATATAAAAAAATATGTTTTTGCAAATTACTGGCAAACTAACGATTTTTCGACAAATTAATTTAAGGAAAACTTGGAGATGTTAAAATTTTCTACCTTTTTGCCATTTACCGTAAATTGATATCTTTTACAGTTCTCAAGCTATCTCAAATTTTGTACGTTTTTGCTATTTTTGAATAAACCAAGAATTTATTGGGATGTCGTCTTAGGTTGACAACGCGACAGGGCTCTAGCGTAAATTGCGCAGGATCGTAGATTTTGTAGAAGTAAGTTTTGTGTTGACCACAACTGATATTTCATTATATCAGTTGTTTCTTGTCAGAGATTCTGGGCAAGGAAAAGGAATTTTTATTATGTACATCCCAGTTGGGAAAAATTAGATGTTCGAGTTGGGAAAATTGAGACGTCTCCCCCCCCCAATCCAGAACCTTCGATACGGCCCTGTTTGTTGTCACCAAAAGTCCACGCCAAGATTTCTTCCATATGCGATTTATTTACTTTAATCATTCACCCCTACTGTTCAACGTGCCAACCTCTTCATAGATATTTTATGAATAGTGTTTATCATCGATAGCGATATTACAAGCGGTGTGTTGTTACCTGCTCGCCAGACAGTGTGCTTTAGCTAGCACATGCTTTGAATATGTTACGATAATTCCACCTGCGTCCGTTTCCCACTTGAGTATATCAAACATTTATCTACATATGTATACATATATGTGTCCCATACGAGCCGGGGTTAAATATCTGATAAGAATTTCAATGAAAGTTTCATGAATTGCGAACGACCTTCCTTTTTCGTAGGAACATGCCGGGATAGAGTGAATGGTTTGAGAAATAAAGTTACCAGCCACCTACCACAATTTTTTTTTTGGGTGGAAATAACTTTAGCAGTGTAGGTGAGGTGGTCGAAAATTATATCAATCATTATCCTACTTTACCTATAGATGTTTATAGTGTGATTTGTGTAAATTTCGGAAGTGTGAATCAAAAATTCATTTTTTATTACATTTGAACAAATATAATATTTAACAGCTTCTCACAAATTATTGAGATTTGGTTCAAGAGAAATTTGGTTTTCTTGGCACTAGCACATCGCAAGGTGGGAGCGAACAGACTCAAAAAAAAGGCTTTGCGATCAATTTTTCCTACTGTTTGCACATACAGTTCTACATGGGCTTACACGATGACAAATTTGGATTATTTTTTTCAAATAATTCAGGTTTACACATAAATTCTGACTAAACTGAATTGAACTTATCAACCATAAAGTTAAGAATTTGTATTAAAAATTCACAGATCTGTTTGGTTGATTTTTATACCCGTATGGTGAAACCAAAGGGTATATTAAATTTGCCTTACCGTTGGTTAGTCCAAGATCCCATCATCACACACAAAATTGGATTACACCAGTCTGTTTAGAATGATAAATAAATTGAATTTTGCATGTCCGTCCGTCCATCTGTCTGTCCATCTGTCCGTCTGTCCGTCTGTGGCACGGATTGCGGGCGCACGGATTGAACTAGAGACTTGAAATTTTACGCAGATTCGTTTTTCATAAAATGCAAGGCTAAGTTCGTTAATGGGCAAAAATGGAACGAAAACTTTTTATGCGAATATCTCAAAAACGGTGCATATTATCAAAAAAGTGAAGAACAAAAATTATTTAGGATATGATTCTACAAAAACTCCCATACATCAAAATCCGATTGGAAAAAAATTTAAAAAAAAAGTTTCACTTCAAAGTGGAATTTTGATACAACTGTTCGCCGTTCACTTAAACTTCGAATAATGCCATATCACCATACGGGTTTTCAATAATTGCCAGATTGGCAATTATAGCTTTTGTTATGTTTTTGATCCAAATTGTAACAATAAAGTTTAAACTTTCATTCATATTTGTCAAGTTTAAGAAATAAACCCATATTTAAGAGAAGCCTTTTATTGTTATGACACAGTTTAGCATTGATGATAAATAACAAAATACTTTTATCTCTTAGAATTTTTAAAAATATTTTTCCCGAATTCTTTCCCGAGGTGGTTTCCCCTCTAAAAAAACTAATTTTCAACCATATATAAAAATTCATGACGTGACGTAAAAGATTTCGTACCAACATTTTCAATTTCCATTTTACCTTGCTTTTTATCAATCTTCCACCGCCTATTTTCATTTTATTTATTAAAATTGCATTAAAAGAAATTGAGGTCAAAATTCGAAACAATAATTCTTCTCCAAATTATCAAGCCGTTGGTAAATAGGTTAAGTTTTAAATAGAGGTCTACAGACAAGCAATAAAAACGAATTAGGTAACCATGACCTTACAAATAGAAACCCTTAAATTAAAACAACCTTAAAAATCAAATAAAATAAAGTTTTTCAAATAGCATTTTAGTACGATGCAATATGTATCACGACTGTGTGTAAAAGATATTTACGATTCACTTGAAACCCATCTTTTGCAATATTTTTTCCAGACTCCTTAAGTCGAAGATAAGAAAAAAAATTTACGGCTTTGTATAGAGAAAGCCAATATTTGTTTTATCCTTTCACATCACATCTTGTTTATATTTTGCTAGCAAGCTATCTATACAGATACGAGGCCATTAAATTAAGATAAAAAGGATGCCTTCTTCTCAACTAGTAGTTCAACTTCTTGTATTGCTTTTAACTCTTTGCCATTTCTTCAATTTCATGTTATTCGAGAGTCTACGTTTCCATCCAAAAATCTGTGTAAAAATCTACACACACATTGGTATTATAAATCTTAACAAATACCTAATACCGAAAAAATAATAACAAGAGAAATTCGAGAATGAAAGAAATTTTATAGCTGTGAAACCCAAACAAACGGCTGTTTTTCTATAAAAAAAAACCGCTGAAGTCACACATTTCATGATAAGCCCTTTAGATTCTTTCTTACCCCAAGACGAAGGAACACCCGGCTTTGATAAACATCAAAAAAAAAAAAAAAAAAAAAAAAAACAGAAAAAAATCCTCAAAAAAATTCTCAAGATCCGTGAAGTAAAAACTTTTCACTGATTTTCTATTTCCTCATTTTCTATTTTATTTTTTTGGCAATGAAAAAATAAACAACGAAAAAAGCAACAGCAGAGATGATTATCAGTCATTTTTATCCTGTCAAAGAAGGCAGGGGTAAGTGTAAAAGTGAAAAGCCTTTTGTAATTTTTCACCGAATGAACACCTTATGGTCGAAGACTGTGTTGTGCTTATATATAATAGCGTATTTTTTTTCTTTTTGCTATTACTCAGCGATGGTGAAAACAAAGAAAAAGAATGTTTCCCAAACAGTGAAAATTGAAAATTGAGTAGCCTGTAATTTTCATCTATTATCACATCCCTTAACTCGTTTTTATGGCCAGCAGTGCGACCGCTCACATCGATCGACTTATAGATCACATTTAGAAAGGGTTAGAACTTGGAGCAAACATAAAATTTTCACTTTTTCGCATTTTCGGAACATTTTAAGGCAAGGATACTGAGGTGTTCTTGAAATTGTGTCCTTGGCCTTTTTAACGATGGCGATACTTTCACCTCGTCTGACAAAATAAAATAAAATTTTACGTTAACTGCTGTTGACGGAACGAGTAGCTGAAAGGTAATATCCTTACCATTGGGATATCCTTTTACCCCAAAAAAAAATAAGACCTTGTATTTTCGTGGCGAATAACGTTCTGCTATATAAATATAAAACACCAAATTTCTTTCTGTTATCCTGAATACAGTTATTATGTACCCGTCAAATAGAATTTAGAAGACTTTGTCGGTGGACCCGAGATAATCTTGGGCCCTAAAGCTTTTTGCGAGACATTTTATAGTTTATGTGTGAAAACCAGTGAAAAGGTATTCCTCACTTATCTAAGAGCGCATGCGTCCATCCCAAACTCTAAATCTTGTACATATTCGGAAGAACTGGAGTTGGAAAAGTTATGATTTTTTTATAGATTTCTTCTCGGGTAGGTTAGATTTTTATTATTCGTTTCTTTTCTCAGCTCGTTTCAGTTCATGTAGACTACGAACGGACACATTTATGGCTCAGTATTTGAAGTTACGCCATAAAAACTCAATGGCTTCATAAGCTCAAAATAGGTACAACATATTATATTACTCCAGTAATTATGTGGTTTAAAAAGCTTCTTGTCGTATAAATAAATTTACGATTTATTTATTTCAACAAATAATTTTATTTAAATTCGCGCTAAGAGAGATATTTATGACAGATATAAAAAAAATTATTCTTCACAGATTTTTTTTATATGGGGAGAGTATCTATTTCTACCGATTTTGAGCTGAATTTTTTTCATGTATTTGGCGTTTGGGTTATATACAATGAAAAAAAATTCTAGGCCGCAGATTTAAATTTTTAAAAATTATTGTGAACGGCTTTTTGAAGAACATATTCTGCAGTAAAATTGTCTGAAATCTTTAGAAAACTTTCCGAGCTATAGGTCATATTGGATATGTCAAAACAAAATATTAAAATCCTAGAGGTCGAAAAACACAAAAAATTTATAGGAAAATTTTTTACAATGGAGGAATATTCGAAAAATCCTTGTTCTACTCACCGATTTTCAAATTTTTTTAGATGTCAAATTCAATTACATACCTATAACTTGTTTGAAGAAACAAAAGTAGCAACGCTAGCGGTTTCGGCGATATAGCCCAAAATCTACCGGAAACCTATTTTTTTATACAAAATATATCGGAAACCTTTTTTTTTATACAAAATCTACTGGAAACCCAAAAAATTTGTACTTTTTAATGCACAAATCAACTTTTTTTTCAAAAATTCATATCACATTTTCGAAAAGTACCACCTGTTTAGTTTATCTAAAATATTGAGTAACGAATGAGGAAAGAAGGGTCAAACGCACTTGCGATAGAAAGTCTATTGTCAGGCAAGAATGTGAAATAGGCTCACATAGGCTCACATTCTGTGAATTTAATACTGTGGATTTTTTCGTATCTTACCGGACGGTCGCAAAATGTGCAATTCAGAACAGTTATATCTGACGTAATATTAGTGTCATCGGGTGTTCCACAGGGTAGTCATATTGATCCTCTTTTATTTATTTTATATGTAAATGATGTAAATGCTGTTTTGAAGTATTCTCGTATTTTAATGTGCTAGCGCTAATCAAAAGATTCTCATCTGAACTATCAGATCCATATGCCATTTTATCTCTGTATAATGCATTCGTAAGACCTATTCTCTACGTGTATCACACATTGTTAGAATTGAGCGTGTTCAAAAAAGATTCCTTAAATTTGCTTTGCGCAAACTACCGTGGCTTGACACATGGAATTTACCTCCATACGAACAAGTGCATTAAAGAATCAATTGCTCTTACAATGATTATATATATTTTGTTTAACGATTAAAATGTCTATGAGGTTGCTCTGTAATGACTATATGTAAATAAATAAATAAATAAATTATAAAAAAATATCTGATGTGAACAGCACTATTATACGATCTTACACAATTTACAATATAACCCGACAAATAAAGTATTAGCACAAACAGATAACCGACAGTTTTATGGGAAGAACCCGATGGTACAATTTTCAACGATCAGCCCACAAAAGTTCTTAGGTGTACTAAAATAAGACAAAAAATACTAAAATATTGTCAAAAACTCGCAGGTATTAAATTCTATTCCAAAGTTGTATTAAGATTATATAATTTGGGATCCAAAAAAAAAACATCCGGGATTTTTTGCCGTGTACAGTTGATATCTATGGATGTGACCTTCACCTTCCGACATTTATAGTTATGCTAAAGTTCACTCGAAGCCGTTAACATAAATTTAATTTCGCTCCTACCCAAGAGAATCTATAATTCAGTGAGTATTGAGAACAAAGAAATATGTAACCGAAATTATAAACAATTAGAGGTTAAAAGGAGGTTGCGTGTCATGTGCCAATTTTGTTGGTTGTACCAAAAACCTTCAATAGATTCAAAGATAACCATCAGCCAGACGGACAAATAATTTGCTAAACTGAAATATCATTCTACCTTTTCAGCTTTCAGACACACAGCTGAAAACATATTACCAAAAAAAAATTGGATCATAAAAACTAATTACATTAATCAGGTAATAGAATATTTGGTCTTCGTTCACATAATTTTGCAATCAAACTTAGTTTTTTTAAGTAAAATCGTGTATAATGGTTTTTTTATGAATAAGTTACGTGTGTAAGAAAACACATTTTATTCTAACAAAGTGTGACTAGATTTTTAATTTTGATTTTTTAATTGAGACCCAAAAAATATAGCTTTTCTATGCATTGAAACTAGAGAGTAAAGGAGGATCTCCATTACCATGACTTCTGTAACTGCAAAAAAATGCAGAAAACTAGAGCAAGATAGACTTATATAGATCTAAATAGGAATGACTGAATACAAGTATAAACGCTTTCCCTTCCAGTTTAACAACTTTATAGCAATCATATCAAACCTTATGCTATGAATATAAGGTTCAAATTAGCATAGAAATAAAGCTATACAGCTGCATGTGTGTGGTTGAACTACATGAAAAATGACAGCTACGCTATAATAGCACTTTGTATGCGTCTGTGCTCACTATTCACTTACAGGGACAATGTGTGATTGCAGTAGAAATCGCTATAAAAAAGTTCAAGTCCGTCAACTGCAACCATAAAATCGCCATAAAAAAAGAGGGGAAATTATTTTTGCAGTTGCCGACAAATTTTTGCAGTTGATTCTTATCTCCCTTTCTCGCCAAGGTATCTTCACATAAATGTGTCTCTATTTTTTTGCAGTTGGGAAAAGTCATGGTAATGGAGGGCCAACTTAATAAAATTTTTGGAAAACAATATTAGCTTAATATTAAAACAGCATTAATGTGCTTTGCCAACAAACAAGAAAGAAATCAAATGGGCAACCTGTTTTTTTTTTAAATAATCCACTGATGAATTATTCCTGCATAATTTCATCCATTCGTATCCTACTGTACGGTTGACAACCTTTAATCTAGTATAAAACCCACTCAAAACGCCAATATCAAAGCAAGGAACTGTCAAATGAAATTCTCTTGTGAGCGGGATTTATTTAGCAATGTAAAAGTCCGTTTTAATTAAACAAGGATCTCTGGATCTCTGCCAGTATCTCTGCCAGTATAAGCGATTCGCACAACAATCTCAAATGAAAGTAAAGTATGTACGTACATATGGTACGAGAATAGCAGATTCCCTCACAAAGAGTTGAGATCAAAGAGAGATATAAAAAAAATTTAATGGTTGGCACAAAGCTCCTGTCAGGAAGTAATTTGCCTAATGAAGCACCAATCGGTGATGTTAAACCTCAAATCCGCACAAATTTATCTAATATGTCTAACGAGGATTCTAGTCAATAAATTTCCTTCTGTATTGACTAGAATAACAAAAATTTGGAGATTTTTATACCATTATCCCCAGAGCTACTATTCAATACCACAACACCCCTCTCAGTTTAAAGCATCTCCAGTTTTATTAACTTTATTTAACATTAGGAGCTTTTAGAGATCACAGATAAATTAATCTGTTGTTGGAACTTACAAAATTCTAAACGGAAGTTGCTTTTCACATTTTTTTAGTAAAATTACACATCGTCGGCTGAGAATTTAAATGTCGTATGTAATTTTCGTTGGTTTTGAGTGAATTGAGTTTAAACTATCATAACTCTTCTTCCAGCGGACCGATTTTTTTCAAATTTAAATCGAATACAGAATTAGTATTTGTCTTTAAGAAAATTAAAAATGAATTGCACCAAATTTAAAAGCAGCTTTGAAAAACTCAGAAACTGATCCCAATTTAAAACTCGAAAAAAACTAGACACTTAAATTCTCAGGCGACAACATGGCATGTAAACTTTATGTATAAAATGTGTTACCGCAAAAAGAATTTAAAAATTACAAATTACGTTCTGTATTTCTTTCTTTGGAATTTTACAATTCTGGTAACACTAAAATTGAAGAACTAGAAGGTATCAAATATGACGGGAACCATTCAACATGAAGAGCTTGAACGACCTGGACTCAAGTTTAGACATTTCTTTTATTGTTTCATTGCTTTTTTTACCTTTCTTATACATAAAAAAAGTATTAAAATCACTTTGAAAACCGAAATCCTATCGGAGCCCCGCACGACCCCGAAACACATTCCCATGGACATGTTGTGTCGGTATGCATGTGTGTTCGTGCGTACGTATATATGTAACGAAATTCATAAGATCGACTTGTACTTAAAACTTTAACCGATTTGGACGTGGGGTTTTTTGCATGCGAAAGCCGTTATTGTCCATAGATCCCCATTTAGGGAATAAAAACCGGTTTCGAGAAAATCGTGAAAAGCTTTTCCATTCGTATGGGAAAGATGGGAGGGGATGGTTCTATTTTTCCCATTTGCAGAAGAGGTTTGTGTTTTGATAAAACCCTGTTCCTTGCCAAATTTCAACATTCTATATCAATTAGTTCTCGAGTTTTTCAATGTTTTTGTTCCAATTATATTCATCATACCGACGCCTTCGTGCAAAACTATCGTATCTCTCTTGAGCTGTCAAAATTCTAACGAAGTACGACAAAACATTAGTATTAGGAAGAATATTAGAAAATTTTTTCTGATTTTGGAAGAAAATTGTTCAACCTGCCATTGTCGACTCTTAACATCCCAAAGAATGAACAAATTTTATTTTTTAGTGAATTAAAAATTCAACATTGAAGAATATCGTAAGTCAAGATACGATAGTATGGCATGGAGGCGTCGATATGAAGTTTTATTATATAATAAAGGTATCATTTCACCCTTAGGTAGACTAAGCTGTGTTTTATATTAGTTTCAAATTTTTAGGAAATAGGAATGGATTTTTCTTGTTTCAACAAAAATGTATACAGTGAAAGCGCCTTTTGCGGACACCTGCTATATGTGGACAATTCCCTTAAGCGAACACATTTCCTACGACTAAATTCGTAAATCCAATATTAAAAGTGTTCTGATAAACAAAACCTCCAATAATCGGACAGAAATTTTAGCCCCCGAAGGTCGCTTATAAGAGATTGTAAATGCTTAGCATATGGAGCGGAATTTCCAAGCCTACATTTTTACTAATTTTTTTCAACAGATTTTTTCCAAGAAAAATAATTAGATTTACACCATTACTAATGTAAAAGGTTCTTCGGCAAAAAAATTAGAATCTTTGTGGCGATTTTCCATAAAACGTTCGTGTATGACATGAACCAAAATTTGGCATCCCTTAAACAATACCGCCCGGGATGCAACTTTCCCTCCTTATTAAATTTTTAACTGAATTTGTGAAACATGCATAGATTTATTTTTTGTACACGTATTTTAATCAACAACATGCAAAGGACTCCCTTATAAACGCTTTTTTTCCAAAAAATAATACTTCTCACAAGAAAATTGGGAAAACAAATTATTCCATTTGCACGAAAAACGGCAAGATGGCGGAGAATTTGCGTAAAAACTTTTTGCACGTAATGCGGAAACAAAAAATAGAGGCCAAAAACATAAAAAAGCTGCAATTTCCAGGGAACAATCATGAATTACTCTATATGAGGACAGACCGAATTTTTTCAGAAAATTTTCCATTTGTGTTGTGGAGGGATGAGTAATTCGATTGGATTTTGATGTATGTAAGACTGATGTAAAATCCCATTTTGCCTTTATAAGTTTTTTGATACAACTCACCAATTTTGAGAAAATTGCAAAAAACTTTTTTTGTGTTGGGGGAAGGAATGGTTCCATTTTTCCAGTTCAAGAACTTAGCCTTGCTACATACGAAAAAATAATCTGTACATAATTTGAAGTCTAAAGTTTAATCCTTTAAAAGTTATGGTGTTCATGTACAAACGGACGGACGGACAAGCGGAAATCAAAATTTTTTGTTATTCCAAACACCCTGGTGTAGTTCATTTTTGGGATAAAAACGGTATACTAAAACAACCCGGTGTAGTTCATTTTTGGGATACACACATTATGATTCTCATATAGAGTATAAAAAATTCTGAACTATTCACGTTTCCGGGCAAACAGACAATTTTCCGACAGCAATTAATTCAAAACGATTTTCCAACTGATTAAATTGAAACGGATTTGAACACGTCTTATATCTGCGTATTAGCAAATTGTTTGTCGAAGTAATAATTCTTGGTGGTGCGAAATGGCAGAATAAATTCATGTTGCGTATGATTTTTTATGTTCGAGCATATACATATTTAAGTGTATGGCATGCTGCAAAATCTGATTCTACAGTTTATGTGGGAAAATATTTACATCCCCCTAAAAAATCTCTCGTAAATAAACCAAATTATGGCTTCTAGCTGTAAGAATTCAAAATCTATAGCCATAATACCACATGCAGAGAAGATATCAACAAGGTTTACGATTGCAGCTATGTGAAATTATAACTAATAAAAAACCAAGTATGAAATCTATTTATATTTGGACTTATATTCACTTGGATTTGTATTTGAAACATGTTATTTACTTTCTGACATGGAATTTAGTTAATTGGATTTTCGTGACAAACCATGTTAGCTCGAACAACTCTAAACAAGAGGAAAAAAGGATGAAAACCTAAAATACAAAGTGAAGCAAAAAAAAAAAAACTGAAAAAGAGAAATGCCAGCAAAACGTTGAAACGACGAAAATGTGAAAAGGAGCATCTCCATAATTCAATATTCCCGTACTTATGCAAATATATACGAATCGCAAACAAGGCAACAGACCTAGCTCCACCCAAACCAGCCCCAATTCAACCCTATATATCCTCCATTCTTTTGCACCATCAATTTCTACATATTTGTCAAAGCGTTTAAAAAAGTATTACATTCCTGCTGCCGGCAAACAAATACCCATCGCCACATATAAATACGAGAATCTACGGAACCTACTGTTTTACATATTACTGCCATGCTATTTGATATTATGCCACCATTTGAGATTTAAGCTCCATCTACGGGTCTCCCGTACTTCCTATACCTACGCTACACGAACAAAAACCGAATTCATATCCAAATCTGAAATCGGAGCAACTAACTCATACAATCAACAATATTTCCATTCATATACTATACATATGTATATATATAGCATTACAATGTAATACACATTTAAAATGTAATACTTAGATTGACTACTTAAATGGGATACCTAACCTAACTACCGTAGGTTCACAAGGATTCGTATAATATATATATATATTATATTTCGGTGCCTATAAGGCAAACAAAGGAGGAAATGAAAGCCAAATAAAGCAAATTCACTCGGGCGACACAAATCAGAATGAACTTTCTCATGAATTTGCTGTCCCTCCCTGAACACAATACCGCCAACATATATTTCGTTGTTGTCATTTCCTTGTAGGTAAGACGCCATATACTCCTGTAGAATGGAGCGGAAACAGGAGACTTAATAAAGTCAACCTCGGAACCTACATTTCTCATATACGGAAAACGAACGAAAGTGTGCTGTGGAAAGAAAGTCACAAGGGATTTGTCAGAGGCCAAGTTATGACATGATATGTATATATGTATATAGGCGGAGGCGCAGAGAATGAAACGGAAAGTCTTATAAATAAAAATTTACCGTAACTTTACCTTTACCTAGTCCTAATATAATAGTGTATAAAGCCAATAGAGCCGGATGCTTCGTATCCTTAGCCGTCGTCTCGTTTCTCAACCATCCCTTAACTTTTATGTGGCCATAGACGTAGCAAAAGACCGGCTTTCCTTTAACTCTATTACATATGTTCCTTAATGCAGCACTCTGTGTCCCTACTTCTATTGCTGTCATTGTTGTTTTTATTGTTCTCCTGGCAAGTTGTCACCATTTTGCACGAGTGAGAAGCAAAAAAATAACCCTCACACGGAGCCACAATACCTAGAAATTCATGATCTCAAGTGAAGCACCAAAAGTACAACTACTTGTAATGTTGCTCTGACTAGAGATAATATGCGACTGCGGAAAATATTACTAATAGCCAAACAGAGAAGGATAATCGCTATCATAAGGATGCACAGTAGTGTAAAGTTCCGTTTCCTTTCACAGGAAATAACTATACTGATGTAGAAGAGGAATATTGTCGATAGCACATGTGCTGTGTAATAGCTTATACTTTACCATTTTAAAAGTTTTTCACATTTTCCCGGCTTTCAGACGGCGTTGGATTTTTTAAGCAAATTATTCCTCGCCACTAGTTCCCGAGCGTATTTCCATAAAAATTCATTTGCAGCAACGTAATTTTTGCTCGTGTTCCACGTAAAGTGTTGCACCTTTGAGCATTCGCTTGAATTTGTTTATACAAGTATTATCAAATTCTACTTTTTTCACCGAACGCCATACTAAAAATGCTATCTCAGCTACAAATTTTCATTAGCATCTGCCATGAATAAAAAAAACTTTTTGTATAAAAGGAATTAAACATCATACAAGTAGCAGAACAGCCATGGAAAAGCACATTAGAAATTTAACATATTTGTGGGAAAATGAAGTGCAGAAAATGCATTATAACAGAAATCTTCATTAATGATGATAAAAATAATATGGACGCTTTTAAATTAAAAAAAAATTCAATTACGAAGTTTTCAAATCAAGGGTCAGTGTTATGATTTATAAGTTGAGTTGAATTAAAATTTCTTTACCATTCAATAAAAATCGAGTCTTTTGAAGTTTGCTTTGTGTTAGAAGATCAACACAAACATTAAAAAACCTTAACCATGTATAAAAAACATAACAAAAGCTATAATTGCCAATCTGGCAATTATTGAAAACCCGTATGGTGATATTTGTGTCAAAATTCGAAAATTGTACCAAAATTCCACTTTGAAGTCAAACTTTCCAATAAGATTTTTTAAAATTTATTCTAATCGGATTTTGATGTATGGAAGTTTTATGTAGAATCATATCCTAAATAACTTTTGTTCTTGGACTTTTTTGATGAGATGCACCGTTTGTGCGATATTTACAAAAAACGTTTTCGTTCGTATTGGGGGTACCCCCCCTACTGGTCCATTTTTGCCCATTAACGAACTTAGCCTCGAATTTTACGAAAAACGAATCTGCGCAAAATTTTAAGTCTCTAGCTAAATCCGTGCGCCCGCAATCCGCGCCACAGACAGACGGACGGACAGACAGACGGACGGACATGCAGAAATTAAATATTTTTATCATTCTAAACACACTGGTGTAATTCATTTTTTTGTGTGATGACGGGATCTTGGCGTTACAAACGGTAAGGCAAAGTTAATATACCCTTTGGTTTCACCATACGGGTATAAATAGCAGTTGTGGTCAACACAAAAATTTCCTTACAATATTTATTTAGTTTCGGAAAAAATTGAATTTTTTTTTTTCAAATATCTAGAGAACCGTTAAAGATACGTAAAAACCATTAAAGCAAATAATGTAATACAAATTTTATTTTCCTTTAAATTGGGTTACATTCTTTCACAATACAATAGCGCATAGTTTGCGAGAAATTTTCAAAAACTGAATTTTTTTTAAATATCTTGAGAACCGTTAGAGATACAAAAAACAGTTAAAGCAAAAAATGTGGAAAATTGTACAGCCTTTAAATTTTATTATATTCATTTTATCCAAAAAGCGCAAAAATTTCGAAAGTTTTTCGAAAAAACAGTTTTTTTTTCTAAAAAAAAATGTATTGGAGGTGTTCGTTATAGATACCGTTACTTTTCCAAAAGTTGATAAAAAACTGCGTTTTTGGTAAAACTTATTTACAAAAAATTTCAAGTCGCTATCTCAATGCATTCTCGAGTTATGTAAAAGTCTTACAACGGACAAACTGATAGACAGATGCACGGACATCCTTATAATTTTACCTCAAACGGATTTCGTATTTTGTGTCTGCCTTCGTTCTCGAGTCGGTCGCAGTCATAAATACATACTTTTCCTCTATAGAAGAGAATAGTAATGACATAAGGGGCTAAGAGGAAGGTAATGACTTAAGGGGCTATCTTTAAAATCCGTCACACTTTTAAAGAGGATCTCCATTACCATGACTTCTGTAACTGCAAAAAAATGCAGAAAACTAGAGCAAGATAGACTTATATAGATCTAAATAGGAATGACTGAATACAAATATAAACGCTTTCCCTTCCAGTTTAACAACTTTATAGCAATCATATCAAACCTTATGCTATGAATATAAGGTTCAAATTAGCATAGAAATAAAGCCATACAGCTGCATGTGTGTGTTTGAACTACATGAAAAATGACAGCTACGCTATAATAACACTTTGGATGTGTCTGTGCTCACTATTCACTTACAGGGACAAGTTCAAGTCCGTCAACTGCAACCATAAAATCGCCATAAAAAAAGAGGGGAAATTATTTTTGCAGTTGCCGACAAATTTTTGCAGTTGATTCTTATCTCCCTTTCTCGCCAAGGTGTCTTCACATAAATGTGTCTCTATTTTTTGCAGTTGGGAAAAGTCATGGTAATGGAGGGCCAACTTTATGGGGAAGGAGGGTTTCTGGCAGTGTAACGAACTCCATGTAACAAATAATCGTAGATAAATCGTGAGGTTGAAAAAATTTTACCTGCAAACGTCGTAAGCGTTACGGTTTATCTCTTAATATGCGACATTTCTCGTCTATCAAATATTTGTTTTGAAAAAATTAAACACGCGGCGCATTACTTTTTGTTTTCATATACATCGGGTCTTTCAACAAGGACATAACAATTGCACTGATTGATTCTTTGCAGCCAATTTTCTACCACTATTCCACACATATCGGCCCTAACGCTGGCAATTTCGCGTTCGATATTGTTCCTGAGCTCCTCTAACGTTGTTAGCTTGTTCGCATAAACCAACGACTTAACATAACCCCATAAAAAGAAATCCAACGGCGTTAAATCGCATGAATCGCGGTGGCCATTCGACCGGACCATTTCTCGAGATTACACGATTACCGAACTTCTCCTTCAATAGATCAATTGTTTGACCAGCTGCGTGACATGTAAACCTAAAAAAAACCCTTAAAAATAAAAAATGTAAACCTTGACTGACGTTTTAGCATTGCCAGATCATAAAAAAAAGTTTTAGGGTGCGTTTTTATTAAAATACAAAATTGTTATGTCCTTGTTGAAAGACCCTTTATTTTATATATTTCTTGATCAACGTTGAGAAATTTATCAATGATACATGCTTAAAAGGATAAATTCTTGAATAGACAACCGGAGAATTTTTTCTTACCACCAAGTTTCGGTAACTACTAAAGCAATCAATTATTTTCCTGTACCTTTTTGTTACTGTTATATTAATCACATTATACTTCAACAACACTGCATTAAAAATTATTTTCATATAATTACTCTTATCTTACCATGATAAAAGAAGTTATATGAGTGAAACAAAGAGCTTAAATTATTAATCCGATTCTAATATGATTGTTCAGGTACGTATAAATATATAGGACACACAAAAGAAGATTACTATGTCTAGGCAAAGATAAATGATTTTAATTAAGAACAATGTGTAGTTAATTTTGAGAATTCTAGTATGGTACTTTGTTACCACAAAACCCTACCTTCCGGAATAACCTTTTGGCAAATGTTTAACACGTTTTCACCCTTCTTTATTTCTCTACGGTGTTTTATTTGTTCTTTGAAATTGATACATGTGTACGTGTGTAGATTATCCTACTCAACTATATCCATTTATATATACGTGGCTAATATACTTAATTAGTTTCTCCTTTATTGGCAGGTGATTATATCCTTTTAAGTTTTTTAATTCAAACTTTTCGCTAAACGCTTTCGTATTTGTGTATGAATGAAACGAGAATGAATGCGAGTCAAACAATTGACTGGAGTCCAGTATCACAATTTAAATGCACCATACACAAATTTAAATGTGAATGGCATTACTCTTTGTCTTACGAACAAAAAAAAATCCTCGACCTGAAGTTTGAATTGAAGCCAACCAATTAAAGTTTTAGCTGTGCTTTTCCAAAACTTTTGTGCTGTAACTAACAAAACCCAACACAATAGTACAATTGGCTTGACCTCTTCAGTAATCCCATTGGTGCAATTAGGTCAAGACAAGTTTAAACAGGACCCATAACGACAAAAAGGGATTCTTTTAGGTTGTATGGAAATGTGATAAAATCTAGAATATTATCTGCTCAGTACACTGAAATCGCCATCAGAAATATTTCTATCCCAAATAGTATCGTAAGAAAATTCCAAGTTAAAATTACAGTAGACTTGCAATTATATGAACTCATTAAATCCTGTTGAGTTAATATATGAAGGCGTTCTGAAAAGTAATCCGTCTAGGCAAGAAAAAAACAGATTTTTTCAGCAAAACTAATTTTATTTCTCAACATAGTCTCCTTTTAGGGCGATACACTTCTTCCAACAATTCTCCGATTTTTTTAATACCCTACGAAAAGTACGATTCTCGAAGACCTCAAAATAGAAATCGGTTTCAGTGATGACCTCCTCGTTCGACTCAAATTTCTTTGCACCGAACCATTTCTTCAAGTTTGGGAATATATAATAGTCGGAGGGGGACAAATCTGGAGAATATGGTGGATGAGGAACCAATTCGTAGCGCGATTCATGAAATTTCGCCATTGCGACTGCGGACTTGTACGTCGCTGTGTTGTCCTGGTGGAAAAGCAGCTTTTTTCTTCACCAAAGGCGGCCACTTTCGCTTCAAATCGGAAACATTTTATTGTGGCCAGTTCGGGACAAGATGAGCGACAAATTTGATATGGATAATGAAACTTGATTCAGATTAACACCAAGGAAAGCAATCAATAATGTGCGCCGCAAGCGAAATTTCTATAACAGAATGTGGCAAAGTTATTTAAATCGAGAAATACACAGTCCTAAGCCAAAATTAAACTTAATTTTTTTGCGTTTTGTACGTTTTATAAATAGTCGCAACGGAAATTTTTAATAAAAATAATAAGAGAAATGCGCCGCAGGATACATTTTTTAAGATAATGTAACTTTTGTGGAAAATTATTAAAAAAACTGCCGCAAAAAAAATCGACCTCTAGCCGAACTACAGTACGCTTTATAGTGATCGTTTTTGCCAGTGTGTGAAAATTTTTTACACTAATTTGAAAAATCCGAGAAAAAAATTTAATCCGGGGCTATCCCATCGATTCCGGTACGTGTAGCCACCTTATTTATAAGAAAATATATCATGCAACGGGTTGTTTATTGAAATGCTTTTAACCCCCTGCCTACCGGTAGCCTTTTTTGTGTGGTAGATAAGCCAAACTCATAGGATTGATTCCTTAGTGCGAACGTACACGCTTCTTCTCGTCGCGGCGACTTTTAGTCCTCAAAATATCTTTCCGACGTACACGCTTCTTCACATTTTAGTAGGAAAAACTTGTGTATAACAACCGATCGCTCATGTGTGTGTGGTTCTCATATATGTGTCGTATTTCCAGCTCATTCCTTTATTAGCTAACACCGAGGCAACATCAATGGCCAAAAAAGAAACTGCCAACAATAGAAGAATAAGGACTGGTAATTTGTTATTTACCTACATACTTGAAAAATAAAACTACCTGCAATTGGGATTTCACTATTTGCATTCAATTTTTGTTTATTTGGGATATGTTTACGAGTCGGTGGCTAAGCACCGACTGACTCAATGAAATTACGCTCACATGCATGCTGACGTGCTACACGAGCGACTTCGTTTGTGTTTGTAAAAGAAGACGAGAAGAACACTTTTCGAGTGGTGGCTTTTCCCCTCTTGCCGCACTCGTTTCTTTCCTACAATTTGGTGAGGCTGAGGCATCCTGATGACCGAAAGTTGCTTCGTATACGTCGCCAGTTAGGATTCATAAAACATTACAAAAATTGAAAAAATGAGTGTGTGTACTGTTTGTAGCAAAATATCAAACTACTATAATCCCCGCCAACGGAACCGTTTTTTGCGATTTTCTCGAAAACAATATTGTGTCAAAGAACCATGCTTTATCAATAAACTTATACAAACATAATTAAAATTTAGACATATTGGTTTTTAAAAATTCGAATTAGAATATTATGATCAAATTTAATTTGCCGCTTGGTGTTAACGACATCATCGATCTAGATTGCTATCACGGCCTCTGCTGTTGATGGGTTGTAACGTAAAAACCTTACAAATGTTGTAATTCATCCATGGTTCGCAATCTATGTAAAACTGTAGGTACGAAGCAGGGAAGAAATTGTTATGAAACTTCAAATGAGGAGGCCCAGGCTCTTCGAGAGTTGTAGCGCCGAGGATGATGATGAAATTTCAGAATTGCACCTATAGGGTATTTGACGTTTGCGTGGCAATTGCAATTTCGCTATTTTCTTAAAAAGTTCACGTCCTAGTGTTATATAAAAATGTCCGTGTCTAAATCCTTGACATCATGCTTCAGCCGTCTCATACAAAACGTGCAATAACATAAAATTGAATATTTTGTGAATTTCAAATAAAATACAAAAAATAATACATCATTACAACAAATTAATTTTTCGTTAATTACTATTGGATATACATATAACATATGTGTGTTAAGCTAGTTGCGTAGGCTTGTAAAATTTTATACCAAAAATACGGATTTTGGAGAAAAAACGAAAAATTATGGTGAAAAAAAGGCAAAAACCAAGATTGATTCGGAAGCTAAAAAGCCTTGTAGCCTTCAAGACATGCCTTGTAACTCTTATATTCGGTGATTGATGTATTCTTGTTATGTACCAATAGTAAAGCAATTCTACCATTCTATAGTAGGTATAAACTATGTCTAAATATAAATATAATACTATGATGCCATGTAGTATACTATGTAAAAAAAAAATAACACAATATATTCATTTCGCCTTTTGGAGAACTCATAAGTCAGAGGCTAAAATACTTTCTTTGTACATCAGAATTTTAGTGGATGGTTACTAAACTGAGTGTGGAATGAGAATACCAGAGACGTATTTTTATGTGTTGGCAGTTGTAACAACATTACATATGTGCAGGTATTGGATTTTGTACATGTGAATCTACATATGTTTGTATATGGGTATGTTTATTATTTTATTTTTCTTGTTTAGTAATCTAATTCATTAAATTACAACTCAGTTTTACCATCTCAAGCAATTGTTAACTTCTTCAACCCATTGAATTCAGCCAACTCACGAATCTTTGCTCGCTGCCTGGTTAGCTTGGCCTAACTTTGTACGGTTTTCGGGTTTGGGTTGCGTTTTGACTGTGGTTTGGTTAGGTTGGGATTGCCTGGGGTTTACTTGGGGTTTAGCTTAGTTTTTGTTGGGGTTGGACTGGGTCTTTAGCAAAGCGATGGGTGTGGTGTGATGCGGTGTGATGTGGCTGCCAATGCCATTTTAAGCAACCAACAGCCCTTTATAAAATTAGTATAAGGAATTTTACGAGTGTAACACTCATAATTCTCTCGTTTTTAAACTCTTTGTTCTAATAAAGAAGTAAATTAGAAAACGAATTTAAACAGCATGTGCGAATACGGATCATAGGAACAAAAACCATATATTATTACTTTTGATATTTGTTTTACATCGTTTGGTATCTGTGGATATCAAATTGATGTGGAGAGGAAGATCGCTCAGGTGTATCCTAAAATAGCAATTTTCTATTTGCTTGTTTCGTGTTTTCACCTGTAAATTCATGCCCTCCTATTCTTCATATTTTAGATACCAACATATACAATACAATTTATACACGTATATTGGAATCGCCTATATATATGTAAGGAAGTATACAAGGAAAGAAGGAAAAGTATCTAAATTTATAGTATATGCACGTAGTACGTTAAAATTCTGAAGGTAGGACTAGGAGTATCCTTACATCGTTCCATAGAAATTTGAAGTTTAGGGATGGTATCGGATGGAAGTGAAACATGTTTGTCTACGGCTGATAGGTGAATTTGTATCCCCGGTGGAAAATTAGACGAGTAGGTGTACAAGACTTGTAAAATATATGTAGAATATAGATGCGACATATTCGTATTTTATAATAATAGATATATATATTTATTTTCTCTTATATACCATATATAGGATTCAGCAACAGTATGAATGCCTGTGTCTGTTTCGTTGTTGACTTGGTTCATGTTGAAGCCAAATGAAATTAAAGACAGAAATTTGTTTCGTGGTTGCTTGAGGCAAACATAATTAGATTAGATCCTCCCGTAGTATCTTATTCCTCTTTTTTTTTTTTTTTTTTTTGATACCAAAAATCTTGGCTCTTCGCATTGAAACTATGGCAACACTGTTATGTTGTGAAGAAAGTATACATTGTTCGTATTTTTGACTTAATTTTCAAAAGTGTTTCCACGATTTTAGCAGCTAGGACGATCGAAGCGATGAAGTACAAGAATTTTACGTCTTTTTTGTCGCTAAAAGGTAAAAGTCGAGTAAGTTGTCTTATAAATAACTACGGTAACATTAATGAATCCGTAATTAGATAAAGAGCGACAGCGGAAAATCTTTGTGTGTAGATAATATTTGAATATATTTTTAACCAACATTTTCTAACTCAATATTTTTGATGAAATAGGATTTACAGAGATTTTAAGGGATTATAACCTAACTAAGATGCGCATATGAAATTATTTTAAACATTTTTTCATGTAAACATTTTACTAATTAAACTAAATGTTTCAAATGTTCAATTCAATGATAATTTTTCCACTGCAGACCTGATTTTTTTTCTAGAAGTGATTTTTTGTGTATTCTGACTTTATTGGAACATATAACTATTCAAATTACAAAGAAAAAAATTTTTTTGAGGTGTTTTTTATTATTTCCGGCAAAACATTACCAATAATGTCATATGTTCATGGGCGTCGGCAGAATTTTTTCCAGAGGGGGCAACGACACCTTTTAGTAAAAATTTTCCTCATTGCGACAAGGTACACTCAGAAAAATGGAGGCTAACTCGACGACCTACATACGGCGTAATTGGCCTCGGGCAGGCGCGCGTTCGCCTGCATGTGGGCAAGTAAAACTGAGTTGACCTGTGGTCGGAGAAATTCTGAAATTAAGCCACCAGCAGGTGAAGTAGGGCATTGGGAGCTGCACGAGTTGACCTTAGATAGGTTAACTCTGACCGCTAGCTGGCTTACAGACACCTCTGTAAGGTCAGAGTTAACCTGACAAAAAGTTGACCTGGACATTTTTCTGAGTGTAGACACATCGATAAAATTTCATTTTTCTTTTTGTAAATGTTTTAATATTTATAACTTTTTAATTATTATTTTTAATAATTTTTAGTTTTAACTTTTCTTTCTGTAATTTGTAATTTTCCTAATTTTTTGCACACTCTCAGTCATTCGGTCCTTCAAAAGCCAAAGTAAAAATTAAGGAAAACAAAACCCAAAGTATCCAATAATATAAAAAGCAAATCAGTGCCTGGAAGTGGAATTCACACTCAAAAGCCATATCGTGCTCAATTTACATACTCGTTTGTTTCTTTTTCATGCAAGCAATTTTTTCTAACCTTTTGATGCACGATAAGATATAGATTAGTATTGCTCTTTCCTCTTAAAATTTTGTCTCGCCCAAGAAATATAGATTAGAAGATTGAGCTGATATTGATATTATGTTATGCTAAATATTAATTGAAAGACAAAGCCAAAAATGTTTATCTTTTTCGTTTTAAAAAAAAATACATTTTTATCAAATTCACTTTTTTGCAAAATTTAAGCTCATTTTTTGCCAGTTCCAGGAGGAGGCAAGTGCCCCCTCCCCTGCCACCATTGCCAACCAACTCTTTCCGACGCCCATGCATGTGTTTCCAATAAAATACATTGAAGGAAGTAATATTTATAAGAAATATGTTGACGGCTAAGACACAACCAAGATCAAAATCTCAGATTTAATATTTTAGCGAGATATTGAAATAGTAAAATAGTGTACATTGTAACATGCACTACTGCGTCTAAGGAATTAATACGCTTTTTTATTTTTTCACAATTTGTGGAAAATCTGAAAAGATTTATAAAGTGCCTAGCAGACCCTTCGTTGCCAGCTTCAAGTTTTTTGTATAAATTTTGGAATGCCAAAAAACCATAAATAACTTAAAAACTTTTGGGAAAAACGTTATCCTTAGAGGACCTTCCGTTTTGAATTTTGAAATTCCTACACCGGATTCGCGATCAGCGACCCCAAAAACCCCCTAATGCCATTTTTCCCCGGAAAAATTGGGAAAAATGATATTTTCGTTATCCTTACAGGACCTTCCGTTTCGAATTTTAAAAATCTAACATAGCTAAAAACCTGCTCCTGACAACGCAGATCATTTTGCAAAAAACCGCGTAAAAATCACTCCAGTAGTTTTTGAGTTTTGTAATCTCAAACCAACAGACCAGCCAAAAAACAAACGTCCATTTTTAAAAGCTTTTATTTAGCTTGCCTTCGTGTCTGTTTGTCTGTCAGATCAAATCTTGCAACCCAATTTTGACCCACTTCCACTTGTCCGATTGACTTGAAATTTTGCACACTTATATAAGTCCGATGACAATACCATAATTTCACTACTTCGTCCTTGTAAGGATAACGGAAGGTCCTGTAAAGATAACGTGATTATCCCTTTCTCCAAATTTTCCGGAAAAAAATCTATTCTGGGGGTTTTTGGGGTTGCTGAATACGATTCTCAAGTTAAAAAACCTGTAAGGACATCTCAAATGTCAGGATATATATTCGAAGACTAAAAAGAACAAAATAAAAAAAATAAAAAATAAATTTTAAAAAAAAGCTTTTATTAAAAAAGAAAAAAATAATTTTCTGGACGCTGTGTATCACAAATATAAAAGCTTTTAAAAAGCGAGATAAAGCATAAAACAATAAAATAAAAATTTATCTCGCTTTTAAAAAGCTTTTATATTTGTGATACACAGCGTCCAGAAAATTATTTTTTTCTTTTTAGTGCATTCTTTTTTAATAAAAGCTTTTTTTTTAAATTTTTTTTTTATTTTTTTTTTTATATATATAGACTAGTAGCTGCACCCCTAACCGCTTTGTGGCCTCACTGTTTCCCGGCCTTCGGTCTCGGGTAGTAATCGACTTCCGGTCTCGCACCGCACATGGTGTCGTTTAACCAAAATCTCTTTAAAGTTTCAACACAAAAATAATATCTAGTAAAGATTAAAGGATCAATAAATATATTAAAATAATAAAGCGAAAAAAAAACAAATTGTTACTACCAATTTATATAATTCGACGTTCGATCTATATTTGCACTTATTACAGACGCATTTGTCCATATCGTTTCCAGAAAGCGGAATATTTGAGAATGGACCAAATTCTGATTTCTTAATGGTATCAATGCAGGCAATCTCTGAAAGTTTCATTTAGTAATTCAAACGCATTTTGTTGGTGATTGTTAACAGTTTAACGGTACAGAAGTTAGCATGGATAGAATGGGTAACCTTGGGTTAACTCATGGTCTAAAATCACTCCTTGATGCCGGTAAGATCCCCTGAAAATTCCATCTAAGTCGGTTCAGTGATTCTTAAATTTTAAGCGAACAGCAGACAACCAGACTCACAAGTCTATTATACTATAATAGATTATTTTTTTCTGTATTTTTACATAATCTGTCTACTTGATGTTTAACAACCAAAACTGATATAAATCTATTTTGATAGAAAAAAATTCAAAATAGGTATTCAAGTTAGTCGATTTTCTAGATTGATTTTCTTCATCAATTCTTTTTCCACACAAAAAGGACTACTTTTTTGAGCATTATAAAAGGTTAACTGTCAATACAATTATTAAAAATTTATTGCAATAGGGCTATATTTTTCTACAACATAGGCTTTTACCATCTAAAAATAGGAAAGTAGTCAAAAGATATTTTCCTTGAATTAGGTCCCAAACCATTAATATCGTCCTAGGTTTAAATTGAACTTGAAGTTCACTCAAAACTTTTTCACAATATTCCATAATATTCCACAATAAGGAATAAAAAAAATTTAAAAAAAAAAGAAATAAAACTGTCAGAAAATATGAAATGCTTCAAACTTTTCTCTTTAAGCCAGATGACAAGTTTTGTTCTTTAGCCACACAATAGTAAAATCATCAGATATTTGAATTTATTTCAAACTTTCGAGACCTTATGTGTATGTATATTGATTTTAAGTGGATAAACATGTTTTATTTTACGTATATATCGTCGATTTACAACAGAAATCAACTAAGTAACTTTTTTCGGGGTTTGAATTATCATAACTCCTTAAGCGAGCTTCCCTTTCTCTTTTTTTACCCTCAAACCAACAAAGTCCTTCGATGTTATCCTGCGCCACAATCCTTTTTACTTTCCTCTGCTATTGAGGGAGAGTATTGTATTCATGACGGAGATCGACTCGAGAACGGGGGCAGATAGAAACTTTCACGATATCGGTTTACGGCAAAATTATGAGAATGTCCGTGCCGAGTCTGTCGGTCTGTCAGCGTATCTTTAACTGTTCTCCAGATATATGAAAAAAATATTATTTTTTACATATTTTTTCCGAAACTATGTAAATATTTATTTCGTTATGAGTGTTTACATCTGGCACTTTATTCCGCGAATTTTATTCTGCGACACTTCACTCATGTTGCACAACCGTTTACACCAGGGGTCATCAAAGTAACTGTCGCTTCCTTTACAATCAAAATTTATAACCACTACAAATAAAAATACAGTTCAATGAAAGACATCCTTCCACGGCAATGGCTTGACACGAACTGATTTAAAATTAAATGAGTCATGCTAATAATGCACCGATTCCAACTCAAAGCACGATTCGTTTTATTCTTGCGATCCGAAGCCGCACACACAAGCATTACAGCACACAATAAAATGTCGATTATAGTGGCTACGCTGTTAAAGCCAATCTGTGTGATGAGCCAGCCGAGCCACTAACTGATGATGCCTGGTTTACACAATAATACAAAATTCTGAACCTTATTCCTGAAAGAATCCGAAACTTGAATTTTTTCATATAAAACCGCCGGAATAAATTAATCTGGCCTGAAAACCCATCAGGAGCCTGTTTCTGGTATGGAAAGCTGGCTCACCGTCATCAGAGCCTGCTTTGCCAGCTTCCACACAGGCTTACAGGATTTTGGTGGAGTAAAACTCGATTTGAGTATTTATACTCCGATGCCACAAACCTTGTGCGAATTATAAGGTTTAAGGCAACATAGCGCCATCAAGCCAGAGCGAATAAACTATTTATTGTTTAGCCATTGAACCATTTCTGATTCATGGTTTATACTCGACCTTTTAGCATTGAATCCTATTGGAATTTCTCGGCTTATAAGGTCTGCAAAAACAACAAAATTATATTATGTTTGCAGATGTTTTCACATCCAAATTTCCCCCCAACAGGTCAGACATGTCTGCCCTGAAAACCCATCAGGAGCCTGTTTCTGGTATGGAAAGCTGGCTCACCGTCATCCGAGCCTGCTTTGCCAGCTTCCACGCAGGCTTACAGGATTTTGGTGGAGTAAAACTCGATTTGATATAATTTTGTTGTTTTTGCAGACCTTATAGGCCGAGAAATTCCAATAGGACTTACAGGAATATATTCACTGCACCCCTCCCTCGATAACGGCCTGTTGCTTATTGAATTGCGTCACAGTTTTGAAATATGTTGCATATTGATTCGATGTACGATCAAAAGTCGGAGAATAAAACCTTGCAATGCATTGTGATCAATAAAATACAATATCTACATACTGCGCAGCGTTGTGAGTGTTTCGATATACGGCCTATATTTTTGAACTGATGTACGCCACATTTTGTGGAATGGGGTTATACATATTGGGATTATATAAAAATTTAAAGTCTTTGTAAAGAGTTTTTCCGCGACCGAAAATTTGATTTTTTTCGGTGAACCTAAAATTCGATGAACTTTTATTAAGGACCGAACTTTAAGAATCTCAAAACCTCACTTCCCTAAATTCACGCTGGATATATAATCGAAATATTGTCCACCCCGCTTTCTTCTAAATGAATGGTTCGACTGATCTGAAACTTTATAAAAGGGAAATGATTTTTTATAAAAAAAAAACCAAGTTCAAAAATTGTATCAAATCAAAGGGAATTTATTGTATCAAAAACATGGAGCCCTTTTCGCTTTTCCCTAGAACTGATTAAATTAATCACATAGGATGTGGATTTCCTTTTGCTTTAAAAAATGGAAAAAGATCAATCGATCGACTTGTATTTCCTTGAAATCTGCTATTTCGATTGCAGACATCAAAGTTAACAAAAAGGCTGAAGTTTGCAGCGTTGACGAAGCTTTGTTGAATCAAAAAAAAAACGCGCTAAACACCAGCCAGATTTTTTTTCATTTCTACTTAATTGTGCCATTAATTCCCCATCACCTGTGGGAAGGATTTGTAATTTTGACAGTCTTCGAAACCTTAAAACGAACAAAATGAATAAAATCTAGAGTGTTAGCAAAAACACAAATTCATTTTGAAGTCATTTATTCTCCAGCGGAAAAAAAATCTCAAACCTCGACGACAATAGATGGATTCTTTAGACTGATTCCTAAAAATTTTTCATTTTAATGCTTTAACATGGAAGACAAAGCATAAGAACGGCACTGATGGAATCAATTTACCAGGGAAAATTCAGTGCTCGTGTCAACGTTATTGGTCCTTTGGTGGTAATGTTTGGGAAGGCAATTTCACATTTCTCGTTCAATATAAAATAACTTTTCTTTCGTGCTATGAAAAAAAGGCAAAAACAGACAAGACATTTTTACTTACCGACCTTCAAAAACCACGTTACCGCATGATTCTCAATATAAGCGGCTTCCACATCGCGTCTAAAACATAAACTCACCGATTAACTTTTCCTACGAAATCATAAATAACAGTCAAAAAGCTGACACATTTGTTAAGTTTTAGAGGATATACAAACAAATATACGTAGATACTCATATAACCACATCGAAGAATATCAAAAGTATATCCACCGCAGCGATTATTTTAAAAGTCCTTTACGTACACCGATGATAGAAATGGTATCTGTTTATGCCTATATACAATATCTGTACTCGTTTTAATATATACAAAATGTATATTTAAACTACCTTGTGAGTTATGAGCCGAAAGCCACAAAGTATGTGCTTTGAAGGAAAATTGAAATCACGTCTCCATATTCCACAGAAAATGAAAGGTTAGTCATACGTGGAGACGTTTAAGCTTTACCATCATTTTATGTTGAATTTTAAAGAAAATTAAATACCCTTTATGAAGGTGTTAGACGTTAGCAAATGAAAAAGCTTTCCACAATAATTTTATATTTACACAGCTCCCAATCAAGTCAAGTATTACTCGTCCTCTTTAAAGCTCGGAGAAGGCCTAAGTCTTGTTATTATTAAAAAAGTGTTAAGTAATTAGTTAAGTAAGAAACGCAGCGATATAATCCGTCGAATTTGTCATGAATCTTTAACAATTTATCTTTATCAGATATAACCGACCTAATTATTTTATTACGGGAACAAAAAAAATCAGTTGTGTAAGTTGAAAACTTTTTTTTATCAAACTAATATTTTTCTAAAAAAAAGTGTGGTTCTTATTAGGCATTCGAATATAAATTTCAATTTTACATTGATTCCCCATAATAATAATAAGTTACAGGACCTTAACGAATTGTCTTAAACATGAATCTAGCACAATCGATTTCTATCTCCGAAAACCATCCTAATTTAAAAACATACAATTAATGCCCATCTTTTATTACAGAATTTAAATAATGCTCTTCTTATATTCGTCTTATATCACAGGAAAGAGAGAAAATGGAGAAAACTCCAAAAGTTTAAAAGGCAAAAAATATAGAATCAACCATAAAAAAATATTTATTAAAAAATTAAAAAAAAACCTGACTGAAAAAAATTGTCAAAACTAAAAAGAAACATACAAGCGCTAGAACCTCTTCAGGTGTTCTCTTTTTTCAGTCGGGTAATAAATGTCCACCAGGAATCAAAATTAGACGTATTCATATATCGCGTATATTTCATGCGTCGGGCAAGTTTTGCAACGTTGCTTACAGGTCAATAAATAACAGTGGATTTAGATGAAAAAGTAACAAATTCGTTGGCCTGCGATTTCTATAATTATCGAAAACCATATCGAGCCTTATTTTTTAAAAGGAAAGTCGCGATTGAAAAATTAATGACCAACAACGATAACACTATTCATTTTTCTAGTTATTTTTCAACTCAGATTTTCCTTTTAAAAAATAAAGCTCGTCATAGTAGTGCGCTTCAGATTTTGTTAAATCTATTTATTGCCTGCCCTGCAAAACTGCCCTGTTTATGAAAAAGACGTTCATTTATCCATTTCAGAATCAGAAGGAAAAACTGCGAATGAATCGAAGGAAGGACTTTCCTTCCTTTGATTCATTTGCTAAAGCCGAATAAATAGTTGATACAAGTAAAAGTCGCGAGTTTTTAGCTGAAAAGCTAAAAAAAAGTGCAAACCTCCAAAGTGGTAGCGTAGCTTTCGGTTTGAAAAAATAATCAAATTCCATATTTTTTTGTGAACCTACTTTGAACAAATGTATGGTAATTTAATTTTTTTTAAAGAAAAATGTCAAATTTTTTGCTGCTCTTTGCATTGAACGAGAGTATGTTGTGAACAAGACTTACCCTTGGAGCACAATGAACGCAACCAAGTCGCAACCATCACGCGTCCAAATGTCACTTACGAGTTTATTTCACAGAAATGCTTTTGAGTGAGCACAGTGAACGCATTGAACGCAACCATCGACGCAAAAGTTGCCAAACTTTGAACTTTAACCCTTTCGGTATTTTGATGCCATATGGCATCATGCTAAAAAAATTGAATTGTCTTATTATTTATTTATTTTCAACACTCTATTCTCATTCAGTGCACCATTAAGTGCATTTTGGACCCTATTTTGATTTTTTGAGTAAAAAGCTGGACCACAGTGGACGTATTTGAAAAAAATTAAATTTTTTTATTTTTTTTTTATACAGAAGACGCTTCTATTGTGCTCAACCGCTCCTGAACTGCGTTGCGTGACAGTTCGAAGCGTCCTTAGTTGTGGCTTGGTTGCGTTCATTGTGCTCCAAGTGTTAGAGTCTCCCCTATTTTTCATTTTTCAGAGCATTTTTTTTCTGCTGACAACTAATTCGGATTATCGAATGGCAATTAATTCGGATTACAGAGTTACAGAGTCATCCGAATGAATTGCAATTTTATAATCCGGATGGAAAAGACGATATTTCGAATTTTTGAGGTTTCGGATTATCGAGATACTACTGTATAGTGTGTGATAAGCTTCTTTTATAAAAATTTCAAGTTCAGAAACGGCGAGCTATCTTTTCACAAAAAATCAAAATAAGTAAAGTATTGTTTAATTGACAAGGAAAGAAAGTTTTTTTTTTGTTTGGCATTGTGATTATCCTTAACCCCTAGAGAAAAATTAATTCATTGAATCAACACAGGTGTGTTTTGAATCAAAAAAAAGAAATATGATAATTGTCACAAGAATATTTATATAAGATACAACAAAAGCAAAATTAAAATGAACCAATTTAAATGGTAATTAGCTGATTTGAAATTATTTACGCTGATTACTGATTGATCAGTTTTCACCTAGCACTTCCCATTATGCTCATCATCCATTATGCAAATTTTATCGGTCAATGATGATGATGTTGGCTTTTGATGAAATGGATGTAGTGGTTGATTATACGATTTTCTGTCTCGAAAACTGAAACTTTCATGTTGGGATAGCAATTTTCGGATTTGTTTCAATTACAATAAATTATGTAGTTACCTATCCTTCAATTAAAGCAACATAACGGAATAATTGATTATTTGTAATACTTTTTTTTTGTTCGTGAGCGATATAAAATTTATTCATTTGCAGAGCAGAAAATGTGATGTATATTTAATATAAATATTTTGATTTATACTTGCAATTATTTTTTGTTAATTAGAATTTAAAAAGATCTATGATTAGAGAAGGTTGTCATTACATTAAAACGCATATTTTTTCCTTATTGCATTCTCACCAAAGTATATGTTTTAGATATATAATATAGTTATGTTTATATGAAATTATCTTGTCTAATACAGGCTACAATATACTCTATCACTGTGTTGCGTTTGATCCTATAAATATGTCTGAAGTTTTCATAATGTATTACGCAATACATCATCAACTCCTATAAAATCTTCCCTTCTTTATCTTATATCACCCGAAACCACATTTGGAGTTAGAATTTATAGGTATAGAAGTCATTATCTCTACCGCATACAAATTCAAAGAGAAATTGTACTCATTCACCATGCAGAAAAATCTTTGGTTCTTTTAATCTAATTCGCCATTACGAAAATTCCGCATATATTGAATAGATATTAGACAAGCCGTATAAATCAGAATTTGGAATATTAAGTGCTATTGAAAGCAATGAGATGAATGTGTCAAATACACAAGATGGAAACATCACAAAAATCACGACTCTAGAAACAAAAATCACGACTCTAGAAAAATAGCCGTCGAAACTGGAGAATTTAATTAGACCACACTAAAAAAATGAAATTTGCATGATATCATGCTCCTTATAAATAATTTAGCAAAAACTCAAACCAAACACTGTAATACAGTAAATACAGTAAATATTCATTGCCGAAAAATCGCCTGTAAATATACACGGTAAAAGTTTTAGGGCTTAATTTTAATCATTTTGGTATTGAATACAGTTCCACACCGAAAAAAGATTATTATTTTTTAATCTTTTTATACCCGTATGGTGAGCCCAAAGGGTATATTAAATTTGCCTTACCGTTTGTAACGCTAAGATCCCGTCATCACACACAAAAATGAATTACACCAGTCTGTTTAGAATGATAAACATAACAAAAGCTATAATTGAAAACCCGTATGGTGATTTGGCATTATTTGAAGTTTAATCGAACAGCGAACAGTTGTATCGAAGTTCCACTTTGAAGTCAAACTTTTCAAAAAGATTTTTTAAAATTTATTCCAACAGACGGACATGCAAAATTCAATTTTTATACCCGTATAGTGAAACCAAAATCCTTCATTATATCTTAAGCTTCTGCTATTATGCGAATAGCTCAAAAACGGTGCATCTCATTAAAAAAGCAAAAGAACAAAAGGTATTTAGGATATGATTCTACATAAAACTCCCACACATCAAAATCCGATTGGAATAAATTTTAAAAAATCTTATTGGAAAGTTTGACTTCCAAGTGGAATTTTGGTACAACTGTTCGAATTTTGATACGAATATCACCATACGGCTTTTCAATAATTGCCAGATTGGCAATTACCACTTTTGTTAGGTTTAAGATTAAAATTTAATGGAACCGCATTATTTTTCTTAATGCATTTTTGTATTACAATGTAATGCAAATGCGTTTTTTTTTTAAATATATATTTTTTTTAATTTTTTTCAAATTTAATATTGTCAATAAAATCTGATTTATTGAAAACGGGAAGTATTAAAATAACAGTTTCTTATATGTAAGAAAGGTAAAAATATAAAAAACAGTAAAACGGCAAGAACTTGAAAGAATTTCAATTTGAGAGGCTCGGGTTCAAATGAGAAATAAACAGTGAAGTCTGTCTAAGTTAGACGTTTGTAAACCGAAAGTCTCTCTAAGCCGGACAAATGTTCTGGTTCCGTACGACTCCGGCTTTTACAAATTTCACTGTAGGTACATTTTTTCAATTGAATTTTCCAAGTTACGTCACCCATTCATAATTTTCCCTAAATCCATACTTTCGTCACAAAATATTTAATTTGTCCCTGAAGATTATCACTAATTAAACGAATTCCAAAATACAGTAGCAGAAATCCATGTTGCTGTTCCAAGTATTTGTGGAAATCCTAAAATCCTGTCGAATTGAAACAGAAATTAAGCTCAGAGTTAAATTATGAAGAGTCATCAAAACTAAAAACAGCTGAAAATCTGTTTAACAGAACCATCCTGTCCTTATGTTGTCAAAATTAAAGACATCGTCATATGTTTAATATGCGCAAAATACATATTGATATGTAGACATGTTAATGCTTATGAGGGAAGCATTTATATCTAAGTAAGTACACAGACACAAGCAATAACAGAATAGATTCTAAAAGGATAAAAATCCTTCATTCTATCTTAAGCTTCTGCCATTATGCACGAGTGCCGTATAGAAATTGCTTTAAGACCCCTTCAAGAAATTGATAGAGCCGACAGCCTGTCGAATGAGAAACACCAACAATAACAATGAATGACATCAACACTGGCATAAATATACCGAGAGATAGAACGATGAATATTTAGATAGGCTATATCTATAGATACTTGTATGTACTGTACTTATCAGATAAGATGAATAGACTTATCCAATACCGACCGATATAGACGTAATGTGTTTTACAAATTTTTGTATAAATATACAAACAACTAGTGTACTAAGAATTGAATAACTTATTGTTATGATAATGGAAACGGGGGTGGAACATGAAACAAGGATCGACATTAAAAGTAAAAGCAGAGTTGATGCAAAAAAACTGATGAGTTTGAAGCCACTATCAATTTGCATATTTTTATAGCTATATAAGAATCCGGAATTGAAATACTTATTGACAAGACACTTTCTTTTATGTAAAAGCTTTTCCATAAAAAAATCAAGGATTTTTCTTTATTAAAGGAAAGTCAAAATGTAAGTAGGGGTAAATGGTGCTTTTTGAATCACCGAATATGTTGAATCACGGCTCTATCATCATACCTAACGGCTCAATTTGAAAAGTTCAGAATAGGAAACAAGTGTGTCCATTTTTTAGGAATTAGTGATAATATAAATTCAACAGTTTGGAGTCACTATAGCAGACCTAGGTTATTTTTTGGTTTCTTTTTTCCGATTTTCTACATAAAAAAGTTTCTTCGAAGGTTCAGAAAAAAAATTTTGAAAATTAAATTTTGAACACAATAGTCATTTATTCATATTAATGAAAAACAATAGTGGGGTATGTTTAATAAAAAAAATTGAGTTAGTAAAGTCACACTAAAATCAGCTAATCTTACTCACTCACCTGGTGGAAATGAATTAAATTTGGAAAAACCCTTTCATACGACTCACTCACTTTTAAAAAAAATGAATTAACATAAATATACGATAATTCAGCGTCGTCCCCTTAAACTCCCATTTTTTGTCTATACGTTAATACGTCAATTCGGACCCCCTTTCTTACATATCAAAATCCCATGTGATCCAATTATTATAATGCTATTATTATAAAAAATACTATAAAAAATTACTCTAGAAATCGGGAATTAATTAACTGATCAATCAGTAATCAGCGTAAATTATGGCTAATCAACTACCGTTTAAAGTAAATCAATTTCAAAAACAGGAAAAATTCAGCCAAGGAAAACTTCCTTTTTTCCAATTTTCTCAAAAAAGGTAAATTTTGCGATTTTCTCGAAAAAGGTTAGACTGCTTTTGCAATTTTCTCGACAAAGATTAATTTTTTTCAAAAAAAAATTGTTAAAACAAAAAGTATTTGGAATATCATTTTACATAACTTTTCTATACTTTGAAATCCAATTGAAGTCAATTTTTATAAATCCAATTGGATTAAAGGACTTATGTAAAAGTAAAAAAGGCAAAAATTTCACGCAATAAACCTCCAAGAACTGTGCAGAATCGATTTGAAGGATAAAAATAATAATGCCTCAAAATATAAAAAAAAATATTAAATTTTGGGGTTTACATTATTTATTCAACTTGTCGCACTGTCTGATTCAACTTACCCTCGAAAAATCAGAATTTTCAATTTCACTCTCGCAATTTTTATTGGAAATATGACCCTCAATATTTAAGTTTATCAAAAAGTTTATTCTGATTAATTAATATAACACAATATCTTTCAAATTTGTTTACAAATTTCCATCCGTAATTTATGGTCTTTGAGTAATTTAAGGATTTCTAAAAAGTGAATAAACGTGCTAGTCTCCCCTATACGTTAGAAGAATACTTTCAGATAAAGTATTATTAAATGAGAGGAGGGAATAATACAATCTTGACTAAGCAATTAAATTGAAAGTTTCCTGTTAAAAATTTCTTTTTTAAATCTTAAATCTCCTGATCCAATAAGAAAATTGAAAAGTCGTGGGGTAAGAGCGTGGGTTTTATTGTCTGTTGATACCATCAGTCACGTGTCTCTAAATTTGAATGTCTGATCGTAATATACTGAATCTTGGCACGCAAATAAAAGCAATATTCGTGACTTTTAAGGAAAATAATGAAAACTATAAAATTGTTTAATACAGGCGTCCCAAAATTTAAGACGTCTCGATATAAGACATTTTGATATACCACGCTAAGTATTATGTTTTCGGTCTTCACGTACGACGACAAAAGTTTTATATAGGACTCTTAATTTTTTTTTATTTGAAATCTGTTAACTTTCACTCTGTTCCTTAGGTCATGATTTAGAAGTCTCGCCTCTATCGTTTTCACAATATTCCACTATATAAATCTGTATGCCCGGACTTGGCGCGAAAACCACTGCACCGATTTTGGCGCGCTTTTTGAAAAAAATGTGTAGTTTTGTTCCCCTAATAAGAGACCTCAAAACTTCTACTAGACTGCTCTACTTCTACTAGGTAGTGTTTTTATTAAAAATTTCCAACTAAAATTTCTGTTTTTTTTTTGTAAAGGAGTCTATTGAGAAATTCTGATATATATTTTCTTTGAATTCGTGTGACTTTTACAATTTTATACAAAGGCATTAAATTATGTTTCTGTATACTATAAAAAACCACCAATATTTTGTTATTGGTTATTAAAAAACATTGATGAAATAACAGGCGAAAATAAATTTACAGAATTGAAAAGGATTTTAAATTTTAAGAAAAATTCCGTATTTAGCTTGAATAAAATATGAACCAGTAAATTCTTAAAATCTTTTTTATGACTTTAAGCAGGTTTTTATCCTTGACAATGCACCGAAAATATTCCGAATAAGCTTATTTTGTTCAAATTCAATCTCTTAATACAGTAACAGGTAAAAAAGGGACAGGATGAGAATAGCAAATACATAAATTGACAAATAAACGTCAGTAAACAGCGAATGTTTTCGTTTCGCGTAACCATCGTGGGGAATAAAAAAATCGTTCTCGTAAATATACAAATGTTTGACAATCGAAAAAGGATAACAATTGAAGCTGTTTAAGTGTTTAGGGAAAAGAATGAAACTCGTACATATCTTTTGGATAAAAGTAAACTCAATTCCATTGGGTCTTCGTGTCCATTTCCAAACGCTAAATTCACAACATGTCGACATTTATTTATGTATTTTTTCAGATATATTTGCTTTCACGCGATGCGTGTTGAAAGTTCAACGTACTTTATTTGTTGGAAATTCGTGAATAACAAAATTTGTTGAAATAAAAGCAAATTTTAAAAATGAGCTAAAAAATCTTTTCAAACACGGCTGTAGCCATAAAGAGAGGGGTGGATTTCATCAGTTGTTTTCAATAAAAATTGTTCATGTTATATCCGATCAACACTGTTGGCGAATAATTCAAATTACAAAAAACACTCAACTTGGCAACCGTGACTATGATTCTCGAGAGTGAGGAACCACCATTAGAGAAGAAGGTTGAGAGTGATTTATAGTACTTGTTGTTAAACTATTTTCTTCTGTGCAGAAAATTCAAACTTTCAAAAAGCAATGATGAACATGGAAATTTTAAAATGTTCGCAAAACTATAGTTTAAGCTAGAGCTTTTGAAATTATCCATTAAATGTACACTTGTTCCCCTCTTTTGTTTTTGCGTGAAACGGCGGAACGTTATTTATATTTATGAAATTACGTACACAATATCTAACTCCTTCATAAGTCTGATAACTTAAAAAAGGTGAGAAAATCTTGCACTTTCAACAAATCAGAACTAAATAAAAATCTAAATGCATTTACCTACGAATAAAATCACATGCAAAGATGGTAGATAAATCAGTATATAAATTTGAAAAGCTTTTGTGAATATTTTAATCCTTGAATACTTGTATTGTCAGCGATGATCTTCCATTCATTTCAGAAAGGAAATTGAAAACGAAAAGAAAATCATGGCAACAAGAAAAATCACATTCAACGATTATTCTTCCGGTAACAATATTTCCTCTTTGTACTTCAATCAACATCCGCTTCAATACTTATTTCCTGTCGTCGCTGGCTCCCTTTCGATCCAGTCATATAATATAGCACTGGATACCTTTCGAAACTCTTTGTTTATTTATGTGTATTTATTTCCGTAGAAATTCAGCAATTGATAGTGGAATTCTAAAGTAGATAAGCTTTTTTTCTGGTTTCGTTCGTTTTTTTTTGTTTGCCATATAGTAGTAGAACAGTAATCCTACCGACTCAGTTGTGGATCGTGGCTGTTGTGGCTGGCTCCACTCCTCCTCATTGGATTGGATTATCTGCACTGGGTCTGGTATCCATAATTACAGTATTTGGCTCGGAGCTCTTCCGGACTTTGAAATCGAGTTACTCTGCCGAAGAGTCGGATAATGATGGAGGACAACAATTTTATGGAAATTAAAGGATTTTCAAATTGAATAATAACTGGTAGGATTGTTCAAGTAATGTTTTTTTTACACAGATCTATGGGTGGGCTTGGGATGGTTACGAGTGTGCTTCAGATATACAGCTCAAGATAAAGATTAAAATTAACTGCTTCTCATTTGCATTCAAATTTCATAACTTCGAGCTAAATTTTTTGAATTCAAAATATTTGAATCGTTAAGGCTGTAAGTGCTTAATTTCCTTTGAAAATCCCTTTCATTCTATGCCAGAATAAGGTTTATTCATTCAAATGGATCAATAATAATGTGAATAATATACCTGTTTTCTGGATAGAATTTTCTGCAGGCATATTTTTCAGTAGCTATTCAGTCATAATTCACCAGTCACAAACTGAAAATTCCTATATTTATTTACGTACAACGTACATACATACAATGGTCAGTCGTATTCTCCCACTTTCATTTGCATCAATAATTTTTTTTAAGGCAATGCAATTCAAATCGCGATATGAAAACGATTTATTTGGGAGTAATTTCATACAAATATGTGTATGAATATGTGTTTGTACTCGAGGAAATGAGCACAACAGGAAGGATAACCACCATCTAAACATGTGAAGCATTTTGTACATTTCAAATTGAAGTAGTTAATACTCTTGAAATAGAAGGGCCAGCGAATAGGGAAGTTCTAAACCTCTTTCTATTCATTGAATCATGTACTCTCTATGGGTTGAGTTATTTCAATAGGTTAGTGCACATCAAAAACTTGGTAAGTTATCCATACAGACGATCGGTATCCGTCTATGAATAGACTTTCTGAAAATGTCTCTGATGCTTATATTCCCTCTTTTGACCATACTCGTACACACCAGACACACACATATATGGATTTGACGCTTCTGTTAGTCCTGCTTGTTTTCCAACTCGTTAAAGACCAACTTGGTTTTACCTCTTTTATTCAAGCTATAACAGAAAATTCGTACATCTACCCTTAGTAAGAAAAAAAAAAAACAAAATAAAATAGAAGAGCATATTCTAAATCTATGAGTAGACAACCCCCGTAGTTATGCCTGAAATACTTCTATACAGAGATGGGTTAAAGTTTGAAAGCATTTTATTATGCTGTTTTCCCTGCATTATAAAAAATTGGAACGAAGAGGTTTCCCATCAAAGTCTTTTAACAAAGCTCGCCATATCGCACAAAGCTTAGTCAAATGCTGTTTCTATATTTTATTGCTGGTATATTACGATAAAAGTACAACTTCTGGTTAACTTTTGGCATGCTACATCATAAAAAAATTTAAAATATGTATATCAGAATGTTTGTCGATTACTTTGTACAAAGGTCCAAACTGCAAGTTCTTTGAATGGAGTGCTTGCGAAATAACTATAATTTGTCAATTAAAGCCGATCACTTTAGTTATAGAAACTTTTTCTGTAAAAAAATTTTGGGAGTAGGGGCATCAATAAACATTAGTAAAACTTTGGTTGACTTGGACGTGGACGACTATTCAAACTGTTCGCAAAAGTTCGCGACTTGATTTTTTACCCAAATAGCATCGAAAAACAGATTTGTTCTTTGCGCAATCGGGTCTAAAGATTTATACCTAAAATTCACATTCGCGTACAAGAGCATAAAAAATCGATTGGAAACATTTTTGAAAGAGCACAATTTTATTAGCATAAAAATTTCATTCCAAAAGAAAAAAAATTGACCGACAAAATAACATTAAACAATTTTTTCGTTAAAAACAAAATACATTGAAACCTCGATACTGTATACCGATATCAAACCGCGGTAGTATACAGTATCGAGGGGCATACAATATCGAGGGGTATTATAAGAGAAGAAAATATTGTCATGGGTTTAATTATAAAAAACAGAGAATACAGTTTTTAATGTTTTACTCATTTACATTTAATTTACAAAGTTATTTAGCAAAGTAAGAAGTTATTGTTTGTGGCTTAAGAAGTTCCTGCTGTTTCGCCCCCATTGCCTTCTCCTGACACTATTGAGGGGTATACAGTACTGAGGGTATACGGTATCGAGGTTTCAATGTAATTTAATTTGTTGAAAATTTTTAGTTGCAAATAAAAATACGGCTGCAATCGGGGGAAAAGTCCATTATAAAATGATACTCCACATAAAGTTTCCCATTCGAATAAAGACGACACGGCTGCTTAAAATGCTATTTGGGTATACCACGCTTGCCAAACCACATGAAAATTATAAAGAAAGGCAAAAGTTGCTCCATCAGCCAGAGAAATTTGTACTGTTTTTGTTTAACTATTGAATTATTTCTGATCCATGCGGTTTTACTTGACACTTGGGCCTTAAGGCGCCTGGGCGCGGATTTTTACGCGGACGGTGGGATGAAACATGGCTTCACTATTTATCGTGATCAATGTATCACGAATCTGTATTTATTTATCTTTTGTGTTAAAGTAACCAATTTCCGTGATGTCTAAAAAATCAACAATGAGTCGTTAGTTTATTTAGACACGTTGCATAGTTGATTTAATCACCTTCGTAGTTAATTTCAATACAATAAGTATTGTTTGTTAATTACGAAAAGTACTTGAATCAACCAATGATTTTTTTCTCCGTGTAGTTATGTATTAATCACTTCATGAATAGAACTATTTTTCAGCCAATAAATCAGCCTTTTTTATAATCTAAAGAACTTTTTAGTGAACTTTTTCAAAAACAGCACCATGGATTTTAAGAACAAAACATGGCCTTATCCACCTAGCGGTGAGATTATATCTTTCTTAGATAATTAAACCTGATATGTCAAAAATTTGGGTGTTACATAGCCGTGCCATATTCAACGTGTAGGGGCCGCTTAATGCAGACTGCATACAGACTGCATTATCTAAAAAACACCAGTTTTAGCAAAAGCTATTTTTTATTCACATCACCCAATATAACAAACAATTAAAGTGCTTGCTACAACCATTCAGGCAACCACATATCTTTTCTTCTACATTATTATGCCAAAATTTAATTTATATAAATCTTGTCTACCCTAAAATTCTTCCTTGTTCGCCAAAAAATATGCATCTCTAATGGCTTGTTTCACGAAATTTACGCGCGCTAAATTGAGTTAGAGGACGAATTTCAAACAAAATGAGCCTGCTAACTCGATTTAGTGGCCGCTAAAAGCTTCATGAAAACTACCCCAAGCTACATACAAATATTTTCAAAATATAGTTTGGTCATTATCCAGCAACAGTTTCACTTATCTAGAAATAATAGTAAAATTTATAAGGTCATATTTAACTGATTTTTTCACTCTTGTTTATTCTTACTACCTGTCCTATTTTCAACACCTTGTCCAAACATTAGAAACTTAAAGTCATTCTAAGCCAATATCCTTAGATCATACGCATATACTCGGGTGTTTAAAAAAAATATGCGGATTACACCATAACGTCATAATGCTGTAGAAAAAGTAAAGAGAACTTCCTTGTCATGGTGATTCTGCCCCATAGTATACGTTGTCCCCAAAAGAATTCCATCTCGACCGGCATTTAAGCAAACATTCATCAAACAAGAAAAGTTAGAAATAAACTAACGCTATATATTTATATATATTTCAACTAAAATTTTATATAATCTGGCTATATATTATCATATAACCGCATCATAGCGCATAATCACACATATTCGTAACTCTAAAAAACAGCAAAAACTTACAAAATAGAAGTTTGTCATAGAAATAGAACAAAAAGAATACGTACTTTGGAATAGAGTTGTTTGCGGGTGAATAAGAAGTTTTTGATTTTTTGGTTTGGCTTTCACTTCTAAGCTAACCAGAAGTTGTCGGCAAAGTTTGGAAACTTTTAGCAAAGTGGAGTCAAGTTGGCAACGCGATTGAGTAATGAAATTTAGTCAGTTGGTCTCCTGACGACACTACACAAAAATCGATATCTTTATATTATTTAAAATATTTTCCAAGTTTGAAACTTTCCAATTTCTCGAAATTGCCATTATGAAAAAAATAATTTTATGAAATATGATAGTATTATTCATATTTATTATATCCAGTAACTAGAAATTTCGTGTAGTAAGAAGTGTATACATTTAGATACAGTAATCCCTCCATTTGCGCGGTAGATACGTTCTATAAAAACAGCGCGCAAACCGAAATCGCGCACTGTGAACCATACTTGGTATGAAATTTTGGAGTTAGATTCCAGATATTAGAAAACTTGCACAAAAATAGAGAAAATTTAACGACTTATAATGAATATAAACATGAAAAACATTAACGAAAATTGAACATAAATATAAAAATTCTTCATAGGAACTTTTCTTCACTATATTCTATACAGTCTTGCTTAAATCTTGTTTTAATCACTGCTGTATTCTGACGAGCTTGATACTAATGACACTGATATTATATCTTTTTTTTTAAAAAACCTTATTAATAGTGATTGCTTACCAGATATATATTCATAACATGATTTTTGCTTTCCTCTTCTATAGAGAGAAAGTATTGTATTCATGACTGAGACCGACTCGAGGTCGGTGGCAGATAGAAAATTTCTACCGAATCAGTTTCAGGCAAAATTATGAGGATGTCCGTGCATCTGTCTGGCGGTCTGTCCGTTTTACGTATTAAATAACTCGAGAACGCGTTGACCTAGCGACTTGAAATTTTTTATAAATAAGGTTCACAAAAATCGTAGTTTTCTATCAACTTTTGGAAAAGTGACGCGACCTCCCAAAATTTTTTTTTCAAAAATACCGGTTCTTGAAAATTTGTCGAAACTTATGCGCTTTTAGGAAAGAATGAATGTAAAAACATTTTAAGTATATAAAATTTTCTACACTTTTTGCGTTAATGATTTTTACGCATCTTTAACAGTTCTTGAAATAATTGAAGAAATATTCTTTTTTACATATTTTTTCCGAAACTAAATATTGCAAGGAAAGTTTTGAGTTGATTACAACTGATATTTTGTTTTCTTAAAAATAAACATAACCAAAGCTATAATTGCCAATCTGGCAATTATTGAAAACCCGTATGGTGATTTAAGTGAACGGCGAACGGTTGTATCAAAATTCCACTTTGAAGTTAAACTTTCCAATAAGATTTTTTAAAATTTATTCCAATCGGATGTAGAATCATATCCTAAATAACTTTTGTTCTTGCACTTTTTTTGATAAGATGCACCGTTTTTGAGATATTTGTAAAAAACGTTTTCGTTCGTATGAGGGGTACCCCCCTAATGGTTCATTTTTCCCATAAACGAACTTAGCCTCGCATTTTACGAAAAACGGATCTGCGCAAAATTTCAAGTTTGTACCTCAATCCGTGCGCCCGCAATACGCGCCACAGACAGATGGACAGACGGACGGACGGACGGACATGCAAAAATTAATTATTTTTATCATTCTAAACACACGTGTGTACTTAATTTTTTGTGTGATAACGGGATCTTGGCGTTACTAACCGTAAGGCAAAGTTAGTATACCCTTTGATTTCACCATACGGGTATAAAAAATACAAAAAACCGCGCAGCTACGAAATTCTTATCGCGCAGTTTGAAAACTCCGCGCAATTAAAATTCAAAACTTTTAACTGCAGCATATTTTTACTTTCTTCTACGGAGTATTTGCTGACTGAATGTATATAGTGAATTAATGAGAATGGCATTCTGCGCAATTTTGTTTCTTACCGTTATCTTTTACCGTTATTGAGATATTTAGATTAAAATATAAAAAAATATATTTTTGCAAATTACTTGCAAACTAACGATTTTTCGACAAATTAATTTAAGGAAGAATTGGAGATGTTAACATTTTCCACATTTTTGCCATTTACCGTAAATTGATATCTTTTACAGTTCTCAAGTTATCTCAAATTTTTTTGCACATCAATTTTTTTCGGAATAAGAAGGGAGCATCAGATACAGGTGTAGACTCCAATGTCCTTTTGCCATCGCACCCCCCTGATAAAAGCTATGTTATTTTTGCATCAATTTCGTGTTTTTATGTGATTTAAACAAAAAAAAAAGAACATTAAGTCGGAGAGGGTAAATTTAAATGGACGAAAAAAAACCACTGAGGAAATTCTCTCGATGGTCCATCGAATGTTGGAAACCGAATTCAAATCGGTTCATAATTGCAGCGTGAGAGGTTGATAGAGTAGGAGAGGAGTAAACATAAGCAAAAAATGTGTGAAAATTGTCTAAACAAAAAAAAATTTAAATACAACATATAATTATACTCTTTTCTTTACTATTAGCATAATTAATTTCAATCTGCCATTTATATCGGCGAACCCGCTGCCGTGCCCCCTCGCTGCAAGACAGGTAAAGCTTATGGCCTGCTGCCGGTTTGGCTACTTATTTGCGAGTGCAGACGCTTTATCTCCCTTGCAACCACGACAGCGGGCTGCCCTCACCCAGCAACGAGTTGCCAGGCTGGCAGTATTTTGAAATTAATATTTGGGGGTAATTTTATTCGTTATAAACATATCTTAATGAAAAAACCGAAATCTCCGACTGAGATTCGCTTTTTTTCCTGAAAGTCAAAAAGACTAAAATTCAGCCACTCTACACACTACGCCACCGCCGCAATCGCGCAAGTTATTTGTGATATGTCTGAAAAATGAAAAAAATCATATATTTCAAATATTTTATTTATAATTCCAAAAAAAAAATTGAATAATTTAAAATAATTTTTCTGACGTGTTGCTAACTAAGAAACAGAACGGCATAAATATGAAAAGTCATATATCAACAATCTGTCAAAAAATAATTGTTCATTTATCAGCGCAGTCAGAAAATATAATTTCCATCACTTTCATATGACTATAGCCTATTCCCTACATTCACCCGACTTTTATTATCAACCGGTGGCGCCAGATAGGATCTATTATTATCTCATCAGTGACTAACTTAACTTAATACTGATTTTATTATGCTTTGGGGCGTAAAGTACCGTACAAGTTATGTAGAAAACGTATATATGAGTTGAACAGTTTGTGTAAACAATCTGTTTTTAATGTCGATTAATAAAAATCTGATGATACTTTATGGAAATCATTCGAATCAATTTTAAACCACCACCCCTCCACTCAGCTATTCACAAAAAATGATACACATCATGCTAGCAACATAATTACTTTTTATTATTTCCGACGGCTTTTTTCCCGTTTTCAGTTTGAACATAATCATTATTTCAGAATCACAGGATGTAAAATTATGAAAATAAGAGAGACATTAGTACTTTTTTTTGTTAATGTTCACAGTTTATACACGTTAGATTTTGAAATACTATTCGCATATTCGAGTGAAATATTTTCCTGTGATTTTCAGTCTTCCCTTCGGATGGCATCATTCCAATCCCGTTGTGCTTTCTCATACTTTTTATAGGGACTCTCCTGACGGTTCAGCTAAAGATAAATGTTACTAATTTTTGGGGGAAGGTATAAATGTTTATCTAGCTGTTTTTCGAAAGTATGGCTTTAAGGACGACGTTATTCCTTGTATATTTTACCCAAGAGAGAAATCCAAGTGCTACTTTTTTATAACATCGTATTTATGAGTGGGTTCACCCCGACGAGCCTTATGCTGCTTATACATGGATATATATACTACGAAAGAAGTATGTAACATTTGCTCGCAATCTCTATGAAAGGTCTGTCTGCCTGTTCTCGTTTCTTCTTTGCGTAAAATCCGATAAAATAGAGTCGCGTTCCAAAACTCTACACATGATCCATATATAGCTTTTAACTTTTGGGGCCCTACTACCAATATCAGATATCGTCCTTACTGCTATCATTGTCGTACTATGACTATAAGAAAATGAAAACAATATTAGCTTATCGAAAGTGTATATAAAAAGCCATATAAAACATGGAAAAAATCTTAGATGAAAACTTTATTACGAACTATAAGATCCGAAAGAACTCTTATCAAATGCAAATATGCATAGATAAAGTATAAATTTACCATGTGAGAGGCAAAAGTTAAGATTCGATTTGAGATAGAAACTAAATTAATCTTCCAACACACAAGTTTTTGATTGCATGTGGGCAATAATTAAAATCATACTACAATAGGGAATTATCAGAGCCAGAAATATCCCAATCTAATCATTTCGATTTACCTACGAGACTTGAAAATATGGATTAGATTCCCTCATTATATTTATTAATGTATGTATTTGTAAGTTTTTAAGTGTATTACGGAACTAGAATATTGGGCGGCGAATAGACCCAGCTGGCCCTTTTCTCCAGCCCCCAACATCTCTAATGTTCTCAAAATTCATTCGATCTCCGAATGGGGTTCAAAATATAACTCCATCTCATTTTTGTAAGCTCTTGTCTGTCTATTATACCAGCCTCGAAGATAGTGTACCTCAGGGCTTCGTAGCTAACGTAGTTTCCAAAGAAGTTTCCAAAGAAGTACCTCAGGGCTTCATACCTAACGTAGTTTCTGCAGTTTCCTCTTCCTCTTCTTATCTCGGGCAAATCGGTGGGCTGTTGGCTAGACCCATTCAGGCTAAATACCTTTCCAGGCAGCAGTGTCCGGTGAGGATTGCCACCACTCATCGTTTGTAACACCTGCTCTAGCCACGCTGACCTACTTCTATCAGGACACAAAATGAAATCTTTGCCTGCCCCAAAAAAAAAAAGATTTTAGTAAATTCACCTACAACTTTCATTGATTTTCAACCAGCTACAAAAAAAGTTGAACTACCGCCAAAAGTAGACAATTACTTAGTTTGGTTTTAGCAGCTAACTGTCGACTTTTGTCGGTAATTCAACTAGTGGCTGGTTAAAAATCACCGAAAATTTTAAGTGAATTTACTAATCACTTTATCCAGTGTTGCCTGCATCCTCTATAACAGGGGTGGGCATTAAGTCGATCGCGATCGACCGGTGCACCACCAAAACATTTTGGGGTGACCGGCTTTACTAAGACCTAAGATGCGCATACTAAAAGAAACATATTTATGGAACACCAACGCCAGCTAGACTGGAGAATCGGCTTTTCACAATGGTTGCGACTGTGTTTATTTAAGCAAATGATTCGATAAATTAAGTTATAATAAATTTTGTGGACTTTTTTTTCGGTCACCACAACTACGCCACTGGGTCAAGCCCGTAGCCCTTCACACAAAAAAGTCACAATTTAAAAATTCAATCTTTTCATATATAAAATTTTCGCCTGCGGCGCAGGGTTTAGTCGAGATGTTTCTTGCCTATAGTATTTTTATTTTTAAAAAATCTCTCAAAAAATTGTGAAAGAAATTTTATTAAACTCAAAAATTTTTACAAACCAAGAAAATTGGAATTTTACTTTAATTTCTGTAAGTTTTTTTGTGCAGAGTTAGCCATGAGATTAGAACTAGGAGTAAGCTTTTCTATGATCTCTAAAAAAAAGTCTCTTTCAGAGAACTTTAAAACTGAAAATTTGTACAGGATCTAGAAAGTGGTTGCTCTGTGTGGGTAAAATATTGAGAGTCGGTATATTGAGATAACAAAAAATTTTCGCGAAAAAGTTTCTGCCGGAGTCAACCCCACCCTTGCTACGCCGCGCTGTAGTTATGCCACATTTCTGTATAACCCACCGTGTTTTAAAACAAAAGCGACTCAAATTCAAATCGAACTTGCAGTTTACTTCCTCGTAAATCCATCAAATTATTGGATGAAAATCAAAACGCAAACAAATCAAGAAAAATACTTGTGAAATATGTGGAAATAAAATTTTTATAGCAAGTGTAGGAATTTTTTATATCATGAACCATAATATAATTCTTCTAGGGTTCAAAAAAATTTGATGTTTTATTCGATATCTCTAATTTCTTCCTCGAAAAATTGTGGACCGCAACACCTTGAAAAAATTAGAAGTAGTCCGTACCCTGGAAAAGTCTGCCCACCCCTGCTCTTAACACCGGCTTTCCTGCTCCTGACAGGATTCTAAAACCAAAGTGTAACTTTAAAAAGCACCTGATGAATTAATTATTTTTCTTTTTCTATTCATCCAAATTGATAGAAAATGCAGTTATCCAAAAGGATAGACCCTATTGAGACACTTTTGGGGTTAAATTCACACTACATTTGTCTCTATGTATATTTGTTCTTTTTATATAAGCTGTAGATTTCCAAATATAAACGAAATATAAATTACAGTTAACATTTTTAAATATTAATTATTCCATTTCATGTTTTGTCGAAACATCCACCAAGTATTTAAGTAATCCAACTTAATTGTATTTAACACGAATCCAAAAACCATTTAGAACTATTTTAACATAGCGAGATCTTTAGACTTAATCCAAAAGAAAAAGGAAACATTAAACCATTAATCCTATGAGATAGTATAATAAATTCCAAGTGAATGTTCGCATCCGAAATGTTATTCACTAAATTTCTTCACCCAGCTTAAGATTACTCTAGGCATTGTGGTCCTTACTTTCACATATGGACCATTCCACCTTCACTCCTACGTATTAGACGTATGTTCATGTTAACGACCCATTCTTCTAGTACTATCCACATATACCATGGGATGCATTAATATAAATTCCTTTCTAATGCCTTCCAAAAGTTCGGGATACGAATTCCCATCTAACATTTGCGCGCGTCCCATCCTCTCGAATGCTCACGACCGACAACTTTAAGAGTTTACCGCTTCTTCAAGTTAATAATGTCCATAAATTCGGCTAAAAACAGCATGGTCGCTACTTGTAAAATTAATAATTTCCGCAGACTTATTTAAAATATTCGAAAAGCTCTTCTCTTTATATATCCATTCTTCTAATCGGTCTCCAAAATGTCCTTTTTTGCCTAGAAATATCTAAAATTTACTATTGTGGGATTATCGCAGGTAAAACTTTTCCCGTTTTCAAAAATTCGAAGAAAAAACTTTTCTTGTCGTTCAGATTGCAAAAGCGAAAAGCTAGCCAGAAGTTTGTCGTTCGTACCAAGATTTCTTCAATCGCTTTAGTTGAAAGTTTGCAAGCATTTGAGCTTCTTGAAATTAAATCAAAAATATAATTTCAAATGTCATAATTACGAGGACTGAAAAATTTGCACTGAAAAAGAAATTATGAGATTAATTACGGAAACAATATGGGAAAAACTTTCTTCAATTTTCAACGTGACTGAATTTCCAATTTGTCACCCCATGAAGTATCTAATATGAACCGAAAAAGGGGCGAAAGAAAGAAAAAAAAATCGTATTTGTGGTGAATATTCAAAAAATTTTCTACTAATGGAAAATTTAGTAAAATATTTACATGCAATTTATTGTATTTCATCAACATTATTAATTAAATATAATTTTGTCGTGATTTGAAGAATTTTGTATATTTTATTAAATCAAAATCGTGTAAAAATCAAATGAATATAATAAGGGTTTGCCATCAAAACGACCTCAGATCCTGAAATTTTTAATTAAAACAAAATTTAGAAAATGATTTTTGGAAAATCCTTAATATGTGAAACATTTTAGGACGCACACTGCCTTAGGGAAGATTATTTGGAATTGGTCATTCAAATAACTTGTATAAATATCATCCTTCGGTCCAAACAAACTAGAAAATACTGAAAAAAAATTATCCAAACATAATCCAAAGGATCCATTCAAATCAAATCAAAATCAACAAGCACATATACACGTACGAAGAAATACGAAAGATTTATAGTAGATGAACCTATGTGACGGTGATTATATGAGGATGATGATGATGATTGGTAACGTAACAATATATTTTCATATCCATACATACTACCAGTATATCCAAATTTGATTTCCTTTCCCGTTTTTCGTCCCTATTTATCCGCCTTGGTTAAAAAGATTTTATTCCCACACAAGCAAATCAATGAATAATATATATATATATATATAGTTTCATATAAATGTCATATAAGTAAACCAGATTACCCCGGCAGTAAATCAAATCACGATATTTTCGGTTTAATGGTTTCCACATAAATTGGAATATCCCAGGATCTTTGCATCGAAATGTTTGCCTCGTATCATCTTACACAATTTATTGGCATATGACCCGAGTGTCTTTAAAAACATATTTATAAAATGATACATATCTAGTAACGTGTCCTTTTTCCATCACCGTCGATTTGTGCTGTTTTTTGTTCTTGTTTTGATAAATCACAGGTAAATGTTTTATGCATATGAATGTTGGTATTATAAGTTGCAGATATCAATTTTATAAATAAAAATATCTGATGTTAACAGCACATGACTTTCTTATACAAAATTTAAGTTTCTGCACAATTTACATGTCGAATAAAATATTAGTTTACATAAAAACATGAATTTTTAATTGACAAAATCTGAAATATCTCGATAACGGTAAAAGATATCGATTTACAGTAAAAGGCGTAGAGAATTTTATAACCTTCGCAAAAACCTATTTTTTAAAATTTTTAATGTTTATATCTCGATAACGGTAAAAGATAGCGGATAACGGTAAAACACAAAATTGTCGGGAATGCCATTCTCTTCAATTCATCTCATACATTGATCTGACAATATCCGTTATTGTTCGAGATAATTCAAATAACGGTGTATCTCGATAACGGCTTGAGATATGCAATTATAGTATAAGTCAATAAAGCAGGAAATTTTATTGTCTCTAACTTTTATCCTACGAAGGACTACTGCAAAACGCGTAGTTTCAAAGTAAATAACAAAAAACCAAATTGCAGTTTAAAAAGCCGCCATTTTAGTTACTTCCGGTTAACGAATTTCCACCAAAGATTGACAGGATCGTCTCATTCCAGAACCAAATATGCCTGTAAAAATGTATGCCTCTAGCTCTATTAGTTTTTGAGAAATCTAGTACCAATCGACTCAGGAGGGCTAGGGAAATGTTTTTTAGGCAAACTTAAGAAAAAATTTTCGTGAATACAATAATTTATTATACTACGTATAAGAAAGTAAAAATTCAATTAATATCAATCAGAGATTTTTTTTATTGCCGTCATGACGGTTAAACATGCATTTCGTCAAGTATAAATTCAATACACAGTCTAGAGTTTAAACATAGGTTTTAATGTCTATAAATAATCTAAACCTCAGGTTTGCTTAATCTGGCCTTAAACTACACTTAACAAAAATCTATTAATATAACACTTTGTCTCTGAACAAATTTTTGGAAAGATTGAAGCGTTTTCGACAAAATTGTAAAATTGTAAAATTGTTTTGATTGTATGAGAAAGGTGCAACGGTGAAAAATGGTATCATCCCTTTGCTAGGTAGATAAAGAAAAGTTTTTTTTATTAGTCACACTCTTTATTTGGAATGAATAAAAGTCTCCCTTTGGTATTTTTTTATGAATTGTAATAAAAATCAAGAATTTATCTAGGGTTAACATAATTAAAAAATTAAACCTATTGTAAATTTAATGTTACTGTAATGCCATACAATACAAGTAATCCGACGTTCACACATACAGAATTATTTGACTGGGTTTAAACAGGAAGTATAACCAATTGCTGGCAGGCAACATGCTTGACTAACTTATTTGTTTAACAAAAGAGTAAAAGGGTTAACATGGTATTTCTGCGGCTAAGAATATATGGCAAATATCCCACTATGGCTACCCACTTCGCTCGCCTACTGCTCATCATTTATGCAATAAGAACTTGAGGGTTCACCAATCCCTAGGAATACTGTCGAGATATCAGGATAATGATGAGTGGAGTTGAGTAGAGTGAAGTCGGTTTGACATAAGTCCGATAAAATATGCAAAATACTGGGAGCACCAAATCGCTGGCGCGTGTAAATATATAACTGAGGTTAATTCGGTACCAATGACAGGCAGCCAACAGGTCAAGAAGCATGGAGGCCGAAATGAGATTATTTAAAAAGCCATAACCAACTGTGAACTTGACGTAGCAACGTCAATACTATAAAGGAAATTATAGACTGGTATCGTTGCGGTTTTGATGCCCAGAGAATCCCTTTGAGTTTCTACGTAGTATAACTACCACGCTCAATCCAATTTATGTTTTATAACTTCAAATATACGTAGTATGTTATGGAGTATATGCGGGTACATATAAAAATATAGATAGAATCCCTTTAGGAGGCTCTGGAAGCAACCCCTGTCGTCATGATATTTCCAGATGAAAACCGTTGAAATACAAACGATGAGTCAGGGTACGGTTGCGATAGACACTAAAGCGCAATGTCCTGGCAACATGATTCAAAGCTATGGCACTACGGTTAATGTTCTTACTATATCATTTATAAATCCCGAATAAATGAATTATAAATTTGTGCAAAAAAATTTTCAGTTGTATAGTGATAAAAAAAATTAACCTAAAAAAACATCAAAGTTTTGCTAAGGTCACCAAATTATAATATTTTTATACCGTTGTCGTGCCTTAACTGTACATCCTGTTTGGTTAAGGAACTCGATCAAAATCCATATCCGCACAATTGTGAATATCCTGAACTTTACAGTCCTAATATTGTATGATTTTTAGTTTGTAAACAGCAATATACGAGGTACGCCAAATCTTTATATATCTACATTCGCGGACACCCTTAAAATTTGAGAATTTCCAAACTATTGGACAATTTCCCGCATCGTTTTATAACAATTCTTAAATCTTAAGGGTGTTCGGTCTTCTGTGTCCGTGAGTGTATAGGTATGTATTATTAAATTATAGTAGCGCCTACAATGGTGAAACAATATTGTATTGGCAAATGCACTCTTAGCACCTAGATCTCTATTTTGGAAAAAAAAAACTCCCCCGTTTCATCCCTTTTTAAGATTTCCAAATTCTAAATAAAATCTTATTTTTCCAAAAAGTTTCTATGTTTTAATCAATACAGTAATAATCAATACAGTAATACTATCTTTAATATAAAAGATTTTTTTTTTAAACAAAAAAGCTTTTATTGAAATTATAGGAGTGTTCTTAACGCGTCCAGAATCAGCAATTCGGTATTTCGTGGGTTAAGAGCGGTCCAAGTTTATGCGGGAACACATGGTTTTTATACAAAAACATAACAAAAGCTATAATTGCCTATCTGGCAATCATTGGAGACCCGTATGGTGATATTCGTATCAAAATTGGAACAGTTGTACCAAAATTCCACTTTGAAGTCAAATTTTCCAATAAGATTTTTTTAAATTTATTCCAATTGGATTTTGATGTATAGGAGTTTTATGTAGAATTATTTTCTAAATAACTTTTGTTCTTGCACTTTTTTGATAAGATGCACCGTTTTTAAGATATTCGCAAAAAACGTTTTCGTTCGTATGGAGGGTACCCCCCCTAATGGACAATTTTTGCCCATTAACGAACTTAGCCTCGCATTTTACGAAAAACGGATCCACGCAAAATTTCAAGTCTCTAGCTCAATCCGTGCGCCCGCAATCCGCGCCACAGACGGACACATTGTTTGCACACATGCGTAAGTCCGACAATACAATATTTTCAATACTTCGTTTTTGTAAGAATAAGGAAAGGTTCTATAAGGAAACGGTGATTCTCCTTTTCCTAAATTTATCCGGAAAAAATCTCATCTGGGGGTTTTTGAGGTCACTGAATCCGATCCTGACGTTAATAAGTCTGTAAGGATAATGTAAGGTCTTGTAAGGATAACGTGATTATACTTCTCCCAAAATTTTCCGAAAAAAACGTTGTCTGGGGGTTTTTGGGATTCCTGCATCCGATTTTGGAGTTAAAAAGTCCATAAAAATATCTCAGAGGCATCAAGGATATAAATTCGAAGACTAAACATAACAAAAGCTATAATTGCCAATCTGACAATCATTGGAGACCCGTATGGTGATATTCGTATCACAATTCGAACAGTTGTACCAAAATTCCACTTTGAAGTCAAACTTTCCAATAAGATTTTTTAAAATTTGTTCCAATCGGATTTTGATGTATGGGAGTTTTATGTAGAATCATATCCTAAATAACTTTTGTTCGTGGACTTTTTTGATAAAATTAACCGTTTTTGAGATATTCAGAAAAAAAGTTTTCGTTCGTATGGGGGGTACCCCCGCTAATGGTCCATTTTTGCCCATTAACGAACTTAGCCTCACATTTTACGAAAAACGGATCTGTGCAAAATTTCAAGTCTCTAGCTCAATCCGTGCGCCCGCAATCCGCGCCACAGACAGACAAACGGACAGACAGACAGACGGACAGACAGACAGACGGACAGACGGACAGACAGACGGACGGACATGCTAAATTCAACTTTTTTTTATCATTCTAAACACAATGGTGTAATTCATTTTTTTGTGCGATGACGCGATCTTGGCGTTCCAAACGGTAAGGCAAATCTAATATACCCTTTGGTTTCACCATACGGGTATAAAAAAGAAGTGTTTGAAGCAAAGTCCAAAAATAATAATGAAGATGCTGTGTAGCGAACATGGGCAGCGATTCCTCTTCAAAGTATCTTAAAAATAAAGGTTATAAAACGAAATATTGATTTGTGATTTTGTAACTTTATTTCGTTTTTTTTTTTGAAAAAGTATAAATTTTAGAAATCGCCAATTGCCAAGCCGACGTTAAAATTTCAAAATTATAAACCGAAGGTCCTGTAAAGATAACACGAAATATCATTTTTCCGCGTTAGAGGGTTTTTTCGGTCGCTGATCACGAATTCAAAATTTTGAAATGTTTACGCAATAATCTTGTAGGATACCACGATTTTCTCAAAAGTTATTAAGAAAATGTTTTGTGCAATTCTTTGCGTATTTTTAAAACGTTAAAAAATACTTTAACTCGGCCACTAAATAAAGACTAATTTGTCATATCAATTTAAGTATTACACAATTTTTGATGCGACAATTTTGCATGTGTATAGGGGGCTGTCCATGAAATACGTCACATATTAATGGTGGAGAGGGGAAGGGTTCTGCGATAGTGTGACGGTGGCACTGATTTAAGGAAAATTCTTTAAGTTCAATATCGGCACGAAATTTAAAAAAACTCGGATTCCAGCAGTTCACCCACCACAAGCTCTAAATGAGCATCAGTAAACCCAAATCCCAAAGCAGTTATATTGATGGAAATGTGATTAACAGAATATAATTTAATATATCTGCCAATCTTTGTTTTAAAATCAATTTGTTTTGTTCGATTTTATATTATTTTATGAAATTTAAATTACTCATAGATTGTGTTGAAAATGACAACGGCAATTTAATTACTTCGTTTCACATATATACGAATACAAGATTTTATAAATTGAGAAATCCTTCTTGGGTAATTAATCTTCTTTTATTATAATCCATTAGCATTTGATTAGAGACCCTACTAAAATCGGTCATTTAGTAGTTAATAAAAGACAATTATGCTTTGAGTTTATCCTGTTAAAACGTATTATCCGGAGAACAAACAGAACAAGAACAGGTTGTGTACATAATTTTACGGATGTTGAATATGAGGATATAATCGCAAACTTTTTTACTTAATAATCTGGATTTTAGGATAATTGAAAAACATAAACATATCATTTTGAATAAAAAAAAACTTTTAAAGAAAACAAATCGATTGGTTGACTTAGCTCGTTGGTCTACTGGCTTCTAAGAGGACGTGAAGTGACATTTTACTCGTGAAATACTAAGTAATTGACAGTAATCTAAAAAAGGGTCTTACCTCAATATGGACAACAAACAAAAAAGAATGGAAAAGATTAACACACGTTTTTAAGTTTTCTATCAGAAAATCCTGAAATACTAAAAGAACACGTGAAAGCATTGACCTTCTTTTACGTAAGCCTTTGGAATGGTTAAATATGGTGTACACTCAACGATAGAAAAGAAATCTTTGCAACCTCAAAAGGGGTATTGGAAACCCTTGGGGCTGCTTTATAGCTTTTGGTACTTGAATGGTTGAGGGAATACAAGTGAAAAACGAAAACGTTCAATGTTTATTACAAGTAGCATTACTGCTGCTGTTGTGTCATCGTCTGTGGATAGGGGTTTAGTCATCGACATAAATCAAAGAGTATTTCCAGGATGAAGGACTACAGAGTAATTGAGTTTCTATTTAAGCTTTTGGACAAATCCCCGAATTGATGGGTTGCCCTAAATATTGTCTAGAAATCGGAATAGAGGGAAAGGGCTCCTGATTTCGTTTTTAAGGAAATGATAGAACAAGCGTTATTCAGCAAAAATGAAAATTTAATACTACTGATGGGATTATTCTTAAGAAGCTCTCACCCTTTAGTCTGATTTCCGAGAAAAAATTTATTCATGAAGTCTTGATTTCTTTAGAAAAAATTAGCAAATCAAAAATGAAGGGGCAATAATACGTTACTTAGCAGCGGGTTTGCTATTAAAGAATTTTTTCGTAGAAATTCAAATCTTTTGAGTTCAATATCTTAAAAAGGATTTCCATACATTTTTTTTACTTTCCTCTGCGATAGAGGGGAGGTATTGTATTTATGACGGAGACCGACTCGAGAACAGGGGCAGATAGTAACTTTCTGATCAATACGAAATACGTTTCAGGCAAAATAATAAAGATGTCCGTGCATCTAGCTGTCTATCAGTCTGTCGGCCTGTCGATCTGTTTGTCTATTGGTATATACGTTTTACGTATCTTAAATAACTCATATTGAGTTAACGACTTGAAATTTCTTGCAAAAGAGTCTTATGAAAATCGTAGTTTTCTATCAACTCTTGGAAAAGTAGCGTTAGCAATAACGCATTCCTCCCATAAAATTAGTTTGAAAAAATGCGGTTTTTTGAAAATTTCTAACTAACCCGTTTTTGTGAAAAAATGCATAAACTAAATTTAAAGAAAATAAAATTTTCTACATTTCTTGTTTCAACGATTTTTACATATGTATCTATAACGGTTCTCAAAATATTTTAAAAATTTCTTAAAAACTATGCGCTTTTAAGAAAAAAATGCCTATAGCCAAAATCAAAGAAAATAAAATTCCCGACATTTTTTTATTATAACGATTTTTACGTATGTTTAACGGTTCTCGAGATATACTGTGTATACTGTCACTCGCTTGTTCTAATTTTTCATACTGTGTAAACTGTGTGGTACGGAAATATACCGTTTTTGCAAAAACATCAGTTTACCTAGAAAACTAACGATTTTTTCAGTAGTTTAATATATGAAGTGAATGAAAGAAAAAAAACATTTCTCACAGCTTTATATTTTACCGTTACCATTAGTGTCTGTTTACAGAAGCGATTTTTAATCCCTCCTATTTAAAAGTAGCAGCGACTAAAAATCGCTATGCTGTTTACATAAGCGATTAAAAAATCGCTCTAGTAAGCGTTTTGACAGCTAAGTAATTTCAATCGAAATGGATATCGAGGAAATCATCGCTTTACTCCAAGATGAAGTTGAAATGGAGAACTTCGTTTTTTGCATAATTTTACTTACTTTTGCATTCCACCTTTGACTGCCTCGAAATGTAACTTTCAAATACGTGTGTTTGTTCTCTTTATATACAGTCCACTCACGCACACATCCAGGAAAACTCGCGCGATCAAGCTATGCCGGTCGCGACTGACCTGCGACGGTCGCCAGCGATTTTTTGTCGCTGCGACTGAGTCGCTCATGTAAACAATCACTGAGCGACTCAAAATCGCTAATGTAAACAGGCATTTAAACATAACAAAAGCTATAATTGCCAATCTGGCAATTCTTGAAAACCCGTATTCGTATCAAAATTCGAATAGTTGTACCAAAATTTCATTTTGAAGTCAAACTTTTCAATAAGATTTTTTTAAATGTATTCCAATCGGATTTTGATGTATGGAAGTTTTATGTAGAATCATATCCTAAATAACTTTTGTTCTTGAGATATCACCGTTCTTGAGATATTCACAAAAAACGTTTTCGTTCGTATGGGGGGTACCCCCCCTAATGGTCCATTTTTGCCCATGAACGAACTTCGCTTCGCATTTTACGAAAAACGGATCTGCGCAAAATTTCAAGTCTGTAGCTCAATCCGTGCGCCCGCAATCCGCGCCGCAGACGGACGGACGGACAGACATGCAAAAATTAATTATTTTTATCATTCTAAACACACTGGTGTAACTCATTTTTGTGTGTGATGACGGGATCTTGGCGTTACAAACGGTAAGGCAAAGTCAATATACCCTTTGGTTTCACCATACGGGTATAAAAAGTAAATAAGATAAATCTTTGCGAATCGCTGGCAAAGTAGCGGTTTTTCGAAAACACAATTAAGGGAAAAATTAAGGATATTAAAATTCTCTACATTTTTTCCTTGTACCGTAAATCGGGATCTTTTAGCGCTATCAACATATTTCAGATTTTGTGAAAAAAAATTATATTTTTATTTAAATTAATATTCGTTGGACTATAGTGTAATTTGTGCCGAGACGTATATTTTGTCTAAAAAAGGCATGTGCTGTTCTCATCAGATAGTTTTACTGTGAATTTCGAAATAATATAGATTTCTTACAACCTATTGCTTTTTTTGTAGTGACCAATGAGTTTTTTCATAAATTGTTTAATCTATTATTGTAAAATTTACAAAATACAGCTTTTGAAACAATGAGGACTGAAAAATGTTCCTACAAGAAGGTTAACACCTTGGCAGCAAATAAATGGAAAATTATGAATATTCGAACTTGTTAACTATTAACATCAAATCAATAAAAATTTTAATTGAGCCATAAACAACCATTTTACCTTGATTACATCAAGTCCATTAGTCCTTATACTAAATCATTTCATCTCCATACCTGGTTAAATTACACCACTCGACCGTTTTATTTGATGTCGGTCTCATAAACTTATAATTTTTCCGGATCATTGAAAATATTATGAGGATATGAGCATGAATTTTTAAACTCAATCCAAACACTATTAGAATGGTTACCATTTGAGTGTTAAGTAGGGATCTACATAAAATAATGAGGATTAGATGAAAGCATAAAAAAAATTTATGAATAATTAGAAAACTTTTTATATAAATTTTCAACATTCTTTTACACTATTATTAGTTTAATTACCCTTGGCGTCCTAACGCTGCATTAATGACCACAACCGCAGGCATTTTTCCGGATTAAATTTAAATTTGCTTTTAACTTCTGAGGTTTTTTCATTGTAGATATATAGATATGTATGTTCGTAGCTATCGCACAACATATAAAATATGTAGGATATACACAATATATTGACTCGTATTCATATCATATATGCGACAAGTGTAACCCCTGTAATGCAATGGTATTGATATCACGTAATTGCCCGGCGTTATTTGAACATGTTATTTCAAAACTCTGTGAAAGGGAGAACATTAAGGGCGACGACCGTGACCTGAATTTTTTAAGAAAATCAACCACCATTCAACCTTGTAAACCCATGTAAGGAAAACTTATAAAAATCTACCCATTCTACATTTATATTTTCCCTTATCCAATTTTTATATATCTAAAATTTTAAGAAAGTTTGCTGTATAAAATATTATCAAAGTCATTGAATCAGTACAAATAAGAAAGCTGTCTAACTACGGGATATTGGAAATGAATATAGAATTTTTGACACAATATACGACATTTACATTGATTATGTGACATGATTCTGAATGTTGATATAATATAGGATGTTAGAAAATAAGTCATACGCTGATAAAAAGTCTCAACAGCGAAAAAATGGCAATTTTCGAAATGGTTATCATAGGATGGAAGTTATATAAGTAAAAAAAATAAGAAAAGTGAATTGTTTTCCTCAGAAAGCCATCTGTCCTCCTTTCCCCAAATATCGTTCTCTTTTCAATAGCTTGGTTTCTTAATGATTAAACTCTATTATTAAATTTTATAGAATTTTTATATCAGGTCTCATGATGTTATGTTTAGGGTCCTTTTTGGCCAAAAAGTATGCAAATTTACGAATTGTTCGATTTCAATACAATAAAATCTAAAATTCTCCTACTCGACGAAAAAATACTTCTTTTGGTCTCTTATTTTTTATCATTCTTTCACATATATAAATTTCTTCAAGATATAAAAGTTACACCTCGCGAAGTTTGCTTGTAAGTCCAGTTAGCCGACTCATTTAGACCCCGTTCAGATACAACGGAATCAACGCAGATGCAAACTTTGTGTGTAAAGGCGCAGATGCCGCTGTATCTGGACGGGGTCTTAAGCGGCCCCTACACGTTCAATCTTGCAGTCAATCATGCTGTCACAGCAAAAAGCTTATTTGCACTAGAGGCTCAATCATGCACACAAGCATCATTTTATTCGAAACAGCCAAACCGACAGCACACAGCACAAATATCAATTTAAAAAGTTTTTGTCCTTACATTTTTCGCTTTTCGTCATCCACAACTCACTTCTTTGTCTATATAACTCGAGAAAGGATTCCCAAAAAACTTTGTCTTGTATATGCGACATCTTTTCACTACTAAAAATTCCCCTGAAATGACGAAAAGATTGACAGCATCGCCATACACGTTCAAGCATGCTGTCATTCACAAAGCTCCCTTGAAAAATATCAAAATAATTTTGATATTGGCCAGCGTGCTGGCAATCATGGAATTTTGCATGGCAGCATCACCATAGACGTTCAAAATGTTGACACAGCGATTTTTGACTGCAAGATTGAACGTGTAGGGACCGCTTTAGAGTAATTCTAGCCCACTTTCCTACTCGATATAATTTGGACAAACACCAAATTATTTGAATGTATTTCCCCTACTTTCAATTGAATGCATCAAAAAGTTTTATAAGATAAAAAATCTAAGAGCTTTTTACCTTTATAAATTTGCTAGAAGGTAAAAAATAACAAAAGCAAATTTTAGGGTTGCCATCCACCCTCGTTTCATAAACAATTTCCGGGAAAGTTCCGAAAAATCAATGTGTTTGCATGGGTATGGAGGGAAAGAGTGGTCCAATTGCACTGTGATACAGTCGTACCGAAAAGTTATGTAAAATTCATTTCTATTCATTTTCTGTCTTTTTATACTCTATATGATATACATATAGGAATATATTAGATTAAGTATACCGTTTGTAACGCACCGAACCACTCATCGGACATAAAAATGAACTACACCAGGGAGTTTGGGATGACAGAAGATTTTGATTTCCGCATGTCCGCCCGTCTGTCTGTCCGTCCGTCCGTGAACATCATAACTTTCGAAATAATTGAGCTACAGACTTATAATTTTGTATAGATACTTTTCTCGTAAATACCTCGGCTAATGGGCCTATTCTTAAAATGTAAGATTGCTCTGTATCTGTAACTTTACATTTTCAGTCCACTTTGCTATTCACAAACTGTAACTTTGACATTCTGTATCTGTAACTAGCTGTCAAATCATCTGTAAGTTTATGCCGAGAGAAAACTTATCCATAAGGTTACATTTTTTAAGAAAAATGCAAAATTTTAAGAATAAAGGAAATATGTCGGACTTAATATTGTTGTATAATGGATGGGAAGAAGATTCTGAGTAAGTTAAATAAAAATACTTAGAAAGAAATGTTTATACGATTTGTTATACAGTTCAGAAGAAGCAACTGTCAGGAATCCCTATTATTCAGTTACAGTTTGTGAATACCAATTTGGAATCTAATGTAAAATTAGTATGAATCATGTGGAAAATGTAAAGTTACAGTTGCAGATACATTTACATTCGTGAATAGCCCCATAAGTTCTTCAAGGGGCAAAATTGGACCATTCCCTACCCCCAACATGAATTTTGTAATCACTTTCGGCAATTTTTTCTAGCTTTTCGAGCAATTTCGAAAATTGCCAAAAATATTAATTTTTTCACCAAAATGAAGATGTTTTTTGAATAAAGAACCATGCAGGATTCGACGATTTTTAAGCCCCCGGGCTAACTTTTGAACCAGTTCGGGTTTCACTTTCGTCAAAAATCATTGCGCCTAAGATGGCAGCTTACCATCCCCCTGCAGTTCCCCGCCAAAAAAGAGCTTATGTCAATGAAACTAGAGCAAAATACCTTTCTAATGCTGGTACAACGAAAGTGAAACCCAAAAGTTAGTCAAGGGGCATTTTCGTGCATCGTTCTTTTATTTAAGTAGGAAGCTAGCGCAATTTTTTTTCCCTGAATCAGAGTTGTAAATATCGATTCGTAATCGGGTCCTGAATTAACCAATAGAAATTACTTGTGCTCTATATTTCAACTACGACTGTTCAAAAATTGTGATTTTCTAAAACCAGGTGCAACTAAAGCTGGTCAAATTACTTAGGCAAATGTTGCAACATCTGACAGTTTGTCAATTAAATTTAACTTTAAAAAAGAATTCTCCCCGTCTATTAAATAATTTAACATTTTCGTAAATATTCTGTGATATGTCATATACCATAAGCAAATTTTACAATCAATATAATATTCCCTATTATCTCCATATAATTTCTCTATAATTTCCATATTTGTTCAGTTAGATATTATTTTGATTAAGTGAGAAAAATTAAATATAACAATCTACAGACAATTTGATTGTGACTATAAACAAAAATTTGCGTGAATCTGAAAAATTCACGAAATTTAAATAACCGATTCCAAATTCCCAGAAGTAAATTAAAATTCAGTTTGCGGAGTTAACAACGAAATAACATCTAAAGTTTCATATATAGTAAAGGTACGTGAGGAAGGGAAAAATATCTAAAATTTATATATCTCACGTTTTCTTCTACACCATTAAGCGATTAAGATTCAAGTCCTTGAAGCATCATTTCAATTCACTTAGCAATAACGACGAATGGCGTGGCGCAACGGCACACGATGTGTGGATCGGGGGTTGGTGAATCCTTATGTTTTCGATTAATTGATAGAACGAGGATAATCATCACAAAAAGTAAATGCCATCGTAACACATCTAGCATAATTTCTAAGCACTTTTCCACCAGATAAACTCGCAACTATGGCTGAGATTAAATAAACATGATAGAAATCTAACCTCTTCCATTCCGCAATCCCGTCCGTCGACTAAACGACAATTCCACAATCGAAAAGAATAATACCAGCAAGTAAATATGTAAGTGCCATTGTCATCATTCCATTCCATACCATTCCGATCCTTGGCCATCATATCCTTTTGCGTCTTCGCCAACGTTTTGGCTTTTCTTTTCGTATACACGCATAATCTCAATTCGTTGGCATTAGCTTATCTTTAGTTTTCGTTTCATAGCCCTATAAGACAAGAACTAATTGAAAGTTTGTCGTTTTGATTTTCCAGATGATGAGAACTCCCACGTACACGCCATCCTAACAAGTGACAATCTGCTCGATGGAACCATTAGTACCAATTCAGAGCAATTTTATGTTGAGCCATCGCATAGATATTCGGATGAGCTGCCTAAATCCGGAATTCATTCAATTGTTTACAAATTGAGTGACGTTAAAATGGCCAAGTCAATATCACCATCAACGTCAACAAATCAAATGTCCTCAGATTCAGATCTGATGTCTTCCCTGTCATCATTTGAACATTGTGCCAGTGAGAAACTCCGAAGGAAACTATTCAAAAATAACGATAACGAGGAGCAAGATTCCCGAACGAGGCGAAAATCAACATATACCGATGGAACTATCAACCGTGATAGAAATCAGCAACAATCGGTAGACAATACAAGATACGTTGATAGCCTTAGTCACCAACGAGAAAATGATGTAACGCTGCCGCCACGACAACAAATGGAAATTTCGCGTAAGGATTCGATTTTGGACCCGGACTCAAATCGGGGCCAAAGTCGAAATCATAAGCAGAGACAGATCTACCCTGAACTAAAAACCAAGCGTCGGCATCACAATGAGTTGAAACAACTAAACAGACAGAAAAGATGGCTTCCGGATGAGGTAATTCATTTTTCAATATTTTTTTTATATCCTTTGGCATATACTATTTCACATATCGCATTCAGAATGCTATATAAAAGGGCAAAGTGAGTCCTTTTTATGAGCTAAGAATTTTTTTTTCACATTTTTTTTACTTGCTACAAATATATATATTTATATATATAGGCGTTGAGAAATTCCCATGAGGAACCGGGTTCGTTTTTGTTTCCCTTTGATAGCGTTTTTATTGAATTACGGGGCACGCTCCATTCATGGCATCAAAGTGATGGATTTTCTTTCCACATTTTATTTTATTTTCTTCCCGTTCTGCCTTATACTCAAACATCAGAATGGCAAAAGTATTCGAAATTCTATATGTAAAGGTATCGGAATCGGAGAATGAAGAAAAAAAATAAACAAAACGAAAAATATAAAAAACAACCTTTTTTGCTGCAGATGATTTAGAAAAAGGGACGTCGGAATCCTTTTCAATTCGTTGAATTTTCTCCTTTCTTTATACTCAAATTTAAATGTAATGGAAAATTCATTTGCCTTTTCAATTTAAAGCTATATGTACCGAATTCGAATATATAAGTGAACCCCTTTCCTTTGTTTTATTCATTCACATCACAAAAATATTTAGTTTATTACTCTTTTTATAATTTGATAAACTACAATAACTATAATCGGGAAATTTATACCGAATGAATCAATTTACACTGATTACAGAGCAATATGTAATTTAATTTAATAATAATTATAACAATTACGCACAAAACAGATTTGAATAATATACATACAATATAATTATTGAATAATATTTCAGTTAATATTCAATACATGTATGTTTTTTAAATTACAATTACAAGTTTAAATCGATCCAACGGCAATTAAAATACCGTCTACTAGTATTACAACGCATCTAATTTGTAATAGCAATGTTATACCTTAAATTTCGAACTAAAATTGTATCGGAATGTTTTTAAGAATAGCCAGCGTATTATGGGAATCCGATTATATCCTAGAATAGTCTAAACGAGATGCCACACTGGGATCAGCTACTGGCAACGATCTGATTCCGATATCGCTGCTGTGTATAACTTTATGGGAGATGAATAATTAAAGCTGATGCGATGCTGATACGACGGCCGGCGATACAAAAGTGATAATTTACAGCTGATAAAGTTGCCCGCGTTCGAATCAGCTGACAGTATTACAAAAATAATCTGGTGAAATATTAGTTCCCAATTTCAGCCATATTTGTGACAGAAATGGAAATGTATATTTACACTTAAACCTGTTTTTGTGCGTCCTTTTTTTGCGGGGTTTTTGTGTGCTGTTTTTTTTTTTGTTCGAATTTTACTGTCCGATTTTTTTGTGCGATTTTTTTACGCGTTTTTGAAAAAAATATCTGATGTAAATAGCACATGACTTTCTTATACAAAATCTTTATTTCTGCGCAATGTATAACCGGATAAAAAAATATTAGTTTATATAAAAACATGATTTTTTTACGAAATCGGAAGTATCCCGATAACAATAAAACCTATCGGTTGATAGTAAATGGCAAAAATGTAGGGAATCTTAATATCTTTAATTTTTACGTTAACTTTTTCTGAACACCGTTCGAAGATACTATAATATAGAATAGTTGCGAAGTAAATTTTTTTTCTAAAGAATTTCAGCTAAAAACGTATTTATTGGTTTTCAATTTTGGAAAATATTATTTCGAAAATCGTGTAGAATGCCTCAATCAGGGTATTCACAGTCCTCTTTTAATTTTGGGTATTCGGTGTTTTCGGTAATATTAAAAGACTGAAAATATTCTGCTGTGAACATCCCACAGCACAGATTTGAGAACAGCGCTTTTATTAGATTCGTGACCAAATCATGAACTGCGAATTTGATTGTAAAATATATCACATACCTTTAAATCCATGTTTGATGTATTCTTTTCAATTTCTATTGTGGCAACGGCTATCAAAATTGAGAAAATTTGCAATCCGATGAGATTAACAAAAAACCAGCGAGAAAATTTGACAACTAAAAACATTACTAGCGCCACTCGCGGTTGATTCTTGATACCGAATAACCGGTAATCGTATGGGATTTTGGTAGAGCGAAATCAAATTTTTTTTTTTTGAAAATACATGTATCTTTTGAATATATAAACAGAGAATATTGAAATGAATTGGGTTCGATTTCTCAAAATAGGGGGGATGTCCTTAGCCATCTTTAGTGCAAGAATTTCGTACTCTTCTGACACCCTCTCCTGGTATGAACGATTTTTTAAAATAGGCGTTTTGCATTGAACACTCCGGAGCGTCCAGGGGTACATCTCCAAAGGAAAACGATTTGGCAGTATCAGGGGTACTTCATACCCAGATGTGATTTTTGAGGAATGGTAGAAGATGTTGATTTATCGTCAAATACAAAATTGTAGAAAAATGTATTATATTAATTCTTTCGTAATAAGTTTTTTTTTTTTGAAAAACTGTTTGGTAAAAACTAACTTTTGACATATTACGAGTAATATAAATATCTCGAGAACTTGAAAAAGTAAAGATTGACGGTAAAAAAGAAGTTATTGAACTTAATTATAATTTCCAATTTCTTCACAAGAAAATGAGGAGCATGAAAATCAATATATATAAAAGTTTGGAATTCCAAATGGAATTCGCTGAATAGATTGTTTGAAAGTGCAATTATTGCTCCACGATGTCCAAGATTTTATGATTGGCGACTCTTTTTGATTTTGAAGTTTAGCATTCGTTTAAATATCACCCGCTTTCAGGTATGGTCCGCGATTTCGGAACGAATGATTAATTTCAAAAAAAGGTCATTGCCTTGCCAGCACATGTGAAATTGCCGTCTTTTAACTTTTTAACGGACTTCCAAAAAGGAAAAGGTTCTCAATTCGACTATTATGTACTTTTTTACTTTCTTCTACGGAGTATAATAAAGTACTAGGGGCTGCGCCCCGAACCGCTTCGCGGTTCATCCCCCTTCCGCAGGTCGGCCTTCGGCCTCCCTGCCCTCGTCGGCCTACGGCCTCCACAACTACTCGGCCTTCGGCCTCGCCCCTCGCGCTTGAATTGTTGGAATTTGATGTATGCAGATGTTATGTAAAATTATTTAAATATATTTCAGCTCTCGCCTTCCTCTTTACTCGGCCTTCGGCCTCGAGTCAAATGCATATAGTTAACCCAAAATAGGGAAATTTTTTTAGAGACATTTTTCTTTTTGACCCAACGGTGTATTACAAAATCGTACTGTTTACTTACAATATATTCAATAACGGTAAAAGGTGGTTATCCACACGGGGAAAGACAATATTGTGGGAAATGTCATTCTTTTTAATTCATGTCATACATTGAAGCACCAAATCCCTTTAGAATTGCAGAAGATAGCAGGTGAGGGCTATACATAACGATGGTATCTATACTGTTTTTCGCAGTATTATATTGTTTTTCAGACTCCAATACTGCATTACTGCTTTTTTCCCCAAAATACTGTATTTAAATACTCAGAAAACTTTAATTCTTTAACGTTTCGGAATTCAAATTTATTAATAGCAATGCAAAACGTGAGTGGCAACACAAAACAGTGGCAACACATGGCAAGTGTAAATACATTCAAACGACGAACAGCGAAGTATTGATGGCAACATGTCATATAGATTCGCTTCTTCCTTTCCCCATCGATTACTGTCTTGTCATTATTCATCCTTCTTCAGAACGCGTTACTTTGATTTTGCTTTCCATTGTTATTTTAAAAGAATAAAAATGTCGAAATTAAGAGCAAAGACACAAATTTTCATTGAATAAAATTTATACTGCGAAAAATACTGTTTTTTCAAATCGATTTACTACTTTTTTAAATTTTTAGGTGAAATATACTGTTTTTTGTCCGAAAAAAGATACCATCGTTAGCTATACATAAAAAGGAGGGGTAGATATTAGTGAGCAAAAATTTTCCCTTCGGGCTGACCTCTCTCATGGTGAAAACCGGATCCGAAACCCTTAAGCGCATAAAGAGGTTTCAAGAGAGGGAAAGGGGTTGCTATTAAACTGGATCCGACACCCTTGAGTAAGAGATATCAGAAGAAACAGGGATTGACATCAAAAAGAATCATATCCTTTATTCTGTCAATAACTGTACCTGTGTGCAAAGTTTGATCAAAATCGGCCGCGCCGTTTTTGCGTGATGCCGGAACAAACATTCAGTCAAACAGACAGAAATACCGACCGACATACAGACGGACGGACAAACATAAATTTTAAGCATAACAAAACCTATAATTGCCAGTCTGGCAATTATTAGAAACTCGTATAGTGATATTCCTAGCAAAATTCGAACAGTTGTATCAAAATTCCAGTTTGAAGTCAAACTTTCCAATAAGATTTTTTAAAATTTGTTCCAATAGGATTTTGATGTATGGGAGTTTTATGCAGAACCATATCCTAAATAACTTTTGTTCTTTCACTTTTTTGGTGAGTTGCACCGTTTTTGAGATATTCGCAAAAAACGTTATCGTTCGTATGGGGGGTACCCCCTAATGGTTCATTTTTGTTCATTAACGAACTTAGCCTCGCATTTTGCGAAAAACGGATCTGCACAACATTTCAAGTCTCTAGCTCAATCCGTGCGCCCGCAATCCGCGCCACAGACGGACATGCAAAAATCAATTTTGTTTATCATTCTAAACACACTGGTGTAATACATTTTTATGTGTGATGACGGGGTCTTGGCGTTACAAACGGTAAGGCAAAGTTAATATACCCTTTGGTTTCACCATACGGGTATAAAAAGGTCATTTTTGGCATCAGTATTATACGACCAAATACATCAATGTATGCCAATATTTTTGAGAAAATCCAAAATTAAAAAAATTGTCCCCCTTACAGTTTTTATTATATAGATGGGAAAAAAGTAAAGTGGGCACATCTACAGATAGAGAGCTTTCCTTTAAAAAAAGAATAATCAAAATCGATTCTAAGCTGGAGCTGTGTCGAAAGAAATACATACAAAATCGCTTTGCCTTTTAAATATATAGAAGAGTCTTCGATCTTAACAACACGGATCGCAGCTGGGCGTTTAATGAAGGGGTAAAATACCCATGCCCGAAGCCAGGGTTGCTGGTGCCAAGGTTTTGTTTTTTTAATTTAATTTTTTTTTTCATTTAGTTAAAACAAATTTTTTTCTTTGTGATTTTTGTGTTTTTTTTTGTATGTGAAAACTGTTTAAAACAAAAATAGAGACACTAATTATAAACCGAAAACGATTTTGATCAGATTTTCACCATTGTCCGTGATGATAATATTTTATGACTGAAGTTAGCTTGCCCATGAGGAGGCTGGAAAAACTAATTGGGTATTAGAGTTTTAAAATTCAAAACCGAAAGTCTTGAAGCGAACACGTTTATTTTCTAAAAGTTATTTCTGGAAGTTTTTTGTAGAAAAAAAACTTTAGCCCGACAACGATGGGTCTGTATCTAGTAAAATATTATTAAAAATTGGTGGAAAAGTAAAATGGACACATCTAAAGATAATTTTCTAAAAGTTATTTCTTGCATTAATTATCCTTACAGGACCTTCCGTTTTGAATTTTGAAAATCTAACACCGGATTCGTGATCAGTGACCTCAAAAACCCCCGAGTGATACTTTTCAGCCTCCTATTGAGCAGGATTCATGGCGAAAATCACGGTTTAAAAATACCCAAACCCCCTTTACCCCCCGTTCACCCCCATAGTGCTAAAATTTCGAACAATCTCGATGGTTGGGACATATTCTGAAAGTTTCAAGTCTCTATCTTCAGGGGTTTGGGCTGGACGTCAGGTTAAACGATTTTATATATAGAGCAGATGGTTTTCACTTTTTCCAATAAAGACTCAATTTCAACAAAAAAAAATAAAAATATTTTGCCACCGCTCAGAATTGAACCCGTACCTGGCGCGATGTACTTTACACTTATTCAGTAGTAAGAATATAAATTTTAAAGATAAATTAAGTAATAAAAAAACAGGCAGTCATTGGGGACTGCCAACAGAAGTGAAAACAATAATATATGTAAGGTAATTTTGTCGTGTACCTATATATTTTTCAACCTGAAATTTCGAAAATATATGCTAATAAACAGTAAATTTTAAATAAAAGTCAATTATGTATACTAAGGTTTGAATTCCTGAGCAGCACATGATATTCTTATACAAAAAATGGCTAGATATTTAATTTTTTGTTGTATAACAAAGTCACGCGCTGTTCAGAAATTTTCTGTCTCATTTTATTTTGCCGTATGAAATTTTCCAAAAAAAATCGATTTTTTGTTGTATAACAAAGTCACGTGCTGTTCAGAAATTTCCTCGCTAATTTTATTTTGCTGTGTACTGTCTACCAAAAAAATCAATTTTTTCTGTATAAAAAAATCAAATGAAAGCGAATCACAGCATTCTTAAGCTGTTAAATAAGCATGTCGGTGACGCGAACTCATAAGATTTTACCCATCCAAAAATCGCCCAACGCGCCTAAAGAAGTATAATATAAATAATTTAAGGTAAAAAAAAACATTTTGTCACCACTCGGAATCGAACCCGCACATCTGGCGCATTGTAGTCTAACACTTATTCAGGAGTAAAAATGTAAACTTAAAGATAAATTAAGTACCTAAAAAAATATTAAAAAAAAGTAAATAAACCAACAAAAAAAAATTTGAAATGAAAAAAAAAATTTCTTGTCACCGATAAGAATTGAACGCGGGCCTGGCGCATGGTAGTCCAACTTCTAACTCACTGCGCTGATCAGGCAGTACGGAATGTCGTGTTACCATTGAAGACTTAGTTAGCGGCATATTTATAATTTTGAAAGGCAAATAACTAATAAAGTATTATTAAAAATGGGGAAAAAAGTAAAACGGACTTATCTACAGCTATAGAGCTTTCATTAAAAAAAAATAGCTATAGAGCTTTCATTTAAAAAAAGGATCATCAAAATCGGAGCCGCTGGAGCTCTGCGGAAAGAAATCCAAACAAAATCGCTTTGCCTTTTAAATATATAGATTCGTGATCAGTGACCTCAAAAACCCCCGAGTGATACTTTTCAGCCTCCTATTGAGCAGGATTCATGGCGAAAATCACGGTTTAAAAACACCCAAACACCCTTTACCTCCCGTTCACTCCCTTAGTGCTAAAATTTCGAAAAATCTCGTCTTAGTGAGCGCCTACGCGATGGTTGGGACATATTCTGAAAGTTTCAAGTCTCTATCTTCAGGGGTTTGGGCTGGGCGTCAGGTTAAACGATTTTATATATAGAGAAGATGGTTTTCACTTTTTCCAATAAAAGACGATGCGTAACAGATATTCTTAATTTTACGTTTAAAAAACTCAATTTCAAAAAAAATAAAAAAAAATATTTTGCCACTGCTCAGAATTGAACCCGTACCTGGCGCGATGTAGTTGACACTTATTCAGTAGTAAGAATATAAATTTTAAAGATAAATTAAGTAATAAAAAAACAGCCAGTCATTGGGGACTGCCAACAGAAGTGAAAACAATAATATATGTAAGGTAATTTTGTCGTGTATTTATACCTATATATTTTTCAACCTGAAATTTCGAAAATATATGCTAATAAACAGTAAATTTTAAATAAAAGTCAATTATGTATACTAAGGTTTGAATTCCTGAGCAGCACATGATATTCTTATACAAAAAATGGCTAGATATTTAATTTTTTGTTGTATAACAAAGTCACGCGCTGTTCAGAAATTTTCTGTCTCATTTTATTTTGCCGTATGAAATTTTCCAAAAAAAATAGATTTTTTGTTGTATAACAAAGTCACTTAATGTTCAGAGATTTTCTGTTTAATTTTATTTTGCTGTATGATATTTTCCAAAAAAAAAATCGTTTTTTTATTGTGTAAGAAAGTTATGTGCTATTCAGAAATTTCCTTGCTAATTTTATTTTGCTCTGTACTGTCTTCCAAAAAAAATCGATTTTTTCTTTATAAAAAAATCAAATGAAAGCAAATCAGCATTCTTAAGCTGTTAAATTAGCATGTCGGTGACGCGAACTCATAAGATTTTACCCATCCAAAAATCGCCCAACGCGCCTAAAGAAGTATAATATAAATAATTTAAGGTAAAAAAAAAACATTTTGTCACCACTCGGAATCGAACCCGCACATCTGGCGCATTGTAGTCTAACACTTATTCAGGAGTAAAAATGTAAACTTAAAGATAAATTAAGTACCTAAAAAAATATTAAAAAAAAGTAAATAAACCAACAAAAAAAAATTTGAAATGAAAAAAAAAATTTCTTGTCACCGATAAGAATTGAACCCGGTCCTGGCGCATGGTAGTCCAACTTCTAACTCACTGCACTAATCGAACAGTACGAAATGTCGTTTTAACATTGAAGACTTAGTTAACGGCATATTTATAATTTTGAAACGCAAATTACTAATAAAGTATTATTAAAAATGGGGAAAAAAGTAAAACGGACATATCTACAGCTATAGAGCTTTCATTTAAAAAAAAAAATCATCAAAATCGGTTCAATAGGAACTCCAGGAGCTCTGTCGAAAGAAATCCATACAAAATCGCTTTGCCTTTTAAATATATAGATTGTATTCATGAAAAATTTCGACCTCTTAATTTTGCCTAAAAAACATTTCCCGATCACTCCTGAGTCGATTGGAGTCAAATTAAAAAAATGTCTTTCTGTCTGTCAGTCTGTCTGTCAGTCTGTCAGTCTGTCTGTCAGTCTGTCAGTCTGTCAGTCTGTCAGTCTGTCAGTCTGTCAGTCTGTCAGTCTGTCAGTCTGTCAGTCTGTCAGTCTGTCAGTCTGTCAGTCTGTCAGTCTGTCAGTCTGTCAGTCTGTCAGTCTGTCAGTCTGTCAGTCTGTCAGTCTGTCAGTCTGTCAGTCTGTCAGTCTGTCAGTCTGTCAGTCTGTCAGTCTGTCAGTCTGTCAGTCTGTCAGTCTGTCAGTCTGTCAGTCTGTCAGTCTGTCAGTCTGTCAGTCTGTCAGTCTGTCAGTCTGTCAGTCTGTCAGTCTGTCAGTCTGTCAGTCTGTCAGTCTGTCAGTCTGTCAGTCTGTCAGTCTGTCAGTCTGTCAGTCTGTCAGTCTGTCTGTCAGTCTGTGTACAAGATTTCTCAAAAACTAATAGAGCTAGCGCCATGAAATTTTATAGGCATGTTGGGTCCTGAAATGGGACGATCCTATCAACTTTTGGTGGAAATCCGTTAACCGGAAGTATCCAAAATTGCGGTTTTTCAAAAATCGCAATTTCGTTTTTCTCGATTTACTCCCAAACTACGCGTTTTTTAGTGGCCTTAAGTATGACAAAACTTGGAGAAAATAAAATTTTCCACACTTTTGTCTTTAGCTATAACTCGATATCTCAACCCGTTATCGAGATAAACCGTTATTTCCAAAAAAAACAGTTTTTTACGATTATCTCGAAAATTAACGGGTTTTTGCTAACTGAATGTATGAAGTGAATTAATGAGAATGGCATTCTGCACAATTTTTTCTTTTACCGTTATCCGTTATATTTTACCGTTATTGAGATATTTTCATTAATATGTAAAAAATCATATTTTTGCGAATAATTTGCAAACTAGCAGTTTTTCGACAAATCAGTTAAAAGAATAATTAAAGATGTTAACATTTTCTACATTTTTGCCATTTACCGTAAATTGATATCTTTTACCGTTCTCAAGTTATCTCAAATTTTGTACGTTTTTGATATTTTTGAATAAACCAACAATTTATTGGGAGGTCGTCTTAGGTTGACAACGCGACAGGGCTCTAGCGTAAATTGCGCAGGGTCGTAGATTTTGTAGAAGAAAGTTTTGTGTTGACCACAACTGATATTTTTAGTTTCAATTTCCACCACAAAAATTTAAAGCAGAATACCAAATATTTTAAATTTCTTTTAGAATCGAGTGGCCAATCTACTAAGTTGTATCAATCTGTTGTAGGAATCTATTGTATTTATCAATCTAAGTACCTACTTTAAATAATATTTAATTCTGTCCTATACAATTCTGAAGTTTCACGCAGTACTAACAGTGACAGTCACTACAAATACAATGTTAAGAGTCTTACACATCCATACACAAATCAAAGTTTAACCGCACTAGTATACCTACCGGCTTTATCTTATTCATGTGTATGTCCTTGAATTTGATAACGAATCTCCAACTGTCCCAATTCACATATGATAATGTGCAATAAATCTCAACCGATATGAAATGGGAGTAAAACGTTTTAAATGTGAAAGCAATTCTATAATGTATAACGAGATTTGAAGAGGAATTGAAGTGGTGATATTTTATACACGAACATTTTGCCGTATATGCAACTTAAATACCGTTCGCTATTCGTTTTATATCTTCTAGAAATGTAAATATCAAAAGGATATGCGTGCTCTTCTACTAGTTGTATGTTCCAATTAAACGATTAATTTAACCGGTTATGTGCTGTTGCTAAGGATTATTCAAATTAATTGCGCTTTTCTACATTACCTTTAATACATAGCTTTCGAAGTCGCGTATTTAAAATTGAGTTGATGGCAACACTCTTGGTGCTTTATTAAGCAACATAAGAAAACCCCCTAAAAACTCTACGACGTTTTTTAGGTAGTGGCAGTTTTACAATATTTTGTACTTTCTTGTATACGAAGTATTATACAGTATTGTATGTTATTCATGAAAAATTTCAACCCTTTAATTTTGCCTAAAAATCATTTCCTGAGAACCCCTGAAGCAATTGGAGCATTATTACAAAAATGTCTTTTTGTCAGTCTGTCAGTAAGTCGGTTAGTCAATCGGTTAGTTAAGTAGTCAATCTATCTATCAATCTGTCAATCTGTTAATCTGTCAATTTGTTAATCCGTCAATCTGTTAATCTATCAATCTGTCAGTCTATCATAGGGCTGTTGATAAAAACCGGATATCCGGGTAGCCGTTCCGAAAACTTTCAGGAACCAGTTCTGCAAAAGACGAACACCCGGTTCCATGAAATTACGGCTCTCAACAGCCCTAGTCTGTCCGTCAGTCTGTCAGCCTGTATACAAGATTTCTCAAAAACTACTGGATCTAAAACCATCGTTGGATTCAGAAGTAACCAAAATGGCGAATTTAAAAAATTGCAAATTTCGTCAAAAGTTAAAGACAATAAAATGTCCCTATTTTTTCTGTTTTACTAGAACTGCGTGTTTCAAAAAAATCAATTTTTAGCAATTATATCGAAAAACGCCGGTTTTTTGCATGATGTGAATTAATGAAAATGGCATTCTCCACAAATTTTGTCTTTTATCGTTATCTTTTACCGTTATCCGTTATCTTTTACCGTTATTAATATTTTTGCGAATTTGCTTGCAAACTAACGGTATTTAAAAAAACAATTTAGCAAAGAATCCAAGATATTAAAATTTTATATAAATTTCAGATTTTGTAATATAAGCTAATATTTTATTCGTCGAGTTATAGTGCAAAAAGAACGTAGATTTTGTATAAGAAAGTCATGTGCTGTTCAGATCAGATATTTTATATTGTTATACACGTACAAAAAACAGCCATTTTTAAACTGGGAGAAAAAATATTGAAGTTGAACAGGAAAAAATCACCAAACGGGATGTAAACGTCGTGTGTAACTCTTGATAGATACTTAAGAATTTCATTTTAAAAATTTCTGTCACATTTTTTTAAATTAATAGACTTCTAGTTTTTGAGGGTCTGATTTTACACGTACTAAGTTATTAAATGTTACTAATTGAATTTTCTTTTTTTTTGCCAGCTCTCTGATACGCAAAATCCGCCGCTTCCACTTGACCTGGATGTCCCATACAACGATGACATGAGCTTATTTACTCGAAATACAAATCAAGATGGCAGATTTGGTAGTACCAATGGGAACCCGTATGGTTCTCAAGCCGGTCAAGATGGCCTAAGTGGCGGTGGACCCATTAACCCATCAGTTACACAATATAATGATGGGAGATATCGAGGTGGAAATTATCGGGGTAGTAGTACTTTTAATAGAGGATCAATATCTGGCATATCGGGGCAGCCAGGTATTAGTAGTGTAATAAATAGTGGTAATAATAATAGTCCTTTCTCGAAAACGAACCGTAATCGTAATATTCTAGTGAACAGCCACAATCCGAATAGTGATTTTAACTTAAGAAGTCATATGACTAATAATAATAGAAATATATTAATTAATAGCTATAATAGTTCCAATATGAAATTTAATAATTTTTATAATTCAGTGAATAATAACTATAATAATAACAATAACAACAATGATGGTTATAATAGCAGTAGTAGCGGCAGCGGCAGCAGCAGTGATATTATAAATTTAAATAGTGGTAATAGTGGTAGCAGTACATCACGTCCAAGTCATAAGACACATGTGGAGATAATCACAAAAAATGGTGCAACGAAAAAACCAAATATTCTTGTAAATAATTATAATCCGATAGATGGTATTTTAACGGGTCAAAATTTTAATAGTCATCATTTGAATTTAAATGTACGAAATGACATATCGGATTTAGGTAGCAGTGGTAAATCGGCATATGATAAGAAAAGTACATGTATGCTTTATCTGCAAGCTGATCACACATTTTTCCAGAAAATGGGATCAGATGAATCCAGTATTGAAGCAATAACTCGACATGTACAGCGAGCGAACGCCATATACAAAAATACAGGTACGAAATCTCTTTAATCTAATTGAAGCTTGATATAATTTTGATTTAACCTCTAAACCGAAAAAACCTACATTTTCACCATCCCTACATGTTCGCGCATCCATTTCAAACAGGAAATTTTTATCCGAACCAAAAACCATTAAACTATTAACATTTTAGTCAACCAAAACTTAACCATAAACCAAACTATTCTAAAAAAAAGGTAGCCGACCTTACCAAAGCCAAAACTGAGCAGTTCAATCCATCGGTGGAACAAAACCGAACCAAGTCCAAAAAACATTTCCTGCGCAACTCTATTTTAAATCAAATCACCAAATTTTCGTAGGGGTATTCAAAGTAGTATCAACGTATTTAGTAAGTCAGCCAAGCGAATTATGTCGTTGGCCTAAAACATTACAATTTTTGATATTAAACTTTTGAAGACAACCATAACATCCGCAAATTTAACACTGAAGGAAATCGGGCATGTAGTAGAATCAAAAATCGTCATTTGATTTAACTAGTTCTTATTTATACTCCAAAATCAAATGTTTTATATTTTAATGAAACGACAAAGTAGTAAAAACAAGTACCTAACCATTCATTTTAAATGCAGGTGTTTGATTAAAATGCAATTAAAATTTTTTAAACGAAAAATATTAAAAACAAAAGTCCAATCATTTAATTTAACTGTCTGGCTGAGAGCAGTTTCTTACATCATGCAGTCAAAACAAATAATCAAGCATTTGTTTTGAATAGATAGGCAGTTAATCGGAGCTATTTACAATGGCGTATAGAAAAGAGAACGAGAGATAATCATCATCATCGTTGGCGGCATACACAAATACATTTTCTCGCATAATCCCAAAGATGGCGATCTAGTTTTTTTTTTAAATAATTATGCCTCTTTTGAACACGATATTCGTTATTTTGTCACCTTTTCGTTATTTTGTCATCCACCTGAATATAAAAAATAGGTTAACCGATATTGTCTCATTCTAGAAATATAGTTTAAGCTATTTTTCGTAGGATTCTTCAAGCCAATTTTTCAGATTTTTTTTTCAAAAACCACTTTTATGCAAAATATTACAAGAGTAGTATGTTTTTCCAGGTAAGACTACCATATTCGCCAAGAGAATTTATTCGTTTTAAGGTTTTTGTCTAAAAATCGTCAAATTTCTGTGATATTTTCAATAAAACAAAATATTTCCACCTTGAAATGAATATTAAGTGCTACACATATAAATACGTCCACATACTATTAAAAAAGAAAATAAATAAACAAGAAAAGAGGTTTCTTTCTTGTGGCTTCGCTGATTTTTCTGACAAAAAAAATCATTTTGCTCATTTTTTTTCATTTTTTTTTTTGTATTTGCGAGAAGAGTGCCATAACTCAAAAATGGACAATTTTTATTAAATAATGCAGAATATTAAATGACGCAGAATATTAAATGATGTAGGTTTACATTTAATTTTAATTTTTATTAAATCATTTAATTTTTATTAAATCATTTAATTTTTATTAAATGATGTAGGTCTACAAGAAATACACGCCATGGGAGAGTATTTGTAACATGTTTGTACTCACAGAATTTAGTACAAAATCACGGAATCCAAAACCTTAAAAACTGTTTTCTGAGAAATCACGGTTTTGAGTTATGACACTCTTAAATACTTTTCATTTAAATCAAATATCAATTTTTTTTTTTTGATTCAACTAATTTTTCGTTGATTCTAATGACAATCTTTCCTCAGTGTAGAAATAAAAAAATGTATTACCTTTGTATAAACAATCTGGATGCATTTCGACCGGCATTCCAGTGTTATCTTCAGTAACACGATTGAAAATACCAAAACACAAAACAATGAAGAAAAACTCCATTTTTAACCGACTTCCAAAAAGGGAAAGAGTTTCAATTATACTCCTATGTATTTTTTTCTAATCTACGTTCACGAATCATATTTTACCAAGTTGACCGATTTTGGTATTTATTTGCTTGTCTTGCAGAGAAAGTTTCAGATTGAGATCCGCTATAAGTTTCTCGCCCTTCTGCATTTCCCCAAAAACCCTTCGCTTCCAGTATCTCTTAAACCAACCGTCCGATCAATCTGAAATTTTACATTAGTACTAAATATGTGCATCGCTTTCAAAAAAACACCCTAGTCTCCGAATTTTTCCCTCTCACAAAAACCCTGGTCCGGGGATCTCTGAAGCCAAGGCCAAATTTTACTTAAACGACAGAGAGTCCCTTTGAGAAATTAATGAATCTGCACCTAATCCTATGAACAAAAGAGGAAATTGTTTCCTTTTGGCAAAAATCGGAAATGTAAACAATAATCATTTCTTATATTCTCTATTAAAAAAAAGTACGTTTTTAGATCGTTCCACAAGTAATTTTCATGTCACATTTACGACAATGTTTTATCGTTCATTGAATATACATCAGATGTGATCAAGTTTATTAAAGATATTCCAATGACATAGCCTATAATATATGACTATAAACTACACAAACTATAGGCGAGCGCAATTTTCCGTTTTGAAAAGCAAAACTATTAATAAAACACCTGTCGATGTAAATTTACGCCTTAAGCCCTGCTTAAGAAGTGAATGCTATCGATGTGAGTTTCCAGTAAAGCTGTAAATCCTAAAGTATGGCTACGAAAGGTGTTGCAGCCCCAGTTATTCTTTATTTATCCCCTTTTTCGTACAATCTATCGCCAATCGTCCTTTGTCGATTCTTTGTATATATGAATAAAATGGTGAGTATGTCGCTATATGTTTGCTATCTGTAAAAGTAATAGTACCAAGAAAATTTATGTGTCTAATAGTGAAATCAAACTGACAGTGACAAACTGTCGTCGTGTGCAGCCGACAGGCAACCAGGACATACCGATCCCACTCAACACTATATATGGTATTCACGTGCTACAATGCTATGCTATGCCTTGCAATGCGACTTCTATCCGAAGTGAAATGCGACCCAGCCGTCCCATCCACTTAATACTCTATCCCGATGTCTAAGTCCTGAACCGTCTTTTGCTCCTTATCCAAGGCTGGTGGCTACAGAGTGCATTTACTATTGAATTCCTTTTCGTTTCACATGGAGAAACTCATAAATTCCTAACGAGTCGAAAGGTTTCACAAAACACATCAGAGTGTAAATATTCGAATATATGCTATATGGATGCATTTCCTTATTCCAATTTCCCTCTACCATTTATCCAGCCATTCCACAAATTTTTTTTTGTTTTAATTTTTTCCCATCATTTGTTTTTTTTTTTCAAATAAACGGCGGCATTGCAATTTATCTTACGTTCAGATTTACAATAATTGTCAATTTTTTATTGTTATTTTAAGCATAAAATCCATAATGATTAAAATATATATTCTTCTAGTAAATCTCAACTGATTTTGAAGCGGTTTTTTTGCATTTGAAACCTGTTAACATTCCATAGAATCCTATAGAACACTATTTTGAAAAAAGTCATGAAATCCAACTGGATTTTTAAAAATTGGCTTCAAGTAGGTTTTAATGTATGGCCAATTTCTGTGGAATCATACTCGATACATTTTTAATCTAAGCACTTTTTTTTAAATAAACCGTTTTTGAAAAAATCACAAAAATCTTTGCCATTTGTATGGAAGAGGGAGAAGAGTGTTTCATTTTTTCCCTTTTGCGGAAGAGGCTTAACTTTTGCCAAATTTCAACTTTCTACCTCAATTAGCTCTCGGATTTTAAAATGTTTTTGTGAATGAATTGTCGCCAATTATTCCTCATATGAGGTTTAATTATAAATGAATGTAATCATCATACCACTAGGTGAATAAAGTTATGGTTTTTAAATTGGATTAAAAAGTAGAAGCTCTGCCCCAAAAATAATGGAACTCTAACATTGGCATATAAGCTTCCAATACGCCAGCTTGACTGATTCATAGTACATCTCATATTTATGGTATTTTTCAACCTCGATTATTACTTTCTAAAAGTCTCAAATGCTTTTTCTTTTTCGCTGAAAAAGCGCTCATAAATCCTTATCTGATGAGGCCTCATCAACATTTTCACTGTTTTCTGAAATATAGAGGGTAACCCTTAAATATACATAAATGTTGTAGCATCCGCCTAGAAAGAAAAAAAGGTTTTTCTTTTAAAAACAAAGAATACGATAATGCAAAAGGGACACTTATCTGAGTCCATTCGATTGTCCATCGTGGGTCCGTCTGTAAAAATTCCGATCTGAGATCGCCGTCCGTTTTGCCGTCCAAATCCCTTGGTGGAAATTAAATTTTCTACCTCGGTGGGACTTACCCCGTGGATGACGGATGGGTTTAAAGGTTGGTGTCGTCCTTGTTCAATTAAACCTAAAATAGGTAAGTCGAAGGCATAAGAATCGTCGTCAGGTAAACATCAAAAATTGGCAACGTCACTTACCTGAGTATTCAACCGGAAACTGCGATCTTCTTCGTCCCCTCGTTATCCCAGCGGCTAAACAGGCTCTCCGGCGTTGCAATAGCTGAAAAGTCATGATTAATTTGAAGAAATTTTATTATTATACAAAATATAACCAAAAGCAAAAATACTTACCATGCTTTTGTTTACAAACGATGATCACTGACAGTTGAGCTTTGCCAGTGAGCCTTACATAATTGTTTAAACAAAGTAGTTAGCTCGTTTGCTAACAGGTGTCTCATGGGTCGTTAGGGATTAAACTAAAACAAATCTGATCTACTACGTCCACTGATTTGAAATTTTGAAATTTCGTGGAAGGAATTGCAAATCAGTTGCAAAAAAGGTTTAGGTGCATAAAGTAGTTACAGTTTAATTCAGGAAATTAAAAGTTATTTTTTTTTTCAAAGTTTTAACAGTGCGTCGGAAAGAGTAGGTTTTTAGTTTATTTTGTGCTAAAAAGTGGGTGTAATTAAATTAATCTCATTTAACAGCCAAAAAGATTTCCTGGATTGGAGGCACCAGCGGAGGAGGAATTCCCGCCCATAAACCTGCAACTAGGTCTTTCCGCGCAAAATACAAGTATTTATAATTTTATTATTTATTATTTTTGAGTCTCGGGAAAAGCGTTACGAGGCTAACTTTTTATATTGCTTGGCAAATAATTTGGCGCCAATCGTGGGAAGAAAATTTCAAAAGCTCCTCCAATTTCCCTGAAGTGGCTAAAAGGAGTACATAAAAAAATATATATCATCGTTGAAGCGACCTTAACATTTGTTGGTGCGCTTAAGTCGTTTACGACGCTAAAAATTAATTTGTTAAAAGTCGACGCGGGAAAGCGGATAAAAGGTTATTGTAACCCGCAAACCATTGTCGTCGTCCCCGCTTGAAAATCCGTTGGAACGATCCAAACAAAAGCTCCACGGACAATTCTGGAACGGTGGAACCTTTTCATTGCGTTTTGTGCTTCATCGATCGTTCCCGTTTGGAACTTTTATTTAAAGAATTTTTAAAGGTCAATTTTAATTTTATAAATTTAACCGCTTAACGTTTATTCAAATATTCTTTTGGCATTAGATTTTTGTGTAAAATTCTATGTGCAATTAGTACCACATTCGATTGCAATATTCATTTTTTTTGATAAAGATTTATGCGTCGTTTATTATTCTTCGAGCTCAAAGAATTCTGCGAATGTTATGTTCTCCGTACCACTTGTCTTAATTTAAAACTTTGTTTGTGGTAATAATTTATTAGGTTTTGTTTGAATAATTTATTTATGCTTTTAATTTTTGAGTTTTAGTTACGCATTTCTTTTTCTAGCTTATTTGCTTTTGATTTTGTTTAAGTTTAGCGGGATTTATTTTCGCATAGTTTTATCATATTTTCTTTTTAGTTAAAAATGCTTATATTTTTTTTTAGATTGTTTTGCATTTGTTTGCTATTATTTATAAATAAATTTTTGTAATAGTTTTTAAATTATTATTTGAACCAAAAATGATTTTTTTTTATTATTTAATTAATTAAAATAAATGATTGTCTTTTGGAGATAATTTTAAATGATATTCGAACGTTTGTTTTTTTTTGAAATTTTTAATATTTTCAGATATTTAAATATGCGTGTTTAAGCCCGTAGTTTGGGGCAGATACGCGATACCTGAAGATGAGCGAACGATCCCAGGTTTTCACAAAGTTGTTTTAACCCTCCTTTCCCTTCCCCCTCCTTTTAGTTTTTGTTGTTTAGAAGATGAAGAATATTTCCTTTGGCACGAATTTTTTTATGGAACATCGAGGTAATAGCTAGAGGTGAGCAAGGACCCCTCCCCATCCGGCGAGCTAAGCCGTCAACCACAAGCGTGCCACCCTGCCTCCTACTAGCCATCCACAACAAATCGACCCCCAGGATGTTACATAAAATGGCGCCCAACGTGTCGCACAGTAGTCCTCCACGGAAACTCAGACACACAGCCGAGTCCTTAACGGAAAGTGCTATCCCATCTTTTCAGAAAACGCTAAGGCTTTTCCTCCCCATCGGTCCGCTCAGATAGTTTCAGTTTCCTTTGTTTTTCCCTATTTAAAAAAAAAATCAAAAATTTTCACGTTTTTAATTGCAAAGTTTTCAGTCAGTCTGTCAGTTAAGATTTCGCTTTCTTCATCTTCTATATTTTAACAATAATTTTTCGAAGAAAATAGTCGAAGATGATTAGAGCATTGTGAGTCCCGGGGCATGAAGCTGTAAAGCAAGATGTTACTCGCGTTTGCCACAATGTAATCTATGAAGTCAAGATTTTTTTTTATGAAAATATTATTTCGGCTAGTGGATTTTTTTTATGGATTCAAAATATAATGTGTCTCGGCTCAAATGTTATACATTCATAGTCGCATTTGCCATTATATTTTATAGAAATCCAGATAGTAAGCAAAACAAGAGAAAAAAAAAGCAAAGGATAAAATGCTGGTGATCAGTAAATCGAGTAGAGTCCCGGAATATGATTTATTATCAGTATTTCGCGTTTGCCTACTTCGGATGTGATCATTAGCAATATTTGCGACAGAAATTCAATTGGCTAAAAGTAAAGTAGTTTTTTTCCTCATTTTATTCTTTTAAAAGCATCTATGTGAGAACCTAAAGAAAAAAAAAAAAACCAGCGTTGTTCATCATCTGATGGTTTGTGTATTTGCCCCAATATTAATTATGTAATGTTTGGACAACTGAAAATTGAAAGATTGTTTTGAAAGAGATTAAACAAAAATTTATTTATATTTTTAATTTAAATACAAAATTCATTTTTTTAAGAATATATTTTTGCTAGTGCTTAGGCTATATTTGATATTTATAGAATAAGTGAATTTATTTAATATTTTATAAAAAAAAAAAAAATTTATTGTTGCGAAACGGTTCACGTCAAGGGAATGCCTAAAGAGTCTAATACGAATATAAAAGAAGCTTTAAAAGATAGGCGTCTGCTAAGTTTTGATGTAAATAGGCCCATTACTCGTTCAATTACGAAAAATAGTACGAATACTCCAAACATGCCTCTCTCACGGTCGCCTCAACAAGGTGGAAGCACACCAGCTGAGGGGAACGTTCTAAACACTTCAGAACAAAGGGGAGACACCGAACCGATCTACTCATCGCACCTTAATGCTACGCTAGGGGAATCATCTAACCGAGTTAGTATTTCCAATGTGCAACCAGAAGTTAGTAATGCTAACCAACCTGTTAGTCTACCCAACATACAACAGAATCCTTCGAACAATATTTCTTTTACGGAAAGTGTGCTTACTGCACTACAGTCAATTCAAGACCAGATCAACCATACCCAATCAAACTTCCGAGAAGAAATTTCTAACATCAGACAGGAATTTCTAACGAATAGACCTACACCACGTAATAACAATTTAGAATATAATAGCAACACTAACAGCAATAGTAACAATAGTAATGAAATAGCTTCAAATAATTCAATCCCGATTCCATCCACGAATTATCAGTTTCCTACTGGACGCAATCCTGATGAAGTTTTTCTGGCACAACAAAGCAACTTGCATAACATACCTAGGTATACTCAACCACCACCGTCAGTAGAATTGAATAATCTTTCGACACCTTATCCAAGACCTTTTTGGCACAGATTAGATAAGTGGGGTATAAATTTTGACGGAGTCTCCAAAAGGATGACTGTGGAGGAATTTATATTTCAGGTCGAACACCTCCAAAAAAGTTATAGAACTCCTTGGGAAGAAGTGACCCAACATTTCCACCTTCTTCTGCAGGGAAATGCTAAGACATGGTATTGGCAGTATCTGCGGCAAAATCAGTACGTATCTTGGGCTCAGTTACGATTTGCCTTGCTAGGTCACTTCAAATCGACTGAAACTGACCTCGAGTTGATAAGGAAAATGTCTGACAGGAAGCAACAAGCTCACGAATCCTTCGACGAGTTTTACAATGTAATGCTCAATCTACGTAGCAAAATGAAAATGCCACTCGCTGATGTAGATTTGATAGACTTGCTGAAGCGGAATTTAAAACCATGGCTTTTGCGTTTAGTCTATCCCATGTCCATTGTAAGTTTAGATCAGCTGCGAGAAGCGTGTCGAATGACCGAAAATGCTTTCGCTCATGTGGAGGTTGCTAAACCTAAAACCGTCGTTCCGATATCACGTAAGGTACACGAAATTAATTATCCTGTAGATGAATCTGATACTCTAGAAGAAGATCAATTCCTAGAGGCCTTTAGACCAGTACAACTCAACAACAAATCAAATGCGAATCTAGAAAAACGGCAATTGATTTGTTGGAACTGTAAGACTCCTGGACATGCTTTTTATGATTGTTCCGAACCTCGTAACATCTTCTGTTATCGGTGTGGCTTAGAGAAAGTTATCCCTCGCGATTGTCCTCGTTGCCAGGAAAACGCGAAGAGGAACGCCAACATACCGGGATGCTCGCGTTCCAATCCGAATCGCCCGGAATAAATCGAACCACCCAAATTACAGCGCAAAACAATAGCCCAGTTTTAAATACAGATTCCCATTCGAAATCAGTTGTACAAAGTTCTTCCATTAAAAATCAGACTACTAACAATGAAATTCCTAGGCACATGAAACCATATCACGAGCGATTGCGTGAATATTTAAGAATTCGTGATCGCATTTTCAAGAATTCTGAAGATGAGTTTGGGAAATGTTATCTTAATTCCTTATCGAAGAAAGCATCTAATGCGCGTATACGCTTTCAAGACCGCAAACAGACCCGAAATTATGTTGCAAGTACAGTGTTAGATTCTTCTACCGATTTAAGACCGTATGCCAAAATTAAAGTCCTGAACTTGGAACTCAACGGTTTGCTGGACAGCGGAGCGAGCATCTCTTGTTTAGGTCAAGGATGTCTAGATTTAGTTGAGAAATTGAACCTAAAAATAAATAAATTCAACTCCCGTGTCCGAACAGCAGACGGTAAGGGTCAATCCATAATAGGAAAAGTGCGTATGCCTGTGACCTATAAACAACGAACCGAAAGCATAACATTTTTCCTAGTTCCAAGTTTAGACCAAGAAGTTTATTTAGGCATCGACTTTTGGCATATTTTCCAGATAGCTCCGAATATCATTAGCTCTTTGAATACAGTAGAGCAGAAAATTACCGACCCAGACAGTCATATTCTATCCTTCGATCAATCGATGGCCTTGGAACAGGTGAAAGAACGGTTTATGTGTTCCACTAAATTTGGTTTGGGCCAAACGTCCTTAGAGGAACACAGTATTGAGACAGGTGACGCAGTGCCTATTAAACAAAAGCACTACCCCGTCTCCCCAGCGGTTCAAGTCCACCTGTATGAGGAATTGGATAGAATGATTTCACTAGGTGTCATTGAAGAAAGTCAAAGCCCCTGGAGTTCGCCAGTCGTTCTCATCCGAAAACCAGGAAAGAACCGTCTGTGCCTTGACTCACGGAAGCTCAACGCAGTGACAGTGAAAGATGCCTATCCACTTCCTCATATAGGTGGATTGCTAAGTCGTCTTCAGGATACTCACTTCATAAGTAGTATTGATCTGAAAGACGCATTTTGGCAAATTCCGCTGGAGAGACGGAGTAGAGAGAAGACAGCTTTCACTATCCCGGGACGCCCACTTTACCAATTCAAAGTCATGTGTTTTGGATTATGTAACAGCCCACAACGACTTTGCAGGCTTATGGACAAAGTGGTGCCGTCTCGGCTTAGAGAAAACGTGTTTGTCTATTTAGACGATCTATTAATCGTGTCTTCAGACTTCGAAACACATATAAAGCTTTTAACAGAAGTCGCCAATTGTTTAAGAGCTGCAAACCTTACCATTAACTTAAAAAAATCAAGGTTTTGCTGTAAAAGACTGCCTTATCTGGGATTTATAATTGGTGAAGGAGAACTCAAGACAAATCCAGCTAAGATTGAAGCCATCCGTGATTTTCCAATACCAACAACGGCACGTCAAATGCGTCGGTTTTTGGGAATGACGGGATGGTACCGTAAATTCATTTGCAACTATGCCTCGGTCTCCGCTCCACTAACAGACTGTCTTAGGAAAGCTAAGAAATTCACCATCACGTCAGATGCAAAGCAAGCTTTCGAGGATTTGAAAAATGCGCTAACTACCGCACCGGTCCTAACGCACCCTAACTTCCACAAAGAATTTTTCGTGCAATGCGATGCTTCGTCTATGGGAATAGGAGCCGTTTTGTTCCAATTAGATGAAGATGGTAACGAGCGTGTAATTGAGTACATGTCGAAAAAATTAAATAAAGCTCAATCTAATTACACTGTAACCGAGCGGGAATGTCTGGCAGCAGTTACGGCCATTCAAAAATTCCGGCAGTACATAGAAGGTATGGACTTTACATTAATCACGGACCATATGAGTTTAAAGTGGCTCTTGAGTCTGAAAGATCTAAGCGGAAGATTAGCCAGGTGGAGTTTAAAATTGCAAGGCTTCACATTTAAAATTGAGCACCGCAAAGGATCTAAAAATATTGTGCCAGATACTTTGTCTAGAGTGATGCTGGATAGCCTGACTGTAGATGAAACCTTACTCAACATTGATTTAGAATCGGACGCTTTCAAATCGACGGGATACAGGGATATCATAGACGCAATTACGGTAAATCAGGAACGTCTGCCCGATTTGAAAGTGGTTGACGGTTTCATCTACAAAAGAACCATTCCATACACAGGTGATACTCAGACAGAGGAGTTCTCATGGAAGCTCTGGGTTCCACCTGAACTAACTCGTTCGCTGATCTTTCAAGCGCATGAGTCACCTCGAGCAGCGCACGGAGGGATGGCGAAAACTTTGGCTAGAATTAGGGAGTATTATTTTTGGCCCAATATGGTAACCGAAATTCGCGATTATGTGGCTAATTGCACCGCGTGTAAGGAAAACAAAGCGTCGAATATAACACTTAGACCACCAATGGGAAAGGAAACCGTCACTAATCGTCCATTCCAAAAATTATACCTGGACTTTTTAGGACCTTATCCCCGTTCGAGGTCTGGAAACGTTCATATTCTTATTGTCTTAGACCACAATACCAAATTCGTTTTTCTGAAGTCGTTAAGAAAAGCCAGTTCCGTTAAAACAATTGAGTTTCTTGAATCGGAGATTTTTAAGAAATTCGGTGTGCCAGAAACAATTCACACGGACAACGGACGACAGTTCGTAGCGAAAGAATTTCAGTCATGTTTGAATAGGTACGGGATTAGACATATAAAAACCGCTGTATACGCTCCGCAGGCGAACGCTGCTGAACGAGTGAATCGTTCCATCCTTGCGGCGATACGTACTTATTTGAACGATAAACAAAATGAATGGGATGAGCATATTTCCGACATTGAATGCGCGCTAAGGACATCAAAACACGCTTCCATTGGTGTGACTCCTTATTTCGCGTTATTTGGTTGTAATATGATGACACACGCTAAGGGTTACGAAATAGCTAAAAGACTCGGAACTTTAGAAGATTCGGAATTTTCCTATCTACCAAAACAACACCGAATCGAGTTAATTCGAGAAAAATTAATGGAAAATATGCACGTAGCATTTGAAAAACGGAAGTCCTATTATAATCTAAGATCGCGACCGATTTCCTATACAGTGGGACAAGAAATTTTTCGGCGAAACTTTATCTTAAGTGATAAAGCTAAAAAAATTAATGCTAAATTATGCCCGAAATTTTTAAAAGGAAGAATCGCGAAGGTTATTGGTTCGAACATGTATCAAGTCGAAGATTTGAACGGTAAAAAGGTCGGGGTATATCATGCCAAGGACCTAAAAATATAAAGATTAATGTCTGAACACTCCAAAGTATACAAAAAAAAAAAATTCGAAATGCAAAATTTTACCGTCTTTCAATGACTATAAAGATTTTCACTTAATTTCGCCCGGCTAGCTAAATATAGTGGGTTCTTCCCCACGTGGTTGTGGTAGCATTTTAATGAAGACTTGATGTCTGATGCAATGTCGTTTGGATTGTGGCTGATGTTTTTCCAAGCTTTTCACCTTCGCTGCAGCCCGATGAATATCTTGGTGTTGTAGCATCCGCCTAGAAAGAAAAAAAGGTTTTTCTTTTAAAAACAAAGAATACGATAATGCAAAAGGGACACTTATCTGAGTCCATTCGATTGTCCATCGTGGGTCCGTCTGTAAAAATTCCGATCTGAGATCGCCGTCCGTTTTGCCGTCCAAATCCCTTGGTGGAAATTAAATTTTCTACCTCGGTGGGACTTACCCCGTGGATGACGGATGGGTTTAAAGGTTGGTGTCGTCCTTGTTCAATTAAACCTAAAATAGGTAAGTCGAAGGCATAAGAATCGTCGTCAGGTAAACATCAAAAATTGGCAACGTCACTTACCTGAGTATTCAACCGGAAACTGCGATCTTCTTCGTCCCCTCGTTATCCCAGCGGCTAAACAGGCTCTCCGGCGTTGCAATAGCTGAAAAGTCATGATTAATTTGAAGAAATTTTATTATTATACAAAATATAACCAAAAGCAAAAATACTTACCATGCTTTTGTTTACAAACGATGATCACTGACAGTTGAGCTTTGCCAGTGAGCCTTACATAATTGTTTAAACAAAGTAGTTAGCTCGTTTGCTAACAGGTGTCTCATGGGTCGTTAGGGATTAAACTAAAACAAATCTGATCTACTACGTCCACTGATTTGAAATTTTGAAATTTCGTGGAAGGAATTGCAAATCAGTTGCAAAAAAGGTTTAGGTGCATAAAGTAGTTACAGTTTAATTCAGGAAATTAAAAGTTATTTTTTTTTTCAAAGTTTTAACAGTGCGTCGGAAAGAGTAGGTTTTTAGTTTATTTTGTGCTAAAAAGTGGGTGTAATTAAATTAATCTCATTTAACAGCCAAAAAGATTTCCTGGATTGGAGGCACCAGCGGAGGAGGAATTCCCGCCCATAAACCTGCAACTAGGTCTTTCCGCGCAAAATACAAGTATTTATAATTTTATTATTTATTATTTTTGAGTCTCGGGAAAAGCGTTACGAGGCTAACTTTTTATATTGCTTGGCAAATAATTTGGCGCCAATCGTGGGAAGAAAATTTCAAAAGCTCCTCCAATTTCCCTGAAGTGGCTAAAAGGAGTACATAAAAAAATATATATCATCGTTGAAGCGACCTTAACATTTGTTGGTGCGCTTAAGTCGTTTACGACGCTAAAAATTAATTTGTTAAAAGTCGACGCGGGAAAGCGGATAAAAGGTTATTGTAACCCGCAAACCATTGTCGTCGTCCCCGCTTGAAAATCCGTTGGAACGATCCAAACAAAAGCTCCACGGACAATTCTGGAACGGTGGAACCTTTTCATTGCGTTTTGTGCTTCATCGATCGTTCCCGTTTGGAACTTTTATTTAAAGAATTTTTAAAGGTCAATTTTAATTTTATAAATTTAACCGCTTAACGTTTATTCAAATATTCTTTTGGCATTAGATTTTTGTGTAAAATTCTATGTGCAATTAGTACCACATTCGATTGCAATATTCATTTTTTTTGATAAAGATTTATGCGTCGTTTATTATTCTTCGAGCTCAAAGAATTCTGCGAATGTTATGTTCTCCGTACCACTTGTCTTAATTTAAAACTTTGTTTGTGGTAATAATTTATTAGGTTTTGTTTGAATAATTTATTTATGCTTTTAATTTTTGAGTTTTAGTTACGCATTTCTTTTTCTAGCTTATTTGCTTTTGATTTTGTTTAAGTTTAGCGGGATTTATTTTCGCATAGTTTTATCATATTTTCTTTTTAGTTAAAAATGCTTATATTTTTTTTTAGATTGTTTTGCATTTGTTTGCTATTATTTATAAATAAATTTTTGTAATAGTTTTTAAATTATTATTTGAACCAAAAATGATTTTTTTTTATTATTTAATTAATTAAAATAAATGATTGTCTTTTGGAGATAATTTTAAATGATATTCGAACGTTTGTTTTTTTTTGAAATTTTTAATATTTTCAGATATTTAAATATGCGTGTTTAAGCCCGTAGTTTGGGGCAGATACGCGATACCTGAAGATGAGCGAACGATCCCAGGTTTTCACAAAGTTGTTTTAACCCTCCTTTCCCTTCCCCCTCCTTTTAGTTTTTGTTGTTTAGAAGATGAAGAATATTTCCTTTGGCACGAATTTTTTTATGGAACATCGAGGTAATAGCTAGAGGTGAGCAAGGACCCCTCCCCATCCGGCGAGCTAAGCCGTCAACCACAAGCGTGCCACCCTGCCTCCTACTAGCCATCCACAACAAATCGACCCCCAGGATGTTACAATGTATAAATCAATATCTCGTCGATGTACAGGCAAAACATACTAAGCTACTTTTTTAGGGTTTTGAGCAATCATAACTGCGTGAACTAGCTACCGTTTCTCTTTTTTTGCTGAAAATCTTAAAGTCCTTTGATGTCATCCTTCGCCGCAATCATTTTTTTATTTTGGGTCTAAGTCTAAAATTACATGCATTTCTTGCAAACTTAAAATGTTCAAACTCGATTGTCTCGAAACCAACATTATTGACTTACCCGGCCTTCACACAAGACTGTAAAGTGTGTCAGTAGCACAGACTCCAAATGTCAAATTTCTGACCACGAATTAGAAGACATTTAGCGAACTACCAGTCAGTTCATTTTCAAAATGACTTCGTTTGTAACACAGCTACAGTCCCTCGTATTCCAGAGGCATGAATTTTGCTCGTATGCTTCATTATTTTAATTATCCTGTTCCTAGTTAGCCTTCTTTCACCAGTCTGAGAGTTCTAAAAGTTAAAAAATGGATTAAAAAAAGTTGATTCACAATAATTTAATAGATTTACCTCAAATTCTTCATTTTCAGACATCTTAAAAGTCAGAAATGTCAAATTACTGGCATGTCTGTACTGACTACAAAAAAGTCCCGTCAGTACCGACTTGTCAGGTGTAAAGGCCGTGTTAGTGTGTTTTGCGTGTATACCGACGATATAAACCATTAGAGCTTATCCAACCAAACCACTGCCGGATTCGGAATCGGGTATGCCAAATTACCCAAAAATAATTTTAATATCGATGATACCAAAGAAAAAGCCTATCTTTGTCTACCTGTGCTATCATATCAAAAAGGACACCATAAAATGCGAATTTCAAACTTTAAGTTTCAAAATAGTTTCAGTATATTTAGACTTTATTTCTTATCATCGGAAATTTGAAACAAACAAAATAAAATTGATTACATAATCTGATTCGCGGCCTGCAACTAAAACATTATTCCTGCCACGTAGTTTGTTATTGCAAGGACTTAATTCGTTTTGCTAGCGTTGATTTTATGCTTATGCTAATTCAAAACATTTCGTTTCAATTCGAAAACAAGATTAAATTCAAATCGATTTTCAAGTTCGTTTGCGTTTTTGCATCGTGAAACTGAGAAACTTTTCAAATCAGCATTTCAACATTGCTTGGTGGTTTTCATTCCGTTTCAATTTACCGGTAATTGAATTTGTACAAGTTCAGAGAGACATTTAAACACGATGGAGACAACTACGAGTAATATAGTTGTATGTTATAATTGTGGAAAGTTATGAGGCTTGTCAGCTGTTCTAGAATTTTTCAAAAATTTAAAGGTTACATCTGTCTATTATCCAACCCTTCACGTCCATCAATACACAAAACACCTGAAGATTACCTCTATGAAGCACTTTCATTCTCTCTAAAGTTGCTTATTTTTCTGTTTTCGTAATACTTATCGATTATGGATTTGTCAAATACATTGTGGTTCAAAGTCAAGTGTGCAAATGTTCAAGACCATTTGACGTCAACAAAACTTTTTTCTTAGGAATATAAATGTGGATTTTTTTTATTTCACAAAGCGTTAAAAATCGTTCAATATTAGGTCGATGCACATTGGAAACTGTAAGACATGTATTCTATTTTTAACTTAAATATTTATCCCTGTGACAACTTGTTAGTTGCTTCACCGGGTAGGTGCAAGAAATGTAGATCGTTTTAATTTAAGTTTGAACAATAGATTTTAATTTGTCGAAATCTAATACAATTTTAATACAATTTTTATGTAATTTTTACTGTACACTCTAGAAAATTTTATTGTAATTTTACCCCTATTATCGTAGGAAACCATTTTCCTACGATAATAGGGGTAAAATTACACCGAGTCGTAATGGCTTAAAAGCTATGCATTTTTACTCATTTTGTGGCGTACAAAAGCCTCTTTTACGGGGGAACTTTAAGCTAAATAAGAAGTAAAAGTACAATACGGGTGTAATTTTACGACATGGATGTTTAAAATTACCACATTTTTGTTGTAATTTTCCTCCTATTTGGTAGCAAAACCGCGTCTTAAAGGTGTAATTCCACGACATTTTTTGTTTAAAATTACACCGAAAATGGTATTAGAATTTCTCGGCTTATACGGTCTGCAAAAACAAAAATATTATATTATTTTTGCGGATGTTTTCACATCCAAATTTCCCGGGCATGTCTGTCATGTGGCAGGCGCCACACAGGATTTTGGTAGAGTAAAACTCGATTCGAGTATTTATACTCCGATGCCACAAACCTTATGCGAATTATAAGGTTAAGGTTAAATTGTCCGTACAATAATGCAAAAATACCCTGCCAGCGTGTTTTTACACCAAAATGAGAGTAAAAATACGAATATTGGTCGAAATTTTACGCAAGGTTTAAAATTACCCTATTTCTAGTGTAAGATTAATGTTTTTTGGGTGATTTTACAACTTAAATGGTGTGCGAGCTAAATTCTGATTTTTTTTCGAAATTTTACGACGTTTTTGCAAATTTACCCCGTTTTTACCCCATTTTTCGGTTTAAATTCAAATTCATTTTCTACAGTGTAGTTAATAGTATTATAAGCTAGTTTTAATCTTTTATTTAAACCGCGTGGTTGTGAGGTCGAAGTTTCTCTCCAAAAAAATGTTCCTCTCCTATCTTCGTCCATCCGACTGCCTCACGACAAGCAATCCACCCCAGCCAGATCCTCCTTTTTTCCCATCCATCAATTTGCGGGACAACCAGTTTAATGGTTGTTTTTGTTTTAGTCCTCGAATCTCGATAAGCGAGGTTGCCAAATTTATTTGATCGTAACAAACTCGTTTTCTTGAATTGTTCAATTTTTCAAATATACCGTAGGGTAGAGAAATCAGATCACCTGCAATTTTGTATCGCATTCAGCAATTATAAACAATTTCTTGGGCTCATTTCCAATCATAAAAGAAAATTATTTTTAATCTCTGACACAAAAAGAATACAAGAACATGCCTTTATGTAATTTTGAGAAAGAAATGATTATGAATGCTTTCGGAGAATTTGGAGCAATTCTTTGCACACGTCTTTCAAATCACATAAGAAAAACCACAATTGCTAAGGGCAATCGTCAAATATTCTATATAATTATTAAATACTCGGTAAATTACAATTTTATATTCATTTATTAATACCCGACACCACGAATCATAAATTTAATTAGAATAAAAACTGATGACGTCTGTTGCGTCTTAACTCCAGAGACTAAGTGGTCGTTTTCAGAAAAAGGACGGTGTTGTCACTGTATAATACGTAAAAGAAATTCAATCTGAAAAAAATTTCTAATTGGAATGAAAAATATGGAAAAATTTTGTAAAATTATATTTGACATATTTTTGTCTTTTGAACCTTTTCGATATTACGCACATTTTGCGAGAAAACCGCAAAATACTTGAATTTGTGAGGGCAGACTAAAATCAGTAATTCATTTTTTCCCGTTTAAGAATAGCCTCACTTTTTTGAGAAACACATTTGAACGAGAGTTATCGTGTTAACGTACGGACGGACAGACAGACAGCCCAACGGTGGAACGGATATGCTAAAGTTCAATGTAAACAATCTATATGCCATACGGATTTCTCCGTTGTAGCGTTTTTTACACACACTCCTTTTTTATCTGGATCTGCGAGTTCAAGATCACTAACATAAAATCGTTTTTGTGTCAAAAGTCCTTCAAATATAGTAAATTAATATTTCTTTTTTAAAGTTTTTCACTCAAAATCAATTCAAAGACGTGTTATTGACGTAAGGGCGATATAGGGCAACAAATAAACCATAATGGCTGTGAGTTTTTCTTAACTCCTTTAGGTTTTTCACATTTTTGATCAAAATAATCGATTTTACAAGTTATGCAACATAAATGTGTTAGAACCTAGAGATATATTAGTATAAAAATGAAAGATTCACCTAAATTATGAATGGACATCAACAATGGACTCTTCATCGTCCTTCTATTCGTTCGTCGTTTCGAGCCTTTTCAAAGTCCCCAGGATACATCCGGGCGACCACGCGGGTCTTAACTTTTTGATTGATGATGTTTGCGTTTGACACTTCCTTTTTCGGCTACACTCTAACGAATTGAATGGACAACATTGTAATGGTAGCCAACTAGTGCCTTTACTACTACATCAAGGACGTTAAGTAAATCGACTTTTACCAGATTTTTCTTCGCTTTCCTCGCACATTTTTCGTAGATTGTATGGGCAATAACTATGATAGGTTGTTGATTGAGCAAAAAGAGAAAAGGGAAAATCCCTTTTGCCTTATTATAGCGTTGTTTTTTCCATCATTACATATGTTGTGTTGGATATACATATATTTAGATATTTGAGAATGACCGGTATAATGAAAATGAATATGAATTATGATGGATGTGGTCAAAAGTACGGAAGTGGAACGTTAAAGCATGGCTACTCTTTCAAAGTCAAGGGACCTTTGATGCTTTGTTTTCAGTGGAAAAAATACGCGCTAAAAGCATCTAAGGAAAATAATAAATAATCTGATTCAAAGTGTGTAGGCAGGTATTCAGCAATGTCGATCAAATCTATGTAACATTTTCTTCACAATGAGCTTGGCAAAATTGACACACAGAATTTATTTTCCTTTTACCTACTTATCCAATCATTATTGTAACTTTCAATTTAATTTTATTAAATTATTCCCTTAAATTTTATAGATTTTCATCTACCATCCTTTACCATCCTTTTTCTTTAGCTATATCGCTTGATTTAATAAATGAAACTTAGTCCAAACGTGCACTCGGATGGAAATAATGTAGCATGGTGCTAAAGTGGCAAATGTGTCAAACATGTGAAAATCAGTATGCCGACGCGTCATATCTAGTTGAATGCAGGCGAGTAAATTGCGTGGTGCTGAAGTTGCTAGTGAAATTTTTAACATTTGACGCGCCGCCAACTACTCGCCATTAGCTTTGTAACAACCAGTGTTGGGGCCAGATAATTATTTTTTTATCTAGATAAAGATAAAGATAAATGCTCGTAATGTTTATCTAGATAAGATAATAGATAATGAAAATATGAAAGATAATAGATAAGATAAGATAAAAAGCCAAATTATCTAGATAATTTTTAATGCTTTTCTTGATTTCCAATTTAAATATAATAAGAAACGAAATAATAATAAAAGAAAACGGATAAGAAACGTTATCGTAACGTAACGAAATAACGAAATGATTTTCGGGCTTTTTCTTCAAAATTACGTTATAATGAACGTTATAGAAATTCAATTCCGTTACCATAACGAAAAACGAAAAAAATATTACGTTTTTTCGTTGTTTATTAGTATTTCCTTGTTTTGTTCAGTATTATTTTTTGTGAAATTTCCCACAAAAGTTCATCAAGTATAACCCCACAGACATAAAATATAATCAAAAATATTAAAGTAGTGTTTTTAATCGTATTTTGATTCTAAATCGGATTTTGTTTTGGCCAGATCACTCTATTTCTGGAGATACAAAAATGGAAATCTTCTAAGCAAGTTTTTTGGTAGCGAAAAGATTTTCTTTTTAGTAACTCCAGAAGTAGAGCGAAATTCTATAAAAAAAATTCTATATCTTTGATATCAAAATCACGCTTTTGTGGAGACAGTTTTTTTAATGAACAAAACTTTTGTGTCATTTTTTGTCTTTTGTATTTTTTTTATTGATTTTTTAACTTAATCACATTTTTTTCCGTTTTTATTTGTATTTTCTTTTTGCTGAGTTTTATTATTTGTTATACAATTTATTTTTATGGAAACTGAACTGAATTACTTTGTGATAAACTATTATTACAGTGCGTTTTTTTGTTTTCAGTTTCAATACAATGTGTAACGGAATAATAACATTATAACGTAACGAAATTAAGTTTTTTATCGATACAAAACGAAATAACGTCACGAAATATAAGTTTAATTTTGCTGCGTAAGGAAATTTATAACGTTATGATTTTTTATTTCGTTCATAGCCCGGTTTACACTTGGCAACAGTTACTGGCAGAACTTTTTTTTTATGGACAAGAGAAGAGAGGCGAGGGAAAGAGTGACACTTCGCTTCCTTGTCCGTAAACAAAAATTGTTGCCAAGTATAAAACTGTTCCTAAAAAAAGTTTTTAGGTTTTCAAAAGTATGCAGAAAACAATTTCGTTTCAGCATTTTTTCAGATTTAATTTTTTGATTTTCGGTGGTAACGATTATCTCTAGATAAATGGGATTTTCCTTTATCTAGATAAGATAAAGATAACTTTTTTGGGGTGTTATCTAGATAAGATAAAGATAACCTTTTTTTTTATCTAGATGATTATCTAGATAATTATTATCTAGATAACCCCAACACTGGTAACAACCAAAGTCACGAATTCTTAATATGTGAATAGTGATGTGACTGAATGGAAGGCAGGGTGACAATTTAAAAATGCAAGGGCTCACCTCGCCGGTGGGGTACATTTTTGCCACCTTCTCAATCACGACTCAGCATTATAAATGAATCGTACCGAAAGGGACTTACTTATAAAGGGTCTTTCAACAAGGACATAACAATTTTGTATTTTAATAAAAACGCACCCTAAAACTTTTTTTATGATCTGGCAATGCTAAAACGTCAGTCAAGGTTTACTACAGATATCGGAATTAGAATAGATATCGTGTTTTGCTATCTCAAATGGGCCACTGAAATGTCAAAATATTATTATGGGGAAAGGAGATAAATATATCATGCTTCGTTTTGGAATATAGAATGTTTGTAGTTCACTGAAAAGCTAAAATTCATTTTTAATTTGAAACTTGATAAAAACAAAGTTGGCAATTCTGGATTCATTTCACTATGGTATGCAAATAAATTTTAGACTTATGAAAATAGAGAAAGCATTAGTGTTTTTGGCCCATTTCTTTATACGGGCTTTTCAAGGCGCATTCTATGGGATATATTTCTGTGAGGTTTACATTTTTATCATGGTGAAGTTCACGAATGAGCAACGTTTGGAAATTATTAAAACTTACTACCGAATTTCTGAGTAGGTAGTCGCAATCGTGTAATCTCGAGAAATGGTCCGGTTGAATGGCCACCTCGCTCATGCGATTTAACGCCGTTGGATTTCATTTTATGGGGTTATGTTAAGTCGTTGGTTTATGCCAACAAGCCAACAATGTTAGAGGAGCTCAGGAACAATATCGAACGCGAAATTGCCAACGTTCCGGCCGATATGTGTGGAAGAGTGGTGGAAAATTGGCTCCAAAGAATCAATCAGTGCAAACGTGCGCGCGGTGGCCATATGAACGCCATCGAATTTCATACTTAAATGTAACATCTCCACTATACCCGGAATAAATTTCAGCCCGATATCTCAATTATTCTGTGTTTTATTTAAATACAAAATTGTTATGTCCTTGTTGAAAGACCCGATATATTATAATTTTTTGAGAAATTTTCCGCGAGTTTTTCTTTGGAATTTTTTGGGCGACTTTTTCGGAAAAATTTTGGTGGGAGGAGAGACAATGGTGGAAAGAGGAGGAACAATTCCCCTCTCTCTCTCTCTCTCTCTCTCTCTTCTCCCTCATCGTTCTTTTCCAACACCTTCACACTTTTCCTTGTCCCGCACAAACCCCGACTTCCACCACCCCTTTTATCTCTCCATTATCCACTTCACACACAGATCTTTCCCATTTCCACACTCCCTCCACCGTTCACACATCCCGTACCCTTCCCACTCTTCCTTTTGAATGGTTGAAATAGTTAAGAATTTTTCTGATGTATTCAGAACAATAGAAAATTATCAAATTATCATGCTCATGAGTACTCATAGAATTTTCCAATGCTCACTCTCATGAGTAAGAATTTTTGACTAAACATTTGGCTCACTGCTCACGCGGTGAATAAATTACCCATGAGCAGTACTCATGAGTGAGCATTTCCAAACTCTGCATGTAGTTACTGTGAACATAACACAAAAAGATTCAATTCCATATCAGGAGAGGGGGTTTGAGGGGATAAGGAGTGGTATTCCGTAAATTGTTTCAAAGGTTTGTTTCGAGTTAGAAGAAAAAGTGATATTCCCTATCTCTGTTTCGCGCTGTTATTTATTTCTGTAGAAACAGAGACAGCGAATACTTCTTGTTCTTCTAACTCGAAACAAACGCTTGACACAAGTTACGGAATACCACTCAAGGCCTGGTTTTGTACTGAACACAACATAAAAAGTGAAACTCATCTATCCAACGATGTAAAATCTAGCAGGGGAGGGGATTTGAGGGAATGTAATCACATACATACAATGTGCTTCCTGTTGTTGTACTGAATATAACACTAAAAATTCAACTCGATATCTCAAACGATGTAGAATCTAGCATGGAAAGGGGTATGAGGTACAGCACGACTGACGGGGGGGACTTATAGCGGCACCCAACCAGGAACTTTCTGTACAACTTTCTCTTTGGAATAACCAAAATCGGTCAACCCAGGAAAAAGTTATGCCGGAACATACATAAAAAAATACATTGGAGTCGAATTGAGAACCTTTTCCTTTTTAGAAATCAGTCAGAATGTTTCCCAATAGGTCAGGCATGTTTGCTATGAAATTATTTTGTTATAATTTTTAAGACATGTGAGCCGAGAAATTCCAGTAAAAAGTCTGAGTAAAACCATGAATCAGAAGTGTTTCAATGTTTGAACACAAACAGTACCACTATATTATAATCTTGTAAAATCTTTTAGACAATTTTTTTATCACCATAGCTAATTAGATGTTTAAAACCTTTTAATTTATCCGAATGTCTTATCACAAAAATCTCAGAAAATGTAAAACATTGTAACAGTTAATTTATCTACTATTATAGTGACAACATTTATAAATATTTATAGAACCTTCTGATATCACTCAATCTATCAATTATGCTCGCCCTACATATAATTAGTTCATCGAAGTTATAAGCAAAATCTTCATACAAGTACCTAATGATCCCTATAATGTCAATTCAGCGTATTATAAAAATTTCGAGGTAATGATATGGAAACCTTCACCCCCCCCCCCCTGCTCGCTTGGAAAAAAAAGTCTTCTGCAACTGAAAATTGTTTACCTGTTCACCAAAAATCCATTTTAATAAATCAAAAAGTGTATGGAGCTTCAGATAATGTCTTTTTTGAAATCTATTTGATCTCCTTTTCCTCGTCTCACAACACCCACAATATAAAATTGGATATAATTTTCCCGTTGCCAAGAATTTGCGACGGCTATTCGAACCTATCAACAGAATTTATCCACGTCATTATCCGAAAAAATTACCCAATTTCTGTATGAGTAACAATAATTGCCATTACTTGGCATTCATGTAGTATACAGAGGGAAATCATCCTTCCGGCAAAATATTTTCGCCCCACAAACCAAGAGAAATTTGTTTTCCTTCTTCCATCCAATCATCACCGTGGATCTACAGTACAACTCATCCATTCTCATCCTTTCATTCTTCGTCATTCCATGATTTCCCAGACAGTTTTGTCTACTCTCCTTTACGACATTGAAATCACCGCTCTTGTCGTCACTGTTCTCTTCGCTGGTCGCAGACGTGGGCTCATCCTTTCCATTTAATCGTCCTTCCTCGGTTAAGCGTATTCTAAGAAAAAACTCCCCTGTACAATGGCAAGTTTAGATACCCCATTTTAGCCCATCGCTACCTTTTCGTAGAGATCCCATCATCCTTGCACAATAACAACAACATATTTACATCGAACTCACCCCAATTCAAACTCAAATGCCACATGTATCCACAACATAAGAATACCACATACGACCATAATAATTGAGAAGTTCAACAAAAATATAAGGGCCCATGTACTGTACATGTCGCACCACACGAACTCTGCACAAGCATCTTAAAGTTGAGACTAACTTCTTAGTTAAAGGAAAAAGAAAGTATCGAAGGGAACGTTAAACGTAGCATAACGTAATGCAATGTACGTGACAGGAGTTTTTCTCTGGTTCATTTTCCGGAAAAGTGCTGTTCCCTATACTATCTATAAAAACTTATATAAAGAAATTGACATACTTATACATATATATGTACATAAATTCATATATATTTGTAATGCTTTAAACCACATACGCATATATTATTTGTCATAGATGTGCTCGCATTCCGTCGATCCCATAATCCTTTAACGTTTCGTTTTATACATTATCCTTCTTTTCATCATATGTATATCCCATCTTTCGCACTTTCCATAACGTATCTTTACACTTTACATTATCCCAACTGGTTTCCTATATAAATATATACAAGAAAAACTCATGAATTTACTATTTTTTCATATATTTTCAGATTTTAACGGCGACGGAAAGTCAGATAACATCACATTTATGATAAAAAGGATTAAAGTGCACAATATGAACGCTCTGAAGGATCCATCATATCGTTTTCCAGGAAATTATGGTGTTGAAAAATTTCTAGAGCTTTTCTCAGGTAAATAATGAGCAATTTTTAAAAATAGTGATTAGGATTTGAAAAAAAAACGAACACTGATTTTTAATTACACGAATTTTGTATCATTATTTCTAATAGCTATTTCTTATATAATAATTTGGTTTACTGATTCCCAATTTGAAATCTATTCCCTTTGATTAGGAATTAAATTTTGCATACAAGGGGGAGGAATTCCATAAAGGTCACAATCAACCGGCGCCTTGGCGGCTATTCAAGTTGATTGCTTTTTGGCAATGGTTCACCTAAGACGATCAATTTCAGTATTGCCTCATAGAGAAAAACAAACAAATTCACACTACATTTTTAGCTATGAAAATAAATGGAACAAACTATTATTACACAAAAAACCCACACGTTAAACACAAAAACACTTTCATAGAAATTTTTTATTAAAATTATTTGCATCGTTTTCTTATTGTGTTCATATATTTTCTCCGGTCTCTGAAATCTTTTATAAACTGCAATCAGCCTCACTTACGAGTACTCGTTCATAAATTGCCTGAAAAAGCATAATTCGAAAAAAAACTTTAAATAGACTTAACAAAAAATACTTGCATCGCAGATTGGTCACAGTAATGTTTCTGTAACGTTAACGTTGCAATTTTTGGCCAGTTTTGTGACTATCGTTACAAAGTAACGGTTGTGCAACCGTTTTCGCAAAACTATTTTACAACTATCATTACAAAATAACTATTGCGCAACTATTGTCGCAGAATCATGACGAAATTTAACAAGCAGTTGGAAGGGGAGGGGGAGATTAAGTGTGACGTCAATACAAACTTGTCTCACAAGTAGGGATCCCTTGGCTGACTATTGAAAACTTGATGGCAAGTACAATAGATACAACGAAAACAACAACTTTCCGACTAGTCCCAAAGTAACCGGCATGCGACCGATTTTTTGAGACCTGTGACGAGGCAACTGCTATTTAAACGGATTTGCAACCGCCACTTTGTGACCAGGATCACATTGTAATCGAAGTCACAAAAAACAATCGCTGTTTATATCGCCATATCCATGGAAAATTTCATAAATATTTCATTGAAAGAGTTTTTTTTTGTTCTTGATTTTCTCAGAAATTACGTACCTGATTATGAAAAACTTTTAGTATAAGCTTCCTAAACTATTAAATTACACAGTGTCCCCAGAGGGGGGGTGGCTCTTTGTTATATTCTAACCGCCTACAGAGATTTTGATTCAGTACGGTTCAGTATATACCAAAGAAGGGGAACGAAGAAAGAGAAATTATTGTAGCGTGCAATAAAATTTCATCGCAATCAGTTATGCAGTTTCTAAAAAAAACTAGAAAATTAGCTTTCTTACTAAAATTGTCCATATCCAAAATTCGCGCCTGATGGCATAAAACGGATTGCAGAATTGGAATCAGCGTGATTGAGTTATCCTAGAACACATAGTTTTTCACCAAATCAGTGAGCTAAACAACTATAGATCAGTGTTTCTCGTTTTATCACTTGTTTATGAAAAATTAAAAAAAAGGAATAAAGTTGTTTGACCAAAAAAAAACAAATTTGCCTTAATTTGATTGCCACGCTGATATCTAAATGAATTCGTGTGGCTAGTAGGATTGGGATAAAGTGAAAGAATTCTAGAACATGTTATCGCCAGATGTTATTTCGACAAAATCAATAAAATTTGAATACACCCAATTCACACAAAAATTCAATTTGTAGACCAAAATGCATAGCACAATATAAAAAAAATATTGAGCAATTTATTAATTCAGAAAAATATATTAAATTTACAAAAGTATTCAATTACTGTAAAGGTAGATTCGATATCTACATAAATCAGAAAAGAAATTTTGTTTCGATATCCAAAAATTTATAGCCGAAAACAAATTTAATGATTTTCCTTTAACTAATTCATGACACAGCTTTCAAATGTTGGCACCATATATTTAATATTAATGTAGGCATCTGGACCACCACATCGTTCCAATAATTGAAGGGTATCCTCGATAACATCCCCAACTCGATTCGATCGTTTGCGGTCAATCCCATCACCTAAATTTACATTAACATTTCGGAATAAGTTGCAAATTGGTAATATTTGCCGATAATAGGGTACAAGTGCCTGTCCAACACAAGGACCTAATAATAACATATAATAGTGGAAAATGATAAGAAATTTAAAGGAAGGATAAAGTGAAAATGGTAAACACTTACAAAATATAACCATATACTGGATTACTTTTAGTGCGGTTGTTATCACCTGTGGGATTTTAGTGTTGAGAGCCTTTTTAATTGGTAGAATTAGCTTCGGTACAATCGGCAATATCTAAAATTTTAATTTCATGATTATAATGTTATATTAAAAATTGATTCTTAAACTAATTTCAAAATCGTAATAGTTCACCAATTATTATAAATGGTTTCGAAAGGAACAAAAATAAAATAAAATATTCCATTGTGATCTGTAGTCCTAAATTATTCAAAGAAAAATATTAAAATCCTAACCCTGCCTTCACACGCGGCTGTAAAGTCTGTCAGTAGCACAGACTTCAAATGTCAAATTACTGACAACGAATTAAAATACATTTAGCGAACTGGCAGTCAGTCCATTTACACGAGTCTGTGTCAGCGACTGTGTCAGCTCTACAGACGTGTGTAAGGGCCGGGTAAGAGGCCGAGATAGTTAAAAATTACAGTGAGATTTCTTAAAGATTCTTTTGTATTTTAAAAAATAAGAAAAGCCCAAATTTCCGGGGGTCAATTAGTCTATATGAGGACAGACAAAATTTTTATTTAAAATAATCTATTTATGTGAGGGAGGGCGGAAGAGGAAGATTGGATTATGATGTAGGGAACGGCTATGTAAAATCATATTCTAAACAGATTTCACCTTAACACTCTAACTGCCACGTCAGTCAAAAAGACCTGACACCTAACTGTACACAACGGCCACAATAAAAATTATTAAAGTGTTTGCTGCGACCGCAACGATTTTTTGTAGTTGCACACATTTTATGGTAATAAAATAACATTTAGGTATAATTTTTATTTACTTTTTGAAAATCAGAAATGTTTCCGCTCCAGCTTGATTTGTCTATAATGGCCGTCAGACTCTCAAATGTATTAAAATATGTTCTAAGGGTTTCTGACAAGGCAGGTTTTGAATAGCTCTCTGTCAGATCGAATTGTCTGACAAAACAATTCTGTATTTTATTTTTTGTCAGGCCTTTTTGACTGACAACTAAATATTCGAAAAAGGCTTAAAACTGTCGTGGCAGTTAGGCCCGTTTGCGCGTATTATTCTTAAAAAATTAAGTTGTGGTTAGCCTACTTAAACCGTAGAAATTCTTCGACTTAAATTTTTTAAGTTGTACATAAGTTGCTAAGTTTTGTTGGTGCAAACGGCACTTAGAGTGTTAATAATTTTTTTTCAATACGACTCACCAGAGTGTTAATACATTTTTTCAATTTAAAAAACTGTTTTATTTGTCCGATTTTGCCTGTTCAAGAACTTAGACTTTGCTTTTTACGAGAAACCTGTACCCAATTTCAAGTATCTAGCTCAATCTTTTAGAAAGTTATGGTGTTTACGGGTGGAGGGACAGACATACGAACACATGGACGAACCGACGGATTGACATGCGGCAACTGGAAGTATCCAAAATGGCGGTTTTTCAAAAATCGCAATTTCGTTTTTCTCGATTTACTCCCAAACTACGCGTTTTTTAGTGGCCTTAAGTATGACAAAACTTGGAGAAAATAAAATTTCCCACACTTTTGTCTTTAGCTATAACTCGATATCTCAACCTGTTATCGAGATAAACCGTTATTTCTAAAAAAAAAAACAGTTTTTGCGATTATCTCGAAAACTAACGGGTTTTTGCTGACTGAATGTAGGAAGTGAATTAATGAGAATGGCATTCTGCACAATTTTGTCTTTTACCGTTATCCGTCATATTTTACCGTTATTGAGATATTTTCATTAATATGTAAAAAATCATATTTTTGCGAATAATTTGCAAACTAACGGTTTTTCGACAAATCAGTTAAAAGAATAATTAAAGATGTTAACATTTTCTACATTTTTGACATTTACCGTAAATTGATATCTTTTACAGTTCTCAAGTTATCTCAAATTTTGTACGTTTTTGATATTTTTGAATAAACCAACAATTTATTGGGAGGTTGTATTGGGTTGACAACGCGACAGGGCTCTAGCGTAAATTGCACAGGGTCGTAGATTTTGTATAAGAAAGTTTTGTGTTGACCACAACTGATTTTTTTTATTGTTTTCAATTGTGGGTACTTGAATGGAAATGGTTTGAAGTGGTCAAATATTAAGTTTCAAGATTTGACACTGATTTTTTTTTTCTAAATAATAAATTTAAGAAAAAACTCCAAACATTTAAATATTTTCGTGTTTCATCATTCAGTCACTGCATACTACTGGGTACAAGAACAGAAGCGATTGATGAATTCGCCCGATTTGATTTGCTAAAGTCTACGTGATTTCCCTGCATTTACCAAGAATATGAACGTACGATAAGAGCGGGTGGGCTCTGGAACCCCAGATAGGTGCCGTCTGATACAATTTTGTTTATGATATTCATTATAAAATCTTGTTCAAATTGCATGGGTGCGGTTATTTTTTAGACTTGACCGAGAATAATTCGAATTTTAAATAATTTATGGCATCGAAACTTACCTTCTCAGGAGCAGCACTTATCATATCATAAATTCCGTAAATCGCAACAGTTCGATAAGGGTTCTGTAACTCAGCCAATCTAAATTAAAGTTTTATTAAATCATGTTTATAAATTATATTATCAGACACATTGTACTCCCAATTTTTTTTAAATCTCTTCAACAAAAATACTATGTAAGCATCATAATTTTTGTTGTAGAAAACATAAACTGTTATAAAGATTAAATTAATTATGCTTGCAAAATTAATACATTCTGTGTCAAAAGTATCCGAAATTTATAATTTGAAGGACGCGCGTTTTTTTTTCTCCACAAATTTTTTCCTGTAAGATGGTAGCACTGCACTGAGTTACCACGCGAAATTTGAGCGCAATCTTTCACTCAGTGTGTTTACATAAGCTGTTTTCCTAATCATTCCTTTGAGTGCTCTGCTTGGGGTCTAGATGGTCCCAGACCACTTTCAATCACCATATTTTTATACCCGTATGGTGAAACCAAAGGGTATATTAACTTTGCCTTACCGTTTGTAACGCCAAGATCCCGTCATCACACACAAAAATAAATTACACCAGTGTGTTTAGAATGATAAAAATAATTAATTTCTGCATGTCCGTCCGTCTGTCCGTCTGTCTGTCTGTCCGTCTGTCTGTCTGTGGCGCGGATTGCGGGCGCACGGATTGAGCTAGAGACTGAAATTTTGCACAGATCCGTTTTTCGTAAAATGCGAGGCTAAGTTCGTTAATGGGCAAAAATGGACCATTAGGGGGGGGGTACCCCCCATACGAACGAAAACGGTTTTTGTGAATATCTCAAAAACGGTGCATCTTATCAAAAAAGTGCAAGAACAAAAGTTATTTAGGATATGATTCTACATAAAACTCCCATACATCAAAATCCGATTGGAATAAATTTTAAAAATTCTTATTGGAAAGTTTGACTTCAAAGTGGAATTTTGGTACAACTGTTCGAATTTTGATACGAATATCACCATATGGGTCTCCAATGATTGCCAGATTGGCAATTATAGCTTTTGTTATGTTTTTATTTATTTTTTTATTACCTTTCACTTGCACTATTCTTCAAAGTGAAGGCTTAATTCTAGAAAATTTTGACTTTAATTGTGTATATAATCATTTTTCGGATATTTCCCCTTTTTTATTCGCTTTCTGCATATTAATTCTATCACTGTGGCACCAAGAACAGCAAACGTGATTTTTGATTAGAGGCAGACAAAACGTTAAAAAGAGCCGAGAAGTGGTTGTTGATTTGCCTCGTTTTGGTCGACATTCAACTGCTATGAAGGCCAAAAAACTCCGACAAAATAAATAAAAATGCTGCTCGAAAATCGTCGTATGAGTCTCAGAGAGTTGGCTCAAGACATATCTTTTAAGTCCGTTCATAACATTATGTCAGATATTTTGGGGATGAAGCGCATTGTCCCACGTCTGGTTCCGGAAGAGTTCAATTTTGTCCAAAAAGGGCATCGAATTTTTGACCAAAAACTCAACAAATGTCACCGACCAAGCACCCAGTCTGACTTTTTCCTGTTGCCGAAGCTAAAATTACCACTTCGGGAAAGGCATTTTGAGTCAATTGAGGCCATGAAAGAAAATACACTGAAGCAACGAAGGACCATACTTAAATGAACCTACGAAAATTGTATGGAGGATTGTATAAAGCGCTGGCATAGTTGTCTTGCACTTGATGGGGCCTACTTTCAAGGTGACAAATAAAATCTTGAAGATTAATTTTTTTTGTGTTTTTTTTAACAATTCCGGATACTTTTTGCACGGAAGGTATATTCATATACATAAAAATGTGATTCACGATGTTTTACTATAAGAATCATTAACTAAATAGTGCTACTTACCCTTCAAAAAATAATGGCAAATAAAACGAGTAATCCAAATCTCTGACAGATATACTCCATTTTAATTTCCGTTCCAGTTGCTGATTTGAATCATTCGACTTATCATTTCGATTTTGCGAAATTTTAGGATATGCAGGTATATCGCCCCGAAGAAGATGTTTCCGGAACAATGTCTGTTTGACAGGTCTGATTTCAAAAGGATTACCTCTAGAATAAAAGAATTGATTTTTCTCTTTAGAATTTTTGTTTTTTTTTTTTTAAATACAGTGGAACCTCGGTTCGTGAACTTAATCCGTTCCTGAAGAGCGTTCACAAACTGAAACGTTCACGAACCGAAACAAAATTTCCCATATATGTATATGTATTTATACATGTAAAATGAGTGAATATACGTTTTTGAATCTTGAAAAATTGACTTTTTGAAATTTTTATTGTAGTACGTTTTACATAAAATGAGACAGTGGAAATTCATAAAATCCTGGAAAATAAATAATCTCAATTCGTGGATAAAATATAGATGAAAAGGCCTTAGCCGAACAATGTACTGAAAAGTGCCCTGGGACCGATTGATCTGAAATATTTACCAACCGTTGGTATTGATGCAAGTACCGTTAACCCTGGAAACCCCTTATAACGACCAGAAGGAGCGGGGAAGCAAACTCTTAAAAGTTAATTTTCTTGAGAACCGCTAGTCCGATTTTTTTGAAAAAAATATATGTTGTAGTGACACATCCGACAATGTTGTGAAAAAAGTTTAAAATTTTTTTGACAATTTTAAATAGAAAAAATAATTTCTTGAAAATTAAAAAAAAAATTCTCAGAATTTGGGCCATATTTTCAAAAAATAATCTTTGTTTAGCCTACTAAAATATATATTTTTGTCAAGAAAATCGAAGTAGCAGAACATAAGTTGCGTTTTTTTAATGTTCTAGAACACGGAACATTAAAAAAACGATCCAGAGTAAGTAGGAAATTTCATTGAGTTCGAATGGCAACTAACTTCACGTTGGTTACATCAGTAGGCCGTTACTGCTATATTTTCTTGATATAATCACGATTCGCTATCTCCCATGATTAAAACTATTTCGCTGTCGAACAGAACCAACAAACCACCAACACAAAATCCTCAATTGAGAATAAAATGTCAGATTTATTATGTTGAAGTTAGCAGCATTTCATTACCGTACATTACCGTATAAAATTTCCCTTTGTTCCAAGCGCTGTTCGAGATGAAAAGATGGTGCAGGATTTTGTATGGAAAGCTTGTTCTGAACTGCTTCAGAACATTAAAAAAACGCAACTATAGTTAAATATATGATTTTAATATATCAGCACCAGTATCAGCACCAGTATATATCTAAATCCGTGGTACCCAAACTGGGAGGCGTGGGGCCACGGCCAGAGTGGCGTGAAGCAATTTCAGCCGCGCCCAGCGTAGAGCTACGGACGATAGTCGTGAAGAATTTTGAAATTAGCATTTTAAGATATTGTTGTCGTCTTGTCTAATAAAAACAAAGCAGCGTTGCAGACTTAATCTGGAAAGCGACCTCCGGTGTGCTCTGTCAAACATCAGACCTAATATTCAGATTTTAGTGAAAGAAAAACAGTGTCACCCATCTCATTAAATTTATATTTTTTCAGTTTTTTTTTTGTGGAAACTACGGAAATAAATAATTGAAACGGACAGTAAAAGCGTGTGTTGGTTTTTAACTCAAAATATTAGAATAGAACCATGGAGGTTTGACAGGTTTTCAAAAAAGGGGGCGTCAGCTGTTTGATATGTGTTCAAGAAGAGCGTCAACTGAAAAAGTTTGGGAACCACGGATCTAAATAAAAAAAAAATAATGAAAATACATAAAAAAGAAATGATAATTAGAGTCCATTAACTTTTCGTGGTATTGCAATTAATCTGAAAACATAACAAAAGCTATAATTGCCAATCTGGCAATCATTGGAGACCCGTATGGTGATATTCGTATCAAAATTCGAACAGTTATACCAAAATTCCACTTTGAAGTCAAACTTTCCAATAAGATTTTTTTAAATTTATTCCAATCGGATTTTGATGTATGGGAGTTTTATGTAGAATCATATCCTAAATAACTTTTGTTCTTGGACTTTTTTGATAAGATACACCGTTTTTGAGATATTCACAAAAAACGATTTCGTTCGTATGGGGGGTACCCCCCCTAATGGTCCATTTTTGCCCATTAACGAACTTAGCCTCGCATTTTACGAAAAACGGATCTGTGCAAAATTTCAAGTCTCTAGCTCAATCCGTGCGCCCGCAATCCGCGCCACAGACGGACGGACGGACGGACGGACAGACGGACAGACGGACAGACGGACGGACATGCAAAAATTAAATATTTTTATCATTCTAAACACACTGGTGTAATTCATTTTTTTGTGCGATGACGGGATCTTGGCGTTACAAACGGTAAGGCAAAGTTAATATACCCTTTGGTTTCACCATATGGGTATAAAAATAACAGTTGATATTCTGTATATCAATTTTAACAACAACGATTTAACAAGGTTTTCATTGCTCTTCTGGAAAATTTTGGGTATAGCACAATTAGACATACCCAATTGACCAAATTGGTTGGAAAACCAATTGGATTTCCAATCATCTTGTACCAAGTACCGAAGGTACGATTTATGGAATTTTGACTGGAAATCCAAGATTTTTTCCTGTGAAAATGGTCCTTTTTGTACCATAAGGTATTCTTAAACATTGCAATGTGTCCGCTTAAGAGAAATGTGTTTAAACGGAGCTTCCAGTGGACATAATAAAATTTTCAGGGATTTTCCGACAAGAAATAGAGATTGTGGTGGAGTTTGTATTATCTCACTAAATTAAACTCCTCCACAAACTTTATTTCTTGACTAAAAACCCGCAAAAAAAAAACTAATGAGAACAAAATACAACATATGTTCGAAATTCACAGTTTTATTACTACAAAAGTAATGTATTTTTTTCTGTTATATCAAATAAAAATTGCCAATATCCGAAAATTTATTATCTACACAAAATCATACATATTCAGTGGAGAGCATAATACATCAGATCTCCTGGTATTGTAACATTTAACCATGCTGTATGAATCTGGACAACGAACATACAACCGTATGTATGTATCTAATTTATCTGATGTTTGGAAAACCAATCTTTTTATATGTATGTGAACAAATAAAATATTATTTCGCTATATATCATCATCAGATATCAAATCAGATTTTCCCTATTTTATTGCGTAATGTTTACTTCCTTCTCATTGTTCGCCAGGAACTAACTTCTATTCAAGTGTTTCTATTCATACAATATCTACAGAATTATACAGACATATCATAAATATATAAATGCTGTACCCAAAACGAACATAGATATGTGGCGAGGTATATTGTTATACTTTTCCATTAAACTAAACCGAATATTCTTTAACGATTCAGTGAATTCGGTTTCTATGGATTTTACTACCTGAATAATATAGCATTGGTAGATCTAAATATAATGTTGTCCTTTATGGCACATAATAATATAAATATGAAATTGCATAGAGTTGATTTAATGAGAAAATCAGACAAATAGTTATTCAGAGCCATTTATTTATGTGAAAATTGAAATAATTTTAGCAATAATGGAAGATCTGTCTCATGTATCACATTTTCAAATTCTAAACAAATTCTTCAGAATTTTAAATTTAAATTGATACCTTGTTATATAAATAGAAAGGTCTCGGATAAACCTTAAAGAGTTGCGAGCTGAGTGTAAAATACCTTTTGTGAAAATTTATAACGATGGAAACGCGTTCCATAGAAAAAACTATGTTGCGTTAATCAGCGCACGCTGAAGGGACGTGAAAGTAGTGAAACCTTGTTATTTTGGTGGTTTCGGCTGTGTTTCAGACATTTGAATTTTTAATCGAAGTAAAATGAATTTTTGTTACGTGTAAATAAAGATGTTTAAACTACTTCAAAAACATTGAAATAAATTCCATGATATCTTTTCCCATAAAAATATAATTCGACCGATCCGATTAGCCTGAAATTTGGCACAGATATTCTTCAGGGGTCCAGCTCTAATTGGACTTAATTCCGGTTAATTCCGGTTAACAATTATCATTCCATTACCAAACTTTTTCATGGCTCTAGCTTTAGTAATTTTAGCGAAATCTTGACTGACAGACAGACCGACAGACAGGAAGACATTTTTGTAATATGACTCCAGTCGACTGCGGAGTGGTCGGGAAATGTTTTTTAGGAAAAATTAATAGGTCAAAATTATTTATGAATACAATACTAAAACAGTAAAAATTTACCTTGGCGGTGGAAAAACTTTAGTATTACACTGCAGAGACTGGTAGGAAAATGGAGGAACGGCTCTGAAACACTAAAAATGTAAAAACAAAAAGTTATTTCGAAGAATTTTTTGTGTCAATGATCGCATAAGTTACCTTATTTCGTCCCTTTAACAGAACGCGAAATTCCTTTCCATTAAAATTAAATTTCTTTTCTTCAGTATTCTTCACCGCTTTAATCATTTTCAATAAACACCAAATGGATAAAACTCAAAAAAAAAAATCTTCGGAAAAATGTTCAAATAAAAATATTAGAATTATTTGACAAATTATAATATTAGCTGCCAAAAATTAGATAAAAAAATTCCAACTCAGTAAACACTAAATTCCATAACGCCTAAGATCAATTACCCGAAAATTTCTTTGAAAATTTTATGAAAAAGTGCTCTATTTAATTTTTGTATTTTAATGAATGTTTAATTTTGGTTTCATTTTTTCCATCTTCCCCTTTTCTTTACAGAGGAGGATTATGATGCTTTCTGCTTGGCCTATATGTTCACCTACCGTGACTTCGAAATGGGGACGCTGGGTCTGGCATGGACCGGAGATCTTAAAAATGCTGGAGGCGTTTGCGAAAAGAATGGGGTACGTATAATTTTTTCTCTCTCACCAATATAAAGTTAATTTCCTCGAATTTCTACCAAGTGCTGTGCGAAATTTCTGTCCGCCACATCAATTTCCGTCGTCTCATTTCATTTGAAAAACATTTGAACGAAAAAAAAATATATATAAGTGCTCCTCAGCGATCATGAACAGCAACTTGGAGCCAATGCGCTAAAGACGGGATAAAAAAAAATTGTGTAAAAATGGTGAAAATGTTAGCACAAAAAACAGCGGGAAGTTAGCAATAAGATGATGAAAAAACGGGAAGTAAAGAAAGTATTATAGATAACAAGTAATATACAATGTGGGTAGCAAGCGAAAAAAAATGTCTAAGACAGCCCCAAGATGGAGCCAAATCTGTTGATTGTGCGTAATAAATTATCCTTGTGGCCTGGTTGGTTTACTTTGGTTTGGTTTTGGTTTCGTTCTGGTTCTTCATCTTAGTCATTATTGTTGGTGGTAGTGGTGGTGGTGGAAACCACGGTGGTTAATGCCCTTCAAATTCCGCTTAATGTCGGTCACCCTCACCGTTGGAACGTTTTGGAAAACCCCCAAGAATATCTCTCATATCACAAAGAGTCTTTAGTAAACCAAAAGAATATTAAAAATGTATAAATCACTGGGGCAAATTAATCATTTGAAGTTGTCCAGCATTGGCCTATTGGAATATTCTATACTTGATATCAAAATTTCGGTTCTGTTTTTTTTTTCCTTTTTTCCTATTCTATTCTATAATATCAGATAGAAGCCAAGTAATCCCCTATCAGTTTAAATGCGACTAGCGATTTAGGAAACTTTCGATGAGGTTTTGGTTTGCGGTAAGATATCCAACTCATAAGATGACTTTTTTAAACGATATCGCGAGGACATTAATTTTGCTCCCCGAGATGTGAAGGGCCTTAGTACTCGCCTATAATTTGTTTGCCTTGCAAAACAAATGGTAGAAAGACTCCAGAGCCCTTAAACGGATATAATTTTGCCATTAATCGACGTGTCCAGCATTTAGCCTAAATACAAGTTTTCTATGTATAAAACTTATCACAAATATGAACGGCATAAAGCAATTAGTCAATGTATTTTTTTCTATTTCCAATTTAATCGTGAATTACACATATATCGTTTATTGACAGATTCGTCGACTGTACAAGAGCTTGATTAATGAAAATGAATTGCGAACATCGTCGAAAAAGATATGAAATTCTAACAACTTTTGATTTTGTTCGCTTAGTTGGAAAATTGCTCATAAAAGCATAAACGATTTACCATAAAATTTTTCCTCGTATCATTAACGTTATATTGGTTTTGTTTCTCTTTTTTTAATACACATGATGTACATACGAGTATGTATCAATTTCTCCACTCAATTTCGATTTAGAGTGCGATTTTCCGCTGTTGATTTTCAAAATACAAAAAACCTGAACCAGAATGAAATCAAAAAACTCTAAATTTGGAAAAGTGTGGAAAAAAGTGCGGGTTGCCTGTTTTTCAAATAATGTCCAGAAAACGGATGCATAAATTTTCATGAAACTTTGCGACTTAGAAATCAAGCAACGTTATATCAGAATGAAAACAATTATAGATATGTTGTTCTTTTGGACCACTCCTTTTTGCCCGCTGATACAAACAGAACAATTCTTTACATCTTTCCCGAAAAAAGTGCATTAGTATTTAGAACTCGACACATCAAAACTCAATTTGATTCCTAATTTAAATGCAAATTTTTAGAACTTCATCTGACATTTGAATGATGTTTCATTTCATAATTAATAGTATCGGCAGTGCTTTCATATGAAATAACAATTAGCAAGTCTTTTTATTAAATTACAAAAATACGTCGTCATGATTGGAAGACCTTTATTACAGTCCAATTCAATTTTATTAATTATTGTAGCTTTAAAAAGTTTTGCGTTTACATTTTTTTAAATAATAAAGTGTAAACACAATTACATTTTAATTAGTTTGAAAAAATTAACGAAATGGCCACGACACAGCGAAAGAACCGATTTGCTTCAAATTTTCAAAGTACAGTCAAAGTCTTCTTGAATTAATCCAACTAAAACACAGTTCATTTATTCTATCGAAATTTTCACTGCTTGGAAAAAAATGAAGCTAAAAACAATATTGGGAACTTTATGTTATAAAATTTCAGTAATATATTTAATTTTTCTTTCAAGAATATTTCACCAGCGAGTATTGAAATTACTTTATGGACTTTAGAGTCTAGCACCCTTTTTCGCCATACAATACCATTGAAATTACTTTTCCATCGGTGCTCGGAGCATCAATAAATCGTTTTTTGTAAACAAACAGTATCATAAGTGAAATTTGAACTCAGTATGTATATATTACTCAGGCCGACATTCCACACAAACACGCAACCCAAAAAAAAATTCATATGTGTAAAAAATTTCAAGTCAATCGGATGAGTGGAAGTGGGTCAAAATTAGATTGCCGACAGACAAACGAACAAACCCACAGATACGAAGCAAGCTAAATAAAAGCTTTTAATAACATTTATGCCAAGTGAAATACCGAAATTTTTCCCTATTAAAATTTACTTAAAAATATCTGCCTAACAGTTGTAAAAATTCCTAAGACCGCAATTTTGATACGTCTATTTCATACGCAGGGCAAGTTTTGCCATGCTGCTTGCATGTCAATCAAAAACAGTGGGTTTTAATGAAAAAATAAGAAACCCGTTGCCCTGCTATTTCTAAAATTAATAGTTTTTGAAATTTTGCAAAACGCCATAAGAAACGTTTCAAAACTTGCCCTGCGTATGAAATAGACGTAATTTTGATTGCATTAAAAATTTAAGTTTTGTTAGTATTCTAGAAATATTAATCTAATAAAATAATTTGATGGTCTAGTATACTTATGGGTAACCCAAAAATTTTTTTTTTTAAAAATACATGTGCAGCGTAATAAAACCGAAACATTTCTATGGTCGGAGGCGGTGGCGATAGCAAAACAATTGATAGCCTATGTTTTAATCTGGTTCATCTCATGCAAACCACCAAATTTCACGAAATTCCATGCAACCGTATTGAAGTGCTGCCTTAACAAATAAACAAGAGTTCAACTGAATCCATTTTGGGTCTAGATCAGGCATCATCAGCTAGTGGCTCGGCTGGCCCATCACACAGATTGGCTTTAACAGCGTAGCCACTATAATCGACCTTTTATTGTGTGCAAAAAACCAACAAGTACGCACCTATAATTTTACATAGTGTGCGAACCATGGATGAATTGTAACATTTGTCAGGTTCTTCAAGGGGCAACTATCAACTACCCATTTTTTTAAAGCAAGTTGAGCAGATTTGAATTGCAGCGCACCACAGTTGGGAATCGAACCACCGACCTCCAAGTGGCCAAGTACTTTACCACCTGGACTACAATGCCGCAGAGAAGAAACCTCCCCATATATGCCACATATATATAAATAAACCAATACAAGTTGTTGCTGATTATTGAAAAAAAATTATAAAGTTCAATGCTGTAAATTTTGCTGTCTAACATCGATTCATTTCTTCCATCCATCATCATCATAATTGTCGTCATCGTGTACATAGTAAATTCAAATTGGGGCTATAAAAGCTAAAAATAAAATGTGAAAAGCTAAACTAGATACCAAAGAAAATTGGGATGAATAATAGTGAGTGTGTGTGTGTGTATGAGTGAATCTCTTGGGTGAGCTCAATTGCGGGTAAATATATTATAGTACAAATATATATTATACTGGCCCTCATGACTCAACTCAGACGAAATTCCTTTCAAAGGAAATTTCCTTTTCATCATTTTCCCTTTATTTTTTGTTATTTGTATTTTTTTTTTTTGCTATATCGTCGCTTCCAAAAGCGTCCTTACTGTCTTTCGGTTGTTTATAGGCATATAGGCTACCGGATCCCGAACCATGATGAACCTCATTCGCCTCTACTGCCAAATGTTTGAGTACATAGATCAATAGTTACCGGAGTATGAGAACTTTTATTTGACTTTTATTACCAAGAGCGCTTTAGTCGGGATACGCACCCCGCAATATCTTTTACTTTCCACTCTTTTCTTCACGTAGTTTTATACCTTTTTTCAGCTTATTACTACTGCGGTTGCTATTGGTTTTTAGAGGATCCTCAGCATATATAGTTAGTGTATGCAAGAAATTATGGCTAAGAAATGGGTTTCGCCCCGCTTAAGCCGCATTCTTATTCGCTATATACACGCGTAATGTTTGCCATTGGCCATTTCCCTTGTCCTCTCATCTGATTCGAATGAGGAAATGGAAGATATTATCGTAAAGCCAAATATAAGAACCATCAAAAGCTTTCATTTGTTTCTTCTTATAAAACCCAATTTTTCCCGTTTACGTTTCTCCTTCGCCTCGCTTTTTAATTTTTTTTTTCCTTTTTTTCTCATTTTCTTTTTGGTTTTAGGGGTTTCAGAAAAGCTGTTGATGTTTATTTTTGTTTAGCAGTTATACAAACTACTTAGGCATGGGTTAAAGGCGTGGTACGATGATAGTAAACTAGAAATTGTATCGTACCGATACACGCATATATAGACGCATTATTGTAAACGAAATATGCAAATTAAGAGCTCTTTCACTATTATTAAGATTCGTGAAAGAATAAAGTAAAACCTAACTATAAAATGTTAATAGGGAATGCCTATAGCTTGTTGTTACCTATTTATATTATAATTGATTCCTTAGTTCAAGGCTTCTTCCATTTTAATACTATTATTACTATTTAGAAGACCTATAGTGATTTCCAATATACCCATATACACAAACATAATCTCCCATAACCTTTTATTACTGTTGTTTGGGGCGCTGGTTAAACAGATGTGTATTAGTAAGTAATTTAGTGGAAATTTCATAGATTAGATTATCAACGAAGTTTCCTAAAATTGAATTGAAATATTGAATAAAAGATAGAATCATCAAATTGCTCTTTCACTGTTATGTAATGAAATTTCAAAAATTTTGGTAAAATACTGATTAATTTAAATGCAATTTCATTTAAATTTAATTAAAAGGTAGTAACAGCCTGTTATACTGACTTAAGCCCATTTGCACGTACTTTCTTAAAAAAAAAAGTTGTACTCAGTCTACTTAAACCATATGGCAATTAAATAATTTAAGTTTCACATAAGTTGCTAACACAGGGACTACATTGACTTTTATTTCTGGTATACCAGCTGGTAAGCCTTTTAGTCGCAATCTGTCAAATTTGTTTGGTGGGCAAATTCTGGTAAAACAGTTCAGTAGGCGAAATGTTAGTGAATAGCTAACAACAAATTATGATTGCCAAAATATTGACTTTAAAACAACTACAAAAGAACGAATCCACCCTCTGCCTTCTCAAATCAACTTTCTTGTAATGGTTAAAATGTGCATTCCATTCAAAATTCCATTTCTCGTAAAATAATAATAAGCTCCCATATATTTTTTCTCGAAAATTCAGTTTCCGCCATTTTAATTTGGTTGCCTGTCAAAATCTGTTATACCAGCGCTGTCTACGAAAATTGTATACCAGCACTGTCTTACCAGAAAAACTGGTAAACCAGGTTGGTCCACACTGGCTTTTTAGCAAACAGTTTTGCTGGTACACCAGAAATAAAAGTCAATGTAGTCACTGTGTAAGGAGCAACTTAAGCCCAATTTTAATTTTTTTACCCCCAGAATTTCTACAGTTTTCCGAAAATATCTCATTTTGGGGATTTTGGGGCCACAAATTCTGGCATTAAGAAATCTGTAAGGATAACGAGAGGTCCTGCAAGGATAACGTGTTTATCCTTTTTCTCAAATTTTCCCGGAAAAATATCATCTGGGGTTTTGAAATCGCCGAATTCGATTTTGACGTTAAGAAGTCTTCAAGGATAACGGATGATGTGATTATCCTTTTCCTCAAATTTTCTGGAAAAAATCTCATATGGAGGTTTTGGGATCGCTGAATTCTGAAGTCAAAAGGTCCGTAAGAATAACTCAAAAGCAAGGATGTATATTTGAAGACTAAAATGTATAAACAAGCGTGGATCTTTAGTCTAATTAATCAAATACAAAATAACTGAAATGGCTAAAATAAAAAATAATTTAAAAAAATGTTTTTTGTAAAAAGCTTTTATTTTTAAAAAAATGCACTAAAAGGGAAAAAATATTTTTTTGAGCACTATGTATCAAAGCGAGATAAAAAAAACAAAAAAAATAAACTGAATGTTTATCTCGTTTTTATTTCTGATACAAAGTGCTCAAAAAATTATTTTTTCCTTTTTAATGAATTGTTTAAAAAAAAACTTAAAGAAATTTTTTTTTTTCATAAGCTGGTAAAAGCTGGTAACTGATCATATATTGAATTACGATTGAAGGCAATAGCCTGAGTTTTGACACAATTTATTTTGATTTTGTTTAAACTTGCCTATTGCGCAAGAACTTATAACGCTGAATTAGCTTTATCGACATATTTATTGATATTAAAACTCATTTGATTGATTTCAGATCAACGCCGACTCTTACAAAAACAGAAAATAATACTCTATTTTTTAAGTAATAACACAATGCCACAATAGTATACTGGTCCTTAACGATTGATAAAGCCAAAAACAAAACAAACGCTAATATATGGAGCATTTAAACGTCTTATATCAAAGCTTTGAATTCTATAAACGTCTGTGCTAGAAAAAGAATTCTAGATAGCTGACTAACTTAAATATATATTAAAAAGTATTTTTCAGGTGTGAAAACTGAAAAATACAGCCTTGGCCAAAAGTATTGAGCATCCTGTAAATTTTACTAATATACAAAATCTGATGCTCCAAATCAATCGTATTGTTTATTAAAGTTTTGTCGGCATCTAAAAAATAAAATTTAAACAATAGTCAAGTGGCTGGTTAGTAACAAAACATCTAGAACCTTAAAAATTTGCTTTTGTGGTGTTTTTTGATATCCGATTAGTTCGCTTTCTCAGCTCGCTGTGAAGACACACAGTTGTGTAGTGCCTTGAAGTGATTTTTTTTTCAATAAATTAAATGTTTTAATGTAAATATGGCGAAAAAAAGAGAACTGACATTGCAACTGCGGGTAGAAATTCAACTTTTGAAGCAGCAAGGCAAGTCCCAAGTGGAAATTTCTAAAACCGTTAAATGTTCGTGTCGAGCTGTGCAATATGTTATCGAACGGTTCGAGAAGACTGGATCGCATAAAAATAGACACAGATCTGGACGAAAACGACTTACTATAGATCGTGAAGACAGAATATTAGTAAGGGATTCACTGAAAAATAGGAGAAAAACGTCTTTCGAGCTCGCTGCTGATTTTTCAGTAACAATTAAAAAGCCAATACCTGCCAGGGTATAGCCCATAAATAATAGAACATTTATGGGCTATACTAAGCGTAAGGTGCGGGCACATCAAATTTCGTCAAAAGAAGATTTAGAAGGCACCTCCAAGAAGAGTGGAGCGCGATAAGCAGCGATGAATGTAAGAAACTCGTCGCATCCATGCCTAAGAGGGTCGCTGCCGTTATAAAGGCGAAGGGTGGCCCCACAAAATATTAAATTTTTATCATACAATAAACGATTAACTTCTACTAAAACTGTTTTTATTTGACTCCATCTAAATATAACGGTTATTTTGCCATATATCATGGGTGCTCAATACTTTTGGCCAAGGCTGTAGATCACGAATCTAATGTCAAAATTATAAAACTAAGATCCTGTGACATTATTTCTGAATATTTTGGGAATTTCCAAAACGCAGGTAAAATACTTTAACCCGTCCACATTCTATCTAGTTACAAATAAGAACCAAGTCTTTTTATATGTACTATATACTTGCCAGCTTAAAGTTTTTGCCAGCTTAAAGTTTTTTTTGTATAAACTTTAAAATGCCAAAAAACCATAAATAACTTAAAAACTTTTGGGAAAAAGCGTTATCCTTACAGGAGCTTCCGTTTCGAATTTTGAAATTCCAACACCAGATTCGTGATCAGCGACCACGAAAACCCCTTGAAGCCAGTTTCTCGGAGACAAAATAAGAAAAAAGAACATTTGAGTTATCCTTACAGGACCTTCCGTTTAGAATTTTAAAAATCTAACACCGATTTTTCCCGGGAAAAAGGATATTTGCGTTATCCTTACAGGACCTTCCGTTTCGAATTTTGAAACTCCAACACCAGAGCCGTGATGAGCAACCTCAAAAACCCTATAATGCCAATTTTTCCCGGAAAAAATGGGAAAAAGGATATTTGCGGTATCCTTACAGGACCTTCCGTTTCGAATTTTGAAACTCCAACACCAGAGCCGTGGTGAGCGACCTCAAAAACCCTATAATGCCATTTTTCCCGGGAAAAAAGTTATCCTTACAGGACCTTCCATTTCGAATTTTGAAACTCCAACACCAGAGCCGTGATGAGCGACCTCAAAAACCCTATAATGCCAATTTTTCCCGGAAAAAATGGGAAAAAGGATATTTTCGTTATCCTTTCAATACCTTCCGTTTGGAATTTTATAAATCTAACACCGCATTCGCGATCAGCGACCCCAGAAACGGGAAAAATGTTATTATGAAAAATGATGCGTTATCCTTACAGGACCTTCTGTTTCGAATTTTGAAAATCTAACATAGCTAAAAACCTGCTCCTGGCAACGCAGATCATTTTGCAAAAAACCGCGTAAAAATCGGTTCAGTAGTTTTTGAGTTTTGTAATCTCAAACAAACTAACAAACCAACAAACATCCATTTTTATATATATAGATTTGTAAAAAATCACAATTTTTTTGTGAAAATTGTGATAAATAGCCCATTAATTATATTTTTATCTGAACACGTCGTTGTCTGTTATTGTTATTAACATGAAATAAAAGCAATTTTAAAAGTTTGATCACCCAATTAGACTACAAAGCAGTTGCTAAAAAATTGTGATAATAAAACACAAAGGCAAAATAACAATAATATCGAATTGCTTGGCAATGATATTGGATAATATTTAAGTTCGAATCATTGTCTTACTCTGTCCACCATTTAAACATCTTGATTGTTCTCTAATTTCTTTCTGATGCCAATTTCGAATTTTCCAACATGACATTCTGCGTATATAAAACAGGAAATTGTACGTATTTTGAGCATTTTGATCTTTTTGTTGTTCGCCAAGTAATTAGAGGTAAATTAAAACGAGGGTTCAAAACAGCTGTCTTAGAAGTTCTTCCTGCCATATCGTTTGATGAGCTTTTCCCTTCAATTAGACACCATCAACCTTTCGACTTCCCTTAAAAATTTTCCACTTGTCGCCAAGTAACATTTCAGAGATTTTTGTTTCACTCCATATAGACTAAATAGAACGCCTATGAAAGAATTTCGAGGACAAGAAGGAAAAGCTCTTTACGCTCTTCATAAATATACATATATACCGATTTTAGTCGACAATTTTCATTCAGTTTAGCAGCCTCCCGTATTTATTCAGCCATCATTTTGTATCATGTCATCAAAGGAGTACAAGATCTAAATTCGCAGAGTTTAAACGGTTCGACTAATTAAAAAGTTTTATCGTTAAAGTATTTCAGACTTACTTAAATTTCTACGAAACTCTCTAGAGACACTGATCGTCATTAGGAAGGATACTGGATCTGACGAATTGAAAATGCGAAAAATATCGATTGGAAAGGGTAAAAGTGAATTTAATAGCAGGATAAATTTGATGATGATTATTGGCGAGCTACTGTTTTGTACTGTCGTAATAGTAGTGAAAATTGGAGAAAATCATAGCTTCTATTGACTATACACCATATTGCCTGTTCTATAATTTTCGTAAAGCAGAGATTCAATTTAGCGATACTTTGTCAACATAACGCACTAACATTAAAACATCCTACTGGACTCCACCTTTAATCTTTGATGGTGTGGGTGTTTTTTTTTTCATCTGTACTTGTTCGTGGGCATCTAGAATTCAATTAGAAGTTATTGGGAGTGAAAATTACATTTTCCTTTTAATTAGACCGGTTGGAGATGATCCTAATCGTAATTGCTTTAATTTAAGGAAACAGTAACAGAGCGCAATTGCGGGTGGTAGGGAATCTGTTGTGTCGTCCGCTCCTTTGTGATTTTAGCTACAAAAAATAATGAAACGAAAAAAAAACGCAATAAAAAACAACATAAATAATTACAACCACCCAGCAGGATCCCTCAAGGCTACTAGAATACGCCTAAAATGTCTACACTCTGATGTATTTCAAGCAATTTTTGGTTCATGGCGGAAGTAATTTTTCCCGTAATACGCACCTAAGTACTTGGTGGCACAACAATTTACGGCACAGTTAAATCTTTGCCTTTTTATTTCCATTAGCAAAAAAAAAATCAAGAGGCTGGCGATGACGACAGGTTTGGCCTGTTTTTGGGCAAAAAGGAATCGTCCTTGGATTTTCATTCATCGATTTATTGATAAGCAACACAAATTGTTTGCAGACTTTCTCCCGATTGCTGTTTAAATTGTTTTGCAAGGCTAAACGAAGGGATATTTCTATTGTACAACAAATAAATCCTTTTGGTAAAATTTCCTTAGACAATTAATTTTAATTATTTGTTTACTGAATTTGATGTTTCTTTGGTGAGGGGATGCAAAATTAATTAATTTTAAAAAAACATGAATTTTATTAATCTTTTATGACTTGGGGAAAAGTCAATCAATGCGTGTTATATTTAATTTTTAATTATTTAATTTATTATTGTTGATATTATTGATTATGAATTTTTATGTGTAAGAAATTCCTTATATATTTCCTATTTATGGTGTTCGGCTGCACCGAATTAAATTATTCTTTTTTAACGGAAAGCAAAGAGAATGTACACTCTCGAAAAAAGAGGCTATCACGCAACGAAGTGGAGTTTAAGGGAATCCATTCTTATTCGGCGTTAAATTTCGTTGGGGTCCATAATAATTTATTACTATTTAGTTCATTTATTCATAAATAAATAAATTTTCGGTGTTAAACCAACTTGTTAAACCGAATTGAATTTTTTTTTTGTTTTTTAATAACACTATGAAGTGTTTCCTGTGAGCTATGTTTTGGGTTGGTGGAAACAACCATCATCCGGATTCAGTTATATCCTAATAAATGTGCCTTAAACTGTACGAATTTCTCTGCAGCTCATGTCTGTCTGTTTGTTCGGATTTTTAGGCTTTTTTCCTTTCCTCCCTCCTGGAAATATTTTTACTGCAGCTCAACTTTCAACATCATCTAAGTATGTTATTTTTAAGATAAAAATCACCAAAATTGAACTTCTTACACTATCGACAAACCTCCTTTATGGCGGAGGTTCCTTTATGGCGGAACTAATTTGAAAAAAAAAACTTAGTATCAACGAAAACAAGAAGTTTTTGAAATTTAATCAGCAATAAAAAGATTGTGCCTTCTGTGGTAGATAAACATAACAAAAGCTATAATTGCCAATCTGGCAATTATTGAAAACCCGTATGGTGATTTAAGTGAACAGCGAACAGTTGTATCAAAATTCCACTTTGAAGTCAAACTTTCCAATAAGATTTTTTAAAATTTATTCCAATCGGATTTTGATGTATGGAAGTTTTATGTAGAATCATATCCTAAATAACTTTTGTTTTTGGACTCTTTTGATAAGATGCACCGTTTTCGAGATATTCACAAAAAACGATTTCGTTCGTAGGGGGGGTACCCCCCCTAATGGTCCATTTTTGCCCATTAACGAACTTAGCCTCGCATTTTACGAAAAACGGATCTGTGCAAACTTTCAAGTCTCTAGATCAATCCGTGCGCCCGCAATCCGCGCCACAGACAGACGGACGGACATGCTAAATTCAACTTTTTTTATCATTCTAAACACACTGGTGTAATTCATTTTTTTGTGCGATGACGGGATCTTGGCGTTACAAACGGTAAGGCAAAGTTAATATACCCTTTGGTTTCACCATACGGGTATAATAATAAATATCAAACATAAATCTTGTAAATCTGAAACTTCTCACTTAACAACGTAAATATATTTGAAGGACTTGAACTTGTCGTTTTTTACCATTGAGTTGCAGATAATGAATTGAAAACATGTATTATTTTTAAAAATCCTTGAATGTTGAACATCTTCCAAATTTTACATGAATTATTGCCAACACTGAGAATAAAAATGTTTTTATTCAAATCTATTGATTTCTTTCATAATATTCCTTGCGCAAATACACTGACATAATTTACGTTTTTCATTTTCCCATCGTTGAAAGCTTTGATCTCATCGGTCGAGAAGCTTCAATCGTAATCGCAATCGTTAGTCTGAATTGGGCTTTACAAATGGTGAAGAAAATTCAGCACACAGTGGACACCCGCTGTATGCGGTTAATCCGCGGTTCCGCGAAAGCATAGATCGAAACCGTATAACTCGAGCTATATGCGGCGGTCACACGACGCTGTTTTGCCAGCCGCTGGCTGCTGTTGGTTAGTAGCGCTGGCAAGTAGCAACATCAGCCAGCGTACTGAGAGGGTTTACACGATTTCTACTTTAGTAGCGCTGGCAATTAGCAAAACAGTGGTTTGACATTTGAATCTGGGAGATTTTTTAAATAATAAACGTTACACACAAATTTAAATAAATAAACAATAAACAAACTTTACCACTTATCAGACTTTTGACAGCTCAGAAACCATGCGACAGGGTCACGTGATCCCTAGTAGCGCTGGCAAAGTAGAACGGTCTCTACTTCACTAGCGCTGCTAAAATCATCACGCTGCTGCTGGTAGTAGCAACGCACTAGGGTTCACACGGTGCTGCTGAAACGGGCGCTAACAGCCAAACAGTCACTAGCGCTGGCAAAACAGCGTCGTGTGACTGCCGTAATAGAAAGCATGTCAAAAAAGTTTTTTTTATAGTAAAAAGTTTAAGGATTTATATGAATAAATTTTTGTTTACACCAAATATATATGAACTCGCTTGTTTTTATCAATATTTGGTGTAAAATATCAAAACAACACAATTTTTTTTATCTAACTAACACCATAACACCAAACCTTTATCAAATTTTTACATTTGATACCAGATTTCAATAAAAACATAACAAAAGCTATAATTGCCAATCTGGCAATCATTGGAGACCCGTATGGTGATATTCGTATCAAAATTCGAACAGTTATACCAAAATTCCAATTTGAAGTCAAACTTTCCAATAAGATTTTTTAAAATTTTTTCCAATCGGATTTTGATGTATGGGAGTTTTATGTAGAATCATATCCTAAATAACTTTTGTTCTTCGACTTTTTTGATAAGATGCACCGTTTTTGAGATATTCGCAAAATCGTTTTCGTTCGTATGGGGGGTACCCCCCTTAATGGTCCATTTTTGCCCATTAACGAACTTAGCCTCACATTTTACGAAAAACGAATCTGCGCAAAATTTCAAGTCTCTAGCTCAATCCGTGCGCCCGCAATCCGCGCCACAGACAGACAGACGGACAGACGGACAGACAGACAGACGGACAGACAGACGGACGGACGGACAGATGGACGGACGGACAGACGGACGGACGGACAGACGGACGGACATGCTAAATTCAACTTTTTTCATCATTCTAAACACACTGGTGTAATTCATTTTTGTGTGCGATGACGAGATCTTGGCGTTACAAACGGTAAGGCAAAGTTAATATACCCTTTGGTTTCACCATACGGGTATAAACATACTGGTAAATACAAATTTTGTGTAAAAGATTTTGTTAAACAAATATTTATTCATATAAATCATTAACCCTACAGTGTGCATTTTTTTATATTTTTTGTACCACAAAACTTAAATACGTATAGCAACTTATTCAAAAAAACTCTCTTTTAGTTAATCAGCTGTTCCGAGTCACGCATTCGAATTCACTTTAAAGGACTTTGCCGATATATGGGATCGAAATCCCTAATCTAACCTATGACACCTTTGATAGTATCACCGAAACACAACGAAGAGGAAAAACTTTTTGTCGGAATTTCGTTTCCAACTTGAAAAGTTTTGAAGAATGAGGCCATGTAAATGCGGAGTCCACTGTACTCCACCATGTTGCCCCATTAACACTATCAATCCGAACCATCCGACTGAAAGCCCATGATTTTATTCAATATATAAATTTTAAAAAGTATTTTTATATACAAAGTGCCTAACAAATATTTTGAAAACTCATCCTTGCGAAATTGAAAGGAATTCAGTTAGGAAATCTCAAAATAACGAGAATGACTTTCATTTAATTGAAATTCAAAACCATTCCATTCACAAACAAATGGAGAATTGTAAAAATATTTCCATAAGAAAATCTGCTACGCATTTGTTATTTTTCTTCTCAAATACTGGTAGTTTGGTTTTGCTTTCTTAACGCCAAAGGGACTGTTTTTCTGGCTATCGAATGTTACTCCACCCAGCTGTGGAAAAAATATTAAGAAAGCACGTTTTTGAATTTTCCAATTTATATGAGAAAATTTGTGATATGAACGCATATTTCTATTATCAGTTACCTATATATATATTTTATGTTCGGTTTGTATAAACGCAAAATAAATTCCATTTAGAAATCCATTTTCTTCAAATTGCGAACTTTCTCTCTTGTACACAAAAGTCTACTCTGTATATCATTGGGTCATGTTTATGTTTATCGGGCAAACTAAGTCAACTTATGGGAGTATTCTAGCCATTCCATTATTGGCAAAAATCTCGGGTTGTTCTTTTTTTTTGGTTTTAGGTTTCTGACAAAAAGGAGACAATATGGAACCGGGGCAAGGTCGAATACCAGAACCATTTGTGCCATACAAATGTCTAGGGTTTGGCTATATTCGAAATTTATTACCAGTAGCAGAGAAAGAGCATCCTTTTAGGAGTAAAAAGTCATAAATAAAGTAGGTACTAGAAGAATGAAGCACATTAAAATATATTCGCAAAAAAACTTTTAAGAAAAATATATTTTCTCAGAAGTATTAGTAGAATGAGATTTAACGGTAGAACAGTCTTTCTTGATATTTTAAATTCATTCATATGTTTTGATGAATACTTAAGAAAAACTGGAAAAACGGAAATACAGAATTATAGTATTTATAGGAAACTGTGCAATGGTGACAAAAATAAAATTTTTCCACACTATGTTATGTTCCTTATTCTTTTTTTTCCAATTTATCAAATACTATCTCTTAGTTGTGGGTAAATTCCACGATCTGTGTATTCTCGATTTCGTGTGTGAGTTCTGAAACTAGTTTTTTCACAAAATTCAAACGTAACTAAATCGAATACTTTCAACTGGCAAACAAACAGAACGTTTCTGCTATGATTTAGAAAAAATGAGGTTAAACTGTAAAAAGCTTCAGCCTTTATCTAACCTTGCGCAAAAATTAAAAAAATTAGATCTCACTAGAAATCGCCCAAGTATCTCTCAGAACTCAATGAAAAGCAGAGTGTTTGCACAAACAACACAGACCAAGTTGAAAAAAATATGCAAAAATAAATGTTTAACAATTTGTCATTTGAAACAAATTGTGCTTAAAGTGAAATTATATCCTGATGTTGTATGTCGTAGAAATCGACCCAACTCTTACGTCCTGGGCAGGCAAAATGGAGAATGTTCATCATTTAGGTTTTTATAAAAAAGTTTTCTATCCAAACCCAAAATTTTTTTTGCTCGAAAATTTTTTCTTTGAACAATTAAATTCGTTAAAGTCAACGAATTTCTCAACAGAAAACCTTATAAAAAGGCTTTGTGGTTCGTCCATTTCTCCGTATAGCGGAGAAATAAAAAATACATATCCCCAATGCAAATCGGATTTTTTTTATCATTCCGCAAGATTAAAACATAACAAAAGCTATAATTGCCAACTTGGCAATCATTGGAGACCCGTATGGTGATATTCGTATTAAAATTCGAACAATTCTATGAAAATTCCACTTTGAAAGCAAACTTTTCAATAAGATTTTTTAAAATTTATTCCAATCGGATTTTGATGTATGGGAGTTTTATGTAAATAACTTTTGTTCTTGCTTTTGATAATATGTCGACCGTATAATAGTATTTGTCTTAGTTTGGCGGGCTTAGCGGTCCAATTTTAGGAAATAAAACAAAAGTTGTGTTTAATTTTCCAGCCTAACGTTTCGAGCCTTGTTTTGGCTCATCTTCTGTTCTTGCACTTTTTTAATAAGATGCACAGTTTTTGAGATATTCGGAAAAATCGTTTTCGTTCGTATGGGGGGTACCCCCCTAATGGTTCATTTTTGCCCATTAACGAACTTAGCCTCACATTTTACGAAAAACGAATCTTTCTAAAATTTCAAGTCTCTAGCTCAATCCGTGCGCCCGCAATCCGCGCCACAGACGGACGGACGGACGGACAGACGGACGGACGGACATGCAAAATTCAACTGTTTTTATCATTCTAAACACACTGGTGTAATTCATTTTTTTGTGTGATGACGGGATCTTGGCGTTACAAACGGTAAGGCAAATCTAATACATCCTTTGGTTTCACCATACGGGTATAAACAGCGCTGAGATGATAATCCTTAAATTTTTATGTGTGCACTATTGCCTTCTAAGAGGCTGTTTTAGATTAGCCGATCCAGACGCCAGGCCATTTTAGATTAGCCGATCCAGGCGCCAGGGGGGACCCCCCACTTCCTCGTCTTGCCTGTAATTTTGACAGTTTCGTTCAATGCCTGGCACCTGGATCGGCTAATCTAAACATGCACTAACTTCTGACAGAGTTTTTTGACAACACACTTAAAAATATTTACAATATTCAAATGTTGGCAAAAATGGTGCCAACCTTGAATGCTGTAAAAATACATCTCGTGTGTGATTTACATAACAAGTGTAAAATTACAATTCGAAATGTAAAACGAAATCACACATTGTTATGTAAAATTGCAAAATAGTGTTGTCAAATCACAATTTCAGATAATGTGAATTTATGTATATTTTAGTGTTGAAAAATCACAGTTGTAATTAAAGTAGAATTTAGAATTTAGAATTTACAATTATAATGTAGTTTTAAAACATTAGTGAAAATACTGACTGAATTTACGAAAAATTACATTTCAGTGTTGCTAAACTACATTTGTTATGTGAATTTATAATATCACTAATGTAAAATACTTCATGGTATTTTCCTGAAAAAATTTGTTGAAATTAAAAAAAAGTTTCAGTTTGGCTTAGAAATTTCTCTCCACACGCCAAGCATTTATCAGAACACTTTTAATATTGCAATGCAAAATAAAGTCGTAGAAGATTTAGCAGTTTAAGGAAATTATCCATCTATTGGAGGTGCCCGCAAAAGAAGTTTTCACTGTATATATTTTTTCTGTACAAGGATACTAGCCGAAATGTATCCGCACTTCAATATTCTCTCAAACTCAAAAACTAAAATAATACTCGTGTCAACTCGTTCGAGTTCACTATGTTCAACGATTCATTTCACTTTGGATTTCTTCTACTTCTTCAACTTTAGACTCATAGGAGTTCATAAATACTGTGAATATGCATTCATAAACATCAAATTTAGATATCGCCACACTAATGTGTATCGTGATCTCCAAGAAGTAGTCTAATTACCCGGTGCAGGCGACTACAAATTAATATGGCGGTAGCATTTTGTATCCCCAGTTTTAGAAACCAATTCAAAACTATTGCACTATTATTTCAAGAGACGAATGTAAAAAAAACTGTTTTGGAGATCATATCTTCATTTAGAAATTAGTTTGCATTGTTTTCGTTGAATTTTATAGGCCGATGTTTTCGGATTTGCAAAATATTGAAGGGGTAGAATATTTTTTCAAAGCAACACAAACACTTCCATCGAGCAATTTCATTCGTTTGGAGTTTTTGGTTTAAAATATCATCGAAAATCAATTATTTCGGGGTATATTATATTATTGTTGCCATTCATCGAAGAGAAATTAAATGGAATGTCATGTTTTTTCAGAGAGAAAAATAAACAGAGACAGAAATCTACTTTTATGAAAGCTTGTTCATAAAAAGTACTATGAATAAATTCATTGGTTGAAAACTTTAAACTTTTTCATAGTGTTTTTGAACAATTTCATAATCATGGTGCATTTTTCTCATTCAATGTATAATATGGTTCTTAAATTATGACTTATAGTTGTTTTAATTCCACTTTACCGCTTATTTCTAAATCCCCCACACAAAAGCAATTTTATCGCCTTAGTGAATTAATTAGAAAAATTGAATTTTTTTTTCGTCCTGTCGTCTTAATCTGTCATTTAAGTTAATTTGATTTTGGGGATTCCCTCTCTTTAATGAACAATGACAAAAGAATTTCCAATTAAAGTACTGCATAGTAATTACCTACGATCTTTTGAAAAGTGAATCGTACGCTATAATACGAAATCCTCCATGGTTAACATTGTATATAACAAACAAACACACTTTAGCCAATGTTTCGGAAAAAAAAGTTAAAACGATTGCAGCGTAGAAAGGACATTCTAGAACAGAATATTCTTTGACTAAAATAACCACCCTGAACTAATTTTCATCCTATTTAAGGCAAGACCCATTCAAGGATAACAAAGAATTTTCAGTGCCTATTTCCACATTGTGTATATTGAAGAGCTAGGCACACCTAGAATGGACAAGGATAGAAACATTTATCAGATATAGCCTGTAGATAGAAAGTTATTCCAGTAACCTTCATATCGTACTTCCAATTCTCCACTCATCTTGATTCATTTCCCAAACGCCAGCATCTTATTCCGCATTTCTTTAACGAACGGAAGTCGGATACAAAAGAAACGACAACGTAGCAATAATAGTGGAAAAAAATCTAGGTACGGTTTTCAAAAGACGAAGAAAGTATCAGAAAAATTGAAACAAAGTCCTGTGAAATTGGGCAAAGCAGAAAAAGCTTAAATAGCTTTCTTATTCCATTAGCACAGAGGAATCATTGAGAAATTGAGGGGTGGATTCATATGGCCAAAACGAACCCTAAAAATTTTCCTGGAAACTAATAGAAGCTGCTTATCCAGAAGACTAAGCCAAAAATGACTACTGAATGGTCGGCACCTACCCAAACACCACGAATAAATGAGCTTCGCCTGATAGTACTTTTATTTTTTCACTGTTCTTCTTGTCTAACAGCATCATGGATGCCAAAAAAGTTTTCTAAATTCTCTCTTTTTTATTGCTTATTCCTCTTAGTTCGCAGAACCATTCAATTTCCCATCCTTATTTTTTTCATTATATACCATCTTCCAGCATTTCTTTCCATGTCTCGATTATCCCGTTTCTGAGGCTTAATATTAATAAACGAAAATAAAAAGAACAAAATAAGTGAAAAAGGACATTTTAAGTTTTGCTTTAGTGTGAGTCATCATATTCCAAGATTTTGAGTATTTTTTTAAAATAGATGCTTTTGCAATTTTATTGCTTTTGAAGATTTGATCTACTCATCCAAAAGAACATGATTTTTGAAATAACGTTAAATAATCATATCAATCAATATATTATTCCATGTCAAGTGACACCTTGGATTTCTTTCAAATTTGGCTAGTAGAAAATTTCTAACTAGTTTGATGATAGTTCAAAAAGCACTTGACATGGCTAGGCTTGTGTATTTCGCTGTGTCCCACTTACCAGCTACTAGCAACTAGCCTAATGTCAACTGGAATGAATGTATTCTTAGAACTAGTGAAAAATACAACTCTAGAAAATATTTTCGCTATTCAGACAAGCGATTTCGCAAGTGCATCGATGGTGTGGTGAATAGAACGACGGATTTTTGGTCTTTTCGACCTTCAGGAACCGAGTTCCTAATCTCAACCGCGGGTTTGGTTTTTTTTTAATTATTTTATTCTTTACAGCGAAATCCAATATTTTCCTTGAGTGGTTTGGTCGGTTAGGGTGTTAGACAAGATTTATCTCAAATATAGGCTTCTAGACACATTATTGTTTGCAGTACTTTGAGTGCACTCAAAAAAAATATTTGTCAATTTTACTACCAATAACTATAAAAATAGGCGATTTTAAATGTTTAACACGTTGACTGCTAGACCAATTTTGCAAAAATGTGAGGGAGATGCCAATACATGTAGACGTATGTAGAATATACGTATGTATGAATGTATGTATGCATGTAGATTGTAGACCCAGCTATCGAAAATGATAACCTTGGCTGCTCATGAATCATAGTGCCAATTTTCACTGGCTATCAAAAATGATAGCCATGGCAGTCAATGTGTTAAAAATATTACATTTTAAGTGGATTTCGTACGCATTGTGCACTAGAACTCTGGAACCTGGCGCGTTTGAAAGGGGCTGAGCCAAAAACCAATTCCCCATCATTAGTTGAAAAAGTCAAAACTGACATTTGGTACAGGATACGGTTCAAAAGACGATATGTCAAACGCTAACGCTACGGTTGACATAAATGCTGCTTAATAAGGGTAAGAATGGAAAAGGATTTCAAATCATCACATCATACAACATTCTTATCTTGTTGCCATCAATTTGTTTAGAATTTTTTGAGGAGTGCAGGACTTTGCAATTCTGGGACCCTCAAGGCCTTGGTGCCCGACAGATCAGCTCACAAAAACAGTCCTTAGATCTTTGGTCCTCAAAATAAAATTTAACAAAGATTTCAATTCCTCAAGAACCGCATAAAATTTTTTGGCGTCGAACTTGTAAATAAATCATTGACTGTTTTGATCCCATAATAAAATATCTCTTAAAGCATTTGTTTTTCTTCTTTTTGTAGATTCCTGGTACGCAAAATGGCATGAAAGAACGTTTCTAATTAAATAATGTTTACAATAGACATAAATTAAATATATTTTTAACTGTCTATTTTAAAAGCATTCAATTTTAAATTTTACGATAGAAATAAATTTCTATTCACAAGAAAGTTTTTACTGCTTTATTTAAAAAGAAAATAATGATCGATAAATAAGAGAGTGAAGGGAAATTGACAGATTTTCATGACTCCAATTTGACAGCAATATGTCGACAATACAAAACTCTTCTGCAAATCACTCAGTTATACCCAGTATCTTTTCCATTTCTAAGTAAGCCTCCTAGTGTGTTTGTAAGTGTAGATAATATGGAGAAACTTCTCAAACTGAGTGTTCCGATAGTGAACCGGTGAACCCCCTTTATGTGAATAATGAGAGTCCTTATGGATAAAATTTTTGTTGCTATTGTTATAGGAAATGATATTATATATTTTGTACCTTTAGCTATAGATATTCTATTCATCTTCTATTTAGTATTTGCTGTCTCTGCGTAGAATTATATGAGACTAATATTTTATTTATGATGTTTTAGAGCCTATTGATATTCGTTGAATTAATAGAGACATTTTGAATTGAGTGAAATAAGGGTAAGGAAGCATTTTCAAATGATCGAAGGCAATGACTTAATAGCTAACAATATTATATATTTAGGAGAAAAGGTGTTTTATACAAAACATTAAGCTTTTTAATATTTAAGTTTGACGGAAGCATATTTAAATATTTATGTTTTTATCCGAGAGTTTATATACAAATGAAGTTTATTGTTATTCCTCTTTGAAAATATAAAATATCATTTGTTTTGTTTTACTGTTTTCCGCGATTTTATTGAGTTAGAAAAAAATATTATTTAAATTTTTATCCAACATTGTAGCTGACTTGAAGAACATTAAATCACTTTCAACTTAACATTAACACTTTCCAGGCTCTTGAAATCAAGTTGATCGATTCACGTAAGGCGGTATTTGGCTTTTATATTGTACTAGGAGACCCTTCGTTGCCAGCTTAAAGTTTTTTGTATAAATTTTAGAATGCCAAAAAACCATAAATAACTTAAAAACTTTTGTGAAAAAACGTTATCCTTATAGGACTTTCCGTTTTGAATTTTGAAATTCCAACACCAGGTTCGTGATCAGCGACCACGAAAACCCGTTGAAGCCAGTTTCTCGGAGACAAAATTAAAAAAAGAACATTTGAGTTATCCTTACAGGACCTTCCGTTTTGAATTTTGAAATTCCAACTACGGATTCGTGATCAGCGACCCCGGAAACCCTCTAATGCCGGTTTTCCCGGGAAAAATTGGAAAAAGGACATTTGCGTTTTTCTTACAGGACCTTCCGTTTAGAGTTTTAAAAATCTAACATAGCTAAAAACCTGCTCCTGGCAACGCAGATCATTTTGCAAAAAACCACGTAAAAATCGGTCCAGTCGTTTTTGAGTTTTGTAATCTCAAACAAACAAACCAACAAACATCCAACAAGGACATAACAATTTTGTATTTAAATAAATCACAGAATAATTGAGATATCGGGCTGAAATTTATTCCAGGTGTAGTGGACATGTTACATTTAAGTATGAAATTCGATGTCCTTCATATGGCCACCGCGAGCACGTTTGCAGATTGATTCTTTGGAGCCAATTTTCCACCACTTTTCCACACATATCGGCCGGAACGTTGGCAATTTCGCGTTCGCTATTGTTCCTGAGCTCCTCTAACGTTGTTGGCTTGTTGTCATAAACCAACGACTTAACATAACCCCATAAACAGAAATCCAACGGCGTTAAATCGCATGAGCGAGGTGGCCATTCGACCGGACCATTTCTCGGGACTACACGATTACCGAACTTCTCCTTCAATAGATCAATTGTTTGACCAGGTGTGTGGCATTGCTCGTTCGTGAACTTCACCATGATAAAAATGTAAACCTTGACTGACGTTTTAGCATTGCCAGATCATAAAAAAAGTTTTAGGGTGCGTTTTTATTAAAATACAAAATTGTTATGTCCTTGTTGAAAGACCCAGTATATAGATATACACAGTTAAAAATTTGACCCGTCAGTGTCAAATTTCTTCTAGTCTCAAAGAAAAAGTGTTAATTTTTAACACTTATAAATATCACTTTAGCACCTTTGAAATGTGTAAAAAAATAATAACACACTGAAGTCTTAAGGTTACACCTTGCTGGGAGTTAACTGACTTTAACACTTTCGAGTTTCAAACAAATTGGAACTTGAATGTCTTAAAATGAAATTCTTTATAGATCTGAAGGTAATTGGAAATGATGTAGTACTAAGTTTTATTTTCTTAAAAATAATGTTACTATACAGAAAGAAAAATATGGCAAATTTAATCAAAACGTCTTGGATAAATAAGTTAAATATGGATTCAAAAAAATGTTGAATTAAAAAAATAAAAATATAATAACAATTTTAATTTTCATAAAAAATGTGAAAAAAAAAATCGAGTCGAGATCGGGACTCGAACCCGCGCAACGGATTTTTTTTTCTGTTTTTAGGGTTTTTTTTTTAAATTTATTATTATTTTTTAAATAAAAATAATATATTTTAAATAAAAATTATGAATAATAACCATTTTCATTACTAATAATTAATATTGTTAAAAATAAAAACAATAAAAACCATGTTGCATTTTAACTATGCTCCACCAAAGGAACAAGCAGCCTAGTGAGCAAGGCGCGCAGAACTCACAAGCGAAAGATGTCAGCAGAAACCAAAAACACGACGGTTCGAATTCCATACGGTGCTACACGCGAATTTTTTTTCTTCTTTTTTATTATTTTTATTCATTTTTATTCATTTTTTTATTAAAAACAATGAATAATAGTTAGATGCATTTCATATAAGTCTTTTAATTCGATAAAAATGAAAAAAAAAATTACCAAATTGTATTTGTTTTTCCCAAGACTGATAAGTGTTAAAATTTTTTTAACACTTTAAGTGTTTATCTAAAATGACACTTAAAAGTCTCAATGATTCAACACTGAGATCCAATGCTAAAGTAACACTTTTTTCGGTTTGGACACCATGGAACACATAAATGTGTTAAAAAATTTTAACTGTGTAGAAGAGTTTTTTTTTAAAAAGCACTTCTCCGAAAAGGTACAAAAAGACACTCTTAAATTATCAGAGTTTAAAGATAACAGATCATATTTTAAAATGAAGTATGCCGCAGGGTGAGAAGACCGCGCATGGTCAGGTGTGAACACAGCGCGTCACCCGGAGGCCTACAGGTCCATTGTAATGTCTTCAGTATTCACAAGACATTTCATCAAACTCGCTGCTCCTACTTGAGCCAGCCCGATTTGTTGACAAAACAGCATATCCTCGAGTGGATGGTCGCCTAATTCACTCAAACTTCTGTAAAATCTGGCCCAAGTATGTGTAAGACTCACAAAGTAAGTGCTTTACGGTCTCCTGATATTTTTCGTAACCGCAGCTGCGACGAAAATCATTCGCGGCCGCACCCTATCTTCTGGCTATAGTGTCAAGGAGTCAATCTCTCGTGGTTAAACTCGTAAGTGTCACAAATCCCTTACTTAATATTAGAAGAGTATCTGTCCTGTCTAATATTAAGACTTCGCCTACATTTTAGTGCATCACATATACATTTTAATGAGTTTTTGATCTGTCAATTTGGATTATTTCAGTAAGGTTCGATCGAGGAATTTAAATTTCGAAGAGATTTTGATCTGTAAATTTAGATTTCGGAGCCCTAATAACATTTTTGGTGTATTACATGTAATGGCACTAAATAAAATACACTTCTATGCATCCCATACAACAAAAATTCTACTAGTCCTCAGACATGTTTGGTCAAGAAAGCATGTTCCTAGTTTAGAAGTAAACAATCTTTTTCAAAGCAGCTTAGCTAATAGAGAGGACTACTATAAGTCCAATGGGTAATGGTCGAATATTGTTAAAAACTGTTTCACCCAATGTAATATTATTCACTCCGTTCAAGGTAGCAATAAATCTTAAAAAAGAAAACATTGAACTATCTTCCATGGTCAAAAAAAAACTCCATAACAAAAATCTATTTCAATTAACTTTGATGACAAATTTTCAAGAATTTTTAATACCCAAATCTGATGAGAAAGCATTTTTCATTTGGCCAAACTTCGAATTAAATTACTTTAGATTTGAAATTTAAATTCCAAAATAAATGACTTTAGATTAGAATAAGCTCCGGTGAATTGTTTCTGAAGGCATTCACCGGATATAAGCTTATATAGAGGCTGTTAACAAAAACAATTTTGTCAATAAAAAATGAAAGCAATCTAATGATAAGTAAATATACAACAACAGCTGAAACCCATGTAAATACATTGAGGACATCAACAAAAAACCGCAACCCCTCCAGCTTCATTTTTGTTTGTTGTGCAGAGTTTTTGCCTGTCGTGTACACTTTTTTATAGCATAAGCTTAAAAACATTAATTTGCATGTGACCTATATTCACTTGTAGTACTTGCTTTGCTACCCTCACCTCATATATTCGAGTATACTCACTTATATACGCCGTCCCCATAGACTACAAGTCGGTATACGAGTATACGTGTTGTTGTCATTTCAGTTTCAGAGCGGTTGTCCTCTGGCAGCTTTGGCCTAAGGATAGTCCAACCCGTTTGTGTTTTCGATGCATAGAAAAAGCTCATTACATTCTATCACCGCAAGGAAGGATTCAATGGACACATCATCCTATTGGATGTTTAAGGGTGGCTTAAAGGTGTTTAAGGGAGGCAGCCAATGCTTTTACTCGTATTATCTTCATCAGAAAGAGCAAAAGCAACGGTACAACACAATTTTCTAAGTGTGACGGTTTAATTAAATCCTTCGGTCATTGTCAGGCAGTTTCTTGGAGTTTTTACACTTCGTATCTTTTCGATCCCACTGTCAATAGAATAGAAAGATTTTAACAGAAAAATAGCTTTCATCTGGCGAAATATTTGTTTTTTTCTTGGATCTAAATGAATTCCCCATTTGGATAGAATTAGAAAAGCAACAAAACAACATTCTGGGCAGCCGATGGTCATCAATCGACAGAGAAATTTTCAATGTTCAAATGCCCGAATAGATTCTCAAATGGAAAGAGAATTGCCATGAAATGTATTTTTGGTCCTCGTTGACTTTTTATTGATCCTGCTGAATCTACAATTCGATTTAAACTTAATTTTCTCAGATATTTTTTACGGCGCTCACATCTCTGTTCTTTTAAATTTAAAAATTTCTTCATCATTTTTTTACTTGTCATGTAATTTTGCTGCAGATTGAAATTTTTTTGCAGATGGCATGAATTGGTTAACAATTTTAAATAAAACTGATTTCGTCCGATTGCATTTGACATAAATCTTTCTCACAAACGAATTCTCAAAGAAAAATACCCTATGTGTAACTACAAATTAAAACACCTTTTAGGAAAATACTGAATACCTTGTAAATAATTGGAATTTTATATCAACTGACTGCAATTAAAAGTTTTGGAAGAATAGAATATACAATTTTCGAGAAGTGAAAGAGCAACATTTTTTAATATTAAAAATTATTTTAACACAAGCCAAACATTTTCTTTTGTTCAAAGTTATTTTGCCGAGATACGTATAAAAGATATTTTTTTGGTCATGTGAAAATCAGAGATGCAAACCGGTTTTTTGAACCGGAACAAAAACCCGGAGATAAATATTTTATTCTCACTTTTTTTTATTTTTAGTACATTTTTTTAAACAAGACTTTTTTCAAATTGCTTCTTTTTTAATGTATTTAATTAGTATGACTAAAAATCAAAATTCACTGTCTTTCACCGCAATTATAATACTATTTAGTCTTCGAATACACATACTTTTGAGATATTTTTACATATTTTTCGACTCAAAAATCGGATTCACTAAATGAGATTTTTTCCGCAAAATTTGAGGAAAATGATAGTCATACTATGCTTACAAGACCCTACGTTATCCTTACAGACTTCTTAAAGGACTCAGCGACCCCAAAAACCCCTAGAAGAGATTTTTTCCGCAAAATTTGAAGAAAAGGGTAATCTCGTTACCTTTAGAAAACTTTCCGTTGTCTTTGCAAACTTCTTAACGTCAGAATCGGATTCATCGACCCAGATGAGATTTTTTTTCCGGAAAATTTGAAGAAAATGTTAGTAACACTATTCATACAGGACTTGTCGTTGTTCTTACAAGGACACAGTAGTGAAAATATTGTATTCTCTGCGGAGCTACGTGTCAACCGGATAAGTGGAAGTCGGTCAAAATTGACAGACAAACAAACAGACAGAAAAACAAACAAAACATAACAAAAGCTATAATTGCCAATCTGGCAATCATTGGAGACCGGTATGGTGATATTCGCATCAAAATTCGAACAGTTGTATCAAAATTCCACTTTGAAGTCAAACTTTCCAAAAAGATTTTTTTAAATTTATTCCAATCGGATTTTGATGTATGGGAGTTTTATGTAGAATCATATCCTAAATAACTTTTGTTCTTACATTTTTTTTTATAAGATGCACCGTTTTTGAGATATTCGGAAAAAACGTTTTCGTTCGTATGGGCGGTACCCCCCCTAATGGTCCATTTTTGCCCATTAACGAACTTAGCCTTGCATTTTACGAAAAACAGATCTGCGCAAAATTTCAAGTCACTAGCTCAATCGGTGCGCCCGCAATCCGCGCCACAGACAGACGGACAGACAGACGGACAGACAGACGGACAGACAGACGGACAGACAGACGGACAGACAGACGGACAGACGGACGGACATGCAAAAATCATTTTTTTAGTCATTCTAAACTCACTGGTGTAATTCATTTTTTTGTGCGATGACGGGATCTTGGCGTTACAAACGGTAAGGCAAATCTAATATACCCTTTGGTTTCACCATACGGGTATAAAAAGCAAGGTAAATAAAAGCTTTAAAAAAAGATGGCCAAAGCGAACCAAATCTAAATCAGTTTTGAAAACATATCGCTCACCGAGTGCAATAGTGGCACAACTGAAAAAAATGCAAATTTGAACTGTGGCCGCCATTATGATTAAAATTCAACGCAATTTTTTTTTTTAGGGGTTTGGCTCAGTTCCGAATTGAATATTGAAAGATTATTATTTTCTATTCCTTATGTGATACCAAAAACATTCTCAATGCCCATAATCAGGAAACGAAATTTTTAAGGAACCAAAACCGATTTTTGACGTTTTAGTAACCAAAACCAGAACCAAATTTTTGAAATTTTAGAAACCAAATCCAGAACTAAATTTTCACATTTTAGAACCCATAACCAAAAACCAGAAATCCAATTCACCCTTGAACCAAAACCGAACCACAGTTAAAAAAATGTTTAATCTGCATCTCTGGTGAAATGAATATTCTTCGATAAAAATAATGGATTTTGCCTTTCAAAAGGAAAATATCGAAGAAAAATGAACAAATTTTATTTAACAATGCGACAAGATTAGCATTTCAAAAGTTCTAATCTTAAAAACCTTGAGTTCTAAAACTTTCCCAAAAGCTCCCTTTCCAAGCGATAAAGCAAGCATCAGAAGGGGAGCAAATCATTTGAAACAAAAATCAAAAATGAAGTCTAAAGCAGTACTTTGCCCAAGAGTGCTTTGTTACCCCTTTTTTGCATATACTTTAAAACTTTGAAGTAATCACCATATGCCACGACAAGAAGCTCCACACCAAACCTTTTCGATGTCTTTTTTTTCTTCTCATCGTTTTTATCCTTAGATGAATACAAACCTTTTAGACACATAGGATGGCAGCAACAACAAAAAAAAAACCTATAGCAAAAAGGGCCATCTAGAAATCTGTTGGACTTTTAGACATGGGAAAAACAACAACAACATAAAGCATAATAAAAAAAAACACCGACATGACTTAAACTGTCTCCTTATCGAAGGACTCTTAGCAATTGGGGAAAACCTTGAATCTCGATAAGATTTTTTTTGGTTGTGATTTGTATGTATTACAATTTGATTCGATAAGGAATATACACAAAAGCAAACGCTAACTTTATATCCCATACATTTAGCATTCCTATGCTAATGCTGTATGGAGAAATTTATCATGGAGTTTTGAACACGGCAAATAATGGAAAATCCCTACACGGGTTATTAATTACAAACTAAAAATAATGTCAAACGGTTTTGTAAAATGCTGACAAGGGTCAATGCCGGCAACCCCATTGAGAGTGATTTATGGAAATTTTCATCTCTTCATTTACGATTCGGAGTGGATGGAAAACCTTGGAAAAACTTTAAGGAATACTCAAATTGAGTGCACCCAATAACTTTGTTCCGTTTTTCAATCTTCGCTCATACATTCCGCCAGTATACAAAAAAACCGGTCGTGTGTAGAGAAAATTTGTTTGCTTCGTGAATTGGAAAATTGGCTAAAATCATGTTAACTTCCAAATTCAGTTTCAACAATCCCTCCGCCAACAACCATCTTACAGATCAGTAAAACTTCACTCTCATATCGCGTAACCTTCATTCTTTTCAGTTCACCCACAGCCATAATAGCTCAGATAAAGTTTTTTTTTATTGAAAAAGTACGCTTTTTTCATGGTTTTATATGAGGAAATGCGTACCTAATGTTTCTGTCGTAATATTTGTTTTTTTTTCATAAAAATTATTAAATAATTTCCTCATGATAAGCAGTAATTTGAATAAGAATTAGAAAGAATATATTCATCACATGATTTTGTTTAATTGCTAATATCGACAGAAGAAAAAAAACTAAAATAGATTAAACGGATCATGACCGACAAAGTTGGTTTTAAACTGCCAGAATTAATGCAGGATCATAAGATTGACCAACCGTGCATTATTCGTTTCAAGACGCCTCGATATAAAATGTTTTCATACGGTTTCCATTATTTGGTATGTCGTCCATCAGGGTAATTTTTGCTCATTGTATTTGAATTCACTTTTTCCCTGTGAACCCGTTCTCCTATTATCATCTGAACCGCTGAAGGAATCTAAATATGATTTTCACGATTGAGCTGGTCATCCACCAAGGATAATTTCCGCCCATTAAAATTGAACCGAAAGCAAGAGTTAAAACCGAGTTAAAACTGCATTTTTTGCCAAATCGTAACCGCGCTCCGGAATTTGAAAAAAAAAATTAAAACAAAACAAATTATAACCAATTCGTCACTTAAGCCCACCCCTTCCCTTTGAACCATTATCCAATTACACCTTGAACCATTGGAAAGATTTTGATCCGCATCTCAGGTCAGTGACTAAAAGAAATAAATATCTTGTGTATTGTAACAAAACTATTTAGGATGACAGTGAGGGATTATTTTGCAAAAAGTAATATAAATAGTAACCAAAAAATTGTGTTAAAATCTAATAGTAATTGATTCAAGCGCTAAGAAAAAAATCATCCTTTAACCCTTTGACGACCACAGGCAAGTATGCTTGCCCAAGAGCTTTCAGTACTTAAAATCGTCCAGTTAAGAGATAGAGCAAAGGTATTAAAAGGTTTTTTGTAGAGGATAGATGGGGCAATATAAATGTATCTGGCGGGAATTCTATGCCGGTTCCCCTGTGCCCCTATGATCCTAAATGAAAATTAAAATGATTTAACAAAGTTTTTTATTGCTCTTCCAGAAATTTTGGTATAATTGACTTAGAACGATTTCACTCTTAGCCGACGATATCTGTACTTGCGATTGCTTCGACGTCTACCACATGCACAACTAATTAAATTCAGTTTATTCAAATTCAAAAATAAATACGTACATGAATTATATATAAGAATGTTGTCTTTCAATTTTAATTTTCGAGATAAAACAATGAGGGGCAAGGAGGGGGTCTAGGGCCACCATTTTTTGTGGCATAACTATTATCAGGTCACAGATCATGAAAATGAAAAAAAAATCAAAATCCCTTCGGCCGAAAATGTATGGTCGTCAAAGGGTTCACATGACAAGCTGATAGATGGATCCTTAGATATATTTTTCTTCAAAATCAAGTGACCGGTTCTAGGCTCTAGGTCACAATCGGCATAACCCTTAAAAAATATTAAATATAACATAACTATATTTTAATTAATTCCCAAGTGCTTATCCTTATGTTATCATTGATGCCGTCATTTGCTATTTTACCATTTTCCCATTTTGCAAATTTGTGGGAGAATAACGGACGCGATATTCGTAGGTGGACGGCACCAGCACTGGGATTTTTGTGCTAAAGGCCTTGGAACTGACTGTGTGTAACGAAACGAAGACCAAGTTGAATTAGTCATAGAGACAGGAAATGAACCAAAAGAACGGAAGCACACCAACAACAATGGTATTTTCTAATGAAAGAATCAAGCTATAGTGATAGAAGAAGAAATACGAGATGTAAGGTGAAGCGTCTTGAAGTTTGTTTTTATCTTTTCTCTTAGTTAAGAAACTCAAAGGACTTGAGGGGAATATGGTGGCATAGTACAAGGATAATTTGAATGAAAGAGAAGAAGCTCAGAATTCTCCTCCTGATTGCCCTAAAGATTACTTACTGTCGACAGGAACCATTCCCTACTTATGTGAAATTCTTCCAATATTCAAGAAAAACATGTATTTTTTTTCTTCTTTGGCACATGTTCAAGTTCGACATCTTAAGATTCAGAAACTTGTAAAACTTTTCACGTCTGGGTCATCGATTACTTCTTCTTTCGGTTATGTCTTCTGGGAGCCTAAGAAATATATATTAAAAGCAATCGATGGCTTCCTGAATTCTATATATACATATGATGATGATCGTCATCATCTTCTGCATGAGAACGAGAAAGTTTTATGGTGGACAAATGATATCGTTACTAAAATTTACGTGACAAACGGTATCCCATGCTGATGAGGCGCTGCCATTTTGGACACTCAATTTTCAAACTATTCTAAATTTACATTAATTAAACGGTGCTTAAACTCTTCGAACATCATATAATAATTATAATAAGTACACAATATAGCATCAAAATCATTTATGTAGCACAAAAACAGATCAATTGTGTTATATATGTGTATAAAAATATCTAATGTGAATAGCACTTGACTTTCTTATACAAAAGCTACATTTGTGCACAATTTGTACTGTAACCCGACGAATAAATTATTAGTTTATATAAAAACATAAATTTTTAATTTACCAAATCTTAAAAATCTCGATAACGATAAAAAATATGATTTTACGTTAAATGTAAAGAATTTTAATATCTTTAGTGTGAACCCGTCGTCGTTGTGGGGTTAAAATATTTTGTATGCGTTTTAGAAACATCGAAAAAACCAAAAATAATTTTCGTCGATTGATTTTTATAAGCTTCTTGGTTCACGGCTCAGCAAAGACACGGAACAATATACGTTATTCATAAACGGAAAACAAAAGAAGCGGGAGGAGGGCTACGGTGGACTAGGTGAGACCCACAGTAATGTAAAATTACTGTGCTTGAGATAAAACCTATCTAATGGTAAAAACCTAATAGACAACCCTTCAGCATTTCGAAAACTAACATTGGAAAGGTTGACAAGCAGAGGAAGGGGTAATTTTTAAAATGGCAGATGCTATCCCATACAGCAAACCTCATTGCAATCGGATGACTGGCTGAAAAGTTATCAGGAGAGGAGTACCCAAGAAGAGGGAAAATATTAGTTATCCTATCGCTAATTCTGCAAATAACTCTACCCGTGTACAAAATTAGATTAAAATCGGCTGAGCTGTGTCTGTGTGATGCTGAAGCCAGAGAAACAAAAATTACAGCCAGACAAACAAAAATTAAATTTACATTTAAGACATACAGTCAAAGAAACAAAAATTAAATTTACATTTAACCTTTTCATGCCCTTTTTCCCTGCAGTAAGAAAAAAAACTTTTGGTCCTAGGGAAGCATCATCCAAAATTTGGAACTTTCATTATTGTTGGATCATCTTACATCAAAAACACAACTGAATCTTAATAATACAGTAATCCCCCGCTTTACGGACGGGATGCGTTCTACGGAAACTGTCCGTATATCGAAAATCCGTAAAACGAAACCTATTTTAGTATGAGATTGTACTGGGAATAAATAGATGTGTTCCAATCAATAGAAATGTCCGTAAAAAGAAACCTATTTTAGTATAAGATCGTATTAAAAATAGATAGATGCGTACCAAAAAAATCCGTAATACGAAACAGATTAGTATAATATATTAAAATAATTATTTAACCACTAGAATAATGAGAAAACTATATAATTATAGAAAAAAAATATTTATAATACTTGAAATGGAGCATAAATCAATTGAATATGTTAAAACCAACAAAATATTATGGGACAAATCATGCCGCGGACAAAAAAACGTAGCTCTACGTAGGTTTCTGCTAGTTTCGTCAGAATTCAAATTTCATTGTGGGACAGAAAGCAGATTCTGCTTCTGCTGCTGCTTCTGCTTCTGCCTCTGCTGCTGCCTCTGCCCAATTGGAGTTCTCGCTTAAGAATAGCAAATAGATTTTTTTTAAATACACCGCACTGCAGTTTTTTATTGCCTTTTTTTAATTCTCTTTTGTGTATACACAAAATGTGTCAGAAATTTCGGAGAAATTAAGTATGTACATTTACAATAAATACAACATAATTATGGAAGACTTTTTCTTGATTTTTTTCTGTGATTCAAAAAAAAAATTTTTTGTCCGTAATAGCGAATTTTTTTATCCGTATAGCGAATTTGTTCCTATATTAGTCATGTCCGTAACTTCGAATTTCCGTAAAACGAGCGTCCGTATAGCGGGGGATTACTGTACTTTATTAATCACACTTAGCCCTGATTTATTCACTAGGAGTTAAATCGCCTTAACTCCCTTAACTCACCTTTAACATGGAAAATAAGGTTAGCTAACTCCCTTAACTCGGCTTAACTCCTAGTGAATAAATTGGCCGTTAATGGGTGCATTCAGCGACCCGTGTCAAAAAACCGCTCAGCTGAGCTGCTCAGTGTTTACTGAATGCACCGCTACTGAGCCGCGCACATAAAACTGTCAAAATATTCGGGGTTATAGTGGAAGATGGACCGAGATATAATTATTTCCACAATATTCGGTATTTGCGCGTCAGATATGTTAAATTTGGAGCCCATCGCAATGTTGGTTGACGGATGTAATACTCATTTTGAAGTAACCTCAATTCGAAGTTCGAAGCCTGAAAGAAATCGGGATTATTTTGAGGTGACTATACCGAAGTACACTCCCGAACTCTTTCTCCAACATTTTCCGCAACGCCGACTATTTCCATTACCGTTTGCTCAGCAAGAACTTCCATGAGGCTTCCCGTATTATAAATAACATAAATAACTATAAATATTATAAATAACACCATTTATTTCCGTCGTCATTTTTACACATGAATTGAGGTTAGTAATTCTTCATTTGACATTTGCTCAGCTACTGAGCGGAGTTTTTTTACGCTCAGAAAAAATGTGAGCTGCTCAGTTGAGCCGCTCTGTAGCAGTGATGCCAGATTGTGGTAAATTTACCTCTTTATGGTAAATCTCAACCTGAAAGGTAAAAAGGGAATTTACGAGCTCTCTAGAACAAAAAAAAGGTAAATTTTGTGTTAGCGACAAATTACGAAAATTTCTCGTTTTTTTATAAATTAATGTGAATGTGGCAACGATCTAAGAACTTTAAAAGTTGACCACGATGGTATATTGATGACTTTCAAAATAAATGTGCAGCAGCGCCACATTCAATATTACGTAAGGGATGCCAACGATACCTCGATGTTTGCAAAACATCGAGGTATCGTTTAAAAATATCGAGTTTTAACCTCGATGTTGAACAGGCCGATATATCGAGGTATCGATGTTGCTATCCACGATGTTAGAACATTACTCTTCATAAAATTAGTAGAGAAACTAATTTTAGCTGATTTAATATAGCCACTCGACTTAAAGATTTGTTTCAAATTTTCTTTGCTATCAATTTTCGGTTTCATCTTTCTACAAGATTTTGCAAAAAATACCAGAGCTAGCCATGAAATTTTACAGAGAAGTTTGGTCCTGATGTGGAAATCCGTTAACCGGAAGTAACCAAAACGGCGGCTTTTTTAAAACTATGCGGTTTTTTGCGATTTATTCCGAAACTAACCATTTTCCAGTAGTCTTATGTATAACAAAACTTGGAGACAATAAAATTTGCTACATTTATGTCTTTTACGAGAACTCCGTTATGAAGATATGCCGGTATTTAAAAAAAATAGTTTTTTGCGAATATCTCGAAAACTAACGGGTTTTTGGTCGTTCAACGTATAAGAAGAATTAAAACCGTGTCAATTCTACCTGGGTGCGCTCCACCCACAGTAGAGCATCCGCCAGGTGGCTAAATTATTTATAAAATTTAACTTTTTTAAAACATCGGAAAAACATCGAGGTATCGCTGTTTTCAGGACGATGTTTTTTGACATCGATGTCGCCTTAAAAAAAAACATCGATTTTCGATATATCGAGGTTTTATGAACGATGTTGCATCCCTAATTGTATGACATATTCCAGGGTAAAATTTACTCTGACTTACGATCTTTTTTTTTTGCATTTCTTTGCTGTTTCAAATTTTTCCGGCCATGCTGATTGGATTTTGCATTGACGAAACTGCCGCGATTTGGTGAGAACTTTGTTTAGTCAATTATTGATATCATAATTATTTATATAACATATTTTGCAGACAAAATATCGAAGCTATTTTAAGTTAAACAAAACATGTGTACTTTCCCATTTTTTGTGTTTTTGTGTACCTACCTAAACGCATCGTTTTCAACATTGCGGGTCTAGTGGGACTCCTGTAGCAACGGACACAAACGACCAGGTATGATACCTGATCGTTTGTACCCGTTGCTGCAGGACACTGTATATACATTTTGTGCTTTGAATTTATGTTTGTTGTACAATTTACGTGGTAATTTAGGTAGGTCTTAGGGTTTGGCAACGTTTTGTTCCGTGGGAAAAAAAGAGGTAAAAATCGACTATTCTGTGGGAAAAAAGGGAAATTGAGGCAAATCTCGTGGTAAATTTTGCATCGATCGTCTGGCAACACTGCTCTGTAGCGATTTGGTTCAGTAACTGCCCAGTGAACGATGTAAGGCATTATTAATCCCTTATTAAGGCCTTATTCGTAAGGCTTATAGATGCCTTATACGTCCCTTAAAAATGTACAGCGATGTCCGCTTTAATAAGGCATGACAGATAAGGTATACATCGGTATAGGGTTTTTTCCGAAATCCAGATGTCGCTTATGTAGTTCCGATAGCGGTGGTTCAAATCTTGGATTTAAATTCGTTTTTGCATTAGCTAATAAATGAAAGAAGTTTTTTTTAATCAATTTATTTCTATATAATCTATACTAATTATATAAAGAGGTAAAGTTTGTTTGTTTGTTTGTTTGTTTGTTTGTGCAGGGTAATCTCTGGAACCACTGATCCGATTCTGAAAATTCTTTCACTGATAGAAAGCTACAGTATTCCCGAGTGTTATAGGCTACTTTTTATTGACCTCCCCCCTCTCCTTTGGTACCCCTTCCCTGATAACTTTCGAACCGTTCAACCGATTGGGGTGCGGCTTTCATTAATATAGAAGTCATTCCTCAAGGAAATTTTTCGCCCACTAATATCTACCCTCCCTCCTCTCAGTAAACCCCCTCGCCTGCTATCTTCTACAACAATGAGAGATTCGGATTCGGTTTTCTCCTTTAGGAAGGTCAGCCCTTAGGGAGATTTTTCGCCCACTAATATCTACCCTCCCTCCTCTCAGTAAATCCCCTCGCCTGCTATCTTCTACAACAATGAGAGATTCGGATTCGGTTTTCTCCTTTAGGAAGGTCAGCCCTTAGGGAGATTTTTCGCCCACTAATATCTACCCTCCCTCCTCTCAGTAAACCCCCTCGCCTGCTATCTTCTACAACAATGAGAGATTCGGATTCGGTTTTCTCCTTTAGGAAGGTCAGCCCTTAGGGAGATTTTTCGCCCACTAATATCTACCCTCCCTCCTCTCAGTAAACCCCCTCGCCTGCTACCTTCTACAACAATGAGAGATTCGGATTCGGTTTTCTCCTTTAGGAAGGTCAGCCCTTAGGGAGATTTTTCGCCCACTAATATCTACCCCCCCCCCCCCCAGGGTAAGGGGTAGGGGAAGGAGAAGGAGAAGGAGAAGGGGAAGGGGATGGGGAAGGGGAAGGGGAAGGGGAAGGGGAAGGGGAAGGGGAAGGGGAAGGGAAAGGGAAAGGGAAAGGGAAAGGGAAAGGGAAAGGGAAAGGGAAAGGGAAAGGGAAAGGGAAAGGGAAAGGGAAAGGGAAAGGGAAAGGGAAAGGGAAAGGGAAAGGGAAAGGGAAAGGGAAAGGGAAAGGGAAAGGGAAAGGGAAAGGGAAAGGGAAAGGGAAAGGGAAAGGGAAAGGGAAAGGGAAAGGGAAAGGGAAAGGGAAAGGGAAAGGGAAAGGGAAAGGGAAAGGGAAAGGGAAAGGGAAAGGGAAAGGGAAAGGGAAAGGGAAAGGGAAAGGGAAAGGGAAAGGGAAAGGGAAAGGGAAAGGGAAAGGGAAAGGGAAAGGGAAAGGGAAAGGGAAAGGGAAAGGGAAAGGGAAAGGGAAAGGGAAAGGGAAAGGGAAAGGGAAAGGGAAAGGGAAAGGGAAAGGGAAAGGGAAAGGGAAAGGGAAAGGGAAAGGGAAAGGGAAAGGGAAAGGGAAAGGGAAAGGGAAAGGGAAAGGGAAAGGGAAAGGGAAAGGGAAAGGGAAAGGGAAAGGGAAAGGGAAAGGGAAAGGGAAAGGGAAAGGGAAAGGGAAAGGGAAAGGGAAAGGGAAAGGGAAAGGGAAAGGGAAAGGGAAAGGGAAAGGGAAAGGGAAAGGGAAAGGGAAAGGGAAAGGGAAAGGGAAAGGGAAAGGGAAAGGGAAAGGGAAAGGGAAAGGGAAAGGGAAAGGGAAAGGGAAAGGGAAAGGGAAAGGGAAAGGGAAAGGGAAAGGGAAAGGGAAAGGGAAAGGGAAAGGGAAAGGGAAAGGGAAAGGGAAAGGGAAAGGGAAAGGGAAAGGGAAAGGGAAAGGGAAAGGGAAAGGGAAAGGGAAAGGGAAAGGGAAAGGGAAAGGGAAAGGGAAAGGGAAAGGGAAAGGGAAAGGGAAAGGGAAAGGGAAAGGGAAAGGGAAAGGGAAAGGGAAAGGGAAAGGGAAAGGGAAAGGGAAAGGGAAAGGGAAAGGGAAAGGGAAAGGGAAAGGGAAAGGGAAAGGGAAAGGGAAAGGGAAAGGGAAAGGGAAAGGGAAAGGGAAAGGGAAAGGGAAAGGGAAAGGGAAAGGGAAAGGGAAAGGGAAAGGGAAAGGGAAAGGGAAAGGGAAAGGGAAAGGGAAAGGGAAAGGGAAAGGGAAAGGGAAAGGGAAAGGGAAAGGGAAAGAAAAAGGGAAAGGGAAAGGGAAAGGGAAAGGGAAAGGGGGGAAGGAAGAAGTGGTAGGAGGGTGGTAGGTAGAGGGAGGAAGTGGAGAGAGGAGGGGATAAATTACTGATGTTTCATCATACATTGCAATATATACATATCTATGTTATATATATAAAAATGGATGTTTGTCTATTTGTCTGTCTGTCTGAGATTACAAAACTCAAAAACTACTGGACCAATTTTCACGCGGTTTTTTGCAAAATGATCTGTGTTGCCAGAAGCAGGTTTTTAGCTATGTTAGATTTTTTAAATTCGAGAGAGAAGGTCCTGTAATGATAACGCAAATGTCCTTTTTCCAATTTTTCTTGAAACAATTGACACTAGGGGGTTTTCGAGGTCGCTGATCGCGAATCCAGTGTTCGATTTTTCAAATGCTAAACGGAAGGTCCTGTAAAGATAACGGAAATGTCCTTTTTCCAATTTTTCTCGCAAAAATCGGCTTTGGGAGGTTTTCAGGGTTGCTTATCACGAATCTGAAGTTGGAATTTCAAAATTCGAAACGGAAGGTCCTGTAAGGATAACATTTTTTCCCAAAACTTTTTAAGTTATCTATGGTTTTTTGGCATTCTAAAAGTTATACAAAAAACTTTTAGCTGCCAACGAAGGGTCTGCTAGTAATAATATATAAGGAAAATAAAAAAAATACATATTGGAAATAACAAAAACTTAACACTAAAATTACCAAACCAGTCAAAAAGTGTTTTTTATACTATAGATTAAATAAATAAATTCATTCATACACTTTGTTTCAGTCGTTTTTCCCAAACTTGGGTTAGAAATAAATACACTTTTATCATCGGTATAGTTTTAGTCACTCGATTCACTACATAACTCCCGGAATAAGGTATCGTCGTTTTCGAAATCAAACGAATCAAAATTTTCGTGGGGGTCTCTTAAATTATCTTCCGATTCGATTTGCCGGAAGGAGGCATTCATTGAAAAGTTACCCGTTTCTTCAGATTCTTCAAGAAAGGCTCGAAGGCTTGTTGAAGCTTCTTTAGAAATAATCCTCCGCCGTTGTCGTTTAGACAGATTTGCGAAAGTTTCCATTTTGATTGCAGTTGTCGGAGGGGACACTAACGGAGCTATGGACGAACTAACTAGTACAACTCTAAAAATAACAATTAATTTATATAAATATATTGCTTTGAATTGTATAATTTACTTACCAAACGATAAAACACGCTTTAAAAACGCATTGACCGACGAACGCCACCAAAAACCACAAAAAAGCAATGTCATTCGCAGTTTATAATTCTGACACACCATAGCAAAGAGCGCTGTAGGTTTAGTTTGAAACTTTTTTTATACTTAAACTCCATGATTGTTTTTTGTCTTTCTTTCACTTCAGGGTTTATATATGATTTGTCGCATGCCTTATACACACCTTATATGTCATGCCTTAATAAGATTTCACTGGGTGAGCACCTTTTTCGCTCTAGAGCGATGCTGAGCGGCTCAGGTCGCTGAATGCACCCAATGTCTTCCTTCCACTTCTCATTCTAACATTGCCAGATCCCTTCATTTTAAAATAGTCTTGGCATTGCCAGAATATATCTTCTTAATAATAACATGGTGTCTACATGGTATAAAAAACTGTATAAAAAATGAAACGGTTTATCAGCGTTTTATCGATATATACACATTTATTATTTTCGCTTCCTGCGATTTTCTCAGGAACGATTTTTAATTAAGATATAAACTACAAAATTAAATTAAATTATCAGTATTACAATTGTTGTAAATATCAACACAATATTATAAGTTTAATAGAATTTAATAGAAATAATCGTTTAAGGAGTGAAAGTTCATTAATATAATGCCTTTTCACCGAAGTAAAGTTCAGCTATAAAATTGTTCGTACTAAAATTTTGTACACCACCTTTTCACATACTATAATAATCATAACTCTCAATGATAATTATGATTATAATAATAAATTACCACCTTTTGACTTTTAATGGTGTTCAACCTCTAAAGATTGCTATAATATTTAGCTATGAAAATCAAACGACCAAAAAAATACAGTGCCTCATTTTCTGTTTCAAGAACGAAGGATACCGTAAAATAATTAACACCAGTCGTTGTCCTAATTGGAAATTCATAGCTTTTAGCAGAAAGCTTTAAGCTTGAGATTCATGATCGTAATTTTTTTTAGTTTTTCGTAATCATCTTCGTTTTTATCCCCATTAATTAGAAACGCTTTATATTGCCACGATAAAAGGGAACTTTTCCTTCACCTCTTAATTTTTCCATCTCGCTGTGATCTTAATGTTTGAAAATTAACCAAAGGTATTCCTGTACTCATCAAAAATTCCTTAATCAAACACAACGCCCGCCAGATTGTTATTATTGTATTCTATATGATATTGGGGTTGTTTATTATTCATTTCATCATAAATTCATAAATGGACAAGGGAAGGACATAATAAGCATATATTCTGGGAAACTCATGTAAATTGCATTATTGCAATTCTCCCAACCGCCATCATTTCGGCATCCATTTTAAATTACATGTGACTAGTTTAAAGGTGGATGGTGGGAATCAACCACCTTTAAATAAGGATGGTGAAATTATGCAACAGGCCATATAAAATTCATCAGGCACAATAAGGACGATCAACTGAACGACCAAAAATGCCATAGGTTCCAATTGAAGCTGTGTGAGTCCTTGCAGGCCTTATGCCAACACGATATATACAATTTCAAGACAAAATTAAAGCGGATGAACAAAATGTCATAAATTTTAATAAACCCGTAATATAATTCGTTTCAATACCCATCGCCATTCATCGAATTAGTGTGCTTTATTGCCGAGCAAATATAAACCTATAAATCTTATTTATGGTTTTTAGACCCCCTGGTATAAGACTTTTCTCAGTTTTTGTGGTGTATCAGCACCGGAAATATATTGTTAATTTATATACAATAATTCAATAGTTCACTTTTTTTCGAAAAAATATTATTTCTAATAGAATTTAAATGCAAAATCTTTATATACCAAGAACTTTTATACATCCTTAGTTACGCCAAACCAATATTAGTGATTCTTTTTTTTAACCAAAAGCTACCATTATGCAGGTTTATACAACCATTTTGGTTTGCGGGATTTTAACATACATTTACTATTTAACTCAGGGTCAGTTATGTACCAACAATTATAAACGTCGCAACAAAAAAATAATTTTCACAGCTTTAGATGAGTAAAGAACTCATACCAATTAGTCATTTTAAAACCAGAGCCTTCTGTCTTACAAATGATTTCCAGGACGAAAAATCGATTGTGTTGGGCCCATTTTTTGGGAAAACTCGTTGAAAAAATGATGTTTCATAAGGGAGATGTCACATTGGTCAATCAGCTCCTGCAGCTGACTGATCCCGACATCAGGTCGGCCAGCTGCAGGAACTGATTCGATCAGTTGACGTGGCACACTGAACTGGGATCAGCTGACCTCAATCGGTAAAATGTCGGACTCGGATGAAGAACTTCTCCTTATTTCTCTGAATCTGTGCAATAGTACAAGCATCTACCTATTTCTACAGCTTGTAAGATTGCTGTGTTTAATTTATCCTATTCGATGCACATCGTATTTATATGAAGTAGAGAGCCTATAACCTAGAGAGTGGCCCTGCTATTTTAATAGACTGTGCTACTGATGACAATTATTACCGCCAGACGAAAAAATTATTGAAAATCATCATTTTATTTTATTTAATCTAACAAAAATTACATTAGAAACTACCCGACATGTTCCTGATATCAGGTACATTTAGGTCAGTTCAAAAAAGTCAGCTCTGTGTCCCAGATATGCAGTGTGCCATGCGCCATTGGATTACATGTGCAACTGATGTCGGGATCAGTCAGCTGCAGGAGCTGATGGCCAGTGTGACATCTCGCTAACAGGAATTTCTTTATGAGACTGGTCAAAACTACTGTCACATACTATGAATTTCACACGGATAATAGATATTAAATGTTTCATACAAAAAAGGAACGTCATGAAAAAAAAACTGAATATTGATATTGTGTCAACCTTTGCCCTATTTCAAGTTTGGTTTTAAGCTAGCATCAGACGAGCACACAAAACCTTAACACGTGTGATGACTGACGTCACGAAAAAAACTCAACACACATTTCACACACATCTGACACGACACGTCCTTACACTTGAAAAATGTTGCTATCAGACGGTGTGAAATTTTTTTCCACACAATCGGATTTTTGTCCCAAAACGTGTTAAAGACGCTAGTCTTCACACGAAATTTTGTTACACAATTACACACTGTGTGAGGCAGATTGAGTAGTTATCAGACGGAGTGAAAAGCCTCAAAAGGTGTGATGATGAAAGACGTGTGTCAGCAGTCGAAATCGTCTGACACACTGATTTGCTATCAGACGGTGTGATAGCTCTCTGACATTTTGTGTACTTTCCTCGGTCATTTTGACAAGCAATTGTGCGCTATTTTCAATTTGTGAAGAAAAATCAAATTAAATTAGAATGTCAAAAAGGAAATATGAGGAGATGATGGATATGGCGATTTTGGCAGCCTATATTTTGGAAAGCAGTGACGACGACGACGAGTCAATGGGTCGAAAGCGCAGTTGTTGGACAAAGGATTGGGTGTCGCGTCGCGAGAAGGAGGGTTTCTTTGCCAAATTGATGGTGGAATTGCGCTCTGAAAAACCCGAATTGTATCGGAATTTCTTACGGATGTCGGTCGGTCAATTCGATAATTTGCTAACAATTGGTGAAGTCGCAGATAACACATGGATCAATAAGTCCCGAGACTAACAATGAAAACAACATTTTTTTTGCTAAATTTTTTTTTATTCATCAATATAATCACCTTTTAGGGTGATACAATCGTTCCAACGCTTTTCCAATTTTTCAATACCATGTTTATAAAAAAATTATCTTTCGCTTCAAAATAAGCTTCAGTTTCAGCGATGACCTCCTCATTTGAGCCAAATCTTTTTCCCTGGACCATTTTTTTAAGATCAGCAAAGAGCCAGTAGTCACTGGGGGCTAAATCTGGCGAGTATGGGGGGTGGGGAAGCAGATGAAAGCCCAATTCGTTCAATTTTGCCATTGTTTTCATCGACTTGTGGCAGGGTGCATTGTCTTGGTGAAAAAGGATTTTTTTTCTCTGCATGTGCGGTCGTTTTTTTGCGATTTCCTCCTTCAAACGCACCAGCAAGTCAATATAATAATCACTGTTGATCGATTTACCTTTTTCGAGGTAGTCAATGAAAATCACGCCATGCGTATCCCAAAAAACTGACGCCATGACTTTGCCAGCTGACTGCTGCGTTTTCGGACGCTTCGGACGGCTTTCGCCAGCTGTGCGCCACTCAGATGACTGCCGCTTCGACTCTGGAGTGTAGTGATGTATCCATGTTTCGTCCATGGACACGTAACGACGCAAGAAATCTTTTTTATTGCGAGTAAATAGCGATAAACAGCTTTCTGAATCATCGACTCGTTGCTGTTTTTGTTCCATCGAAAGCAATCGCGGCACCCACTTGGAAAAAACCTTTTTCATGCTCAATTTTTCATGAAGGATAGTAAATGCACTTCCATATGATATCTGTGTTATCTCAGCAATCTCATGGAGCTTCACTTTACGATCTTTCATTATAATTTTTGTCACTTCACTCACATTTTCCGGTGTAACGGCTTCCACAGGTCTACCCGAGCGTTCCGCGTCATTTGTGTCGGTACGACCACGTTTAAACTCGGCAAACCACCGACAAATCGTTGCTTTTGATGGACAAGAGTCCGGGTAACATTTTTCAATCCATTGTTTCGCTTGCACGGTGTTTTTACCCATTAAAAAACAATGTTTTATCAGAACACGAAACTCGGTTTTTTCCATTTTTTAAACAAACTACAAAACGACTTTACTCCAACCTCGATAACTCAGCTGTTTCTGGTCCGATCGACTTAAAATTTTGACACGTTTCAAGCAAAGGTTAGTACTCTAGAAAGACGTGGTTACTGGTTTACTACGAGCGTCATCTCTGGGTTAGTCTCGGGACTTATTGATCCATGTGTTAGAAACATAACAAAAGCTGTAATTGAAAACCCGTTTGGTGATATGGCATTATTTAAAGTTTAATTGAACAGCGAACAGTTGTATCAAAATTCCACTTTGAAGTCAAACTTTTCAATAAGATTTTTTAAAATTTATTCCAATCGGATTTTGATGTATGGGAGTTTTATGTAGAATCATATCGTAAACAACTTTTGTTCTTGCACTTTTTTGATAAGATGCACCGTTTTTGAGATATTCGCTATAACACAGTGCGTGTGAAATGGCACGAATTCATGCCAGTTTGCACATTGGGACATTTTCCCACACTCTTTACACAAACCGAAAAATGCCATCACACATACCACGTTTTACACAGGGTTATCAGACGGAGGCAAAATTCGTTTAACACACGTCAAAAAAATTGTCGTAACACAGGTTATCACACAGTGTGTAAACAAAAATTCTGTCACAATTTAAGCTATCAGACGGTGTAAACTGGTGTGACAATTTTGTGACGTCAAAATTACGTCAGTCATCACACGTGTTAAGGTTTTGTGTGCTCGTCTGATGCTAGCTTTAGCCTTTGCTTAACACAAGAGTTCAAATGTAAATCTTATGCATTGCCTGTCGCCGTTTACTAGTTTGTTTCTCATTCACCTAGCATGTGATTTTTACCTCGTTTCAGCCAGCAGTCATATGTAGATGCCTCAAACTTTGATCAACTTACATTGACATTCATGCATCGTGCAGAGTATATATACTTAACTAGAAGAAATCGTCGGATGTGTGAATCATAATGCAAGATAAATCAAGTTCGAAGAATATTCATTCTTTGCTGAAATTTATCAGCATCTTCTGCATCAAACTTTGATGCTTTTAGTTCTTACAGTAAGAAAAATTCCACTAGAAATTTCCGTGTGAAATTCTGCGGAAATTTTTCATAAGGTTAAAACTTCAAAATATTATGACGTCACTGCATAGGTGATATGAAATTTGCAAAGAAACATTTCATGAAGGATGTAAATATTTCATAACATGAATTTTTTCAGTGCTATCCGTGAGAAACTCATTACGAAATTTTTCCTATTCATACAGCTCCGAAAAATATCATTAGAAATGTTCACTTACGTTTAACCAATTTGTAAATTTTAGAAATATAAACCATTCGGTCTATTCCTAAATTTTTAGTTCATACGGACAACCTAGACCGAGTTCTTTTATTCTCTCAAACGATCGAACAGAAAATAGAGATAATGGACCTTTATTCTGTCGACAAAGTTTTCGTTTTTCTTTTCCTTAAAACAGAGTTTTTGCCTACATACTACATGTGATTTTCCACTAACTGGTGTTCTGCCTTTTTAGTTATATTATTTGACGTAAGCAAATTTTTTTGAATTAATTTTCCATTCATTTTCTGGTCCATATTTTGCCAAATCATGTTATAGAGGCTGTTCACATTGGTTGAAATAGTCCGCCTAATTCTGACAGAAACTTGCAACATTTAGGAAAGGTGAGCAAGTGCGACTGAGCCCCACTTCCTCACCTTGCCTTAATGTTGCCAGTTTCTGTCAGAATTAGGCGGACTATTTCAACCAATCTGAACATGGTCATAAGTTCCATAAATTATCTCAATAAAAAATTGTTTGGATATGTCATTGTTGTTTAAATAAATAAACATAACAAAAGCTATAATTGCCAATCTGGCAATTATTGAAAACCAGTATGGTGATTTAAGTGAACGGCGAACAGTTGTATCAAAATTCCACTTTGAAGTCAAATTTTCCAATAAGATTTTTTAAAATATATTCTAATCGGATTTTAATGTATGGGAGTTTAATGTAGAATCATATCCTAAATCACTTTTGTTCCTGCACTTTTTTAATAAGATACACAGTTCTCGAGATATTCACAAAAAACGGTTTCATTCGTATGGAACCCCCCTAATGGTCCATTTTTGCCCATTAACGAACTTAGCCTCCCATTTTACGAAAAACGGATCTGCGCAAAACTTCAAGTCTGTAGCTCAATCCGTGCGCCCGCAATCCGCGCCACAGACGGATGGACGGACGGACAGACGGACGGACGGACATGCTAAATTCAACTTTTTTTATCATTCTAAACACACTGGTGTAATTCATTTTTTTGTGTGATGACGGGATCTTGGCGTTGCAAACGGAAAGGCAAATCTAATATACCCTTTGGTTTCTTTTTACGGATATAAAAAACGGTTTCGGAATACTATTTTTCTATGTGATGTATCTCGCGGTGTTTTCAGGAACCTTGTGACCGTATTGTACGAGGACTTACTGTTATTATTTAAAAACACTTTCATTAGCTAAAAAGTGTTTTGTGACTATTAGATTGTGAAATTTATTGACACCGTTTTTTATACCAATTTTTTCTAGCCTATTATCACAATAAGGAGTTCTTGACGACTCTAATTTTCCTCATGTTTCCTATGTGGAATAATTGTATTTGATATTATCGAGTTTACAAATAAATTAAATATAAATGAAAAACACAGGTAGCATGAACAGTATATTTTTCAATATATTTTGTTGTTATATATTCCCAATTTTGTTCTGTACATCTCTTGATTATTTGTTTAAAAAATAAAATTTTTTGACAATTAGTTAACCACGTCCATCTATTTTTCCATTTTTTGTACATCGCTTTCAAACAAGCATTCAAATAGAGGTAACCCTTGTCACAAAAAGCCCAAGCCCAAACGTATTAAATACTTTTGTTTTTCAAGTACTCGCCTTGTCGGATTTTTCAATTATCGGGGAAAAAAAATTTCAAGTGCATTCATCCCTTAAACATTGTCAAGAGTTTTATATGGTCGACTCACTTTTAATTAATTTCATCTTGTCCAGAATCCGTGTACATTTCAAGTGTTTACTTTTCCCTTTTTTCGTAATTCAAAATTCGTGGCGTTATGTGGCCAGAAGCCAAAATGGTCGGTCGATAAATAAAACAGAAATGTCTGAATGGAATATTGACGTTTATGGTATTTATCGCTTTTGGTTCTCGTATAGTTTGCATAATGATAGCAAAATTCAAAAACAAATAATTGAATACATCAAAATAAAAGTTGTTTTATCAGTGTGTACAACATAAAGATTTTTTGTCAGATTGTAAATTCAAGCTACCATTTTTTATAAAAGGGGATTTACTCACATCAGGTTAATTTAATAAAGGGGCTGTCTATAAAAATACTGCACGCTAATTTTCGGCCTTTTGAACCACCCATCTTCGTCATGCTTCTTCGTTATTTTTGTGTGGAGCTTAGTACCGCCTACAGACCCCCCCCCCCCCCCCCCCCCCCCCCCGCCTCTAAAACTGCGACGTATTTTATGGACAGCCCCTAAAATCAAAAAATCGATTTCTTTGCGATAGAAAATACAAAAGCTTTCTAGTAAAAAAGAAAATCTTTTAATTTATGCAACCTGCAGCCCCCATCTCCGTTGGCCTTCAAACTAGCATCTCACGTGGTTGCAGTTTAATTTTTACAATTTCCGCAGCATATAGCTGGGGAATTTGGAAAAATTCTGAAAAATAAAAGTTCAACTTTCCTACACCCGTCACAGTGTGCTCCCCCTTAATAATGGAATATTTTTATATTTTACTCATAATTGTATGTGAGCACTGTGATGATACGCGTACATTATGGTGATAACATTTCGATGCGTTCTGCTAGACTATTTTTTACATGTTATAAAACTTTACTTGCCACTATAGCACCTTGCTATATGCTCACAATCGCAGTATGCCCCTGGGCTAGGAGGTGAAAAATCTAAATTAAAATAAATTGAATTGTTAACTGAAATTGTTTTCTGCGCCTGAAATCTAAAATATTCAGTGAAAAACGCCAGATCGATAAATTCCTGTGCCACCTTACTTTGATATCACGTGCATAATTAAAATGGTAGCGTATCGCTAAACTATATAATTCATGAAAGAATTGTAAAAATTGAAAACTGGTCGGTTTTATATCTATGAAAATCCAACTATGCAGCATTTGATTCGTTATCCTCTATATTACTAAAGGAATTCAAATATGCATACATAATTAAAAAGAAAAACCTGAACATTCACCCAACGCATGCGAATGTCCTGTATGAATCCAAAAAAAAAATGTAGTAAAAATTCTAATTTGCTAACTGACCATTTCTATTTCAATATTGAATACATCAGAAACATACATCATTTCTAAACAAGCAAACCACAGTACATGCACTTTTTTACCTCAATTACTTACGTGATTAATTTACATACGGACCCTGTTAATGGCATGAATAATTTTTGTCCTGAAAGTGATTAAAGAAAGCTTCATTTGATTTAATAAATGTTGATTTGAATTTTTCACTATAAATTACTGTGAAAGTCTATGCGTTAAACTATAATACATATTGTTAATATATTGAATTTATAATTTTTTAACAGTTTTATTATCTTCTTGTTTACAGCATTACAGAGGATCACTCAAATCTTTAAATACTGGAATTGTGACACTATTGAATTATGGCAAACATGTACCTCCAGCAGTTTCTCACGTTACGTTAGCTCATGAAATCGGACATAATTTTGGTTCACCGGTAAGTTTCCATTTATTACATTCAAAAATTTCACAGATTAGTACGATTTTTATACTTTACTAGCTTGCACACCCGTCGTTGCCGCGTTAAGTTTTTTGTATAAGTTTTCGAATACCAATTAATCCGAAAAGAACTTAAAAACTTTTGAGAAAAATCTTATTCTTGCTCGACTCCGTTGCGAATTAGTCTATCAACAGATTTGTGATTAGCGTCCCCGAAAACCCCTTAATGCCGTTTTTCCCCTGAAAAAATGGAAAAAAGGATATTTGCGTTATCCTCACAGGACCTTCCGTTTCTAATTTTGAAAATCTAACACCAGATTCGTGATCAGCAAGTGAAACTTTTCAGCCTCCTATTGAGCAGGATTCATGGCGAAAATCACGGTTTAAACATAACAAAAGCTATAATTGCCAATCTGACAATCATTGGAGACCCGTATGGTGATATTCGTATCAAAATTCGAACAGTTATACCAAAATTCCAATTTGAAGTCAAACTTTCCAATAAGATTTTTTAAAATTTATTCCAATCGGATTTTGATGTATGGGAGTTTTATGTAGAATCATATCCTAAATAACTTTTGTTCTTGGACTTTTTCGATAAGATGCACCGTTTTTGAGATATTCACAAAAAACGATTTCGTTCGTATGGGGGGTACCCCCCCCCCTAATGGTCCATTTTTGTCCATTAACGAACTTAGCCTCGCAAACTTTCAAGTCTCTAGCTCAATCCGTGCGCCCGGAATCCGCGCCACAGACAGACAGACGGACAGACGGACAGACAGACGGACAGACAGACGGACAGACAGACAGACAGACAGACAGACGGACGGACGGACATGGAAAATTCAATTTTTTTTATCATTCTAAACACACTGGTGTAATTCATTTTTTTGTGCGATGACGGGATCTTGGCGTTACAAACGGTAAGGCAAAGTTAATATACCCTTTGGTTTCACCATACGGGTATAAAAACACCCAAACCCCCTTTACCCGCCTTTTACCCCCTTAGCGGTAAAATTTCGGAAAACCCAGCCTTAGTGAGCGCCTACGTGATGGTTGGGACATACTGTGAAAGTTTCAAGTTTCTAGCTTCAGGGGTTTGGGCTGGGCGTTGATGAGTCAGTGAGTCAGTCAGGTTAGACGATTATATATATATATATATAGATAAGCAAATTATTTAGGAGTATACCAGATTTACTACGGGTTTTACGAAACCTTTATCGGCCAGTAAATCGTTTGATTGAAATTCGTCCGCTAACTCGATTTAGCGGTAACTTAAAATCTCGTAAATCCCGCCAATAGCACACCATTTGTAAAGCCTTAAACCAACCTTCATCGGACACAAAAAAAATACACCAAGGTATTTGGGATAACAAAAGATTTTGATTAACATTTTGTACGTCCATCCGTTTACACGACAACTTTCGAAAGGATTTTTATATCGTAACAGTAACCTCCTTCCCTAAATTCTTTAGATTCAATTTCGAATCTACATACAATCCACTAAGAAAGTGAAAATAGATATTGAACCTAAATATAATCTCTAATTTGAAAGCTTGCATCGTCATCTTAGTCAGATTAAAAATAAAAAAACGTTTTTTACATATTAGTCCAGTAAAGCTGGAAGTACGAAATTTTCAACTGAAATCAGTTATAGAACTAAAAATCATAAATTCATAGGATTTTAATATTCAGTAGTTTTCAAGCAAACGTTTTCTGAATCAAAAGTTTCTCTTACGCCAACTAAGAGCCGTTTGCACCAACGAAACTTAGCGTTTATGTTCAACTTAAATTATTTAAGTCCCAGAATTTCTATGGTTTTAGTAGGCTAAGCACAACTTATTTTTTTAAGAACAGTACAAACAAACGGGCCTTAATTTGTTAAAAATAGAAATGTGAACATATATTCCAAAAGACCAGAAATTTTACGTAGAAACTTTGTTCTTTTGTGTATTGTTGTATTTATATTTCCTATGAAATAGAGCCTTTTAAGTCGTTGATTTGACTCCATAACAACATTTCGTGGTAAGAAACTTTTACTTATCAACAAAATAGTTACAAGCATATTATTTGCGCTTTATGCGGCTAAATATACACCGTCGCCATTTTGCCACATGTAAACTTGCGTCTAATGTGTGGTTAAGATATTCTGTCTTTGTCACACTTTTCCTAACATTTAAACGATATGTTTCTTGTTTAGTTTCCAAACCACTATTCAATTCCACAAGTTGATAAGGCAAAAAGTTTTCAATACACATGTAAGAAAATTCCATCAACTTCCATATTTTCTTTCTAGTAATTAAGTTAATATACAAACATAACAAAAGCTATAATTGCCAATCTGGCAATTATTGAAAACCCGTATGGTGATATTCGTATCAAAATTCGAACAGTTGTACCAAAATTCCACTTTGAAGTCAAACTTTCCAATAAGGTTTTTTAAAATTTATTCCAATCGGATTTTGATGTATGGGAGTTTTATGTAGAATCATATCCTAAATAACTTTTGTTCTTACACTTTTTTGATAAGATACACCGTTTTCGAGATATTCACAAAAACCGTTTTCGTTCGTATGGGGGGTACCCCCCCTAATGGTCCATTTTTGCCCATTAACGAACTTAGCCTCGCATTTTACGAAAAACGTATCCACGCAAAATTTCAAGTCTCTAGCTCAATCCGTGCGCCCGCAATCCGCGCCACAGACGGACAGACAGACAGACGGACAGACAGACGGACAGACGGACGGACGGACAGACGGACGGACATGCTAAATTCAACTTTTTTCATCATTCTAAACACACTGGTGTAATTCATTTTTGTGTGTGATGACGGGATCTTGGCGTTACAAACGGTAAGGCAAAGTTAATATACCCTTTGGTTTCACCATACGGGTATAATAAATTTTTCATATAACAAGTGATGTTTAAAGTTACATATTTAATTTTTATTGTGAATTGAATCAATTTAAAATTCGTTAAACTTATTTCTAAAAGAGCAGCTTTTTCCAATATTATACGCTCAAAATTGAGCTTTGCAATTTAAATTTTTGTGTGTTCCAAAATTCCCCAATTCTGTTTATCGTGAAAAGACTAAAAAAATTGATATGACATTTGATTGCAAATTTTGGTATTTGAAATACAAGTTTGAGAAAATCGATTAAAAAAATTTCTAATGCTGATTTTTCCTTAAGAGAAATTTAAAAAATGGTATTTCCATTCCACCAGAGGACCTAACAAGAGTTCTTCCAAAGTTGATATCTATCACAATTCTTGATTCCTCATTTTTTGCGATGTCAATTCCTTTTTATACCCGTATGGTGAAACCAAAGGGTATATTAACTTTGCCTTACCGTTTGTAACGCCAAGATCTCGTCATCGCACACAAAAATGAATTACACCAGTGTGTTTAGAATGATAAAAAAAAGTTTAATTTAGCATGTCCGTCCGTCCGTCCGTCTGTGGCGCGGATTGCGGGCGCACGGTTTGAGCTACAGACTTGAAATTTTGCACAGGTCCGTTTTTCATAAAATGTGAGGCTAAGTTCGTTAATGGGCAAAAATGGACCATTAGGGGGGGTACCCCCCATACGAACGAAATCGTTTTTTGTGAATATCTCAAAAACGGTGCATCTTATCAAAAAAGTCCAAGAACAAAAGTTATTTAGGATATGATTCTACATAAAACTTCCATACATCAAAATCCGATTGGAATAAATTTTAAAAAATCTTATTGGAAAGTTTGACTTTAAAGTGGAATTTTGGTATAACTGTTCGAATTTTGATACGAATATCACCATACGGGTCTCCAATGATTGCCAGATTGGCAATTATAGCTTTTGTTATGTTTACATGTTCTTTTAGTTAAGACAGCCCACGCTGGGCGCTTAAATTGTCCTATTTCGGCAAAATGACGTCAGGCAACCGCTAAAAATGGACTTCGAAAAATGCTTAACTTGTTTGTTTCGATCTTTTGTATTTTTTTTGTTTTCATGAATAAAAATTTGCCTTGTATGGAAAACGCAACGATATTCATGGAGTAAAATAATAGCACAGATTCCTACAAAAATAGAAATATACGAGACAGTGAAATTTTTTGATAATGACTCCCAAACAAAAGGGAATCCATGTCAAAAAAAATAGGAAATTTTCCCAAAATCATAGGAATAATTGGCTATTTTTAGGGAATCATTGAAGAAGAGTCCACTGTCTCGTATGTTCATTCCAGTTTGAATTTATCGCAGCTACAAAAGGAAAATTAAGGTCCTTTTATACCAAACTGATTCCGCATTGCGTACTCCCTTGTTATGCGGTTTCAGATAAAACCTTTTCCGACAAATTACCTATTCCTTCCGATTAGTAGGGTAGGAGCGGGCATGTTGAATTACTTTTTAGAATTTAGGTTGTAGCGCGCACATAAAGTCACATATCGATCCAATGGTTAAGCCATTCGATAGAGTGATACCTTGACTACATTTCATAGAAGAACTTTTTTTAAAATGTTTTATTAACTGGCCTTCAGGTCAATTTAAAGGGTGATTCAACATGCCCGCCGATTTACAAGTGGTGCGGGTAAGTTGAATAATTGTAAGTTTTCATACTTAAGAATGAAAAAACGTTATTTCTTAAGAAAAAAAAGAATGAAATAAAGTATTTTAATTTTAATATACATTATATAATGTAAATATGAAAAAAAATGAACTTTACAATTTAGTTAATCGCTTATTTGGCTTTTTTAGTTGACCAATTTTTGATTGTTTTCCTGCTGCGTTTTTATAAAAAATGTAAAAAATCATCAAGAAACAAACAAAAATTGATAAAAGAATAAGGGAAATGTGAAACCAACGTCAAAAAACCAAAAAAATACGTAAGAAAAAAATTATTCAACTTGCCCGCCAAGCCGTTATTCAACTTACCCGCAATCCACTTTTTTGATATTTTCTCTTAGAAAAATCACAAAAACAATAAATTTGAATGTCCCACGAGGTTTTTTTATTCTAGAGGTGTTGCACAACACTTTTAATACAAAAAATTTCCAGATTGACAAAAATTTGTATGAGAAATGGGTAAATCACTGTATAGTCTAATATTTACTTTTAGAGCCAAAAACACACATATTCCTGTCACTTACGATATAAATAAGGTATCGCTGTCAAAATTTTATGGCAAGTAGAGGACATCAGTACTAACAACATACTAAAATTTCAAAAAAATTGACTGAGTAGTTTTTTTTAAATTTTGCAATAATTCAACATGACCGCTACTACCCTACTATTTCACTAATCATGTCAGCAAATTCACTGAACATGTCAACAATACAACTATTTCACTGATCATGTCAGCTGAATTAGTAACCTACCTTGAAAAATTGTAAAACTACTTAGATATATAATATCAAAAATTTATAAATGTTTTCTCTTTAATTATAGCATGATCCCGAACAATGTACACCAGGTGGAGAAGATGGCAACTTCATAATGTTCGCCCGTGCAACATCAGGCGATAAACGCAACAATAATAAATTTTCACCATGCTCTTTGAAATCTATTGAGCCAGTGTTAAATGCGAAGGCTCGCAGTGCCAAGGGGTGTTTTACAGAGCCCCAACAGTCGATATGTGGCAATGGTGTCGTTGAGCCAGGGGAGCAATGCGACTGTGGCTGGGAGGAGGACTGTAAGGATTCGTGTTGTTTTCCAATGTCTCGGCATCCTAGGCTGGATGAGAAACCTTGCACTTTAACTCCCCGTGCCATGTGCAGCCCCTCTCAAGGTCCATGCTGTACAACCGATTGTGTCCTTAAATTTGGTGAGAAATGCCGTGATGATAACGGCTGCCGTGATCCAAGCTTCTGTGATGGACGAATGCCGCAATGCCCTCCGTCCGTTAATAAACCAAATAAGACAATCTGTAATAAGGAGTTCGTATGCTACATGGGCGAATGCACTGGTTCAATATGTTTAGCGTATGGCCTAGAATCATGCCAATGTCTTCCCGGGCCCAACGATCCAAAAACTAAATCTTGCGAACTCTGCTGCAAATTGCCAGGCGAAAGCAATCCATGTAAAAGTTCGTTTGAGTGGAACGAACCACCATTTGATGTTCCAGATATGTTCGCTAAACCAGGGACACCGTGCAATGATTACAATGGGTAAGATATATGAATTGTTAAATTTGCTAAAATTTGCATAACGCCAAAACGAAAAACTAAGCAGATTGACTTGTCAAAGTTAACGAGTGTAAAATAAACCAGCAAATATGCTCATATTGGGTTCAAAAACGGGCCTGTCCACCTTTAGCAGTTTCGAGGAAATCCCAAAAAACTATTCGTTTCTAAATGGTGCTATTAACTTAGCACTTTTTGTATTTTTTTATTAAAGTAGAGTAACATAACAGGAGCGGAACATTCAACATAATGACGCGTAATTGTGAACTGGATAAGAAAGTCAAAAGTGGACCCGTCCGTTTCTTAAACCAATTGTTTTTTTGCCTCCAAGTCAAAGAATTAACTTAAAATTTCTATATAAAATCGTATGTTAAATACTTTTCGATTTTATAATTCCCGTAATATGACGCACCGGGTGTAAAAAAAATGCAGAAAACAGTTCCACTTCTATGGCGGAGTGGGAAGAACTGCTACTATTGAATTTTGGTGTATGAGAAAGTTGTGTAGAATTGTATTTTAAACACATTTTGCGTTCTTAGATTTTTCGATACAACGCACCGTTTCGTTTTTGAAACCAAATCAATGGCGGATACGCCCGTTTTAGAAACCATCGTCTAAATTATGTTTTCAAGATATAATAATACATTTAAAAATCTGAAAAAATTTTAAAAATTGGAATAAACGGTACCTTTATCTCATTTTCGAATTTTTGTGGACACGTCCGTTTTTGAAACCAATAGGCACATATATGAAAAGTCATCTTAATCGTTCTTATATCCTATATGGTCAAATCATAAAAGGATATAATAGGTTTACTTTACCGAACTAATCGCCGGACAAAAAAAAATGAATTTCACTAGCGTGTTTAGAATTATTAATCGACTTGATTTTTTCATGCACCATCTGTCCGTGGACACGATAACTTGAGCACGTATTAGGCTAGAGTCTTAAAATTTAGCACAGCCATTTTTTCGTAAAATGGAAGTTCGAGTTCGTTGCCGAACAAAATTGGACCACTTTTTTCCATCTTCCACCATACAAATGGAATCTTTTTTTGTGGTTTTCTCGAAAACGGTACGTCGTATCGAAAAAGTTATCATTCAGAATGCAATTTAACATAAGTTCTTTATACATGAAAATTCAACCGAAGCAGCTTTTTAAAAAATCTCAGTCTGAATATTATAATGAAGTTGAATCTATTGAAAGTTTACAATCACGCCATATAGGGCATTTCACTATTGCCTTGTAATTAGGGCTGTTAATAAAAGCTGTTGATTCGAAAATTTTCAGGAACCGGTTCCGCGAGCAACGGGTACTCAGTTCCGAGTCCAGGAACAGAGTACAGTTTTGCAAATATTCAGAGAGCACTTTTTTGAAATCCTAAATCTGTACCCCAAAGGTAAACTGTCGTAACTGCCAAAACCGCGATTTTGGGGTTATTGTTGTAACTACATTGTGGGGACGTATATATTATATCAACTAATATTTTGTTTAAACAATGTCCTAAAATAAAACAAAAGTTTCAATAATTACCGAAAATCATACACAATCAGGGTATTCACAGTCCTCTTTTAAATTGCGAGTAATTTTACCGCTCGGTAATTCAGTCAAATTTAACATATTTTTACCGAGACGGTAATTTGGTTCATGTAAAAATGAATTACCGGCTTCGGTAATTGTAGACATGCCTTGAGTCGTGTTTTCCGGCCCGGTTATTCGGTATCAAGAATCAACCGCGAGTGGCGCTAGTAATGTTTTTAGTTGTCAAATTTTCTCGCTGGTTATCTCATCGGACTGCAAATTTTTTCAATTTTGATAGCCGTTACCACAATTGAAATTCAAAAGAATACATCAAACATGGATTTAAAGGTGGATTTAAAAAAGCGCTGTTCTCAAATCTGTGCTGTGGGATGTTCACAGCAGAATATTTTCAGTCTTTTAATATTACCGAAAACACCGAATACCGAAAATTAAAAGAGGACTGTGAATACCCTCAATAAAAAGTTTGCAATTCCGAACTAAAAATGGCTCTCCTGTAAAATTTGCAAAATGTCAATTACGACAGTTTACCTCTGGGGTACAGAAATGATTTTTATCTTTATTCGATCCCAATATATTCACAAAAATATGTGGAAAAGTCGATTTTGCCAAATTCCTTGCAACCTAACGGTTTGTCGAAAAAGGAATTCGAACTCCAATCAGGAAATATTTTAGCTTTGGTAGCAAATATTATTTAAATGAAGTCAATATTTTAATTTATGAATCTAAATATTTTTTACATTTTAGTTATTGTGATGTCTTCCAAAAATGCCGTGAAGTAGATCCTTCTGGGCCCTTAGCCACATTAAGAAAATTGCTTCTATCCGAGGAAAGTATAGCATCATTTAAAAAATGGATACAAACAAATTGGTATACAGTTGCGCTTGCATTCACCGGTGTAGTTGTTCTCCTGGTAAGTAAAACATATGAAAATACCATCGACTAATTTATTTCATTTAAAATTAATTTCAATTTTTTTTTTTAATCTAATCTATGCAAAGATTTTTAAAATTATAAGTTGCCAAATGGACAGATTAATTAAAAAAATCGAGGCACATCGTAAGTTACTAAACTAAGGGTTGAATAATTATGTAAAACGTATCGCTAGTGAGAATAATGGTGGACATAAATTATAATCTATCGTTTTGTAAAAGATGGGATTTTCAATCTCCCTTTTTTTGAGAGAATTCGAGTTTGATATTTCTGGAAGATGTTCGCCTTTTAGGCTGACTGCCTAACCCAATGTAAAAAATTGCTCTAAGCGCTTTTATCAATTAATAAAAGTACAAATTTGTATGTAACTAGCTCTAAGGCCCATCCTACGACAAATAACCGTAGTCTTGACTTTCAGAAAACTTTAGAAAGTTGAAGTTGTGTGCTGCATTACAGTTCCGATGCAAGAAAATTCCCTTGATTTGTAAAGGGGGGAAATCAGTAATTCAATTTAAGCAAAAAAACAACTTCGAGTTGCGAACCGTCTCCAATGGTGAAAACCGGATCCCAATGTTTTCAGAATTGAAAGGGATAGGAGGTTTAGAGAGAAGAGAGGGGATTATTATTAGTCGGCGAAAATTTTTCCTGAGGACTGAGCTTTCTAATTCTGAAAACCGGATCCAAATCATTTCAAACTTGCAGGAGTTAGCAGGCAAGGGGTTCTCAGAAAGGGTAGAGGGTAAATAACAATGGAGTTTTCACAACTTTCCAATAGATCAAGCGCGTATTTTGCAGCCCCGTTGACTTTTGAAAAAAAAATCTTTGAAAAATATCAATGCGTTCTCATTTGGCATTGGATTTTTTTCTTGTATCAGTATTTATGATTAGACTAGGTACATCGATGTATGTAGGGTAAAGTCGGGTGAAATGGAACAGAAGGTGAAATGGAACACCCCCACTATTTCGCACTTGTCAAACATAATTGCTATTGCTGTCGGCAACAGTTTGTTTGGTATATCAGAAAACCTCAACGCGTTAAGGTATCGTCACGCTGCATACGTTTGTTTATTTTTTATAAGCAAAAAACCAAAAAAAAATATCGTTTTTGTCGTAAAACTTTTTTTGTGGATTTTTTAGATTTAATTTTTTTTGGTAAGTATTTGGCGGAGTGATTGTGTGGGTACATCAAAATGCACAGTTAGATTCACACTACGTAAATTTATTGATAAAAGCAGCAAGTCGAGACATGTTAGTTTCTGATTTACAGTAATGTCAAATGCAACCAAAAGGGTGAAATGGAACAGCCAAACGGAGGTGTATTGGAACATATAAATATTGGAGCCTATAAAACAAAAAAAAAAATCTGAAAAATCTTAACCGCGGAAGACAGCTTCCCAAAAATATGAAGACTCGGAAGAAGAAAGGGACGAAATAATTTATATGAGCGAGTCTGATGGACCTGAAGATTTCGGAAAAACAATTATGTAGGATGTGGGGAGGAGTACATGAAAACGCAAAAAAAAGACGACTGCCTTCAATGTGTCATCTGTAATTTGTGGTCGCACGACTCCTGCGCGTCATTTGCAATGACTTGCAATAAATGCGGCAATAAAAATTTGAATAAAAAGTAGTGTTCCATTTCACCTTATGGTAAGTTCCATTTCACCCGACCATGGAGGACAAATGGAACATTTGATGTTTTTTTTTAAAATTAAAAAAAAATATTGAATTAACCTTTTTTTTATGCCAGAGTTCTGATTTTATTTTTACGTTTGTAATAAAGAATGATTTTATTTTTGTTTCGTTTAAAAAGCTCTTTTATTTCCCGAGATATTTCAAAAATAAAAAAGGTGTTCCATTTCACCCGACTTTACCCTATATCAAAATTTCCTCTAGTTTGATCTATAGACAGCCTCAGCAGCCACCGAATTTATGATAATGTGTCAATGAACTCCCTTGTGATTTTATTACTAATAAAGGGTGGTTAAATTTTAAGGGCCGATGTTGAATGTGAACCACACCTAAACGTCAATTTAACGCGTTGCTCGATTGTGTATCTTTCCATGGTTCAAATTGAGTTAGTCTGAAATTGAGAAATGTCAAATGAAATGCAGAAAAAAACTTGACGTTTAGGTGTGGTTCACATTCAACATCGGCCCTTAAAATTTAACCACCCTTTATATGCCTTTTAAAGCGGATTTTATCATCAATAGGTCACCTCAAAAACCTATAAAACGACAAAAATCTGAAAAAATTGATTTTGGTGGATACGTCAAAACAATGTCCTAGCGACGAATTGTTAATTCCAATATTTTATACAATTTTCCAAATTCACCATAGTTTACTCAATTGGGTGCTTACAGAAACAACTCGAGTCTATCAGTCAAGTTTATTGAATCGAGTTCATGTGACGTTCCAAAAACCAAGTTCAGGAAACAGCGAGAGAAAAAATAAGAAGTAAAATACACATTGGGTTGACGCATAGCCTAAAACAAGCTTTTCATTAATAAAAATGCATATTTGAGCATCGCTTACCGGTACCGCCCATTTGTTTATAGTTTTATTTTCAATTTCCAAAAAGTGATTAGCGCTTAGTATCGATGTTTTTTTTAAATAAATAAAGATAAACTAAAAATTAAATATTAGAGTTTGCTAAATTATAACATACCAAAATACTTCATTTCCGAATTTTAAGCCAATATTAGAATTTGTAATTACAGATTCAAGATACTAGTTTTATGGTACTCACCTGCCGTTTTTTTGTGAGCCAAAATTTTTGTGAGCACAAATTTTTGTGAGCCCAAATGGTTGTTTCTTGATATCTGCATAGCATTTCAATTGTATCACCCCACTAGCCTAGCTTCATTAAAACAGATTCAATGATTGTGTTTACATTGGGATTCACTTTGAGGCGGCACGTCTTTCCTCATTTTTCTGCCGTATGCACACGGTTCGCTTCATCTGGATTCATAAACCGGCTTCATCAACATAACTAAACGACAGGATTCAACGACCAGACTCAAAAACCGGTTTGCGACCGATAATTTTAAGTGAATCCAAACTTCGTTCGCTCTTTTTGGTTTCCCTCCCCACTGCGTCCCTCACCCTCACGAATGACGTGCCGCCTCAAAGTGAGTCTCAATGTAAACACAATCAATGAGATCAAATGTTTAATTGACCAACAAATTGTCATTGAAAAATATAAAAAATCTTTGTCGTCTAATAAAAAAAATGTTTTACCAAAGGCATAAAATTAATATTTCCTATTTCCACATCTAGATTGAATTTTACAAGCTTGCCACAAAATTTCTAAAAGCAGCAAGGTAAATTTACAAAAGATATTTTTTTGAATAAAAAGCGAAACGGAACTGAAAGGAAATCACAATTTTTCACCTGAAGTATTATTTGGTTTTTGAAAGAATATTAACTTTTGGGCAATTTAACTGTAAATTTGGTAATTTTTGTTTCATTTCACGTTTCTTCAATCAAAATATTTAGAAACGTGACATCAATTTTATCTAATTAAACTTAGGGTTCGTGAAGTAAACAGTTACCGTTTTAATGTCCACTTTTCCTGTATCTATTAAGTCAGTAAAAAACGTACAACGGGTGTACCTGATTTAAATATTTTACGACATTCCAGAACAAAAAAATACGATTCAGATCCCCGCATTGATAGACCAGATTGCCCATCCATGATCTTTAAGAAAGTTGTACGGTTCACAAAACCGAAGAAGTCCATCAAATCTTACAATGCAAATACTTAAACTTTAATGTCGTCATTAATGAAATTTTCTTGGGTTCATGCTGTCTACTATAGTATTCATCTATTTTTTAGGATATAAAATGAAATAAAAAACATAACAAAAGCTATAATTGCCTATCTGGCAATCATTGGAGACCCGTATGGTGATATTCGTATCAAAATTGGAACAGTTGTACCAAAATTCCATTTTGAAGTCAAACTTTCCAATAAGATTTTTTAAAATTTGTTCCAATTGGATTTTGATGTATGGGAGTTTTATGTAGAATTATATCCTAAATAACTTTTGTTCTTGGACTTTTTTGATAAGATGCACCGTTTTTGAGGTATTCGCAAAAAACGATTTTGTTCGTATGGGGGGTACCCCCCCTAATGGTCCATTTTTGCCCATTAACGAAATTAGCCTCGCATTTTACGAAAAACGAATCTGTGCAAAATTTCAAGTCTCTAGCTCAATCCGTGCGCCCGCAATCCGCGCCACAGACGGACAGACGGACAGACAGACAGACAGACAGACGGACAGACAGACAGACAGACGGACAGACAGACGGACGGACATGCAAAATTCAATTTTTTTTATCATTCTAAACACACTGGTGTAATTCATTTTTGTGTGTGATAACGGGATCTTGGCGTTACAAACGGTAAGGCAAAGTTAATATACCCTTTGGTTTCACCATACGGGTATAAACAGAAAATACGAAAACTTTCATGACCTGTCCCATTAGAATCAACTCCTGAAAATGATGATGTTTCCAAATCTTTATATTGGCACCTATACACAACAATACTGTAAATAAATTATACACCTCAAACAAGAATTATTCAAGCAACTTTGATATAAAAAGAAAAAGGACATTGCAACCATAAAATTTGTCTCCTGGAAAATCTCAATTAATCGGTGAAGCGGCCAGTAAAAAAAGCAAATGTGCAAAAAAAATATGTACACTGTGAAAATTGTAATATGTATTTTTAAAATTTTTCAACAAATCTTAGAAGACAAAAAACTATGATCTTTAAAAGCTATAGAGCAACATAATTAAGTATTGTTTCTCGACACAAAAATTCAAGTCTCGTATGTCTCATATAACACCCAGTGGCATAACTATAAAATGTCATCTGCTTTCCTTTGTTAAATCTTCTTTCCAGAGCCAGAAATTGAAGGATTTTTTCGGTCACTACGACTCAATTTTTGAAGACGTTCTTTAAAAATGCGATTTTCGGGAATTCTGGAAAAAAATTTAGACTAAGTCGATCAGGTTTTGTGTGGGTTAAACGCTTGTTATATTTTGGTTATTCAATAGATGATACTGTGACAAAACCTTTTTTGTACTACCTTTTATTAAATATGTATCACTAAAATATATTTTTAAAAAAACCCCAATTATTGGATTTATAAAGAAATACACATATTGATAATTCGAATAAAAGAAAAACATGCGCTTCATATTTTTCTTTGAATCAATTAATTTTTTTTTTACCTTTTAAAAAGGAAAAAAATAATTTTTTGGGCACTGTTTATCAGAAATAAAAGCGAGATAAGGGCATAAAAACAAAATAAATATTTATCTCGCTTTTATTTCTGATACACAATGCCCAAAAAAAATTTGTTTTTTCCTTTTTAGTGCATTTTTTTTAAATAAAAGCTTGTAAAAAAAATGTTTTTTAGTTGTAGACCTAACGCCGGCACATTTCTAGATCGGTGCTTTATTGGGGCGCCAATTTGGAGCAATTCAAACTGCGCTGCATCTAACCAAAAAGACTAAAGAAACAATAATCATGAACTTACTCTTCTCTTGTAATTTTATAATTATGAGATTTTTAATTTGATGTTCTATTAAACTTTGATACGTTACAGTTTTCGCCTGTGGCGTACTTTCTGCAAAAAATTTGTTTGCATCGCGAATTTTATGTCATTTTCTCTTGCAGTACTGCAAATTTAAGAATTTTGTGAAATTTTATTGGGAAAAAGGGGATTTTTTTATGTCCAATCGTGGTATACTCGAAGCTAACCGAAAGCAACACTGTTTAAGATATATCGGAATAGGGGGTAAAGGAGCAGAATGATGGAATAGATTTTTTTGGACTTATTTGTTCCCTAAAGCGTCCTCTAATTTTGAATGTTTATAGAAACTTATTAATTAGTTTACGATATATCAAGAGACAGAATTTTACGACATATCAAGAGAGGGACATAGAGAAAAGAGGAAAATTCCTGCAGCCCAAGAGGACATTTTTTACGATATTTTTTCGTAAAGCTTCATGATGAATTTCCCACGGTATGCAATGAAATAATTATGGTTATGAAATATTTACCTGCTTTCTGAAGTATTTTATTGCAAAATTCATATCCATAATGGAGTGACGGCATAATTTTTAAATGCTCTTATGAAAAGTTTCTGCATTGTATTAGAAATATTTTTTACGAAGTTTCTGCATGGTATTAGAAATATTTTTTCGTCACTTTAGAAACATGAAAATTTCATGCAGAATTTCACATAGAAATTCCTAGAGGAATTTTGCTAACACCGCGTCTTGACCTGGGATTTATCATCGCAGAGATTTTTGATTGACCAATCAGAGCTCGAGTTGACGGAGGGGAAAATCCCAGAGAGAAATTTCTTGAAATCTTGCAATAGCAAAATTTCTTGGAATTTCACAATTCAAGATGGCGGAATCCAATTTCTCCCGGCAAGTAATTGCAAAAATAACTAATTTTTACAAAATACGATACAAAAAGCTTTGGAAGAGAATATATAACATTAAGGGGTTTTTCTTTTCGTCTGTTCTTCTGTTTCAGCCTTTTCAATTTCACGTATTGCATTAATTACGAGAGCGGCGACTAGTGTTTTTTTTCATTGCCAATTTGAGAAATAAAATTTCAAGAGATTTTTGGCCCAGCTGTCAAAAAAATCTCATTGTGGTGAGATATTTCTCGGGATGAAAAATTGTTAATCAAGACGCGGTGTAATAGCTGAATAGCTGAATTTTCTAATAGCTGAAACAGAAATTCCGTGGAGCAAAGATTTATAGACCAAGCATACTCTTCGATGTGGGTTCATTTCTCGATGTTGATTTTTCTAGTATTACAATTCACACATTCGATAATTTGTCCTAATGAAGTATATATACTCCGCGCGATGAATATTCAAGTGAATTGATCGGTGTATGGGGCTGGGCTGTGCAAGACCTAGCGACTTCCGGGGCAAAAACCTGTAGTTGGCACTACGCCCCTTTCTAAAAAATTGATAAAATCGCATTTTGTGTGCTTGGAAGTTTTGAAAGACCGATCGGAGAGAATATTCTTCCCAATTTTTTTTTATGATTATCTAAAAAAAATATGAATGTATCTGAGTTCTTAAATATATGACAAAAATTGCGCATTATAGGCAGAAAATGTTCTACAGGTCAAATACACCCTTAAAATGACTTAAAGTTTGCCAGAGAAGCATAACCCCATGTTTTATCCTTTTTGAGGGCAGTCAACTCCCAAATGTCTTAAAATGTTGCTAAAAGCGCTGGCTCAGAAAATAAGATCGTCCACCTAGAACCCAACATCAATGTTTAGTTATTAGTTTGTTAAAATAAAGTTACCAAATAATAAAAGAAAATTTTGATTATGTTGCGAAGTTACTGGTGCTCATTCTGCTCATCTAAAATTTATATCCGGCCGGTATGGATTTTTGCTACCCCAACCCCCTTAACAAGTCCTGGTTTGGGGCATTTACTTATATGGCTGTTGGCAGAAAACAGTGTAAAAAATTACATGTCAAACGTGAAGAAATACATAAGTATGTGACCCATGCAATTTGGTGCTAAAATTAAAAATTTTAAGCAATCGACCTGTTTTCTGTATGAAATTCATAATATGTGACAGAATTTTTTGACCAGTTTCATAATGAAATCCCTGTTATGAAACATGATTTTTGTATTAACTTCCGCAGATTTGTCGACTTGGGTGTCAACACGACTAGGAATATTCTCGCCATTTTAAGCAATCGGCCATTTTAAGCAATCGACCATTTTAAGCAATCGACCATTTTAAGCAATCGACTTGTTTCAATGTTCTCCGTTTGGGGGTTCACAGATCCAAAAGAACAAAGTCTAGTCTATAGATAGCTATATACATGCCTAATGTTTTTTTTTTTTGGGAAATCACATAAAAAATTTAATTTGTACAAACATTTTTCACTGTGTACCTTAATAAAACGATACACTTTTTAGATAATTACAGTAATTTCGATGCGATTCAAAATGGCTTCTTCATATTGATGTTTATTTGACCAATGTCCCAACATTTATACACTCTGCATGTCCATCATTAAAATTACAAGAATTATTACCGCGACTGAACGAAAAATATTCATGAAATTAAAATAAAAAACGCATATTATTTGCCTTTTTCATTTTATAAACTTTTTGCGAGAATGAGAGTATAAATTTATATACGAGACACTACACGAAAATTTGCCCCATCGATTCACAGAGCAAACAAAGAAACATCGAAAAAGTCTCATGTCCTGTCTTAACTGCTTCGATCCTTTTCTGCACTTTCCAATGCTACCATTATGTTTTACTGCTTGTCTCCTGATCCAAGACATTTATTTTTATAGCATTGCCACTTTTTTCTCATTACATTCGGTTTTATGGGTAACCGCAACCTTCCCCACAGCTACAAAACGTTTCTTTTGGATTCATAACGTCAAAGTAGGTTAGATATACAATACTTACCTAATGCGATCACTGTTGGTCGGTTCTGACTGAAAACAACGCCAGGATAGTTTATTTGCGGCTTGGTTCAGGTCTGAACTGTATCTTTTAGGGCTCCAATAAGGTCGTCTTGTCTGGTCTTATGCATCCCACTCCGACTGCTCCTTTCAGTGTTGCAAAAGCATCTGCCTCATTTTTTTTTTTTTTGTTTGGTTGATTTTTTCTTTGTCAATAAGCTCTTTTCCGGGTAGAACCTAAAGTAGCCAATCGTCAGAGAAAAGGCGAAAAAATTGAAGAAAAGGAATAAAAACTGGAAAATTGAAGAGAAGATTTTTCCTCTTCCGGCACATGTTCATAAAACCGAAAGTTTATTAAATATTCGTAGACAAATATTAGGCGGATCTATAGAGGATTTTCGATGGGTTTTTGTGTTTGACAACGACGTGTATTTATGATGGCCCTACCGAATTTATTTCTTCGTTTTTCTTATATTTTCATATTTATGTTTTTCGTTTACTGCTTTTCCGAAAGCTTATGGCTTTCCTCTTCAAAGATATTTATGGTCAATGAGCCGAAGAAAGAGTGTATTTGTTCGGACCAGTATTGAATGAAGGCTATGGTATTTTTCTGGGTTCATCAAATCGAAATATTTTAAAGCCATACATATGGTATTACTCTTGGCATGAAAAAATATAGAATACATTTTTTTCAACCCGGCCTTTAACGACATTCTGGATTTGGAGTACAGAGAATAAAATTCTTTGTAAATTTCTATCCTATATGGGCAGGTACTAAACCAGACCAAAGCTAATAAGCCTTACAACGAAATTTTTACGTATTTTTGTAAATTTTCGTAAATTTTTATCCTAATATTTATATTAGCTTTATTTCGTATCTGTATTTAATATTTATTTTATTCACATTTGTGTAGAAAGATTTTAAGCCTATCCAAATCTTGTATGTTTTTGCATAACACCAGATTATTGTCAGTATAATGGATTTAATAATAACAAAAAAGAGCGATACTTTCAGAATGTCACGTAACTTTGTTAGAAAATTAGGAAATGTGAATTTTACTTACCTACCCAAATAGCGTTTTAAGCAGCCGTGTCGTCTTTATTCACATATTTCGTCACCATCCAAATCGCGGTGATAAGCGATTTTGGTTGCGAGCACATCGCCGTTGTACGAATGAGATGCGGAATGACACCCATCACTATGACTTTTCACTGGTTTGTCACACCGCAATTATGATATAGGCACGTAATTCTGACACTGCCATTTCTAAAAAATAGACGTTTTTAACGAAAAAATTGTTTAATTTGTTTTTCTCGGTCAATTAATTTTTCTTTTGCAATGAAATTTTGATGCCAATAAAATTGTGCTGTTTGAAAAATGTCTGCTTACTCGAGTTAAAAAAATCCAAAATCGAGGATATTTTTTTATCTAAATCTGAAACTGATGTGTTGAATAAGTATTTTTAGTTAGGATACGCCCTGGGGCACTTATTTAGGATATGTCCTGTTATCCTAATTAAATTCCCCACATACATCAGTCGATTCTATGGAGTGACCGAATCAAAGTTTTCCAAACTAGCTTACATGCCCGCCGTTGTCGGGTAAAAGTTTTTTGCAAAAATTTTCTTGCGGTCAAAAAAAAAATTTAAAAACTTTTGAAAAAAATCGTTATGCCTTCAGGACCTCCCGTTCCGAATTTTAAAATTATAACACCAGATTCGTGATCAGCGGCTTCGAAACCCCCTTATTACCAGTTTTTTTCGATGAAAAATGGTAAAAAGGATATTTGGGTTATCCTCCCAGAAGCTTCCGTTGGCAATTTCATCACCAGCAGTAGGATTCTTGGCAAATTCGATAAATAACGATCTGGAAAGTTCGCTAAGGGTATTATTTTATACAGGTGGTTAATTTTCCCTCTGGCAACGAAAATTTAAATACAATCTTGACAGTAGCGGCAAATTTAAAATTGGTTTTAAATTCGACAGATTTTGAAAAGTAAACAAATAACAATTTTCTTTCGAAAAAGTGTAATATTTAGCTGTGAAAAGTATTTATATAAGTCGGACGGCCAGCCGGCAGTTTTTTATGCAATTCTAGATGGATTTCCGCACACTTTTCCTTTGAAAAACAAAATAGAAAAGTCTCCGAAAATCGTTTTAGAATTTCCCCGGATTAGCCAAATGAAAAGGTTTTACGTTTTTGGGAAAAAATTTTAACAATCACAACAAAAAAATGTCACAGAAATAAACACAAATGGTTAAGGTTAAATACAATAGATTTTTTTTGCTGTCAGCAATTTCGATTCAATTCAATTTTATTGCGCTTTCTTGCTGCCAACATATGTTGTTTACTTTTCAAAATCTGTCGAATTTAAAACAAATTTTAAATTTGCCGCTACTGTCAAGATTGTATTTAAATTTTCGCCGCCAGAGGGAAAATTAACCACATGTACTGTGAAAAAAATGCGTGACAGCCAAACCATTTATTACAACAATACATACAGGTAAAAATTATTGAAAAATTTTAACTGCCGTGTTTTGCATAAAAAAATCATATGATGCAACTTTTCTAGCGAGAAGAATAAAATTGTTGATTTTTGAATTTTTTTTTAAATGGACCTACGAACGAAAACATTTTTTGCAAATATCTCGAAAACGGTGCGTCTTATCAGTGCAAGAACAAAAGTTATTTAGAATATGATTCTACATAAAACTCCCATACATCAAAATCTGATTGGAATAAATTTTAAAAAATCTTTTTGGAAAGTTTGACTCAAACTGGAATTTTGGTACAACTGTTCGAATTTTGATACGAATATCACCATACACGTTTTCAATAATTGCCAGATTGGCAATTATAGCTTTTGTTATGTTTATAAATAATGCCTGCATTTTTTTAAATAAAACTTTTGCCTTCGTCGCAATTTTGTTTGCATACCGAAGAACTAAGAAACATTTCTTAGAAAGAAAGGGACCCCAAATACAGATTTTGCTTCGTCGCCCCTGTGCCTTGCGCTGCGGGCCGCAAGTATTAAAAAAAACACTGTGTCTCCGAAAATCTCGAAAAACGAAATTGTGATTTATAAAAAGCCGCCATTTTGGTTATTTCGAGTTTACAGGTTTTCACCAAAAGTTGATTAGATCCTCCCATTCCAGGACTACACACATGGAGTTTGATATTTTTGTTGATCTTTATTGTATATAGTTTAAGTTTCTTTGTTTATTTTGGCATATGTAAAATTAAATCAATATTCGAAGAACATTTTGACGAACATCAGTTGTGTATTTAGCTCAAATTCACGTAATTTTAAGTTTTCTGAACTTTTTACTTTTTTACACCATTTTTTTTTGCTCGGTGGTTTTTAGAAACGTATCTGCCGTGTAAATCGGAGGATGGGCGTACTTCTTTGGAAATGTTAAGCAGAGCTAGCGTAGTTAGACGATCTTATCCGATACGATTTTAATGCATTTCTAAGATACGATTTAAACGGCTTCCGATTTGCACCTCCTGTTAAAAGTCATTTCATGGCTCTTGAAAAAAAAGTGCGGCGTATTGTAGACTATAAAACGCCGCCTTTTCAACTGATTAAAGAACAGAATCGATTCCACATTCACCTCACAATCCTGACTTGACTCAGTTTTCACAGATTTTTTTTTTTCATTTACTGCTTTTCATAAACAGAATATCATATTTTGCCTAGGTTCTAATGAACAAAGAATCCGAAAGTTACTCTAACACTTTTGCATTTATAGATATTTAAGCATTTAATTCTTAATCATTTCCAATAGATATCTGAATCATAAAGAACTTAAATATTTTTATTGCTTTTATTCATAAACGTTGAATATTTTGGAATTTTCAACTAATTACGCGAATATTTTTCTTACAGGTACTAAGCACGAAATTACTCGGAAAGCGATCGAACCTGAAATCGAAATCAGTCACAATAATACACAGTGCGACAACGGAAACAGTTCGCCTGCCGGAGGACAACAACGGCGTGATAGTGCATACGGCTGTTCGGAGCAAAGTACCGTTCAAAAAGAAGGTCCGAGGAGAACGATCGAAAAGCGCCAAAGTTGCCGCGAGCAAAAATCCATCGAGTCCTCAGATTGTTAACGCAACCGGAACTGTTGTTACCACCAATCCGAAAGGCACCGGAGTCGTAGTTGGAAAAGTTACCAAGCGCCACCTCGGAGCTGCGGAATCTTCTAAGAAATCGAATCGAAAAAAGAATCGTGTATCTGCGACCGTTGGAACTGACGAACAGCAACAGACTAAGATTAATGAGCTAAAGAAGAGTAAAAAGGGCAAAAAACATAAAGAAGTTATCGATTATTCGGGCAATACTGGAACTCACACAAACACCTTTGGTAAAGTTCAGAAATGGCTGCTAGAGTCACCAATTGTATCCCAACCACTTTCACATATTGAGCATTCCTCCAAGGCGCGAAAAATTATGAGTAAATCTCAATCAACTCCAGAACGCCTTGTCCAAAAGTCTCCAAAAAAAACCAAATCAGTTGGAAATTTGAGCAACGAGAAAGTAAAACTTCAAGTGGTCTATAAGCCACCATTTAAATTCTCCCTGAAACTTTCCAAAAACTCAGCTGTGAAAACCCACGTGATTGGCGGAGCTCTGGGTAAAAGTAAGCGTAAAACTCGAACTGGCGATAAAAAACGAGTAGCTGCTGCACCTACAGCTTCAAATGCTAATAAATTGGGGGACCGAGGGCGGCGCACAGCTCTTCTAGTTCGAACAGTCGAAGAAGATAATCTGTTGACTACCCAAGAAACTACAGAACCGAATTATGAAACCTTAAATCCAAAAGCAATCGACAATCCCTATTATGAAAATATGACCAAGAGCGGAGCAGTTACAACAGAAGAGCAGCTGCCGAAAGACTCGAGGCCGAGCACTACGTCCAAGTCAGAAACTTTTAGGATTAACAAAAGTGCCAGTAATAGCAATATAACACGTCAAAATTCTCAAATGAACTCACAAGCGCAAACACCAGGTCCTACCTATAATCGGAGCAACTCACTAACAACGAGCCACTCGAATGCTGTCGGCAAGCATCTAAGTAGCCGTAAAAATAGCGAGAATTCAATGAATCTAAGCCGAAATTTTGGTAGCTCACAAAATTTGGTCTCGACAAATCAGGGTAACTTATCGAAATCCAAGAACCGCAACAGTTTAAATTTGAAAAGTTCCACATCATCAGCCTCTGCTCATGAGCAAAATCGTTTGAGCCTTATTAACAGTAATGTGCCAACTAAACGAAGTAGTTCCAATGCCAATCTTAGACGCGAGAACTCAAGCTCAAATCTAAGATCAATTGATTCTACTTCTAGGGGTAATTTAGTGCGAAACTCAAGTAGCACGAATCTCAATTTGAAATCGTCATCGCTAAGTAGAGGTAGCGTCAGCAATATTCCCCGGGCAACGCTCGGCAGTTCAGCAACATGTAGCGCAGGTGGAATGGGAATTGCTCCTCCACCACCACCATTGCAGCCTCCGCCGCCACCTCCATCCACTACACTTCAACCGCTGTTGTTATCAAACGCGAACGCCTTTTCACGACAGATGTCGCTACAACAAGCTAAGCTAACAGCACCGCCATCAACGAACAATAGCTCCAGTACTAATCCTAATAATAGCAATTTAATCCTTAATTGTAGCTTAAATAGTAATAGTAATCATAGTAATAATCAGTTAACTAATATAGCAAGACCGCACACTGCCGCTTGCGATGACATCAATAGTAGACGGCAACAATTCGATTGGCAGAAAGTATTGTTACCACCTGGCAATAACATTAACATTAATAATAGTAATAGTAGTAGTCATAGCAATCAAATTAGGCATGGCAAAATGGATGAACAGATACCATCCGATTTAGAAGTTATGGTATCCGATGCTGAAAATCTAGTAAGTTAGGACGAAATTTTATCGAGTGAACTATACTCGTATATGTGTCAATTAAATTTGTTACTCATGCTTTACTTATTATTCGATGAAAAGCCTTAAACAAAGCAAACAAAAACAGAACAAAAAAAAATGTTTTATTAATACATTTTATCCATAAGAATTATATTGCTGTGCTTTTATGACTCTCTATCTCTTTATTATTAGTCACAAAAATTGTCATTATTAACCGCAGAAAATAAGTTTATTTTTTAACAATATTTTATTTGCATTTTTATTTTGTTTTTCCAGACCATGAAGTTCCCAGATATCCATATTAATTAAAAGCTTTTATTTAGCTTGCCTTCGTGTCTGTTTGTCTGTCTGTTCGTCTGTCAGATCAAATCTTGCAACCCAATTTTGACCCACTTCCACTTGTCCGATTGACTTGAAATGTTGCACACTTATCCGATGACAATACAATATTTTCACTACTTCGTCCTTGTAAGGATAACGGAAGGTCCTGTAAGGATAACGTGATTATCCTTTTCTCCAAATTTTCCGGAAAAAAATCTATTCTGGGGGTTTTTGGGGTTGCTGAATACGATTCTCAAGTTAAAAAGCCTGTAAGGACATCTCAAATGTCAGGATATATATTCGAAGACTAAAAAGAACAAAATAAAAAAAATAAAAAATAAATTTTAAAAAAAAAGCTTTTATTAAAAAAGAAAAAAATAATTTTCTGGACGCTGTGTATCACAAATATAAAAGCTTTTAAAAAGCGAGATAAAGCATAAAACAATAAAATAAAAATTTATCTCGCTTTTAAAAAGCTTTTATATTTGTGATACACAGCGTCCAGAAAACTATTTTTTTCTTTTTAGTGCATTCTTTTTTAATAAAAGCTTTTTTTTAAAAAAAAATTTTTTATTTTTTTTTTTATTAGAATTAAAGCCCTTCATATCACGGGTAACGTGAGGCGAGCAACTTGAAAAGTCGTCGAATCGGCAGTCGCCTGTGATCTTGCGGAATTCCTACCAATATTGCGGGGTTAAATTCTAGTAGTAGTTAATGACGAAGGCCACGTTTAAAATGCATCAATAACTATGCAGATAGCAGAATACGGGTTTACAGCAAGGAGAAGGGAGAGTTTAGTGGACGAAAACTTTCTTTAGGGAAAAACCTACTCAATTGCGAAAACCGTTTTCTCGAATGGTTAAGAAGAGAGCATGCGGCGAGTAAGAAGTAGGGGGTAGATTGAGTTGATATATAGCCTAGAAAATGTCCCTCATTACTAAGAATATATATTGGAAAACCGCATTAACCAAAAGTTCAGCAAAATAACTGTAAATGACTTTAAAGACTTTTTAGAAGAGGAAATAATTTTTGGAAGCCAATTGTTTGTATAGGGCGGGGGTCATAAAAAAGTAACTACCGACTCCCTCCAGGGTCGATTTGAAGTTTTTGGTGGTTGATTTTCATTTTTTTCCACTGTCATTCCCTAAAACCAGACATCAACAAAACTTTGGAATCGGACTCCTTGTGATGTGCAGAATGCCGGCCTAAAAGAATTTCTCCATACTTGAACTCCAAAAACGACATCAATAATTAAAATTCTGTTCAAAAAAAAGGTTTTGCCTTAAACTTTTCAAAATTTTAATCATTGCCTGGTCAGATGGTAAGAGAATGTGGTTTTACTGTCAAGCGCTTTCTGAATGCACCAATATAAATTTCAGAGATGACCAAATTTCCTTCTAAAATAACTTATATTATTGTAAAAACCGGACCAAATCCCATTGTTCGCTGAGGAAATAATAAAGGAAGGGATAAGAAAGAAGGGTAAAATTTGTTTCACCGAATTGTTTATATTACTGTTCCCGTTCCCGTTCCCTTTAAAATATACAAATGCCTATATCGCGAAACGGGTATCTAAACAAGGTGCACATTGTTCATTCTGATTAAAAGCCTGTAACTGATTCAGCCTAATTCAACCATCCACACGTTTCAATTTTCGCTTTCAAAAAGAATGACTCAACGAAAACATAATCTAAAAAAATGGAGGCAAATCTTGATTATCTGAAATAATGTTTGCAAGCATAGTTTAAAAAATCGAAATGTTTAAATAATCGCAACAAAAAAAATTTCTAGCAACATATACTTAAATAATCAAATACTGTTTTATTTACGTTTTTACCGATAACCGGTTGCAATATCTTAGTGTTTTACCGATGGTAATTATCAATTCTGAGAAATTTTTCAATGGTTTTTTCGGTTTGATTCTTTTGGGGCGCATTTATTTTAGAAAAGTTCAAATAATAGAACATAAGCTCAAATATTAGAGGTAATGAACGAAAAAATTGTTGGTTCAAATAACTGGGAGTTCAAATAGATAGTGTTCAAATAATCGAGATTTGCCTGTACAGCATTAAAAAAATTAGTGTAATTCAATTTTTGTTAACAGTATACAGTTTTGTAAACAATCAAGTACATATTCGAGATTTCGTCAGATTTTTGAACAAAAAAATATCGTGTCAAAATGTTTTTATATATACGAGCGGATGGAGGTGTTATGTCACAAATTTTTCAAATATGATTTATTTTATGTACGAAGGTGTTATGTGGTATTCTATCATATGGCAAAGCTAAAAATACAAGAATCTTATTTGCTGAGGAGATGTGGACGAAGGAGTGAAGAAGTTATGTCGCATTTTATTTAACACTAAACATACCATAAGCGGTCTTTTGACCACTTGACTTCATGACTTTTTGTATTTATTATACATATATACACTTAATATTCTATCATTATTTTTTATTTATATTTTCTTTACTTTGAGTAATACTTGTCATATACCATTATCTACCACAGCCGGTCATTTGACCGCCCATGGTAGAAATAGGTATGTATTAAGTGCTGGTATGTTTAGTGTTAAGTTTTGAATGAAAGAAAGTATTCAACTTCAAATATATCGGTATTTAATTTTTGTTACATAACACCTTCATCCTCGTGTGTCTTCAGTTCCAAAAAAAAATTTGAATACTTTAGCTTGGCACACAAAACAATAAAAAACGGTCACTAAACATCAACAAAACGATAGATACATACCAGTAAAAATATAAATGTGTTTAAAATATCTCCAAATGCAGTAAGTATAATACATATGTATCTACATTAAAGTTATTGTATTTCATGAACTGTTTTCACACCAAGAAAAATATCTCTTAAGGCCAGTTCAGACTATATAAGTACTTAGTCAAGTGATAAATCATTAACTTCCCAGCGAAGATGTCTTTCATACTTTACTAATAAAGTATTGGTAACGCGTATTAACCCATTCACGACCGGCGTCGCCATTATAAGATAAGTCTTATAAGACATATGACAGATATTTATTTACTAGATAAAACTTATCCAGCAGTTGTGAAACAGGCCCTTAATCGATAAACTAAACTATTTGACTAAATTGATACTAAATTAGTATGTTCCCACTAGTTTAGTTAATAAATGAGTTTGCTACTTGACTAAAATACTTATATAGTCTTAACTGGCCTTTAGATAAACATGTAAACGAATAACAGCAATGGTGAATTCCTTAATGCTCTGCTATTGAAATAGATAAAATATTTTCAGCCTCACCGTGCTGAGAAATCTAAAGACGTACTTATTTTCTTCAAATAAATGAACAGAAATATTTGAAATGTTAAGCTCATTTTGTTGAAATTCCATTTGTTAATTAACATAATGTTAAAGGGTGAACTTTGTGAAATTGTAATCCGGTTAAAGAAACATAAATTGCAATGCTATTTAGATTTTCTTCCTTAAATATTTAATGAAAGATTATTAAATTATATCAACTGCCTCTTATATTAGCAAATATGTAATTGATTTTTTTTATAAATATTACATTTCTTATGTGGTCAGTTGTTACAAATCAATTGTTACCAACCAAATAATGGGGGTATGTGTCTGAAGAGTAAAATTTACAATACGTATTTTATGAACTAGCACCCAAAAAAAATCGTCAGAGTATTAGAATTAAATTTTATTAACCCTGGACCCGTGTACTGGGCACTGAGTGCCCAGAACGATTTTCGAACCGAAATTAATCATATTTTTAATAAAGAATATGATGAAATGCAATATATTTCTGAAAGATACTGAAATTTAGAATACAAAAACAAAAAAAAATCCAAATTACATATCTTCGGGGGGGGTTGTGGAAGGTGTTAAAAAAAAGCGTAATATCGTGTACTTGGGCACTCAGTGCCCAAGTCAGTACATTTTGTATGAATTTTATTTTTATTTTGATTACAGCTTTGGGTTTTTCCCCTTTTATGATTTTTCTTGTATGCAGATATTATATTGTATTGTTATATTATTTATATTATAATATTTATATTGTATTGTTGTCATGTATTGCATTTTCTTTCGTGGAGTACATGATTTGTTGGAGAAATCGAGTACCAGATTCGCGAGCTTACAAGGTGGTCTATATTCTCAGTCGATTTTTGCAAATTATATTTTCCCATTGTATTTCTACTTGTTTAACGAATAAACCAATTTTTATGGTTTTTAAACAAACCAGCCATACATTTTCTATTGGAATTGCATCTGGGCACTGAGTGCCCAAGTACACGATAAATGAAAGTTTTATAGTACACGGGTCCAGGGTTAATTTCATGCAGCAACTTTTCATAAAGTGTGGCTTTAACATATTACGGCGTCACTTCATTAGGGAAGTTCACAATTTATTGTTTTAATTTTATATGAAAAACAGAAATCCAAGCTTAAAACATCGTTATTATTTCAAAGTCAATCTAAAACTAAACTATTTGATCTTAGAATTTGATTATCTACCTTATTATCTACCTTACAATGAGAAGAATGCAAAGTGCGTTTTCACAGGTGTGTAATTTCAGTTGAAATTAGAAGATGTCATGTTTGTTGGTTTCTTTTGGTGTTTGGTGGAGAAATCATGTTAACTTGGATACGAAATTTGCAATGAAATATTTTATAAAGGAACTAAATATTTCAGAACAATGAAAACAATTTGGTTCTATTACTTGGAATGATGCGGATGTTCTTAGCTGTAAGAATTCTGCTTCGTTCGCGTTTTACTCCTCACAAGAAATCCGTTTCCGATATTCTATACGTTCTCGAGGTATTCACATAATAAGTGAAAAAATAGTTTTGTCAAATGGCTTACAAACTAAGCGTTTTTCAACAATTTTCTACATTCTTAATTGTTGCGTGAATTGAAACAATTCTCTACATTCTTAATTGTTGCATGAAACTGAGGTTAGCTAAATCTTGTTTACAATCTGACACTCAACTTAAAATTTTTCTGTTTCATAATCAAATTTAAACTCAATACTAATACTTCAAATGTCAAATGCACGTTTTATACTATATTTTTTGTAAATAAATTCAAATAAAACTTCTTAGGATACATTAAAACCTATGAGTTCGAAGTAACGGAGTAACTTTTTACGCAACTTTCGAAATAAGTTATGTTTTCATTTAGCAAATTTTCGAGCTGGCTAAGTCTTCTACTTCTCGTGCCCATTTTTTGACATCTCGCTGCGTGTTTAAATTGGAAAATTCTGAGTCTGGTTCAGCTTCTTGACTTCTTCGGGTTTATCGAAAAAAAATATCGGAAAAATGTATTTAAGCGGGAAAGAAAATGGATGCAATGAGACATGCATCAAGTTTTGGCAACTAATATATAACTATGCTATCGCTTCATCAATTTTCAATAAAAACTGAAAGTATTGTTTAGAGCTGGAAACTTTAAAAACGGGAATAAAAACGGGAAGTTTAGCGACTGAAACCGAATGTTAAAAGATAAACAATTTTGAAGGAAAGGTATTTATAGCAAGCAATTTCGATGAAATTGACCTATTACATAACGCCTTAAAAAAAGGTACACGACGAGAGACTTTGGGTACAAATGGCAAAAAGGGTATACCCGATCACAGAGGTTTAAGTCTGGAGATCAACAAATAGTAGATCCCCGGAGACGTTGAATAAAAGGCCTCTAAAAAAAAGTCTCTGGAGTGCATACATGACGCAGGTACTCGTATGTCGTATCCAAGCTTAGTATTTGTAGTTTTTAATTAGTGGTATTTTTTTCGGATATTTCAACTTTTTACAGCTCCGGGTGCTTCACAACCATCTCTAGAATTTTTACGAATTTTGGGTTTTGTCCACGTCATAGTGGTTCTACTCTATCTAAAATATAAAATATGTAATAATAAAGGTAGAACCAGAAACATACGTCCTTGCGTGCGGCATTATTTTGTTCTGGCATCTAGTAGTTGTCACCGCGTCTAAAAGTAGAAACTGAGCCTACTCTACGCGGCAGGGACGCGGCAACGCGTCTGAGCAACGCGCAATTATACATTTACTCATATAAATGCGTAGTTTTTACCTTCACCGCGTGGGTGCCGCACGCACGGACGCGTAATTGTGGTTCTACTTAACACTTGTCTTTCTTTATAAAAATTTACCTTTACAGTCAGCAAAATGAAAAAAAATCTCTTTTCTGCAAAGCCTCAAATTGCCTGAAATGTCAAAATTCATCTCCGGAGATGAAGAGATGTATTACAAAACGTCTTGACCGCAGACCAGTGATGCTATATCGAGGGGAATTCCCCATTTTTCGGGGAATTTGACTATAAAAATTGTTAGTAGGGGAAAAGAGGAAAACGCTTCAAAACGAGGGGAAACGATTTACAACGAGGGGAAAATCTTCGTCTTTCAACTAAATCCGAAATACTTTTAAAAAATTACGGAAAAGTAAAAATACAAATAAATAAAAACAATTACAATCCAATTCCAAGCTTAGGCAAAGGTAAAGAGTGAAGGAAATGCCCTTATTTATACGTTTGCCACTTTATAATGATCTTATTGCAATTGTAAAGTACACACCAATCTTTTAAACGAAAGCACTTTAAAATGGCTTTGGAATGTACGTTTAACCGATTTTTATACCCGTATGGTGAAAGCTTTTTTCTCTTAAAAGACTTTAACATGAGTCCAGATGACAATAATTTTTGGTTTTAATAAATGAATTCTTTATTTAAAATTCGTTGTTTTTATAGGGGAAAAACGAGGGGAATTTCGTCATTGAAAAAGGGGAAAAAGAGGAATTTTGTCATTTGGAAGGGGGAATATGTCACTAAAGGTACATAGCATCACTGCCGCAGACACAGACGTATTAAAGAGACTGTCTTATTAGTAGCAACATGGCAAAGAGTAATATTTTTTCCTCTGAATGATTACAGTCTTCCTAACAACTCATTACCTTTTGTAAGCCCTTTTTTAACTTTCTCTTTAAGGAAATCATCCTCGCTGAGCTATAAATAAATAAAAAATTGTTAAACTAGAAAAAATGTGAAAAATCGCTCTGATTCTGGATACTAGAGTGAATTCCCGATATTAGAGTGAAACAAAACCATTTCAGAACCGTTACGATCACCGATAATCGATTTACGAATAACCGAGATTCCACTGTATTTTAATTCATTTTTGTTTCTCTCGAAACCATTTCTGTTCAAGTATCAGATGTTTCATGACCAAAATTGAATACAATGATATTAATTCTAATTGAAACAATGGGGAATCGGAAATATTTGATAGACAGCAACAAAGTTTGATCGATATATTAAAGCGACTTCGTTAATTGAAGTTTAACGGTATCGTTTTAACCGACTTAAGCTTTTTATTTACCCGAAATAAAAATCCTCCCAAGCTGTCATCGTACAAGTCTTATTAAATTATCTATTCCATATTATCTGCGTCTTCTTGTTTTTCCTTACAAAGTTTTGAAATTTAAGTAAATAAATTCCGCAAATCATTGGCAGTCAAAATCCTAATTTTACATACAGAAGACTTTACAAGTATTAATTACATTTTGTATTTAATCGATATCATATGGTCTGGGAAAAATTAGAAAATAATCTTTAATGGCATCCTGACTGTAAAAAATATTTAAGGAAAACTGTTTCGAAATGAACAAATTTTTTTTATGTTTTTGTTCCAAAAAATGAAGAAATCCAAATAGTTTATACCAATATTTGATTGCTAAGTCTATTCTAAAAGAATTATTAAAAATATTTGTTCTGAGATATCTACTTTATGTGAAATTTTAAAAAACAGGTCAAATTAAATTTAAATCAACTAACTTAGGTAAGACCGAATGTTTACAGAAGCAAAGCTAGAATACCCAATTAGTGTAATTATTATAATTAAATAATGTAATTACGATATACATAAATAATATACTAACGCAAAGAAATAAAGGTGTACACAAAGGCCTTGTTAATTTACCAATCTTTTAATTTTAAAAAAATCCCAGATATTGTAAAGCTGTAGAAAATAATTTATAAATATCTTACATAACACATAAATACAATCAATATATGAAAAATGTATACACAACACAAAAAATTTCAATGCTGCAAAAAGATCCTACCAAACTTTAAACAAAGAAAAATATGAAATTAAACATAAAGCTAATAAAATTTAATTTTTGCATGAATTTTTTTCAATCTCCGCAAGCGTTATACACACTACTGAAAGTGCATCCATTCTCAGCATTCCTATACAATTACAAAACTAATCGTTATATATTTATGTATATGGCGATATATAAAGTATATATAAATAATATAAAGAGAAAATATAATAAAATATATTTTTCAACTTTTTAACTTTATTTTTCTAACCAGAATGAAATGATATACTATTAAAAAAATTTATATTGTAAAAAACGAATTATAAACACTTGTAAATTTACGTGAAAAATTTCATGAACCTAAAAAAAATACTAATTACTATAATTATTCACATTGTGGATAATATCTGCATTATGTTTAATACCCCTGAAAAATACGCTTTCGAATTTGTTACTGATTCTTTATCGATGTTGATTGTATTAATTAAAAATGAAAAACTTTCCAAAAATAATAATCATTTTTTATGTAAATAAACATATATTTCAAATAAACAACTACTACAATTAAACTAAATAAAAAGTACTGCATATGAAAATTATTTAAAAAATTAACAGATGTAAGAAAAAGAAGAAAGGAAAGTTAAACTGCAAATAAAAACATTTGATGATAACTTATACTTTTGTATTGCTAAAACTAAACACTAAGTAAATGGACTTATTTAAAAAAAAATTGTTGTCTTTTATTATTGGCTGGTTAAAAATCAATAAAAGCAAAGTGTTTTATCCAAAACTTCCAGTTTAATGCCTAAAAAAATCTATTCCGGAGAAACAATGGGACAAGTATTTGTACATTCAATTTTGTAGAATGACATCAGCTATCCAATTGACATATGAAGAAACCCTTGTGTATATGGCTGCCCGCTCTCCGCCGCACTCTCTTCCGAAAGATGTAATCCCAAAAACCCAGAAAGTTCTTCGCAATACATCCTTTTCGACATCATGTATGTTGGTAATAACTCCCAATGGACCTCCTGAATCGCCCTATATATAATATTTTAATATATAATTAGACACATAAGAGAATCTGGACCCTTCAGTCGTTTTCGGATTAAAACATTTTGCAAAGATTTAGAAATACCAAAAACATCAAGAATTTTTTTCAAAAACACTTTTGAGAAAATAAATAACAGGACCTTGGGGTAAAAATGTCAAAAAATTGACATTAGACTCGTTATCGGCGCCATTAAAACCCTTAATATGTGCGCAGTCAAACTAATTTACTTTTATCAAAGTTCTCCAAGGACGGATGTACTTTATCATCTCTATTCTCATCCTTAGCAACAGCAAGTTGCAGATTGTACAATGTGCAAATGTTCTGCTATTGTCTATTGTGCCAGGAAAAAAAAACCAGTTTGAAGATCGACGAACACACTAGGCCCAATAGAGAATAGCAGAACATTCTTGCTGTAAATTTCATCTAATCCAGTCCAGTCCTCAAAATTATTAGTTTTTAAAAAAAAAAAGAGTGCAAAGGAATCCCTATAAAATCCCCATTGTGGTGGAAATTGTGTTTTCCGGAAACCCCGTGCGGAATCTTTCGAGGAAGAATTTTTTTTACATCGTAAAAGAAAATAGGATCTCAAGAGTGGTTTCAAGTCTCTTCCGGAAAGCCTGAAATTGGCCACACGGTTGCGAGCACTGGACAGAAGTCTGGAACCACTCTTGTTGAGAAATTTTTTTTTGCTCAGACCACATTTTTGACTATTGGTCACCTGGTCAAATCATCGGTTGAGGGGAAGCAAATCCAGCTCTAGTTTAAGCCGTGAAAGAAGTTTTTTTGAAAAAAAGAGTTAAGCCCAACCCAAGAAAATAAGGGATCATCGGACGGTCGGCGAAGCATCCAGCAACATTGAAGCTGCGGCAAGGATCGTGTCATAAACCTGTTAATAATTTATTAAATTTGCATCAGGAAAAGGGAATCAGTGTTTGTAAAGTCATTTTCACCTCATTGAAAAATTTTAACTTCGAGCAGCTGACAATAACGTGCACGATATCGTCCAGGAAAAGAGAGCTCGGTGAGTAAGTACAAAAAACTGTTTATTTTAAATTCCATAAATGAAAATTAAATCGAGGTGACAGTGATTATTAATATTTTTTTTTTCAAAGTGAACCTAAGTTTGGTCTAAGCTGAAAATTTGTAATAATAATATAATCCAGTTGTCTACACGCACTAGGTGTGGCAATTTGATTTGAATGTTAGCGTTGGAATTTTGATACAACAAAATTTTTTTTTTTAGAAGCAAATTAATGTTTATGCACGAGACGCGATTCAATAAAATTTCCTTTGTTTAATTACATAATGTTTTTCTAAATTTTCCACGGTGGATGACTCTCGAAGGATGCTCAGCATCACATGACCTAACTTCGTATTCAGGATGACAGTCAAGGCACGTCTCGGTTTTTCTGTTGTGACCAGGTAAACCTACCCCCTCTCTCCCCTGCGGCTAGCTTGTTTGACGTGCCGCTCATGGTTGAGTCACGGGCCAGACTTAGCACCTTAAAATAGGAGCGGTCTGATCTTATAACACCCTCTAATGTTACTTTTCCAAAAATAATTTTAACGTCCATCAGCATCCGTGACCTTTAAAAGCCCCTAACGCTAATTTTTCCGAGAATATGGAGTAAAAAGATACTCGTCTTTATATAGGATCGTAACGAATTTTCCAGACTTGAAAATCATTTTTAAGAACTTTGCGCTCGTTTTTCAATGACCGATTAACTTCTTTGCTGTGAAAATTAGTTTTACATATGTGTTGACATTTATTTTTGTTGCTAACCAATTCGCTCCGGGTTACTGAAAGCAACAAAAAAAATTACGGAGGGGTCAATCGTGACTTTTTGAGGGGGAAACAATGCTATATTATCCCAAGAAACAATTTGTAACCGTGGTTACAAATAAACCTTCAATTTAGGTTACATTTTGGTCACATTTTAGATGGTTTCCGAATAAACCCGCCAAAAACGGTTATTTTGAAACCAGCTTCTAAATAGGGTTTCTGAAACGTTTCTGAAAGGTTACAGAAACCAAATGTGAAACTTTTGGGTTTTGTTACCATGGTTTCAAAAACGTTTCTTAACTGGAATGTAACCTCAAATTGTTAAGCGGCTCAATCCACGTTTACGTTCAATCCACGCAAGCATTAGTTAATTCGAAACAGCCAAACCGATAGCACACAGCCAGGGATCCCGTTTACACTACTATCGTAGTTTTACACTACTATTTCGACATAATTTGACCTAATACTACTTACACTACTGAAAAACCCAAAACACTACCTTTTTCGCCATATAAAAAACGTGCTACAAATAAAGTTAATTTCTAAATTTGAAAAGTCCATTTATCTGGGGAAAATTAAAAAATATGTAATATGTAATCATTCAGACTCTTTATCTAAAATATTTAAGTACTTTAGGCATTCCCTATGAAAAAGTGACTGACTAAACGCACTCAATTCTTAAACAAAAGGGACATATCGTCAGCTAAAAGTGAAATTGTGCTAAGTCCATTTGGTATAATTTTCCAGAAGAGCAATGAAAACCTTGTCAAAAACGTATAAAATTACCGTTAGGTGTATGCACTGAGAGAAATGAACATTTTAAAATCAAACAATTTCCACCCTAGATCTAAAAATCTAGTTACTTGTTTGATTTAAAAAGAAATATCCTAGAATCAGCAGAAATATTTTATTATTTAGTGTTGGGCGTAATCAACTATTTTTTTAGTTGATTGATCAATCAACTAAAAATTTAGTCATGGCCAATTCAGTCATGATTACTTCAGTCATGATTAATACATTAGTCATAATCATAATTGAACACAGTAATCATTAGTTTTTCAATCATCAATTTCAATCAAGGATAGGAATGATTAAATTCAATTTCGCGATAAAATTTTTGTGAAGAAATGATAGTAGGCTTTAGGAAAAACAATTAAAATTCAAATAATTGAAATTGTAAAACAATTGTCAAAAATGGGTGATGGAGAAGTAAGTAACATGTTTTGACTACAAAAATATCAGATGTTAGCATATCATGACTTCATGAGTCGGTCTCCATCATGAAAACAATATTTACCTCTATAGAGGAAAGTAAAAACTGAAATTAAAATCAATCAAAAGAGTTAGTTTTTCAATCATGATTATGATTAAAACTAATCAACCATAATCAAAGTTACGAATTATTAATGACTAACAAATTCAATCACAAATCAAAAAAAGTATGATTGATTTTTTTAATCATTAGTTTTCAATCATTAGTCAGATTGAACTTTGCCCAACACTAGTAACTCATGATTTTAAATTAAAAAGCTTGTTTTTAGATTTAAAAACCCCAAAATGTTTAAATTAAAATTGCCCCTACTAGAATTAAAAAACCAAAATGTTTAAATTTAAAATCTTTCTTTTTGATTCAAAAATGACCTTTTTAAATTTAAACAAGTTACTTTCAAAATTTAAATGCATTCTTTCAAGCGAGATAGAAACCATTCATGTTTAGACTCACTTCGTTAATTTACTTCGGTGGCCGTATGCGTTGGCGAGTGGATTCAAACCTAGGGATCTCGGGTTCGAATCGCGATATGAGCAGGAGTTTTTCAACATTTAATTTAATTACGTAAGAAAATGTTTATAATTTATATAAATACTGTAAAAAGTAAAAAATTGCTACTGGGAAATTGGTAAAAATCTACTATTACTATCGGTAAAACCATGAAAAATGAAGATTATATTTTTTTTTTAAAAGATAATGGCAGATTACTATAAATGTTGTAGCGCGCCGCTATAAATGTGATTTTTTCCCTCAGTGAAGCTTTTTAAATTCAAAAAGGTTTTCTTTTAAAATCAGTGTAAATCTTTTAGAATTAAAAATCTCGTCTTTTTAATTTAAAGAAATAAACTCTAGATTTTAAAAGGGCTTTAATCTCGTCTTTTTAATTTAAAGAAATAAACTCTAGATTTTAAAAGAATTAAAGAGAATGTGGTTTTTATTTTTAGAATGAACTTGTTTAGCTCGTACGCAAACAACAAATTACTAAAATCTAGAGCATTTCTTTTTGATTTTAGTATATTTTTCTCTGGGTGATATTAAAAATATAGCTACATATAGAGGATCTTTCCATTAGGACTGTAATTTAATAAAAATACTGGTATAAAAATACTGGTATCCCGGCCTACAGGTCAGAACAAAATACATTTTTTTTTTTGTGAATGTATGGATCTGTGATCGAGATATTCTTTTTTATTGGATTTGTCGAGCTTTATTTCTGGCCTTTATTTTCCACACTTTGTTTGTTACGGCCATTTCTTGTTTGAGGCGACCACTACGGTTATTCACTTGATAAAAACAAATTTAAAATTTACCATTTCCCAAAAAATCACAAAAAACAACCTTTCCTATTGTAATGAAAATTCACTTATTACAAAATAGTTACCAAACCAGAATTTGGATTTTGGTTCAAATAGTCTTAGCATAACACAAAACATCACAAACTTGAAAAATAATTTATTGTTGCTACAAAAGCACATGATTCAAGAAGTGCGAAAAAAATCTTGAAGGAAAAAAGAATATTTCTGTGTTTTACCATTAAGTTATTAAATATTACAAAAAAATTACATCACACAAATAATTTGATACCGCCTTACGCTAACAAAAAATATTTTTTTGTTATTTTCCAATCGCGTGAGAAAACGAATTTTAATGCGTGAAATGTTTTAATAGCACCAAAAAAATAATTTGAAAAAAGTCCATTGAGTATTTGGCTAAAGACTAGTCTGATAACTGAAAACTCGTTTATTTCGCTGGATGATATCATAGAGGAATCCCCGAACCGGAATTAATTTATTCTTATACCGACTGATGTAAATTAAAACCTTAAGCTCTGATGTTCTTTTTATCAGTTAATAATTTTTCCTTCTTCCCAACTGGTTACTCGAAAAACGTCCAAGAACTCTGATCTTTTTAAGTCCAGCGATATCGAAAGTGATTTCAGTCTCCTAACGGTCTTTAATCAAGTCAAGTGAAGTACAGAAAACTTTTTATATCAAAATGCTGAAAATTCTTCTTTTACTTGCAATAAGTTTGACTGGTAATCACCAAAATTAATATTTTTGTTAGATGCGCTTTTAATAAATGTTTTATTAAATTAGTGAATGGTCAATACCAAAATTATCCTTGTCGAGTTCAATACACCGGACAAATAGGGCAGTGTCAGAGATTCTCTTCTTGTCCAGCGGCTCAAGCACTTCTGCGATACTACCCGCCAACACTTTGTTTGAATGATAACTACAACAATCCAGTTGTTTGTTGCCCTACAACAAATGCTGGTGGCGGTGGCAATCCTGGTGGTCCCCAACGAATTCAACAAGGCAGAATCAGTGATAGAAGTGAGTAAATCTCGTAATTCCATAATTATTTTTAAATACTTGTAATTAAAATCAGTATTATGCAACGTAGTTTACGTGATGTAGACTACATGATTGTCTACAGCATATAAATCGAAACCGAATTGGTGATTTCAACTTGAATTTGGACCATAATCGACCAATTCGATTTGATACTTATTAAGAAACGACCAGAACAAAATCATTTTATGACCTAAAAATAAGTATCGGGATTTATTTATTTATTTAAATGATCATACAGAGCGTTTGCTTTGCATCGTACAAAGCAAATTTGATGTGTAAATATTTTAATAAAATTTTTAATAAATATGTCAAATCAAACTAAGTAAATGTCTCACACAAGTGCGAGACCAAACTGGTAATTGAGACCAAATCAATCCAGGCATAAAAGCGACCAATGTAGACAATCCACAAAATAAAACATAATAAAAGCTATAATTGCCAATCTGGCAATTATTGAAAACCCGTATGGCGATATTCGTATTAAAATTCGAGCAGTTGTACCAAAATTCCACTTTGAGTCAAACTTTCCAATAAGATTTTCTAAAATTTATTCCAATCAGATTTTGATGTAGAATCATATCCTAAATAACTTTTGTTCTTGCACTTTTTTGATAAGATGCACCGTTTTCGAGATATTTTCGTTCGTATGGGAGGTACCCCCCCAAATGGTCCATTTTTGCCCATTAACGAACTTAGCCTTGCATTTTACGAAAAACGAATCTGCGCAAAATTTCAAGTCTGTAGCTCAATCCGTGCGCCCGCAATCCAGCCACAGATGGACGGACAGACGGACGGACGGACAGACAGACAGACAGACAGACAGACAGACGGACGGAAACGCAAAATTCAATTTTTTTTATCGTTCTAAACACACTGCTGTAATTAATTTTTGTGTGTGAAAACGGGATCTTGGCGTTACAATATGCTCTTTGGTTTCACCATACGGGTATAAATACAAGAAAAGCTACAATCGCCAGTGGTCAATCGTAAAAAACTCTATATGAGGACAGACAAAATGTAAATCAAAAAAAAAATTCTATTCGTATAGAGCAGGGGAGAAGGGGTGGTATGATTATTTTTTGATGTATGGTAGAGTCCATAATTCCATAAATTTTTGGATAATATACACAATTTTCGAGAAAATTCCAAAACATTATTTCATTTACATGGAGAGGGAGAAAGAAATGGTCCAATTTTCCATGTTCAAGAACTTAGCCTAAGGCCCACTGCACACGGAACACAAAAGAAATTGAATTGGTTTGTGATTAAAATTACAAACCTGTTACCCACGCGGCTCCCTCAGAAGTTATCGAAATCGGTAGATTCTGGGTAAACACTAAAAAATCCCTTTGATGCATTCAATCCGATGAGAAACTAGGTAACTCAAGTCATTTGTGAGTCCACCTCAGTTTCCTCCAACTGATTACTAACGCGTTACTGACTGGTTAGTGATAAGTAGCGGCGTCTGCAGTGCCCCATTCAATTACAAAGACCCGGACTGGTTAGCGTTTTGCGTCAGTTATCAGTTTGAGTTGTTCTATGAGCACTGTGCCTTACTTTTTACGAGAAACTAATCTGTATGAAAATTCAAGTATCTAGGTTAATTTCTTCGAGAGTATAGTATTCACGGACAAGCATAAAACAAAATCTTTCGTCATCCCTAGCGTATACGCCACCGAGCCTAGAGTGGTTTATGGCAAAGGGAGACCTTTTGAGATATTTGGAATTTCAATTCGTCAAATCCGGGCCTCATGAAGGACAATATATAGATATGCATATTTCTGCTAACTTTTATGACAATTTTAGTGTTTATTCGATCTTAACATTCAAAAATTTTATTTGTGTTGCATACCAAAAAACGACTAATTTTTAATTGTCTACCCTATTTTTTCCTTAAATTTATATAATAATTTTTCAACATTCAATTGCTATGCTACAGAAATGAAATAAAGTTGTAAAGATCTGAAGATCTAAACTCTTAAATTAAATATCTCACTGTCAACCATTAATGTATAATATGTGAATAAAACTTAAACTTAAACTTAAAAAAAAAAACTTAATTGTCTACCCTGCTCTAAAGTGTAGGCAATTGAAGTTTACACGTAGAGGAATAACACTGACCAAAATTCAATAACATTGTAGAATGTAGTCAATTCAGAGGAGGTGGAACAAGGGGGGTCGCACAGAAATCGGCATCGCCAGGAACCATCCATACAACCATCGTTGGAGGCGATTTAACAAGGCCTGGAGAATTTTCTCACATGGTAAATTAGATAATTTTTACTATAAAAAACGAAGTTCAAGGTGATTTATTCTAAAAAAAAAAAAGGCTGCTATTGGATGGGTTGATTCAACTGGACAGGTGGAATACAACTGCGGAGGAGTTTTGATAGACTACAGTTTTGTTTTGACGGCAGCACACTGCGCTAATACCAGAAAGTAAGTAAAAGAATCGATTATCTCGAATAACTAAAGAACAACCGGAATTATAGAAAGTGGCTGACTTGGTTTGTATTAAAATGTCATAATCGACACTGATTTCAGCAGTTTGTTTCCATTTCTATTGGAAACAAGTTGTCAAACCCGTTGATCAAAAGTAAAAATAATTTTGCATAAGATGTTTTAAAACTATACTGACATTATATTTTTTTCACGCTTGCCTATTTTTTCGAAAATTCAAATTAGAATTATAATAGAGATTGAATGTTCTACACCAAATCGCGGGCCACATTACAAGAAAAGTTACGGTAACAGTTCTTTGATATTACCACTGAAATTTAACTTGAAAATTTCCATACTGTCAAAACGTAAAAGAAATTAATGCGCCACAGCCAACATTTTTTGAAAAATCTACTCTGGACGCAAAAGTTTTTGAAAATGCCAAACCCGTGAAATTTTTCCCATATCGAGTATAAATATCGGGTCTTTCAATAAGGACATAACAATTTTGCATTTAAATAAAACACAGAATAATTGAGATGTCGGGCTGAAATTTATTCCAGGTGTAGTGGACATGTTACATTTAAGTATGAAATTCGATGTCGTTCATATGGCCACCGTGAGCACGTTTGCACTGATTGATTCTTTGGAGCCAATTTTCCACCACTTTCCACAAAAATCGGCCGAAACGTTGGTAATTTCGCGTTCGATATTGTTCCTGAGCTCCTCTAACGTTGTTGGCTTGTTGGCAAAAATCAACGACTTAACATAACCCCATAAAAAGAAATCCAACGGCGGTAAATCGCATGAGCGAGGTGGCCATTCGACCGGACCATTTCTCGCGATTACACGATTACCGAACTTCTCCTTCAATAGAGCAATTGTTTGACCAGGTGTGTGGCATTGCTCGTTCGTGAACTTCACCATGATAAAAATGTGAACCTTGACGGACGTTTTAGCACTGCCAGATCATAAACAAAGTGTTGTGGTGCGTTTTTATTAAAATACAAAATTGTTATGTCCTTATTGAAAGACGCACCTTTAAATTGAAAGCTACCGAATATATTTAAATACTTAAATAACAAATGCGATTCATTTTCACTTGGTTCTGAACAAATAAAATATACAAATTACACTTCTCATTTCAAAAAACATTCCTTTTATAGCGGTGCTCCAAGTGTAGTCCGTGTTGGCGGTGGTAACTTAGCAGTAAACGATCCCCGACAACCCAACATTGCCATAGCTGGCATATCCATTCATCCCAATTACAGCCCTAGATCTTCTTACAATGATATTGCAATTTTAAGACTTTCAAGCCCAGTCAGGTAAGAAAAACATAATTTTAAAAGCCACTACACTGACATTAAATTTCACTCAAATTTTCTTATTCCTTCTGTGGCAGTGGTCATACTCCAGCTTGCCTCTGGGGATCCCAGAACTTAAATTCTTATGCCACAGCCATTGGATACGGTCATACTGAATTTGGTGCGTAAAAAATCCATTTTAATCAAAATCTTTTTAAACAAAATATGTAAAATACTTATTCCTGTAGCTGGCCGAAAATCAAATGATTTGCTAAAGGCGACTATTTCGATTTACGCAAACAATGCATGTGGTCAATATTATCGACCTGGAAGCGGAAAACTGCAGAATGGCATTGTAGCGTCACAAATTTGTGCTGGTGATCCACAAAACAACAAAGATACCTGCCAAGTAAGATGAAGAAATAAAAACTAAAATATAAGTGATATTAATGCAATTTTCTAGGGTGATTCTGGCGGCCCTATTTTAATCAATGGCAATGTTAATGGTGCATCAGCCCCATACATTGTCGGTATTACATCTGTTGGCCAAGGTTGTGCAAGCGGAGTTCCCGGAATCTACACAAGAGTATCATCATATATAGATTGGATCGAGTCGGTTATTTGGGGAAGAGGATAACCATTGTGTTTGCAATTTTTTTGATAATTAGCAGAATCTGTCCATAATTAGTATAATCTTATTAAAATGACATGGATGATTTTATTATTAAAACTTTAACATGTATTGCCATGGTATTATTTTTAAATTTTGGATTTTCTCAAAAACTTTGATATAAGGCCCTATTCCAGGATCCGATACGAATGATTCGGATCGTAAACTCAATGTTGTTGTTGGTGTAAAACACTAACAACAACATTGAGTTTACGATCCGAATCATTCCTATCGGATCCTGGAATAGGGCCTATAATAAATGTTTATAAATGTTCGGTGTATAATTTGGCTATTTAGACGCTAAACTACAAATAAAGTATAAACTAGATAGATCTGCTCAAATGGTCCCATAAATAACACGCAATTCCAAAAGAATGTGATGAAAATATTTAAAAATGTACAAATAATTCGACATTTTCTGATGTATTGAAATTGCTCAAATGCTATTAAAAAGTCCTTATACACTTTGCTTAATAATGAATAGAAGAATAGAAGAAAATATTTTATGCTTTCAATTTTCCGTCTTATGTTGTTTGGAAAATGCATAAAAATTATAAGAATTAACACTATTTAATTTTTTATCCAAAATCGGAAAAAAACTCAATTCCAATGAATATAAAGTATAGTGATATATCCTGAGATCATTATATTTTGTAATTTTACATGACATAGCGAAATTTATGTTATATATTGTAATATCTGTGTGCTAAACAATGTTAGAGTGATTCCATACCAATCCAAGCAAAATTCTATTTCCTCCCCAGGTAACCATCGCCAATTCTAATGATTTTCATATATGTATGTTCTTCACCTACTAAAATTAGGAAAATACGCCAAATTTCAAGTGTCAAAACCACTTGATTCCATCGACATGGTTTGTTAAATTTCGGTGTGCCAATTTTGTTCTTGGCTCGATTTTGCATTTATTGAAGTGTCATAACTACTACACTAATAGATCTATATCATAGTTACATAGTTCTGTCTCTAATTTTCAGAGAAAATTGGAATTATTGCTTTAAATAATTTCACATTCTACACTAGCGTAAAAAAGGTCACTATTTAATTTCTATTTTATATGTATCTTACAGTGCAAAACTTCCATTACTGAAAATACTTTAAAATTAAATGTAAAACCAATATAAAAGAAAGGGGTTTTTTATGATCATTATTTAATACATACATCGCATCACTTTACACATTAAACTATTTTAAATTATTTAGACGCTTAAGTATATATATACCGAATAGAGCTCTTAGTTTTTAACATTTTGGAATTAATGTGTCTTAAACGCTATTCACTTAAATTAAATATTTAAATTCTATCACTGAAAAATTGACTTAACTGACCTCTTATGGCCAATCATCAGAAGTAAAAGTATTATCATGAACGGTGTGAAACATTAAACCATTTCCGTCTGGTGGAAATACTGATGGTAATAAAACATGCCGCCACCAAGTTCTAGAAACATCACTATTATTTTTTGTTAAAAAAGATGGCCAGTTTACTTTACCTTCCCCTTACTAGTCCCAGAAAGAGTTTCCAATTCTTTAATCTGCCAAAATTGTATGGATTGACGTAAATTTTTCCCATTTCAGCAAATCTTTTTGTTTCTGATTGATTAATATGCGATTCAATGCTAGTTTCGCCACGCGTGATAAGCCGAGCATGCCAAATTGTTAGTGATCCCAATGCGAACACAACAGCAACATTAATAAATGCCATAAATATTATTGCACGATGTTTTGCCGTATTACTAATCAATGGTACTGGAAGATCATGTACTGCGGGTTTTAAATCAACGTCATTGTATTCATTCATCTCACTCTAAAAAAAATTTATGAAATTTTAATTATATATCATTTCTTGTTTATAAATTTTGAACTTACAATTGGAATAATGTGTCCAGTTAAATTGTATTTAACGGGATGCCCTTCAAGTGGCTCCGTTTCTGACCAACTATCTCCTTCGCCCAGCCATATATAATTATATCCTATTTCGAATCCGAATATTATTATAAATAATGATCCGAGTGCAGTGTAGAACATATAAAGGAAAAAGTAACGATGATTAAAGTATCCTACGCAATTATTGAGCCATGCTGTAAGTAAAGCAATCATTTTTTTATATTCTTAGTGCCTCCTAAAAATATATAAGCTACAATTTTTTAGACTTCCTTTTGAAAATGGAAACATACAATTTCTATTTTATATCAATTTCTATTTTATTTTGCCTTATTTTATTTTAAACTTTCGAATTAACGAGCAAAATATAAATTTCATTTTGTCAGAATTTTCTGAGATTTTAAAACGTTTCTGTAGGAAAATTATGAAATGTAGTTCTCAAGATTTGCAAGTTAGCGTATAATATAGGTAGGATTACGAGCGAAAAACGATGTAGCCTTAGGATCAGTTTTTTATACTGGTTTATAGCCACATCAAATAACGTATAATAAAAACACAAAGCAAATAACATTTGTATCATTTTTGCTAGAGTGTTTGGGATTGCAAATGTTGGGTCTGAAGCAAGATCCTGTAAGAATGACGCGAATATTCTATATTCCATGTTTTCGGGTAACTTAGCTATTCTGGGTCGCTAATCCTGAATCTTGTGATGGTTCTTCAAAACCAGGGATGAAAATATTTCACAATTTTTATATAAACTCACTTCTGATGAAGAATATTTATGTCGACCAGAACAACACTCACTTCTGATGAGGAATATTTATGTCAAGCAAAATAAAACTCAATCCTGATGAGGAATATTTATGCCGAGCAGAATAAAACTCATTTTAAAAGAGATTTAAATATCGTCAAAAACTAATACTTGATGATAGTCTCTTCTTTTTTAAAACTCAGCGCGTTAAAAAAAATCCTTGAGTTGTGTAGAAACTCTCTCTTTGAAGATAAATATTTACATTGGTCAAAATAAAACTCATGTCCAAAGAGATTTATGTGTCGTCAAAAATTTATACTCGATGTATAGTTTCTCGATTTGTTTGATGAATGGTCTTTTTAATATAAAGTTGCTTTTTTAACCGACTTCCAAAAAGGAAAAGGTTCTCAATTCCACCTGAATATTTTTTTTTTAATGTATGTTCACGCCTAACTTTTTACTGGGTTGACCGATTTTGGTCATCCCAAAGAGAAAGTTGTAGAGAAAGTTCCTGGTTGGACCCCGGTTCGTTCATGGGCAAAAATGGACCATTAGGGGGGGTACCCCCATACAAACTAAAACGTTTTTTCCGAATATCTCAAAAACGGTGCATCTTATCAAAAAAGTCCAAGAACAAAAATTATTTAGGATATGATTCTACATAAAACTCCCATACATCAAAATCCGATTGGAATAAATTTTAAAAAATCTGATTGGAAAGTTCGACTTCAAAGTGTAATTTTGGTACAAATGTTCAAATTAAGATACCAATATCACCATACAGATTTTCAATAATTGCCAGACTGGCAATTATAGCTTTTGTTATGTTTTTACGTTGTGTTCAGTACAACACAAGGAAGGTTCTTTTATATATTTCCCCCGTGTTAACCTACCCCTTCAAACCGCTCCCTGCTTGGGATATCGAGTAAAATTCTTTGTATTGTGTTCAGTACAATATCTGGAAGATTCTTTTATATATTTCTCATCTGCGGACTTATCCCCTCAAACCCTTTGTAATTTTACCTATATTAAAAATTGAAACTAAAAACGTTCGAAATAAAAAAAAAATTTCTAAAAAAAATAAAACCGACTTTAAAAAAAAACTGAAAAGAGAAAAAAGCACTAAAAAGAAAAAAATAATTTAAAACTATGTCCATTAATAGCGTATTTAAAATTCGGCTTTTTTGGAGTGGCGTTAAATTTGCAACTAAAATAAATTACATACTTTCTAACCCTTAAGGCTAATCGTTTACATACTTTCTAACCCTTAAGGCTAACTAAGAACTAAGATCGACTCCAAAAATTTTGTTGTCAAACAGATTAAGTATAGACACGGCTCTTAGAAGCACCAAAACTAAGTTCTTTTATGTCCCAAATTGGATTCCCTATTTTTAAGCAATCGCTATAAAAAAGCCCACTGTCTCATATGTTACTATTTTTTGTAGAAATCTATCCTATTTTTTGTCTCCATGTACAAACTGATTTTGTGCGAAACTTGACAATAGAAATTTTACAAAGATTTTATTTAGTGTAAATTTAACGCCACTCCAAAAAAGCCGAATTTTAAATACGCTATTAATGGACATAGTTTTAAATTATTTTTTTCTTTTTAGTGCTTTTTTCTCTTTTCAGTTTTTTTTTATTATTTACTTTTTTTTTTTAATTTTTAAGTAACATTATCATATTCAATTAGTTGTTATTTTTGTTATTCTTGAAGAGAGACGAATTTATTTGTTTTAAGTACGTATGTATCTGGATTTTTGTTTTGAATTGTTTTTTTTTTGAAATACTGAGTTTTGTTTTGTTTTCCGGGCTAAAGTTCAGTTTCGCGACAATGACGCTACAGATATTTCGTGCATAGGGAGAAGCATCCCCTATCCAAAATGCGTATTTTTAGCCGTCGCTCGCCCCCCTTGCTCCCTCCACAGGTCCACAAAATTTATATGAAACTTTTTTCTGGGGGGTGGTATCAAATGAAAGGTAATGAAGAGTGCATTTTAAAAATATATAGCATGATAGGGTTTCCCCCCTCACCCTTCGATTTATACCCCATCGAAAAAAGTGAAATTTTGCAACAAAACTACTTTTACTAGCACAATTTCGGGTCGTAAACCTCATAAAAGTGGTTTGAAATGACTGCTGACGCTGTTTTAATTACAAAATTTCATTTTAAAATTTTCTGACGAAAAAAAAACTTGAGCTACAAATCAATTTTACTTATGAGCCAGGGGTCCCTTCAGAGCGGAGAAACTTTTCAGCCACACCCCGCTTTTTCCCACCCCCGCCGCCTCGTTTTTTGATTTTTTCCGCGAAAACTCACACTTTTTGATGTAGTTTGAAAACGGATTGAGATATTTCTATGATTCTTTGCATTTTATTATGAGGACTACTGAGCGCAGTTTTTGGTAAAAAAAAATCGTCTTTCCCCTCATTTCATGAATTTCAGTTTTTTCAGTGTGGTATAAATCTAAGGGTGAGGGGGGAATATTATTATGCTATATATTTTTGGAATGTACTCTTCAATACCTTTCATTTGAGGTACCACACAGTCCCCTATCACCCCCAGAAAAAAGTTTCATACAAAGTTTAGGGACCCCTGGAGGGGGCAAGGGGAGCGAGAGACCGCTAAAAATACCCATTTTGGATAGGGGATACTTCCCGCTCCCCTCCTCTATACAGGAAAAATTTGTAGTGTCATTGTCGCTAAACTGACCTCTTGCCGTTTTTCGTTTGTTTTTCAATAAAATAAAAATATCGTTTTAATTTTACTTAATTTCTTCTAAAGCGCCTACATTGCAAATTATTTGAAATCGATGAGAAACCGTCAGTTCTGATATCTAGTACACTCGCCAGACCATACAAAATGCGAACAAATGAGTTTTTCGTCAGCTCAGCGAAATAAAACTCATTGGAACTGATATTTATTTACAGGAAATATTTATCTCTCATTGGAACTGATATTTATTTACAAGAAATCTTTATCTCTCATTGGAACTGATATTTATTTACAGGAAATATTTATCTCTCTTCGTGAGTTTTTCGTCCCACAAGTAAAAATTATCTCTCCTTCAGAGAATTGACTACAAAAATATATAAACGTTAAAAGAAACGAGAAATTTTTTCACACAATGAAAAAGTGAAACTTGAAATGAGATATAAAGTGAGTGAAACTTGAAATGAGAGATAAAGAGAGAAAAATAACTCTTATTTTCATCTCTGTTCAAAACTCGAAACGAAAACTGATAACAAAAATACCCCTTCTTGCCTTTCTTCTCGAGGAATTTTTGGATCGGGGATTTCAAACCTGAGTAAATGTACTGCAAAGATTAAGTGAATCTACTTTTTTACCCAAAAAATCAGCAAAATGAGTATTTTGAAGGTTGTGGAGCATAGCCCAATCTTCCTTATACTTAGGTGCAAGCGGTTACTACTGAAGATGGAAAATATAGAATTTACGGATTGACGAGTTTTGCATTATTTTCAACTACACATTTATTATTGGTTTTAAATCAAAATTTATGGCAATTCTCTTACTTCCCTACAGTCAAACATCAAAAATCAGACAAATACTATTAATAATACTTACGACAGTGATGATCCATCTTTAAAACGCATTTATTACACACTGAGCAATGATGGGTTCGGGGAGGTTTTGGTGAAATGCATTTCTTACAAATGCTTACAGCTTCAACAATTAGTTGCCCCTAAAAGGAAACAAACACAATTCATGATAATCCTACATTTATGAAAGTATACTTCTGGTGGTTGTCCAGGAGAAGTTATCGCAGCCATGAAGTAGTGAAACACTACGTTGACTAGAAGCCAATTGCCAATAATTAAAAGAACGGTGGTAAATTCTTGACTTTTATTCCACCAATATGGTAAACCAACCCAGTAGCAAATGAAGACAACTGCACTGGTCAAGAGAGCTACTCCGACAATGAAAAACTGCAATGAGCAAATATTAATTGAAAGTTTTTCATATAAATTTTTAAGATCTTACGGGACCCAGTAAATGTGTGAAATTGTCAACGAACCAAAATATTGGCTCTAGAAGTACATCGGCTGCATAGCTTTGATTCATATGGTGGTTGTAAGTTAAGGATACAAAACATATTCTCATATATCGATATCTTTGCGTTATTCGATCCCTGAAAATAGTCATCAGTAGTACCCATAACAAAAGTAAACACAACCTACAACAATGTTTTTGGAAGTTCCCGGCATCTCCAAGTTATTCTCCCCATTATTCTAGACATGTCTAAGTTTCTTGTGTTTCAAATCGGGACGAAAACCATTATTCGGTGTTTTCCATTATTTGGAAATGAAAAACAAAAACATACACTCCGGGAAAAATCGAAACGATTGAATCCATTTTCTTGGCTGGTTTATGCCAATCTAAAGCGTATTTAATCTACAAATGAAGGGTTTTGATTTTATGTTTGGAGAAATGACAGTTTAATATATTTGGCAAAAATCAGCTGTTTGATTTCAACTTAGGGTTGAGAGAAATGTTTCGTTCCTATATAGTTCCTCTTGCTAGACTAGAGAGTCTATAATCTAGAGAGTGGTAAATCGAATGTAACATAATGACCGCCGTACTGAAACTTTAAATATTTCATTCATTGTTTTCAAATAATTCCCAAAACAACTGAAATCGGTTAATATAAGATAAAAACTCATTTCTATCAGAAAATTTATCAGAAAATTTTGGAGAGTCGTTGTTTTGCGGACATGCGGAAATCAACATCTTTTATTTCCCTAAATACCCCGGTGTAATTCATTTTTGGGTCCGCCGATTGGTACGATGTGTTATAAATGGTGTAAAAATAGTATAAGTGTTTTAAGTGCGTCAATAATTGTTTTGCCAGTGACTGAAACCAAATTGAAACATCACTTTGTACCAACTTTTAATTTAATGAGATTTTTTTCTTTGTGAAAACCAATACCTTTACCCTCGAGCTAACCTTTGAACCAATTGGTGTTTCACATTCGTTCAACTTGCGTTAAAAAGGCAAATTGCTCTAGTGTCATGGAAATGAGGGCTTTTTTGACGAGCAACTGCAATATTCGGTTAGATACACTTTGATATTTTCTTTTTAATTTATCGGCCGATACTAGGTGACAGATTATAGGATATCTCTTAAACTGTAATTAAATTATTGTAAAATAATTTGATATTCTGGGTCAGAGATTTTGGTGAATTTGAACTTTAGCGAGTCAAGAGATTCACCACGATATCTTCATCTGACAGCGCTTATAAACATCAAATTCTGCTAGTTATTGACATTGGATTTTTTTTCCTGAAATTATAAATTGTGTCCAAAACTTGGAAAGTTGTCAAATAATTGTGTAAAAAATATATTGTGGATCTTGAAAAACAAGTGAATAGTTTTGTATCTCTGAGTGGATTTCTACGGCGCGGCGTTCAGACCGCTTGAAATGAAAATAATGTAAAAAATATTGTGTAAAACTAGATTCGACGTTTTCCAAGATTTTCTCTTAACGATTTTTGAATGGAAAGCTTTTTTTTGCAGAAATTCCTGACCAACATGTTCAATGCATGATTTGGTTCATGGACCTGTCGCAAATGAACATTGAACAGCATTTTGTTACAAAGCATGCGCGTGCGAGGTGAGGAAATATGCTTCAGAGAGTTTTAAAGAAGCTTTTTTAACCAAAACTTAATCAAAACTAACAAGAATCACCCCTTTTGTGAATGTCGTGTCGTTTTCGACAAGAGTTGTTTCACGTATTGTTGTTAGTGTTTTTCTACCAACAACATTACGTAAAACGACTCTTGTCGAAACCGACAGGATAATCGTAATAAGGGTGAATTATTCTGGAATTATATAAAAAAAAAATCATACGAAACATCAAAAGAACCGAATTTATGTTGTAACAGTGTATTTGAGTTATCAGACTTGTTGCTCTCTTTTTATTTATAGATCTATAAGTTCCACATTTCTTATATTGCTTTTTACCACATCTTCTCTATCCAGATTATAGGCTCTCTAATGTAACTTACCCCTGCTGTTTATAAAATAAATTTATGCACTACTCCAAAAATCTTGATCTAGTACATCAAATTGTCTGACAGGACTTATAAAGAAAAATTCGATTCTTCCTATTTCGAAGACGTAGTTACAAAAAAAGGAAGAAGAACTGATGTAGACGAATTGAAAATCTGTTGATGAGCCGAAATCCTTAAATCGACGCAGAAATGGAAAACAATCAAGGTAAGACAGTTATATTTGTTTCTGCATGCAAATATTTTGTTTACGTGCAACCAAAAAAATTCATTCTCTTATAGCTTGTAAGAATTACAATTAGCAAACAAGATATTATAATTTAAATAGTTAAATAAAACATCGGACCGTCTGTCACTTAAAAACGAAATTCAGTTTTACATATTAATAGCAAACAAATATAATGTCATCGAACCCAACCACTTACATTTGTATAGTTTTTTGCATCTAACAATACTGAATAGATTATCAATACCGAAAAAAAAATGTATTTTATAATTAGAAATTACTAATATAGATATTACACCTTATCATAAGGCTACAAAACAAAACAAAAATCATGTCGAACCGAAGGCCCTGCAGCCAGTGTTCAAAAAACAAAATCTTGATAGTTTTTTGTAAACTAACATTAATTAAAATAAATAAATAAAATAAATCAATACCGAGTGAAACGTAAGAAAAATAATATAGAATTAATCCGACGCTTCGATATACGATGCAAAATGACACAGCTTTATTGGCAATAAACGACTTTTATCGGTGAAGCGGTCATAGCTATGATCCTATTTTTATATGGTACAAAAAAAATTTATACTCTATATGAGAATTATATAGGAGTATATTAGACTAAATATATCCGTTGTTGCCGCATAAGTCGAATTATCCAATAGCTGGTACTGTATATTATATATCTTAATATATATTTACAAAGGTACAAACGTTTTATGCCTCTTTTTTCATTAATATGTAAGAGGAAATTAACTAATTTATCTTCTACGATTCCATTACCTTATATCAACAGGATTTTGAAAGATTCTCTGTACGTTTTGTATGTAAATTAAAGTATCATTCGAAGCTTCACCGATTTGCGAGAAAAATATAAACTGGTCGGTTTTTCGTGCGAACGTAACTATTGAATTGTTGTCTTCTAGAAAAAGAATATCGCGAACAACCCACTTTTAGTGGGATTAAAATTCTTGAAATCGAATTTCTCGTAAGTCGAATTTCTCGAAAACTGAAATAGTCTTCGTTCTTTAGGTTCGACTTTTCCCGGTACTACTGAATAAAAAGGGTGTTTCTGTTAAATTTTCAGAAAATAAATGTTAATAAAAATACACGACATTGACTAAAAAATGCATTTATTTGAAAGGTATTTCTTTATCATTTAACATTTAAAGATGATTTAATCATTTAACATTTAAAAGTATTCAAAAGCATCCTGTCGGTTCAATTTTTGGCCAGTTTTTCGACCATCTGAGGCCGTATATTCGCAATAACTCGCCTTGCAAAGCGTCAATTGTTGACAAGCGATTTCACTTACCCCACGTAAACAAGCGATTTTACTTACCTCACAGAAAATAATCGAGCGGCGTAGGATCACAAAATCTTGATGGCCAATATAAAATCGATATATTTAAAAAAAAAATTGATTTTTATTTTCTTTGGACAATGTGTTGCTAAGCGGGTCAACTTGAGTGCACTTTTGGTTTTTTGTCATAATTTTCTTGTGCTTGTAAGCGGTTTACAGTTGCTGTTAAGCGTGTAATTCCCAGTACATATCGCACCCTTGCGACAAAAGTGACACAACTAAAAAAAAAGCAATTTTGAACGTCTTACCTCTACAAGACATACTCGCTATGGGAGAGCTTTTGTAATATCTTTGTACTTACAGAATTTAGTACAAAATCACACAATCCCAAACCTTAAAACTTGTGTTCTGAAAAATCACGTTTTTTGAGTTGTGTCACTTTTTTCGAAATATGTAGCCAAAAAGGCAACGAGTTTTAGAATTGTGTGTTCTTAACCGGCTTGTGCTGCTAAGACGGCCCTTACTATATACTATATAGCGCGCATTCATAGGCGCTTTTAAACACAAGTTTTTTAAACATAAATTTAAACTGATAAAAAACCATAGCAAACTGTCAGTTTAAACTCATGTTGTCTTTAAAATCGGCTATGAATACGCCCCTATATAAATATTAATATTACCTTGCATACAACGAGTATATTCAGTGGTGGCTCTACCATATAGGCGAACTAGGCAACCGCCTAGGGCGCCAAGATTTTTGGGGCGCCAAATTCCATTTTACAATTTTTTATACCGACAAAAATAAAAAATAAATTTTTTAAAACGTTCAAAACTTTTTTGTACTTTTGGATTTTTATACCCGTATGGTGAAACCAAAGGGTATATTAACTTTTCTTTACCGTTTGTAACGCCAAGATCCCGTCATCACACACAAAAATCAATTACACCAGTGTGTTTAGAATGACAAAAAAATTGAATTTTGCATGTCCGTCCGTCTGTCTGTCCGTCTGTCTGTCTGTCCGGCCGTCTGTGGCACGGATTGCAGGCGCACGGATTGAGCTAGAGACTTGAAATTTTGCGTGGATCCGTTTTTTGTAAAATGCGAGGCTAAGTTCGTTAATGGGCAAAAATGGACCATTAGGGGGGTACCCCCCATACAAACGGAAAGGTTTTTTGCGAATATCTCAAAAACGGTGCATCTTATCAAAAAAGTGTAAGAACAAAAGTTGTTTAGGACATGATTCTACATTAAAGTTCCATACAACAAAATCCAATGGGCACAAGTTTTAAAAAAATCTTATTGGAAAGTTTGACTTCAAAGTGGAATTTTGATACAACTGCTTGTAAATCACCATACGGGTTTTCAATAATTGCCAGATTGGCAATTATAGCTTTTGTTATGTTTTTTTTAAATCCACAATATATTTATGGAGTATTAGAAAATCGTCAATAGTCGGCATTACACGATATTTATAGTTTTCAGCACTCTACTCGTCCAAAAATATGAACATTTTTGGACATGTTTGTCTGTTTGGTGTATGTAAATTTTTTTGTTTTCATGGTTTCTCGATAATGGCTGATCGGAACATTACGATATTTATACTGAACTTTAATATCATTAGGGACCAGGTCTGAAAAGAGTATGATTTTGATGACATGCTTTTTTAAATTTTGTAATGCAAAATATTATTTGAATGTCACTTGATTTTATTCAGCAATTTAAATATTATTGTTGAATAACATCAGTTTAATGTAATGTATGTTTAATATAAAAACATTTTTTTAATGTAAGATTTGTTTTTTCGATACATGGGAAGAGAAGCGGGGGGAGGGGGGGGGGCGCATAAATTACATCTGCCTAGGGCGCGATGGTTAAAAAAAAATTTTTGAGCCACCACTGAGTATATTAATATATTGAAGGTTTTTGCATAAGTTTTTTTTTGCACCAAAAAACAAAGAAATAACTTAAAATTTAGATTTTTATAACACCAGCCCAGTTTTTTCGAGGAAAAATGGAAAAAGAATATTTACGTTATCTCCCGTCTCGAATTTTGAAATTCTAACATCAGATTCGTGATCAGCGGTCCCGAAAATTTCTCAATTCCAGTTTTTCGGAAGACAGATATTTGAGTTATCCTTACAGCACCTTCAGTTTCGACTTTTGAAATTCCAAACACCAGATTCGTGATCAGCGACCCCGAACAGCCCGTTTTTCCGAGAAAAAAAATGGGAAAAAGGAAATTTGCGTTATCCTTACAGGACGTTCCGTTTTGAATTTCGTAAAACCGATTCTTAGCTAGCACCTATGAGATAAGATGCATCTGGCAATCGGTTAAGTGGCTCGTGAGATGTTATATTAGCTAAATGAAACCAACTGTTTTCGTTCTCTTCTAAAAGCAGACTGACCTTTTTATTAGAGATCATTAATTCCTTAAAAACTAAAGTACATACTAAAGTACTTAAAACTAGTACTACATCTCCCCTTTTTCAAATTCAAAAATAATTCAAAAATATTTAATTAATTCATTGACAATGTTAACTTAATCTTAAGTATTTTCTTAACTTTTCTCCATCTTACCCTTTAACAATATTTTATAAACCTTCACCTTCAATAATCAAATTTTAAGTTATTATTGTAAAGTTTAATTATGAATTTAACAACTTCAAAACTAAATTAAATATATCAAGCTTTTGGCAATTTACACAAAAAGTAAGAATTTCTGCGGAAAATTCTTCCACTTTTTAAATCCTTAATCCAATAAGATCTTGGGGTTGAGTGTTTTTCAACTATTTCAGCCTCAGACCAAATGTTACCATTTCTAAACATAATTTTTTCATTTATTCGAAATTCAGGCTTCTCTTTTACACCTCGGTTATAATAAAAAGCTGCTCGTTTTCTTTTATATTCAAAATTTGTTTTTAAATTTGGAACTGAATTAATGTTAAAGTGGCTTAATCTTTCTGGAAGCAATGCTCTAGTTTTTCTACCAAATAAAAGTTGATTTGGCGAAAGATTTAAATCTTTAATTGGTGTATTTCGATACTCCAATAGGGAAATCCAATAATCATTTTCTGATTTTTTAAAAATGTTTTTTGCAATTTGAACTGCTCTCTCAGCTAGTCCATTTGATTTCGGATATAATGGACTTGACGTTATTACTTTAATGTCATTCAATTTCGTAAACTTCAGAAACTCGTAACTTGAAAATGGCATATTATCTGCTATAATTTCTTTAGGTAACCCATGTGTGGCAAATACAATTTTAAGGTTTTCTATAACACTTTTGGCCGTTTTAGAGCTTAGACGACAAATCTCTAAATATTTGGAATAATAATCTATTATTACAAGAAAATTCTTATTTTTAAATTGACATATGTCCATTCCAATTTTCATGAATGGAAACATCGGAATCTCATGTGATAAAAGCGGTTCTTTTCTCGAACTATTTCTATATTTTTGGCAAATCATACATTTTTCAATCATATTCTCTATGTCTGTCATAATCCCTGGCCAATACAAAATTTCCCTAGCACGACTCTTAGTTTTCTCAATTCCAAAGTGAGATCTATGTAAAATTTCTAACATCTCTTTTCTTAAACATGTGGGAACAAAAATTTTCTCATCTAAAAACACTATTTTATTTTCTACATATAAATTTTCTTTAAATTTCCAAAAACTTTTTATAAATTCTGGTAAAAACTTTTTGTTATTTGGCCAACCTTGTACAATTATTTCTCTTAATTTTGACAAGATTTCATCGCTATCTGTTGCCTGCTGGATTTTAAGTATTTTTTCATTAGATACATTAACTGAGTGTACTATTCCCTTTAAATCACTAACAGTTTCGGATCTATCTTTTTTGTTGTAGAATCTAGACAACAAATCTGCTACTAACATGTACCGACCTGGTAAATATTCTAAATTCATCTCATACTTCCATAATTTTAATTTCATCCGTTGCAGTCTACCTGATGGTATTTTATGAATTGATTTATTAATTATACCTAATAAAGGCTTGTGATCCGTTTGCATTGTAAATTTTCTTCCATAAACCCAGTTATGAAACCTCTCACATGCAAAACAAATTGCTAACATTTCTTTTTCTATCTGTGAATATTCTTTTTCAATATCTGTTAAACTTTTTGATGCAAACGAAATCGGATAATTATTTTGTAGCAAACAACAGCCAACACCATTTTTACTCGCATCTGTTTGAATAACAATATCTACTTCAGGATTAAACGGTTTTAATTTAGGTGCTTCAATTATAAGTTTTTTAATATCTAATAAACATTTATTATGAATTGGAAGCCAGCTAAAATTTACATCTTTTTTGACTAATAATCTTAAAGGAGTTGAAATTTCTGCTAAATTAGGAATTACTTTTTGCAAATAATTAATCATGCCTAATAATTTTTGGACTTCTTTTTTATTGTTAGGAATACCTAATTCTTCAATTGCTTTAATTCTGTCATTGTCAAAACAAATACCCTGCTTGGAAATTATATGACCTAGAAAACGAACTTCCGTTTTTCTAAATTGCAACTTCTGTTTGTTAAATTTTATATCTAAAACTTTTGCCCGTTCCATAACCTGTTTGAATATTTTATCATGTTCTTCAAGAGTATCAGCATAAATAAGTATATCATCTATATAAACTAAGGTGCCATTAATACCTTCAAAATTTCTCTCATTGAACTTCTGAAACGCTTCGGGAGCGATTTTTACCCCAAAAGGTAACCTAAGAAACCTATAACATCCAAATGGCGAATTAAATGTACAAAGACTACTAGATTTTTCATTAAGTCTAATTTGGAAGAATCCCTCTTTTATGTCTAGTACACTAAAATACTGTTTTTCTGAAACTTTCATCATTATGTCTTCAAATTTTGGTATTACCACCTTCTCATCTACAATACTTTTATTTAAGTTCTGTGGATCGAGACAAACTCTAATATTTCCATTCGATTTTTCCACTATAACTAGGTTAGATATCCATTCAGATGGTTCAGTAACCCTTTTAATAATTTCTAATTGTTCTAATCTATTTAGTTCGTTCCGCAACGGCTCAAGCAAACTAACTGGCACTCTACGAGGTGGATTGGCAATAGGGCTAACATTTTCTTTTAATTTAATATCAAATTCTTTGACAAAACACCCAATTCCTTCAAAATTTTGAGCGTACTGATCTAACATTTTGTTTTGTGATACCATTTCGACAGTTTCCAGTCTTTGAATCAACTTTAGATTTAAACAACCTTGCAAACCAAAAATAGGTGTTGAATCGCTGTCAACAATAGCAAACTTTTCAATACTAAACTCATTTTTAAAACAACATTCTAATTCAATTTCCCCAATTACATTGAGTGTATTGCCACCATAAGCCATTAACTTTAAGTTAGTTCCTGTTGCTTCAACATTAGCAAGCATTTTATAATATTTAAAAGGCAAGACATTAACGTCTGCTCCAGAATCTAATTTGAAATTCACAAATTTCCCATTTACTAAAATCTGTTCAAACCACGATCTTTGTGATTCAAAATTAGATTTGATCATATCAATATAAAGAGAATCTGATTTCGTACCTTTTGTATTCTGGATTTCATTAACTGATTTTGAAAAACAAGCAACTGCAAAATGATTACTTTTCCCACACTTTTTACATAGTTTGCCAAACGCTGGACACTGAGCATAAGCATGAACTTGATTGCAGAATTTACATTTTATGTTCCTAAAATTATTATCAGATTTTTTAATCAGTTTTCTATTATCATAATTCGATTTTGTAACACTACAGCCCTGTTTCCTATCAACAGCTAGGACTTCTGCTTGATTGTTGTCCTCTCGTTTTCTCTGCAATGCCTTTGCCTGCGAATTAGAAACTTCCTCTGCACGTGCCATCTCGATTGCCTTCTGAAGAGTTAAACCATCTGTCTCGTGTAACATTCTTTTCTGCAGTCTTTTATCCGCTACTCCTAATACAATGCGGTCCCGTAACATTCGTTCTTCCATTGTTGAGTAACCACATGTTTTGACCAACTTTTTGATGTCTATCAGAAATGCATCAAATTTTTCACCATCCTCTTGAACACGACTCCAGAACAAAAAACTTTCATACATTTCGTTTTTTCTGGGCATACAAAAATCAGCAAACGCTTTGTACACCTTATCGAACTTTTTCTTATCCTCATCAGACAAATTTAAAGAACTGTGGAAGAGTTCTATAGCCTGTGAGCCCGCTTCGTTAAGAAAAATCCCAATTTTTGCCGCATCACTTTTTGACTCTAGCTCAATAGCTGCCGAAAACTGTTCCCAATTTTGTGAAAATCGTCGCCAATTTTCTGCCAAATTTCCATCCAACACCAAATCATCTATTTTCTTTAGAAACTCCATTGTTACGACATTTACTTGTACTTTCCTCGGTCTGCCTGGTTTCCTCTTATTTGCTAATTTCAGCTTTTCCAACTTTTCTTTATCTGGATACACACCCATGTGACTCCTTAAAATTTTTTTTTTTTTTTTAACTCCACGACAACTGCGCCATGTTATATTAGCTAAATGAAACCAACTGTTTTCGTTCTCTTCTAAAAGCAGACTGACCTTTTTATTAGAGATCATTAATTCCTTAAAAACTAAAGTACATACTAAAGTACTTAAAACTAGTACTACATGAGATGCTGTAATAATGAATCAGTGGTGTTTGGCTTTTATATATGCTCATTCTTGTGGTCGCTATACAAACGAAATCTTTTTCTACCCACGAACAATTTTTTCAAATATCGGTTTGGAGGTGCCATTAAGATATTTGAGGATTTTCTGCCAATAGTGACTTTTTTAATAATATAAACATTACTAAACGTATAAAATATATTTAAGGCTGTTCTCTATGCTTATTTAACATACTTTTAGATCAACAACCTGTACAAAATGTAGAAAACGAAAGGGATGAGCGTGATGATGAAGTCTCATATGAGGAAGCATCTACAGACACAGAAGATGTTGATCAACAAAATCCTCAACGTCAGGTGCGACAACGTTCCCGTTTGTCTACTACCCGACGAATTGGAGACGCCCTAATTCAAGCATTTCGTCATCCGTTACGTATCAGAAGATCAACAATAGATGAAATTTACGACATCGCCCATGCTGGAGGTTCTAGGCGTCGTGAAGCAGAAGATAGCAATGATGAAATTGAATCAAATCCAGAAAATGTCGAAAGTTTTGACACCGATCTACCAGCCGAGCATTCATATTTGGGCAATTTATCACGGGTACCCGGAGTGGATTATTTAGAAACTGGAAAATATACACGTATTCTCATCTTTATGCATCATTCAATGATATTCCCTGGTGAAACTCTACCAATGATAATACCCGATTATATGTTCGATCGAGCTATGTATCCAGAGAAGGGCTTACTTTTTGGAGTTGTATTTCCGTCTATGTGGAAGACGACAAAGCCACATCTTTATGGAGTTACTTGCCAAGTATATGAAAAAGGAAATGATGAAAGGGGTAACGTTTCAATATTATCAAGAGCACATCAAAGATTTCTAATATCGGAGAAACACAACTCAAAGTACAATAACGAAATGTTTTATAAATTATTCTATTAATTATTTTGATTTTAGTTTCTCAGAATTTCTAAGACCTAATCAAAGGTAAGAAACAAATACTTGTATGTAAAATAGCTTTTATACTTAACTTTATTCAATTTAAGAATTAATGACATTTCTATTTTCATTTAGCAGAAAAGTTTATGCTAATGTATTAATTCTACCCGAGATTGTCTTGCCGGATCCGCTGTCGTCAATTGATTTAGGCAGCATGAATCGATTTCGTGATATTAAATCAATGAAAGAGAAACTACGATCCATGCAGTCAGCGTCAACTATATGGCCAAAATATATTTATGATCAATATAATATAACATCAACAATTGAAAGAGCAAAAAAATGCTTATCGGTTTACAAAATTAATGCAATGCCAAATGATCACGTGCTTTTATCATTCTGGCTTGGTCAGAATTTACTATTTGATCCAAGAGAACGGATAAAGCTGTTTTTAACTGATTCAGTAAATGTAAGAATGCAAATCATTGAGAAATGTTTGGACAATGTAAGTTATTAAATCAATTGTATCGAATATTTATTTATCTATACTTGTCCAGGAAAAATATTTTTGCTGCCGACGATGCAAAAATCAAATAGCGAACTGCAATTCCTTATTTGCAATGTCAAAACATGGAGTACAATCAAACTACTGCAATCCTTGTAAGTCAATCGTGTTACTACGAAAGCTGTTTCTACTAATTTTTGTTCTTCTATATAATTAGCTGGTTTCATCCATGAGACCAACACTGTTTACACTGTCAAAAGTGATTCAATTTATCCAACGGGAGCTCCTTCAACTGAATTCAGTTGGTTTCCAGGGTAAAAAGACTTGTAGTACAAAATAAAATCATATCTATATAATTTAAAAATATATCATTTCAGATATTCTTGGCAGATTATACTTTGCCGAATGTGCGACATACATATTGGATGGAAATTTGCATCAACGAAACCAAATCTTGTTCCAAAAAAATTTTATGGTCTGTCGGGCACCAATGTTTTGGTGGATATCTCAGATGAGGGGGAAGCTTCCAATATTGCCCAGCCGTACACACCTAATTCTGGTGGACTCGAGGAATATTTATTGTTATATGAAAATCCTGAAGAATAAACTATTGATATTTACATTTACTGTACTTGAACTAATTTTTTCACTTTTTGGTAAAACATATTCTTTGAGAGAAACAATTTACTGACCCTATTTATTGATATAAACATCAACATTTTGTTTTTGAATCTTTCATTATATGAAATTGGAAATTATAAAAGAGAATTGAGTCATTAAACGTGTATATATTCCAGATAAATGTAATTTTTCCTTTAGAAAATTGGCGTTAGGGGGTTTTCAGGGCGCTGAGCTCGAATCTGGTGTTAGAATTTTTTTTGTAGGTGTGTAAATCCAGCCTAAGTAGTATTATATAATATGATATAGGATTCGAATTCTTTTTTATAATAGGCCAGTTAAGTAGGTATAAGGCAGAGAAAATCGAGTTTAGCTTCCATGAATTTTAGTATAGGTGGAGGTGAGGTGGAAATATACCGAAATTATATGGGATTGATCAAGTAAAAAGAACAGTTAAATGAGCAGTTGGGACTTCGGTTTTAGATAGAAATGGTTAGACAGAACGTACTGTCTAGCAAAAAGAAGGTAGGAGGGTTAAAGTTTCCTCCTAGTTAAATTTTTTCCATCCACTCAAGACTTTAAGAATTCGGGAAAAACGTTCAAAAATAGTGCCAAAAAATAATTAATCTTAGCATAGTAAGAGAAGAGTAAAATTTGACATCTATTTGTGCATTTTTTTAATTCATTGTATGATCTCAGGGTAAATATTATTTTTCGTTAAAAAGGTCTCAAAATCATTCATTTCTGGAGTACTTTTTCTTACTGATCTCATGAAAAAGAAACAATTAAAATACACCATCAATACACCCCTCTTTTGGGATCGCCCAGAGTAACAATGGTCGGTGTTTAGAGCTTTCATCAATCGGTTGGATTTTTACCAGTTTACCAGGCGAGAGGTCATCGGAAACGACTGGGAAAATGCGCCTCTCGAAATTTCAATAAACAAGTCTTTTCACAAGTGTGAAAAGACAGACGAAGTACACAGGTCTACTGCGGCAGCACGCTTCTTTCTATGCATTTCTTGATGTTTCCCTTTCAACAGTTAACTTGCGAATGAGAAAAATTTTCCTGAAATGTATTTTAAAGAACAGTGAAAAGAAGAGAAATGTGAACTCAAAGGCATGGATCTACCTGATGAAACGGGGCAAAGATAAAAGGTCTCAAACCGGCCAATGAGGGGCTCGAGCAAAGATTACAAACCAACGATTACACTCTTTTGTAATCCTTCCTCGAGCTCGCATTGTTACTCGCCGTAATCGTAATAATCATGCAGTTTGTATATTCGCCGCAAATGATTTTTGCCGCAGTTGTGGTGACGAGGAGGAGCCGGAGACCGTGAAACATTTACTCTGTGAGTGTCCAGCCCTACAAGCACGCCAATATGGGACGCTTGGGGCCAGATTTTATAGTGGCCTGACGGAGCTTGGCAACCACCAACTCGAGAATATGCTGAGCTTCGTCAACATGTCGGGCTGGTTCAAATAGGATCAGCTAGTTTGATGAAAGGTCTTATAAGGACTGAAGACATCACAATGGGCCTGTAGGCCTCCGAGTGTAGCGCTGTGCTCACGCCTGGGCGTGCGCGGTCTTCTTAATCTAACCTAACCTTGTAACACATGGATCAATAAGTCCCGAGACTAACCCAGAGATGACGCTCGTAGTAAACCAGTAACCACGTCTTTCTAGAGTACTAACCTTTGCTTGAAACGTGTCAAAATTTTAAGTCGATCGGACCAGAAACAGCTGAGTTATCGAGGTTGGAGTAAAGTCGTTTTGTAGTTTGTTTAAAAAATGGAAAAAACCAAGTTTCGTGTTCTGATAAAACATTGTTTTTTAATGGGTAAAAACACCGTGCAAGCGAAACAATGGATTGAAAAATGTTACCCGGACTCTTGTCCATCAAAAGCAACGATTTGTCGGTGGTTTGCCGAGTTTAAACGTGGTCGTACCGACACAAATGACGCGGAACGCTCGGGTAGACCTGTGGAAGCCGTTACACCGGAAAATGTGAGTGAAGTGACAAAAATTATAATGAAAGATCGTAAAGTGAAGCTCCGTGAGATTGCTGAGATAACACAGATATCATATGGAAGTGCATTTACTATCCTTCATGAAAAATTGAGCATGAAAAAGGTTTTTTCCAAGTGGGTGCCGCGATTGCTTTCGATGGAACAAAAACAGCAACGAGTCGATGATTCAGAAAGCTGTTTATCGCTATTTACTCGCAATAAAAAAGATTTCTTGCGTCGTTACGTGTCCATGGACGAAACATGGATACATCACTACACTCCAGAGTCGAAGCGGCAGTCATCTGAGTGGCGCACAGCTGGCGAAAGCCGTCCGAAGCGTCCGAAAACGCAGCAGTCAGCTGGCAAAGTCATGGCGTCAGTTTTTTGGGATACGCATGGCGTGATTTTCATTGACTACCTCGAAAAAGGTAAATCGATCAACAGTGATTATTATATTGACTTGCTGGTGCGTTTGAAGGAGGAAATCGCAAAAAAACGACCGCACATGCAGAGAAAAAAAATCCTTTTTCACCAAGACAATGCACCCTGCCACAAGTCGATGAAAACAATGGCAAAATTGAACGAATTGGGCTTTCATCTGCTTCCCCACCCCCCATACTCGCCAGATTTAGCCCCCAGTGACTACTGGCTCTTTGCTGATCTTAAAAAAATGCTCCAGGGAAAAAGATTTGGCTCAAATGAGGAGGTCATCGCTGAAACTGAAGCTTATTTTGAAGCGAAAGATAATTTTTTTTATAAACATGGTATTGAAAAATTGGAAAAGCGTTGGAACGATTGTATCACCCTAAAAGGTGATTATATTGATGAATAAAAAAAAATTTGGCAAAAAAAATGTTGTTTTCATTGTTAGTCTCGGGACTTATTGATCCATGTGTTATATTCGCACGATCACATAGAGTTGCGCAAATATACTGAATATTTTCTCTATCTGCCTGGACAGGACAATAAGAACACAAACAATAGATTGAGATTCTTCGTGTTTTCGATTACATTGGCATTCGCCTTAACAAAATTATCTAAAGATATGAATGAAAACTCAAAGCACAGTACAGATACAATCTCTTTGACGGTATTGTTGGCTGGACACAAAAGCCATCGGTAAAAGGAAACAAAAGTAAAGCAAGTTTCACTGTTTTCGAGAAAATTGCGAAAAAAGTTTCATTTATATGGAGAAGGGAATGGTCCGATTTTGCCAGTTCAAGAACTTAGCATTGCCATTTACGAGAAACGCAACTGTAAATATTTCAAATCTCTAGCTCAATCCTTCCGAAAGTTATATCCACGGATATATAGACGGACAGACGACAGATAGACAGACGGTCGGACATGCTAAAATCGAAATCTTTTGTCATCCCAAACACCCTGGTGTAGTTCATTTTCGTGTCCAGCGATTGGTTTGATACGTTCCAACTAAATCTAATATACTTCAATATGATTCTCATATAGTGTGGAGGTCCCCAATCTGGAGTGCAGGAACAAACTTATTGGGGTGCGAGAGCGTTTTTTTATTTGTGGGATAGTTATAATTTTTTTTTTGATTTGTGAGATGGAGTAACGTATAAACTCAAGAACTACTGCACCAACATATACTATGTATCATGACCACGGTCTATAGTTAGGTGTGGTCGCGGTATCGGCTCCCCGTTCACCCCCTCGCCTGTTATCTTCTGAACCACTGAAGGGATTTGAATACGGTTTTCAGTGTTGGGCAGGTCAATAATAAAAGAAATTTTCCTCCACTCAAACTACTCCCCTCTACATGGTGCGAGCCCCCTCTCCTGCTGTCTCCTAAACTACGGAACGGATTTTTATACGATTTTTAGTGTTGGATAGGTTATCAGTCAAGGTAAATTTTCAACCAATCCCCTTCTCAGCTATCTCTGAAACTATTTTGTGGTTGTTCAACATATGTTACAACATAAATGCAAAAATCTTAAGTATCTGGCGATAAGAGAATTCGCTCTATTCCCTTTCTCCCAAGCAGATGGAAAAAATATTTGCAATTTTCTTGAAAACAGTGCGTCAAACCAAAACAAAAATTATGAACAAAAAATTATTTGAAATATAATTACTGCATAATGTTTCTATACGTCAAAATATTTTTGAAAAAAGAGGATTTTTTCATATTTAAAAATTTATTACTACCCGGGCAACGCCGGGTTCTTGCAAGCTAGTTTTATATATAAGTATGATAATCAATTTTGATTTATGTAAAATCATAGTACCTCATGTATATGAAAATTAACAGATTGTCAATTGTTCAGACCCATCTGAACAAAATAGCTGAAAGGAAAGGATCAATCATAAAAACGAACCATAAAACGTTACCGGAATTGATCTCCTTTCCTCCCACGATGATGAGGTCCTAGTCAGCCATCACCAAACAGTAATATTCCCTTAATCTGAAAAGAAATGAAGACATTACCAAACAAATTAAGGAAAAAGGCCATGCGCAACTTACCAAGTTCCTCAAATAAACAAACATATTTGACAACTTCAAAACCCCACAACAGCAATTTTTAAATCTCAACTCAACAACTCTACATCTAGCGAACCCATGAAGCAAGACGTACCGAAAAGTACTCTACTTCATTTTGTTCCCATCCCCAATCGAAAGGATCCAAATGAGGATCAATAGAACCGAGGCGATAAGCGTAAGCTCCAAACACTGGACAAGCACTTGAAAAACAGTCTCGCAGCAAAGCAGACCAACTTAAAACAAGACCAGCCAAGTGGACCAAATTTTTAGCGAAGTCATCAAAGTCAGAAAAGGTAAACCATAGAACATCTCCAGCACATGGATAAAGTGCTAAAATTTATAAGTATTTTCCCACCAAACTTTCCACCTTCCTAAAAATTCCTATGTCCATAAGGTACTGGCCGAAGATTTTTCGTTGGTCCTTATGGGTTCCTCCTAATCTATAATATATCAAGTATTAAAAAAACCCAAAATTTTATTATAAAACGATTGATATTACGTATCAATCGTCTTTAATAATTTTTGGACCGATTAGGAAACTAATTTCGCATAAATTAGTTTAACTTCCACGAACCCATTTGTATTCGCAACACTCCTTTCCTACAGGAGTCGTTATTGTATCAAACCTTAAACAACACCAATAATTTATTATCAGACGATTGATATTACGTATCAATCGTCATTAATAAATTCTGGTTCAATTCGAAGATTAATTTCGAACAAATTAATCTAACATTTTTCGAATCCATTCGCGATTCAACGCCCCTTTTTTATAAAGGAGCCGTTATCACTGATCTCAGTCAGAAGATCAATTTCGAATTCGTTTCATAATACAGGCCTTAATTCGACACACCTTATGTTACACATAATTTGTCTCGATTAAGCCTTGTTGTTGTACGAAAAAACATTCCCTTAACTACAAGGGAATTAGCATTGAAATTCACCGTCATTGATTTCAAGCACCCTAACAATTAGCGTCCCTCTAATTCTAACCAGCCTTAGATTGGACGCGGATTAGCTCCAAGCTTAACGACGCGGATTAGCGTCTCCCAGACCCGAGGTCGCATCTCGGTCCGGATCAATCGTTTTCTTAAAATCACGAGAATTTTTATTCTTTTTAATTTTAATTTTTATTTTTAAAAAAACATAATTTGTTGGTCGAAAGATTTATGTCAATTCCCCACTAAATTAACCACCTCGTGGTCGAAGAATTTTCACCACCAAAATTCCGTAAAAATTTACTAACAAATTTTGTGGATAAAGTTGTCCGTAGGATTGTCAAACCGTTCACCTAATTTTTCCAATCCTTTGCTCCTTTATCCATAAGTCGGTGACAGAAGAATTTTCGTTGTCACTTATGGAATTCCTAATTCATTCTCTCGCGAATCTACGATCGAAAATGTATGTAGGAATCCCATTTAATTAACATCTACGAAATTTCAAAAATTATTATTTGTAAATCAGATCATTCATTTTAATATATTAACATAAATTCCCTGCTACGAATTCATTTCTCATATTCCATAGTAACGCATCGTATGTGTGTTGGTTTCCAGTGCGAAGAAACCACATCGCCGGTCGAAAGGAAATTTCTCCTCCTTTCTATCGCGATCAGTCGTCTTCGATTGATTTTTATTCTCCTTAGTCTAATTTGATCACAAACCATTGAATTCGCGTATGCCATCCATCCACGTTTCAACTAATCGAATTTAAATACGATCGTGGTCCATTGGCTAGGACGGCACCTAGCATATTTCAGACCGGGGTTCGAATCTCAGTCGATGTGAATTATTTTCTTGAATTATATTTTTTTTATTTATTTTTTCTTTACGTATTTTATCAATCAATTCCATTTATTTAAGCATTTTGAATTATTTATTGGCCGAACGAATTTCGCCAATCTACGAACTACAAAGAATCATCATTCTTGGCCGAAGAATCTTCGCCAATTTTTCATCTTTTCATTATTTTTATTAATCGGTTTTTTCCATTACAGAATAATTTCACCAATCAACATTCATTTTAATTTTAATAATATTATATTAACTAGTTAAGAATCATTAGGTTAAGTTTGTAATTAAGAAACAGTGAATACATTTTTACGAATAAAAGAACTTGTTATCAATCCTTGTCCCGGCACCCCTTTTTCAGGTTAACGATTGGTCCAGCATGCGAGTTATAAGAGACTCCAGGTAAGCTACCAAAAGTTCTAACCCGTGCTGCGACACTCCATAGTGGTCGCAACAAATGGTCCTTCGAGCCGGATATTGATAACAAGTGTATACGTGTTCTTAACTCGTTGTATTCAAGACTCTTAATTACCAAATCTTAACATAGAAAATTGACGTAAACATTCGTCACATTCTGTCTACACATACTTCCCTAATTTTAGTATGCTTCCAGCCCTAATCATGGGTCAAGATAGCTCATCCAATGAGAACACATCTACTGAGGAATCATCTCAGATAGATCCACAAGAAGCTTTAACTCAAATAAAGCTATATAAAGATTTAATTGACGAATCGTTCTCTAACTTTACCAAGGAAGGCAAAAAGCGGACAGAAACTTCCTTAAAAAACCGTCTGACCATTATCAATTCCCATTGGGACGAAATATCGTCGACTTACTTGAGCGTTCCGTCAACAGCTGATTCCAAGGCTATCAAATTGGAATGCAGTTCGTTATACGAAACCGCTCAAAGTAAATATTTCGAACTCAAGGACAAAATCGAAGAATTATTGCCCATCTACAAAAGCAATAGAGCAAATCCAAGTGGTTCAATGGAGGCACCACGATCCCCTCTGCCTCAAACCGCCAATCCATTCCCCATGAAGCCACTTTCGTTGCCCCCCATCGAAATTCCAAAGTTCTCGGGAGAATATCATACCTGGCTCTCATTTCATGATCTATTCCGTAGCATGATTCACGAAAACCGCATTCTTTCACCTGTACATAAACTTCACTACTTGAAGTCACGATTGTCAGGTGAAGCAGAACGTCTTCTGCAACATTTTCAAATCACCGACTCTAATTACGAGTCCGCTTGGAACACTTTAGTAAAAAGGTATTCCAATAAGAAAGTCATCACGACTACCACCTTAAATCGTCTGCTAAAGCAGACAACTATAACAATCGAAAATGCATCCAACATAAAACGATTAATGGACACCACTAACGAATGTCTGTTAACTTTGTCCGGACTGGGCATTGACACATCAACATGGGACCCTATCATAGTGCACATCATCGTACAGCATCTACCTGCTAACACGCACATGCTATGGGAATCCCGACAACAAGACAATGAGGAATTATCAACGTACCAAGATCTGTATCGATTCTTAGACAAACGATACCGAGCCTTAGAAGCAATCCGCCAACCAACTGAGAAACAACCTTATTCGTCACCATTCAAATCAACCAAACATCAACAATCCTTTCATGCCGCGTCGACACTTGAATGTGCTGCCTGTTCTCAACAGCACCGCATCTCACAGTGCCCGAACTTTTTAAAATTGTCCATACTACGACGACAAGATTTGGTCAAACAACATAAATTATGTTATAATTGTTTGAGCCCACAACATACAATGAGTCAATGCATCAGTCAATCAAATTGCCGTACGTGCAATAAGCGACATCATACCCTTTTACATTTATCATCATCATCCACAACTTCGTCTAATGTTTCGAAAACTAAAACCTCTACCAAATCGGCAATCAAGAATCAATCCAACAAACGTTCCAAATCTCGCGAAAATACAATGAACAAGTCGGGTTCATCGAGCGATTCAAATTCGAATTCGAGTCAATCTCGCGAAAGTTCTCCCCAACCATCAACGTCAACAAACATTCCTTCTCGCGACATAGCAAGCCACACATCGGCAAATCACAACACATGTGTGCTACTAGCAACTGCTTTGGTAAAAATCAAATCATCAAACGGAACTCACATTGCACGAGCTCTCATTGACCAAGGCTCACAATCGTGCTTTGTCAGTGAAGCGTTAGTCCAACGTGCCCGTTTAAAAAAGACCAAACTTAACGTAGACATATCTGGAATAGGAGGAATTGGGTCAATTAAATGCAATTATAAAACAAATTTTACAATACAATCTTTATTAACGGAAATCTTTTCTTACAATGTTGACGCTCTAATTTTGTCCCGAGTCACTAAAACTCTACCTTCCGCGAAAATCCAACCGACTTGTCTCCACGATCTTAAAAATCTTCCGCTGGCAGATCCATCGTATGCGTATCCAGGTGATATCGACATCATCCTTGGTGCCGATGTATATCCCCATATCATGCGACAAAACATAAAATTAAATCGCACAAGATCGTTGATGGCTCAAGACACAGAGCTCGGGTGGATATTATCCGGAAAAGCCAAGATAGACGACAACGACTCTACGAATCCATCATCTCACGTATCCATTTTCCACAGTACCACAGAAATCGAATGGAATCTCCAAAAATTCTGGGAATTGGAAGAAGTTGCCGAAAGTCCAAAAATGTCGGAAGAAGACATCAAATGCGAAGAAGTCTTTTCTCGCACCCATTTTCGCGATGATATTAATCGCTATGTTGTATCATTACCCTTTAAAGATGAGCATCCACCTCTAGGTAACAGTCGAACCGTTGCCCTAAAAAGATTTTATAATTTAGAGAAAAGATTTACAAACGACACAAATTTTCATACTGAATACTCTAAGGTAATCAACGAATACATTGATCTTAACCATGCAGAACCGATTGCACCTAACGAAATTACCCAACCAAATTCCGACTTCGATTATTATCTGCCACATCACGCAGTGATAAAAGATTCCAGCACCACTACCAAATTACGCGTAGTTTTCGACGCATCGTCCAAAACCTCCACTGGAATCTCCTTAAACGATTGTTTATTAGTAGGACCCCGACTCCAAGACAATTTACAAACAATCCTATTACGTTGGCGTTTAAAACGAGTAGCATTTTCAGCCGACATCGAAAAGATGTACCGGCAAATTAAAATCGCACCCGAACATAAAAAATTTCAAAAATTCTTCTGGAGAAATTCTCCTGAACAACCCATCCACACCTATCAATTAACTACTGTCTCCTTTGGAACAGCAAGTGCACCTTATTTAGCAATTAAAACATTGACACAAATTGCTAAAGATCAAGCTACCAATTTCCCTCTCGCCTCAGCAGTCACACTAACCGACTTTTATGTCGACAATTTGTTGTCAGGCGCAGATACCGTTTCAGAAACGATCAGACTACAAGATGAACTTTTAAAAATGCTGCACTCAGCAGGACTTCCACTCAAAAAATGGTCATCAAATTTTCCCGAAGTCCTCAACCCACTACCGCCAGAGTTCATTGAAATGCCTGAAACGATTTCCATAAACTTCGATACCACGATTAAAACGCTAGGAATGCATTGGTATCCCCATACCGACGAATTTAGTTACCGTGTAAATACCGACACAGTTCCAGAAAAACTCACCAAGAGGCAATTATTTTCCGATATTGCAAAACTGTTCGACCCTCTGGGATGGATTGCCCCCATAATAATTATCGGTAAATTAATCATTCAAACTATCTGGTCTCGGGGAATCGATTGGGATGAAAGGGTGCCTGAATCCATCATAGAAGAATGGATAAAACATCGTAACCAATTAAAATCGTTAGAACAAATCAGAATACCGCGTTGGCTACGAACCACAAAATCCGATCCGCAAAAATACGAAATCCATGGATTCTGCGATGCATCCGAACAAGCATACGCAGCCGTAATTTATCTACGAATTATTTCTCCCAACAATCATGTCGAAACAAGATTGCTAACTTCCAAATCTAAGGTTGCACCACTAAAACCAATTACAATCCCCAGGCTCGAATTATGTTCAGCCTTTCTCCTTTCAAAATTGATGAAACAAATCAAATCGGAATTGAATTTAGAAGCGATAAATTCCTTTGCATGGTGCGACTCAACCATCGCGTTAGCATGGATTATGGGACGAGCCACAGATCGCCAAACGTTCGTCCGAAACCGGGTAGCTGAAATCCAAGAAAATTCCCCAAACGTCAAATGGAATTATATTTCAACCAAAGTTAATCCAGCTGACTTAGCGACTCGCGGAATCTTACCCGAGTCATTAATCAAAAACGATTTATGGTGGAAAGGACCTAGCTGGCTCCTCGATTCACGACAATGGCCAAAGGAAACCAAAATCAACGATACTGATTTAGAAACCAGGTCTCCAAAACTAGTTTCTTTAAACGCAACCATCGAACCAATCGAACTTTTCAAATTCTCATCCTACAATAAAACCATTCGCGTCACCGCTTATGTATTACGTTTCGTACATAATACAAGAATACGACAGCCACAACATATCAAAAAGAGTGGATATCTCTCGTCCGAAGAAATAAATTTCGCGACTCTATTATTGATAAAAATTTCCCAACGCACCTTCTTTAACCATGAAATCGATTACCTCATGCATTCAAAATCAATATCTAATAAATCAAAGATCATAAATCTCAATCCATTTATCGATCAAGATAACGTATTGCGCGTAGGGGGACGTTTAGAGAATGCAGACCTGCCATTTAATTCAAAACATCCCATAATTTTACATAATGACTGTCACTTTACGAAGTTATTAATAACAAAAACCCATCTAGATTCCTTACACGGAGGAAATCAAGTCATGCTAAGTATTTTACGAACCAAATACTGGATCCTAAACGCGCGCAATACAATCAGATATATAACACACAAATGCGTCACTTGTACTAGACAACGTGCATCATGTCAGAGGCAACTAATGGGCAATCTACCGGCCATGCGTATACGTCAATCAAAACCGTTCACCCATGTCGGGATTGATTTCTGTGGTCCCTTCGATATTCGAGTATCCAAAGGTAGAGGCACTAACAAGGAACCTTTTTCAGGTGTCCGCCTCCGATTCTCTTCGCATTGACATATGTTATAGTACTCAAAAAACTAAGCGACACGTATTTTTTTATATCTGCGGATATTCGGTTTTAAGGGGGGAAACCCCCCCTCGAAAATCCTGCGAAAAATCGATTTTTGGCCAAACCTCGGCAACTAATAGTCCGATTTAAACGAAACCAAAACGAAAAGTTTTCTTTTTGCGAGAAGAATGAAACTGCGAAAAGAAAAATTTAAAATTACTATGATAGGGTAGAGGGACCAATATTCGACCATGGTTTTTCAGCCCCCCTCCCCCCTATAATTGCCGCGCTTTAAAACTGATTACATATTTTGAAAGGCCTATCAAAACTAAAGTTTACCTGTTTTTGCATTTGACCAGAAAAACTCAAATAATAGGGTAAGTGACCCTTTTTCCATCCCTTCAAACTAATTTTTTTACAATAAATTTTCATCCAATTGGGAAAGAACTTTCATGAGCAAGACGTGTCTTTTATATCGACAGACATTCGAGTTTATGGCAAAATTTGGGAGGGGAGGCTTTCTGAACCGTGTGCAAGTAACGTGCACTTAAAAGCAAATTCAAAAACTGCAGCAAATACAGCACTGATTTTTGTTCTCAAGGTAATGAAGTATTCTTTCGAACGGCACTACAATCCTAAATACATATTATGCTTTTGGGTTAAAGGGTGATACAAAAGATAATTTTTTTTTTAATTTTTCTACTTTTTTATATATTTTATACTTCGGCGAAAAAAAAATCTTTTTTCTTGAGTTAAACTTACACCTAAGAAACAACATAATCAAATTACAATCACTGGTACATAACCAGTTATCTTCTCCCAGATATATAAACTTATTTCGATACTCTTGGTATAAAAGTGGCCCAATGAGTTTGAAAATTTTATAGACTTCGCATTTAAAAAAATTTCCCAGCCACTATATGAAATTGACGGATGTTCAGAAGTTGCAGTTGTAACTTGGTTATGGTGTAAGAAGTCATTACGCTTCAAGCATTTTTTTGACGAATACCACTTTTGCTCAAAATATGAAGAATAATAAGCTTTTTTAGTTTGATCAGTATCAATTATTGTTATCAAATAAATTAATAAAAAAATAAATTGAAATGATAAATAAAAAAAAATAATACTAGAGGCCGTTGTTTTGATTTCAAGGTTCGAAGGAAAGTTTGCAGTAGACAAAAAAAAAACTTCAATTGGATTTCGACAAAATTTTTATATTTTACATATATGAAAAAATTAACACATTTTAGACCATAGCTCAGCAATCACAGCATCTAAAATGTTGGTTATACCAGTTTTTGAAAGCTAATCTTCTAGTTTCTTAGGAAAAAAAGAGCATCTATAAAAATGTATCGTATTGTGGATTTTTTTCGCTGAAGTATAAAATATATAAAAAAGTAGAAAATTAAAAAAAAATCTCTTTTGTATCACCCTTTAACCCAAAAGCATAATACACTCATACCTCGCTTTACGGCCTAGATACGTTCCGGGAAAGTTGGCCGTAAAGCGAAAAGCCGTATAACGAATCAATTATTTTCATACAAACCCATACAAATTCAATAGGATCCGTTCCAATTTCTTTTAAATAACGTAGTTTTTAGTTTAAAATGCATTTTTTTTCTTTTTTTTCATTTAAAAATACTTACATACAAAATAAAAATACATAACAAGTAATATAAGGATGAGTTCAATAACAAAAAAAATTCATATGTACATGTCCATATACATAATAAAAAACATAATTTAAAATGTTTAAATCGGTTCTAATCTGATGACGAAAATGAACCGCCGTTCACTTAAATCACCATACGGGTTTTCAATAATTGCCAGATTGGCAATTATAGCTTTTGTTTTTTTTTCGCAATTTTTTTTGGGCCGTATAACGAAACATTTTGGGCCGTAAATCGAAAAAGTCCCATAATTAAAGAAGGCCGTTATAGCTAAAAGCCGTATAAAGAGCGGCCGTATAGCGAGGTATGAGTGTATGTATTTAGGATTGTAGTGCCGTTCGAAAGAATACTTCATTACCTTGAGAACAAAAATCAGTGCTGTATTTGCGGCAGTTTTTGAATTTGCTTTTAAGTGAACGTTACTTGCACACGGTTCAGAAAGCCTCCCCTCCCAAATTTTGCCATAAACTCGAATGTCTGTCGATATAAAAGACACGTCTTGCTCATGAAAGTTCTTTCCCAATTGGATGAAAATTTATTGTAAAAAAATTAGTTTGAAGGGATGGAAAAAGGGTCACTTACCCTATTATTTGAGTTTTTCTGGTCAAATGCAAAAACAGGTAAACTTTAGTTTTGATAGGCCTTTCAAAATATGTAATCAGTTTTAAAGCGCGGCAATTATAGGGGGGAGGGGGGCTGAAAAACCATGGTCGAATATTGGTCCCTCTACCCTATCATAGTAATTTTAAATTTTTTTTTTCGCAGTTTCATTCTTCTCGCAAAAAGAAACCTTTTCGTTTTGGTTTCGTTGAAATCGGACTATTAGTTGCCGAGTTATGGCCAAAAATCGATTTTTCGCAGGATTTTCGAGGGGGGGTTTCCCCCCTTAAAACCGAATATCCGCAGATATAAAAAAATACGTGTCGCTTAGTTTTTTGAGTACTATAACATATGTCAATGCGAAGAGAATCGGAGGCGGACACCTGAAAAAGGTTCCTTGTAAGTCCTACAAAGGATATATTGCCGTATTTGTTTGTATGTGTACAAAGGCCACGCACCTTGAAACGGTCTCCGACCTCACGTCCGTAGGTTTTATAGCAGCATTTAAACGATTTACTTCGCGACGCGGTCTGTGTACAAACGTGTACACAGATAATGGAACAAACTTCGTCGGGGCAAACAAATTACTACAAAAGGAATTCCAGCAAGCAATTTCACAAGCCTGTGAAACCGCAGCGGAATTGTTAGCTAATGATTATATTAGCTGGAACTTTATACCCCCAGGATCTCCGCATTTCGGAGGCTTATGGGAAGCCGGTGTTAAGGCGACGAAACACCACTTAAAAAGGGTATTAAAGGACACAAAGTTAACGTACGAAGAGTTTTCTACGTTAATATATCAAATTGAAGCCATTCTTAATTCCCGTCCGTTATGCTACATTGATAAAACCCAAACCGATTATACCGTCTTAACTCCCTCCCACTTCCTTATCGGACAATCACTTCAAGCCATCCCAGAACCTTCTATATTAGAAGAAAACCCCAATTACAGTACGCGATGGCGCTTTATCCAAAGATTATCCCAAACCTTTTGGAAACAATGGACACACGTTTACTTAAACGACCTACAACAACGGACTAAATGGCAACACACCGTACAGAACGTGAAGCCAGACGATATAGTTGTAATAAAAACCGATACATTACCTCCAACAAAGTGGCACCTCGGACGGGTGATCCAGGTGTATCCGGGAAAGGATCAGTTAGTTCGCGTAGCAGACGTCCAAACCGCGAACAAAGTGACTCGTCTTCCCATCGTAAAACTGTGTATCCTTCCTTCCGCCAAGTAAGATGTGTCCTTATATGTTTATGTTGTGTCGTACTGTTGCAATGCCGTATCGTCACGTCCACACAGGTGAATGGGCCTAAAAATAATCAAACAATCAATAACTAACGACCCACATATTGCTCTAATAGATAAAATGGACAACAACAATTTAGACTTGCAACTGCACTACAATGAAGATGAGAGCTGGTTGGACGACATGTTAGGAGTGGAGCCAGACGAGAATATCTCTCTGGAAGAGTTATTAACCATGCCGTTGAACGAATTATGCCTCGAAGACCCTCCAACATCTAACGAACCAGAGTTCTTCGGGAATCCGTTAACGCCACCCACACACGTCGAATCAGAGGAAATAGATGTACCGATGATTCCGATCTCCCCGCCACCACGAGCGCCACCATTATTCGGACGCGGAAACGGGCGTCCTACTCGACCTCGCATTATTCCGCCGGCCGGGCCCCATGAGAGAGTATACTCGGTATTAACTCGGGAAAATAAAATAATCATAATCCCACAGTCCCGCATGGACAGCGTCCCGTGGGAATATATAAGAAAAAGTTCGCGAAAAAACTATAAATTGCTTCTCCATCACGGAAGCGTGAAAATCAAGATTTTACCAAACCACACCATATTGTACTACGGGTACAAATCATTTTGAACATAAATAAATAATTAAACATAGAAGTTTTTACCTTCGAATACCATCACCATCGTCACAACACCAACTATTCCCACATATAACGGCTCAGCATTTTGCGGGCCCCAATATGTTCAGACCCATCTGAACAAAATAGCTGAAAGGAAAGGATCAATCATAAAAACGAACCATAAAACGTTACCGGAATTGATCTCCTTTCCTCCCACGATGATGAGGTCCTAGTCAGCCATCACCAAACAGTAATATTCCCTTAATCTGAAAAGAAATGAAGACATTACCAAACAAATTAAGGAAAAAGGCCATGCGCAACTTACCAAGTTCCTCAAATAAACAAACATATTTGACAACTTCAAAACCCCACAACAGCAATTTTTAAATCTCAACTCAACAACTCTACATCTAGCGAACCCATGAAGCAAGACGTACCGAAAAGTACTCTACTTCATTTTGTTCCCATCCCCAATCGAAAGGATCCAAATGAGGATCAATAGAACCGAGGCGATAAGCGTAAGCTCCAAACACTGGACAAGCACTTGAAAAACAGTCTCGCAGCAAAGCAGACCAACTTAAAACAAGACCAGCCAAGTGGACCAAATTTTTAGCGAAGTCATCAAAGTCAGAAAAGGTAAACCATAGAACATCTCCAGCACATGGATAAAGTGCTAAAATTTATAAGTATTTTCCCACCAAACTTTCCACCTTCCTAAAAATTCCTATGTCCATAAGGTACTGGCCGAAGATTTTTCGTTGGTCCTTATGGGTTCCTCCTAATCTATAATATATCAAGTATTAAAAAAACCCAAAATTTTATAATAAAACGATTGATATTACGTATCAATCGTCTTTAATAATTTTTGGACCGATTAGGAAACTAATTTCGCATAAATTAGTTTAACTTCCACGAACCCATTTGTATTCGCAACACTCCTTTCCTACAGGAGTCGTTATTGTATCAAACCTTAAACAACACCAATAATTTATTATCAGACGATTGATATTACGTATCAATCGTCATTAATAAATTCTGGTTCAATTCGAAGATTAATTTCGAACAAATTAATCTAACATTTTTCGAATCCATTCGCGATTCAACGCCCCTTTTTTATAAAGGAGCCGTTATCACTGATCTCAGTCAGAAGATCAATTTCGAATTCGTTTCATAATACAGGCCTTAATTCGACACACCTTATGTTACACATAATTTGTCTCGATTAAGCCTTGTTGTTGTACGAAAAAACATTCCCTTTAACTACAAGGGAATTAGCATTGAAATTCACCGTCATTGATTTCAAGCACCCTAACAATTAGCGTCCCTCTAATTCTAACCAGCCTTAGATTGGACGCGGATTAGCTCCAAGCTTAACGACGCGGATTAGCGTCTCCCAGACCCGAGGTCGCATCTCGGTCCGGATCAATCGTTTTCTTAAAATCACGAGAATTTTTATTCTTTTTAATTTTAATTTTTATTTTTAAAAAAACATAATTTGTTGGTCGAAAGATTTATGTCAATTCCCCACTAAATTAACCACCTCGTGGTCGAAGAATTTTCACCACCAAAATTCCGTAAAAATTTACTAACAAATTTTGTGGATAAAGTTGTCCGTAGGATTGTCAAACCGTTCACCTAATTTTTCCAATCCTTTGCTCCTTTATCCATAAGTCGGTGACAGAAGAATTTTCGTTGTCACTTATGGAATTCCTAATTCATTCTCTCGCGAATCTACGATCGAAAATGTATGTAGGAATCCCATTTAATTAACATCTACGAAATTTCAAAAATTATTATTTGTAAATCAGATCATTCATTTTAATATATTAACATAAATTCCCTGCTACGAACTCATTTCTCATATTCCATAGTAACGCATCGTATGTGTGTTGGTTTCCAGTGCGAAGAAACCACATCGCCGGTCGAAAGGAAATTTCTCCTCCTTTCTATCGCGATCAGTCGTCTTCGATTGATTTTTATTCTCCTTAGTCTAATTTGATCACAAACCATTGAATTCGCGTATGCCATCCATCCACGTTTCAACTAATCGAATTTAAATACGATCGTGGTCCATTGGCTAGGACGGCACCTAGCATATTTCAGACCGGGGTTCGAATCTCAGTCGATGTGAATTATTTTCTTGAATTATATTTTTTTTATTTATTTTTTCTTTACGTATTTTATCAATCAATTCCATTTATTTAAGCATTTTGAATTATTTATTGGCCGAACGAATTTCGCCAATCTACGAACTACAAAGAATCATCATTCTTGGCCGAAGAATCTTCGCCAATTTTTCATCTTTTCATTATTTTTATTAATCGGTTTTTTCCATTACAGAATAATTTCACCAATCAACATTCATTTTAATTTTAATAATATTATATTAACTAGTTAAGAATCATTAGGTTAAGTTTGTAATTAAGAAACAGTGAATACATTTTTACGAATAAAAGAACTTGTTATCAATCCTTGTCCCGGCACCCCTTTTTCAGGTTAACGATTGGTCCAGCATGTGAGTTATAAGAGACTCCAGGTAAGCTACCAAAAGTTCTAACCCGTGCTGCGACACTCCATAGTGGTCGCAACATCAATATTAAAATTTAACTCAAATATACAGGTTGATTATTTATTTATCTAAACCTCTATAGCTTTAATAAACTCTTTATTATGTAATCAACAAGAATTGCGTTTTTTTCCAATTTTTACTCGTGCAGTAAACACATTTGTACCACAGGAAGCTTTCCCACTACTTACCTATCTTTTTGTCTATTCTTAGCTGAAACTAAAAAATTTGTGAAATAAAAAACCAAAATTTGGAAATATTTAAATTTTTCATACAAAACTCGAGCTTCTGGTAATTTTCTTTTTCATTTTTATTTCGTTTATTATATTTTATAAATATAAACTCTACAACTCCCATTATCTTTTTTTAAAATCTAACACTTATAATACATTGCTCTTAAAATACACAATTTTTTACAGTTGGCAATTTTTACCGATCTATTTATTATCTGTTTTTGAAGTTTTTTTTTAAAAAACTTGCATCTTTTTTTTGAACATACGGGCAAAGTTCGATTTATGCACAAATCGCGAGATTGCAACAATCGAATGTCCTAGGAAAGCATGTTTACGGATTTAATGGATGTTTTTTTTTTTTAAAATTTTACAACTTTTATTTATAAACAAGAACAAATACTTTTTTCTTGTGCACATTTCGGGCATGCATAAATCGATCATTGCGTAAATCGAGCTTTGCCTGTAAGTAGTTACAGTAAAACCCGCTTATAAGCAATTTCAATTTGGCAGCATTTTTGTTGCTAATATGCGGGGTTTCCTTATAAGCGGGGTAAGATACACGATTATGCATTACAATGGGTTTTTAAAATGTGATCTTGTAAGAGGGTTTTCCTTATAAGCGGGTTGCATATAAGCGGGTTTTACTGTATTTCCAACTTCAAAACCGAATTACAAATAAAAAGAGTCTTAAACATTAAAAAATCTATGCTTAATCTACATATTCATCTAATTCAGTTGTTTTTCGTATTTCGCTCGCAATTATTTCAACCAAGTTTGGATGTGTCACAAATTAACAAATCCCAATATTTTTTGTCCATATTTGGATGTGTCACAAATTAACAAATCCCAATATAAATGATTTTAGGCTGTATTAGTGTTGGGCGTAATCAACTAATTTTTTTAGTTGATTGATCAATCAACTAAAAATTTAGTCATGACCAATTCAGTCATGATTACTTCAGTCATGATTAATACATTAGTCATAATCATAATTGAACACAGTAATCATTAGTTTTTCAATCATCAATTTCAATCAAGGATAGGAATGATTAAATTCAATTTCGGGCTAAAATTTTTGTATATAAATGATAGTAGGCTTTAGGAAAAACAATTAAAATTCAAATAATTGAAATTGTAAATCAATTGTCAAAAATGGATTATGAAGAAGTAAGAATATCGCAAACATCTCGAATTGAAGAAATCACCAATAAAGACTCAAACTGTAAACCGAAGGCCAGCCATAAACAAAATTTGTCAGGGAAAATTTGATAAGGATATCATCAACTATTTTATCAATTCTATGATACCAAAAATAATGAAGGTATAAAGATATTGCATCAGGCGACCCAAAAGTTTTCTTTGTGGGCTCTGATATCAGTGCCCAGATCATAAAATGCTCTGAAACTCTCTGAGCTGAGAGAAATACGAAAAAAGTGTGCCTGTGTGGTGTCTCGTCAGTGGCAGAAGATCCCGTAAGCAATTCACTCACTAGTAATGGGAGAGGTGAAGAAAGGGTGGGACAAGTTGCTGTGCTGGAAATAGAATACAACTTTTGCATTACAAATTGTACATCACTATCCTCATTTTGAATTTGGAAAGCGCCTTGCTAACTTGTGGGATTGTCTTAGAGAGTTATTGAATTTTTCACATCATTCTTCATTTATTGAATTGAATTATTAATCAATTTCTTTTTTATTAAATATAAAATTTAAATTTTAAATCTCGATTTTAGAATATTAATCTTAAGTTTACATCATTTGAACTGTTTATGAATTACTATTTATTTTATATTGAACTTACTAAAAATGCAGGCCAAAATTACCAAAAATATTACTTCCGGGGTGGGATGTACAATCTGCAAAAAAAATAGGAGAAATACTCCCGGACTGAGATTATTTAATTTTCCACCTATTGATTCGGTAATGGGTCAAATATGGCGTGAGAAATGTAATTTAGTTGATGTCGAAAAGAAAAACTTAAAGATTTGCTCTGAGCATTTCGCTGTTGAATTTCTTGGAAAAAAGAAATTGAAACAAGAAGCTGTTCCTACACTGTTAATTTTTAATGAAGACGAAGAATATAATTCCGTAAACCCTTCTCCGAAAAGACAGAAAATTGATGAAAGTACGGAAGAAATCGAGTACTCTTGTTCCAATTGCTTCAAAACTGTTCAGAACTACGAGATTTTAAGAAAGAAATTTTTCGCGCTTCAAACAAAATATATGAAATTTAAAAATACTCAACGACAGAAGCGTAAAACCGTTACGAAAAAAATGTTTTCTAAAAAAACGGAAAATGTAACTTTAAAAGAAAAAATTGCATCTTTGGATATAAACACAAATTCAAAAACATTGTGCCAAATGTTAATTAAAAACAATATTAACAGATATTCTGATGAGGAAAAAAAGTTATGTCAAAACATATTTTATGTGTCATCGTCGACTTATCAGTTTATGCGTACAAAACTTAATTTTAATTTCCCCCATATATCAACATTATTTAGATGGTCACCGGTAAAACATTTGCAGCCAGGTTTTAGAAACAGCGCATTTGATTGTATTGTTCAAAAATTTGAAGCATTTGATGAAGAAAGCAAGGATGTCGTAATATTATTTGATGAAATATCTATTAAAAAAGAGCTGAAATACAATGCTAGTTTAGATTTAATAGATGGTTTGGAAGACTTGGGGTTCCGAAGAGAAAACGCAATCGCAAAGCAGGTATGTGTATTTATGGTGAGAGGAATAAAATCAAACTGGAAATGTGTTTTCAATTACTTTGTAACAAAAAATGGCATCAAAGGCGAAGACTTGAAATATATCTTGCTAAAAAACATAGATTTGTTGTTTTCATTAGGTCTAAGAGTCAGAGCTGTAACTTGCGATCAAGGTTCCAATAACCGCAAATGTTTCGCATCCTTAGGAGTTACACCAGAAATGCCATATTTTGAAACTAATAATGTTCGCGTATTTGCTTTGTTCGATGTTCCCCATTTGATAAAGTCTATTAGGAATACACTTTTAACCAGTAATTTGGTTACGCCTGATGGATTAGTATGTTTTGATGTTATCAAAGAGTTATGGGAAATTCAATTAAAAGGTGTAACAAGAATGTCTCTAAAGTTAACAAGGCAACATATTTACCCCAACTCATTTGAAAAGATGCGAGTACGGTTAGCAACCCAAGTATTTAGTAGAACTGTTGCTGCTGCAATCAGAACTACTGTAGAAATAAATAAGCTGAACCGAAATAGTAAAGAAGTTGCTCTTTCTACTGCCCTTGTAATAGCAAAAATTGATAAGATGTTTGATTGCTTAAATAGTGGAAGTTTGTTTAGTAACAACTTTTACAGATCAGCCCTAAAAATCGGCAACATACCTTATCAGTATATGGAATACATGCTTGATTTTATGCGTTCCGTTACTCTGGAAAACAATAATAAAACAGTTTATTGGATAAACGGCTTAATCCAGACCGTAAACGGTATTCTTATGTTAGTCAACTATATTTGTGATTCTGGATCAACCTCTGATATGTCATTCTTGCTCACGAAGCGTCTCAATCAGGATCCTCTTGAAAGCCTTTTTGCAGTGATTCGACAAAGGGCGGTAATAATAGGACCCCCTCGGTTCAAAACATCAATATCCTTCTGGCCAAAATTTTGTCGACAAATTTAATTCAAATGAGCAACAGCACTAATTGCGAAGAAGATAATGACCATATGATTTACATAGATTTTAATGAAACTAACCTGCCTTTACCATTAAGCTGTGAGATATCGAAAAATGCTAGTGATAGCAATGATTTTAATTTGAATTGTGATGATTATGGATTTTTAAATGAAGATACATTTGAAAATACGGATATATCCCTTAATATAAACCTTCCGTCAATGAGATATTTTGTCGGATATGTAGGTAGTAAAATCCTTGGAAAACTGCAGTGTAATAATTGTGAAAGAATTATACGAAAAACTGATGAGGTTTTAACGAGTCCATCGGAATTTTTTATTTTCGAAAAAAATTATAAAAAATTAAGCAATGACTTTGGGAACTTGTTCGCTCCCTCAGATAATTTTTTTAAGATTTGTCGAATCCATATCAGTATTTTTGATCAAATTTTTAAAGCCAGTCCAGAAATATTAAACATTAAACAATTTATAGTCAATAAATGTAAAGCAAAGACCCCAGAATGGTTTTCGGGATATGATAGTTGTAACGAACATAAATCAAAACTTCTAGAATTTCTTATACTTGTGTTACTAAGAAAGCATTGCTCATGGTCTGTTGAAAAATGTGAAATTCAACACAATCCAAAACTACAAATTTTAACGGGCTAGAGATTATTCTGGGTTTGAATTCCTGATTCTAATTATTTTACGTTCTTGTTTAAAGTGAAAACTTTTTTATTTTAATATTGAAATTTCGATTTTATTATTTATTTTGCTGAAGCAAAAATCAAAGCAAATAACTATCGCGGCCTAAAAGCATCGTAAATTCATAAAACGTACACACACATATGCACTTTCTGTTTATTTCGACTCTCTCTCATTTTGAGCTTTCTTACCCTCCGATGGCGACCGAAACGACCTATCATCATAAAAATTTTTCGATCGACGTTTTGTTCTCCGCAATACCTCTTGTAGTTTTATAATCTCTTTGATGATACCCTTACGAGTCGTGGAAGATACGTATTTCAAGACAATGATGCATAATTTAAATTTATCTAAACAAGGAATCAAGATTCCAAGTCGACGATCTCTTGGGCCAAAAATTTCAGATTTGCATGTCCAACAAATGATTCAAATGAGAGAAAAATTGTTTTCAATGAAATACGTTTGCACGACTGCAGACATCTGGTCTGGGCGAAAAAGAAGTTTTCTTGGAGTTACTGTGCACTACATCAATGTCGACAACTTAGAAAGAAAATCAATGGCCATAGCTTGTCGAAGATTTAAGGGAACTCGCACTTATGACCGCATCACCGGGTTGCTTCAGGACATAAATTCAGATTTTGGGTTGGACACATCAAAAATTGTGGCAACGGTAACCGATAACGGCTCAAACTTCGTGAAAGCATTTAAAATGTTCGGAGTTCAAACGCAAAATCTTACTTTAGAGTGCATTAATGACCCGACTACGAACATTGATAATGATTCTGACAACGAGAACGAAACTAGTACCATTTTCGAAGAAGATCCATTATTTATCCCAGTTGAGCCGATCTTAAATGAAAACATTTACCTGCCTGAGCATTTCAGATGTTGTGCGCATACACTTAATTTATGTGCAAGCACCGATGTTGAATTTCTTTTTCAGAACAAATCAACCCCATTAGCAAATATGAATGACAGTGTGATAAAAAAGTGTAACCTTTTGTGGAACGCCGCAGGTCGTCCTAAATCTGCTGAAATCATTCAACTCATACTCGGACATACTTTAAGTAGGCCTGGAGCAGGTGGAACAGTCTCTACGATTCTTTACAACAAATTGGCAAAATAAAGGAAAAAAACTTAGAGTTACACAGGACATTGGGACTCAAAAATCCTCTTAGAGACTTTGAGTTTGATTACCTTGAGGAGTATGTGCTATGTGCAGCTCCCTTGGCCAATGCCCTGGCGATACATATTATGGCATTGTTTTACCTTGTCTATTAGCGATGCGTAAAAAACTACAAAAACTGTCCAAACAGAAATTAAAATATTGTGAACCACTTATCAAAGAATATATAAAAAGTGTAGAGATAAGATTTCACCATTTTTACACTATTTCGAATCAACAAGCCGAGAGATCCGTAATTGCAGTGTTATCATACCCTCGATTCAAAAATAAGTGGTTTAACTGCATAGAACCAGTTTACCACGGAAAACCGTTACACATCTTTAAAACAACAATTTCTAAAGAGATATCCTCGACGATTTGTATGGAAACAAAAAACGAAACAATTACTTCCACAAAAAAATATGAAGATGACTTTTTTGACTTTGACTCAGACTCCGAAAATGAGTCAGGAAAGCACCCAAGAACTGCTGAAATTGTTATTTCAAACTTTTTGGCCGAAGAAAGTCGAGATATTAATCTTTTACATCGTTATCCAGAAATAAAAAATGTTTTTATAAAGTATAATACACCATTACCCTCCTCAGGCCCAGTTGAAAGGATGTTCTCGTACGCTACCATGACAAACCTTCCAAAATCTCACAAATTATCCGACGAAATGTTTGAAAAAAGAGTAATAATGAAAAACAACTTAAATTATTCTAAATTATAAAATTTTTTATTTGTTTTAGTTTCATCTGTTTTAAGCCCTAAAAAATAAAATTTTATATAAACAAATTTGTTTTATTTGTGTGTTTGGATTAGAAAACATTTTCCAGCATCAATATTTTATACAATAAAAGCTCCTTTTGCGGACACATTCCATAGGTGATCAATTCCCTTAAACGAACACATTTCCTAGACCAAATTCGCAAATCCAACTTGTTCTGATAAACGGACTTCTCTCACAACCGGACATAAATCTTGTCCCGTGAGTGTCCGCTTAGGAGAACTGTAATTTGTCATTTCATTTACGTTTTTCCTACAAAAATATCAAATGTAAACATATCATGACTTCATGAGTCGGTCTCCATCATGAATACAATATTTACCTTTATAGAGGATTAAAATCAATCATAAAAGTTAGTTTTTCAATCATGATTATGATTAAAACTAATCAACCACAATCATAGTAACGAATGATTAATGACTAACAAATTCAATCACAAATCAAAAAAAGTATGATTGATTTATTCAATCATTAGTTTTCAATCTTTAGTCAGATTGAATTTTGCCCAACACTGATTGTATTACTAGCAGACAATGGAATGCAACAGTATCTACTGATCGAAACTGCCGACTATGTAAACAAACTGAATTAATTGCTATCAGATAGAGATGTTTACGAAAAAGTGGAAACAGATGCTACAAAGATCATTGTGCGTAAAATAAATCAGCTAATAAAGAAGTGTCACACGAGGAAATTGCATCTGACAGCGCTCAAGGAGAAAAAGGCTAAACTGTAGTGATGGGCAGAATCGAATACTTTCGAGAATCGAGCACTTGATGTTCGAGCACTTTTGAGAATCGAGCACTTGATGTTCGAGCACTTTTGAGAATCGAGCACTTGAGCGAGTACCTTGAACCAACTACTCGAGTCAGGCCCTACACTATGCATACAGAAAACAGTATTAATAAATTCTCAAAAACATAAACGTTGGAGTCCCACAGAAGCCATCGTAGAGAGCGAAAAAAAGACGAAAAAAATACAAATGAATCTGTCATGAATCTGTCAACATTCAAAAGAATTACCGCGAAAATCGAAAAGAGATACTAAATAATAGAGAAGAAATTTGATTCTTAATAACACAGCATACGAGTTATATTCTTTAGTATCCGTAATTTAGATTGTGTGCCGTTCCCATTGGACTCTTCGAGTATTTTATAGTTGATGAGACATTAAGAACGGTACTCGGTTCTCGAACATTGGATATGGAACTCGAGTTGATATGGATACGGCGAGCACTTTTCATGCAGTGCTCGGCTCGGTAACTCGAGTGTGGTAGTGGGGTCTTTGAACTTTGGAATAATAAACATGTATTTAAATATATTAGCATGCAGTTATTCCAGGTAACAAATTACAACATTGCCACATTCTGCCTAGTAAACGTTTCTTGAGTTCATCGACAGGAAATAACGACTTCGGTTTATTGGCGTCATTGAACCCAATTGCAATGTCAGCAATATTGGGAAATAACCAATATTGCAATAAATGTAGATGACGTCGAACCGAGGTAAACTCATGTCGATCAACTTAGGAAACCGGGGAGTTCTGGAGTGATCACTGAAGAGTTGACATCGGGAAAAGATAACACATAACAAGAAATTCTAAGTAAATTTTAGAAGTAAAACCATAAGTTTTTAACAGTAGAGTTTAACTTAAAATTGTCAGTTTAATATTGTAAAATTAAAAGGTGTTAGTATCAATAAAGAAAATCATAAATACAAAGTGTTTTCTTATTCTTAAATAGTGTATATGTCCACTCGGCGTGTTTAGTAAAAACACAACATGACATATTGGCGCAGCCGGTAAACGTACAAAAATTAAAATAAAAAGTACGTAAAAAGAATCTACGGACTATAAAGTGAAAATTAGTGATAATCCAGAGTGATCAGCCGGTTAACGTACAAAAAATAAAATAAAGTACGTAAAAAGAATCTACGAACTATAGTGATAAAGTGAAAGTTAGTGATCATCCAGAACGGGAAACGTAGCAGAGAAAGAACATCAGCAGCAGACAGATATCGGACTCAGCAGCAGAAAGTTCTAAATCAACGATAAAACAATAAGCAGAAAAGCGATCAGAAGCAGCAACAGCAGATCAGAAAGTCAATTTTAATTTCAACTACGAAGAATCATCAGTTGAATCACTTTACAAGTCAAATAAAGTGCAAAGCAACGAAAAATTGAAACGAAGAAGAAGCAGCAAAGCAGCCAACATAGAAAGCAGTTTGGAGGAATAGAATCAGCGAACAAGGGAAAACCGCACCAAGTAAACAACAAATACGTGTAAGAAGTGTGCTAAGAACGAGATCACCATTGGAATCATCTTTCAAGTGTCGTTTGAAGGCGGAAAAGCAGCTTTAAAATTAGCGTGGAAAATTTTCATCAACTGAAAGTCGAGATTGTCAAAGGTCAGGAGCGCTGCAACACATTGCATGTAAAAATTTTGGGAGGTAAGAAGTAGTATAGAGAATTTAAAAAATTGTGTCTGGTAATTTAAGATTTCAAATTTTTAAATATCCGTGAAAATATATTGTTGTGAATTATTGTAAATGAATAAAAGATAAGAAGAGAACATTCTGACCAAAGAAGAGTTGGATCGATATAAAACAATAGAAGTAGAATTAGAACACGCAAAAAATCAAAAAGAACAGTTTAGACAAGTGATAAATAGACTTAAAGAAGATTTCGGTTACATTCAGGAAATATTATTAGGGGAATTAAAATTACTACTTAATAGTGAACAGGTGATAATTTTAGAACAATTAGTAAAGGAAAATCCAGACAGGATATCGGCAAGTAGGATCACGGTAACATACATTGAAAAAAACATTGAAAACATACATTGAAAACATACATTGAAATCCAGACATATATTGAAAAAGTGAAAGAAAAGAATATTGAGTTCGAGGACGAGATAAGAAAATTAAAAACTAAAGAAGCTACGTTAGAGGATAGGATTCAGGATCATAAGGAATATTTAAAAGAGGCTGAAAGCACAAACGAGGAATTACTAGCCCAAATAAATAGGATAAATCATATAGTGAGAACCTGCTCAAATAACGAGCAAAGTAGTTTAGCGAAAAGTGTTAGCTAAGTTAGAAAAATCGCAAGTAGTGCAGGGTCTAGTAGTATTTTTGAGGAATTAACAAAAGCAAACAAACTTTCGGTACTTACTTTGCCTATGCAGTATACCGATACTAGGATTATCCATCCTGCAAAATATGTAATGGGATTTTATATGACAGAGTCCATTCCCTCTCAATTTTCGCGTCAGCATTTTACTTTCATTTTATAGAATATTATTAATTTTATAGAAAAAAAATCAGATTGATGAATTCTAAATTTGATTATTGAGCGCGTGTTGCTTACACCTGCATTTTACAAAATTCCAATATTTTTTAATGGGTCAGCATATTAAGTTTGCAAATATGGGAAGTCCTAACAGAGTCGTAGCAGCTTCCAGTGCTCCACATTCTCGATGGGTCAAACTTTGTAGAGCGGCAGACCACAACCGAGTAGCAAGAGATTTGGAGGAATCTATCCCTTTCAACGCGTTATCCAAATGGCTTTTCTCTCCAGCCTTAGTTTGGTATTTTGTGATATAATGCGCCGCAGTCATAGATTTTTCTCCAACATATTGTATATCCATGTTGCCCTCCCAGACTGACAATATTATTGGATTAAAATCATTGATACTCTCCTCTGCCTTTGATCTGGGTAGATCGTACAATCTACAATTTTTCTTGTTTGATTTCCGACCAGCTGTAGCGGTTACAATGTCTCGTAGAATCAAATTTTCCGTAACTTTTCGAGGAAAATTAAATCTGCAAACTTTGTAAAAACCTTTCTTGGAGTGTTTCGCTCTCAAACAATATCCGTTGTGCGTGTGTTTTTGGTGTGTAGATACACGGTCGCAAAGCGTGGGTGAAATGTTTTTGTCCGGAATTCTGCAAGTGCAATATTTCAATATGAATTGCGATACCTCCTCGTTGGTTGCGATACCTAATACAGGCGCATTTTCGACCCACAGCAAGATATGCCAGTGCGGGGCACCTCGAGTTTGGTACTCTTCACGCCAACCCCAATGAATAACTTTACCCAACGGAGCATCTTCAGAACATATGAAAGTAAGCATGGCTTGAAATTTATGTCTGAAAAATCGTACAGCTGAAACTGGATCACTGCAAGGCAACTCCCCAGATAATATTTTGTCGAAATCAGGTGCATTTACCTTACGACTGTAATCGTGCAAGTCCCCCCATAACCAATCCGCAGGACTGATGGTCAGAAACCAGGTTGCTGGGCCATAATGTGCAAGCATGCACTGCAGATCATTTCGTGGTTTTTTCAAAAACTCTTTGGTGTTACGAATACTTGCAAATATTGTGTTTATACATGCCTGAATTTCTCGTTCTTTCGATAATTGCAAAACATTTTTAACCGTATACTTCCTATGTGGATCAGATACGTTGAGCGCGTGATAAATACCAAACTTTATTTGCCGAATAGTTGTATCATTTAACAAATAAAAAAGGTATTGTACGTTGCGCCGAAATTGTGAATGTTTTGACATAATTCTGACTTTAATATATTCATGATCGATAAGGCGCACGGGCCGAACTGCATGTTGTCCGTTTCTCCCGCAAGAATCACCCCGATTATGATTGTCGTGTCGAAAGCTAAACGTTCCGAAGTTCCGTTGTCGTGTCGATAGCATTTTGGTATTATGTAGGAGACTCGAGACGACTAAAAAGCATTGCCATGTTATCCTAGTTGAAAAGTGTGTTTAAAGTGATCCTTTTTATGTCACTCATATAAAATAGTTGTCAATTTGTGTTTTCAAAAATTTAATTTCAAACCGATTTTTTTTTAATTGTGGAAAAATGAATTCGTTTGACTTGTTTTTTGCGAATGATGATGGAGAAGAACAAATTGATATGCTGCAACGAAGAAAAGAGCTTCATGATAACTCTAACCCTCTGGAACTGGACAATAAAACGTATGTTATTATTTAGCTACATCTAATATCAGAGAATACGAAGACTTATTGGAACTAAAGGGTGGTTAAATTTTAAGGGCCGATGTTGAATGTGAACCACACCTAAACGTCAAGTTTTTTTCTGCATTTCATTTGACATTTCTCAATTTCAGACTAACTCAATTTGAACCATGGAAAGATACACAATCGAATGGCCGCCGCGACCTCGGCGGCACACCTCCATCCGATGGTCCAAATTTTCGATGACGCTGAGGCATAATTGAGGTTCTATGCCGTTAATGTGCCGAATTATCTCATCCTTTAGCTCTTGAATTGTTGCTGGCTTATCGACGTACACCTTTTCTTTCAAATAACCCCAAAGAAAGAAGTCCAACGGTGTCAAATCACATGATCTTGGCGGCCAATTGACATCGCCACCACGTGAGATAACACGGCCATTAAATTTGTCGCGCAAAAGAGCGATTGTTTCGGTAGCTGTGTGGCAAGTGGCACCGTCCTGTTGAAACCACATATCGTCCACATCCATATCTTCCAATTCGGGCCATAACAAGTTCGTTATCATCTCACGATAGCGAACACCATTCACAGTAACTGCCTGACCGGCCTCATTTTGGAAAAAATACACCCCGATGATGCCGCCAGCCCATAAACCGCACCAAACAGTCACTCTTTGTGGGTGCATTGGTTTTTCGATAATCACTCTTGAATTATCATTCGCCCAAATGCGGCTGTTCTGCTTATTGACGAATCCACTGAGGTGAAAATGTGCCTCATCACTGAAGATGATTTTCTTCGAAAATTGATCATCCACTGTTGCCATTTCTTGCCACCATTCTGACCATTGACGACGCGTTGCTCGATTGTGTATCTTTCCATGGTTCAAATTGAGTTAGTCTGAAATTGAGAAATGTCAAATGAAATGCAGAAAAAAACTTGACGTTTAGGTGTGGTTCGCATTCAACATCGGCCCTTAAAATTTAACCACCCTTTAGATGACGGAACTCTTGGTTTTCCAAACAACGCACATTTGACCGATCTTGAACCAAATGAAGAAGCAAGAATAATTAGAGACAGAATTGCTCATTCCCTACAATAAAAAAAATCGTGTTTTTTTTTTTTTGAATAAATACAGTCTTTTAATTCTCCCTAAAATCTATGAATAAATAGTTAAAAAATACAAAATTTACGAATATTTAAGTTTCTTATGTTTTCGACATGTTTTTAAGTCAACTCATCAGCTGTCGTTACCTAAAAAGCTGACGACAGAAATCATCGCATTGAAACGAAAAATGTCGTATTCAAACGCGATTGTCGTTTCTCGTGTCGTGAAATCAGTCCTAGCAGACCCCATCATCTATTGGAGGCAAAGGACCACTAGAAGAATAGCAGAAAGGGAAATCAAAGAAGCAGCCAGGAGACAGAAAGGAACCAAGATGGATCAGGCCATAGACCATATGTTTACATCAGCGGAAGACTTCCTGAAAACCAACAGAAACATCATCATGGTGGAAGCAGACAAGGCCAACCAGACTTGCATAATCACAAACAAACTTATGCATACCAAAATGGAACAATACATTAAACAAAAAATGGAAGAAGGCATCCTTAGCAAAGCTACCAAAGAAACGGCAGAAAAGGTGATAAGGATGCGCAGACATATGTGAAATGTATACCAATATTCCACTACGACAAGCCAGGGACATCATTAAAAAGAAGTTCGCGGAACACATCATAGACAAAACGCAGATGACATGGAATGATGTCAACAATATCATGATATACATGACCCAAGCGGCAGCCTTCATTAAGGTAGACACAGAAAGAGGGGAAGAGATATACAAACAACAAAAAGGACTAAGAATGGGCCACAAAATCTCGGGCATGATAGCCAAAATATACGTTCAGCAAAAAACGGAGGAATGGGTACAACAGGAAGGAGCCGTACTATGGGCCAAACTATATGTAGACGATATTATATATGTCACAACAGAAGGCGCAGAAACCAACGCACTAAAGGACCTAGAAGACAGGCTAGGAATCCCTATTAAAAAGGGAGAAAAGGATGGCAAAGGGAAAATCACTTTCCTCAACATGAAGATAGGAAAAGAAAAAAACGGAACAATAGGGACGGAATATTGGAAACCCGAATATAAATCCAATAGAACCATAAATTGGAGATCAGGACATCCCAAGACCACCAAAATAAATATCATGGTGGAAGAACTAAGAAGGATTCACGACCTTACTACAGGGGAGGGAAGAAACAACATAGGCAGGCACGTTGAGAGAACCAGCAACAAGTACATCAACAACGGTTATCCGGTGGGATTAGTTAGGAGGCATGCTATGCTTACAAGCAAATTCTACAACAAAAAAGATAGGGGAGCAGGAGATGACCTCAACAAAGGAAGGCACAAAAGAAGATGGGACAAAATCCCAGTAGTGATATACAACTACAACCACAAACTAACCAAAAAAATCAGAAAAATAGCAAAAAATAGACTGGGGATAAAAAATATAGGGTACAAAAACAGCAGGAAAGGTAAAGGGGAAAAGAAGAAGTAGACAAGAAGACACAAAGCACAGAAAACAGCACACACAACCAAGCACAATAGAACCAAACAAAAAATCAAACACCACCGAAAAAACAAAACAAACACAGCCAGAAAAACCCACGTTTAAACCCAAGCAACTCAAGTAAAGGCAGAATACGACAGATTAAAACAGCAAAGAAGAATGCCATCACCTACAAACATTAATTTTTACAGACATAACCCACAAGAAAACAAACAGCAAAAACACATATATGCAGGCAACAACCGAACAACTCCACAGGGCCCTGCAGCACGCGCAACCTAGGGCAAAAAAACGGGAAATAAACCGTACAATCCAGACAAACAACGAGGACCCCGGATTACAAAAACGCAAAAATACGGCATACAGGACCCAACAAATACAGAGCAAACCCCATCAACTATAAACCAATGTACACTATATAAAAAACAAAAAATAAAGACAAAACAAAGTAACAAAAAGCGCTTTTAAAAAAAACACCCATAACACATCCCCCTATTTCCCAAAAAACCCCCTAATCAATTAGCATAAAAACCCCCTGATCAAGTAGCATATCGCCCCAACCAGGTAAAAGCCAAAAAACCACCGAAATAAACCGGCACATAACAAAGTAGGCCAATAAAAACAAACCCATTCTGCCCATAAAATAATATACCAAAAAAGCATCATAAAAATAAGACACACATTAAAAGGCCCATACGACTACACCGCCCAATAGGGGGGCGCACACATGCGCAGAGCCCAAACAAACCTTATCCCGCAAAATCCTCATACCAAGGGGCAACCGGACCCACAGTTCCACGGGCACACACGGCCAGTCGAACAACGCCACCCCCACAACATAATAAACCATAGATGCAATCCAGCATTTGTAACGCGGGCATAATACACACGTATGCCCGTATCCCGCCAAGCGCAAAGTCCCATTGGAGAAAAGCAGCACCAAGCAAATAAAGAGGGAAACGGGATAACGTTCAAGGGCGCTATCGAACCTAAGGGATCTAGTCTGGGGGTGGGAAGGGAGAAAAGAACAAGAACACCCCTGCAGTATATCGTATACCATAACTGCCAAACAACCCCAATAATGAGGGACGATAATATACATACCTTTATACTTAAAACCAGACAGGGAGGGAGAAAAGAAGAAGAAAAGGAAAACAGAAAAGAAAAACAAAAAGGAAATAGTAAAAAGAGGGCAGAAGAAGAGGAACAAGTATAACAACAAAAACAACCATCAAAGGGAACAGCCAGGTTTGGGATGCAGAGGCGGTAGGGCATGGAGTAGCAACAGGGAGTGGTAGGGAGGGTTAAAAAAAGGCCAAAAAAGGGGGGATGCCGAGGTTGGACAGCGGACGCGGACAAAAACACGGGCACGGAGGCAGAGGGGCTGGGCGGGAGAGGAGCAAAAATTGGGGACTGGTTGAAAAATTATGGGGTGGGCGGGGCAAAAGGCGGAAAGCAAATATATAGGGGGATTGGATCGCACTTGGAAGAAGGGAGGGGACTGGGAGAAAAACAGATATACAAATGTGCATGCATATATGCACGTGCATTGGAGCCCGGGCACACAACACGCCAAGGAAGCCAAGCATGGGCGAAGGGCACAACATGAAAGACCACAGGAACGGCGGCGTACATGGAAGGCGCGCAGGGGAGCAAAAAAGGCCGAGCAAATAGATACAAATTGACACAAAAGACCCAAGTAGTCAAAGAAACAAAGAATATCCAAACGGTAAAGAAGAACAACAACGAATAACGGGGCCTAAACACACACACGAAAAAAGCACAACCAGCTGACAAAGATAAAGGGCCAAAAAAAAAACACCGAGAACCAATAAATCAAAAATAATCAAAAATAGCCAAAACTATAAGGCCAAAACAAATGGCCAAGGGCCAAAAAAAGGGGGGACGACAGAAGCAAAACATAAAAAAGACAAAGACAGAAAGGGCAAATAAACATAATGCCCAAATAGCCACAAGCACAGCGAAAAACCACACACCAACACACACCAACACAGGCATGCACAACGTAAAAGGAAAGGCACATGGACAGACCAGCCAGACGACATCGGAAGCTTGAAAGAGCAACACAGTGAAAGAGCAACACAGTGAGGTATAAAGTTACTTAGGAAATCGAAATACAGGCAGTGAATCAAATACAGTGCGTCACAGAATCAGGTGCAAACACGAAAGCAATTTGTAGAGGACTTAGTAACATTTTTACAAAAAGAAAGACAATACAAAGCAGTCTCCAGACACACCAAGTGGGAGATCAGACGGCCACCAAGCACCAGAAAGGGAAGACTGGAAGCAAGGGAGGAAAAGACGTCCAAAAAACAAGGCCACAAAAGGTAAAGTACCTCAAATATCGTTTTTGTGAACCGTGTGAGTGTAAAAGCGAGGGTAGAAAAAAGGGGGAGGGACATCGAAAACTAGCGAAACACAGCAAATGGAGATATGGCGAGGAAAACATATCAGAAAGGGCGAAACCAAGGGAAACCCACCAATGAGACACGCATAATCGCAAAAACAAATGATGCGCATTAACAAAAAAATGGGGGTTGACAGCACAATACTTCAGGCAAATAGCGCAGCGCCAAGAATATGGGAAAACAAACAGGATATAGTGTAAAATAACCAAAAATATACAAATTCTCGAAATTTGTGCTTGGCATGCCAATACAATATACACAGTGGAAAGATACAGAATACAGCCGAACGGAATTGAAGGGGGACGGGAGTGAGTATATATATGTGTAAGTGTGTGTACATATAGGGAACGGGAACGGGAGCCACAGTGGCGAAGCCCACAACAACGGCCCAACCGCCGGGAGATGAATCTCCCCATAAACAAGGGTATTAAATATAACCTAAGCAAAGCCGTTTTTATGGCTATGAGAGTTAACCACATGGGCTATTTTCATGGCCATGAATCACAGGGCATATATACACGCACATACCTGAAAAATGCCTGAAAAACATGAAAATCTCTGAAAAACTCGCAAATTCTTGATACGAATCTTCCACATAGTTGGATACTTACCTTTAAAGCACTCAACGTGCCCCCTTAACCAAACAAGGCTCTGATGAGACGAGTAGTACTCGATTCTTAGTGCTCGAGTTGCCCATCACAACTAAACTGACAAGCCAGTGAGTCGACCGATCGAGAACAGAACGAACGTGTGATAAAGTTATATTTTAAATATATCGTGTTTAATTTAGAGTTTTTCTGGGTCCGAAGAGATCATCCCCTACCATTCCTGACAGATCAGAAGCGGGATTTTCGGGACACGTCCAGAAACGTTTAGCGCGGGCAACGTCGAAGAAGTGCATCATTTTTTCTACTCCGATCAAATAAGTAGAAACGTGCCGAAACGGGGAAAAAATCGGAAATTTCCTTTGCCCTAACATAAATGCTTCGTTGCAGTGAAGATCGTCACGGGAAAAAAACGTTTTCCCAAAACGCGATTCATTTGTTTCTCCGTAGTAGCAAACAAAACGTATTGAATCGCCGAAGGGTTTTCGTCGGAAAAATACGTTTTCCAAAAACCTGAAATTTTCGAATCGTCGAAGGTTTTTCTCGGAAAAATACGCTTTCCAAAAACCTGAAATTTCGTGTTTTAAGAACAAGAAAGAAACGCATCGATTTTTATTCTGCTGAAGTGAACAAACTCATCAAATCATTCGAAACGTTTTCCAAAAGCTTGATTTTTGTTCCACTGGAGTGAATTAAACTTCTCGAATTAATTAGAATCGTTTCAAGAAAAGACACGTTTTACAAAATTTGATTTTCTTGGATTTTGTACGGTGTGTGTGTAGTGTGTTAAAATTCGCATACACGAACTTTCGCCGAAATTCCGTTACGTCGTGTTAGTATTGTCTCATAGCACACGCATTAAGAAAACGACACTATCATTAAACGATAAAATGTGTGGCTGTATTGTAGTTGTGTGCAGCAATTAAATTCGAAAAAAAAACCATTGACTTGACTATCGTAATTCGTCATTCGATTTCGGGAAAATAAAAGCAACATTTCCGTGTTGTCGTTTAATTGAAATATTTTTCAACTATTACGTTTCAATTTTTTTATCTTGTTCGTGCCGTAGACGTGGATATATTTCACAACGCCAGTAAAAAGGTTTGTCTCGTTAACGAAAAGACAATTAAAACAAATCTGCGAGGATGAAATTTGGACACTGATGGTTACAGGGCAGATTTAATAAAGCGATTGACTGATTATTTCGGTAAGAATGAAATTGAGTCAAATAACGAACAGGACGGTTGTGACAATCAAAACTCAGATATGTGCGTGGCCATTACGTTGCTAACCGAGCTAATTTATCGAAAATTGTGATGAGTATGCAACAGTCAACTTCCTCTTCCATGCCGGAAATGTCGCGCCAATTCGCCACCAACAAGCACCGAAACACCTGTGATTACGTCCGTACGACAGGTGCCTGTTAGCTTTGCAGCTGAGGGACCTGTATCGCTGAGCAATCAACCTAGAGACATAATGGAAATTTTACTAGACTTCAACTTCGTCGAAGAAACATCTTTTTCTTCATAACAATTTATGCGACGTGTCGAGAACTTATTAGGTATTTATAAATTTTATGAGCAACTATTATTATTTGCAGTCCAAGCCAAAATGAAAGGACCGGCAAAACTGTGGTTCGACGCTTCACAAGATGTCTTCGGTACGTGGGAAATGTTCAAAACCAGTTTTCTCCAAGATTTTCCGCCTCGTTCAAACGAAGCTGAGATTCACCTGAAACTTATGAAAAGTCATCGAGACTCTGCAGAAGATCCAGAGAAGTATTATTTCTATCGAATGCGCGAGTAACAGTTCCGTCACCCGATTCACCTACAAACACGCTAACAACTAGCAACATAGTTGCATCAAACCAAACGCTAACAACTAGCAACATAGTTGCATCAAACCAAAACATCTCTCACGACAACAATTGACAACATTACAATCAAATATCAGCAGTTCTAGGAACATCTCTCACGACAACAATTGACAACATTACAATCAAATATCAGCAGTTCTAGGAAAACCGTCTAGAAGATTTTTCTCATCAAAATTAAATTAACACTTTAGACAAATAAATTCATTTTTTATATTCAGTTGTAAGTTGGCAATCAAACAATAAAGTTCATTTTTAAATCATCCGGTGTTTTAATTAGTTGTTTTTCTTTTGTTATCAACCCAAATAACAAACGTAACTGGCGCAGTTGGTAGGATAAAGTTGTCCAATTAATCGTTGAACCAGTGTAGTGTAACTTCGATTAAGTTTTTGTGTCGTGCTAAATAATTGTTCGAGGGTACACCGAAAACTTAAATTAGCAATATCGATAGGACATCGATATAAAGTGACAAAAAAAAGTGACAACTGGAGCACAACATTATAGTTGGCGAGTTTCAACTCATTAGCTCATCGAGAACCTGCAAAAGAACCTGGAAGGGATCTTAGAATAACAATGCTGTTTGCTGCTGCTACCTTATGCATGTAAGTCGAATTCCATTTCATATTTTCCATGCCGAAAATTCTCAAATTTTTTAACCAGCACAAAGTAGCACCTTACAATTCAAATAATTCTGATAGTAATAACGCCGCGGTATACGGAAACACTTTCGGTAATAGTTCGAATTTAGAATATTTAAATTTAGAGTGTTTGTATAGTGATAATAATAGAATAAATAAGTTTAAACTTAAGAAAAGTGAAAGTTTATCAAATCTTTCTAATCCCGACGTTGAAAACATAAGTTTATCGAATCTTTCTAATCCCGACGTTGAAAACATATATTTAGATCAAGTAAACATGACTAACGACACAGTCCCAATACTAATTAGTGCAGCCACTATTTCTAACGTACTACAAAATTTAAAAATTCCTGACGCAGTTAAAGACCTGCAAAAATTCGATGGTAATCCTAGATTACTTTATGATTTTATTAGTAATGTGGAAGAAATTTTAAGTTTAGTAGGTGATATAGGTCAATCAAGCAATGCTAGAATTTTGCTTAGGGCTATAAGGAATAAAATTGAAGGTCCTGCCAATGAGGTACTTAATATGTATGGAACCGCACTTGTATGGGAATAAATCAAACAAAATCTAATAGTGCATTATTCCGATAAACGCAACATATAAACTAGATAAGGAATTAACTTTATCAAATTTCATCGAATTCAACCAATTAGGGCGAACGAGATTCTTGATATTTAAATTTCACAATTATTTGGATGGTTTATTAGGTTTAGATACATTAAAACTGTTGAAAGCAAAAGTTGACCTTCATAATAAAACACTTATGACGAAAAATGTGACGTTGCCGCTTCTCTTTAAACCAAACCGAAAAGTGAATCGTTCCTTCAAATTCGAAGATCGTAGTTAGAGTCCCGGTAGATATATGGTTAATTTGACGCAAAATTTTTCAAGTTTGGAAACAAAAAGAAGTCGCACGGGGCCAAATCTGGAGAATACGGTGGAAAGGGCAGCAGTTCGTAGCCCAATTCGACCATTTTGGCCGTGGCGACGGCGGAGGTGTGAGCCGGTGCGTTGTCATGGTGGAAGAGCACTTTTTTCTTCGCCAAATGGTGCCGTTTTTTCTGCAATTCGGCGTCGAATCGGCCCAATAATTCGGTATAGTAGAGCCCTGTGATCGTTTTGCCCTTCTCCAGGTAGTCGATGTAGATCACATCTTGTGAATCCCAGAAAACGGTGGTCATCACCTTTCTGGCAGATAGGACAGTCTTCGCCTTCTTCGGAGCACGTTCGCCGGGTAAAGTCCACTGTTTCGACTGTTCCTTAGTCTCTGGTGTGTACCAGTGGATCCATGTTTCGTCGACGGTCACGAAACGACGCAGAAACTCCTTCGGATTGCGCTTAAACAGCGTCAAACACTGCTGTGAAGTGGTTTCACGGTTGCGCTTGTTGTCCGGAGTGAGCAAACGCGGCACCCATCGCGCCGACAGCTTTCTCATGCCCAAAATTTCATGCAGGATATGACCCACGCGGTCTTTTGAGATGCCTACTGTCTCAGCTATCTCGCGCACCTTCAATCGGCGGTCTGCCAATACGAGATCGTGGATTTTTGTTATGTTATCCTCCGTGGTAGCCGTTTTCGTAGCACCTGGGCGTGGCTCATCAAAAACCGACGTACGACCACGTTGAAACTCGTTACACCAATTTTTGGCGGTCGCGCTCTTTGATTTCGCTGCGCGATTTCCCTTCCAGAAACAAGAATCGAATCACCGACCGATATTGCTCTTTTTCCATTTTTCTGAAATCCGCAGACACGCCCGCTTCCATACGCGGTCAAAACAAAACTACGAGTTCGATTCGGCTGAAATTTTGACTGTAGCCGTCTATGAGAATGTACTACACGATAGTAAATTTCTCCTGCGACAGTGGCGCCATCGGGCGGTGAGGATAAGTACTTATCGGACTGCCCTCGTATATATCTGAAGGAATTTGCAAGGCTAAAGCATAGCATAGTCTAATCGAAATTGTCAACCAATCCGATTCAGACCAACAATTTTTCCTTGAACAACCACTAAAGGTTCAAAAATTTGATTCAAAGAATTACATCGAATTCAACAATTTTAATCTCCACCATACAAACGACAATTTAGGCCATTGAAAAACCATAAAAAAATATATTCGAACTTCACATCTTAACGATGAAGAAAGGAAATTTGTTCTGCAACTATGCGCACAATATGAAAACATATTTTGCCGAAAAGAACAAGAACTGACTTTTAAGAACAAAATTAAACATTCAATTAGGACTACAGACGATGTTCCAATCTACACCAAATCCTATCGTTATCCATATGTCCACAAGGAAGAGATAAAAAATCAAATTTCCGAAATGTTGAAACAGGGAATAATTAGACCTAGTTACTCTCCATGGAGTTCTCCGGTATGGATTGTCCCGAAGAAACGAGATGCCAGTGGGAAACAGAAATGGCGCCTGGTTATAGACTTCCGCAAACTAAATGAAGAACAATAAACGATCGATATCCAGTTCCTAATATTACTGAAATATTAGACAAATTGGGTAAATGATTGTATTTCACTACATTAGACCTTACAAGCGGATTTCACCAAATTGAGATGAATCCCACCGATATCGAAACGACAGCATTTACAGTTGATGGGGGACATTTCGGATTCTTGCGTATGCCATTCGGTTTAAAAAACGCACCATCGACATTTCAAAGAGCCATAGAAAATGTCCTTAAAGACTACATTGGAAAGATTTGCCTTGTTTACTTAGACGATATAATCGTTGCGTCCACTTCTCTACAAGAACATATCGAAAACATGACGAAGATATTTGACCGATTACGCGAAGCTAACTTAAAAGTCCAACTAGATAAATCAGAGTTTTTACACAAAGAAATTTCCTATTTAGGTCACATAGTGACAAACTAAGGAGTAAAGCCTAACCCAGAAAAAATTGAAGCTATAAAAGCGTTCCCAATACCCCGAACACAAAAAGAAATTAAATCTTTTCTTGGATTATTAGGGTGGAGTAAGTTCGGGTATTGTGGTACACCTTCTTCTATTTTTATAATAAATCACTAGTTTTAAAAGTATGTTAGAATTTCGTTTACGATATCTCCAAAGGCTTGCCTACAGGGCCGTACCGACTGGGGGGGATGGGGGGGAGGCTCCCCCCCCCCCCCAATAAGTCTTCAGTTGGGAATTTGACCTTTAGAAGTTGGGAAATCTCACTTCTTAACACTAGATTGCCCAAGGAAGTCAAGCAGTCAAGATGACTTGCTTGAACAATCTAGTGTTAAAGATGTGAGATTTCCCAAGTTGGGAAATCTCTTTAGTTGATTTTCCAAAATCCCAACTTGTCTTTTTCTACCTCACATTTTCTATTAGTGAACATACGCCTGTTTTATGACTTGTTTCTTTTTTACACATACCATTCTGCTTTGGCAACAGCGTCACAGCGAGTTGGGAGAGAATGAATAAAAGGCTTTGAAAGAGTAGACACTCGACCGTGGGAGGAGTATAATGTTCTCATCAGTTTATGGCACAGAACTATATAACATAGAACAACTGTCACCATACAAAGCTCTGGGGCTTTATCATGTATCTCGAATCGAAAATCAAATCGACTCGAACACCGCACTTGAAAACGGATTTCATTGGTATCATGTAAAACTTTCGTTTCGAGTAAAATGTATTGCCATAAATTAATCGAAAACAAGGAACCTGCTGGTAACTTGGAAATTTCGTGTTTATATTTAGTGTCATTATTGAATAGTTTTATATAATTTGTTGTTAGTTTTTGTGTTTTATTTTTTGTGAAATTAATGCCGGCTGTTTAAAAAAAATTGAAATAAGAACCGGATAAAAGTGAATGTGAAAAAAGTGCCAGAAAAAAGTGACGAAAGTGATGATGGCGGTTTCAACCCAAGAATTCATACGGAATGGACTTCGTTTAAAATCGTGATTAACTAAATATTATATGTTAGAGGCCACTTTTCCTTATTTTTTATAGATTTTTCAAGGAATTTAAATATGTTTTGCTAGAAATAAAGTTCTCACATAAAAAACAAACATTGAAATGACTTAAATTTTCTTTTCGAGTTTCATTTCCGGCAACTGAAAAGTGTTCGAGTAAATTTCCGAAAATGAATGACAAATATTTGATCGAATTCGAGTTAGCTGATACCGTTTCAAACATTTCCGTGCATTTCATTTTCGATTCGAGTTCCCTGATAAGGCCCCTGCTGAAAAATTGTCCCTCTTTATCATAGTTAAACGCATCCACTGAACTGTATAATCTCGCGAAATTCAAATTTCGTCTGCCGCGAAAATCAAATTTCACAAGTTTGAGACTAACTTTAGGCGCCAACACCATTCCTAAAGTCTATTTTCCTTTGATAGCTCACGGTTTAAACCAGATGACTATATTTATTTTCATACGGTTATCTCGCTCTTACTTAACTCGTTTTGATCCATTGAACTGTATTGAAATGGGACCATTTGAGACAGCAAATCGAGCGATCTAGTATATTCGTGCTGAAACGGTGAGTTTTGAAAATATCGGCCCGATTCCAGAATCCGTCGTAGCTTTATTACGAAGAACTAACTACGCTACGAATACGAAGAAATCAGTATTCCACGATCCGAACGGAATTGAACTTAGTGGTGCCTGATTAAAATCTAATTTCGAAAAATAAATGTCTTTGTAAAAAGGTCCCTATGCAAAACTCATAAGGAATAGATTTCTGACATGCAATAGTTTCGTGAAAAATGTAACTTTCTTGACTTAAAACGAAAATTGTTATCAATAATGGATTCTGCAGCGTTTGCAACTTTGTGTCTGGAAGAAGATTTATCGAAGTGAAGGACTTTAATAGTGGAATGAAAACGACAACAAATAACGGATACTTAGGAATACTCACATTGCTCTTTTTTCTAAAATATTTCCTCTTAATGTGTTAAAAGTTACACTAATACTAAATAAACAAATAAAAATGTTAAAATTGCTGTTTGTTGTACAATTCAGGCCATATATTGAGCTAAAATCATAAGAAAATGAAGTTACGAAGCAAAAATTTTTCGTAGGTTTAGGTGTCAAAAGATCAATTGCGTCGGATTCTATGATACCAGATATTCCGATTCGTAATGTTTTCGAAATTAATTTAATTCCTTCGGATCGTGGAATACCATCTTCACGAATTCTCCGAAAATCGTAGCTACGACGGATCCTGGAATAGGGCCGTATATGTGTAATTGTTTTACCATCGGTGTTCGGATTTTTTAAACAAATGAATAGCTACGAATGAGCGCAAATTCAGCCAGCTAAAACTGGTGAAAAACGTTCTAAGGGTGACTATGGGAGACGAAAGACTGAGTTCTTTAATGATACTACACAGCGAAAAAGACCTAACTGATACAATTGACCTTACGAAATTTGTTTCGGCATGGGCAAAGTTAAAGGAAAGACGAATCCATGTACTATAATATAGATATGTACAGACTCTAGTTGAAGTCATCTTCAACGGTTATCTTTTCTCTCAAGGGTCGCATAAGATTATTAGTGTTTACCCTTTATTTAATTGTATGTGAAAAATAAAAAAAAATTACAATATGTTAACATAACCATTATTCTTTATTATAATTTCTGGTCAGAGATTCTGGGCAAGGAAAAGGAATTTTTATTAGGTACATCCTAGTTAGGAAAAATCAGATGTTCGAGTTGGGAAAATTGAGATGTCTCCCCCCCCCCAATCCAGAGCCTTCGATACGGCCCTGCTTGCCTATAATATTCCACAGCAATGTTGACAATCATAAACATACAAACAAAAATATGATCAAAAAAGTACACTATTAGAAAAAGTAGTACTTAAAAAAATTGCCGGGTAATGTGGTATACTGTTCTTTCCATACAAAAATTTAAGGTGGGTAATGTGGAATACTGTTTCTTCCATTCAAATATTAAATATTTGTATGGAAGAAATAGTATGCCACATTAGCCGTTTTCACCATGACAAACCAAAAAAAATGATTTCTTAGTTAATTTCGCCTCAATCCAAAAATGTTCCTTTCAAAAATCAAATGTGTTGTCTAAATAATCGTTCACTGTGTCGCAGTTAAAAAACTACTTTAAATTCGCTTTTAAAATTCACTTTGAAAGTGAAGACAATTAAATTTTGATTGCGCTCTAAAATGTCTTTAAGAAAATTACGATATAGCTTGATAAAACATGGACTTGTCAACACCAACAATGGTTGCAGAATTTCAAAAAAAAAAGTTTTGTATGTTTGATCTTACGATGCGACATCTCATATGCGAGAAATGATGGTATACCACATTACCCGCCTATACCACAATACCCGAACTTACTCTACTATCGAAAATTTATAAAAGATTTTGCGAAACAAACCAAACCTTTAACCGAATGTTTGAAAAAAGGAAAAAACATTGAAATCAATCAACGTTACACCGATTGTGTTAGCCGAAGGTAATTTTTTGATCGTTATTGGTAATACTTTTTGTAGAATTGACCAATAGTTAGTAAAACCACTATGGTAACCCTCATTTAGTTAGTTCTCAGAGTTGACGTTAGAATGTTGTTATTGTTTAATGTGTTGTGGAAAATCCCGGGTAAGTTGGCATTTGTTGCCCCTTTGTAGCGTGTTTTCGGTTAGTTAGTGGTCGGGTTTGGCCCGGAATGGAGAGTGATTGGTATGAACGGGATCAGACGAGAGTCCCTCGAATTAAATATCCTCGTGCAGTTAGAAAGTTCCCGATTCCCTTTGGGGGTGAGATGGTGTTTGTGCCCCAACCGGGCGCATTGCGAAATTGTCAGTGAAAGACCTGTGTGTTCGATCTTTCACGTATTGAGAGATCGATGTGTTCGCTCTCTCACACTTGAGGAAAGATCTGTGTGTTCGTTCTTCCTCACCGCCGATGGGGAGATACTGTGTGTTCGTTCTCCCTTCTGGAAACCTATCATCTTTAGGTCGTAGTTAACCGTCTCTTTTACTCCACTATAGATGCAACTTACTGAGTATATTTATACTCACAAAATGCTATTTTATTTATTTACAGTGAGACCGAAGAGAGACGGACGTTGATGCCGAATGGACACGCCGTGAGACGGATAAAGAAAGATTAGCATATATTAGTGTTAATGATTTTTGTATGTGTGTATTTCAATAAAAGCGCTAATAACTTCAGAAGTGGAATAAAGATACTTTGGAACCAGCGCTTGTCTCTTTCCGATCCTCGAATAAAACGCAATTTTCAATCACTTGTTTGTTGGTTGTGGGATGGAAAAGTTCTTTTGTTATAAATTCATTAAAAATTGCTAGTTCAATTTTGTTCAGTAAAAACATATTAGGCAAAAATGAAAATATGGCCTCCACAAGTGAGTTTAAGGTTAAATCTACGCGCAGTGCAACAAAACGACGTGTAAATAACTGCGATTGCCCTGACGAGTCGATATCCAACATTAGGCAAATGGCGGAGATAATGGCGTCCCTCGCAGACAAAGTTAGTCGAATAAATTGGACGTCCACTATGAGCAAAGCCGGCGCAGATACAATTCCTCCGTTTTATCCAGATGACAGGGCGACAGACATGAAACGTTGGCTAGGTAAGATAGAGGAACTTCGCGAAATTCACAATTGGGACGAAGATACGACAATTTATTATTCCACAAGTCGGTTGAAAGGTTATGCTCGTACTTGGTATAACAGCTTGCCGAGTGTAAAGTTTTCATGGATCGAATGGAAGGGGAAACTTTTGGACGCATTTCCTTCGGAAGTCAACTACGCTAGCCTCTTACAAGAAATGATTAAACGTGAAAAGAGGCCCAGGGAAACGATTCTAGAATACTTTTACAGTAAATTAAGCCTATTAAATATCTGTGAAATCTTTGGCAAAAAACCCTTTCGTGCATAATTGCTGGAATCCCGAATCAAAGTATTCAAGCAGCGGCTAAGGTTGGAGATTATGACCACCCCGATAAATTGTTAAAATTTCTGAAAACATTGGATGAAAAGCACTCTGTCGAGCGACCTGCCAAATTGTTAAAGAAATCATCTGAAAAACCAGCAAAATTCGTTAGCCAGACTCCGAATACTTCGACATTTGGAAGGTGAGTTACATTTAGCTACTCTGGACCCTATACCATTTAGAAGTCTTCATGTCGATCATCTTGGTCCATTCATCAAAAGTCGACAAGGGATTACGCATGTTCAATGACAGCAAATATATTCTAAATTATCTTTCATTTCAGTTAAATTTATATTTCGTTCAATTTTATTTCAATTGCATTATCAGCAACAATCATGTACCCGTGAGTTTTTCATATGCAAAGAAATCATAATTTCAGTCGGATGAATTTGACACCGATCAAGTTTCCTTGCATTTGATAACGAACGAATCTTCTTTAAATTTGGAATTATATTTACATTCGCTCAAAACTTTTATCGCGGTAATCATTCACAGTACAGCGAATAATCAATAAATCAAAAGGTGCGCAGATTCCTTCGAAAAGTAACAACGCGAACGGGCGACAGTTTCGATATAAACCATTTTAGTGATTGCCAGCCTCATGAGCATCGAACAAGCATTTAGCCAACAGGCTACTACAGGAGATGAGATCCAGAGACTCATCACCAACTACAAGAAGGATTCCATCAGCAGGAAGGACGCTACATATTTAATTGATAAATCAAAGGCCCTGGCTATTCTGTGGGGCACTTTCGAGTCGACGGACTACGATCTTAAGATCAAATGCGATGATCAAACGAAACATGAATACTTCAGGAAGGATTATTTCAATAAGATTGGAAAGCTTCACCGATGACGTAAAGCGAATTCAGCAACAGTTTGATTCAGACGCTAGCGCTCAACAAAACCCAGCAACAAACAACGAATCAGATTCAAAGGAATCATCTAATGAGCTATTCGAAGTTAATCAATTGAGTGAGTCTACATCAATGGAAGAAATAAAATCATCTGCAACTGATCCGATAACTCTCGCCGTAATTCGGAAACTAAAGTTATCAACAACGTCACTAGAACGGTTTGTAAGCGCATTAGAAGACATCAGTGATATCCAATCAACCGCATTCTATCAAGTGAAATTACGTACAATTGAGCGGGATTGGTCAAATATTGAGCAGCTTCACGAAACTTTGTGGGCGAATACAGACGATCCAGCAACAGCTGGATTCAATATGGAAGAATATTACGCGCTCGAAGATAAAGCAGAACGAGCAATCATAGATCTTTCCGAAAAATGCAACTCCAACATAGCAACATAGATCTCATCAAAAGAAACTCTACTGACAATGCGCCACAAATATGACTTCCAAAAATTACGTTGCCAAAATTTGATGGCAATTACTTAAATTGGAGGCAATTTCACAATTTATTTGAAAAGATGGTTCATCAGCAATAATGCAAATCAAACAACATCTCTTAGTGCTATACAAAAAACAGACTCTTATGTATTGTTGAGCACTGCAATCATAAGAATCTGTGACAAGTGGGGAAATAGCGTTGAGTCCAGAGCAGTGTTGGACTCTGGTTGCCAATTAAGTTTCGTTACAGAAGGCCTTGTCAACAAACTCGGCCTTCGACATACTAAACACAATATCTGCATGGAAGGCATTGAGCAACGAAGACAGGGCGCGCAAAGGCGGGTAAATCTGGAAATACAATCCACCGTTACCGGTTTCCGTACACATATTGAAGCCAAACATCATCTGGCCAAAAATCATTTCTCAGCAGCCCACTCAACAATTCAAAATTTTTTCATGGTCAATTCCAAACAATATTCGATTGGCTGATCCACAATTCGATAAAACCGGACCAATCGATATGTTAATCTGAGCCGAGCTTTTCTATGAAACATTAGCAGTCGGGCAAATCAAATTGGGAAATCAACTGCCCGTATTACAAAACACAGTGTTTGGCGGACTGTCTTAGGTCGAACTCAAACTTCCTACGCATCTCTAAATTCAGTATATTGTGGAATATGCAGCGAAGATGAATCGTTAAGCGCACACATTCAACGTTTTTGGGAACTGGAAGAAACAGATCCACAGCTCAATAATTATACAACAGCTGAGAACAAATGCGAGAACCTTTTCGTTCAAACCACAAAAAGAGATATCTCTGGTCGCTTTGTGGTTAAATTACCGTTCAGGCCCAACCCAACTGAACTAGGTGAGTCTAGTAATACTGCTCTTCGGCGTTTTTATTCATTGGAAAGGTTTTCTAAACATCTGGAAATCAAGCAGCAGTATGTTAACTTATGTTAACTAACCACATTGTAAATGAAATCAACCACGATTTTAAAGAAAGATGCTAAATCGTTTTGCCTACTCGGCAATCAAAGAAAATGAATCCGAATGTTGTGGAATGAAAATTCCACATATTAATTAAAGTCAACAACGATTTCCGGCCAAGTGTTCGTCGTATCAGATGACACACTGAGTCACACAAAGCTCTTCAATCAATTTCGCCAATTCAGCAATTCGGGACCACCGCGAATGATCGACAAGAAATTAGCGATCAGCGCGTGGGGGATTGAAGTGATCGAAGCATGCGAGAGGTCAAGTTAGTTGGAGTCTGGAGCTAAGGGAGTCGAATGAAGCGATTGAACAGAAGCAGACGTGCCTGGTAATAAGGAAAACACTCTAGCCACTGATTAACACCAAAGTAAAAGCGTTTTGTACCAAAGATTCTTTGATTGTCGGAGTTAATTTATATATTAAAAAATAAATATAACACTAAGAACCTGTATGAATAGTGAATCGTTTTGTCAAGGAGATTGTGCTGGAAATAGTAAATAATACAGTAAAACAATTAGAAACAAATATAACACTAAGAACGTGTATGAATATGGAATCGTTTTGTCAAGGAAATTATGTTGAAAATAGAAAATAAATAAAGTATAACATTTGGCCCAAAGTAAAAGTGTTTAGTACTAAAAGTTCGTTGATTGTCGGAGTTAATTTATATAGTGAAAAAATGATATAACAGGCGCCCTAAAAACTGCTGGCATAAAAATCCGAAAATGGTGTTCCAACAGTCCTCAGCTACTCAAAAACATACCGCAAAATGAGCAAGAAATTGAGCTGGATTTTACGAATCCGTCAAACAACAATGTAAAAACCATGGGTCTGACTTGGCACCCTAAAATGGATTCATTTTCTATAAGATGCAATTCGCCAGATATCCAGCGAGTTACAAAAAGGACTGTTTCTTCGGACATAGCTCACATTTTCGATCCACTTGGAATATTGGCACCAGTGGTGGTAACGGCAAAATTGTTCCGTCAAAAACTGTGGAATGGCTAAATAAGCTAAATAACAATCATGGCTAAATAACAATCTTCAACTTATTGGAAAAGTAAAAAAAAAACCTGTGACCTCGGCTGGTCGGTAACAACCGGAATTTCATGTTAAAAACCTGGAATAAAGTTTTTCGTCTTGATTTCTGAATTTCTCAGACGAGGTGTGCCAAAAAACGTGGGAAAGTGAGGTGGCTCCGTATTCATTTACAAGTTTTAATTGAAATTATAAATATCCAAAAGAAAATTCTTTCAAAAAATAAAGATTTTACAATTTAGTTATCGAAAAAGTCAAGTGTATCATCATAATCAATTTAAAAAGTGAAAAAATAAAGAAATTATTTTGTGTTGAACACATAACCTAACTTTGTGTGCCACAGTATAAATTCCATTAATCACCATGGAGTAAAAATCATTTAAACGAATAATATGCCAAACAACACCAAGAATAATTACACCAAACAAAATTCCAGTGAGCAACACCAAACAAGATCATCATCAAAATCCCGTTTGTTAGATCGACATCAAAACATTGACAACAAATCATCAACAACAACAAAGAAACGAAAAATTAGAGAATCAAGTTTAATTTACCAGTAGCAAAAAAAACATCACATTCGAACATGTCAACAGTAACATTGGAAGATTTAACACGGCTTCTTCAGCAACAAACAGAATCAATAAAAAATGATATGCAAAATGAATTAAAAGCAATGAGTGATGATTTGAAAGCCAGTTTTCATAGTGAACTAGCAAAACTAAGTGAACGAGTCGATGCCATTGAATCGAATGTATCGTACCAATTTTCGAATTTAAAGAGTGACATTGACAATTGTGTTCATCGGTTGAATAGTACAGATGACGATTTTGCCCGTATCGCTAAACTCAATGAATTGAAAATATCTGGAATCGCTCACTCCCAAAATGAAAATTTACACGAAATTTTTTGTTCGATCGCAAAAATTATTGGTTATGACGTCACAAAATCCATCGAATGTACCAGACATTGTACGCATGCAAAAAAGAAACCAACAATCAAATGATTTTGTTACATGGCCACAAATCATAGTGAAATTCATCGCTCCACACATTCGTAATAAATTTAATTGATTATATTTATCAAGACCATCTAAACAACCGATTCTCACCAAGCTTACCACAAGGCAGCACCGTTCGTATTGGAGAAATGTTGACACCACACAACCAATCGATTTTTACCGACGCATTAAAATTAAAGCGAGACAAAAAATTACACAAAGTCAATACAGTTGATGGTCTTATGCGTGTTAAAACTGTGGAAACAGAGCGATTCGTAACCATCAAATCAAAGCGTGATCATAGTTTAACTAGTTAGGAAACCTTGGGCTTTTTCCGTGTACCTACGTTGGAGTAAAGATAACCGATATACTCGTGGACGCGCTTTTCTTTCTTTCCTATGCTTAAATTACCAACAAAACACAACACATGTAAAACCTAGCCACATTTTAATACACCACCAACACATGCAATCTCCCGCTGGTGTATAAAAATGTGGCTAGGTTTTACATGTGTTGTGTTTTGTTGGTAATTTACGCATAGGAAAGAAAGAAAAGCCCGTCCACGAGTATATCGGTTATGTTTACTCCAACGTAGGTACACGGAAAAAGCCCAAGGTTTCCTAACTAGTTAAACTATGGCGTGATCTTGAGGTGTACGTATCATCGAGAGTGGGAACAACATTGTCATCATCATCAGCACCACTACCAGCAAATACAACAACAGCAACAAACAATTCAGCAGTAATCAATGGCACAATGGCAACAACATCTTCATCATCATCGGCATCAAAACCGAATTCAGTGTCAACGCCGACTGTATCATCAGCCGCTTCTGTGCAATCACAACAACCGTCAATCCAAGCAAATAACCCACTATCAGCTCAAATGGATCATTAACCAGCAAAACTCCAGAAAATTTTATTTATTTAAATCCATTAAAAAAGCCACAAGGCATTTATATTCGTTTTTTTTTCATGATCATTAATTAAACCTAAACTTTTATTTTCAACAATAATACTAATACACTATTTTTTTTCTCTTTCTTTCTTTATGCGCTAAAACGAAAGTGGCTCCAACTGACCAAACCACAATACCATATTTAGAGCTCAATAAGTTCATCAATAAGATTAGACGCCTCCCTAACTCCAATTCAAATTCAGCATTAAGTGTTCAAGAACTAGATGACTCTCAAATGGTCATATGCAATGTCTGGAATTTTCTGATGACATCAAACATTTACAAATATATAAGGAACTTTCAAGGGGAAGTTCAATCAACAGCCTAGCACCATTCTTGGATCACAAGGGGCTATTGAGAGTGGGAGGACGCTTTAATTCATCAACGTTGAGCTACAATGCTCAGCATCCTATGCTCCTACCATACTCTCATCCTCTAAGCAAACTAATTCTCAACGATATTCACAAAGAAAATATGCATTCTGGACCACAAACTTTAATATCCATCACTCGGCAAACATTCTGGCCAATAATGGGCAAAGATTTGGCTCGCTCTATCGTTCAACACTCTGTCAGATGTGCTAAGGCGAAACCAAAACTCCTATCTCAACTCATGAGTGATTTACCAGCAGATCGTGTACAACCAGCTCGTCCGTTCATAAATTCCGGAGTTGACTTCTGCGGTCCAGTCTTCACGCATTTTAAAATCAGAGGAAAGCGACCTCAAAAGGCATACATCGCCGTATTTTGCTGTTTCGCTACGAAGGCTGTTCATCTAGAATTATTGAGTGACCTATCAACAGAAGGTTTTCTCGGAGCATTACGGCGATTCATCTTCAGGCGACGATACTGCCAAAAAATTTATTGCGACAACGCAACAAATTTTGATTGGCGCTCGTAATCAACTTATTGAACTAAAAGATGTCATTCACAAAGATAATTTCAAGCAGAAGATTACAACTGAATGCAGTTCGAAGGGAATCGATTTTCACTTTATCCCGCCTCGCGATAGTTACGATTCCCACATCCCAGTCTTCTGACACACAGTTATGATTCCCACATCTTAGATGCAACACCCAATTCTACGAATGGTTCCCACAGCTGCAGTTCAACATGGATACACCTGAAGACCCAATCTGTTTCTCACCGTAAAATTCATTAGAAATTTATAATCATATTGCAATTCTTTTCTCATGACAATAAATTGTACAACAGAACTTTAAAACTAATTGTAGATCAGTTGTAAGTAAGCAGTCGACCAATAAACAACTGAAAAGGTTATTATCGTTTGATTTATTTTTTTTTTATCACGGGAGGTAACTTAACTGGCGCAGTTGGTAGGATACACAAGCTGTCCTTTTTAATTAGTGTTGTGTTAAGTAAATTCGACGGTTTATCGAAAATATTTAACAGTGCCGAGAGCATATCGGTATAAAGTGACATTAATAAAGTGTTAAAACCCTCTTTGTTTCGGAAGATATTAGAGTGAATATAACATAATACAGTGATTATCGAACGAATATCGATTCACTATAGTGATACAAATTGACAACTTGGAGCACAACAAGTTTGGCGAGTTTCAACTCTTCAGCTCCTCGAGAACCTGCTCATCACGGATAAATTAACAAAGATGCTGTTGGCTGTAGTTGCTTGGTTGTAAGTCGAATTTTCCTTTTTTTTACTTTTCCCCCATGCGTATTAAAGAGTAATTGAGTGTTTAAGTTTACTTTCCGTCCGTCGGATTGATATAGTGTTGGGCTAGATGACGAAACAGGGAAGGTGAACGTGTGTCGTTTGCCTGTGCGTGTGTCGCTTGTCCGCGTGTGTCGCCGACTACCATTTGGGCTAAACTTAGTCGTAGCAAACTTAGTCGTAGCAAGCACGTTCGAAAGCCACCTCAAAATCAAAAGTGTTTCTAAAGTACGTTTTGCATCATGAAGAGTGAATATACAGACCCATTTCTAACACTTTTGAATTCGATTCACCCAAATACAAAATTCACTATGGAATCGGAGTCCGAAGGCTCTTTAGAATTTCTGGATGTGCGAATTATTAGGAAAAGTGACGGTAAACTCGCACACAAATTATAGGAAACACATAAAAATTATTGAAAACATATTTATATAGACAACCTTATGAAATACATATGATTTTAATTCCCCCAAGAAACAACAACATTTCTTACTTCGCAGGAAGTGGTAATATTTTTATTTCACAGGAAATGGTTTTAATTTTCACACGAAAAAATGGGGAATAGAAGAACTTGAAAAATTTCATATAAAAGCAGGTCTTTACTTTTATGAATATCAATATGAAAAATTCAGCTAACTAGATTCTTTGAATTCAAAAATCTAAAATGACAAAAAAAAATAATATTTTAAATAAAATTAATAAAATTGGATTAAAAAATATCAGTTGTGGTCAACACAAAACTTTCTTCTACAAAATCTACGACCCTGTGCAATTTACGCTAGAGCCCTGTCGCGTTGTCAACCTAAGACGACCTCCCAATAAATTCTTGGTTTATTCAAAAATATCAAAAACGTACAAAATTTGAGATAACTTGAGAACTGTAAAAGATATCAATTTACGGTAAATGGCAAAAATGTAGAAAATGTTAACATCTTTAATTATTCTTTTAACTGATTTGTCGAAAAACCGTTAGTTTGCAAATTATTCGCAAACATATGATTTTTTACATATTAATGAAAATATCTCAATAACGGTAAAACATAACGGATAACAGTGAAAGACAAAATTGTGCAGAATGCCATTCTCATTAATTCACTTCATACATTCAGTCAGCAAAAACCCGTTAGTTTTCGAGATAATCGCAAAAAACTGTTTTTTTGGAAATAACGATTTATCTCGATAACAGGTGGAGATATCGAGTTATAGCTAAAGACAAAAGTGTGGGAAATTTTATTTTCTCCAAGTTTTGTCATACTTAAGGCCACTAAAAAATGCGTAGTTTGGGAGTAAATCGAGAAAAACGAAATTGCGATTTTTGAAAAACCGCCATTTTGGATACTTCCGGTTAACGGATTTCCACCAAAAGTTGATAGGATCGTCCCATTTCAGGACCCAACATGCCTATAAAATTTCATGGCGCTAGCTCTATTAGGTCCTAAGTTTCAGCGGCTTTTCAGCGCGGGGGCACGACGGCGGGTTAGTTAAATAAATCGGCAGGCTGGGGGTTAATCCAAATTCAAGTTCAGTCTTATAAATTCAGAAGTGGGATTTACCCGAATCGCCTGGATGGAAAAAATTGTTCGGGAATTCAAAACCGGCTATTTATATTAGTGTAAATGCGAAGTGAATTGTAAGACGTATTTCGTTTCTTGCGGCGAAATTCCCATAACCGGTTTGAGTTCAATTCAAATGGCGATGAATCGTGTCGGCTTTGACCGGGTTGTGTGTTTCTGTTGTGAAACGGAAAAGAAAGAAAAACAGTAGAAATTTTGAGTTTTGGCCGCGTTTAAAGTTACAAGCGATTCTATTCAATAATTGTGGGTTTAAGTGCAATTTTTGTCAATTTGTGGACTTTGTGAAACTTTGATGGGATTTGGATTTTTTTTTATTTTCGCTTGATGGCGCGAGCGAGAAAACGATTGTAGTTCCGAGAATCAACGGGATTGACTTTACAGCTAGTTAGGGGCGGCGCTGCATTAGCTGTGTGTGTTGTTATTGCTGCATTTGCTGTTTGCTGTTTTTTGGTTCCTGTGTTGGCGGTTTACCATAGAATTTCGAGAAGACGTGTATGCAGAAATTGACTGATGCTATACGCGGTGTTGCCACTGTTGTTTCCAGTTGTGTTAAATTCAGTCAACGTTGGATCACAAGCAAGATAAGTTCTTTTTAAAATAAATTTAAAAAATTATCATTATGGGAGATCGGGTTCCGTCACGTCCAAAAAGGGTGCGCCCGAATACCGAAGTTTCACCTACGCCCCAGCGAGAGTCGATGGAGCGGCCTTCGACAACAGTGACATCACACTTGAGATTGGGAATGGAAGAGGTTAAAAATCTGATTCCAGAACTGAATCCTGGATCGAAAGAGGGTTTGGGAGTGACTCAGTGGATTACCCATGTGGATCGGTTAAAATACGTATACGGTTGGAATGACCACCTGACGCTATTTTACGCATCATTGAGACTCACGGGAACTGCGAAATTTTGGTGGCAGACCAGAATGGAAACTTTAGATCTTTGGGAACCGTTTAAGAGCCAGCTAATTCAAAGTTTTCCCTGCATGGACGATGAGGCATCGGTGCATGCTCGATTATCGGCCTGGAAGCGAAAGCCGGGGGAATCGATAGAAAATTATTTTTACGAAAAAACTGCTTTGGCGAAAACCATTAATCTAAACGAGACCACACTGTCACATATATTATTGCAGGGCTCAGGGATAAGGACCTACAAAACATCTTAAACCTAACCTGCTAATATTTATTGGTAATATTTCACAACCCTTAGTCCCGGGCAGAGAAAGGTCCAGGTTTTACGACGTAGATAGGATTCCAGCAAGACGAGATAATCCTAAATTCCCGCCTCAAACACCAGGGAAACCGGTCAATCCATATAGCGCCAAACCATCTGAAAAATCTCGTTTTGCCGGCAGATGTTTCAAATGTGGGCAGATTGGTCATAGAGAAGCCCATTGTAGGGTCAGAATTGACCAAAGTTCTAACAAGCCAAGTCAAAATGATAAGAAAGTTCGAAAAGTGGGAACTAACTCCATCAAAAGGTTAAAATTGGGAATAGGATGTTAGATGCGTATATTGATTTGGGAAGTGAGGTCACAACAATCCGAAGAAGTGACTGCCGGGCCCAAGGTTGGACCATAAATCCAGACTCAGGGCGCATTCTTAGTGGCTTCGCCGGAGGAAGATGCCAATCGCTGAGAAAAATAACCAAGTTAATAACGATTGGAGATATAACCCTCGAGACAGACGTTGTGGTAGTGGATGGATGCTGCGCAAGACGTCCTAGTGCTGATTGGTCAAACTTTCACCAATAGACCGGGGGTTCAGGTTGTGAAACGGTGGAAAAGAATTGACATCTTAAAGGATACCACGAGCGCTGAGGTCAATAACGTACCAAGAAATCTACGACATCCTAAGCAGATGCGCATAACTTACCGACCTATTTCCGAAAACGACTTGATTTTGGAGGCAACGGTTGCGCCTCAAGATGTCAAACGCCTAGTCGTATTAGCCATATATGAACCAGATGCTGCTCACGAACTACACACGGACGCTAGCTCCAGAGGACTTGCAGGGATCCTATTGCAAATGGCAAAAATAATAGAATTCGAAATCCAGTGTCCTATTTTATTCGGCCACCACAGACGCAGAACAAAAGAGCTTGAGGCTCTCGCAGTTGTTGAAAGCTTGGAGCGCTTTAAATTTTATCTTTTGGGGAAACATTTTGTCACCGTTACTGACTGCACTGCCCTGAGAGCTACCCAATAACAAAAAAAACCTTATTCCCAGAATTGCCCGTTGGTGGCTGAAAATACAGCAACTCAAAGCAATATCGTCCGGGCATAAAAATGAGTCACGTAGATGCTCTAAGTCGAGCTACCTGCAGTACCAGTGTGGAACCAGAGGAAATTGGAAATTAAGTCTTTATTGTCTCGATAACCGAACCAGACATAAAAAAAATACATCAATAATTGTATCCAATGCGCGTACAACAGACAAAAATGAGACGCGATACCAATTAAATACGTTTAAAACGGAACAAATTCCATATCATACCGTTCATATTGACCATTTGGGTACCTACCCGAAAAGTACCTGCCAAGTAATAATCGATTCGTTCACTAAATTCATTGTCTTGCGTCCAGTACGAAATACCAGCACCAAACCTGTATTGAAAATCTTAGAGGAGTTGTCTCAATTTTTTGGGGTGCCGATCCAAATTGTAAGTGACCGTGAATCGGCCTTCACCTCTAAAGTTTTTAATGAATAATGCGATGAAAACAGAATAAAGCTCACTCTTAATGCCGTGCAGAATCCGCGTGCCAATTGTCGAGGCCAGCGGAAATATCTCAGTCATAGGTCGGATATCCCGTTTCTAAGAGACAGATATCCGAACCGTCTTGTAAGTACGGCGCGACAGCGAAACCGTTGACTCGACATATGGTAACACAACGTGACCTCAAAGTCTCACGGTGGAATAGATATGAAGATGCTCACCGTGAGACACAAAAAGTGCGGACTCGACATTCCTCACCAGCTATAACCTAAGCTAGCAGTAAGTAATTGAGTATTGTTTGAGGAGTCTAAGTAATAAGTCGTAGAAGAGTACTGTTTTTAACGTTAAAGTGAAAAGTCGTCCAATAAAGTTTAAGTGAAGTGAAGTAATTCGTTTTTATTTTGTTGCTCCCCAAAAAACCCTTTTCAGCATTCGGACCACAACACAATGGACAATTTGAGCGGTACTTCCGAACAATTGCCGCCGCTATCACTAGTACAACAGTACGAGCGGACGGACGAGATCGGGATTCCCAGTTGGTCAAAATTCAGTGGAGACTTAATTATATACCACTGTGATGAATTGCATTTCAACTTTTCCTGAATGCAATACATCACTTTACCTAAAACAACAGGTACAAAGTTTTAAGTCAGAACATTGACCCATTCTTTAAGCAACATACGCAATTCTTATTACTTTCATATGCAGCCCGGTTATTGCACCTTTCATATGCCATGTTTATACGCATTATGCAAAATCATCAAAATGTCGATCAGCGAAAACGAAGCACGCGACAAGCGCGCTCATATTCCATAACAAATGTTTCGATCTTATTTCACAACAAGAGTGAAATACGCGAATTAACACTTTTCATGACGATGCAATTCTTTCTTACTTCCGTCACCCAGAATTAGGGCAAATGTTTCATGCACCTATCCAGGCAACGTGACTAATATACCCACCATCACTGAATTGAGCTGGCGTCTTGCCTATAAAAGAAGGTGTTAAGACCTGACTCAAAGAGTTTAAGAGTGAGAGTTTTTAAAAATAACCTTTGATAGAAGTTATCGAGGAAGTTGAATTACGGAGTTCAAGAGTTTTTAGAGTTTTGTTTAAATTACCGTTGATAGAAGCTATCAAAAAATCCGTTCGATTAAGCAGTTTGAGTTTTCCCTAAGAATTTTTGAGAATATTGTTTAAAAAAATATTAATTTTAAAGTTTTAGAGATTTTTAAAGTTTGTGTTGGAGATGTTTTAAATGGGTTTAAGAACAAAAACATTGTGATCTAAAAATTATAAAACGTAGATTTAATAACTTTGTAATACAAATAAATAATTCTTAAATTTGTGAATTTAGTGAAATTAATGAAAAAGCTTGGTGATTAAAAAATTGTAAAACAAGATCTAATCCTAAGAAGTTTGTAATACAAAAACTGTGAAGAGTTAAGAAAGCTAAATAAATAAAAAACCAAGAAAAAACAAAGTGAGCGTTTCAATCACAATTTCAGAATCAGTTAATAGTGAGTGTCACACCACATAAAGTCACAACAATTAATGTTGGGCTATTTGCCAAAGGGACTTCTACAAAATCGACTTACTGCGGTCATTTATGGAGAAATCACCAATCAAAATAAAGACAACGAGGATGATATTCCTCTGGCTGAACTTCGAGAACGAGCGTCTGAGAAAATATATTCCAATCGGGTACAACAAGCTCAGAGGATAAATAATCAATATTGCCGGCCCGAAACATACGGCAAAGGAGACTTGGTCTTAATAAAGTCGGCCCTAAGTTTCAGCGGCTTATCAGCGCGGGGGCACGACGGCGGGTTAGTTAAATAAATCGGCAGGCTGGATGAATCCAAATTCAAGTTCAGTCTTATACATTGTGTTTCTTTTATATTCTTTAGTCTTAAGTCAACCTTCACTAAATAAAGATCTATCGATAAATTCCCGGGTTTCATTTCACGATAACAGGTTATGAGCCTAGAGACCCTGTTACCCATAATTCATTGATATCGTTTTCCTTTTGCAACGTGACGGGTAATAGTTTTTTCTTCTCTTTTGCGAAAATGAGTTCGTTTACAATATCGAAAAACTCGATGGGGAAAACTTTAGCGCGTGGTGTATTCAGATGAGAAGCGTTCTCATTCATTGTGATCTGTGGCGAGAAGGTTTTCGAAAGCGACGCAACAACGGAAGAGGTTGCCTCGTGGAACGCGGCTGACCGAAAGGCTTTGGCTACCATCTCGCTGTGCATCAAGGCGTCTGAGTTATTGCACACTAAGCACTGAAAAACCACAAAGGAGGCATGGAAAAAGTTTAGCGAAATTCACTACCCAAAGGGACCCCCGCGGAAGGTTTCGCTTTTTAAGCAATTGGATCAATTCAAGATAAAAAGAGGTCAAGGAATGTCGGACTAACTAAATGTATTTGGTGACATTTGGTGACAAACACAAGAATTGTGCCTGCACACATGTGTTGCGATAAAGCTCTGTTTGCCGAACTTCAAACCAACGAAAGCCAACGGATACAACTAGCAAGTGATTCTGTGTGTATGTCACAAGGTTTAGGAACTGTTGTAATGGAAACATCTACAAGCACAATTACTTTTATAAGTGTACTAGCCATATCTCAAAGGTAATTATATGTCCGTTGGAAAAATTATCCAAAAGGAATATTCGGTAAACTGTTTATTGTAAAACTCGATGCAAGTGAACAAATAAACTGTGTTTCGAATAGTGATTCGTCGGTTATGTGGCACGAACGATATGGCCATTTAAATTTAAAACAGATTAAAAAATGGTCGTCGGTCTCGATGCGAAAAATATTCCCTCGAAATTTGAACGCATTGTGTACGCAAAGGGAAAAATATCCGTCAAACCGTTTCCGAGCCGATCGAACAGCCATAGTGAAAGTGTTTTGGACGTGATATACACGGATGTTTGCGGTCCGTTTCGCATAACGTCAATGGAGGCTAGTTATTTCGGGACTTTCATAGACGACAAATCGTGAAGAATTTTTGTCTATTTTTTAAAAACGAGAGATGAAATTTTCATATTTGAGCGTTCTGGAGAAGTACAGCATGGTAGATTGCAAACTAGTTTACACACCGTTAGATCCGAGTTGCATTCTCGAAAAATGCAAAGATCCAAATTGTCAAAAGAGAGATATCATTGCGTATCAATCTCTAGTTGGGTCACTCATGTACACCGCAATATCGACTAGGCCAGATATTATGCATGCAGTGAGCAAGCTGTCCCAATTTCATTCTGATCCTCTTTCACAACATTTCGCAGCGGCCAAATACTTGTTGAGGTGCTGAGCATATACGTCAGAAGCCCAGCTGTTTTTTTCGAGGGACGAAAATCCCCTTTTTTTCTTGTTTTTCTTCTTGCTGAAGGTTCCGTGTCCTGGCAGTCTCAAAAACAACCAACGGTAGCAGTACGGATGCAGAATACATGGTCATTACTCAAGCTGCAAAGAAAGCAGTCTATTTACGGAATTTGATGACTCAACTAGGTTTTTTTCCTAATTTATAAAGGACACAATCAGCATCACCCAGGGACCACAGGAGGACCAAACACATCGATATCCGCCACCATTATATTCTAGAGCAGTGGTTCCCAAACTATTTTGGCCCACGGACCCCTTTTCATAGTCAAAACTTGCCCACGGACCCCTTTTCATAGTCAAAACTTGCCCACGGACCCTGGGTGAAAAACTACATAAATGCATAATAGAAAAATTACAAATTTAACTTTAATGTCTTGAATGGTAAATGATGATGTAAAAATAAAATATAAATAAAACATTTTCTTGAAGAAGTGTTTATTGAATCTCCGCCGAAGACGCGGCATTTTATATTCGCGGCTCGTTTGCCAACGTTCCTGTATGTTCGGTCGAGGTCTCTAACGTTCTCGTGTGCAGATCTCAAACATTCTCGAAGCGTTCACGCCAGATCTCGAATAGGGATGCAACATCGTTCATAAAACCTCGATATATCGAAAATCGACGTTTTTTTTAAGGCGACATCGATGTCAAAAAACATCGTCCTGAAAACATTGTTTTTCCGATGTTTTGAAAAAGTTAAATTTAATAAATAATTTAGCCACCTGGCGGATGCTCTACTGTGGGTGGAGTGCACTCAGGTAGAATTAACACGGTTTTAATTCTTCTTATAAGTTGAACCACCAAAAACCCATTAGTTTTCGAGATATTCGCAAAAAAAATAATTTTTTTGAAATACCTGCATATCTTTATAACGGAGTTCTAGTAAAAGACATAAATGTAGCAAATTTTATTGTCTGCAAGTTTTGTAATACATAAGACTACTGGAAAATGGTTAGTTTCGGAATAAATCGCAAAAAACCGCATAGTTTTTAAAAAGCCGCCGTTTTGGTTACTTCCGGTTAACGGATTTCCACATCAGGACCAAACTTCTCTGTAAAATTTCATGGCTAGCTCTGGTATTTTTTGTGAAATCTTGTAGAAAGATGGAACCGAAAATTGATACCAAAGAAAATTTAAACAAATCTTTGAGTGGCTATATTAAATCTATCTAAAAACTAGTCCCTCTAGTCCTAAAATTAGTTTCTCTACTAATTTTATAAAGAGTAGTGTTCTAACATCGTAGATAACAACATCGATACCTCGATATATCGGTCTGTTCAACATCGAGGTTAAAACTCGATATTTTTCAACGTTGGCATCCCTAATCTCGAATGTCCTTGCAACTTCTTACCCGTGGACCGTTACAATATCAAAAATTTTATTTGCAACAAACCACTGTTAATTATAATAAAAATTGAATGCTGCAATGTAACGCTCTCTTGAATTAATTATTTGAGATGTGAGGATAAAATTTCATGTAAATGTCACATATTGTGTAGGTACTCATTTTGTACCAATTAATTCACAACAGAATATAATAATACAGTAATGTACAGTAATTCCAAACATTCGCGGATTTGGTTATTCGCAGAAGTAAACAAATTAAACAAAAATATAAAATAGTAAGCTATAACTTTTAGGGTGCATTATATTAAATAATAAAACCCAATATGTCTAACTATAAATATTTTAATTAGGACGTAAAATTTATTCATTGTTATTTATTTTAACTTCCATATTAATAAAAATGTGTCACAATTTTTTTATTTCATATTAAACCTTGCGCGGACCCCCTGACGTTGTTCAGGGACCCCCAAATCAATTTTAATTTTCCACGGACCCCCTGAATGATCCCGGGGACCCCTGGGGGTCCGTAGGGACCACTTTGGGAACCACTGTTCTAGAGGTATGCGACCAAGGGTGATTAAACTGAAAATCCTACACAGCGAACAGATGATAGCAGATATCCTGACCAAAACGCTAGTAAAACGCTAGTTTAAAATTTCAAAATAAGAAAATAAAGGATTGAAACGTTTATCCTGGTGATTCAGGACGAAGGACATTTATCACCAGATGATTTTTTAAATCAGTCAAAAAGTCGAATTGTAAGACTTTTAATTGATTCATTGAATAAACATTTAAACTACAAAGCAAACTTCGAACTATTTTGCGAGTATGGAAAGTTTCGTAAATCGACTATTGATGGTGAAAATGATGATATGACTATTTCAATAAAATCATTCCAAACAAAAATGAGTAGAATTACTGGAGAACTAGAAATTCAACAATTTTTTCAGGTTATGACTGCCATTTATTTGTTAAAGCATGGGGTGATTTTCCCGGAAAAGTCGATCTTATCCGATTAAATAAAGAATTATATATATCACTAACTAAACGGATTCCACTAAACGATATTGAAGCAGTTGAATCATTTTCTCTAAGATTCTTAGACTATTTTAGATTCATGACGTCTAGTATTGAAGCTCTAGCAAACAATTTATCAGCAGAAGATTTTAAAATTGTTAGATCTCATTTTCCCAATGATGAGCTATTTCAATTAATTAAAAAGAGTGGTGTTTTTCCATACGATTATTTAAATAGTTGGGAGAAACTACGAAACCCCATTACCTCCTCAAAAAGCATTTAGAAAGAAATTTTCCAATACAGAGTGCTCTGATCAAGATTTTGCACATGCTAAAATGGATCTAGAACTTTACCTTAACCCTCTAGCCGGAATGCCCGCCTTAAGGCGGGCTTCAAGGAATTCGCTTGTTTATAACGGGTAACAATTTTAATCGCCGGAAATCGCCGGAACGTCTTACACTGACTTTTGTAAGTTATCGCTTTGCATGCTGGAAAAAATTTAGCCCTGTACGTTGTCTTGGTTACGGTCTGTCGCAAGTTGAAAGTCATATTTTAGTGAATTTTTCTCGGAAATATTCCGGTTAGAGGGTTAAAACATATGTATTATTTCTTGCAGATATATTTCAAAATTTTAGAGGTGTTTGCCTAGAAAAATATTCTTTAGATCTATGTCAATATTATACAGCTCCAGGTCTTTCTTGGGATGCAATGTTACAATAAACGGATGTTTAATTGGAGTTGTTGCAATATATCAACATGTATAACTTTTTCCAAAAAGGAATTAGAGGAGGTCTAACACAATGTTCCCAAAGGCAATGTTCCAAAAATAACAAGTACATGAGTGATTATGATCCTAATAAACCACCACAATATTTAGTATATTTAGATGCTAATAATTTATATGGATGGACTATGTCTCAACCGTTACCATACGGTAAGTTCAAGTGGGTAGAGAATTTCAATAAAGATGTAGTGTCTATAGAGCTAGACTCAGATATTGGATATGTTTTGGAAGTAGATCTTAAATACCCAGTTTCACTACATGATGATCATAACGATCTACCCTTTTGTTCACAAAATAAAACAATCACGAAAACTAAGAAATTAATAGCTGATGTAATGGATAAAGAGCGTTATATTATCCATTATAGGAATTTACAGCAATGTTTAAGAAATGGATTGAAACTAAAAAAAATTCATCGTGTTTTACAGTTTAAACAGAGTCCGTGGTTGAAACCATATATTGATTTAAATAATTCTCATCGCAACAAGGCAAAAAATGATTTTGATAAGAATTTCTTTAACAATGTGGTTTATCACTAGAACGACCAATGCCGTCAATTTGACGGCTGGGCAATGAAAAATGAAAATTACTTTTTTTCTATGCTTTCTACAGGCCCAATACTTATTGACTTTTCATGTTCTGGGGTTTTATTTCCTCTACTGCAAATTTTAGTAACATATATTTATTTTTCGCTATCTATTAACTGATACCTAAAAGGGCCATCGCCGTCAAATTGACGGTCAGCTTGGTACTTGGGGAAACTTGTTTACTTTTGCATTGTTTTTTGAATAACAGTCTAGCAGTGCTTCAGTTATTTTTGTTTATCTTGTCATAACTGACCACCCATATGACTGTTGTAAATCACTTCATAGGGAATATCCTTTCAAATCTAATGAAATAGGAGATATTCCCTATGAGACAAAGAGCAATTAGAAACATTCATAATTCACATGAATTATGAATGTTTCCAAGAAAGTACATTTACGCAACCCGGAAAAGCAACGAGCAATAACCCCGGGGTACGTAAATGACAAGCGCATCGAATTAAATTCAATATTGGTCAACATATGTGGGCCACCAAAGTGCAAAGACGCACATTTATTAAATACCAATTCGATGTAGCAAGTATTGACCAACATATGTCGGTCACATAAAGTGCAAAGATGCACATAAATTATCCAAACACAATGTGCGCTTGGAATTGCCCAACGTAAACAAACTGCGAGGTGGCTCACGTTACCTCGCAATGTGATTTACGCTGTGGCCTAAATAAACAAGTCGCACATGTGCAATGCACTCAAGCCGATGGAAGGTAATGTTGGAAGCCAACTGCGACCAATCAACCTCCAAGTGAAAACTTAACGAAGTTTTCGATTGGCTGAGAACAAAATAGACGAGGTGCTTCCAAAAGAAGGGAGTAGCCAATAAAAGGGCCTTCACGGCCAATAGCAAGGGCAGTTGATAATAAGAGTTGATAATAAGAGTTGATAATAAGAGTTGATAATGAGAGTCGAAGATACGAAATCAATCAGTCGGTCGATCAGTCAGTCAAAGGTCAGAAAATAACCTAAGTGTTTTGATTCCGATAAAACTAACTAAAATAAAGTTATGTAAAAGAATATAATAAGAACGTTAAGTTGAACGAATAAGTGTTTTCATTGCGATAAAGTTAATTAAAGTTTAATTATGTAAAAGAACGTAATAATAATGTTCAGTTAAACGAATAAGTGTTTTCATTGAGATAAAGAAATAAAAGTAAGATATGTAAAAGAACGTTATAATAAAGTTATGTTAAGAGAATAAGTGTTTCATTTCGCGACATAACAAATTTGGTGGCAGCGGTGGGATCTGCGTGACCAATTTACGCAAATCCCCTACCAACATCTTGAAAAACTAATAGTGAGAAAATGTGCAAAATTTCTTTTTAAGTATTAACAATAATGGACGTTGTGGACATTGACATTAACGACGAAATCTTCGAGGCACTAATAGCAATAGGGGACCAGATTAGGCGACAACACAAATAAAAAAAAAAAAAAAAAAAAAAAAAATTTTTTGTGTGTGAACAATTACTGAATGGAGAGGGTTCCGAGCGACAATGAATTCGATGAAGCCATCCCGGACTGCCCCTTTCTCGATGTGCTAATCGTGAAAATCAACATAATATTAGATCCGGCCGAGAAAAACAGCAGGAAGAAGAAGGCGAAAGCAACATTTAACAAAGTGCTCAGGAAAATACAGGGAAAACCAGTGCCGGCAAAACAAAATCGGAAATGAATAATTTGGACCAAACAAGTGGAAAAAAAAAAAAAAAAAAACATCGAGTTAAATAAGTAAACAATTAACTGAAAAGAATAGAAGTATATAAATAAAATTTAGTACTATAAAACTAGTGCATTATAACAAATTATAACGAAGTATAGTGCGTGCAACTGCCGAGGCAGTATAAATGGAACGTCGAAACTGGCAGTATAAAATAGAGCGTCGGAAAGAAACAGCAGCAGATACAACAACAGCTACTACAGAATCATCAAACACAACGACATCAGCAACAACAACAACAACGGCAACAATAGCTACATCAGGAAAAATGAAGAAAAATGTTATGTAAGTCTAGTAAATAAGCACATAAAAGCATAGGTTATAAGCCTTTACAAGTAAAAAACAAAAAAAAGTAATAATAGAAGAAATTTTTTTTTTGAGAGAGAAATTAATTAAATTAAATTAACGTAAACATAGAAATGTTGAAATTAAAATAAATGGGGCTCCCCTTCACAAAAAAAAAAAAAAGTATATTTTTAAAGTAAAAGCAGAAAGAAAAGATAAATAATATGTGCAAAGAATTTTAAAAAGAAAATACGTGGAAGTTGTGTCAGTAAACTCATAAGGTTAATTTCTCTCCTTGGTTATTTTTCTTTTATCCGCAATCATTCCCCTACGTTCGGGAACCGAGTACGCAATAATGCCGGAGACTAACGAGTTACGAATATCTAAGCTGTCTGGTCCGGCCTATGACCTGGTCAAATTCGAGGAATTTGCCTCATGGACAGACTTAAAAAAAGAATTGGAGGAACAATTTCTAGATCGGCGTGAACCCGCGGACATACAGTCGGAGATATGTAAGCTCCGACAAGGTCCAAAGGAAGAGGTAAAGGATTTCGTAAGTAGGTCACGAAACCTTTTGGCGCTACTAAATAGTGCCACACGCACAGGGGACGCCGACAACGCGGTAGGGAAGCTAGAAAATGAAAAACTAGCGATCCGAGCGTTCGAAGACGGAATCCGAAATGATGGGCTCCGCATATTGGCAAAAACGGCTCGAAAGGCCACCCTCAAGGAGTTGACAAATTACGTCATAGAGGAAGCCATCAGAATTCGTCCGATAGAGACAAACAGCAAGCCATCCGTCACAAAATGTGAGTTTTGTGGAAAAAACGGACATGGAATAGATCAGTGTTATCGGAAAAATCAACTCCCAAGTTTCAAGCCTGGAATACAGCAACCGGCAATAAAACGGGAAGTAAATAGCGTATTCTGTGGGTACTGCAGTCGCCCAAATCACGTTATTCGCGATTGCAGGACTCGCATGAGGGACGAGCAATTCAGGCAGCCACCCTTTCAAGGCAACACGGGGGGCCGAAACCAAAACCCAAATCAAATGCCCTACAGTCAAGCGCCGCAAACCCAGGGATACGAAATAAACCAAAGACCCACTTCGGGGTACCAGGGAAACAATAACCCGAGTCAGCGACAGGGATTCCCGAATAACAATCAGCGGCAGGGTTACCAGAATAACCAAAGCCAGCGGCAAGGTTATCAAAATAACCAAAACCAGCGGCAAGGTTATCAAAATAACCAGAACCAGCGACAGGGTATGATAAATAATAACCCGAGTAATAATTTTAATAGAGCTCCAAATCATGGAAGAAATCCGCACGTCAACATGCTGAACGCAGATGACGACTCGGAAAACTCCAGCGAGCGGGGTGGAATCATCGGAAGCCAGCCCCGCTGGAACCAACTCCGAGTAGAAGCAGATGTCCATCGCGATTCAGAGTAACCATCCCGTTGATGGTTACCAAACGCAGTGTCATTGCCAAGATCCCTTTCGCCTCTACCAAACAAACAGAGTTAATATGTTTGGTGGATACAGGCGCCGAAATTAGTTTGATGCAAGCAACCGCATTAAAAGACGAGTGTGCTCCACAAACTAACGAACAAATAAAACTAACAAGTATATTCGGAAATGACACGGAGACAAAGGGGATTCTAAATGAAACAATTCCAATATCTACGGGAGATTTGGATTTAAAAATTAAACACCCGTTCCATATTGTGGGACCGGAAGTTCAAATGCACTATGATGCATTAGTGGGAAACGATTTTCTTTTCCGATACAACGGAAAATTAAATTATTTAGAACAAACGTTGACAATATCAGTGCAACATTTACAGAAAGAGAGACCAGAGTATTCAAATGACGCAGAGGTATTCTCTAATGTAGAAATAGATATTGCAACTAGTCATGAAAAAGTGCCAAGGAAATCCATTGCCAATACTGAACAATATATAAATAAAAATTTAGTAAGCCCATCAGAGAATGGCAGTATCAATAAAAATGTAGTAAGACCATCAGAGAATGGCAGCATAAATAAAAATGTAGTAAGACCATCAGAGAATGGCAGCATAAATAAAAATGTAGTAAGACCATCAGAGAATGGCAGCATAAATAAAAATGTAGTAAGACCATCAGAGAATGGCAGTATCAATAAAAATGTAGTAAGACCATCAGAAAATGGCAGCATAAATAAAAATGTAGTAAGACCATCAGAGAATGGCAGCATAAATAAAAATGTAGTAAGCCCATCAGAGAATGGCAGCATAATTACGCAAAGGCAAATGGAAAAACCTGGTAACCGTAATCAAATTAAATTAAATCCAAGAGACATCCTTACAGAAAAGGATCAAGAAATTATGACCGAAGAGGAATACGAACAAAGTCTGAGAACGGACGTTCCCACAAGGTCGCGAAAGATTATTCTTCCAGCTAGATCCAAGGTGGACACTCAGATTACAACCTCAATAAAAGGTGAAGCCTTATGCACGAAACAGGAAATTATTCCGGGAGTTTTCGTGGGCGACACTATAGTTCAGGCACGATCACATGCAGGCATTGCGTCGCAAGGTAAGGGAGCCGTTCCCGTTTACACCGTGACAGTGGCAATGTTGAACCTGAATGATCACGAAGTGACCATGGACGAAGGGGAAGTAAGGCTGAAATTTGAGAACCTTGAGGATTTTAATCACCTGGGAGAAGCGTCAAATCAGGATCAAATATGCGGGCGTCTACGCACACTCAGACTGTTTACGCACGGGTGTGGTAAACTGATAATCGAATAGAAAACAAATAAAAAACTAGCAAGTTTAATTAAATAATATATTAACTTTATATTTTTAATTTATAATATAAATCTATAATCGAATCAATTCTGAAAGTCGTAAATGTGCTTTAAACTAAGCTGTTTATAAATAATTCAATTCGTATGACAAATAAATTTCAATTCTGATGATAATTCAATCTAATTCATTCCAATGTGGTTCCAATGTGATGATGATTCCACGCGTAGTGATGCTCTCTAGTTTGATGAGGCTGCGTTTATTGTAAATTGTTTGACCAGACAAGGCTGGTAGGTTGACCAGACAAAGCTGGTTGGTTGGCTGCGAAAACAGCGATTGACCAGGCAAAGCTGGTAGGTTGACCAGACACGGCTGGTTGGTTGGCTGCGAAAACAGCGATTGACCAGGCAAAGCTGGTAGGTTGACCAGACACGGCTGGTGGATTGACCAGATAAAGCTGGTGGGTTGACCAGACAAAGCTGGTGGGTTGACCAGACAAAGCTGGTAGGTTGGCTGCAATAACAGCGGTTGACCAGTCAAGGCTGGTAGTTCCGAACTCGTCCACGTCTGGATGAATTCTGGTCTCGCTAAGTGTCTTGCTCGGTTTTTATAGGCACTCTAGCGGAAGTCGTTTATTTTCTCGAACATTCTGCCATGGATCAAACCTCACAAATGTTCGTTTTTGGTTGGCAGGGTTTGATTTTGACATTTTAGTTTGTTTATGTTGTGATAAAAAACGATGTTGATCGAGGATTAACAGGTAATTCTTTTATGTTATTTCGTTTTATATCTCTTTTGATTCTTTCAGGTGCATGAAGTGTTGATCCCTTAATTTGGTAAGTTTGTTTTATCTTCGGATGTTTGTTGTTTTATTGATTTTTTCTATTTTGTTTAATTTTAGGTTAAGATCTTCCGGCGGTACGGAACATACTCCCCGCCTTGAAATATCGAAGAATTTCAATGAACACATATGCTATAGGTTGCTATTAGTTATGTTGATTAATATGAATTAATTTGTTATTCATTAATTTTAATTTTATTACTCCGAACGGAGTTTTGAATTTGAAGTTAATTCGTTTTAATTGTAGGACTTTCTTGCTGTCGAAATGGACAACGGCCTGGATGACTTCTGATGGTTCAGCTGCTGGGATTCTTGGAGTCTCTGGAACGGGTCTTATTATTGCTGACCTTATGGACGGTGTTGAAGATGATGGCTTTCCTAGTTCCGAATTTGGATTTTCCTGGATTTTCCGTTTTGCTGCGTCTACCAGTCGTTGGTTTACCGGCGCGATTTTTCCTTTTCGTTTATTGACGAATTTGTCGCGGATATTTTCGTCTTCGGATGTAACATTACTGATATTTGGGATTTTTTTTGAATTGCAACTTCGTTTTGATTTGTCATCAATGTTACAATGAAGTGCTTGGAACTGATATCGTTCGTTTACGGAATTTGTATCGGAATTGGTTTCTACATTGACCGTGAGTGCGGTGACTTCACTAGTTGATGGCGTGGACTCTTGGTTAGAAGCATCAGATGCATTTATGTGTATGAGTGTATGATGGCGTTTGTTACAAATAAAGCATCTTTTGTTGTTAGAGCAATTATCCAAGTGATGGTTATTTGATAAGCAATTTTGGCACAATTTCAATTTTTCAACCTCTTCCCATCGCCTTTTGGAGTTTAATTGTTTGAATCTAACACACTGATTCGAAAAATGGGTACCTCGACAAAACACGCATTTATAATTTTGTTTGACGGATATGAATGACTGTTTAAAATCGCCTTTGGATACCGGAGCCTTTCGATTCTCAACTGCTTCCAATGTTCTGAATCTAGTTTCTAGAAATGTTTTGAGTTCATTGAAACTTGGGAGCGTTGTTTGTTGTGTTAATGATTGTTCCCATAACACAAGAGAATCAGGATGTAACTTTTGAGTGATAAAGTATATTAATATTGGATCCCAATCTGTCATGCTCACACCAAGGTTTTTTAACGCTTCTAAGCTCTTAGTTGTTGTATCCAAAAGTTTTTTATTATTTTCTGCAGTGTCAGCGGAATTATTTGGCTGGGAAAATATTCTCTTCAATTCAGTAGAAACCAAAACTCTTTTGTTATCGTATCTAGATTGTAATAAGTTCCAGGCTATCATATAATTTGCATCCGTGGTTTGATATCGGCTTATTAAATTGGCTGCTTCTCCGCGTACACTAGTCTTTAAATAGTGTAATTTTTCCACATTGCTGAGTTTACTTGTGTGGATGAGCGATTGAAATAGATCATGAAATGTTGCCCAATCGGAATAATTGCCAGAAAAATTTGGTAAGCAAATTCTAGGAAGTTTGATTGCGTTGGAGCTTGAATTTGTATTTTCTCCGATAGATTGGTTAATGATCTCAGGCGTCATTAATGGTATTTTAAGCTCTTCTAATTCAGAGCAGAATGATATGTATAATTCTTCAATGGTAAAATAAATATCTTTTTTAAAATATTCATCTTCTTTAAAGTTTTTTGGACGACAAGTGTAGAGTTTCCGGTTATTTGCCTTGAAATCGTTCCAGTATTCATTTAGACAGGAAATTTTTTTAGTAATATACGTGAGAGACTTGCGTGTAGCGGAATCCTTTTTAAAATTTCGTTTGAGATTTGTGATCTGTTCAGCGAGCATGTCCTGCTGGACTAAAATCTCTTCGTATGGAGTGAGAGTAGTTTCTTCGTCACTCATGGCTACAAATTTGATTTTAAATTGTAGATTGAATTGATTTGATACTTGACTACGTTTGTCTTATTTGTTTCTATCCGGCTCGAAGGACCAAAATGTTTACGCACGGGTGTGGTAAACTGATAATCGAATAGAAAACAAATAAAAAACTAGCAAGTTTAATTAAATAATATATTAACTTTATATTTTTAATTTATAATATAAATCTATAATCGAATCAATTCTGAAAGTCGTAAATGTGCTTTAAACTAAGCTGTTTATAAATAATTCAATTCGTATGACAAATAAATTTCAATTCTGATGATAATTCAATCTAATTCATTCCAATGTGGTTCCAATGTGATGATGATTCCACGCGTACTGATGCTCTCTAGTTTGATGAGGCTGCGTTTATTGTAAATTGTTTGACCAGACAAGGCTGGTAGGTTGACCAGACAAAGCTGGTTGGTTGGCTGCGAAAACAGGGATTGACCAGGCAAAGCTGGTAGGTTGACCAGACACGGCTGGTTGGTTGGCTGCGAAAACAGCGATTGACCAGGCAAAGCTGGTAGGTTGACCAGACACGGCTGGTGGATTGACCAGATAAAGCTGGTGGGTTGACCAGACAAAGCTGGTGGGTTGACCAGACAAAGCTGGTAGGTTGGCTGCAATAACAGCGGTTGACCAGTCAAGGCTGGTAGTTCCGAACTCGTCCACGTCTGGATGAATTCTGGTCTCGCTAAGTGTCTTGCTCGGTTTTTATAGGCACTCTAGCGGAAGTCGTTTATTTTCTCGAACATTCCGCCATGGATCAAACCTCACAAATGTTCGTTTTTGGTTGGCAGGATTTGATTTTGACATTTTAGTTTGTTTATGTTGTGATAAAAAACGATGTTGATCGAGGATTAACAGGTAATTCTTTTATGTTATTTCGTTTTATATCTCTTTTGATTCTTTCAGGTGCATGAAGTGTTGATCCCTTAATTTGGTAAGTTTGTTTTATCTTCGGATGTTTGTTGTTTTATTGATTTTTTCTATTTTGTTTAATTTTAGGTTAAGATCTTCCGGCGGTACGGAACACAGACAAGCATTGAAATTAGAGCACTGCAATAGTGAAGAGCGTGATTCAATCGTAGAGTTGTGTGAAGAGTACAACGACTTATTTTTTCTAGAAGGTGATCAACTCACTTACACCCATGCAACATTACATGACATTCCGACCAAATCTGGGCAACCCCCAATACATACAAAACCATACAGGTTACCCCAATCGCAAAAGGCGGAAATCAATCGACAGGTAGAGCAGATGCTCGCCGACGGGCTAATTGAAGAAAGTCAGAGTCCCTGGAATTCACCACTACTACTGGTACCTAAGAAACCAGATAGCCAAGGAAATAAAAAATGGCGGGTAGTTGTGGATTACAGGAAGTTAAATAACATTACCGAGGGGGATGCTTTTCCCCTACCCAACATAACGGAAATTTTAGATCAGTTGGGTAGAGCAAAAGTTTTTACTACCTTAGATTTGGCAAGTGGGTATCATCAGATACAAGTTAACCCGAGTGATCGAGAAAAAACGGCATTTAGTACTCCGTACGGTCACTACCATTACAACCGCATGCCATTTGGATTGAAACGGGCCCCGGCAACGTTCCAACGCCTGATGAATACAGTTTTGGCAGGATTGCAGGGTATAGAATGTTTCGTCTACTTGGATGATATTGTAGTATACGGTTATTCTCTACACGAGCATAATCAAAAGTTGAGGACAGTATTTGAACGACTACGCCAAAATAACCTTAAGTTACAACCAGATAAATGTCATTTCATGGGAAAACAAATAGCCTACCTGGGTCATGTAGTCGACGAATCCGGAGTACACCCAGACCCAGCAAAGTTAGAGGCCGTAAAAAATTTTCCGGTACCAAAAACTCAAAAGGATATAAAAAGCTTTTTGGGATTCGTTGGATATTACCGGAGATTCATAGAAAATTTCGCTAAAATAGCAAAGCCTCTCACTAAACTTCTTAAGAAAGACGTTCCATTTAAATGGGACGCGTTCTGTGACGAGTCATTCGAAACTTTAAAAGAAAAGTTAATATCTGAACCTGTATTAGCGTACCCAAACTTCGAGGAACCTTTCCTCATCACAACTGACGCTAGTAACTTCGCAATGGGAGCTGTGCTTTCCCAAGGTCCAATTGGAAAAGATCGACCCATTAGTTTCGCCAGTCGTTCACTGAATACAGCAGAGTGTAATTACTCTACTATAGAGAAAGAATTGTTAGCCATATTGTATGGAGTGGAGCAATTCCGACCCTACGTGTACGGTAATAAATTTTCGATAGTTACCGATCATAAGCCTCTAGTGTGGTTAATGAGTATTAAGGATCCCTCATCCAGACTAATGCGCTGGAGAATAAAATTAGAGGAATACGACTATACAATAATACACAAATCAGGGAAATATAACACCAACGCTGACGCTCTTAGTCGCGTTAGAAGGGAAGATTTGGCCAAAGAAGTGTCAACGGTAAAAACTCGAGGTCAAGCACAACGCGAGGTAGAAAGATGTGAAAATAACCTGACAGGCCCAAATGAGAACAATCGGACACAAGTTTCGATTACAAATGAAAAACTTGTGGACAACAAGCAACACAGAGTAAAATTTTTCATGGTGACAAGCCCAGAAGAATTACCAAAAGGCGTGGGAAACACGGTACCAAAAATAGGAGAGATTAATGAGACAAAAATAAAAAATGGGAAATTTATAGTGGCAACAGTCGTAATGCCTTTACGAACCCGAAGAGATGAGGAACTCTTTGAAAAAACCATAAACACGTTCAAGGAGATAGCCGTCAAGAAGAAATTGCCAGAACTACCCATCGCCTTACAAATAAAAGACAAGGAAAGTTTAAACCGTACCGTGGAAATCATTAAACATACCATATCGGCAAATGAAATTGAAATCGTTCGATTATTCCTAAATCGGGTTATAACATTGGAAACTCAGGAAGAAATAGAGCAGGTAATAAGAGAATACCACGATTCCCCAATCAGTGGTCACCAAGGTGTAAACCGAACCATTAAAAGATTAAGGCGTGCGTACCACTGGTCAACGATTGCTCGAGATGTACGAGGTTATATAAGTAAATGCGTATCGTGTCAAACAAACAAAGTAGTCCGACAACATCAAATACCACTGAAGATTACGAGTACAGCCAAACGCCCTTTTGAAAAAGTATTTCTGGACTTAGTTGGTCCCTTACCCCAAAGTTACACGGGAAACAAATACATTCTCACTTTTCAAGATGACTTAACAAAGTTTTCCGAAGCAATGCCTGTAGCAAATATGGAAGCCAGAACGGTAGCAGAGAATTTTGTGACAAATATAGTTTGTCGACACGGTATCCCAGAAACCATACTGACGGATCAGGGAGCAAATTTCCTCAGCGAAATCTCTACAGAGACTTGTAAACTTCTCAAGGCTCGTAAAGTGCAAACGACTCCTTATCACCCTCAAACCAACGGAGCTTTAGAACGTAGCCATAGAACTCTTACCGAGTATCTCCGTCACTACGTAAATAAAGATCAACAAAGTTGGGATAGTTGGTTGCCATACGCTATGTTTATGTACAACACAACACCCCATAGTAGCACCAACCATACACCATATGAGTTACTGTACGGGTATGAAGCAGAGCTTCCGGGAAAATTAAAGTCTAAACCGACCACAAATTATAACTACGAGAATTACGTAAATGAATTAAGAGCACGATTACAATACGCACACGAAATAGCACGGGAAAGTATACAAAAGAGCAAAAATACCTCTAAATTGTACTACGATAAAGGTACCAGGCCAGCGACTTTTAACGTTGGAGAACAGGTATTAATCAAAAATTTTGCCCGACCAAATAAGTTCGCATCACTTTGGTCCGGTCCACATGAGGTTATCCATATAAACTCGCCTGACAACACTACGGTTAAGATTAAGAATCGCGAAAAGGTGATTCATAACAATAATCTAAGGCATTTCATCGACTAGCAAATGTACTAAACGTACCCTTATTTTTACAGGATGGTAATAATAATGGCGCTTTTCCTAGCCGTAGGCGTAGGGGGCAGTGAAGTAAAGGTGCAAAGATTTCAAACAAATCCCGGAATTTATTTCGAGGAAATCAGTAATGTAGGACTATACAGCAATGAGTGGACCCTCGTCACATACGTGCAGTTGAGTATGTTCAAAATTGAATTTAAGAAAATAATAGAGTACGAAAATGAACTACAAAAATTATGTAAAGATCTAATGACTACAAGCAGTGAAAAGGAATGGTGTAATACCACTGTTCACGAGTATTCGCTAGTAGTTAGCAATATACGCGAAAAGAATAAATTGATAGTACCACAAACGTTACGACGGAAAAGGGGTGCGTTAAATATAATCGGTACCCTTGGGAAAAGTTTGTTCGGGGTGTTGAACGAAGACGACGCGAAGTACTACGACGACGAAATTAATAAAGTTCACAACATTTGATGAATTTATTGAAAAATCAAACCCTTTTAATAGAGACTACCCATAACTTATATAACAAGACAAGAGTTCAGGTAGAGGCCCAGTTTAACGCAATCGACGTAAGACTCCAACACATAAGGAGCGACATTAACGTTGTGGGGGGTAGTTTAAGACAAGCCCTATTGCACAAATCCGAGCTGTTATTAGCAAATCTGCAGTTAGTGGCGACCAGGTACGAAAACTACCAGGATGTAATCATCAATTTGATTACGAGCATTCGACACGGGAAATTACACCCCTCGCTCATTACCCCTTCTCAGTTACACGAGGCGTTAATGAAAATACAGAAGAATCTACCAACTTCTGTGCGGCTTCCAATACCGGATGGAACACTTTTACAAGTATATAGGTTAGGGCAATTAAGCACCACGATACAAAATGACCGAATATTATTTGAGCTAAAACTCCCACTACCTTCTCGCGAGGAATATAAACTCTTTCGAGTAGTACCCCTGCCTACACGGCACGAACATAAATTTATTTTCATCCGTCCATCAGTTAAATATTTGGTAGTCGATCTGAGCAAGGAACATTATTACACCTTGACAGAAGGCGATTTCGCAAACTGTATGTTTCAAGAAGAGAACATGTTTCTGTGTAGAATCGTACACCCTATATTCAATACAAATTCCGAAAATAACTTATGCGAAATCGAATTACTCCGACATGCCAGAGAGGTACCTGCCACATGTAAGATCAAGGAGATACCACCAACAAACTTCTACGTGCAACTCGCACAACCGAACAAATGGCTATACTCATTAAAAGAAAAAAATATTCTAGATGCGGTGTGCGGAAATCAAGTCACCCCAGTAGAACTGGAGGAAGTAGGACTTTTTGAGCTACCAACAGGATGCTATCTGCGCAGTAACGAGCTTATTATTCAAGCGCACAACACAGTTAAATCAACCCTAAACGCATTCTATATTCCTAGCTTCAATCTGTCAAGAGACTTATCGAGTAGAGTTGAGTCTTTTCCCACAAAGTCCGCAAAAACCATTCTTCTGAAATACACCAGCGATCAGGAATACGCAAATTTAGGAACAGAAATCCAATCACAGAAACGAGCCGAACACGAGCCGTTACAAACAATTCGGCAGCACGACATTCACCATTACTCTGTAGGATATGGTTGCGTGGCTGTTATCCTCATTATGGTAATAGTATATACGATTCACAAACGTGGTTGTAGCGTAAAGTCAAAACGTTTCCGATTAAAGCATAATAACGAAAATAAGAATGAAATAGAGTTTACGGAACAAATGACAACTAAAGAAGAGGGGGGTCCCATTCCATTGTGTAGATCAACGTAAAAAAAATAAATGAATAAAGAAATGTATATTTTTATTGGATTAAAAAAAAAAAAAAAAAAAAAAAAAAAAAAAAAAAAAAAATTTGATATATATATATAATAATAATAATAATTACATATAAAAAAAAAAAGATATATATATACATAACAGTAAGAAAATATGGGAAGAAATATAGCAAGAAAATATATAGAAATAACTAAAAGACAGAAAATAAAAAATAAAAAAAATTTTGTCCATAAAATTGTAAAAAAAAAAAAAGAGAAAGAAAAAGAAAAAGGAAAAGAGGAAATTTTTTTTTTAAGCATTTAAGATAGGTAAATCCAATATATGCAACAAATAAGTAATTGAGCTTACTGTATGGCTTATAGTATATCAATAAATAAATAATTAATAAATATAAAATTTTTTTTTTCTCAACTCACTGAACTGATTCGAAATCATCTAAGAAAGTCAAACTGCATTTCATTTGTTCAACTTTCTTTTTTAAGGGGAAAGGTGTCATAACTGACCACCCATATGACTGTTGTAAATCACTTCATAGGGAATATCCTTTCAAATCTAATGAAATAGGAGATATTCCCTATGAGACAAAGAACAATTAGAAACATTCATAATTCACATGAATTATGAATGTTTCCAAGAAAGTACATTTACGCAACCCGGAGAAGCAACGAGCAATAACCCCGGGGTACGTAAATGACAAGCGCATCGAATTAAATTCAATATTGGTCAACATATGTGGGCCACCAAAGTGCAAAGACGCACATTTATTAAATACCAATTCGATGTAGCAAGTATTGACCAACATATGTCGGTCACATAATGTGCAAAGATGCACATAAATTATCCAAACACAATGTGCGCTTGGAATTGCCCAACGTAAACAAACTGCGAGGTGGCTCACGTTACCTCGCAATGTGATTTACGCTGTGGCCTAAATAAACAAGTCGCACATGTGCAATGCACTCAAGCCGATGGAAGGTAATGTTGGAAGCCAACTGCGACCAATCAACCTCCAAGTGAAAACTTAACGAAGTTTTCGATTGGCTGAGAACAAAATAGACGAGGTGCTTCCAAAAGAAGGGAGTAGCCAATAAAAGGGCCTTCACGGCCAATAGCAAGGGCAGTTGATAATAAGAGTTGATAATAAGAGTTGATAATGAGAGTCGAAGATACGAAATCAATCAGTCGGTCGATCAGTCAGTCAAAGGTCAGAAAATAACCTAAGTGTTTTGATTCCGATAAAACTAACTAAAATAAAGTTATGTAAAAGAATATAATAAGAACGTTAAGTTGAAAGAATAAGTGTTTTCATTGCGATAAAGTTAATTAAAGTTTAATTATGTAAAAGAACGTAATAATAATGTTCAGTTAAACGAATAAGTGTTTTCATTGAGATAAAGAAATAAAAGTAAGATATGTAAAAGAACGTTATAATAAAGTTATGTTAAGAGAATAAGTGTTTCATTTCGCGACATAACAATCTAATCTTTTTTATTGGTGTAACAAGTCTTGATATGAGTGCACGTAAAGGCCTAAGTGACATTGAAATAATAGAGGAATTATCTCGACTCTAAAATATGTAAGATGTATCAGGTGAGGAAAGTGATGATGATGTAGCGGCAGAAAACCTGAACAGCTCAACTCTTCATCAGACGAGTCGGAATCAGATGAAGAGTTTCAAATAGAATTGCCAATAAGATCTCGTAATGTATTAGAAGTAATTGAACAAAGTCTTGGAAGACGTGGTAGCGCGGGCGGTTCCGACAACCTTCACGCACATCTTCGGTTCCAGCTATGGGAGATGTCCAAGTTGCTAGTGACGGTACAGAATGGACTTGTATATCAAGTAGGCAAAATATCAGCCGGGTTGGACGGCGCAGGCACGAAGTTCCAGGACCCACTCCATATGCAAACCGGCATGTTGAAGACAATATAGTTTCGACTGCTTGGCGCTTATTCATCAATGAACAAATTCTCCGACACATAAAATTATGTACTGAAACAGAAGCTCGCCGGCGAAAAAATGATGATAGTTGGAGTATTTCAGCACCGAAGAATTTCTAAGAGCAATGTCAAAGCTGAACCTGAAACATTTTCAGGATTACAGAAGCCAGACTTTGACGAGGAAATCTACAACCCCACAAGGTAATTTAGGAGTGTCGGGTCTGACGTCGAAGAAGTGTTAGAACCATATTTCGTTAGAACCATAGGCAGAGATTTCTTGAATATTTTGAATATGAAGCTTGTAATTGATGATTATTTAAATGAATTAAATTTTGATGAAGAAATACTTAATATTAACATAGATAATAAGTTTGATTTTTCTGATTTATGTGTTGGTAATGAAGTTTATTATAATACTAAAGTCGAAATTTTAGAAATGTACAAAAACTATAAAAGAAATGCGAGATTGAGAGGTAACCCAACGATTAAAACGGAAATGAAAATTTGTCTGCAGAAAGATGAAATGTTTAATTTTAAGCCAAGACGAATTTCTTTTTATGAACGCGAGGTGTTGTCAAAAATCTTAAGTGACCTTCTCGAAAACGGATTCATAAGGGAGATCGAATCTCCGTACGTGTCGTCGATTGTTCTTATCCCCAAGAAGAAATCGAGCGAGTACAGATTGTGCATAGATTATCGTAGTTTAAATAAGTTGACGTTACGCAACAATTACTAAATACCCGATATTGTAGATTTAATCGACCGATTTGAAGGAAAAAAGGTTTTTTTCAATTTTGGACTTGAAAAACGACTTTCATCATGTCTACATGGAGCGTGAGTCTATTAGATTTACGAGCTTTACAACTCCATTAGGGCAATACAAGTGGGTTAGAATGCCGTTTGGACTTAAGACTGTCCCTCCTGAATTTCAGAGGTTTGTTGAAAAAGCATTCCGTCGGTTAATTGAATCATCTGGCAGCACTGAAACCAGTTGGAAAAATTTACGCTTCACGAGTTTCTTTTTTATTTCATTTTCACTTCGTCAATAAAACCAGTAAATATTTCTGACATTCAAATTCCATTAAGTGGAATTATTATCACGAAAAAATCGGGGAATTTCTTTTGCTATCGACAAAAACTTGGAACTTCGTACACTTCCATGTACATAACCTCAATTTTACATCATGCCGGAAAGTTCCAGAAAAGTAAACTCACAGGGAGGCTCATCTCATAAAGCGACTCATTGTTCCGATTGTACGCGTGAACTTGCGAAGGAGGCTTCGATTGAATGTACAAAATGCCGTACCTGGATTCATAACATTTGCTCAGGTTTGAATTATGTTGAATTTGAAGAGGCATCTAAGTCTCCGGATGTGGTTTGGCTTTGTAAAAAATGTGCCTCGTGTGCCACAAAAAAAAACCAAAAAAGATGATATGGCTTCTATCAATGAGAAACTAGCTCTCATTGTTTCAGAATTTGCCAATCTTAGGAAAGAATTAGCCGACTTTAAAAAATAATTAACCGACTTTAATAAATCAATCTCCTTTCTTTCTGGGAAATATGATGATTTACTCAAATGTCAAGTAGAGCAAGGCAAACAGATATCCAGGGTATCTGCGTAAGTGAACTTAAAAAACGAAATTACAACGAAACTATCCAAAGATGTAGTTTACATCCAAAGAGTTGTAGCAAAAAATGACGTTTGTGTGCAAAACCTAAGTGGAGAGACCAATATTAGAGATACTCGTCAAGCATTCAAATTACTACATGAGACGTGTGCATCCATCAACCTTGCAATTTCGGAGGGTGACATTGATGAGATTAGGATCAAATCTGGCCAGACAAACTCTACCAAATCTACAATATTTGTGAAATTTGTTAGTAACCTCAAAAAGAGAGAGCTGATGTCGCAGAAAAAAATTTTGATGAATACCATGGAGCTCAAAATCTTTACGTTTATGGTTTTTGATTAGAGTTTTGAAACTAATTATTTATTTTATCTTCATAATATTTTATGTTATGCAGATTAATTGCTCACATTTTAATTTAATTGATATAACTAGGATCGCGTGAAAAAAAAATCCTGTTTTTCTACTCATAGATTTCTTAAATTATCAAATTGATTTGTACAAATAGTTACTTGAGCTCGGTTCAGGACTTTATTGACTGTAGATTGACTGATTTAGAAAATCTTAGAATACTTTCTTGCGCAGCCTAGCAGCTATTAATAAATTCCTAAAATTTAAAGAACTCATTGCTCAAATCCCGCATTTACACGTAATAGTACTGCAAGAAACATGGTTTTCTAAAGATAACACCCAATTATATCAGATACCTGGCTATAGAGCTATACATTCATGTCGTGATGATGACTATGGGGTCTTAGTCTATATGTTGTGGAAGAATTGTCATTTACTGCTTTTTATAATGATTCTACTAACTTCTGTAATTTTATTGGTATAAGTCTCAACAACACTAAATATAAAAGTAAGCCTTTGAACATTATAGGATTTTACCGCTCACAAAAATGCAAAGTTTATGACTTCCTCGATAATTTATCGAACCTATTAAATTTAAATAATAATTCACCTTGTTTCACGAGAAACTAAATTTGCCGGCAGGCTTAAATCAAACACGAATAAACGAAAGATAAAATTTATTAAACAATTACCACGACAGCGTTAGTGATTGCGATGTGTCGCGCTTGAATTAGAAAAACGAACTCAAACTGCTTTTACAATTGTTGACTTGTTCTGATTTTAAATAATAATCGAAGCAAATGAAAAGAAATGGAATACAATACAAAATCGAATATTGAATAAAGAATGTAGCGGATTACAATTGTTTTAAATGAACTTTAAATGAACAACTTATAGAAATTAACAAAGTATTGATTTAAATGCAGTTTGAACAATATTGAAATTAAATAAAATCTACTGTACATTTAAACTGCCGTTCAAACACACCTTGTTTTTTGCTAGGGTACTCAAATATCAATACTTTCAGTAGATGCCATTCTTCCCTAATATATATTGAGAATCTAAATTGTCACAACTTTGATATATGTAATACACTACCAACCAGACTGTCATAACTGACCACCCACACGACTGGGTATAAACCATTTCATAGGGAATATTCTTCAAAACTAATGTAACATGAGATATTCCCTATGAAATAAGGAACAAATAGAAACATTCATAATCCGCATGAATTATGAATGTTTCCCACAAATACATTTACGCAAGTAATGATCAATAACCCCTGGGGTTACGTAAATGACAAGCGCATCGAATTAAATTCAATATTGGCCAACATATGTGGGCCACCAAAGTGCGAAGACGCACATTTATTAAATACCAATTCGACGTAGCAAGTATTGACCAACATATGTCGGTCACATAAAGTGCAAAGATGCACATAAACTATCCAAACACAATGTGCGCTTGGAATTGCCCAACGTAAACAAACTACGAGGTAGCTCACGTTACCTCGCAATGTGATTTACGCTGTGGCCTAAATAAACAAGCCGCACATGTGCAATGCACTCAAGCTGATGGAAGGTAACGTTGGAAGTCCAACTGCGACCAATCAACCTCCGAGTGAGAACTTAACGAAGTTTTCGATTGGCTGAGAACAAAGTAGACGAGGTGCTTCCAAAAGAAGGGAGTAGCCAATAAAAGGGCCTTCACGGCTAATACCAGGCAGTCAGATGATTTTCAAGAAAGCAGTAGTTAGGCCAGATAGTCAAGGCCAGTGGAGAGAAAGTAGAGTCAGTTCTAAAATTAGTGAGGTGCAGTGGGGTGAAATAGAGAATAAGTTTTTCTGTATAAGATAATATGTTAAAATCAATAAACTTAGATTAACAAAGTGAACAATAAATAGTTAATGCGAATCATTTTCTTGTTTCCTTTAAATTGAACAATAAATGAATTATGTTAATAGTGATTAACAAGGTGAACAATAAATAGATAATGCGAATCAGTTTTTTGTTGAAGAAATTATAAATTACGTTAATAGAGATTAACAAGACAAAGCTCGGAGAGTTGCATTGACCATGTTTGTATGAACCTAGAAGAGTCAGAATCTACTTTGGTTGATATAGTTAATGCTCCTATAAGTGATCATGACTTCCTCGTAGTGCATGTCAAGGGGATAGGCATCAAACTCAATAAGTTTAAAGTTATTACAAAAACATTTATTGATTATGAATCGTTGAAGTAGGTCTTTGTTTGCTTCTGTTGGTTTTGTGTTTTCGGCGATTGCTTGCCTGTTTGTGTTGCGTGCGGGTCATATTCCAATCTAATCCCTTCAACATAAATTAACTCTAAATTTTCCTAAGACAAGAACATTTTCATTCCCACAGTTTTCCACAACATTCTTGTCTTATCAGAGCCAGACGCTTCACACGAAATTAGATCTTAGATGTGCAGATCGAAAACGTGACTTTGAGCTTCGACCAACACTTCATGTAATTAGCCATTAAGTTTATTGTTCAGTTCCACTTTGATTTTCGACTAATAAAGTTCATTCATAAAAATAAAATTGTTTTTTTTATATTGATAATAATAATTCAATACAAAACTTTCGTGTGACTTCGTTGTTCGCTGGTTGTAGAGAGTTGAAAGAAACTTAGCATATTCAGCGGGCGAGAAGAAGAAGACGAAACCTGCTTGTGTTGATCGATCGATTTTTCTTTTGTCACTCGAAAGCCATTACACAGCGTGAAAAGTCGTGTTTTGAAAAATAATAAGTTAATTCGTTAGTGATTGCGAACGGGACGGAGTTGTTGGGAGGTCGCCAAAAACTTGCGGAAAAAGAACAGCGGAGCATCGGAGGAAAGGTGTGTTCACCGAGGGACGGGTGGTCGAATTCCCTATCCATAAGATAACAATTTGTGTTACTTCTGTTGATGGAAGCGAGAGTTGGATTTTGGTTGGGCGGCTATAATTCCATGAGAAATAATGTCATCCAGTTTTAATACCGGACGGAAGCGGTCCCATGTACATCGTCCAATGCTGGGAGGAGTGAGTCCATCGCATCGCCATCTTCTTCGATACCCCAGGTTCCCGTAGCGCCTTCAAATTTTCTTGACCTGGAAATGGAGGAAATTCGGGGACTCATTCCGGAGTTCAGGCTGTGGTGAGGAGGTATTTTCATGTTTAAATAAGAATTATGTACTTTGCACCCTCGGTTAACTTGGGTTCATCGTACGAATAATGGAAAACATGAATATACGAACTTCCGCATGTCTTCAAAGTTCAATAAATTAATAATAATTGTATTTATGTAAGTTAAGCAATTATAAAAGTAGTGACACAAATCTTAAGCTGATATAGCTTGGTCACCAAATAATTGTTATTTCACAATAACTAAAAGATTTAATGTCAAACCAGAACATTGGACTTTGTAATGGTAATCGATCGGTGATCGATGCAGTCAGTTAACAACAGAGTTCTGAGTTGATCACGGAAGTAGCCGGACGTTCTTTTTAAGTAAATTATTAATTTTAATAAGTTAACCGAAAATTGTAATTCCAATCAAAAAGTGTTCGTTAAATAAATGAAGTAAAATTTATACAGTGTTTTCTTATGTGTAAAGTGTATATGTCCACTCGGCGTGTTTAGGAAAAACACAACACGACAAGGCCGGGCAAGGATCAGGGACTAAACACGAAACAATGGGTGGAACACGTCGACCGAATGCGGCTTACATACCTGTGGGCCGAGCGAACAACACTTATGTACGCGACAATACGCCTACGAGACGCTGCACAGTTTTGGTTACAGACACGCGACGGGGTTTTTGCGGACTGGGCAGCGTATAAAAACGATCTAATTCATAGTTTTCCTGAAGTGGTCGACGAAGCGAAGATTCATACGAAGCTTGCGTCACACCGACGCAAATGGAACGAGCCTATAGAAAGTTATTTCTACTAAATGGCCTCCCTGGCGAAGTCAGTAAAATTAACGAACGAGTGTACCATAAAATATCTTATCTCGGGTCTGGGCAATAAAGATTTACAAAATATCGTGATGGCACTTACCTACACCGACCCAGTGGAGTTGTTGAGCAGAATTAAAATATACGAGTCCATGAGCCCGGAACCAGCGCATCACGATCACAATGAGACGAATGCTCGAAATTCGCGTATGCTTCGAGCAGAAGCAAATGCTTCGGCACAAAACAAGCATTTGCCACATCCCTCGCATCTGCGGAGAATTGAACCGACCCCGTATTCAAAACAAAACGCGTTTATACCGCGCTACCAACAGGCGGGAACAAACTAGTGTCCTGGAAAGTGTTTCCACCTCTTCGCGCCGTGCGGATTACAACAAGGACGACGTGCTTAACAATCTACGACACTTCCGAAAAACCACAGCAGGAATTATGTTGTTCCATCAAATATAAAGTGGCAGATTGTGAGAACGTCTCATGCTGGTTTGGGACATCCAGGATTGGAGCGTACGGTAGATCACGTTCAACAGACGTATTGGTCGGCAAAAATGAGTTTTTATAAAAAACAAACGACTGTATGCAGTACGCATATAATATGCGAAGTACCGACTTAACGCTTTATCAGATACACACATACCAAACTGATCCTGTCCCTTTTCAAACAATTCACTTCGACCATCTGCAGCCTTACCCCAGAAGTAGCCGGCAGAATGTTCATCTTTTGGGCATCATCGATGCATTCAGGAAGTTCATAATTTTAAAACCAGTTCAAAACACTAGCACGAATTCAGTAATTAAGGCGTTAATTGAACTATCACAATTTTTTGGCATTCCTTTACAAATCGTAAGATTCAACCAGGCAAAATTAAGGTCCGAAGAATACATACATTTACGCGATGTCATAAACAATAATGTGGATGGAAATGTAAACACTAATGAAATTGGTCAAATGTGTATCCTGCCTTCGTCATATACTGGAAGTCCTCGGCATATGCAGCAATATATTCAAGATGCGATGGCCTATTTACGTGCTTACGGAAGATCTGATTTATTCATCACATTTACAAGTAATCCGCAATGGTACGAAATTAAAAAACATCTATTGCCAGGCCAATCACCTAATGATCGGCATGACATAACGGCACGTATTTTTAAACAAAAACTAAAAGCTTTAATGGATTTCATAGCCAAACACCAGGAATTTGGAGAAACGCGATGCTGGATGTATTCAGTTGAATGGCAAAAACGTGGATTGCCTCATGCCCATATTTTAATTTAGTTAATCAACAAAATTAGACCAGAAGAAATCGATCAGATTATATCGGCAAAAATTTCAGATGAAACAGTAGATCCAGAATTGTTCCAGATTGTAACGACAAACATGATACATGGTCCATGTGGGGCCACATCAATTCTCCATGCATGGATAATGGTAAATGCACTAAAAATTTTCCCAAGGACTTATTATCGAATACTATTACAGGAATTGATGGATACCCACTATATCGTCGCCGATCTACTGAAAATGGTGGCCATTCTTTTCAAATAAACACAAACAATAACCAGAATGGTATTGAAATTGATAATATATGGGTTGTACCTTATTGTCCTCTTTTATCGAAAACCTACAAAGCACATATAAATGTAGAGTTTTGCAGCTCTGTTAAATCTATTAAATACATATTTAAATATGTGCATAAAGGCAGCGACATGGCCGTTTTTGCTGTCCAAAATATTAATGATAATGACGAAGTTGCGCGTTACCAAATGGGTAGGTATATAAGCAGTAATGAAGCAGTCTGACGAATTTTATGCTTTCCCATTCACGAAAGAGATCCAGCTGTCACTCATTTGGATGCAACGCGTTTACTTCACAGAACAAAATGCAGTTAGTCGAGCAGAAGCACCACCAAGAACCACGTTAATGGAATTTTTCAAATTATGTCAACATCGAAATAATTTTGGAAGTTTTGCAAAAACATTACTTTATTCAGATGTACCAACTTATTTTACATGGAATACGTCTAAAAAACGTGGGAACCCCATAAAATAGGTACAGCCCTCACCGAATATCCAGGCATTTTTTCTACGAATACATTAGGCAGGTTGTACACTGTACTGTACATCCAAGACATTGTGAATGTTTCTACTTACGATTGCTATTAATTAATGTTCGAGGAGCAACATCATTTAAATATTTAAAAACTGTCAACATATGCCACAAATCATTATGCATGTCGAGCATTGCAATTATTAGAATACATTTATAGCAACTAGCAACTGATGGAAAAGACAGCTATCCCCGCGCAGCTCAGGTAATAGATAAAGACATTTATATTGATGACATCCTTGCAGGTGCTGACGAGCTTCAAGCGGTCATTGAGTTGCAGACTGAAATAGTGAACATCCTGAAAATGGGCGGTTTTGAATTGAAGAAGTGGGCTACTAACTATGAGGAATTGCTGATTCATATTCCAATGGAAGATCGAGAATGTATATCTTCGCTTGATATCGACGAAGCAGAACAAACAATTAAAACCCTAAGCGTCTATTGGAACTCGACCGCTGATACTTTCACTTTTAAGACTCAGCTAAGGCCGTTGGAAGCTGTCACTAAAAGAACAATATTGTCCGATATTGCTCGACTCTACGACCCGTTAGGCTGGCTATCGCTACTGGCTAGATGTGTCTCGAATGTCGCAATAATGGATTCTTCATCGACAACAACCAAAATTTTCAATCGTGCATCAAATCCTCGGAGGATACAGAAGTCAATTCAGACCCAATTCCAATCAATGCGTGACATCATTACGGGTATGAAAATGAAAATATTAAAAGATACGAAACAAAATCACAGCTCATAAAGCCCATGTATAACACCCTTATTCATAATTTAAACCTTTTAGACAGAAAATTGATAGCCTGAATCTACATGTCATACAAAAAAGAGGACTGATTAATTTGCAGGATTAAAGTTTATAGCGAGCACTATGGACTCTAATGATGAGAAAGAAATTGTTAGGATTCTAATGATCATTCATAATGGTCATTGATAAAAACAATTAAGCTTCATTTCTTAGATATAATCCAGTCAACTAATTGAAAACAGATGTAATTGGACTTCCTACTTTGATTATGAGCTATTTAAAAGATCGGTCAAATTTCCAAACACGGAACGACAGATGTTTAAACGCAAGAACTGAAATATGATAACATAAACAATTGTTGTATCATTATCACAATTAAGTCACTCATGCAATTCAGTGAGGAAATCCAATGCACCTAGGTTTTTGTTGACACAGCAGAAAGTAGAATTCACGGTCATGAAATGAAATGAAGTGCTGATCGGAAATAAAACCATTAGGCTAGGAAAGACCTTGAAATGTTTTCATAATAAATGAATATGTTTTTAAGAATATCGTAACATTTATGTGAGCGGAAGAATTCAACTTCCGCCTAGAGTAGTTATAAAAGAAAGTAATTAAGTGTCAGTCAAAAAGAAGTGAGGAATAATTAGAGTCAGTAAGAATTGAGAAGTCAAGTCATGTAATAATCAAAGAGTCGGATTCGAGAATGTTGAGAGTTAAGAATTAGTTTAAGAAGAGCAGTTTTTTGAAAGTAAAGTTTTTAAAGTCGAGTTTACAAAGCAGAGTTGTTAAAGAAGAGTAAAAGAATTCAAGTGTTACAATAAAAGTGTTTTGTTTGTGTTCCCCATTACCTCCACCAACTACGCACCACATAATTGGCGCAGCCGGTAGGATTAAGTTCAAGTTCAGTCTGAATCCAGAAAGTTTAGAGTTGATCAAGCCACCACATAATTGGCGCAGCCGGACAGCGATTTGTCAATTTTTTTTTTTTGACATTTTAAAACCGAACCTTAAACTTCCTTAAAGTGGTGTAAAAGAGTAGTGGCAGAACATTAAACGAGAAAATGGTGTAGTGAAATAACATTTGAAAATACGAAGCAGATGAATTAAAACAACAAAGATAAATAGATAAAATAGACAACGAGAAACAGAATGGTCACCAAATAAAGAAGCAGAATAAAAATTCGTGTAAAATCTACTTGCAAGAGGCAAAGGAGTATCATTACCAATTCAACTGTTAAGAGGCGTAAAAAAAATCAATTTTAAATCGGCAGAATACTGTGAAATATCACTAGAACGATTCTCACCAAATCCGTCATCTCTAGATCTACTTTCAAGAGGCGAGAAAAAAAATCAACGAAGGATCAGCTATTTGAAAAGGCGCAGTAGAATCAGCTTTAAATCATCTTTCAAGTGGCAATAAGACCAGCAGACAGTGGAACCGTAAGATTGGAGCAGCTAATCACAAACCAACAGAGGAAATCACCTAGTAGCAAACAGTTAAAAATTCAGGAGCCGACAACAATCAACAATGGAGATTTTGATTATTGGTATGTAAGAAAGTTATGTAAAACTATCCATTAGTATAAATTATGCATAAGTACAAAGAATTAAGCCGTATTTTGTTTTGAAAGTTGATTAAGCCACGCGGTTGTTCGAAAGTTTTATAAAAAAACGGGATTAGAGTAAAAATCGAGTTTTAGTGTATAGTAAATGCCGGGAAGACGCAGAGAAAACATATTTACAAAAGAAGAAGTTGAAGAAATTAAAAAACTGCAAACAGATATTGAAGTGTTCAGAGAATTTTACAAGAACGAGGCTAAGAAAATTACGGAAGAATTAGGGTATTTTCAAGAACTATTACTTTCAGAACTTAAGTCAAAAGTTACATCTCACGAGTACGATGAATTGAAAAAACAAATTACAGAAAATCCACACGAAGTATCAGTAGGTAGGTTAACTGAAAGTCTTTTTGATGTGTACATCGATTCAATAAATAAAACACAAGTACTGCTACATGAAGAAATAAATAATTTAAAGGAAAATAACGGTTTTTTGAATAGGGAATTGAAAAATAGCAAGGGTCTAATAGAAGAGGCAGAAGAAATAAATTCAAAATTGAATTCTCAAATTATAGAAGTAGGTGTAGAATTGAAGCTTTTAAAATCAAACTTGCCACCAAATTCACAGCTAGAACACATAGAGAGTATATTAGGGTCAAGTATTTTTGAAGGTGTGATGGCCAACAAAAAGACCATCACATTCCTTTCCCACGACTGGCTGATTCAATCGCGATACAAAACGTCTCAAATTGCAGTAGACGTGATGTGACGCGATTGAGTCAGCATAAAACGAGTAAACAACCACTTCATCTGACAAGTGCATGAGTTCGGTCGCGACGCCTAAACAGTTCTAATTACAGAACTGATAATAGCGACGCGACCGACTCAGCATTTTTTCGAAGCGTTGGTTGCTGCTGGCGACTACGGCCAGTTCAGTCGGAGTTCAGTTGGAGTCCAGTTGGAGTCCAGTTTTAGTCGCGGTCGATTGCAGTTCGATCTCAAGAGAGTTCAGTCGTTGTAATAATTATAAGTACAAGAAATAAAAACGTGTAACAAAGAAAAAAGAATTAAAGTACAAGAAATAAAAAAGTGTTATAAAAAAGGAATCAGTGTTTTGTAATTGACTCGGACCACAACATTTGGCGCAGCCGGTAGGACATCCCTTTCGTATACCCGTTACCCAGAATCGAGGATATACTAGACCGACTTGGTCACTCCCGGTATTTTACCACACTAGATCTGGCTAGCGGGTACCACCAGGTACTAATAGACCCTGTCGACAGGGAAAAAACAGCTTTTAGCGTAAATTTTGGTCATTACCACTACAAGCGCCTCCCGTTCGGATTAAAAACGGCCCCAGCCTTTTTCCAATCACTACTTAACGGATCCTAACAGGGCTACAAGGGATACATTGCTTTGTGTATCTGGATGACGTAGTAATATTCGCTAAAAGTCTGAATGAACACAACACCAAACTGAGAGAAGTGTTCCAACGGTTCCGAGAATAAGAATTAAAACTCCAACCTACAAAGTGCCAATTTTTGAAAAAAGAAATCGGGTATCTCGGACACATCTGCTCGGAAACCGGAGTGAAACCAGACCCAAGATTGGTATCCTCCGTTCAAAATTTTCCCCGACCAAGGTCCATAAAACAAGTACAATCATTTCTGGGCCTCGCGAATTACTATAGGAAATTCATCCCCAACTTTTCAAAAATGGCCCAACCAATTAACAAATTGATAAGGAAAGGTACCAAGTTCAATTGGAATAATGAATGTGAGCAAGCTTTCATCGATTTGAAAATATCACTAACATCACCCCCCGTACTCACGTACCCGGATTGGGATAAACAAGTTACCCTAATAACAGATGCTAGTGGCGATTCCTTGGGTGCGGTACTGGAACAAGAAGGGCAACCTATAAGCTATGCCAGTAGGGTGCTCAACGCCGCAGAAAGAAACTACTCCACTATAGACCGAGAAATGTTGGCGATCGTTTGGGCCACCAAAAACTTTAAATGCTACTTATTGGGCCATCACTTCAAAATAATAACGGACCATCAACCTCTGAAAGGGGTTTTTAAGGTCAAAGACACTACATCCAGGATGGTAAAATTTCATCATAAATTATCGGAATTTGATTTCGAAATTGAGTATAAGGCAGGGAAGGATAACCGAAATGCTGACTGTCTTTCAAGGATCCCGCTACCAATAGACAACCTCAAACTCAGTTGTCTGGTGGTCACTCAAGCACAAGCAACTAGGGAAATTAACCAACCGTCAGCGAAGTTACCAACGCACAAAAAAGCACCAGATAAAACAAAACCTTTTAACCCATTAAAAGTAAGGCACTTACTAACTGAAACAGGACAAGATACCGAAAAGAATGGCCCACATCAAATTTTAACAAAATCCGATATCCGGCACATACTGAAAGACTACCACGACTCTCGGTTCGGGGGACACTTCGGTAAACATAAAACCTATGCTAGAATTAAACGTGGTTTCAAAGGGAAACGCATGAAGAATTAATAATTGAAAATAATCAAAGTATAAATACTCGATTCAAAAAAAAAAAAAAAAAAAAAAAAAAAAAAAAAAAAAAAAAAAAAATTTACTAAAGTTAAATCAAGTCTAGAACGTAATCTTCATGAAAGTTTTCGTTATTGCTTAAAGCAAACTAGCGCCTAATTGAGCTAATCGAACTGTCGTATAAAACCTCTAGAACTCTTCAAATGTTATTATATGTTCAATTTAAAAAAAAAAAAAAAAAAAAACTTCATTTCAACCCGGTTGATGGGTTTTTAATTAGATCTTGTTGCCATTGCACGTGGACATTGGCAATTGAAACAGTTTTTTTTTTAATCATAAATTCCAACTGAACACAACACATGAGGTGGCCGGGGTCGTCGGCGCCGGCCATGGTTCAGCGAGGAGGGGCTCCGCCGGGGGGATGGGATGGGGGTGGGTGTAAAGCGAACCAGCCCCCGCGAAGCATCCAGAAATTTTTTTCCAAGGCGTTCTGTATAAAAAAAAAAAAAATTATACATATAAAATATTTTTCAAGAGGGAAGTAGCAAGAAGCACTCCCGTTATCGTCGAGAACCAAAGGGTTCAGCCATAAATAAAGATAGGCGTTTAAACGACCAATGGAACTACAAAAAGGATCAGAGTGCGGGAAGCAAAAAAAAAAATTTTTTTGGTGGTGTCGCTTCATTTTCTCCCTCCCATCGCCCGGGGGTGCGTCTTCTGCGAAGACTTGTCTGGAGGGGGGAGGCATGTGATGGCCAACAAAAAGACCATCACATTCCTTTCCCACGACTGGCTGATTCAATCGCGATACAAAACGTCTCAAATTGCAGTAGACGTGATGTGACGCGATTGAGTCAGCATAAAACGAGTAAACAACCACTTCATCTGACAAGTGCATGAGTTCGGTCGCGACGCCTAAACAGTTCTAATTACAGAACTGATAAGAGCGACGCGACCGACTCAGCATTTTTTCGAAGCGTTGGTTGCTGCTGGCGACTACGGCCAGTTCAGTCGGAGTTCAGTTGGAGTCCAGTTTTAGTCGCGGTCGATTACAGTTCGATCTCAAGAGAGTTCAGTCGTTGTAATAATTATAAGTACAAGAAATAAAAACGTGTAACAAAGAAAAAAGAATTAAAATACAAGAAATAAAAAAGTGTTATAAAAAAGGAATCAGTGTTTTGTAATTGACTCAGACCACAACAAAGGGAAAATTAGTAGTACACCTAATTCTGTTTTTACACGATAGATACGTTCCCGAGCAGTACGTGTAAAAAAAATCGTGTAAAAAAAGACATTGCATATATGGAAAAATAGAAGATTGGTTCCGGACGATGGTTCCGGACCTAAAAAATTACCAAAACAGACGTCGCACCTTGTCCAGTGGCAAGACGATCTAAAATTTGAATTTTAATATCTAAAGAAATCGCTTTCCTTTTCTTGTTTGTTATAGGTGAATTATGTGACATTGTGTACGGGCTACTGAAAAATATTTCAGTTATAATTAATAAAAAGATTTGAAAATTATGTATAACTTACTATTTATCAGCTTTCGACAAAATCAATAAATTTGTACGTGAACGAATGTAATTTTAATTTTTATACTCGTATGGTGAAACCAAAGGGTATATTGGATTTGCCTTACCGTTTGTAACGCCAAGATCCCGTCATCGCACAAAAAAATGAATTACACCAGTGTGTTTAGAACGATAAAATTTTTAATTTTTGCATGTCCGTCCGTCTGTTTGTCTGTGGCGCAGATTGCGGGCGCACGGATTGAGCTAGAGACTTGAAAGTTTGCACAGATCCGTTTTTCGTAAAATGCGAGGCTAAGTTCGTTAATGGGCAAAAATGGACCATTAGGGGGGGTACCCCCCATACAAACGAAATCGTTTTTTGTGAATATCTCAAAACCGGTGCATCTTATCAAAAAAGTCCAAGAACAAAAGCTATTTAGGATATGATTCTACATAAAACTCGCATACATCAAAATCCGATTGGAATAAATTTAAAAAAATCTTATTGGAAAATTTGACTTCAAAGTGGAATTTTGATACAACTGTTCGCTGTTCACTTAAATCACCATACGGTTTTTCAATAATTGCCACATTGGCAATTATAGCTTTTGTTATGTTTATTAATTTGGCACCTGTCACTTTTAGCACCAAACTCGAAACGCAGGCAAAACGAATTGAGGTTATATAATTCTGTACCCCAAAGGTAAACTGTCGTAACTGACATTTTGCAAATTTTACAGGAGAGCCATTTTTAGTTCGGAATTGCAATTTTTATTGTGTATGATTTTCGGTAATTATTTGAAACTTTTGTAGTTTATTTTATTTTAGGACATTGTTTAAACAAAATATTAGTTGATATATAAATTTGTAATGAGTGGGGGAGCAGTTACAACCTTTTATCTCTAACCATTTTGCTTCATCCGGAGCAGTTACAACCTTTAACTGTAACGAGTTTGCTTCACCATATAGTCAAATTAGACATTATAATCATTACTGTATAGATACGATACTTTGCCAATTAAAAATATACGTCCCCACAATGTAGTTTCAACAATAACCCCAAAATCGCGGTTTTGTCAGTTACGACAGTTTACCTCTGGGGTACAGAATTGAGGTTACATAATTCGGGGAATTCCCCACAAATAGAAATTACAAATGTAACGAGACGAATTGTGAAGCTGAGTGATGGTGGGGTTGGGAGAAAAATAATACATACGCAAAAAAAATCTTAGAATAGGGATCGTTCGTGTTAAATCAAAACAAGTCGTGGAAAAAGAGAATCAATTTTTTTTTTCAATTCGTGTTAAATCAAAATCGTGTAAAAAAAGTTCGTGTAAAAACAGAATTAGGTGTATTGGAAATAATCAAGAGAGTAATAGTATAACGTATTCCAAAAAAATCACGGGTTTAGAACAAGAAATTATAAAATTAAATTCGCAAAACGAACTTTTAAAAGTTGAGCTTCAACAAGTTAGCACAACTAAAAAGCTGATCATGACTAGAAAAAGCGATGAAACAATTCAAAGTTACGAAGCGGATGCCGCGCAAAGAATTGCGGAATTTATTGCGAGAAATTTGCCAAAATTTTCGGGCGAGTGTGCACAAAACAGAGATTCTGTTTTACATCATTACTTGACGACAACAAAGGCATATCACAATACTTTAGAAGCTGAAAAACGAATTATTTTTGTAAAGCTTCTACCCAGCTTTAGCCTGTCAGGTGAAGCACTTCAATTGGCAATCAATAATAAAATTGAACGTTTCGAGGATTTGGAAGAAATACTTTCCAAACAATATTTCCCAAAAAAATCCCTGGTAGAACTTTGTGATGAACTGCGTAATTGTAAACAAAAGTATAATGAAAGTGTGTTCGGGAGGCCAGTGTTTCGGGAGGCCAGGAGGCCATCAGTCAATTATACCCCGGTGCACGGAAAGAGTTTGACCAGGAATACGACAAGATAGCGTTAAACACGTTCAAGCATGGCTTGCTTAATTCAGCATTAAGGCATTATGCTCATACGCAGGAAGGAAATATTGTCGGACTAACAGCAAAAGTAAGTTCAATAGAAAAATTCGAAAACGAACACGTAATACCTAGCAATAATCAACTAAATTCAAACATGAATCAATACGTTAACAATGGTTTAAATTCTAACACAGGATATTTAAGTAGGCAACAGTTTAATAGAGACCCGAGTAATTTAAACAGAAATTATAACAGTAATAATCAACGCAGTTTTAATAGCCAAAACGTAAATCATAACAATAATCAGCGCAATTTTAACAGGGATTATAATAATCAAAATAGAAATTTTAACAGTAATAGTCAACGTAATTTTAATAGGGAACCAAATGGCCTGAATAGAAGTAACCAAGATAGGAATTTTAATCAGAATCCACTAATTTGTTACAAATGCGGGGGAACAAATCACACGAACATGAATGTAGATCAAGGGAACCACCACCCCAAGTTAGATGTAACTACTGCCAAAGAATTGGTCATTTAGAATCAGATTGTAGACAAAAGATGAGAAATTCAAATGTGGGATTAACTAGATCAAATGCATGTTGTTTTTGTTTGAGTCCACATCATGTTACAAATGAATGTAGATTAAAGGAACGTTGGGAAAATCTAAATGTTTCGGGAAACGGACAACGGCCGGCTGCAAGCACCCCAGTCAGGCAATAAAATTAAGCGAGAAAATCCTAGGGTGTAATCAGCCACAACCCCATTTGGAATTTAAAGAATCAGAGCAAAATTTTAATCAAAGTCGAAATCAGAACAGTATTGCAGAAGCCATTAGAACACCAATGGTCTAATTTCCTTTAGATATAGTACGAAATAATAAGGCAAGTTTATTAATAGATACGGGGGCTGATGTAAGTTTAATAAAAAAATCAAGTTTAAAAAACACGGTTCAGATAGACGAGAATATGAAATTGGAAATTAGAGGAGTGTGTGGAAAAACTTATACATTAGGTACCTGTCATGGGGAAATATTATTGGGAAACAGAATAAGTTGCGATTTTCAAGTAATAGAAGAAGATGTACATTTGCCAGGGGATGGTTTAATAGGAAGCGATATTTTAACGAAGCATATAAACATAGAAGGTCCTAATAAACAGATCGTTTTTCCACAGGAAGGGATAAAATTACCAATGTATCCAGGAAAATATGCGACAGAATCAACAGAAAAGTGTCAATGTCAGATTGAACAAGATGAAGTATTTGACAATTGCGTGGGGGACAGCGACCAGTCACAAGTTTGCCCTGAGGGGACAAGTAGCTTTACAGGAGGTACTAATGACTCTGAGGAGACTAGCCCATCCTGTTTGGAGCACTTGTGCAAACCGGAGTCCTATCACCCTGAGGGGATCGATTCCACGGGTAGAAATTGTGTTGAATATGGAGAATTGCACTCACAAGAAATTAATACTTGTGTTCATGGTGAAAATTCACATTCACAATTGGCCAAGAAATCAAATACTAAACCATCTAACTATTTGAATAAGTCTTGTAACGTCCCCCGCTAATATCCAAATTAATCCTAAAAACGAAAATTCATCTATAAAATTTGTTGTTTTTTTTTTCTTTCTTTTGTTTTATTTAAACCGTTAACATGAACATTTGGGTTAATGCAAAAATTTTAATAAGTGTGGTAATGTCTCCATTTTAATGTGTTTGCATTATTTTTTGTTGTTGACCCATTTATTTTTGCAATGTGATATTGCTGAAATTAATTTCTTAATGTTTGATTTTGAAACGTTTAATGTAAGGGTTTTCTATTTTATGCTGATCGCTAAAAATTTCTTGTTCCCTGGTTACCCATTCTATTAGTGTTCGATTTCAGTTTAAAGTTAAACTTCGAACAATTAACTTCGTTCTTTGGTTGTTGCTTTTTCCAACCGTTGGTTTTTTATTCAGTTGAAAAAAAAAATCTTTTTGATATATCTCAAAATGTTACGTGCGGCCAGCTATCTTCAGGATCATTTTCTTGTGATCGTGCATCGCGAGCATATTTCTACATTGGAACTGGGGGACTACATCCTGATCTCCCGTGATTGTCATTTGAGTGATCTCAACGTACTCCTGAGGCCAATACTCTAGCATTATTGGAGGCCGCCCCCAGGGGTCGAATGGCCATCTGTGTATGACGAGGTCGAGCTGTTGGCTGCCCACGTCAATGTGCCATTCATCTTGATAGACAAGAATCTCGGATGCTCGCAATATTTCAACGTAGACCACGAGGAATTGGGAGACATAGACGAAATATGTGATGCTGCTGATGCGGAGAAAGCTGATGTTTCCGGCCTCGATTATTCTTACCGATTGGATTCCATACATTGGTCTTGATTTACTAATTTTGTTTTATATAATATCCTAAATTACTTTGTTCGTTTTTGCAAAAATGTTTCAATCAATTTTTTGTATCCGAAAAAGTTTTTTATAAAATATATATAAAATATATTATCATATCAGAAATGAAGTTTGTGTTACTTAATTCCTGTAGAAATGTTTAGTAGGTTACAGCCCATAAATTGATATCTTTTACAGTTCTCAAGTTATCTCAAATTTTGTACGTTTTTTGAGATTTTTTGTGCGAATTTCAATTTCTCAACATATTGTAACCTGTGTAGAATGTCCTAATAACCGCTTTGTTTACATTACTTTTCCTTTCTTCGAAGTAAGTAAGGACGCTGTTCATTTTCCTTGTGAACATTTTCTTATGTAAATCTTTTTCCATTTTATGTTTTTCAACCGATTGAAAAAAGTAGGATAATGCGTTTAGAATGTATGTATGTCTGTTTCTTTCTCACCCCGAGGTATCGTTGGATTCGTTTTTATACCCCGATGTATCGTTGGATTCGTTTTTAGGTATCGTTGGATTCGTTTTTATTTTTATACCCGTATGGTGAAACCAAAGGGTATATTAAATTTGCTTTAGCGTTTGTAACCCCTGCCTGGGCTATCATTAACCTTTCCACATTCTCTAAATCTCTTTACCCACTTATTCACGAATGAAACTAAGGTCATTGTGTATTTTGCCGTCATTTTTGCCCTCATTTTGGGACCTTTGGGATGATGCAAAACTGGGAACACCATTTCGAAACACTTTTTGTATATCGCATTCATAAAGCCTTTAGCCTTACTTTACCAAAATATGACACTGTACTCAAAACTTAATTATAGCGCGAAAAAGGCAATAGTATAAGCAAAGAAAATTGGCATCACACACACTTGTGCAAGCAAGTATAAAAAATTGCTGCAACACACGTTTCTGTGGGACACCCTGTTATAGACTATTTATTCATTAACCATTTATTCATTAACTATTTATTCATTAACTATTTATTCATTATACAATTTTAAACGGTTGTTATGGATACGTTTTTTCCGTTTGTTAACCATAATGATTGTGTTAATTTCGTTCGGAATCTCTACAACGGTAAATGGGCCTAACCATACTTGATGTCTGCAACATTTTCTTTTTTCAAGGGGGATGGTATGTTAGGATTCTAATGATCATTCATAATGGTCATTGATAAAAACAATTAAGCTTCATTTCTTAGATATAATCCAGTCAACTAATTGAAAACAGATGTAATTGGACTTCCTACTTTGATTATGAGCTATTTAAAAGATCGGTCAAATTTCCAAACACGGAACGACAGATGTTTAAAAGCAAGAACTGAAATATGATAACATAAACAATTGTTGTATCATTATCACAATTAAGTCACTCATGCAATTCAGTGAGGAAATCCAATGCACCTAGGTTTTTGTTGACACAGCAGAAAGTAGAATTCACGGTCATGAAATGAAATGAAGTGCTGATCGGAAATAAAACCATTAGGCTAGGAAAGACCTTGAAATGTTTTAATAATAAATGAATATGTTTTTAAGAATATCGTAACATTTATGTAAGCGGAAGAATTCAACTTCCGCCTAGAATAGTTATAAAAGTAAGTAATTGTAAGCTTAAGTGGATGAGTTTGAGAGATGAGTTTTGGAGTTCAGTAATAAGTGAGGAATAATTAGAGTCAGTAAGAATTGAGAAGTCAAGTAATAATCAAACAGTCGGAATCGAGAATGTTGAGAGTTAAGAATTAGTTTAAGAAGAGCAGTTTTTTGAAAGTAAAGTTTTTAAAGTCGAGTTTAAAAAGTAAAGTTGTTAAAGAAGAGTAAAAGAAGTCAAGTGTTAAAATAAAGATATAAAAAAGAAGGAATGAAAGTGTTTTGTTTGTGTTCCCCATTACCTCCACCAACTACACACCACAAAATCAATAATACACTAGAGGTTTTTTTCAAAAAATAACAAAAATCTAATCGAGGAAAGTAATAAGCAAATCACAATAAACAATTAAATTTCGAACCAAATAAAAAGTTATTAGAAATAGAAGATGAACTAGAATACTGTTGCATGTATTCTAGTAAATAAACTACGATATCAATTTGCTCAAAAATCATATAGACGACATCGAACAAGTTATATTGACAAGCAAATTAGGCAAGTGTCGCAATAATGGATTCTTCATCGACAACAACCAAAATTTTCAATCGTGCATCAAATCCTCGGAGGATACAGAAGTCAATTCAGACCCAATTCCAATCAATGCGTGACATCATCACGGGTATGAAAATGAAAATATTAAAAGATACGAAACAAAATCACAGCTCATAAAGCCCATGTATAACACCCTTATTCATAATTTAAACCTTTTAGACAGAAAATTGATAGCCTGAAACTACATGTCATACTGTATGACATGTAGTTTCAGGCTATCAATTTTCTAAAAAAAAGAGGACTGATTAATTTGCAGGATTAAAGTTTATAGCGAGCACTATGGACTCTAATGATGAGAAAGAAATCAATAATACACTAGAGGTTTTTTTCAAAAAATAACAAAAATCTAATCGAGGAAAGTAATAAGCAAATCACAATAAACAGTTAAATTTCGGACCAAATAAAAACTTATTAGGAATAGAAGATGAACTAGAATACTGTTGCATGTATTCTAGTAAATAAACTACGATATCAATTTGCTCAAAAATCATATAGACGACATCGAACAAGTTATATTGACAAGCAAATTAGGCATACTCTCTAGAAATATCCTTACTGAACAAGAACATAGTTCGATCCCCAATTTGGAAAACTTCAGAGAAATAAGAATTGTTGTCGCATTCCATATAGAGGAAAAAAATATAATTGTACTAATTTTATAATATGCTGAAAATCCTTTACCAAAAATCCTTATAGAATCAATGCCAAATAAGCACGGTAAATCTATATACCTAGAAGATTATATTGTACTTGTCGACAATTATAATCGTGGATTCAATAAAAACGTTAAAGATAATTTACAGAAAAAACTAATTAAGACTGAAGATGAATGTATTAATAATATTATAAATTTTACACAGGCAAATTGTCTTATGCAAAATTTGCTCAAAGAGGCTCACCAGGAACAATTATAACTAAAAACATTAAACCAACGTCAATCTATCAGTCTTGTAATAATTTTTTGCTCAATATATATGGAAATAATTTGAAAACTGCAGTATAGAAGTAAACAATAAGACATTCCAAAATTCTGTCATTAACGTAAAAGATACCGTAGTACTACCACACATCACGACAAAAATAAGTGATAATAGATCTTTTAATCTTGTAAATTTTGAACAAAAAAAATGAACAAAAAAATTGATGAAATTTTAAATAAAAAAACCAAAAACCAGTAAATTAATAGGGCAGTCTAGGGAAATCTTAATTAAATTTAAAAAAAAATTAATTAAGATTAGAACCAAAAAACAAAGAAATGAGAATATAAAAATAACATTAAAAGCACAAAAAACATCTTAAAGGTTCAAACAGCGATTTTGCTATATTTAGATTTGTTGAATTTGAATTAATATAATATTGCAATGCAGCTAACTATTGAATTGTTAACGTTTCTTAGATACCGTTTGGTTGTACTGAATTCATTATCTTTTTTATATCAGTTAGTCTTCTACTAACCGCTGACGAATAAACTACTTTTAGTCTAACTCTGTTTGCGTTTCATTTTTGGCCACAAACAACAGGTTATGGGCCCAGTAGTCCTTTAGTTTAGTTCGGAGCGAGGAAAAGCATTTTTGAACCGTGCGCGATAAATTTTTGTAAGGTCGATATTTTCGTTGATATCTAAGGACATAAGAAACATGAATGCTACTTTTAATATCGAAAAACTCGATGGCGAGAATTATGCTTCGTGGTCTATTCATATGAGGTGCGTGCTCATACAGTCCGACCTTTGGAAATTTGCAAACGGCTCACATGTGATAGTAAAAGACGCGAAACCAGAAGATACTGCAGCATGGAAAGTATCCGACGAAAAGGCTCTAGCGATGATTTTACTGTGTGTAAAGCCATCCGAGTTAATCCACATAAAGCACTGCGCGACTTCCAAACAGGCATGGGATAAATTCAAGGAGATGTATCAGCCACGTGGGCCTGCCCGAAAAGTTTCGCTGTTTAAACAGTTGACACAGGCTAAGATGCGGGAGGGTACTTCGATCGTCAATCACATCAACTCGTTTTTTCATACAGTTGAAAAATTAAGAGAGATTGACATCACGCTGTCGGACGAAATTTTGGTGATAATGCTCCTATGTAGTTTGCCGGAGGCATACGAAAATTTCGTGATCGCGATCGAGAGTCGCGATAGTTTGCCAACTTTATCAAATTTAAAGATAAAGTTAATTGAGGAGGAACAACGACGTGAGCACAAGGATCTGGAACATTCAAACGGCGACCAAAAGGTTTTGCTCGCTAGATCAAAAGGTATCAAAAATAAAACCACCAAAAAATGCTATTCTTGTGGCCAAACCGGGCATTTCGCAGCACAATGCCACCACAACAAAAGGAAAATGAACAAGCCAAACACAGATAAGCGGTCTGCTGTTTTTACAGTGCATTCAGATTCCAGTTTGAATCCTGAAGAATGGTGTGTTGACAGTGGCGCTACGGCCCATATGTGCTGCAATAAAAGCCTATTTGTGGATTTTGATAGTAGTGAAGAGCAAATTGTCCATTTAGCCAGTGACAAGATTTGCAAATCTAGCGGCGCGGGAACTGTGGTACTGGACACGAAGTACAGTGTCATTACATTGAAAGACGTTTTATTTGTTCGAGAGTTGAAAGGAAATTTCCTATCGGTCAGTAAAATTACCGATCGAGGCCATAAAGTTGATTTTTCCGGAAATGCAGCAATCGTGAAGAATCCATGCGGCGAGACATTGTTGACAGCGGAAAAGAAAGGCGATTTGTTTATCGTGAAGATGAAAGAACAACGTCATCAATTGGCCTGTTATGGGACTCCAACGAATCCAGAAGTTATGAGATGGCACGAGCGTTGTGGACATCTAAATGGATCAAGTCTGAAAGAGTTAAAGCAGCTGGCAACTGGACTCAATATCCCGGAAATCCCGAAGAAGTTGGAATGCCTAATATGCGCGAAAGGTAAAATTAGCGTAAAACCTTTCTCTAATAGATCTCTATCTTACAGTACAGATCATCTGGAATTGGTTCATACGGACATCTGTGGTCCAATTAGGGTGTCATCAGCGGGCGGCGCCCGTTACTTCGCTACCTTTATCGATGATAAAACCAGAAAGATTTTCGTATACTTTATTAAAACTAGAAGCGAAATCTTAGCGGTTTTTAAGCAGTTTAAGTCCTTGGTGGAGGTCGAATCAGGCCATAAAATCAAGGCTATTCGAAGCGATAACGCAAGGGAATATACCAGTAAAGAGTTCACCAAATTTCTGGACGACAATGGAATCAAGAGGCAGCTAACTGTTCCACATACTCCACAACAAAACGGCGTCGCGGAGAGATGCAATCGGACTTTGATGGAGATGGCCCGATGTTTGTTGTTGTCTTCGCAACTTCCGGACAGTATGTGGGCAGAGGCGATCAACACCGCGGCGTATTTAAGGAACCGAGCACCTACATCACACACCGAGAAGACACCTTTCGAAATGTGGGCGGGGCAGAAACCCAACCTAAGCCACCTTCGTGTTTTTGGGTGTGTGGCCGTCGCGTTATGTAAGCAGCCAGGGAGAAGTAAGCTTAGAGAAAAAGGAAAAGAGTATATCATGGTTGGTTACTCGAAAACATCGAAAGCGTATAGATTGTTTGATCCGGTTACTAAAGATATCGTGAATAGTCGAGATGTTATTTTCTTTGAGAGTCTGAAGCTACCCAGCGTTGAGGTCAACAGAGAAATACAGCCTATAGCGACAGGGGACATCTTCACCGAAGCTGGAAATGGACAACAACTTGATCAAGTAGACGAATTGCAGGACACAGTTGAATCCGTTCAACAACAAACCGCCGATGCTGTTCTGAGTGAGCAGAGCGACGACGATTTCAATTCGCTACCAGATAGTGACAGTCCAGATACTACAGAAGACAGTGATGCTTTCAATACTCCGTCGCCAATAGATGAATCGAATGAAGAAAACAAAACAGACACCAATACTCGGAGGATTGGTCGAGGACGTCCTAAACTACTTAAAACCGGGAAGCCTGGAAGACCACCAAAGCAATTTAATGTGATTAATGCAGTTGGTCCCGAAGAAAATACAAACCCAGCCAGTGTTGCAGAGGCGATGTCGAGCAAACGTGCAGAACAATGGAAGCAAGCTATGAGAAGTGAGTATAATTCTCTAATAAAGAATAAAACTTGGTCCTTAGTAGATAAGCCAGCAAACAACAGAGTAATAGGATGTAGATGGGTGTTCCATGTTAAGCATCGTGAGGACGGAAGCATTGAACGTTATAAATGTCGCTTAGTAGCGAAAGGATGTTCTCAGAAATATGAAGTTGATTTCTTTGAAACATTCTCACCTGTGGTTCGACACTCCTCCATAAGAGTTATACTGGCATTAGCAGTCGAATACGACCTTATAGTACATCACGTTGACGTTACTTCGGCTTACCTGAATGGCGATCTAAGTGAAGCCGTGTATATGAAGCAATGCTTTGTAGATCCTCGCAATCCTAGTAAAGTTTGCAAGTTGAATAAGTCTCTTTACGGCTTGAAACAGTCTGGCCGAGAATGGAACCGCAAACTGGACGCAGTTCTTGTTGAGATGGGGTTTACTAGATGTAAGGAGGATTCATGTGTGTACATCAAAAACGCACCAGGTGATATCAATATAATCGCAGTATATGTGGATGATCTTGTTGTTGCAAGCTCATCTACTAAGTCATTAAACAAAATCAAGGCACAGATAAGTTCTGCTTTTGACATTGTAGACAAAGGGACATTGTCGCATTACTTAGGCATCCATGTCCGTAGACAAGGGGACAGGGGAAGTATAAGTATGAACCAGCAACAATATATCCAAACTATTTTGAAGAGGTTCCAGATGGAAAACTGTAAACCAAGCTATACGCCTTTAGACGCCAGCTTTAATTTCGATGTTTGCACCAATAATGATTGTAAGAAAGCAGACATCAGCGAATATCAATCACTAATTGGATCGTTGATATACTTAGCAACTTGCACTCGTCCGGATATAGCGCACGCCGTGAGCAAGTTATCGAGATTCAACTCCAGTCCTCATCAGGAGCATCTAGTTGCAGCTAAACAGTTGCTGAGATACCTCAGTAACACGGACAAAGCTGAACTTGTCTACAAGAAGACAGGGAAACAGGTGTCTGGATATGTCGACGCTGACTGGGGAGGTTGCGCAGCAGATCGAAGGTCGTATACTGGATTCTTATTCTTCATGGCAGGAACGGCGGTGACGTGGGAGTCCAAAAAGCAGTCGACAGTAGCCTTAAGCAGCACTGAGGCTGAATATATGGCCTTATCGCAGGCGGCGCGCGAAGCAACATATTTGCGAAATTTACTTCGAGAGTTAGGATTTGGTGATATGGCGAAGGATCCAATAGTCATTAACTGTGATAACCAAGGTTCACAGCAATTGGCAAAGAATCCTATCTACCATGCTCGAAGCAAACATATCGACATAAAATATCATTACGTAAGAGAGATGTACGAAAAGAAGGTCATAGATCTCAACTATGTTCGTAGCGACGAGATGATTGCAGACGTTTTAACAAAAATCTTGTCACGAAATAAACATACAAAATTTGTAAATATGATTGGATTGAAATTCTGATTTTTTTTTTATATTGTATTTCTTTTTTGTAAAATTATAATTTTTTATGAACTTAGAAAGTAAAGTCAGTTACTGCATTGAGGGGAAGTGTTGAATTTGAATTAATATAATATTGCAATGCAGCTAACTATTGAATTGTTAACGTTTCTTAGATACCGTTTGGTTGTACTGAATTCATTATCTTTTTTATATCAGTTAGTCTTCTACTAACCGCTGACGAATAAACTACTTTTAGTCTAACTCTGTTTGCGTTTCATTTTTGGCCACAAACAACAAGATTGAAGCTCGAATCTACCCCGGCCCAATAAAGAATACATAAATGGACTGAAACATAAACACGACCATTATACTTATGTTAGCCAATTTCTACGATTATTATTTCCAATACAACTTTTATGGAAATTCAAACCGAACAACTAAGAAGTTGTCAAAATAAAAAGGCTATTTATAAGTTGGTAACGTGTAGCGCACATAAGGTGCAAAAACCCAGTACCAGCATCAGTAAATTGGGCACAGTAATTGGGCAAAAAAAAATATACTATATATTAAAAAAGATTTTTTTTAAATAGAAATTATACTTACGCTTATTCATTTTTAAATTTCAAAAAAAAAAAAAAAAGGTAAATAAATAATAATAATGTAAAGACAAATTAGCAAATACATGTACTGTAAAACTGTAGGAATTTCCACGCGGCAACGCGGGAAACTAGTTTTTCAAGGGCGAGGAGTGTCGTAGCCAGTTTCCGGTCCCACGACTGAGTATGGGAAAATACCTGCATGCGCTGCTGACTAAACAAATTAAGCGGCTCATCTAGATATTTGAAACGCCGTCTGGCATTGACAAAATGCAAACGCAGCGAAAGATTGATTCGCGTGTATTGTATGGAAATTCCAACAGGTGAAAAAGTTTAACCAGTCAAGATTTGATAGCGAAAGAGGGTGTTTTCTCGAGTCGATTCGTTACGGTTTGCCGCGGGCGAAAATGTTTTGTGAAATAGAATTGTGAAAATAGTTTATTGTACAAAATAATTATGATGTTTCATTTAAATAAGAGAAAATCCCGTGTCGACATAAGAAAATACAACAGGCTATTCACTCTTTATCGTAGTTGATCGTAAACTCGTAGAATCGTAGAATCGTAAATAAAATCGTAGTTTTTTGACAGTTCTCCATATAAATTTTTTTACGACGAAAACTACAATCTACCACACCCGAAGGTATGGTAAAATCGTAGTTTTTGTCGTACTTCTAATAAAGTGAGGTTAAGACACATGTCAACTTGGTTCCAACACTAAAATGGACATTGGAAAAGTAAGTAAATTAAAGTATTTATATGATTTAGTATAAATTAAGAGTTAAAAAATCCTTTAAACAATTTAGGTCGAGAAAATAAATAAGAGTTTTGAAAAGCAAACAAAAGCGATGGAGTGGGAAAGAAACTGCCAATATTTTGGAATATGTTATAGTGCAAGCGGATTTCGAGGTAATTTTGTTTCTATAATTTAGTGATTTACACGAATAGTTATTATTGTGTCCCTAAAAATATGGAAGATACAAATATAAATTCAGTGGCGTGCGGTCTAAGGCGCAGATGGCGCAGAGCGCACCCTGACAAATTCGTTCAAATAAAATAATTTGAACGAATCAAATAAAATAATTTGAAATTTCCACACAAATTTCATCCAATCTTACACTTTTATAACGATACATCTTCATATTCAATATGCTTCTCGCGCAGTAAATCAATGCGCGCCTCCAAAGAACCAAAATGAAAGAGGAAATACCAATTCGAATACTTGGACGAGACGCACAAGTAAAAGTTTCGTAAAGGGGGAACTTAGCATCAGGCATATCATTCGATTTTTCTTCATAAGCGCTGTAGAGTTGCTGCGCTCGACTCTACATGAGAAGCTATCGCACATCAACGCATGTTTCAATGAATTTTTTGACGCACAGAAAGTGGTTTTGTTCGTGTATCATTCATGTTTCAGGCGCAGCGATTTAAATGCGCACGATCCGTCGATTTCAATGAATAAACTGCCGCAACTTGAATGGGGATATGCAAAAAATGGGAAAACGTTTTTCGAATGAATTTTTTGGTGGAAGCTCATTCTTTGGTTAGACTTTGTTGGATAATTACTGAATTTGCGATTTGCGTGTTGATTTTCTTTGGAAAATATGAGTATTCATACCTGTGACGTATGTTTATTATTAAAACAGCCTTTCTCAAGGCTAAATTTAGAAGATAAAAATATTTTTATCAAGAAAAGTCGTCCTATTCCTAAAATTGATTTGACTCAGAAAAGTACTGTTTTTTTGGAAAATTTGTGAGCGACATTTCAAGGTAGAAAATTATTCTAAATTTAATTGGTTGACGGCATGTGCTGAGAGTAAAATATTATTTTGTTGTCCACACTAAAAGTTTCCGGCTCTTTCTATGACAATGTAATTGACGATTTTGCAAAATCAGAACGCAGAATCGATTTGGTGTACAAAGTTTAGACAAGTCTGCGCACCCTTATGTGGTTTGCACCGTACGCCACTGTATAAATTGTAGATTTAATAACAATAATAATAGAAACTGGTGGAAAGTAATCATAATTTGTTACTTAACATTTTCAGAAACCGACTGCCCAGATATTTGATAATGCCATGATAAAGGAGATGAAACTTGAGGACGTTGAATGGAATCTGATTAAAGATAAGGTATTAACAAGTTCCAGGAAATTGATATCTTCTTTAACTTTTTTCAATGTTTAGATGAGAAATTTGCTGATCATGTACTCTAAAGCTGTTAATTGGCAAAATCAGACTGGATCTGGTGTTTTAGAGGAAGATGGAGTGGATTCTATCAAATGTATAAATGAATTGAAATATGATCTCCACGAATATGAAACAAACGTATTTTTCTTACAGCGTATATAGATAAAATTTGTCCGCATTTTGACAAATTAGAAAGAATATATGGAAACAAAAAAAGTGTCATTTTGCCGGATATTATGATGAGTCAGTTTCCGAGTGAATCCTCTACTTTCCTTGAATCCATGCCGTCAACATCTCGGAGCGATACTCAAATTGATATGGCCCCAACACCATCCGTGGGGTCAACATCTCGGAACTCAACTCCAACGGTATCCCGGAGAAACAAAAGAAGGGAAAATTCAATGGTGAATAAAGTGGTGTATAATAGCAGTTTGACCCCGCTGTATGAAACGAGAGAAAGGATCGCTAATTGAATTAGAAAGTAGGAGGTTGGACTTTGAGATTAAAAAACACAACGATGAAATGAAGTTAAGAAAATTAGAATTAGAATTAAAATACAAAAATAAGAATTAGTTTCATACAAAGGGTTTTTATTTCATTCTCGCGATGTTGATCTTCTACAATATCCTCGTCCTCACTTTCATCCAGCTCCTGAATATCGCAATGAAACACGTCATTATTGGATATTTAAGTTTTGTGTAATATACAACAAACTTCAACCCATTCATAAGCATATCTATAATTGTTCTCGGAATGAAGTCTAAATTTTAATTCTTTCAGGCTTGAAAACTTTTCTTTCAATATTCCGATAGTGTGTTCCACACGAATGCGATATTTACTTAAGTGATAATTCAATTTCGCCCTTTTAATGCTTGTGAAAAATCTCGAATTTCGTTTGTACGGAGTAACAATTTTTTCAGTATTCTTGTATGTAAGGTCACCGACAATCCATTCCCTTCCGGAAAGTATGTTTTTTTTTCTCTTCTATTCCAGTGTGTGCTAATATTCTAACGTCATTAACACTCCCTGGATATCCGATAGCGGCATGTCGAATTCTTTTTTGTAGTCGCATATTATTTGTACCTTCAAGGAGTACTGTGATTTCCTCGAAAAAAAATGATTCAGGATCGTTAACGGGAGCTTCCGCTAGCTTAATCTCTGTACCATCTACATACCCTATACAATATGGTAACTCATGCATTGTATTCTTTACAATCTCGCTTCTTTCTTCCATTGTAGGCCATGAAAGGGAACGTTTTTCTAGTTTTAGTACAACCGAGAATATTCTTTTAGTAATTTTATCTAACGTACCACCATCATCAGTTCCAAAACGTGATGCGATTTTTCTAATGGACGCGCCTTCTCCCGATGATCCAAGACGATATAGAACAACAGTAAGTTGTAACTATAAAAATTAATGTCAATAACATTATACACCTTTATTACTATCCATGTTTACTTACTTCAACACTATACTGTTGCCATGATAAGGGTCCTTTAAATACTTCATCATCTTTGATCATAGAGAGAATATATGAAAAATCTTCCTCGTTCATCCGGACCATTTGCTTAAACCTTATTGGATTAAGGTTAGGTAAGATGTTTTCGTACCAATCGTTAGATTTACCGACAGTGGATCTATATACAGGGTATTCAAAGTCGTCTTTTAAATTGCGGGTAAATTTACCGCTCGGTAATTCAGTCAAATTTAACAGATTTTTACCGAGACGGTAACTTGGTTCATGCAAAAATGAATTACCGGATTCGGTAATTGTATACATGCCTTGAGTCGTGAACTCGGTATTCGGTATCAAGAATCAACCGCGGGTGGCGCTAGTAATGTTTTTAGTTGTCAAATTTTTTCGCTGGTTTTTTGTTAATCTCATCGGATCGATGCAAATTTTTTCAATTTTGATAGCCGTTGCCACAATAGAAATTCAAAAAAATACATCAAACATGGATTTAAAGGTATGTGTCATATTTTACAAGTAAATTTGTGCTTAGGCTTTGTATTGTAATTTGATTTTCAGATAAAACATAAGCGAAGCAGATGTGGGCCAAATAAAAAATGGTCGGAGGAGGAAGTAAATAAATTACTGGAATTCCTAAAGAATAATACACCAATTGAAGTATGTATGACAAAACAAAAACATTTTATGAGATTTTACCTTTACTGTTCTTTAGAAACCAACAGCTCAACACTATTATAAGAAACTTTTGTCTGAAAGCAAAATGAGCTTTTCCGATTGGAACGTTGTACGTTTTAAGGTTAAATACCTAAGAACTAGTTACTCGAAAGCGAAAATATGGCAGCAGAGTACAGGAGCCGGGACAATGACAGACGGTGAATCGGTTAAAGGTAGCCGTTCAATTATCGTTGAATATTACACATCAATTAACGTCGAATATTTTGAAATTTTGTTGTTATAGATGTAATATTCAAAATGTGTCCTCGATATGATGACTTAGCTGACATTTTCGAACGTGAAAGACCATTGACAGTAATTACCGTAAACTCAGCTGACAACTCCTCAATACAATCCTTTGACCTAGACGATTCAACACTAAATTCAACGTTTATTTGTAATGAAATTCCAACAGGATTACAGAATACTGAGACAACCGTTGAAGACAGTATTGAAAATGTAATAAGTTCAGATTTGGATAACAGCTCATCAAGTGGAAACTGTCAGCAAATTCAGAAAAAAGGGATTTATTCCCGAACTGGTTTAAACCAGATTTTAGATTTCCAGACAGAATTAACTTATTTTAAAAAACAGCAATTGGATTTTGATAAAACCCGGTTCAAGGAAGAAAACAGTTTCAGGAAAAAAGAATTAGAAATTAAGGAGAAGCAGCTAGAATTTGAAAAGGACAAAACTGCAAAAACAATGGACTTAGAAAGGGAAAAACTGTCTAATGAGCTGATATTTAAAAACCGCGAATCGGACAGAGCGTGTAAGGCACTGGAATTAGAGAGAGAAAGAGTTAGAAATGAGAGAAAGAGTGGCATTGAAGGAATTGGAGTTTAAATATAAAATTGATTTTTGATAAATTTATCGTCTTTTATTATTAATATAATTACAGAGATCCTGTCTAAAGTTATTAGTGACAGAAAGTTCTTCTGGGTAATCGCCAATATCTTCTTCCGCATTATCTGTATCTAAAGTAGTGGAATTATTAAAATCTAAAAGAATGTTATGCAGAATGCAACACACATAAATCCATTCGCAACACTCCATGCTATTTTCGTCGTTATTCATACGAAATTTCACTTCTTTCAAACTCCCAAATCTTTCCTTTAGTAGGCCAAAGCAATTTTCAATTCGGACACGGTATTTTGAGAAATACTCGTTGAAGGTCTTTCTGGATTCCCAAGTTAATTCGTTGCTATTTTGCCTAAATGGAGTAATTAGATGTGGACTTAATGCATACGCAGAGTCTCCCGCAATCCATTGTAGATTGGAAAAAAAACTTCCAGGATTTCGTCCTAAAGGTGATTGGGAAAACACTTTAGCATCGTGAAAACTTCCTGGAGCTCCTATTGAGATATCTCGAATTTTCAATTGATAGTCGCAAACGGCCTGTAGTTTAACTGAGTATTGTCTTTTTCGTGAAAAATATGCCTCATGATGTCTTTTTGGAGTTTCAGCTAGTTTAATTTCTGTCCCGTCAATGTACCCAATACAACCGGGGAGTTCGTGCATAGTTTTTGCAACTATTTCACATCTTTCCGATACATCTGGCCATGAAATGTATTTAGATTTCAAATTCAGTATCGCCCGGAAAACTCTCCTAGTGATTTTCTGTATTGTTCCACCGTCCCCAACACCAAAAATTGCTGCAACTTTCCTCACTGCAACTCCGTCACCATAGGATCCTAATCTGTACAACATAATTTATAGCTGTAATTTCACCAGCAACTGTGATGTGGGGTTCTTTAAAAACACTGGATCGTTTTTTATGAGTTCCAAGATGTGGTTAAACTCAGTTGCATCAACTCGCAGCATCTGTCGAAATCTCCCGGCATCTAAGTTTTGCAAAACGTTTCTGCTCCAATCTTCGCTCCTTGGAAGATGTAAGTGAGTACTTCTTCGGTGACCAAGTAATATCATCATCATCGTGTTGAAGTTTACCATTCCTTCCTCAAGCTCTTCATTCGTATCAGCTTTTACATAAAAAATTAAATGGATTTTTCAAAATAAACCAACACAAAGATCTCAAAATAACTCACCAGGATTAAAACCAAAGAGATACATGGCATGTGTAGTAGCAAGCACTTCAATAATTTTTTCTATTTCCGATTTCCTCGGCATTTTTTCTTTGCTAAAAAAATTTTCAATTTTGACAACTTCAATGGATTTCTGTGGTCTGACAATCAAATTCGCAGTTCATGATTTGGTCACGTATCAAATAAAAGCGCTGTTCTCAAATCTGTGCTGTGGGATGTTCACAGCAGAATATTTTCAGTCTTTTAATATTACCGAAAATACCGAATACCGAAAATTAAAAGAGGATTGTGAATACCCTCATCAATTACCACGATATCCTCCAGTAAATCATCCACAATATCATCTATACGCTTTTCATTTTCGTTTCCTAACACATAAACATATTCATGATTTTTCATTAAAATTTATCCAAAAAGTATCTCTATTATATTACCTCGTGATTGCAATAGTTCCTCAGTATTAATTTCTGCATCTTTAGTTAATAAATTCATCAAAATCTCTTTATTTTTCCTATCTGGCATCCTTACTTTTCGAAAATAATTATGTCAGCCAACACGAATAATTTTAAAATAACAAACTGTCAAAAATTTACGACAAAACCCACAATCTCTAGTAAAGCGCTGCTCACGCTGCGTTGTACTTTTCCATCGTAGATTTACATTACAATCTACGATTTTACTATTTACGATCAAGAGTGAATGGCCCTAATATTTCTGCAAATCTTATCATTGTAATAATTATTGTAAGTTTGATTTTTGTTGGCAAAATTCTTTTCCAACGTAATAAAAAAAATAATTGTAAGTGATACTTGGTCGGAGCCGCAGACTGACGATGGGGGTGTTATATCCGAAGAAAGTTTATCCGTAGAAATAAACCCTGTGAGAATCATACAAAGAATGATTCTCACACGTTAACGAATACGCGAACTCGGCAATTCCCACACGCATCGGTCAACGTGACCGAAACCCACAACAATAAAAACGCGATGACCTCACACGGGAGTGCAGGTTCAGAGTCAGCACATTCTAACACGTCCAAGTGGATTTCCCACAAATCCCTCAGCAAACCGCTAATTTTTGAACGATAAAGGGATCGCGATGCAGTCTGGCGTTACCGGTCTAAATTGAAAGAAGTATGCTTTAATATAAAAATTATTTGATGATTGAATATATAAAAATAACTGTTTTAATATAAGAATAATGTTTGTGGTTGAACATAAAATAACTTTATGCTTATAATAAATAAAATGAAGAATTAAGTAAAAGGAACAAGTGTTTTACTGCAAACCTCAGCATCACTTGTTTACTGCAGCCTGATTCCAGCTAATTACTCGTCATCATGAACCAAAAATCAAGACCAAGTATTAAAAAAATGAATTTCGAAGAACAATTAATTGAGTGCGTGTTGATTTTTGTGCATGTCGATTTTTATTCGACAAGAAGCATGCCCAGTATAGAAATACATAAAAGATAAAAAATGGAAGAAAATATCATTGAAGGCGGAAAAAGGCGGTAAGATTTTGTTTTGCTAACATTTCAATTTTCACATTTATTTATTTTTCAGAAACTAAACGTCGTACAAAATGGGGGAGTCTTCGGGACCAATATATGAGAGAATTGCGATGGGAAGTAGAGCTACCGAAATGAAAATCTGAGTTTTTTAAAAGAAGTTGAGTTTTAAGTTTTTTAAGAGAAGCAGCACGGTCAAGGAAATAATTTTCATTTTATTTTTGTCGTTTTTATATTGACATTCTGTAGGACTTCCGGAAATTTCATGGGTTTGGATGATTCGATTAGTAACAACCAATCTAAAGCCAGTGATGTTTTTCAAACAGCGAAAGAAGACTGTTCATTTTGTGAAATTCCACACGAATAAAGTTCGTCATCTATAGATGTTATTGGACCCTCGACTTCTAAAAAGCCAAGGTTCGATACTTCGGGAGCCAAAAAAAAAATGATGAACAAAACTTTAATAACTTTATGAATAACCTTTTACAACAAGTCGTGACTGAAGATGACAGTATCGATGGTTTTTTTAGGTGCACAATCTCCCCTATACAAAACTACATCTATAAAAAAACTGAACCAAAATTATTTAATGTATTCTGTAGTCGGTTGACAGCACTGTATTAACATGAATAGGGCAAGACTGACGAGAGAGTGGAGAAGAGTGAGGTTAAGATGACGAACGAATAAAGACACATGTTATATTATTCCGTGTTTGAATTAAATATATAAGGGAACAGCCCTAAAATTCTTTATTTATTTATTTGCGTTATTTTTCCAAACGAACGATGCACGAAAATACCCCTTGACTAACTTTTGGGTTTCACATGATTTTTCTATTCAGTTTTAGACGTTTTTTATGCCCGGGCTAACTTTTGATCGAGTGGAAAGCACTGTCACCTACAAAGAAGAAGGGAAAATTTACATTTGATTGGTAATGTTTTATATACAGGAATGTCTAGCTTTTCAGTTACTAACAGCTTCCCAAAAGCGCTTTCTCTTAAAATTCTTCCATCGCTATGACTTCCATATGCTCCTATATCGACAGCGGTGAATGCATATTTAAACCAGAAATTGCCAATTACACTACACTGTGGTGGCCCTTATAATTGTAGAACATAGAGCCACCATTTGGCGGGCAAACAATATTGACATGTTTGCCATCGATAGCTCCTAGACGGTTTGGAAGACCGCATCGAATGTAATAATCGCTAGCAATTTTTTCCCATTCACTTTTATTAGGTGGAGGCAAATAAATCGACGATAGTTCCTCCAAAATGGCAGAACATGTATCTAAAATTATGCGTGCTACTGTTGATACTCCCATTTGAAATTTACATGCATAGATACATCGAAGACACACACATATATTTTTAAAATGTTTTAGAATAATTGAATTTTACTCGCATTTAGCCAAACGACATTCAGTTTCTATTGGTTTCCTTCTGCTATATCGCCTCAATCGGCTTTCTATCAGGCTAAAAATAACATCGAATTACTGTGATGACATTCTAAAAGCCCTGAAAAACATATTCGGATCCCGACTTTTCATTTTCAGAAATGTTGTTTGGTGGAAACTTTCCAGATTTCTGTCTTGGTGAATTTCTCGAACCTAACACTTTCTGAAACGTTTTTGTTTTCTTTTTTTTAAAGCTATCATAGCTAAACAGCTAACTTTAAAATTTTTTTTAAAAATTTCCGTGTTGACCATTACTATTTAAAAAAACGTTTTATCCGTCAAACAAATCAAAAGCAAATTACGTTTAGAACAACAAAGTGTACGCAATTTAATATTAGAGCCGACATTCTCGCCGTAAATGTTGTTTTCGGCCAATTATATTTTGGACTTAAAACGTCCAAGTCGTCGTATTTTAAGGTAAATGTTTTGTAAGTTTTCAATGGTTTTTAATTATGTTTTGTAATTTTTTCATGTTTTTTAATAATGTTTTGTTTTTAGATTGAGCGGAAGTCCCGGGGGTTTGCAACAGATGAATCGTAGAGATGAGTTTTGAGCAGCGGCCTCAACATTAAAAACCATGAATCAGAAATGATTCAATGGTTATGTTAAACGAAATGATATTGTACATATAATACTTTTTTCTTAAAGACTCAAATAAACAATTACTATTTGCTAGTATTATTCGCAAGTGTAATATGATGGGCCACAATCAAAAATCTCAAAATCAAACGTAATCGAACATTATCAACGCCCAGATGACAGCTGCTGAACCTTCAGAAAATTTAACGTAAACAAACTCTCCCCAATACTATTCGCTGACGGGGTTTCCCCGATTTGCAACATATGAGAAGCGTCGAAGGCTGACACGGTTCTTCTATGAGCATCGCGGAAACGATGAATTCGAACACCACTCTAATCGTTTTTCCCGACGGAGAGGGAAACTAAAATTCAATTTCATTGTATTCTTCAATTGTAGCCATGGGAAATCAGGTACTTGAATAGAAATCGTTTCGATAGAAGCAAAAATATTCCAATATGACGAAAAAGCCTGAAAATTATCAAATCCTTCGCATTTTTGGTCTTTTGTCAATTCTAAAAGAAAGTCTTCAGGAGATCCCAGTAGTATGTTTTTCAACGATTCAACTTCCTCTAATGATAAAGATATCTCTGAATTATTTGCTTCCTTTTTTCAATGCACTTTTGTTAATTCTAATGATAATCACGTATACGAAACACTAACTTTGAAACTACAGTTAATATTGCATCTCTTGTACTAAATCTTTACAATGTTCTAGCATACTTGCGTTGTGTTAATATAAAGACTGGACCGGACTTAATCCCTCCTAGTATTATTCGATATTGTGCGGAAAGTTAAGCCCAGCCGCTTACTCTACTATTTAACTGGTCTCTTTCTGAAGTAATATTTCCCGAAATATGGAAAACTTCATACATTACTCCTATTCATAAAGCAGGTTGTCGTAGTAATCTCGAGAATTACAGACCGATTGTAATTCTACCTACTATCGCAAAATTTTCGAAAAGTTAGCCTGTGACAAAATATCAGCTGCTGTTAAAGGTTGTATTTCCCCGTAACAGCGTGGTTTTGTTAAGGGTCGTTCGACGGTTACAAACCTAATTGAGCTTACGCACTGCACTATTGGTTGAATGAATTGGAAAGTGGATCACAAGTCGACGTAATGTATACTGACTTTACTAAAGCATTTGACAGAGTACACCATCTTATTCTCTTGAAGAAGCTTAAAAAAATCGGCATTCCATCTCAGTTATTGAAATGGTTATCGTCCTATTTATTAAATCGTTGTCAGCGTGTTAAAATTAACAATGTGTTGACCTGGTAACACTTGTACATTCGATGCATGAATACGATCGAAACTCCCCGACCAATACAAACCAATACGCCGTTGGAAGATAGCCCGCTGTTATGTTAGTATGAGCTTGCGATGGAACTGGGTTTTTGTCTTATTCAGAACGTTCAGTGGAGCATTCGCATACTCATATTAGCGAAGGAAGCAACAGTTGGTTGATCGTTAAACACCGGCCCGGCAGTCGATTAATATTGTCCTTCTGTATCAATATAGTTTACTAATCAAAAGTGCGTTTACAAGCTTCAGAAGTGGAATAACAACCCCACAGTTTCCTTGCAATTAATAAATCAAATTAAATAAAAGATCGCGTGTGTGTGTGACGCGGCGAACAAAAAAAAGGGCTTTTTGCTTTGGACGATTTCAATTCGGGGAGAAGAGGGCTGACTGACATCAGTTTTCGAGGGGAAAGAGGTATCGCTTTATGATTATTTCTTGATTCAGCGTGTATTACACGAGAACAATAATGTGTGCGAGTTCTAACCGTTTTTGTGGAAAAAACCGATACGATTCAATTTTGGCTAAACAAAGGAGCCACTTTTCACTTAGACTCTCATTAACGCGAAATTTTAATGCCAAAAATGAGTAAAAGCGGAAACCGTTCGGTGCTTCGTAAGGGCGCGTGGACAAAGGTGCCGGTAAGCGATGTAAGCCAGGGGCGCCAGCTACCGTCAGTGGTTGAAACAGGGCCGGAATCAGACATTGAATCTCGCGAAAATGATTTACTCCGTAGAGAAATTGACGTTCTTCGACGTGAAAATCAATTGTTACTTGCGCAGTCATCGATAATGTTTAATAAAACGCGCGAAAACTACACGTCTCAAATAGGAATAAAGGAAGCGGCCACGATTATTCCTGAATTCGCGGGCGGAAGGGGTAAAACCACGGCGGCGGAATGGATCAAAAGCATCGAAGATTTTCGTGTATTGTATGGATGGAACGAGAAATCAACGCTTTTATACGCGTTGGCCCAATTACGTGATGCGGCTAAATTCTGGTCCGAGGGACGGAGGTTTGGCGGCTGAAATGATTTTAAGCAAAGTCTTATCCAATCTTTTCCTATGGTGGCGGACAAATCGCAGGTACCCCTCACCCTACAATTTATACCCCATCGAAAAAAGTGGAATTTTGCAACAAAACTACTTTTACTAGCACAATTTCGGTTCGCGAACCTTATAAAAGTGGTTTGAAATGACTGCTGACGCAGTTTTAATTACAAAATTTCATTTTAAAATTTCATATAACCTCACTTTTCTGACGAAAGAAAACTTGAGCTACAAACCAATTTTACTTATGAGACCCCTGGCGCGGACCCCCCAGAGCGAACAAACTTTTCAGCCACATCCCACTTTTTCCTACCGCCGCGCCTCGTTTTTGTCGATTTTTTCAGGTTGAGATATTTCTATGATTCTTTGCATTTTATTATCTGGAGTATTAAGCGCAGTTTTTGGTAAAAAAAAATCGTCTTTTCCCTCGTTTCACGAATTCCACTTTTTCCCGTGAGGTATAAATCGAAGGGTAAGGAGGGGGGGGGGGGATATTATCATGCTATATATTTTTTGAATGCACTCTTCATTACCTTTCATTTGAGGTATAACACACCCCCGTATCACCCCGCAGAAAAAAGTTTCATACAAAGTTTGAGGACCACTGGTGGGGGCAAGGGGGGCGAGCGACGGCTAAAAATACCCATTTTGGATAGGGGATGTTTCTATCTACCCCTCCCTATACACGAAAAATCTCTAGCGTCATTGTCGCTAAACTGAACTCTTGCCCATTTCGCATGCTAAGCTTTAGCTTAAGCGCTCAAGTTTGGTGGCTTAAATAAACGGAAATTTAAACTCAGTTTAAGGACTAAACCAGCACTGTGAAACAGTAAAAACAGTTAAGCGAAAGCTTAAACCAAATTCGAAGCTTAAGCTCGCACTGTGAAACCGGGTGCTAGTGTCAAAAATACGCACAAGTGTACAAGTGTTTAGATGTCAAGTGTCCTGAGCCATTAGTAGGAAGGGATTAATCTCAACGGCATTCTCCAAAAAGGAACAACTCACCCTTACTCAAACACCGATCGTCTGTCCCGAGTGTGTAACAAAGCCCGAGGTATTAACGCACTATAAAGAACCTGTAAAGACGGTGATCTTGCAGAAAGGCTTCTTCAGCTGTTAGTGCATCCTAAAATTCTATACGGACAGTCAGGATCGATCATCATCAAAGATGGAAGCAACAATCATAGTCTCGTAAGTCACATTTTATTAAAGGATCCAAATCAAAAAAAAAATTGGAAGTTCCAAAATAAATTCTTATAACAATACAATATAATAAAAATTACTAAAGTGAAAAAAAGCCCCGAATTGTAGAAATTTTAAGGGGTACAAAGCAATTTTAAGAAGTATAATAAATTTTAAGGAGTAGTAAGAAAGCATTTATTACTCATTTTAAGTCAAGCATTATTAAGAAAATTGTTACAATACGCGTTTTTCGTCGCCTACCTGACTCTTCATATCGCGCTAATCAGTGGCCTATTTCACCAAACTATAAATTACAATTACAAATTTTTACTTGTGGATCACAATTTTAAACTTGTAATCAGATATTTTGTACCACTAAATACAAATATGTAATCCACAAATTTGTGATTCTAAATGCAAAAAATATGGTAAAAACTTGTAGATTACAAATAATAAAAATTCACGTTTCACCGAAACTGTAAATTACTTGTAATATACAAGCGTTTTCTTGTGGAACAACGTTGGCGAAGTCATTTCAAATTGCAATGAACAAAGAAAATAAATTAATTTTTGCGTCTCTGATTAGAGATAAAAAAGAGACATTTGGAAGATTTTTAAATGAAGTTACGCATGAGACAAAAATCAAGGAATGGTAAAATGTTTTGAATTCGTTAACATCTCAACGCATTTTAAAAGGAAAGGATTGGAAATACGTTTGAGACGTTGCGTGGCTAAATTTGAAGCGAGGAACCACGGTAAGTACTTGTGTTTTAGCCAGTAGTTATAGCCTATAACTTTTTGTTGATTTTTTGACCACTGTAATTTATTTTGTGTGTTGTTAATTTTTAACTATTTTTCTAGATGAAGCTTGATAATTCCAAGAAAACTAGTTCTGCAGGTGGCACTAACTGCATATTGAGCGATCTAGATAATATCGTTATGGATATTATCGGCAAGGAGTCTCCCATGTTGAGTGGGGTCGTTGATGATTCAGCATCACCTGAAAATGTAATGCCACCTCAATGCGAAAATGTGGAGCATCTTGAACAGGAAATAAGGTACACCAAACATTCGTTTTAAGAAAAAGTATTGTATATTTTTTATTGGGGAAAAAAGTCCAACAAACAAAAAATCGACAGAAGTTCCTACGAACTGGACATACTATCCTTAAAGAAAAAAGGCTTGAGTTGGAAATATATAATTTACAATTGGAAGCCAAAAAAAGGGACAGGGATTTAGGACTGCCAACAAACCACTTAACTGCGAAAGTGGAGGATAATTTTAGTATTCAGACTGAAAATATTGAAAGTTTTGAGTCCGAAGTTACTTTTAATGAGTTTTTAATGAGTATTAAATAAAAAAAAATTAAAAAACAAAAAATAATAAATATGTTTCATTTACTCAGAGAAGTCTTCTTCCTGTTCAGTGGTGGACATTTCGAAATTATCATCTGTTGCTTTTCGTGAAATATTGGTCAACATAATGGGTGATGTGTAGGGCTGTCCATAGGGAATATTTGGGAAGGAATATATTCCCGGAATATTTTGGCACAAATTTGTTCTGAGAATATTTCATATGCGCGGGAATATTAAGACAATATTGAGAGAATATTTCAGCGATTTCCCGCAAATTTCAATATCAAATTCGCTGTTTTTTTTTCTTATTACCCGACCTACACGCACGAAGATATATTTTCATATTTATTCTTTCGAATATATAAAATGCCGAAAATTAAGAGAGCTGGTGGTGAATTTATTTTCAACATTGCCAAAGAATTTTCAAATCAATTAGAAACGGATACAAAGTTGTTTTGCAAAATGTGTAATGCGAAATTAAATGCCAAGAAGAGATCTCAAGTCATACAGCATTTGAAGACTGCGCAACACATGCGACTTTTGGAAAAATTTCAAAAGCAGAGTTCGCAATCTCAACAATTACTTAGTAACATTATAGTGGGCACGAATAATTCGAAAGATCCAGAATGTGTACAAAATTCATTCAATACGAAACTTTGTCGGGCATTAGTTTCAGGTTAGTTTTCAGTTACACTTTTAAATGTGAATTTGAAAATGTGTATATGTATCTCATTTATTTACAGCTGACATTGCATTTGCAAAAATCGACAATCTAGAAGTGCGAGAATTCCTGGAAGAATTCACTACTTATAAAGTTCCTACTTATAAAAAATACAAATGTATTTTTCGTGATAACCGACAAAGTTTCACATTTGAAAATCTTAAAATGCATGTAATTTTGAAATGTAATACTCCTATGTATGCAAAAGAAGAAGAAACACCGAATAAAGTGCATTTATTCCTTAAATGTATCTTTTTCAGCTCTGTTTTTAATTTACACTAGATATAATTGACTTTTTTTGAGAATATTTCAGAGAATATTTACGGCATTTTTTGGAGAATATTGAAAACATATTTCCGCCCGGGAATATTTGGACAGCCCTAGTGATGTGAATAAAAAAATAGCTTTTGCTAAAACTGATGTTTTTTAGCTAATGCAGACTGCATACAGACTGCATTAGCAAAAAAAGGTAATCCAAGCATCAAAAATCGTGTCATTTTATTTGGAACAAACAAAAATATTAGAACTCTTACTCATTGTGATAAATATTTTATGGACGGAACTTTTAAATCTTGCCCAAAGATATTTTCACAGCTATATATTATTCATGGTTTGTATGAAGGAATTCCATTGACATTAGTATACGCGCTTTTGTGTACTTAAACTAGTGAAACACATACAAAAATGATTGAAATATCCAAAAAAAAAATTACATCAATTTCGAAATGGCAATGATCAAAACTTTGACGAACATTTATAAAGATGCACAGCTAGTTTGCTGTTTTTTCCATCTGCAGAAATCTGTTTACCATCATTTGAGTGTTATTGGATCTAAAGCTAAATACGATACAAATGTCAATTTCGCCTTTGATGTGAGAATGTTAATATCAATTGCATTCGTTCCAATTGAACATCAAGAAAGATATTATGAAATACTGATGAAAAAAAAAATCTGCTGAAGGATGAGAAAGATTTAATCAATTATTTTGAAAGTAACTACTTCGGTTTACTTCGTCCTAATGGGGTACGCTAGGGTGTTTCATTTTGTTAGGCAAAAAATAAAATCTAAAATTTTTGCAGACTTTGCTTACGCCCCGAGTCTCAGTGATGAAAAATATATATATGCCAAATTTTAAGAAGATTGGATAATATTTAGGGGTTGCACACTTTGATCACTTTTCGTCAAATTACCTAGTCTAGCCATAAATACTGACACAAGGAAAAATTGATGCCAAATGAGAATGCATTGGTATTTTTCAAAACTTTTTATATTTATTGGTCCACACAACAGCCACAAATCATAGAACACGTTATTCGAAAATACCGCCATTTGATTTAACACCACGCCTTTAACGATGGAGCCAATAGGGCTGCAAAATACGCGTTCGATCTATTTGAAAGTTATCCAATGTTTTTGTTGAAATACTTCTTCAAGGACTCAATATTTTGGTGTCTTTTTGACAAATGATGCTCACTACAGTCCAACGGGTCTATAGTTCAACGACTTAAGGTCTGAACTTCCGGGGGCGGACTTTTGGAGGCATGAAGTCATGAAAATTGTTTTTGAGCCTTTTTTGTGAAAAAGAAGCGCAAACGGCAGCCAAATTTGCTCAAGAAACTGTTTAAAATGTATAGTTAGGGATGTAAACGAAAACTTATTCAAAAATGGGGACTGGAATTTTCCACAGGATTCATTTCTGGCTCAAAAAGCCAAATAACCACAAAAAATGCTTCAAAATCAAATGTATGATTTCATTAGAAGCGAAGAGTTGAATAACTCAACGTGTTGGACTATAAACTATGATCTACTTTAGAGAATATGGTGTGCTAAAAAACACTCGCTAACATTGAATCCATGGAGCAGGAATCTAACCACAGCTTTTGACAGCTTTCAAATAGATCGAGCGCGTATTTTGCAGCCCTGTTGGCTCCATCGTTAAAGGCGTGGTGTTAAATCATATGGCGGTATTTTCGAATAACGTGTTCTATGATTTGTGGCTGTTGTGTGGCCCAATAAATATAAAAAAAAAGTTTTGAAAAATACCAATGCGTTCTCATTTGGCATCAATTTTTCCTTGTGTCAGTATTTATGGCTAGACTAGGTAGTTTGACGAAAAGTGATCAAAGTGTGCAACCCCTAAATATTATCCAATCTTCTTAAAATTTGGCATATATATATTTTTCATCACTGAGACTCGGGGCGTAAGCAAAGTCATATGAAAATCACATCTTTGGAAAAATGAAACACCCTAGGGTACGCAGAAAACCACGTTTCGCTCGTGAGTTATGGAGCTTTTATGAAGAAGCACGACATAGTGGGCATAAAACAAATAACATTGCAGAAGGTTTCAACAATGCATTGAACCACTTAATTAATATTAGTGGCTAACTCCGAAAATCTAAGGCAGCACTTGAAACGTAACCATGCAGATGTTTTTAAAACAATTATTTCAATTTCAATTTATTTATTTTTGAATCCACCCAAAAAACGCTGTCAGAGGTTGGCGGAATTGTGTTAAAGAAAACATTTACTATTAATATGAGTGCTTCAAAAATTAACACCCTCATCACGCAATGAAGTAAATGGACAGGTACAGCAAGTACATTCCACTCTACAGGAAATAATTTGTTGTTTGCAAAAAGAACGTACAACATCACCAATAATTGAACTCGCCATCATTGCAGATCACTGTAACAACACAATTCATAGTACACAATTCATATTTTAATTGTATCGACTGTAATCGTATCGACTGTATAAGTCAGACGTAGTTTGTTGATTCTGAAAAAAGTTATTTTTTTTTACGAAAACGTTTGTTTTTATATCGAAACTTCCTGTTACTGTGATCCAGAACCTCTAATTTTCCTGCTATAATTGAGCAAAGTTTACTTACGCAGTGCAGTGTTTAATTTTCAAACAAAACAATATTTTTCTGGTTTAAACACTACTACATACATTAGTAATTGTAATATTTATTTACACACTTCTCCCGCGCTTAAGCCCGTTTGCGTGTTGCCAGTTACATACTTGATTCCATCGTTCAAGGAGTTATTTTATTGATACTAGCGCCAGTGGTGAAAAGTATAATTTAAATTATTACCCAATAAGTAATTTAAAATTTTAAGACATTTTTATTCTTAATCTCAATATTACAAATGAATCATCAAATTTTATTGTACAAGCTTATGTGTCTTAATTTCCCTCGTGGGTTTATCAATTGGTTGAAGTCATATTTGTTGAATCGGACTCAAAAAGTAATCTTTCGTGGCAAACTGTCGGCTGAGATACTCAATTCCTCGGGGGTTCCACAAGGCTCTCATATTGGACCATTTCTATTTAATTTATTTATTAACGACGTGAGCTTAATTTTTTCAAACTCGAAATGCCTTATTTATGCGGACGATGTGAAAATGTATGCAACTATTCGTAGTCGAAATGATCACTTGAAATTACAAGAAGATCTAGTTAAATTTTATGTTTGGTGTAATGACAACAATTTAGCTTTAAATATTTTAAAATGTAGCTGCATTTCTTATACGCGTAACAAGAATACATCTATTCACCAGTACGCTCTAGAAGTTAGAGACTTGGGAGTAATCTTCTGCTTTAATTTCACCATATTGATGCCATTGTCAACACGGCTAATTGTGTTCTTGGCTTCGCGAAACGCTGGTCTAAGGAGTTTAATGACCCATACTTAACGAAAGCTTTATATGTCACACTCGTTAGACCTATACTTGAATACGCTATCCCGGTTTGGGATCCTTATTACAAAGTTCACGTGAGCCACATTGAATCTGTTCAGAAAAGATTTCTGAGATTTGCACTTAGAAATCTTCCCTGGACTGACAGTATGAAACTTCCGCCCTACCAGTCACGCTTAGATCTATTATCCCTTAAAACGCTTGAAGTCAGACGACAAAATTTCAAAACTGTGTATATTTTTAACATCCTATCCGGAACAATAAATTCTCCTTCGCTACTCAGCGGGCTAAGTTTATGTGTACCTCTTCATCAGCTTCGATCTTACAAGCCGTTCGCTATTCGTCCTCACCGTACTAATTACGGTCGTAATGAGCCAATTACGTCAATGTCACGGACGTTTAACCCTTTCAGACCTGATGTCCCACCAGTGGGACAATACCTCAAACTATTTTTCACAGCTATCCGAAGTTGAAATTTAATTTTATTTACGGTTAAAATCCTTGAGTGAGCCTTTCGTTAATTACTCAACTCCGTAAAAATTAATTATTTGAAATTTTTGTCAGAAATATTTCATATTTTGTCGGACGCGGACGAGTAAATTTTTTGGTATCTGAAGTACATATTTTCAAATCGAGAAAAAAAAATTGAAAAAACTTGTTCAGACAGGATAATTTTTTTTTTTGTGTAAAAAACACCTCCAAAATCATTTTTAAATTTGTTTGCTTACAAAAAAGTGGAAGGTAAGATATCTGCAACTGTTCAAAGTCATGTCCCACACATGTGACATGAGGTCTTAACGGTTGTAAAATTTATCTGTGGTTGCAGGTTACTTTTGTGTTTTTTTTTAAATTTTAGAACAATGGCACAGAGAAAACATGTTTTAACTGAAACAGAAATGTTGGAAATGCTTGAAAATACTTCAAATATTGAGATAGGCTACGGGGAGGATGAGATCGAAGAATCAGAGCCACCTGTAAACATCCTGCCAAGGATACGTGGCCAAGAAGACCCTGAAGAGAACTTGCTTTTGGCAGAAGATCCATATGAGATTGACGATCATGATTATGATAAAAGTTTTGAGGCGTATTATACACGGGAAGCAAATAGTAATTCAAATACACGTTTTACTCCGAAAGTGTTAAGAAGCGGAAAAATAATACACCATTATCCAAAGTTAGTATCTACGGAACCATCTACCTCTACAGGACAAATTATTAATAACACCGCCAGAGGACCAGTAAGCCCTGACATATTGGAGTTAGAATCTGATATGAGCGAAGCTCCACCACCAGCTTATTTTCCATTACGTGTTCTCAGATCAACTGCCCAAAATATTGATACCACCGCTACAGGACCAGTAAGTCCCGGAAATGTGGCTAAGCACGTTGAAGGATTACAACCGGAAAAAGTGTCGCCCATTTATGTCTACACGGATAAGAATAAGGTTGAATGGCGCCAAGTTCGCAATACCACCACATCAGATGTTGCACCCGTGATTCCGGAAAGACCAACTGTACATTCAGATGTCAAATCGCCTTTTAAATATTTTAATAATTATTTGAATGAGGCTTTTTTTGACAGTGCTGCTTTCCATACGAATCTTTATGCCACCCAGAAGGCATCACATATAAGGATGTTTTGGGCAAACACTACACAGAACGGTTTGTTCACGGATTATATGACAAGGGACCGATTCTTTTCTTTGCGAACTCACCTTCACTTAGTAGATACACAAGCTAGACCGCCGCCGGGGCTTGAAAGTGTTTTTGATATGCGGAAAAAATGGTCGTCCATATGATTTTATAGTTTATCAAGGATCAACAACGGAAATTGACCCCGAGTTGTTAAAAATTGGTTTTGGTGCAACAATTGTTATGAAATTGACTGAAAGAATACCTGCGAATGAAGTTGGTCACCGATTATTTTTTGATAACTATTTCTCATCATATCAAATGTTAGAGCTACTGCTTGAAAGAAAAATATATGCTGCATCCACTATGAAACTTAATCGCTTTGCAAAGCCACCATCTCCGGGCGATACTGCAATGAAACGAAGTGGACGCGGTGCATGTGCTTAAGTTATAAGCCGTGATGGTAAAATAATATTGACGAAATTGTACGATAATAAAGCAGTCCATTTACCGTCAAATTATGTCAGAATTGGGATCAAGGACATTGTTAAAAGGTATAACAAGCCTACTAAAAATTATGTTGAAATCGAAAGACAGAAGCCAAGTGGACGAAATCAGGAAAAATTTAGCGAAGTCAACGGAAGCAGTAAGCTAAAACAAGAACATCTCAGCATATGGATAAAGTGCACAAATTTTATAATTTTTTTCCCACCAAACTTTCCACCTTCCTAAATATTCCATGCCCATAAGGTATTGACCGAAGTTTTTTCGTTGGTCCTTATGGGTTCCTCCTAAACTTATTAACATAACAACAACTTCATCAACATCAATAAATTTAATAGGAAGCAATTAATATTACGTATTAATTGCTTCTATTAAATTTCGCGTTTAGGAAAAGGATTAATATCGTACATATTAATCTACAGCTCAATTCGAACCCATTTGTTTGTTCAACACTCCTTTCACATAGGAGTTGTTATCTAACTTTCAATCAAGGAAATCATATCGTATTTCCACCTTTTTCGTACACATTTTGATTCGATGTAATTAATGTTACGCATTAATTAATGTTACGCATTAATTACTCCCATTAAAATCTGAATTTGTAAATCAAATCTCTTCATATCAGAAGAGAAACATATCCACAAACGTTAATATTTGATATATTAATTCCTCATCTCAACTCACCTTGTTGAATCCCCTATTATCAAGGGGAAATCAATTCAAGCACCCTAACTATCCACGGTTACCCGACTACGGGAACCAAATTCTTGGAAGCGGCTTTAGCTCCGAAGGTAACGAGGCGGTTTAGCGTCTCCAAGACCCGAGTTCGAATCGCGGTCGCTACGATTTATTTTTCCAATTAAAGGAATTTTAAATTTTCATTTTTTTATTTTTTTTTATATAAAATCCTTTACTACCTTATCCATAAGTCGGTGGCCGAAGAATCTTCACTGCCATTTATGGGATCCTCCTAACCCATCTCCTCGCGAATCATCTTTTACCCAGTCATTTACTATTACCCGGCTAATACTGTATTGGTCGCTTTTCTTAAATGACTTTACCAAGGAGTCAATGATGTTGTCATCTTAAAAACCCCATTACATCAACTTTCGTTTCGATTCGAAACAACCATCAATCAAAAATAAAAACTATCAAAGTTTTCAAATTTAGGAAATTCAATCGACCGAATTAATATCAAATATTCATTAGTTCCATTGAATTCAAATTTAATCCTTTTAATTTCTGCATATCGATGAAGAGAAAGTATTTCAAGTAATTCAGATTTCGCGTTAATTTATCATCATTTAAAATTCCAAATTTGTGCTTCTATCATCTTGAAGCAATCTCCATCCATCGAAAGAAAATTCATATCCCGTCCGATATAAATTGCATGAATCTCATTGCAATTTATTATCCCTCGCTTAAATTTCTATTTCACGTGATAACCACATCGCCAAGTCGGGTAATCTATTTACACGCATTTTAAACGATTTACGATCGGATGCGGTTTCAGCTCCATCGTTTGCAACGAAACCTAACATACCCAAGACCGGGGTTCAAATCGCAGTCGACGCCAATTATTTTTATAAACTTTATTAAAGGAAATTCAACTTGAATTAAATTTTTTATCTTTTTCTACACCAAACACAGCGTTTAAGGCAATTTTGTGTATTAAAAATCATTAATCAGAATTTCCAATTACAGATATTTCAACCACGAAGGTAAATCCGACGAAATCAACGGCATTATCCCTTCATTCAAGATTAATATTAATTTCTTTATCACAAACTTGTTCATTGAATTCATTTATACAATTTGTAATTAGTTAAGATCCATAGGTTAAGTGTGTAATTTATAAGAATTTAGAATACAAATTTACGAACAAAAATAGATTGTTGTTAATTAATTGTCCTGGCACCTCTTTCAGTTAATAGTTGGTCCAGCATATGAATAACTAAGATTCAAAGGTAAGCTACCAATTGTCTAACTACTGTTGCGACGTATCAGAGCGGTCGCAACAGGTACAAATATGCATTTACATACGTACCGCCAAATTCTACTAAATTTGCATTTGCAGGTGTGGGGAGATTTTAAATTTAATATCAAAAGAAAAGTACGGTACAACAAAAACCAAATAGCCGGGACTGGTGGCGGTCCAAACAAGATTATGAATATTTCCCCCATTGAACAGGCTGTAATAGAGCTAACCGACATGAATGCAGCGGTAAGCGGGGTGAAACACGCAAAAACTTTTGGAGTTGAAAAAAAACCATCTGAAACACCGGCTATTGACAGCAATACTCCTGAGGAACAAGGAGAAGAAGCGACACCATCACAGAATTCCTATTCACGCAGTTCACCAAGCCCAAGTGAAAGCATTCTACGCCCGAGGAATAAGATAACTAAAAATGACCAAACAATATTACTTGAAAGGCAACTCGAAATCCAAAAAGAATTTTCCGAGCAGACAACCAAATATTTAGAGGAAATTGCAAATTACCACAAAGAAAATTTGCATGTGAATAGGAAAATGTTGGAGTTAAAGAAAGAAAAATTCAAAAAGCATAGAGTAAAATTAATATTGTATAATAAAAAAGTTTAAATAAATCATATCACAAGAATAAAGTGTTTTGTTATCAACTAGAAAGTGTATATGTCCACTTGGTATTTTTGTTATGAAATTGACTGAAAGAATACCTGCGAATGAAGTTGGTCACCGATTATTTTTTGATAACTATTTCTCATCATATCAAATGTTAGAGCTACTGCTTGAAAGAAAAATATATGCTGCATCCACTATGAAACTTAATCGCTTTGCAAAGCCACCATCTCCGGGCGATACTGCAATGAAACGAAGTGGACGCGGTGCATGTGCTTAAGTTATAAGCCGTGATGGTAAAATAATATTGACGAAATTGTACGATAATAAAGCAGTCCATTTACCGTCAAATTATGTCAGAATTGGGATCAAGGACATTGTTAAAAGGTATAACAAGCCTACTAAAAATTATGTTGAAATCGAAAGACAGAAGCCAAGTGGACGAAATCAGGAAAAATTTAGCGAAGTCAACGGAAGCAGTAAGCTAAAACAAGAACATCTCAGCATATGGATAAAGTGCACAAATTTTATAATTTTTTTCCCACCAAACTTTCCACCTTCCTAAATATTCCATGCCCATAAGGTATTGACCGAAGTTTTTTCGTTGGTCCTTATGGGTTCCTCCTAAACTTATTAACATAACAACAACTTCATCAACATCAATAAATTTAATAGGAAGCAATTAATATTACGTATTAATTGCTTCTATTAAATTTCGCGTTTAGGAAAAGGATTAATATCGTACATATTAATCTACAGCTCAATTCGAACCCATTTGTTTGTTCAACACTCCTTTCACATAGGAGTTGTTATCTAACTTTCAATCAAGGAAATCATATCGTATTTCCACCTTTTTCGTACACATTTTGATTCGATGTAATTAATGTTACGCATTAATTAATGTTACGCATTAATTACTCCCATTAAAATCTGAATTTGTAAATCAAATCTCTTCATATCAGAAGAGAAACATATCCACAAACGTTAATATTTGATATATTAATTCCTCATCTCAACTCACCTTGTTGAATCCCCTATTATCAAGGGGAAATCAATTCAAGCACCCTAACTATCCACGGTTACCCGACTACGGGAACCAAATTCTTGGAAGCGGCTTTAGCTCCGAAGGTAACGAGGCGGTTTAGCGTCTCCAAGACCCGAGTTCGAATCGCGGTCGCTACGATTTATTTTTCCAATTAAAGGAATTTTAAATTTTCATTTTTTTATTTTTTTTTATATAAAATCCTTTACTACCTTATCCATAAGTCGGTGGCCGAAGAATCTTCACTGCCATTTATGGGATCCTCCTAACCCATCTCCTCGCGAATCATCTTTTACCCAGTCATTTACTATTACCCGGCTAATACTGTATTGGTCGCTTTTCTTAAATGACTTTACCAAGGAGTCAATGATGTTGTCATCTTAAAAACCCCATTACATCAACTTTCGTTTCGATTCGAAACAACCATCAATCAAAAATAAAAACTATCAAAGTTTTCAAATTTAGGAAATTCAATCGACCGAATTAATATCAAATATTCATTAGTTCCATTGAATTCAAATTTAATCCTTTTAATTTCTGCATATCGATGAAGAGAAAGTATTTCAAGTAATTCAGATTTCGCGTTAATTTATCATCATTTAAAATTCCAAATTTGTGCTTCTATCATCTTGAAGCAATCTCCATCCATCGAAAGAAAATTCATATCCCGTCCGATATAAATTGCATGAATCTCATTGCAATTTATTATCCCTCGCTTAAATTTCTATTTCACGTGATAACCACATCGCCAAGTCGGGTAATCTATTTACACGCATTTTAAACGATTTACGATCGGATGCGGTTTCAGCTCCATCGTTTGCAACGAAACCTAACATACCCAAGACCGGGGTTCAAAT